>CM038142.1:415061232-416535632 GCA_021437245.1 Aegilops speltoides | reverse complement strand
TTACAACAACAACAACGAAGCCTTTAGTCCCAAATAAGTTGGGGTAGGCACAAATAGTTTAAACAAAGGAAGCGCATACTTTTCTTCAATAAGTATTCCATGCAGCATTTCAACGTGCATCAATCTCATTGCTTAGGTTTAATAATCTAATCTGAAATAATGGTTGATAATGAAGTAGTCAAAAGATTTTTTTAAAAAATCTGCCAATTGTCAGGAAGACAATATTATCTCTTCATGACGAAAGGTTTATTTCTGATCACACGACTGAGCATGGACAATACATGCAACCATTTCATTCAAACAAAAGTAGATGCCAAAATCCCCCTTGGCTAGAACATGTCACTGTGTCCACATAGAGCTGATTAAGGCTACGCACATATGTATGAAGCATGCAAAAAAAAAAAAGTGTAAAGAAAAAAATCATGCACTACTTGAATTTCCATTTTCCATTTTTACAACCTATATGTATATACATACATTCATGTTGATTAAATCATAAAGTTTGATAACTACTTGACAGATGAATTATATGTGTCTAACTTGATGTGCAGCTAGCCTTTATTGTACTTGAATACTTCAATTTTATCAACATGTGTAGGAGTTTATTGTCTCCTACAGATTTACTTCAAATTGTAGACTGCTAACAAGACGATGCCCTTGATTCCTTTCTGTCATCACATGTATGGGTGTATCCAACACATAGCTTATTCGTGCATGCACCTAGTGTACAATATACATCATGTGCCACTACCGAGAAAAAGTATAAAAGCTAGCAGTATTAATTCTTTTATGTAAAAGTCATTTTATCTAACAAATCCTCAAGCAATATGTTAAATCCCACATGTCAACACAATGCGATAATAAGAGGCTCTAAAGATGAACAGAGCTGTTATATGTATAGCTTAGCACAGTAATTTGTTAAAAATGCACCCGCAAAAAAATGTTAAAAATGAAGAATGGTGGCTTTTCAAATGCTCTTATCAATATCAACTTTGGAACGTGGGTACATATAGTAGTTAAGTGGAAGCATATTTATCAAAGCCATACTGCAAAACTGGATTTAGCATAAATAGACTCCATACATGGGTACAACAACTGCAGACTAGCAGTAAGTATTAACCATGCATAGACACCAATACAACCTAGTGGCGATGCACGAGGATGTAGTGTTGTCATTGGTTTGAGCTTCCAGTCACCTTTTAAGTCAAATATATGTAATTCCCCTAGTTTTCTTATTTAATATGTAATCCTCAATTGCCCCAGCTAAGCTCATGCATTTCATCAAACTAGAGTTTATAACACACTTTGGGGTAAAAGATATTTACGCACATTATCATATACTAATTGATGGTGAGCAATACGGTGGGGGATCAAAATCACTGTGGAAGTTTATCTTATGACCCTAGTTTATATTCCAAGGTTGAATTTTATAATTAAAATAGGGCACTAGAGATTACTTATTACAATACAGTTGACAGTGGTGGATTACTTCACTAGAGATGCAGCAAAGTGCTTGTATTGACATGCTTCTAAACAAAACATGAAGTAACAAATAATCAGGGTGAGTATATAGACCAGTACCCCTCCCATGCATGCATGCAAGATTCATGGGCCAATGATAGTTTGATGATAACAAAAGACTAATGGAGGACACCAACCTGCAGATGATCTCAGATTTTGCATATGTAAGGTGTGATCTAGCTACTTACAAAATTTTCCAGGGGCAGATGGATATACCAAGTGCAGTTGCATATTTACTGCAAAATGATAACTATAATACTGGCGCGGAGCATGTTTTTAGAAAAGCTTCATCATATAGTACCCCCTCCGTCTTATATTCATAATATAAGACGTTTTTTGACACTAAAAACATCTTACATTATGGAACAGAGGGAGTAATTAGGTATGCCTGTAGGGCAGCAGTTTAAAGACCCACACTTTCTAGCCACATAAACATAAAGCATGAAATATTGCAACTTAGTTAGATCAAAGTTAGATACTCATCATACTAAATCTGGCTCTTCGTTTCGCAAGGAAAACAATGAACAGTTGTGCTGATTACAATCTCCATTTCAAAATATGAATCATATTGTTGTTAAGTTATGTGGAGGCTTTGACACAGACACAGACACACTTTTTTTTTTGCTTCATTAATGTATACTTGGTTTATTTGACATGAATCTAATGTCACTAGATCCGTTTTCAAAATTAGTACTCCCTCTGTAAAGAAATATGTAAGAGGGAGTATTTACTTATGGTCATAACTTCCGAAATGAGTATCACACCAATAATTGCATATTAATGAAATAATTATTGGTCAAAACCTTGTCTAATGAGTCTTATATTTTGAAATGGGGGCTTCGGCATTCCAACCTAGAAATGAGCTATCGGAGTATGAAAAACCAGCTGGTACCTGGTGAGTTTGTGTGTGCTATCCATGGATTTGCACAAGAAACTTCTCCACACCTACAATTAACGTTTACCAACAGATGAAACAATAACATACTAACTTAATTTGCAAGCAGATCAATTGTTAGAAGCAGCCAACTCGCCCAGCTATTAAATCTTATTAAATCTTTTAGACCCAAAACTTCAGTCTCTCCCCCCCAAAAAAGCATTATTTTGCAGGTGCAACTCTCTCTCGCTCTGCGAGATTATATGATCCACTAGGAACAGTCTCTGTTGAAATTTCTTTCACTGCACAGGAGCCATGCCGGCCCAAGCTCGGGTCAAACATGCAAGGTGGGGCGAGGATTGTGACGATAGCGTGTATGTACGAGAGCCATCAATGGAACAGTAGCCCAACAGTATATCCTACATTTGTGGAGCCACAGCTAGGGGACAACGTATCGTTGCACCATTACTCATACTTTGAATACCACCCAGCTAGCGATGTGCAGTAGTAATTCTGAATAACAGAAAGGACAGGAGACAGCACAAGTTAAGTACTGACCTGATGGTAGTGGAAAATGGCAGGAGCAGCAGATCTGTGTGGCCGTGGTGTGCTATCCATCCACCGTCAGATCAAATTAAACCCATGCTAGAGCTCCTGTCTGACTGAGCCAGTTTGCATGTGAAGTCTGGGCTGGTGCTTCGTTGAACTGTTTGTTAACTGTACCTGTCCTGGAAGAGAAAGAGGAAGATGGATGTAAGACGAGGAGGCGCGAGCAGTGAACAGATCTGGTTAGAATTTACAGGAGTACTGCTACCTTGGAGGAGGAGTAGATTCCTGCGTCGTGATCGATGCTCGTGCTCCGAGATCCATCAATGGCGCAATGAATATGCATCTCCTTCCCAAGAAAGGGGAGCAGAAAAGGTGGAATAGGGCAGGCTCCTCGGGAAAGATGAACGAACGGCGTCGTACAAGCATGGGAGGGAAAACCATCAGCTAGTACAGGCGCTACCTACCTACTCGAATCAAACAGTTCATGAAAAAATGACCCAAAAATCACACGCATATGGATTATAATTTCAAGATATCATACTAGACGGATCGATAATGGGGATGAAAGTGAAACTAAACAGTATCGCTAATTCATTCGCCTGTGAGATGTGAAAGAAAATGGTACTGCTGGTGCTGGAAACCGTTTGTCCGCGCGCTGGGCATGCAGTGAGAGCGAGGGGGCTGGGCACAAACGGCGGAGGAGGGCCGGCCGGGGCCCGGGGGTCGACGGAAACCCGAAGAAGCAGCTGGTGACAGATAGAGCAGTGAGCACGCGGCCGCGACGGCACCATCCGGCGGGGGCCGTCCTGCCGGCCGTGTGCTCACTCTCTTCTGTCACCGTGCGCGCGCCCGGCCGGCTGGCACCATCCCGCTCGCCGCGCTTCACCCCCATCGCCCCCACCGCATACCATCACCCCTCCGGCACCGCGCAACCACCACTGCCGAGACTACGAGCCCATGCGAAAGAAACGGGCGTTAGTTTTGGTTTGGAAAGACCGAAAGATCGATCGAGGAGGAGAGGAGGCCAGTGCTGTGTACCGGCCGTGCAGATTTATAGGCTAAGGGGGGCGATCGAGGTCGAGGTGGGCCAGAGCTCCAGCAGGGCACTCTAGGGTTCCTCGCGCCGGCCTCGGCCTCGTGCTCGCTCTGGCTGCAGCGAGGCCGGCATCGCTGGCCGCGGCGCCCCACTCCCACTCCCACTCCCACTCCCACTCCCACTAACTACAGCTAGGCTGGCTGGCTGGCTGGCGCGACCGGCTCAGCGCAGCGCAGCGCAGCGCCGGTCTTGGTCCCGAAATTGGGGGATCGGGAGCGTGGGTGTGGCCGGCCGGGCTGCTGCAAGAGATAAGGGTACTACTATTAAAACGCCGAAAGCCAGTAGGGGCTTGACACGGAGCACATGCCCGTACCAGTGAGCTTTCCTGGAGGGCTGTAACTCGAGAGAGATGGTACTCCAGAGAGCAGGAGGTTTTAAGGTTGCAGCGATCGACCCATGTACGTGGCCGCATGGTGGCCGGGGAAAGTTCATGTGACTGCCTCTGGTATTTGATGCAGACTGATGGGTGGAGCGTGGACGCGACCTTAGCTGAGCTAGCGTCGCCGTCTACTGCTAGCTATAGGAGTAGTGCTCAAGCTTTTGGGGAAGCCGGTCCTGATATATTACAATGATGCAATGTGTTTTCTTTTTATAATGAATTTATCAAGGCATCTCCAAGCGCATTCAGTGAATCTCCCGGACGTGTCCACAAACATCCCCCAACTGTCCGGTGTGTGTGGGTTCAGTGGGGATGGAAAGAGGGAGGAGGGTTGGGTTGGGTTGCCGGGTAGCACTGACATGGCCTGGACCACACATATGTTCTGACTTCAGAGGGGCTCATTTTCCTTCCAAATTTGATGTGTAAATAGAAAAAACTGGACAGTCCAGACACACACGGGAGTTTCCTAGACCCTGTTGCGTGTCATTTTTCTGTTTTGACAGTGTCTGGATGAACAAATGGAGAAAGAGTTGAGAAATGCGTTACCCGCAAAAAAACAAAAGAATTGCGTTAGAAGATTTCAGCCATAAATAATCTTAGTCTAGAGTTTTAATTGAAATAATGGGTTTTCTTGCAAGCCATTTCGGCAATTAACTTGGCTATATCAGCCCCATGCATCTTTCCTTAGAGAAAAACATATATTTGCATGTTCACGCTGGAATCCAACCCATGTTAAATTCGGGATATAATGGATCACTTCAAGAGGTTGATGAGTGTGTCATTTCTTCTTGGAGTTCTTCATCTTGATCTCTTGGACTATTTAGATCACCGGGAAGGATTCAAATTAATCCAACTAAGTTTGTACAATTGCAAGAGGAAGCTTAAGGAAGAGCTACATCTTCTTATCCATAGAGTCAGGCTAAACTATATTATTTCTTGTCTAGGTCCCAACATTCCATTAGCTCGTTGGATAGCTAGTCCCTTTATTTTATTGAGTTATTCTTGTTCGGAAATCAGGTAGGTTCATGACTAATTCCAGTAAATATCTCATGACCAGAAAAGAAAATAGTATGCAACAAATCTAGCATACTAGATGAACACTAAAACATGCAAATTAGCATCGCACAAGTAACAACAACTACAAATAGAGACATGAACAGATCACGATGGATGTATTGTTCGTTAGTTGCTGCTGCGGGAGCGACGTTGTTGATGGTGATGTTGGCGACAATCTATTGTTAACGGTGTTGACGATGATGATGAATAGCGCCGCCAACTTGGACCGAAGATGACCTGTGATAACGAACTTGAGCAGTCCCGTTTCGGAGACCTGCTCTCCCGCACGCCGATGCATGCCGGCATTTGAAATGGAGTAAACTACAGTGGCGACGCGAGTTACCATATAAGGCAAAACCCTAGGTGTTTTGATGTGTCTTTGGACGCGGCCAGTAGCAGTATATATAATAGGACCAGTGTTGGTATCATGTCGCGGTCAAGATCTCAAACCAACTTGGCTTCTAAGTCGTATACGTGCCGAACAAGAAATAAATAACTTGTCTGCCAAGATATCAAAATATAAAACGACAAAAAGGAAGATGTGCCCCTACAAGACAACAGACCGGATTTTGGCGAACCATTTGCCCGCATGTCACACGCACGCGCCGCCTCGGCCCGAGCCTGGCAAGGCCAGGCTAGCAGCGAGAACACACGTGTTGTCTTCTATTTCTATTCTTCACATGTCACTAAGTGTGGTGTAGAGAACCCACTATATAAAGAGGTCTTATACATGTTCAACTTTCGAGGTGGTACTAAACTTTAAAACCACCACTTGCCATTTATTCATGGGCCTAGTTTAAGATTTTAGAAATTCTACATGGGCTAGGCCCATTATTTCTAACAACCCCCCAGTAGATCTCAAATACCCACTTAGAGAATTGTCTTTTCCTTGCTACTTGTTTACTTTACTAGTGTTTCAACACAGACTGTAAACTTGAACTTTTGCCCAGAGTTTTAAGTTACATCCATCCACAAGTCGACAATGGACTATGCCTTGAATGACTAGTTTTGTGTGGACGAGTTTCACTTAAAGTCGTAACCAGTCCCTGACTACCAGTAGGCTACCGCGTAGTTTGGAGCATATATGTCATACTCCCTGGTCTCTTCGTGACCTTATTAGAGATCACCCAAGTCTCATAGACTGCAACGTTCACAAACAAAGTTTATATAGGTGTGTTCTTTCATGACTGCTCTATATGACAACATCTTTGCTGATCATAGCCAATAGAACCATATTAAGGCATGTTGCCAACCTGCCTTAAAGCTCTGAGAGTTTTGCATCTTTACCTAGACACGGTCATATATTACTCTCCTCAGTTAACCAATAGCTTATTCTTTCCGGGTCCTAATTTACGGGACCTCTAGTCACAAAGTTTGGGTTACTACTATCACTACAAAATCTGCTCTATTTTGCGACGTTTCACTTGTGTCACGTAAAACCATTTTTTGTCACCAAAAAAGCCATGGTGACATTTGATGACTCACAAGGATAAGGGATCAACCGTAGTCCTTTCGATAATTAAGAGTGTCGAACCCAACAGGGAGCAGAGGGAATTGATAAGCAGTTTCAGCAAACTAATTTTTGCAAGTGCTGTAAAGTAGCAGTAACAAATAGTTTGATAGCGATATAATTCGTAGCAAGTAACAAGTAACCAAACTAACAAAGTGCAGCAAGGTGGCCCTATCTTTTTATTGCAAAGGACAAGCCGGAAGTACTTCTTATATTAAGCAAAGCGTTCTCGAGGACACATGGGAATTCTCTTCTAGTCATGTTATTCATCATCTTTAGTTCATTCGCATTCACTACTTTGGGTGGACCGGTGTTAGGGTGTTGTTCTTACTTGAACAAACAACCCACTTTGATTACCCCCTATCGCAAGCATCCACAACTACAAAATAAATAAGATATATCAACCATGGCCTAAAACATATGGATCCAAATCAGCCCCTTATGCGCATAAACTAGGGTTTAAGCCAGTGTCGGAGATGATTCCTCCCACAATGAGAGGAACATTGGTGATGACGAAGGTTTTGATTTCCCCCTCCTAGAGGGAAGTATCCCCGGTGGAATCACTCCGCCAGAGAGGAAAAGTGCTCGCTGAAAGGGCTCCCTAGGTGATTTTGGTAATTGATGTCAACATATCTCTTGTTGGACTAATACTTTTATCTAGTATATTTCAGATAAGTCCAACAGTGGAGTGGCATGGACAAGAGGATGTGGAACCCCTTCAAGATGCTAAGGACAAAGGATTAGCTCAAGCTCAAAGCTCAGGACTCTACATTTTTCTATTTCAGTGATCCAAGATCACATTGAGTCCATAGGAAAGCCAATACTATTAAAAGGGGATGAGGTGTTGCTTAATGGCTTGCTTGTTCGAAGTGCCTAGTGATATGCTCCAAAGCCCTCAACCACTTTCTCATATCCACATATATCCCATACCAAAAGTGAAACTCGGCCCCACCGACTTGATGTATCCGGCGCCACCGAGTTCACTTGACATAGCCACTGCCAGAAACCCTAATCAATTCGGTCTCACCAATGGGATCTCGGTCTCATCGAGATGGGCTTGTAAACTCTCTGTTGCCTATTGCAATAATTTCAGTCTCACCGAGATATGCAATCGGTCCCACCGAGTTTGCTTGACCAACTCTCTGTTTAGCTTATTACCAAAATCGGTTTCATCGAGTTTGTGTCATCGATCAAACCGAGATGAGGTTTTACCCTAGCACATCAGTTCTACCGAGTTGATCATATCGGTCCCACCAAAATGCCTAACGGTCACATTATGAACTAAATTGGTCTGACCAAGTTTTATGATTCGGTCTCACCAATTTTGGTAAATTGTGTGTAACGGTTAGATTTTGTGTGGAGGCTATATATACCCCTCCACCCTCTCTTCATTCGTGGAGAAATCCATCAGAACGTGCCTACACTTCCAGCATTCATTTTCTGAGAGAGAACCACTGATAACCCACAAGTGTAGGGGATCAATTGTAGCCTCTTTCAATAAGTAAGAGTGTCGAACCCAACGAGGAGCCAAAGGTAGAACAAATATTCCCTCAAGTTTTATCGACCACCAATACAACTCTATGCATGCTTGACGTTCGCTTTACCTAGAACAAGTATGAAACTAGAAGTACTTTGTAGGTGTTGTTGGATAGGTTTGCAAGATAATAAAGAGCACGTAAACAAAAAGTAGGGGCTGTTTAGATAAAGAAGCAATAAAGTAAATATAGCGAGTGTGGAAAAGTGGTGGTAGGAGTTGTGAAATTGTCCCTAAGCAATTGACTACTTTACTAGACCGATAGCAAGTTTTATGTGGGAGAGGCATAAGCTAACATACTTTCTCTTCTTGGATCATATGAACTTATGATTGGAACTCTAGCAAGCATCCGCAACTACTAAAGATCATTAAGGTAAAACCCAACCATAACATTAAAGCATCAAGTCCCCTTTATCCCATACGCAGCAACCCCCTTACTCGGGTTTATGCTTCTGTCACTCAAGCAACCCACTATAAGCGAATCATGAACATATTGCAACACCCTACAGCGGGAATCCCTCACGCTTGCACGACACAGAGAGCACAATAGGACAGCAACATAACCACAGGCAAATTAAACCAATCATAGCAATTCATCAATCACCAGTAGGACAACGAAAATCTACTCAGACATCATAGGATGGAAACACATCATTGGATAATAATATGAAGCATAAAGCACCATGTTCAAGTAGAGGGTACAGCGGGTTGCGGGAGAGTGGATCGCTGAATATAGAAGGGGGGAAGGTGATGGAGATGTTGATGAAGATGGCGGAGGTGTTGGTGTAGATTGAGGTGATGATGATTGTCCCCGGCGGCGTTCTGTCGCCACCGAAAGCAAGGGGGAGAGAGCCCCCCTTCTTCTTCTTCTTCCCTGACCTTCTCCCTAGATGGGAGAAGGGTTTCCACTCTGGTCGTTGGCTCCCATGGCATGGGAGGGGTGAGAGCCCCTCCGAGATGGGATCTGTCTCTCTATCTCTCTCTGTTTCTGCATTCTGGGATTCTGCCCTTTCACCGTTTCTTATATTTCCGGAGATCCATAACTCCGATTGGATTGAAACCTTCGCCACGATTTTTTTCTTCCAAAAAATAGCTTTCTTGCAGCCAAATAAGAGTAGTAACCACCTTACAGGGTGCCCACGAGGGTCAGGGGCGCGCCCCCTGCCTCGTGGCCCCCTCGGGCACCGTCTCGCGTTGATTCTTCTTCCTAGATGTCACCAATATTCCAAAAATATTCTCCGTCCGTTTTTATCACGTTTGGACTCCGTTTGATATGGGGTCTCTGCGAAACATAAAACATGCAACAAACAAGAACTAGCACTGGGCACTGGATCAATATGTTAGTCCCAGATATAATATAAAAAGTTGCCAAAATTATATATGAAAGTTGTAGAATATTGGCATGGAACAATCAAAAATTATAGATACGACGGAGATGTATCAGCATCCCCAAGCTTAATTCCTGCTCGTCCTCGAGTAGGTAAATGATAAAGAAGGTAATTTTTGATGTGGAATGCTACCTAGCATAATCTTGATCATATATCTAATCATTTCATGAATATTAAGACACGAGTGATTCAAAGCAATAGTATATCATTTGACATAAAAACGATAATACTTCGAGCGTACTAATAAAACAATCATGTCTTTTCAAAACAACATGGTCAAAGAAAGTTATCCCTACAAAATTATATAGTCTGGCTATGCTCCCTCTTCATCACACAAAATATTCAAATCATGCGCAACCCCGATGACAAGCCAAGCAATTGTTTCATACTTTTGATGTTCTCAAACCTTTTCAACTTTCACACAATACATGAGCGTGAGCCATGGACATAACACTATAGGTGGAATAGAATATGATGGTGGAGGTTGTGTGGAGAAGACAAAAAGGGAGAAAGTCCTACATTGATGCGGCTAATCAACGGGCTATTGAGATGCTCATCAATTGATGTCAATGTGAGGAGTAGGGATTGCCATGCAACGAATGCACTAGAGCTATAAGTGTATGAAAGCTCAAACTGGAAACTAAGTGGGTGTGCATCCAACTTGCTTGCTCATGAAGACCTCGGGCATTTGAGGAAGTCCATCATTGGAATATACAAGCCAAGTTCTATAATGAAAATTCCCACTAGTATATGAAAGTGATAACTCGAGAGACTCTCTATATGAAGAACATGGTGCTATTTTGAAGCACAAGTGTGGTAAAAGGATAGTAACATTGCTCCTTCTCTCTTTTTCTCTCATTTTTTCCTTTTTATTTTTTTTATTTTTTGGCGGGCTTCTTTGGCCTCTTTTTTTATTTGGGCTTCTTTGGCCTCTTTTATTTTTCGTGAAGTCTGGAGTTTTATCCCGACTTGTGGGGGAATCATAGTCTCCATCATCCTTTCCTCACTGGGGCAATGCTCTAATAATGATGATCATCACACTTTTATTTACTTACAACTCAATGTTATAACTCGATATCTAGAACAAAGATATGACTCTATATGAATGCCTCCGGCGGTGTACCGGGATGTGCAATGATCTAGCGTAGCAATGACATCAAAAAATGGACAAGCCATGAAAACATCATGCTAGCTATCTTACGATCATGCAAAGCAATATGACAATGAATGCTCAAGTCATGAATATGATGATGATGGAAGTTGCATGGCAATATATCTCGGAATGGCTATGGAAATGCCATGATAGGTAGGTACGGTGGCTATTTTGAGGAAGATATAAGGAGGCTTATGTGTGAAAGAGCGTATAATATCACGGTGTTTGGATGCACCAGCGAAGTTTGCACCAACTCTCGAGGTGTGAAAGGGCAATGCACGGTACCGAAGAGGCTAGCAACGATGGAAGGGTGAGAGTGCGTATAATCCATGGACTCAACATTAGTCATAAAGAACTCACATACTTATTGCAAAAATTTATTAGCCATCAAAACAAAGTACTACACACATGCTCCTAGGGGGATAGATTGGTAGGAAAAGACCATCGCTTGTCCTCGACCGCCACTCATAAGGAAGACAATCAATAAATAAATCATGCTCCGACTTCATCACATAACGGTTCACCATACGTGCATGCTTTGGGAATCACAAACCTCAACACAAGTATTTATACTAATCCACAACTAGTCACTAGCATGACTCTAATATCACCACCTTTATATCGCAAAACTATTGCAAGGAATCAAACATATCATATTCAGTGATCTACAAGTTTTATGTAGGATTTTATGACTAACCAATGACCAATTCCTGTCATCTCTCTAAATAGATATAAGTGAAGCAAGAGATTTTAATTATTTCTACAAAAGATATGCCCACGCTCTAACAAATATAAGTGAAGCAAAAGAGCATTCTACAAATGGCAGTTTTCTATGTGAAGATAAACAAGCAATCCAAACTTCAAATGATATAAGTGAAGCACATGAAGCATTCTATAAAGCCATAATCAAAAGACTTAAGTGAAGCGCAATGAGCATTATATAAATCAACGAAGGACTATCTCGTATCAGCATGGTGCATAAAATAAAAGTGAAAACTAAATGCAAAAGACGCTCCAAGACTTGCACATATCGCATGAACGAAACGAATCCGAAAAAATACCGATACTTGTTGAAGAAACACTACTAGGGAAAAGCTTATACACAGACGCTTACTAGTAGCGAGGGTTAAAAACCCGCGCTACTGCTATCAACTTAGTAGTAGTGAGGTTTAAAAACCTGCGCTACTAGTAAGTAGCAGTAGCGCGGGTTTTTAACCCTCGCTACTACTAAGCGGTCTCTACCGTGCCCCCCGGGACATGCCATAGTAGTAGCGCGGGGTTTTAACCCTCGCTACTACTAAGTTGATAGCAGTAGCGTTTGTTTTTAACCCTTACTACTACTAAGTGGCCCCTGGACCATGCCATAGTAGTAGCGATGGTTATAAACCCGCGCTACTACTAAGTTGATAGTAGTAGCACGGGTTTTTACCCCTCGCTACTACTAATCGTCTGCCATAGTAGTAGCGCGGGGTATGGCCTGTTTGCAAATTTTAGAAAAACGATAATATATCAAAATGTTCAAAGACGAAAATCCGTGATCGATTTTGGCGGTGAGTGAGTCTCGACTAGGGGTGTCCGGATGGCGGACTATCATCATCGGCCGGACTCCAAGACTATGAAGATACAAGATTGAAGACTTCGTCCCGTGTCCGGATGGGACTTTCCTTGGCGTGGAAGGCAAGCTTGGCAATACGGATATGTAGCTCCTACCATTGTAACCGACTCTGTGTAACCCTAGCCCTCTCCGGTGTCTATATAAACCGGAGGGTTTTAGTCTGTAGGACGAGCAACCATTACAACAATCATACCATAGGCTAGCTTCTAGGGTTTAGCCTCCTTGATCTCGTGGTAGATCCACTCTTATACTACCCATATCATCAATATTAATCAAGCAGGAGTAGGGTTTTACCTCCATCGAGAGGGCCCGAACCCGGGTAAAAACATCGTGTCCCTCGTCTCCTGTTACCATCCGCCTAGGCGCACAGTTCGGGACCCCCTACCCGAGATCCGCCGGTTTTGACACCGACATTGGTGCTTTAATTGAGAGTTCCTCTGTGTCGTCACCGATAGGCTTGATGGCTCCTTCGATCATCAAGAACGACGCAGTCCTGGGTGAGTCTTTTCTCCCCGGACAGATCTTCGTATTCGGCGGCTTTGTACTGCGGCCCTATTCGCTTGGCCATCTGGAGCAGATCGAAAGCTACGCCCCTGGCCGTCAGGTCAGATTTGGAAGTCTAAACTTCACGGCTGACATCTGCGGAGACTTGATCTTCGACGGATTCGAGCCACACCCAAGCGTGCCGCACTGTCACGATGGGCATGATTTAGCTCCGCTGCCGGACAGTGCCCTGGAGGCCGCACATGAGTCCGCTCCGACCCTTAGTTCGGAGCCGACCGCGCAGATCGAGGACGGGTGGCTAGACACCGCCTCGGGGGCTGCAACTTCTACGACGATGGAGCCGAATATTGACCTTGTCCCTTGTAAAGCTCGTGACTCCGAGGTGCCGGACTCCTCAC
Source organism: Aegilops speltoides (assembly GCA_021437245.1). Taxonomy (NCBI): domain Eukaryota; kingdom Viridiplantae; phylum Streptophyta; class Magnoliopsida; order Poales; family Poaceae; genus Aegilops; species Aegilops speltoides. The sequence continues at coordinate 416,522,055 of CM038142.1, read as the reverse complement.
CGGACTCCAAACCTCCTGCGCCCCTACCAATCGAATCCGATTGGGCGCCGATCATGGAGTTCACCGCCGCGGACACCTTTCAACACTCGCCTTTCGGCGACATTCTGAATTCGCTAAAGTATCTCTCGTTATCAGGAGAACCCTGGCCGAACTGCGGTCAGGACGGTTGGGATGCGGGCGACGGAGAAATTCAAAGCCCACCCACCACCCACTTTGTAGCCACTGTCGACGATCTAACCGACATGCTAGACTACGACTCCGAAGACATCGACGGTATGGACGACGATGCCGGAGACGACCAAGAACCAGCGCCTGCAGGGCACTGGAAAGCCACCTCAACTCATGACATATACATGGTGGACACACCAAAAGGAAGCGATAACGAGGAACAACGGGACGCGGCGAAGGACAATTCCCGCGAAAAACAACCAAAAAGGCAACGCAAGCGCCGCCCAAAGTCCCGCCTCAATAACAACAACACCCATAATGACCCAACCGTAGAGCAGGGCGAACCAGTGGACGACGAACATACAACCAAGCAACCATCCGAACAGGTTGAATTGGACAAGCAACCCATCCCCGGCGAAAACAGTCCAGACGATCTCACGCCGGACACATCACCGGAGCATAAGAACCTTCACAAAAGGCTCGTCGCCACTGCAAGAAGTTTGAAGAAGCAGAAGCGGAAGCTCAAAACAGCGGAAGACGTACTCAGAATGAGATGGAGCAAAGTACTCAAAACCACAGACAAATACGACAATAGTCACCAAGCAAAGAGCTACCCAAAGCGCAAGCTACTGCCCGAATTCGACGAGGAGGCCGTAGAGCCACCACAATCAAAAGACAAAGAGGCCACCTGGCCGGATAGACGACCAGATGACAGGCCAAGAGCGGCAAGCGGCGCCGCACACAAGCCAGCACATGACACACATAAAGATGCTCGCCAAAAGGATGGCCGGTCAGTCCATTTACGGACCAAAAAGAGGGCCCTGGAAGCAACACAACACGCCGAAAGTGCTCAAGATAACGGCACACCTAAATCTGGGCGCCAGACACCCACTATGTTTCACCAATGAGGTGCTGGATCATGAATTTCTAGCGGGATTCAAGCCCGTAAACATAGAGGCTTACGACGGAACAACAGACCCTGGAGTCTGGATTGAAGATTACATCCTACACATACATATGGCTAGAGGAGACGATCTCCATGCCATAAAATACCTACCCCTCAAGATCAAAGGGCCAGCTTGGCATTGGCTCAAGGGCCTCCCAGAAAATACCATTGGAAGTTGGGAAGAGCTCGAGGACGTGTTTAGAGCAAATTTTTAGGGGACTTATGTCCGCCCTCCGGATGCAGACGATTTAAGTCACATAACTCAACAGCCCGGAGAGTCAGCGTGCAAATTCTGGAACAGGTTCCTCACCAAAAAGAACCAAATAGTCGACTGTCCGGACTTCGAAGCCTTAGCAGCTTTTAAACATAACGCCCAAGACGAATGGCTCGCCAGGCACCTCAGCCGGGAATAACCAAGAACAATGGCCGCGCTAACGAGCCTCATGACCCGCTTTTGCGCGGGGGAAGATAGCCGGCTGGCAAGATGCAGCACCGGCGACCCGAGTACATCCGAGGTTAGAGATGGAAATGGGAAATCACGACGCAGAAAAGATCAGCGCCGGAATAAGGAAAATGGCCTAAAGAACACGGCGGTCAACGCCGGATTCAAGAGCTCTCGGCCGAACAGCAAAACACTGCCTCTTAAGGACAACAGTGATGAGCTATCCAACGTAAACAAAATCCTGGATAGGATATGCCAAATTCACAGCACCCCCGGGAAGCCTGCAAACCACACCCACAGAGATTGCTGGGTCTTCAAGCAGTCCGACCGACTTAACGCCGAACAAAAGGGGCTTGACACACCGAGCGAGGACGATGACGAACTCCACAAGCAGAGCGCCGGAAAACAAAAGACTTTCCTGCAAGAAGTCAAGACAGTAAACTCACTTCATGCGATAATACGGAACAATAGTGCGGCACCCGCTAAAGTACGCGTCGCACGGTCCACCCCAGCGGAATTCCGAGATTGGATGTCAAAACCAATTACTTTCGACCACCTGGATTATTCCAGAAGTATTCGAAAGGCAGGATGGACTGCTCTGATATTGGATCCTATAATTGACGGACTACAATTTACACAAGTCCTAATGGATGGCGGCAGCGATTTAAACCTGCTATATCCGGACACAATCCGCAAGTTGGGGATAGACCCTACTAAAATTGGCCATAGCCGCACTTCCTTCAAAGGAGTGACGCTTGAGCCCTTACGCCAAGTCCATCGGCTCCTTACTACTAGAAGTTGTGTTCGGTTCACCCGACAACTTCCGTCATAAAAGCTAATCTTCCATGTCGCCCCATTTAAAAGTAGCCATCAAGCACTATTGGGACGTGAAGCTTTCGCCCGCTTTAACGCAATACCGCACTACGCGTCTCTTACACTTAAAATGCCCGGTCCACGCGGCATCATCTCCTTACAAGGTCGCTTAAGACCCCGGACACGGCTAGGCGAGTCCGGCACAAATAAACCAGGGGCTTCCTAGCCTCATACCCCTTCACAAGGGGCTGTGCGTATGAACGATAAGAGCCAATAAAAGCTCAACTTTATTCATTTATTCATACTCTGTTTTCATTACATTTATTTTTTGCACCATTTCTTTTCAAACTAAGTTCCTCTCTTTTACAGATGAACAGCGTGCTACACCCGTCCAGGATACAGCACAACGGAGACACAGGCGCAGACGTGCAGCAGGGACCCGTCGCAAGGATTCTTTTCAGATTAAGACCCTGCGTAAACCTTTCTTACTGTCTCTTGTTGATTCACATCCCCCGGTTTTTCATCATAACCGATGAGGAGGCTGGCATTTTGGCATCAGCCGCGTCAGAAATTTTCGCCCGTACCTGGACACTAGGGGCTTAGGGCATTGTTCTGCCCATTATCATAAAGACCGAATACCTTAGGGAGTGTTCGGCGTGTCGAGTTAGGCCTTATATGCATCAGCTCCGAATCATGTCTTTGGTCAAATGTTGGGTTTGCCTGGCTCCAGTGTTTTGCTGCCTTACGTTTCGTATCATCGGCTAACGCGACACCAGGAGAACTACTGCGATTGTGCCCCAGTTCGGCCGGGCGAGCACCTCAGTAGAGAAAGCCAAAACCGATCATCATGATACTGAGAGATCGTCAACCACTCGATCGACTACCGGAATGTCTAGAATTCCTCCGCTTTGACGAAGGACCGTTTCCCGGTCAGGCACATACGCGCCCCGAATTCGGAGAGCGCGGTGCCCCAAGGGACTATATCGTAGCCCCACCTTCGAACTCCTATGGCTAAGTGAAAGTGATAAATCATCATAGTCCGGTTGCCTCGTTTGCTACGCTACCACCTCCTTCATAGGACCAAGACATTGGATTAAGTGTGAAAATGCGCTATTTTGCAAACACCCCCGCACCATGTGCGTGGGGGCTGAAGCCGAAGACTGCCATCTTTTAGGTTATACACAAGTATACATTAACGGCCGCACAGGAGACATTTCAATACTTGAACGCACAAGTATAAAAAGCACTCATATTATGAATATCGTTTTACATATCATAAAGATCATTTGAACATGACATTTTTTGAGCACTGCGACTCTATTACACGAGCACCCCGCAGAACTTCCCCAAAATAGTGCTCGGCGGTAACCCGCTCGTTCGGACCGGGTTGCAACATCGGTGGCATCCATCTCCGTCCAAGATGTCTTCACAGGCGAGGGCCATCCGTGCACCCTCTATGCATGCCGACCGCTTCATCGCTTTGATATGCGGCACCGCCCCAAGGAATTGCTGCAATAAGCCAAAATAACTCTTGGCTTGGGCCTATCCGCCACAGATGAGCCACTACATCCGTCATGGCAAGTCCGGACAATCTATTCAGCTCAGCCCACTCACCAACCGATCGGTCAACGGAAGTGAACGTTCAGGACTATGGAATTGAGACCAAAAAAGCTCTTCTGTCTCGTGATCCTTTTGACTTCGGAAGTGCACAACAGCATCTGCCGCACTCGCCGCTAAATCCAGATAAGGATCCTCCGGACCCCACAGCTGGCCAAGCTGAGCATACTTCTGATCTGTGAACTTCCTGCGCAGCAGAAAGGGCTTGCGAGCCTCAATGTCTCCGGCCTGACGCAGCTCCTCCTTTATAGCCCTCATTGCAGAACGGGCACCTTGGCTTCGGCGGTGGTCTTCTTTAGGTCTTCTTGCTCCGCCCGGCGTTCTCTTTCAAGAACCTCATAGCGGTCGGTAACATCTTTCAGCTTCACGGCCATTTCGGCCATCTCCTCCCTGCTTCGGCAGGGAGCAGCCCTTTCGGCTTCTAGCTCTTCGGCCGCCTTCGAGGCAGCCGCATCACTCCTTCTGGCCTGCTCCTTGGCTCGAGCAAGCTCTGCTCGAAGGTCCTCCACAGCAGCGGCACCATCTGCATTAAGCATACATGTTGCAAGGAGTGAGCATCAGCTCCCTTACTAGGTGACCACTGAGAAACAACCTACCTTGCGACTCGTCATGTCGTTTATTGACCAGCGCGATGTTCGCATCCGCAACGTCGAGTTGCCACTTTAGTTCGGCAACTCCATCAGTCCGGCTGGCCACCGGACTATCCGCCACATGCATAGGAAAGGCGAGGATTAATACCTAAGATTATGATCCTCGGCACGCTGTCGCTTTCGACAACATACCGAGTCTCAGGGGCTACTATCTATACAGGGCACACTTTATGTGTAAAACTGTCAAAAGGTATGTCATTTTTATGTACCTCAAACCCCGCCAGCAAACTTCTGACGGCATCGTGCAACCCGCCCTCAGCGGATGAAATTCTTTCAATCACCGTACTCATCAATGTACGGTGACCTTCTGAGATAGACGCCCTCTCAAGCAGATCCTTCAGCTCCCCCGAACGTACACCAGTTGGTGCCAAACTCTCCGGCCCCACCAGACCCGGGGATACCCTTCGCGACGACACCTCAGGGTCGTCCGCCCCGCCTGACGGTGCGGCGAATGGAGGCATCTCGCTCTCCATAATCTCCGGACAAAGGTCCCCCGAAGACGAGCTCAGCTGAGAAGGACGGAGATCCAAACTACAAGGTAAAAACTTCGGTTATCCTCAGAAGCAAAAATAGGGATGTCCCTTATTACAAAGCTCCCCTTTTTCTACTTACGGCTCGCTGGAGGGCTGATTCCTTAGGGGAGATAGTGCGGCCGGGGCTTCCCCAGGCGCAGGACCCTCTGGTGAAGATCTCTTCCCCCGCTTTGAGGCCTTGGCCTCCGGGTTTCCGGAAGCGGTCCTCTTCTCCCCCTGGAAGGAGGGATTCTCGATCCCTCCTTTCTCGAAAGCCTCCTTGGTAGAGGCAGTAGTTTCTCTGTTTTTCCCTTCGCCTTCCTCCGAAGGCGCAACCTCCAGCATCTTGACCAACACGGGATCCGGCATGGTCTCCGGGAGGGGGGCCGGACACTGTATCAGTTTCACTTGCGCTATACACTCCTATTCAAAGGACGGTTGGTTAAAAGGCAAATTCAAGAATACGCAGACAAACGGTATGTCCGGACACAGGGCTACTTACCTGAGCATCCGGGCGATTGCAGCTTAGGCCGGCATCCTCGGTTAATTCCGGACACACTTCTTGTGATCCGAAGAACAATTTATACATCTCCACGGGTGTCTTACCCATGAAGTGTTGGAGAGCTCGTGGCCCCTCTGGATTGAATTCCCACAGGCGGAGGGGGCGACGTTTGCAGGGCAGAAGGCGCCGAATTAGCATAACCTGCGTCACTACGACCAGATTGATCTCCCTCTCTTGGAGGTCCCGAATCCGGCCCTGCAATAGGGGTACGTCCTTTGACGGCCCCCAGTTAATCCTTTTGTTGACCCATGACATCAGCCGTTGTGGAGGGCCCGAGCGAAAGACGGGCGGCGGCTTCTGCCTGCTGCCCCTGGGGGCGGTAATATAGAACCACTCCTGTTGCCACAAACCGAGCTCCTCCTGGAAGGAGCCCTCGGGCCATGGAACATCGGCCCTCTTGCTTACAACCGCCCCGCCGCACTCTGCTTGACACCCCTCGATCATCTTCGGCTCCACGTTGAAGGTTTGGAGCCACAAACCGAAGTGAGGGGTAGTGCGGAGGAAGGCTTCGCAGACGACAATGAATGATGAGATGTGGAGGATAGACTCCGGAGCCAAGTCATGGAATTCCAGCCCATAGTAAAACATGAGCCCTCTCACAAAAGGATCCATCGGGAAGCCTAAACCCCGACGGAGGTGGGACACGAACACGACGCTCTCGCCGGGCTCGGGAGTAGGAATGACCTGCCCTTGGGCAGGAAGCCTATGCGAAATCTCGTAGGTTAAGTACCTGGCTTCTCTCAGAGGAGGGCATCCACCGGCCCTGCAAATCGGAGCCGGACATTGTTGAAGTTCCGAAGCGCTCGAATCTGGAGCCCTGAGTGTTGGAGCTCGGGGCGAGGGGCGGATGCGATTGAGGATTGAAGAAAAGAAACGAGCCTTGGTCTCATTATAAAGAGGGAGAATACCAAGAGCCGTCCCCGTAACCGTCTGGAACTCACCTTCGATGGAGGAGGCGTGGCAACGGGCACGGTTGGGTTACCCACGTCCGTATTGATGGGAATCCCGGAATAAGGGGAACACGATCTCTGCTTTGACAAGATGTGCCAAGGAAACCGCTTTGCTAAATGCGCTGAGGTGGTATAATATAAACGATTCAAGTAAAGGCTTGGTAGTGGTGCGACGTCACGCCACAAAATACGTCAGCAGATTGAACTTGTGTACATATTATTCTCTCTACGGTGGTATGTAGAATTTATTTTACAGAGCCGGACACTATCCTGGTGTTCACGATCTTCTATGGATTATTCGGAAGAGGAACCCGCCTTGCAATGCCGAAGATAATATGCACGCCGGACTCGTTGTCATTGAAGCCTGGTTCAGGGGCTACTGAGGGAGTCCTGGACTAGGGGGTGTCCGGATGGCCGGACTATCATCATCGGCCGGACTCCAAGACTATGAAGATACAAGATTGAAGACTTCGTCCCGTGTCTGGATGGGACTTTCCTTGGTGTGGAAGGCAAGCTTGGCAATACGGATATGTAGATCTCCTACCATTGTAACCGACTCTGTGTAACCCTAGCCCTCTCCGGTGTCTATATAAACCGGAGGGTTTTAGTCCGTAGGACGAACAACCATTACAACAATCATACCATAGGCTAGCTTCTAGGGTTTAGCCTCCTTGATCTCGTGGTAGATCCACTCTTGTACTACCCATATCATCAATATTAATCAAGCAGGAGTAGGGTTTTACCTCCATCGAGAGGGCCCGAACCTGGGTAAAAACATCGTGTCCCTCGTCTCCGGTTACCATCCGCCTAGACGCACAGTTCGGGACCCCCTACCCGAGATCCGCCGGTTTTGACACCTACAGCGGCCTATGGCCTGTTTGCGAACTTTTAGAATCCTCAAATTCTAAAAGGAAAAAAAGTTATTCAAGAAGTATTAGTATTACTGTGGTGAAACTGTGGTGGCTTAAATCTGGTCAAACTGTGGTGAAACTACTTATTCAAGAAGTATTAGTGTTACTAAATAATTATTCCAGAATATTAGTGTTACTAAATATTAGTACTAAAGGTTAGACCTTTAGTCCCGGTTCGAGCCACCAACCGGTACTAAAGGTCCCATTTTCAAACTCTACCCCCCGGTGGATCGCCTTTTCAGTTTAAAATAAAATAAAAGAAAATGATGAAAATGTCAAAAAAAAGAAAATAAGTTTCCCATGCGATATGTGGTCTAGTTGTTGGGAAAATTTGCAAATATGAATTTCGACTTCGTTTGCAAAATCTCTCGAGAATTTGTAAAAATGGCATAACTTTTGCATACTAACTCGGATGAAAAAGTTTTTTATATGAAAAATCATATACTCAAAAAGTTACATCCAAATTTAACTGGGGGAACCCTGTTAAACATTTTCAAAATCCTCAAAAACCTAACAAAAAAAAGTTACGGGGCTTTTAAGATCTGGAGGCAAAAAAATTCATCAAATTTGAGTTTTTTCTTTAATTTTGTTAAATCTTGTCAAACTATGGTCAAAATAATTATTGAAGAGTATTAGTGTTACTAAATAATTATTTCAGTTTTTTTTGAATTTTGGTCAAAACTGGTCAAACTATGGTCAAACAATGGTCAAACTAATTATTCAAGAAATATTAGTGTTATTTTTTAGAACAATAGTTTCAAACTCAAACAGTGAAATGTGTGACTTCATGCTCAAACTAAATTCCTGAGGTTAATAGGATTGACATCTTACTATTGTCAAGAAAACTACAAGTGCAGACTTGGAAATGAGGCAGAATAGAACTCGGAAGTTAAGCGTGCTCAGGCTGGAGTAGTGAGAGGATGGGTGACCGTCCGGAAGTTAGATGATTTGGAATGACGAAGGGTGATTAGAGATTGGAGATTAAATTGAGCAGTGATGAGGGGTGATTAGAGATTGGAGGTTAAAATAATTCAGAAATTTGAAAATTAGGGGGAAAAATCGAAATGTTTTTTCGAAAAAATTGAATTTTTTTTCCAGAGATTACAGATTAGCAGTAGCGCGGGTTTTTACCCACGCTACTACTAACGAACGTAGTAGTAGCGCGGGTGGCACCCGCGCTACTACTACCTATTAGCTATAGCGTCGTATCAGTAGCGCGGGCACCCACGCTACTAATATACCTAAAACCCGCACTACCGCTAGGCTTTTCCCTAGTAGTGAAAGAGGGGATGCCTTCTGGGGCATCCCCAAGCTTAGACGCTTGAGTCTCCTTGAATATTTACTTGCGCTGCCTTGGGCATCCCCAAGCTTGAGATATTGCCCCTCCTCCTTTCCCTCATATTGAGACTTCCTTGATCAAACACTTCATCCACACAAAACTTCAATAGAAAACTCGGTAAGATCCGTTAGTATAATAAAGCAAATCACTACTCTAAGTACTGTTTCAAACCAATTCATATTTTGTTTTTGCATTGTGTCTACTGTAATATAACTTTTCCATGGCTTAATCCACTGATATAGATTGATAGTTTCATCAAAACAAGTAAACTATGCTTCAAAAACAGAATCTGTCAAAAACAGAGCAGTCTGTAGGAATCTGAACATTCACCATACTTCTGGTACCCCAAAATTCTACAACAATTAGGAAAAATAAAAAATTTGTATAGCAAGACAGTGCAAAAAGAATGAGAACCGTCTGACGTTCCAGTAAAAAATGTAAAATCGCGCACTACAGCCAAAATTTCTTTCCTGCACCGCACAAACCAAGAAATAGCAAAGTCTAACTCTCTTCCTATGCATCGTCATGTTACAAAAGAACAATTCATGCACACAAAGTAAAGGCCAATGCATAGTATAAGCAGTTTCTTGCAATTTTATCATATTGGAAACATAGAGAGGTGGAGATATAGTTCCTCTCTCATAATAATTGCAAGTAGGAGCAGCAAGCACATGCATATTATATTCATCAAAATCATCATGTTCAATGGTAAAAGGCAACCCATCAATATAATCCTTAATAAGCACAAACTTCTCCGATATAGTGTTGTTTGGAGAGTTCAAAAAGATAATAGGACTATCATGCGTGGGTGCAATAGCACAATTTCATGTTTAACATAAGGAATTATAGCAAGTTCATCTCCATAAGCATAATTCATATTGGCATGTTGGCCACAAGCATAGCAAGCATCATCAAAAAGGGATATTTGAAGAGAATCAACGGGATCATAACAATCATCATAGCAATCATCCTTCGGTAAGCATGAAGGTGAATTAAACAATGTATGAGTTGAAGAGTTACTCTCATTAGAAGGTGGGCACGGGTAGCTAATCCACTCTTTCTCCTTTTGTTCTTCGCTCTCCTCATCATCTTTTTCATCCAATGAGCTCACAGTTTCAGTAATTTCCTCTTCCATAGATTCCTGCAAAATATTAGTCTCTTCATGGACATCGGAGACTTTCTCAATAAACACATCAATATCAGAATTGTATTCATAATTCTCATAAAAATATTTAAGCATAGCAAAATTTTCAGGTCTATAAACTGAATCATCAAAATCTTCAAACTCTTTAAATAAAGATTCAATCTCATAAGCACCCATAAAAGCAACAAATTCTTCTATTTGTTCCACATCATAGTAATCATAGATACCATTAGCATAAGAAGCCAAGGTTTTATCATCATTAAATTTGCATGAAAAGGGAAGGTGTGGAGCCTTCATCCTAGAGCAACAAGTATAATCGTATCTCAAGCATAGTTCTCGAGCATACCAATGCAACATATGAATTTGATCCCATAATAGTTTCCCTTTTTGAGTCAAGCGATAATCCCTAAAGTATTCACGTTGATCCAACGTGTCTCCCATAACATAATTGAATGGGGTTTTCTTAGGATTATCAAAGTAGTACATAATATTTTTCACATAACCAGCATCGAGCGTTTTAGGAGGTTCCCCATCTCCATGAGTAGCAAGTACACCTAATTTTTTTGGTATTTTGTGTTCCATATCCATAACTAAAGATAGAGAACAACTTAGAACATCAAATAAAAATTACTTAGTGATAAAGCAAACAAGCACACACGAGAATATTCACCCCACACTATGACTTCCCAGCAACGGCGCCAGAGAAAGGTCTTGATAACCCACAAGTGTAGGGGATCAATTGGAGCCTCTTTTGATAAGTAAGAGTGTCGAACCCAACGAGGAGCCAAAGGTGGAACAAATATTCCCTCAAGTTCTATCGACCACCGATACAACTCTACGCACGCTTGACGTTCGCTTTACCTAGAACAAGTATGAAACTAGAAGTACTTTGTAGGTGTTGTTGGATAGGTTTGCAAGATAATAAAGAGCACGTAATAAAAAGTAGGGACTGTTTAGATAAAGAAGCAATAAAGTAAATATAGCAAGTGTGGAAAAGTGGTGGTAGGAGTTGTGAAATTGTCCCTAAGCAATTGACTACTTTACTAGATCAATAGCAAGTTTTATGTGGGAGAGGCATAAGCTAACATACTTTCTCTTCTTGGATCATATGCACTTATGATTGGAACTCTAGCAAGCATCCGCAACTACTAAAGATCATTAAGGTAAAACCCAACCATAGCATTAAAGCATCAAGTCCCTTTATCCCATACGCCACAACCCGCTTACTCGGGTTTATGCTTCTATCACTCAAGCAACCCACTATAAGCGAATCATGAACATATTGCAACACCCTACAACGGGAATCCCCCACGCTTGCGCAACATGGAGAACACAATAGGACAGCAACATAAGCACAAGCAAATTAAACCAATCATAGAAATTCATCAATCACCAGTAGGACAACGAAAATCTACTCAGACATCATAGGATGGCAACACATCATTGGATAATAATATGAAGCATAAAGCACCATGTTCAAGTAGAGGGTACAGCGGGATTGCAGCAGAGTGGACAGCGGAATACAAAGGGGGGGAAGGTGATGGATATGTTGATGAAGCTGGCGGAGGTGTTGGTGTAGATTGCAGTGATGATGATGGCCCCCGGCGACGTTCCGGCGCCATCGAAAGCAAGGGGGAGAGAGCTCCCCTTCTTCTTCTTCTTCTTCTTCCTTGACCTTCTCCCTAGATGGGAGAAGGGTTTCCCCTCCGGTCCTTGGCTTCCATGGCATGGGAGGAGTCAGAGCCCCTCCGAGATGGGATCTGTCTCTCTGTCTCTCTCTGTTTCTGCGTTCTGGGATTCTGCCCTTTCACTGTTTCTTATATATATGGAGATCCGTAACTCCGATTGGATTGAAACCTTCGCCATGATTTTTTTCCTGAAAATTAGCTCTCTTGCGGCCAAAGGAGAGTAGTAACTGCCTTATGGGGTGCCCACGAGGGTCAGGAGCGCGCCCCTGCCTCGTGGCCCCCTCGGGCACCGTCTCGCATTGATTCTTCTTCCTAGATGTCACCAATATTCCAAAAATATTCTCCGTCTGTTTTTATCCTGTTTGGACTCCGTTTGATATGGGGTTTCTGCGAAACATAAAACTTGCAACAAACAAGAACTGGCACTGGGCACTGGATCAAAATGTTAGTCCCAAAAATAATATAAAAAGTTGCCAAAAGTATATGAAAGTTGTAGAATATTGGCATGGAACAGTAAAAAATTATAGATACGACGGAGACGTATCAACCACCTACTCATGTGTTGAGGTCAAGATATTCCATTCCAACCACATAAATCTTGATCTCTAGCCTTCCCCAAGTTTCTTTCCACTCAAATCATCTTTCCACCAAATCCAATCCTATGAGAGAGAGTTGAGTGTTGGGGAGACTATCATTTGAAGCACAAGAGCAAGGAGTTCATCATCAACACACCATCTATTACTTTTGGAGAGTGGTGTTTCCTAGATTGGTTAGGTGTCACTTGGGAGCCTCGTCAAGATTGTGGAGTTGAACCAAGGAGTTTGTACGGGCAAGGAGATCGCCTACTTCTTGAAATCTACCCTAGTGAGGCAAGTCCTTCATGGGCGATGGCCATGGTGGGATAGACAAGGTGGATTCTTCATGGACCCTTCGTGGGTGGAGCCCTCCGTGGACTCGCGCTGCTATTACCCTTCGTGGGTTGAAGTCTCCATCAACATGGATGTACGATAGCACCACCTATCGGAACCACGCCAAAAATCTCTGTGTCTCCAACTGCGTTTGCACACTCCAATCCCATCCGTTTACTTTCTTGCAAGTTACATACTTTAGTTTCCGCTACTCACAAGCTCTTTGCATGCTTGCTTGATATGTATTGTGAATGTTTAATCTTGTGCTTAAACTCCACCTTAACTTGAAGAACTTAAAAATTGCTACATTTCTTGGTTGAGAGTCTATTCACCCCCCCTAGACACCTCTTCTCGATTCTTTCAATTGGTATCAGAGCATGTCTCCATTGCTTTGGTTTAATCACCATTGGAGGAAGATGGATGAGTCTATGTTGGGGAGTCTTAGACATAGAGTGCCTATACTTGATGGATAGTACTTTCAAGAGTGAAAAAATGAGATGCTTGAGATTTCCAATGAATATCATTCGAGCAAGTAGAGCAAGTACATTACCAACCCTTGTGCTCGCCTTGTTGATCGTTTGCATCCCACTCCCGATGAGGATCTTGACGTGATTCAAAATATTAGAACTATCAATCTTATCATTAGAGGATTGCCTAGAAATTTTGATTGGTCACTTGCCTACTCTTGATTGTGCTTATACTATATGGAGATTTCTTGAGGAAAGATTTCCAAACTATTCCTTGCAAAATCTAGATGAGATTCTTCATAAGTTAGTTGCCTTGAATAAAATGAGTACTAGTGATCCTAAGTTTGATGATTGTCTGTTTGAGCTTCGTGACCTTATGCGTGCCAAAGGAGATGTTGGAATCATTAGCAATATTATCTCTGAAGCCATTAGATTTCATAAAGATGGTTATTGTCATGATCATTTATCTAATGAATCACTCTCTCTAGGAATTGATCCATCACATGACGATGTTGAATATGGATACTATGATGAGGATGATGATAGTGACTATGATCCTGATGATGCAATGAGACACTTTGGTCTTATGGCTAATCTTCGCGGCTACATGGCAGGAGAAAAGGAATGGGTCCTTGATAGTGGATGTACCGATCATATGACCGGAGACAAGGATATGTTTCGTGAGCTTGCTGAAAATGACGGCCCTCGAAAGTATGTCACTTTTGGTGATAACTCAAAGGGTAAGGTGGTTGGCCTCGGTAAGGAGGCCATCTCACATGATAGCTCCATACAAAATGTCATGCTCGTTGAATCTCTTGACTATAATCTGCTTTCTGTATCTAGACTAGCTGACTTTGGTTTCAATGTCCTATTTACTAAAGTAGATTGCCAAGTGTTTTGAAGAGATAATCATAAAATGGTCTTTATCGGTATACGTAGAGGTGATCTATACATTGTTGACTTCACTAAAAAGGCTCAACCTAGAACTTGCTTAATTGCTAAATCCTCTAAAGGCTGGTTGTGGCAAAGAAGGTTAGGTCATGTGGGCATGCGAAACCTTGACAAGCTTATTAAGGGTGATCATATCCTTGGAATAAAAGATGTCATATCTGGTAAGGATAGACTTTGCAGCACTTGCCAAGCATGAAAACAGGTTGGAGCAAGCCACCCCGTGAAGAATATCATGACCACGAGAAGACCGCTCGAGCTACTTCATATGGATCTCTTTGGTCCCAATGCCTACAAAAGTCTCAGTGGAAACTCATTTGGTCTAGTTATAGTCGATGATTTTTCAACATTTACGTGGGTGTTCTTTCTTGATGATAAATCGCAGGTCCAAAAGATCTTCAAGAACTTCGCTAGGAAGGCCCAAAATCAATTTCAAGTGAAGATCAAGAAGGTTCGCGGCGACAATGGAACGGAATTATAGAACACAAATGTGGATTCCTTCCTTGACGAAGAAGGGATTTCACATGAGTTCTCAGCTACGTACATGCCTCAACAAAACGGAGTTGTTGAGAGGAAGAACCGGACTCTTTTTGAGATGGAAAGAATGATGATTAATGAGTACAAGACGCAAAACACTTTTGGGTGGAAGCGGTTGAGATGGCTTGTCATGCAACAAATCGCTTGTATCTTCACAAGCTACTCGGCAAGACGGCATACGAACTCCTCACCGGTAACAAACCAAAAGTTGGATACTTTGGAGTATTCGGCTCAAAGTGCTACATTCTTGATAAGCATCATCATTCTAAATTTGCTCCCAAATCTCATGAAGGTTTCCTACTTGGTTATGGCTCAAACTCTCACACTTACCGTGTCTACAACAATTTCACCCGAATGGTTGAAGAGACGGTAGATGTGAAGTTTGATGAATCTAACAGCTCGCAAGTAGAGCAATTACCAATTGATGTAGGAGACAAAGACCCCTCGGAAGAAATCCAAGACTTGTCTACTGGCAAGATCCGTCCAACGGAGGTGAAGGAGAGTACCTCGCCCGTCCAAGTGGAAGCTTCTACCTCACGACAAGGTGAACCAAGAGTTGATATGGAAGCATCCACAAGTGGGACACACCAAGATGAAGGAAACGAGGATGTACACCAAGATGATCCTCATCAACCTCTTTCTCCACCACGACAAGAGAACAATAGCATCAACAATGAAGAAGGCCAAGAATAAGAACAAGATGATGAAGAAGATGTTCAACCCCGACCAAAACAAAAGCTCTCACGAGTTCAAGCAAGAGTCGCCAGAGACCATCCCGTCGAGCAAATCTACAATGATATCCAAACCGGGAGAATCACTCACTCTAAAACTCATTTGGCTAATTTCTGTGAACATTATTCATTCATCTCTAGCATTGAACCCATGAAGGTTGAAGAATCATTGGAAGATCTGGATTGGATAAATGCCATGCATGAAGAGCTACACAACTTTGAGAGAAACCAAGTGTGGACATTGGTCGAGAAGCCCGACAAGAACCACAACATCATTGGTACCAAATGGGTGTTTTGCAAAAAGCAAGATGAAGATGGACAAGTATGTCGGCGTTCTGGGAATGGGGGTCCCCAGACTTGCCTGCCTGCGGCCTGCGGCGTGGCTCAAGCGAAGGCCCAGTGCAGCTCAGCTTCATCAGCTCAAGCTCAAGACCCTCGCGAGGGGCCGAGCCTCGCGGGGCGGACGACAGCAAGCTTCCTTAGGAGCAGCCTCATCAGGCAGGCTCGCGAGGAGGCGGAGAGATCAAGGCTGGGCACCTCACGAGGAGAGATCGAGGCCAGGCGAGCGCCAAGCGCGCGCCAACCTATGCAGTGTCCTTGTTTCCCCTTTGGTGCAAAGGGGGCAAGCACAGGCCAACGCATCAGGCAAAGACTACCGTTTCGGTGCAACAAGACCAAGACCAGCAGGACGGCAGGATGGAAATCATCGTGGAGCCCAGGACGGCGTCACCGCCAGAGTCTTTGGCAGTCGAAGACCAACTTTAGTCAGGATAAGTTTAGTAGATGTTCCCCTTCAAAATGGCCAATTGTTGGCGCCCTTCCCGCTCATTATTTGTGAAGAGGCCCAGGGCCTCTCTCTATAAATAGGACTAGCCACCACAGGAGATGGGAGATCGGATCGAGATTACACATAGACTAGAGAGAGAGAGAGGCGACTGAACTTACCCAAGCAGTTCATTGCACCAGCTCAAGAACAGCCCCTCGCGAGGCTGTTCTCCCTTTGTATTGTTCATCATCAGCCCCTGAGGCAATCCACCACACCACACACTGGAGTAGGGTATTACACCACAATGGTGGCCTGAACCAGTATAAACCTCGTGTCCCTTGTGTGTTCTTCTTTCTAGCCTAGATTCCTTGCGAGGCTTCGAGACACGAGTAGGTAGGGGAAAGATCTTCGTGCGCACCCTAGAGTTCGAACCTCAAGGGTCTGCCGGAACCCTAAATCTGACATTTAGCGCGCCAGGTAGGGGTGCGCCGAAATCTTTCTTCCGTTGTTCGTGTGTGATCTTCCATCGTGTCCATGGCTCACGCTTGTCGGGCTCGCGCCGAGCGTCGGGCTGCTCTCGCCACCCGCGTCGCCCAGACGGCGCCCGTCGGCAGATGCCCCCGTCGTTCCCCGTTGCCTGCCACCAACGCCGCCACCGGCCCCGCGGGGAACGAGCAGCAGGCCTCGTCCCTGCATCCTTCGGTGCGACGGGAAGGCCGCATCGCCACCCCGTCGCTGACTCCAACCGATTCGTCGTCCCACCCCCGTCGTGCCCCCACGGACGCGCATGCTGCGCTGCTCCTGGTGCACCTGCACTACCGTCCCGTCGACGACCTCTATGAGGACTGGCTCGCCTGCATCACCGAGCTCGTCAACGCCGCAGGGGGCTCTCCTATGCCGTCTCTCTCGCTGCCTCACCCTCCATCCTGCGCAGGAGGCGTGGATCAAGAGGTGCCTCCACCACCTCCTCCCCAAGAAGGCGCCTTGGCTCCAAGGCGCGCGGCTCCAGGACGAGACCCACCGCATCCGGAGCCTGCACGACAAGAAAGGAGCTGCTAAGAAATCCCTTGCCCCCAAGAAGGTGTCCGTGTGCTCCCGGCACTGGTGTGCCATGACCGCATCCCTGTGCCACCACGTCAAGACCCCGCGCTGCTCCAAGCGGCGGCGCGTGGGAATTTCCAGGAGCAAGCCCAGCACCAGCAAAGGGCTCCGGTGGCCACCGCAGGCTGCCGCGCCTTCACCCCCGAGCTACGCGGTGTCGCATGGCCAGGCAAGTTCAAGCCTGACCTCCCCCTCGCTACGACGACATTGCAGACCCCGCGGAGTTCCTACAGCTCTGTTGACACCAGATTTTGGCACGGTCAATAACTTATTTAAGATGGCCTCAAATGGAGAAGTGATCTTCATGAAAGAGTTCCGTATTGTCGATATGAATATCTTTGAAGTTTGGGTCATCGCCATCCGATCTCATCTCGAAGGCCGAAGTTGTGTTTGAAATACTGAGATTTTGTATTCAAAACACTATTCGGCTCATTATGACCTCAAGACAACCTCGTATGGAAAAATGATCTACACGGATGTTCTTCGTCTCGTCGAAATGATCGATTTCGATATAAAAATCGTTCAAATCCGAGTTCGTATGCAAAAGTTAGAGCCATCGGAATGTAACCCTGACAGGAGGCGAAGTGTGGCGCGCCCCACCAGACGCCATGTCTGATGGGTAGCGCGAGGGACGGATGTTTTGCGTCACAGTCCGTTTTGCGCGAGCTATTTGACACTCAAGATGACCTCTGATGAAAAATCGTTCAACATGAAAGTTTTTCGTCTCGTCGAAACGGTCAAGATTGCTTTTGGACTCGTTTCCATCCGAGGTTGTTTACTGCCACAAACATGACCCGCAAGGTGCAGCCAGGTTGTAAACCGAACCGTTTTGGAAAGTTCGGATAAAACCAGTCCGAATTTGACTAGGGTTTTGGACGTGAATTGATGCAATTTTATTGTAAGGAAAGCCTAGATGAATCCTTTTCTTGTACGGAAGTCCAGCCGCCTCTTATATATGTTGGGGTGACGACCGATTGAACAACACACAATCGAACAAATCAATATACTACTTTTTCGTGTTCATCTACTTTTATCTCTCCTTGTATCTTTCTTCTCGTTCTTCGCTGTTCTTCGTGTTTGAGAGCTGCGAATCCCGAGGCTCTAGGGGCGAGCGATCGACCTAGGGCAGCCCATAGCCGCCGACTCGACGGGTCCCTCCCGGGTGTGGGGTTTCGGTCTGCAAAGCGCCCACGGACTGTCTTTATGTCGCGCTTCCGGCGGGTCTCCTTCGACGTGAGCTGCGGTGCATCACCCCCGGCGTCGAGGGTACACGTGACGTGTTCGTGTGTCAACACACTTTTTGGCGACTCCGCTGGGGAACGAAGCTTTGAACGGTCTCCAGCCCGTTCTTGCTATGAAGAGATCATCATCAAGTTGCTGCAATCTACAAAGGTAATATGAATACCCAATCCCCCTTTGTGGATGCAAATAATCCATATGTTGTTGCTAGATCACCTAATGAGCATAATGTATCGGCTAGCCCTAGTTTTATCAATCATGCATCTAATTATGCGCAAGGGCCGATGCAAAACAATTTTCATGCTTCAAATTCTCATGATTTTAGCAACATACGACATATGTATCCAAACTCTCATGCATCGGCAACCCCACAAATCCATATGCCGATGAACAATATGATGGGTTTGGTTAATCAATTTGAAACACCTCATGTTAAAATTTCCAATAGCATACAAGAAAGTGTTTCACCTTTTTATTCATTGGCAACTAATTTGCAATATGTGAATCCAACCATGCCGATGAATGAGAATTGGCCATGCTACTACTAGCTATTCGGCCAGTTACTCTCAACCATCATATGCTACACCTCATGTTACTAATTATTCGGCACCATACACAACTGTAGATGCTCATAATTCGGCTTCACACCTTCCTGGTTATAGCCGAATGAATGTAAATTTTACAGGAGCGGTTGTGCCCAACATTGTAGAAGATGAGGTAGTGGTGGCTGCATTGAAGAGTTTAGCACAAAATAAGAGAATTAGTGCTCTTTGCCTTGAACAACATGAAAAGGGCTATTTCCGATTATGCCGCAATAAAAGCTAGAGTTTTGCAAGAAGATGAATCTTTGCCAATTGATAAAATTGGCGAGCAAAAGTATGGTCTTACAACAATGCATATGCCTTCATCTAGTACTACATCATATTATACACCCCCTACACAATTGCAAAATTTCGGCAACACCCGTGTGTCATTGCCGAAAGAATCTAAAAGCATTGGGGGGCGATCATATCCGGAGTGGGCTGAAATTGAGAAAAGCTTAAAGCTAATTTTGCCGCTCGCATCGGAAACAAATAGAAAAAGAATTGGCTTAGATAAAAGAAGCATTGCCAGTTTGTAGTATCAATGAAAAGAAGGATGATTCGGAACATGAAAGTGCTTCGTTGAAAAGCCAAATCAAGTAGTATATATTCGAATCCATCAAATCCAACAGGCAAGCATTATTGAGAAAGGGCATGGCAATCATAGGAAAACAACGGTGCTTGATTTTTCGAAGTTAATGGAACCTACTTCCTGCCCTATGAGTTCCGTGTCAGAAATTGACAAGCTTCAAGGACAAGAACAAGTAGCGAACAAAGTTCGCCGACAAAAATCTTCATAGCAATGATGCACGGATTCAAGAAAAGATGATGACAAGGTGTTGGGGAGCCATCCAAAGACGGAGCAAGATGTTCTTCAAATGGCACCACTATCATGCTCTCCCAACATATTTGAAGAGGTATGCATAGCGAGTAATTTACCTATTTTCAGATTTGGTCGCAACTTCATTATTGATGCATCTATAAGAAATATTCTCATAAGTAATTTTGAAAGACCAATGAAGAAGGGTAATTTACTTGTTAGCAGTAAAATTGTTATGGAACATATCGATCAACCCATTGCGCCATTTATAAAGACCGATAATGATTTATTGTTACAGCCAAAGCTTTTCCCGTTGCTTTCTCTAATGTTCATATCTAGTTGGGTAGCTTTGCTTATTTCTTGGCTTACACTTGGTCTCAACTGAGACATGTATGTTCTAAATATCTTTGTTTCAGAAATTTAAAGCCAAGGTTAAATTCTATTGAGAAAACCAATGCTAATATAATATCTTATCCAAAGACATCGGAGATAGAGTGGAAAACACAATGCATAGCCGAATGGGGAGATTCCAAATCTGAACCATTCGCTTGTTTATCTCCAAAGCCGCTCAAACAGCAAGATCGGCTAGGAAACAAGAAGTATACCTTCAATTCAAGCATGTGTGATAAAATATTTGATTTGTTGCTGAAAAATAATTACATTACAATTCTTGATCACCATGTTAAGCCATTAATCCAAGGACGAATGTATTGTAAGTTGCATGATTTGTCCAAGCATAATTTTGAGGATAGCAACATGTTTCGTCAAATAGTTAAATCGGCCATTGAAAAAGGACGATTGAAGTTTGTTGAAACACCAAGAGATGACCAATCTATTCCGATTGGTCCCGATGGCAGAAAGTTTTTGCATCGGCTGCTTCAAGCCGATCCATTTAAAGAGAAGGTAAAATCTGCAGGTGATGGGATCGAGCTTTCAAGTAAAGAATTTGTTGAAAAGCATAATGAACATAACCTTGAGGGCAAAAATTCCATCGAAGCTACAATGAAGACGCCAAGGACTGGGGGGCAGCAAGTAAATCCAATGATCAATGAAAGCAAGCCAAAAGAAAACAAAGGCCGAAATAAGCGCAAGTGTAAGAGATCAAAAATCACCTTCGCTGAACTATTGGATAAATATCAAAAGAAGAGTGAAGAGAAGAATGCTTATCGGCCAAATCATGCAAAGAAAGCAAGATCACCCCCAAGGCGCAAATATGAGGATTGGCATTGGCAAAGTAATAATTTTAATGCAACATATTCATATCCTTATTTTGGGCCGCCAATGCCAATGCCGTGGATGCCTCCCTATGCTCATATAGATACATATTCATCATGGGACAGGTATGATACAAGGGCACATTCTCCATCTTATTCTAGACCATCTCACCAATACTATGCAGCTCCAAGGAGATTAACATTTGAACAATCACGCGTCAAAGACCGTTTTAATCATAAGGAATCGGTCCAGAGCTCAAGGAAGAAGAAAGAGGTGGTCAAACAAGTTTACCACATTAAAAGAGATGGTCGTAAAAGTGCTACTTCAGATTTGATCTCAAATGAAAAAGAGCCAATGAAAGTGTTGACATTGGCTACTAAAAGCAATGAGATGAAGCAACCAATTATTGAGAGTCAAAGTGCCAAATCTGAAGAAAAGAAGTTGAGAGTGCACAAGGCCAAGAAAGAATTGCCATTGGTCAAAACAGAATCACAGCCGAGATGCCTACTCGGCTTATCGTATTGGCAAAAGAAGGAATTACAAAATCTTAGTGCACAAGAGCTGAGAAAGAGGAACATGGCATGGGTTCCCAAGAAGATCAATCAAGACAAAAATGATGTGCATGCTTCTGTTGCAACAAGTACAATAAAAGTGAAGAAGGAAAATAATGAAAGACACAAACAATTAAGCCGAAGGTGCGCATCACAACATCAAAATCTTGGTTAGCACATCATCCATTTTCTACAACAATGCCATTGATGCCTTTGCCACGTAATTCATCCATGTGTATGATCATTACCCTCCATGGACTTATTTTGATCCATGGATGCAACATAATTTTCCATATCATGACAAAGTATTACCAAATCACTATACATTTGGTTAGTTACATTTTGTTGCTAAGACAAAGGGGCCAAATATTTTATTGCTATTTTATTTGTTTATTTCGCTATACATGCTTTAATGGATGAATTCTACATGGACCTCATGATAATGGCCGATAATTAACTATCGCCCTAAGAAACTATCCGATCATGGCGGTGTGAGATTCTAACATCGCCCTTAGTTCAATTAGAGGCCAAAACAAGGTACATGTTCATTGATATTGCCCTTGTCTTTCTAGTACTATGGAGATTATTTTCGACAAGAATTTGTGGCAATGGCCAAGGTGTTGGTGTTGCATATTTATCTCCATATGGAGCTATTTTGTGAAGCCTCAGGCCGCTTATAATATTTTTGCACAATCATCAAAGCCGAATATGCATTGTCATTCGGATTGGAGCTTTTCCTTGATATAGGTGCTATACATATTGAGGCTTCTTGTGATTCGTTATTAGTAGTGCAACAAATATCCAAGGGTTATCAATGTTTTGACGGATCACTTATAGTTTATCTTTTGGTATGTCTAGATGCAAGATTTACCTTGGGTTGCTTTGAAATTGTTCATATATCTAGGCATGACAATTCGAAAGAGTTGGCACAGAAAGCGTCCGGCTACTATGTTAACCATGGTGTATTGCATTTCTATCAATAGCCGATGCTAGGTCTTGTCAACATAGGTAAGGCTGAATCGAAGCCCACCGCTTCGGCCACTAATGAAACTTTTATGCAGGCGAAGTAAGGATTGGAGGAAGTTCATTCTTGATTATCTGCAAAATCATAGCGAAAGGGTAAACAATATGGTTCGGAGGATGGTTTTGATCTATGGAACCTTATCACCAGATTGTTATAGAAGCTGAGAAGTTTTCACCCAAGTTTGCATCAAGAGGTTCAAACAAGCAATGGCCGATATATACTTGTCGTACTAAGAACATGCAAAATGGCCGATAGAGTGTTGACATCGTCCTTAGAACAAGCTATGCGGAAGTTATTTTTCGGCACACAAACTTTGCCGAAAAACAGGGGGGCATGTGTTGACACCAGATTTTGGCACGGTCAATAACTTATTTAAGATGGCCTCAAATGGAGAAGTGATCTTCATGAAAGAGTTCTGTATTGTCGATATGAACATCTTTGAAGTTTGGGTCATCGCCATCCGATCTCATCTCGAAGGCCGAAGTTGTGTTTGAAATACTGAGATTTTGTATTCAAAACACTATTCGGCTCATTACGACCTCAAGACAGCCTCGTATGGAAAAATGATCTACACGGATGTTCTTCGTCCCGTCGAAACGATTGATTTCGATATAGAAATCGTTCAAATCCGAGTTCGTATGCAAAAGTTAGAGCCATCGAATGTAACCCTGCCGAATAAGTGTGGCGCCCCACCGACGCCATGTCCGATGGGTAGCGCGAGGGACGGATGTTTTGCGTCACAGTCCGTTTTGCGCGAGCTATTTGGCACTCAAGATGACCTCTGATGAAAAATCGTTCAACATGAAAGTTTTTCGTCTCGTCGAAACGGTCAAGATTGCTTTTGGACTCGTTTCCATCCGAGGTCGTTTACTGCCTCAAACATGACCCGCAAGGTGCAGCCAGGTTGTAAACCGAACCGTTTTGGAAAGTTCGGATAAAACCAGTCCGAATTTGACTAGGGTTTTGGACGTGAATTGATGCAATTTTATTGTAAGGAAAGCCTAGATGAATCCTTTTCTTGTACGGGAAGTCCAGCCGCCTCTTATATATGTTGGGGGTGACGGCCGATTGAACAACACACAATCGAACAAATCAATATACTACTTTTTCGTGTTCATCTACTTTTTATCTCTCCCTTGTATCTTTCTTCTCGTTCTTCGCTGTTCTTCGTGTTTGAGAGCTGCGAATCCCGAGGCTCTAGGGGCGAGCGAATCGACCTAGGGCAGCCCATAGTCGCCCGACTCCACGACGGGTCCCTCCGGGGGTGGGGTTTCGGTTCGCAAAGCGCCACGGACTGTCTTGCGTGTCGCGCTTCCGGCGGGTCTCCTTCGACGTGAGCTGCGGTGCATCACCCCCGGCGTCGAGGGTACACGTGACGTGTTCGTGTGTCAACAAGCTCTACGAGCTGGGCATCGAAGCCGCCAACGGGGACGAAAAGGTCATGGCGAACTGGTTTCCCATGGTGCTCAAGGACAGTGCCCGCACCTGGCTCCTGAACCTGGCTCCTGGCACGATCTCTTCCTGGGACGAGATGCGCACTCGCTTCATCGCGAACTTCCAAGCCATTCGCGACCGGCCCCCGGCCATGAGTGACCTGCGGCGCATCAAGCAACAGCCAGGAGAGACCCTGCAGAAGTACATCCAACGCTTCAACAACGCTCGTCTCAAGATCCCCAGGGTGACTGAGGAAGCCATCATCTCAGCCTTCTCCGATGGCGTGCGTGACATCAAGATGAAAGAGGAGCTAGCAATCCATGAAGACCTGTGCACATCCCTGGAGCTGTTCAACTTGGCAACCAAGTGCGCCAGGGCTGAGGAAGGGCGCCTCTCCCTCCTCGAGCTTTCGGCTGCCGATCCAGAAGAGAAGAAGCCCAAGGTCAAGGACGTGAAGCGCAAGGGAGCTGTTGTGCTCGCAACAGAGCTAGACACCAAGTGAGGCAGGGATCAGCCTGAGTCATCCAAGGGCAGTCGGTACTACGTGTACCATGACCTCCACACCCACAACACCAACGAATGCCAAGAGCTCAAAGCCGTACGAGATGGGCGTATCGGCCGACGCCCCGAGCGCAACGATCGGGGCTATGGCCGAGGAGGAGGAAGAGGTGGAGGACGATGGGAAAACCGTGGCCCTCGCCAAGGGTGGCATGACCGACCTCGCGAGGACCGTTGGCAGGACCAGCCTCGCAAGGGAGGTTGGAGGGATCAGCCTCGTGAGGATCGCCCGCATGGCAACACAGGCCTCCCTCCTCAACCACCACTGCCAAGGAGGAATGAAGACCAGCATCAGGACGAGGGGGCTGGGGGCTTCCAGGAGCCGCGTGCAATCACTTGCATCCTGGGCGGCGCTCAGGCCCCAGCCTCGCAACGCATCTTCAAGCAATTTGCTCGCGAGGTGAATGCAGTCCTCCCCAAGCTTGAGGCCACGCACCCTCTCAGGTGGTCTGCATGCGCTATCACGTTCAGCTCAACGGATCAGCTCAAGTGTGCAGCAACAGCCGGAGTCCTCCCAATGCTTTGTTCCCCAGTCATCAGCAATGTGCAAGTCGCCAGGACCCTCATCGAGGGCGGAGCAGGACTCAATGTCCTATCCGTCGAGACTTCAACAAGTGCCATATGATCAGCTTCAGCCAACCAAGCCTTTCTCAGGAGTCACTGATGGTTCCACCATTCCGATAGGGCAGGTTCGCCTTCCAGTCACCTTTGGGCAGCTCAACAACTACCGCACCGAGCTCATTGACTTCGACGTCGCCCACATTAGCCTGCCATACAATGCCATCCTCGGGTACCCAGCCCTGGCCAAGTTCATGGCAGTGACTCACCACGACTACAATGTCCTCAAGATGCCAGGAAGTGGTGGAGTCATCACAGTACCCTGTGAGGAAAGAGATGCAGTGTGTTCTCTTGAGCGTGACTTCCAAGCCGCGGCAATCAAAGACCCAGATCACAGGAGCGGAAGACTTCCCGAGGCGGTCCCTAAGAAGAAGAAGGCTCCACCTGGCCCAAGACATCAGGAGGCAGGTACCTTCGGAGGCGCTGCATCAGGATCTGCGCCCGTTCAGGGGGCGCCACCCTCTATCGCATAGGAAGGTGCGCCCGGCGCCCTCCTCGGGCAGTGCTCGGGGGCTCTTTCTTGGAGAGCCACCGACTTTGCCAAGGTCACGAGGGAGGCGCTCGGGTACCACTTGGAGGCGTGCTTCAAGGCGTGTTTCCCTCAGGAAGGTATGAGGCAAGGAGGGCCAAACCCTCAGGAGTTCATCGCGAGAAACACTCAGGAGCTACAGGAGTCAAGAGTCATGCACGGCAGCCGCCGCCTACCCGCCGCAGCCCCCTATCCAGGCGAGGATGGCAGGCTGCGCGTCTGCATCGACGTGCGAGGGCTCAACCGAGCAGCGTCTCAGGAGCGCCTCTGGCCTTCGCGCGTGGGGCGATGCGAGGGTCCACCTCACAACTACGTTCGCATGCCTTTCGGCCTGCCGAAGGCGGCGGCCGCTCACCAGCGCCTGCTGAGGACCATTCTAGAGGCTCAGGAGGTCAGGCGTTGTGCGGTCCTGGCAGAGATGGAAATGGCCCTCGAAGATCCACCTGTGCCCCCGGATCCTCCCGAGGCTCCTAGTCCCAGGAGCTCGTGAGAATCGGCTTCCTCACCGCACGTCATCCGCGGCTTCAACATCCCTTCATCTTCAATGGTATCAGGTGATATCTTTCAAAGTTCCATTTTTAGCTGGGAGCGCCCACAGGGCTGCATCATTCGCAGGTCGCGTGGGTTTGTCCCTGCGGCATGTATCCGTTTTTCTCATGTTCTCCGCTTACCTGGTTGGGGGCGCCCCTCAAACTGCATTATCCCCAAGCTGCTCGGGCCTGACCCAGTGGCGTTTGCTTTTTCTGCATCTATCTAAATGGATTTGCTCCTTCATGCTTAACATGCTTGACCTAATCGCCTGCTCGATTGACACCTACCTTTGGAGCCGCTCGCTCTGGCACGGCACTTGCATACGGGTCCGTCCCTGCAACGCCAATAAATCTGAGTGGCCGAGCTCTGGCCGCGGCAGCCCCGCAAGGCGCCACCTCACCAGGACCTCAGTGCCCCAGTCACTCACTCGGAGCGACCAATGGTTGGCTGGCAATCGTAACGACAGACCTTGTTTCCCGTCGTGATTGGTATGCACAACCCGCTCCAGGAGTAGTGCTGGGGGCATCGCGAGCTTTCTCTCCTTCTCTCCGGCACGATCTGCTTGCACGTTAAAAGGGGGGCGCCTGAGCATCATGAATCATGGGCTCTTACTAGCTCTCCAGCCCTCACCCCCTGGCCTTGACCCACGGCATCGCGACCTGTCATACCAGCGGCGGCTGAGCTCCCTCGAGGGCCGGGACCTGAGGACGTAGAGCATGAAGGAAAGTGCAGGGAAGAGGGAAGAAGTTCACGAGGGCCTAACCCAGCAGCACCCCAGCTGCCGCCACGCAGGCCCGGCACCCCGTCAAAAACTACTCCAAACCTACAAGATAAGTCACGCAAAACTGAATCGACTCAGCGCTAAACCCTCGCCTAGTGCAGCTCTGTCACGGCAACGTTGCCTACCTTTCTTGCCCAGCGGAGGATGCTTGAGCGCCAAAGGGGACCTCTTGAGCATCGCGACTCAGGGGCTCTTACTGGACCTTGGTCCGCTCACCTCCTGGCCTTGACCACGGCATCGCGACCTGGCATACCAGCGACGGCTGAAGCCTGCCTGGGGACCAGGGCCTGTCAGCGTAGAGCACCAAGCCCTCATGAGGAAAGAAAGAGGG
Source organism: Aegilops speltoides (assembly GCA_021437245.1). Taxonomy (NCBI): domain Eukaryota; kingdom Viridiplantae; phylum Streptophyta; class Magnoliopsida; order Poales; family Poaceae; genus Aegilops; species Aegilops speltoides. The sequence goes on along the minus strand of CM038142.1, from coordinate 416,494,643 downwards.
AGCCGAGCCGGGACAGGACAAGCATCTCGCAACGATTCATAATGTAACGCCCCGGATTCGATGCACCAGGTGTCTGCCAGTTATTCATCGTCGTTGCCATGTCATTTGCTTGCGTGTTGCACTTTGCCATGTCATCATCTGCATTTTATCATGTCATCATGTGCATCTCATTTCGCATTCGTGTTCATCTCATGCATCCGAGCTTTTTCCCCGTTGTCCGTTTCGCGATCCGGCACTCCTATGTTCCCCGACGTCCCCCTTTTGTCTCTCGTTGTGTGTGGGTGTTAAACGTTCTCGGAATGGCCCGAGGTTTGCCAAGCGGCCTTGGTATAGCACCGGTAGACCGCCTGTCAAGTTTCGTGCCATTTGGAGGTCGTTTGATACTCCAACGGTTAACCGGGGAACCGTAAAGCCTCTTTGAGTTGCAGCCCAACACCCCTTCCAAAGTGGCCCAAAGCCCACCAAACTCCCCTCTATGCTCTCGGTCGTTCGATCACGATCGCGTGGCCGAAAACCGCTCCTCATTTGGACTCTCCTAGCTCCCTATGCCTATATAAACGTCCTCCTCCTCCATTTTTCGGTGCAAACCCTAGATCAAACTCCCTCCGCCGCCACCGGACACGTCCGCCGCCACCGGACGAAATCGCCGCCGCCCCCGCAGCCATCGGCGTCGCGCCACGTGGCGCCCAGCGCCCACATCGCCGCTGCCCACCCAGGCAGCGAAGCGAGGCCCGCCGAGCCCATCGGGCCGAAGCCGCGCCCGCCTCCCGTCGCGCGCGCCGCCGCGTGCGGGAGCGCCGCCTCCGCCGCCGCCACAGAGCTCGAAGCGCGGTGCGCCCGCCGCCGCCCCTTCGCCGCGCCGCGGCCCGCGCGCCGCCGTCGGCGTGCACTGCCTCCTCGGCGCCGCGACCCGCCTCGAGCTTCGCCGCGCCGCCGGTTCTCCCACGCCGGGCGGCCACTCCGGCGCCGCCGACCACCTCCGACGCCAGATCCGGCGAGCCGCTGCCGGATCCGCGCCCTTCAGCCTCCCGCGGTCCGTGCCCTCGCCGGCGTCGCCACCGCGCCGCCGCCCTGCCTCCCCGGTCCCGAGCGGGATCGAGGGAGACGACGGCGCCCGCTTCCTCTCGCTCGCCCGCGTGGGCCCCTCCTCGGCCCAGCGCGCCCCGTGGCCCAGAGCTCCGGCCTGCCCGACCCCTTCGTCCACTGGGCCGAGCCCACGGGGTGAGATACCCATATTCCCCGCCCTGTGCGTCGCTTATCCATATCGCGCTTGATCTGTTTTTTTCTTCAAAAAAACTGCTAAGTCCCGAAATATTTGACATTATCATGCCATGTTTGACCTGATGTATCTCTGCATCCGTAGCTCCGTTTTGCGCGTGTAATATGTCAAATTGTTTGTCTCAACGAGTACTTCATTTCATTCCATTGTATCATTTTTATTTGAGCTCATCTTGATGCCCGAAATGCTGTTGGAAGAGTGCATGTTGATGTTAATCTGCTGAAACTGTTATAACTTGCTCATTTGTCATTTTTGCCATGATTGATGTGTGCATCCTATGAGGGTGATGTCTTCATGTGTTTTAATCTATGCCATGCCATCTTTCCAGGGGTGTATGCCATGTATTTTTGTGATCAATGTGGTGACTAGCACAGGCATGCAAACTAGGCTTCGTGATATTGCTGATTCTAGTCCCTGTTCTGCTGTTATTTTGATGCCATGTAAACTTGATGTTACAGAGAGATACATGCATATTTAGAGATACTTCCGTAAGGGTGTTTTGAACATATGGTTATTGTCTATCCATTAAAGCCCTTGATTGCAATTATTGAGTAGTCTAGCATGTCATTTTGGTGCTCTACTGTTTCTTCAAAATGTTTCCTGGCAGATTGTTTACATGTTATTCAATATGGCCAAGCTTGCTATAGTTGATCCTTGCATGCTATGGACTTGTTCTTGACTTGGTTTGTTTCACAAACATGTCTTCTTGATGATGCTATGCTTATCTTGTCATGCAACGACTTGTGGTGAGTGAATCGAGCTTGTTAAGTAGGGTAGTTGCTGTTGCTGTTTTCCTGACAGATTTTGTTATATTTTGTTGCTATGTAAACATGCTTCTACTAATAATTCTATGCATAATCTGGAGATGTCCTATAAACATGTTTTGATCTACATGTCATGCTCTATCCATTCATCTTGGTTGCATTTATAGCTTGCTGTAGATTGTTCATATATTGCTCCAAAGTTGCTTGAAAATGTTGCTGTCAGCTTGTTAACATTAAGTTCACTTGTTCCCATGTGTTTTGCTAGTGATCCATGTACCCTATGAACTTGTTCTTGCCATGCTTAGCTTCATAAACATGCCTTCTTACTGTTGGTTGCCTTGCCATGCCATGTATTGCTCTGTGGGGAGTGGTTCAAGCTCACGAACATGCCTACTTATTGTTGTTCCTGCCATGTATTAATGTGTTATATAACTTGCCATGTTTACATGGGTGCCATCATATTTTCTATGCCTTTTTGGCTCATGGTCAGTAAGGGACTGTTGTTCTATGCATTTAGTAGTATCATGCCATGCCTTTGTTTTCCATGATACGTTCTGTTGGGGAACGTAGTAATTTCAAAATTTTCCTACGCACACGCAAGATCATGGTGATGTATAGCAACGAGAGGGGAGAGTGTTGTCTACGTACCCTCGTAGACCCGAAGCGGAAGCGATCACAACGTAGAGGAAGTAGTCGTACGTTCTCCTCGCGATCCGACCGATCCCGGCGCCGTTACTCCGGCGCCCCCGAGTTCTTGACACACGACAGCTCGATGACGTCCCTCGTACTCCGATCCAGCCGAGTGTCGAGGGAGAGTTCCACAAGACGACGGCGTGGTGACGATCTTGATGTTCTACGGCGCAGGCTTCGCCTAAGCTTCATGACGATATGACCGAGGTGGAATATGGTGGAGGGGGCACCGACACGGCTAAGGAACGATCCGTAGATCAAACTTGTGTGTTCTAGGGTGTCCCCCTGCCTCGTATATAAAGGAGGGAGGGGGAGGTGCGGCCGGCCCAGAGGAGGGCTGGGAGGAGTCCTACTCCCACCGGAGTAGGACTCCCCCTTTCCTAGTTGGAGTAGGATTGGGGAGGGAAGAGGAAGGGGCGCCGCCCCTCCTTGTCCTATTCGGACTAGGGGAGGGGGCGCGGCCTGCCTGGCCGCCCCTCCTCTTCTCCTCGAGGCCCACTAAGGCCCATTTAGTTTCGGGGTTCCGGTAACCTCCGGTACTCCGTAAATTTCGATTTCACCGGAACCATTCCGGACTCCAAATATAGGCTTCCAATATATCAATCTTTATGTCTCGACCATTTCGAGACTCCTCGTCATGTCTGTGATCACATCCGGACTCCAAACTTCTTGGTACATCAAAATACATAAACTCATAATAACCGCCATCGAAACCTTAAGCGTGCGGACCCTACGGTTCGAGAACAATGTAGACATGACCGAGACACGTCTCCGGTCAATAACCAACAGCGGGACCTGGATGCCCATATTGGTTCCTACATATTCTACGAAGATCTTTATCGGTCTGACCGCATAACAACATACGTTGTTCCCTTTGTCATCGGTATGTTACTTGCCCGAGATTCGATCGTCGGTATCCAATACCTAGTTCAATCTCGTTACCGGCAAGTCTCTTTACTCGTTCCGTAATACATCATCTCACAGCTAACTCATTAGTTGTATTGCTTGCAAGGCTTGTGTATTACCGAGAGGGCCCAGAGATACCTCTCCGACAATCGGAGAGACAAAACCTAATCTCGAAATACGCCAACCCAACATCTGCCTTTGGAGACACCTATAGTACTCCTTTATAATCACCCGATTACGTTGTGACGTTTGGTAGCACCAAAGTGTTCCTCCGTAAACGGAGTTGCATAATCTCATAGTTACAGGAACATGTATAAGTCATGGATAAAAGCGGTAGCAACATACTAAACGATCGAAAGTGCTAAGCTAATGGAATGGGTCATGTCAATCAGATCATTCTACTAATGATGTGACCTTGTTAATCAAATAACAACTCTTTGTTCATGGCTAGGAAACATAACCATCTTTGATTAACAAGCTAGTCTAGTAGAGGCATACTAGTGACATGTTGTTTGTTTATGCATTCACACATGTATCATGTTTCCGGTTAATACAATTCTAGCATGAATGATAAACATTTATCATGAAATAAGGAAATAAATAATAACTTTATTATTGCCTCTAGGGCATATTTCCTTGATCTCCCACTTGCACTAGAGTCAATAATCTAGATTACATAGTAATGATTCTAACACCCATGGAGTCTTGGTGCTGATCATGTTTTGCTCGTGGAAGAGGCTTAGTCAACGGGTCGCAACATTCAGATCCGTATGTATCTTGAAAATCTCTATGTCTCCCACGGACTAAGTCCGGATGGAATTGAAGCGTCTCTTGATGTGTTTGGTCCTCTTGTGAAATCTGGATTCCTTCGCTAAGGCAATTGCTCGAAGATTGTCACGAAGATTTTCATTGGACCCGATGCACTAGGTATGACACCTAGATCGGATATGAACTCCTTCATCCGACTCCTTCATTAGCTGCTTCCGAAGCTGCTATGTACTCCGCTTCACATGTAGATCCCGCCACGACGCTTTGTTTAGAACTGCACCAACCGACAGCTCCTCCGCTTAGTGTAAATACGATCCGGTCTGCGATTTAGAATCGTCCGGATCGTTGTCAAAGCTTGCATCAACGTAACCATTTACGATGAGCTCTTTGTCACCTCCATATACGAGAAACATATCCTTAGTCCTTTTCGTATTTCAGATGTTCTTGACCGCTGTCCGATGATCCACTCTGGATTACTTTGGTACCTCCTGCTAGGCTTATAGCAAGGCACACATCAGGTCGGTACACAGCATTGCATACATGATAGAGCCTATGGCTGAAGCATAGGAACATCTTTCATTTCTCTCTATCTTCTGCAGTGGTCGGGCATTGAGTCTTACTCAATTTCACACCTTGTAATACGTGCAAGAACCCTTTCTTTGCTTGATCCATTTTGAACTTCTTCAAAATTTTGTCAAGGTATGTGCTTTGTGAAAGTCCAATTAAGCGCCTTGATCTATCCCTATAGATCTTGATGCCCAATATGTAAGCAGCTTCACCGAGGTCTTTCATTGAAAACTCTTATTCAAGTATCCCTTTATGCTATCCAGAAATTCTATATCATTTCCAATCAGCAATATGTCATCTACATATAATATCGTAAATGCTACTGAGCTCCCACTCACTTTCTTGTAAATACAAAGCTTCTCCAAAAGTCTCAGATAAACCCAAATGCTTTGATCACACTATCAAAGCGTTTATTCCAACTCCGAGATGCTTGCACCAGTCCATAAATGGATCATTGGAGCTTGCACACTTTGTTAGCTCCTTTGGATCGATAAAACCTTCGGTTGCATCATATACAACTCTTCTTCCGTAAATCCATTCAGAATGCGTCTTTACATCCATTTGCCAAATTTCATAATCATAAAATGCGCAATTGCTAACATGATTCGGACAGACTTAAGCATCGCTACGGGTGAGAAGGTCTCATCGTAGTCAATCCCTTGAACTTGTCGAAACCCTTTGCGACAAGTCGAGCTTTGTAGACGATAACATTACCGTCGGCGTCGGTCTTCTTCTTGAAGATCCACTTGTTTTCTATTGCTTGCCTACCCTCGGCAAGTCAACCAAAGTCCATACTTTGTTTTCATACATGGATCCCATCTCGATTTCATGGCCTCAAGCCATTTTTGGAATCTGGGCTCACCATCGCTTCTTCATAGTTCGTAGGTTCATCATGATCTAGTAGCATGATTTCCGAACAGGATTACCGCACCACTCAGTGCGGATCTTACTCTGGTTGATCTACGAGGTTCAGAGCAACTTGATCTGAAGTTTCATGATCAACATCATCAACTTCCTCACTACTTGGTGTAGGTGTCTCGAAACCGGTTTCTGCGACAAACTACTTTCAAGTAAGGGAGAAGGTACAATTACCTCATCAAGTTCTACTTTCCTCCCACTCACTTCTTTCGAGAGAAACTCCTTCTCTAGAAAGGATCCATTCTTAGCAACGAATGTCTTGCCTTCGGATCTGTGATAGAAGGTGTACCCAACTGTCTCCTTTGGGTATCCTATGAAGACACATTTCTCCGATTTGGGTTCGAGCTTATCAGGTTGAAGCTTTTTCACATAAGCATCGCGTCCCCAAACTTTAAGAAACGGCAACTTTGGTTTCTTGCCAAACCACAGTTCATAAGGTGTCGTCTCAACGGATTTCGACGGTGTTCTATTCGGTGTGAATGCGGCCGTCTCTAGAGCATATCCCCAAAACGATAGCGGTAAATCTGAAGAGACATCATAGATCGCACCATATCTAGTAAAGTACGACATGACGCTCGACACACCATTACGCTGTGGTGTTCGGGTGGCGTAAGTTGCGAAACTATTCCGCATTGTTTCAAATGTAGACCAAACTCGTAACTCAAATATTCACCTCCACGATCGATCGTAGAAATTTAATTTTCTTGTTACGATGATTTTCAACTTCACTCAAATTCTTTGAACTTTTCAAATGTTTCAGACTTATGTTTCATTAAGTAGATATACCCATATCCGCTTAAGTCATCTGTGAAGGTGAGAAAATAACGATATCCGCCACGAGTCTCAACATTCATCGGACCACATACATCTCGTATGTATGATCTCCAACAAATCTGTTGCTCTCTCCATAGTACGGAGAACGGGTTTTAGTCATCTTGCCCATGAGGCACGGTTCATAAGTGCCAAGTGATTCATAATCAAGTGACTCCAAAAGTCCATCAAGATGGAGTTTCTTCATGCGCTTTACATCGATATGACCTAAACGGCAAGTGCCACAAATAAGTTGCACTATCATTATCAACTCTGCATCTTTTGGTTTCAACATTATGAATATGTGTATCACTACTATCGAGATTCATCAAAATAGACCACTCTTCAAGGGTGCATGACCATAAAAGATATTACTCATATAAATAGAACAACCATTATTCTCGATTTAAATGAATAACCGTCTCGCATCAAACAAGATCCAGATATAATGTTCATGCTCAACGCAGCACCAAATAACAATTATTTAGGTCTAAAACTAATCCCAAGGTAGATGTAGAGGTAGCGTGTCGACCGCGATCACATCGACTTTGGAACCATTTCCCACGCACATCGTCACCTCGCCCTTTGCCGAGTTCGCAATCCGTAGTCCCTGCTTTGAGTTGCAAATATTAGCAATGTAACCAGTATCAAATACCCAGTGCTACTACGAGCTCTAGTAAGGTACACATCAATAACATGTATATCACATATACCTTCGTTCACCTTGCCATCCTTCTTATCCGCCAAATACTTGGGGCAGTTCCGCTTCCGGTGACTACCGCTTGCGGTAGAAGCACTCGTTTCAGGCTTAGGTCCAGACTTGGGTTTCTTCTCTGAGCAGCAACTTGCTTGCTGTTCTTCTTGAAGTTCCCTTCTTCTTCCCTTTACCTTTCTTCTTGAAACTAGTGGTCTTATTGACCATCAACACTTGATGCTCCTTCTTGATTTCTACCTCCGCAGCCTTTAGCATTGCGAAGAGCTCGGTATAGTCTTTACTAACCCTTGCATATTATAGTTCATCACGAAGCCTTTGTAGCTTGGTGGCGGTGATTGAAGAATTCATCAATGACACAATCATCCGGAAGATTAACTCCCAATTGCGTCAAGTGATTGTAGTACCTGACATTACGAGTATGTGTTCACTAATGTAACTATTCTCCTCCATCTTGCAGCTATAGAACTTATTGGAGACTTCATATCTCTCAATCCGGGCATTCTGTTGGAATATTAACTTCAACTCTGGAACATCTCATATGCTCCATGACGCTCAAAACGTCGTTGAAGTCCCGGTTCTAAGCCGTAAAGCATGGCACACTTGAACTATAGAGTAGTCATCAGCTTTGCTTTGCCAGACGCTCACAACATCCGGTGTTGCTCCAGAAGAGGCTCGGCACCTAGCGGTGCATCGGGACGTAACTCTTACGTGCAGCAATGAGGATAATCCTCGAGATTCTGGACCCGATCCGTGTAATTGCTACCATCATCTTTCAACTTTGCTTTCTCAAGGAACGCATTAAAATTCAACGAAACAACAAAGACGACCATCTTATCTACAAACAAACATAAACAAGCAAGATACTATCAGGTACTAAGTTCATGATAAATTTAAGTTCAATTAATCATATTACTTAAGAACTCCCACTTAGACAGACATCCCTCTAGTCATCTTAAGTGATTACGTGATCCAAATCAACTAAACCATAACCGATCATCACGTGAAATGGAGTAGTTTTCAATGGTGAACATCTTATGTTGATCATATCTACTATATGATTCACGCTCGACCTTTCGGTCTCCGTGTTCCGAGGCCATATCTGCATATGCTAGGCTCGTCAAGTATAACCCGAGTATTCTGCGTGTGCAAAACTGGCTTGCACCCGTTGTAGATGGACGTAGAGCTTATCACACCCGATCATCACGTGGTGTCTGGGCACGACGAACTTTGGCAACGGTGCATACCGGGAGAACACTTCTTGATAATTTAGTGAGAGATCATCTTATAATGCTACCGTCAATCAAAGCAGGATAAGATGCATAAAGGATAAACATCACATGCAAATCAATATAAGTGATATGATATGGTCATCATCATCTTGTGCTTTGTGATCTCCATCTCTGCAGCACCACCATGATCACCATCGTCACCGGCGCGACACCTTGCTCTCCATCGTAGCATCGTTGTCGTCTCGCCAAACTTATGCTTCTACGACTATCGCTACCGCTTAGTGATAAAGTAAAGCATTACAGGGCGATTGCATTGCATACAATAAAGCGACAACCATGTGGCTCCTGCCAGTTGCCGATAACTTCGGTTACAAAACATGATCATCTCATACAATAAAATATAGCATCACGTCTTGACCATATCACATCACAACATGCCCTGCAAAAACAAGTTAGACGTCCTCTACTTTGTTGTTGCAAATTTTACGTGGCTGCTACGGGCTTAAGCAAGAACCAGTCTCACCTACGCATCAAAACCACAACGATATTTCGTCAAATAGACTCCGTTTTAACCTTCTCAAGGACCGGGCGTAGCCACACTCAGTTCAACTAAAGTGAGAGAGACAGACACCCGCCAGTCACCTTTAAGCAACGAGTGCTCATAGCGGTGAAACCAGTCTCGCGTAAGCGTACGCGTAATGTCGGTCCGGGCCGCTTCATCTCACAATACCGCTGAACTAAAGTATGACATGCTGGTAGGTAGTATGACTTGTATCGCCCACAACTCACTTTTGTTCTACTCGTGCAAAAACATCAAACCATAGAAAAAACCTAGGCTCGGATGCCACTGTTGAGGAACGTAGTAATTTCAAAATTTTCCTACGCACACGCAAGATCATGGTGATGTATAGCAAGGAGAGGGAGAGTGTTGTCTACGCACCCTCAGAGACCCGGCGGAAGCGATCTGGCGTAGAGGAAGTAGTCGACGTTCTCCTCGCGATCCGACCGATCCGGCGCCGTTACTCGGCGCCCCGAGTTCTTGACACACGTACAGCTCGATGGCGTCCCTCGTACTCGATCCGGTCGAGTGTCGAGGAGAGTTCCGTCAAGACGACGGCGTGGTGGCGATCTTGATGTTCTACGGCGCAGGGCTTCGCCTAAGCTTCATGACGATATGACCGAGGTGGAATATGGTGGAGGGGGCACCGCACACGGCTAAGGAACGATCCGTAGATCAAACTTGTGTGTTCTAGGGTGTCCCCTGCCCCCGTATATAAAGGAGGGAGGGGGGAGGTGCGGCCGGCCTAGAGGAGGCGCTGGAGGAGTCCTACTCCCACCGAGTAGGACTCCCCTTCCTAGTTGGAGTAGGATTGGGGAGGGGAAGAGGAAAGGGGCGCCCCCTCCTTGTCCTATTCGGACTAGGGGGGGGGGCGGCCTGCCCTGGCCGGCCCCTCCTCTTCTCCCTCGAGGCCCACTAAGGCCCATTTAGTTCCCGGGGGGTTCCGGTAACCTCCCGGTACTCCGGTAAATTCCCGATTTCACCCGGAACCATTCTGAACTCCAAATATAGGCTTCCAATATATCAATCTTTATGTCTCGACCATTTCGAGACTCCTCGTCATGTCCGTGATCACATCCGGACTCGAACTTCTTGGTACATCAAAATACATAAACTCATAATAACTGTCATCGAAACCTTAAGCGTGCGGACCCTACGGTTCGAGAACAATGTAGACATGACCGAGACACGTCTCCGGTCAATAACCAACAGCGGGACCTGGATGCCCATATTGGTTCCTACATATTCTACGAAGATCTTTATCGGTCTGACCGCATAACAACATACGTTGTTCCCTTTGTCATCGGTATGTTACTTGCCCGAGATTCGATCGTCGGTATCCAATACCTAGTTCAATCTCGTTATCGGCAAGTCTCTTTACTCGTTCCGTAATACATCATCTCACAGCTAACTCATTAGTTGTATTGCTTGCAAGGCTTCAGTGATGTGTATTACCGAGAGGGCCCAGAGATACCTCTCCGACAATCGGAGTGACAAAACCTAATCTCAAATCGCCAACCCAACATCGCCTTTGGAGACACTGTAGTACTCCTTTATAATCACCCGATTCGTTGTGACGTTTGGTAGCACCAAAGTGTTCCTCCGGTAAACGGGAGTTGCATAATCTCATAGTTACAGGAACATGTATAAGTCATGGATAAAAGCAGTAGCAACATACTAAACGATCGAGTGCTAAGCTAATGGAATGGGTCATGTCAATCAGATCATTCTACTAATGATGTGACCTTGTTAATCAAATAACAACTCTTTGTTCATGGCTAGGAAACATAACCATCTTTGATTAACAAGCTAGTCTAGTAGAGGCATACTAGTGACATGTTGTTTGTTTATGCATTCACACATGTATCATGTTTCCGGTTAATACAATTCTAGCATGAATGATAAACATTTATCATGAAATAAGGAAATAAATAATAACTTTATTATTGCCTCTAGGGCATATTTCCTTCACGTTCCTATAACATGTTGTTTGATAGCTCTAAACATTGCAACCTGATGTTATTTCTGCAAAGTCTGAAACTGTTATTATTTGCAATCTTTCCATGTCATTTTGAGCATGATCTAGTGATTTCTGGAGATAGCTCGGTGTTCATGTTTTGTTATGCTTTACCTGTACTTCATGCTCATGCCTTTTGTTCTTATGTTGGGGTGCTGTAGCATATTGTTTTGATGCTTGCAAGATGCCTAGTTGCTGTTATGGAAAGATTGGTTTTATGACTTGTATAGTGTGTGTGTGTTGCACCGTTGCTCCGTTTTGAGTGTGCTCTATATGAAACTTGCTTGATTTTGCATGTAGCTTCATATTATCATGTTGCATCCTTGTTTTGGTGTGTTTGATTGATGTTTGGGTGCATTTTGCATCAATGCCATGTTTAACTTTTTTTGCTCATATCTTCTAGGCCGTAGCTCCGAATCTAATGAACTTTATATGTAACTTGACTAGAATTTTGTGTAGATCATCTTGGTGATCTTTAACTTGCTGTTTAACAACTTGAACATAAGGTTTATTCAGTTCTGGACCAATTTCGAAATTTGCATATGAGGACTTACCGGAATTGTTATATGTTGTTTCCGGCCTCATTTAAAGTTGCTTTGATGTGTTGATCTTGTTTGCATCATCTCTTGCCATGAGTAGCTTCATGTAGACTTTGTCATGCATCATGCTTGTTGTGCATCATGTCTTGTCTATGTGTGGTGTGTTTACCATGTTGTGTGTTTCTTCTCGATAGTTCCCGTTTCGTTGCGATCGTGAGGATGCGTTCGTCTTCGTGTGGTTCGTCTTCATGGCTTCATCTTCTTCATGGACTCGTTCTTCTTCCTTGCGGGATTTCAGGCAAGATGACCGCTACCCTGGATCTCACTACTATCATTGCTATGCTAGTTGTTTCGTTCTATCGCTATGCTGCGTTACCTATCATTTGCTCTTCAAGCCATCCCATATTGCCATGAACCCCTAACCTTTGACACCTTTCCTATGCAAACCGTTGTTTGGCTATGTTACCGCTTTGCTCAGCCCCTCTTATAGCGTTGCTAGTTGCAGGTGAAGTTGAAGTTTTCTCCATGGTGGACAGGGTTTATGTTGGGATATCACAATATCTCTTATATTATTAATGCATCTATATACTTGGTAAAGGGTGGAAGGCTCGGCCTTATGCCCAGTGTTTTGTTCTGACTCTTGCCGCCCTAGTTTCATCATACCGTGTTATGTTCCCGGATTTTGCGCCCTAACGCGGTCGGGTGATTTATGGGACCCCCGACAGTTCGCTTTGAATAAAACTTGTGCAGCAAGGCCCAACCTTGGTTTTACCATTTGCCTCACCACCACCTATACCCTTCCTTGGGTCGGCCAACCCAAGGGTCATCTTTATTTTAGCCCCGGGCCGGTGCTTGTCTAAGTGTTGGTCCGAATCGAGCTACTCATGGGCCACCTCGGGAAACTCAAGTCTGGTTTTACTCGTAGCTAGTCTCATCCGTGTTGCCTCGAGAACGAGATATGTGCAGCTCCTATCGGGATTGTCGGCGATCGGGCGGCTTTGCTGGTCTTGTTTTACCATCGTCGAAATGTCTTGTAAACCGGGATTCCAAGACTGATCGGGTCTTCCTGGGAGAAGGTATATTCCTTCGTTGATCGCGAGAGCTTGTCATGGGCTAAGTTGGGACACCCCTGCAGGGTTTAAACTTTCGAGAGCCGTGCCCGCGGTTATGTGGCAGATGGGAATTTGTTAATGTCCGGTTGTAGATAACTTGACACTTGATCCGAATTAAAACGCATCAACCGCGTGTGTAGCCGTGATGGTCTCTTCTCGGCGGAGTCCGGGAAGTGAACACGGTTTCTGTGTTATGTTTGACGTAAGTAGGAGTTCAAGATCACCTCTTGATCATTGCTAGTTTCACGACCGTTCCTTTGTTTCTCTTCTCGCTCTCTTTTGCGTTGGTTAGCCACCATATCATGCTTAGTCGCTGCTGCAGCCTCACCACTTTACCCCTTCCTTTCCCATTAAGCTTTGCTAGTCTTGATACCCATGGTAATGGGATTGCTGAGTCCTCGTGGCTCACAGATTACTACAACAACAGTTGCAGGTACAGGTTATGCGATGATCTTGACGCGAGCGTAATGTTTGCTTGTTTGGAGTTCTTCTTCTGCTTCTTCTTCGATCAGGGGATAGGTTCCAGGTCGGCAGCCTGGGCTAGCAGGGTGGATATTGTTTGAGTTTCTGTTTATGATTCATCCGTAGTCGGATGTTGTTCTTGTAAGTTGATGTTGTATTCGTGTGGCATTGTATGCCTCTTGTATGTATCCCCATCTATTATGTAATGTTGATGTAATTATATCCACCTTGCAAAAGCGTTCCAATATGCGGGTCTATCCTTGGTGGGACCTTCGAGTTCCTTTTGGATAGGGTCGCATATTGGGCGTGACACATAATAAGGATATAATATTCACAAAAGACATGGCCAGCGCCTTACATACCCCCGCAGGTTGGTACTTCAATTCCTCGCAGCGAACAAAAGGTGCTAATCCTAAGGAACGCTAACTACGCGCGCCTCTGCAGGAGACGCCATCATCAACAGTGGGCCGTCAGGCGCCGGCGCCAACCCCATCCAGATCAGTGGCGTCGGCGGCCTGATGCAGCTACCCTGCTTCGGGTGCGACGCAAGCTCGGGGGCTCGTAGCTGTTGTCGCTCGTCTCCGGAGTCACGTGAAGCTCGGGGGAGTTGTTGGATCTTCCAGCTCCTCCATTGCTGCTTGAGGAGCTGTTGAGGAAGCGGTTGGCAGGCCTGGTCCTTGCCACTCCGATGTCCCGGCCGCCTCCCTTGGGGCAACATTCCAGCCGGCGTCCTTCCGCGTAGAAAACCTTGAAGAACAGCAAGGAGGCGCCATCGTCTTCGAGATGGATTATGAGGGCACCCCCTGTCCGGCAGACCCGGGCGTTCTCGGCCCAGCCGCGGGTTAGGAAGACCTTGCCCGGGACAACAACCTCGACCTCCGCCCCGGTCGCAGGGTTGTTGAAATCGGCATGCTGCAGCCAGAGCTCCCGAGGCCCCCTTGGCGGGATCTCGAAGGCGAAGGAGGGAGGAAGGCGAATCCAAGATCAGGGAGGCATGGCGGCATGAAGCACAAGCTCGCGAGAGGAGCCCTCGTGATGGACTACAGGGGGAACGACGCGCACCGCCGTAACTCGCCGGCGTCGGCGGTGGCACCGTCGGTGTCGCTCGACGCCTTCTTCTCCAGGGCCCTCAATTCGGACGTACAAGGGTAGCGGAAACCCAGGCGGCGTCCGCTCGTACCAGGGCCTCGACGCCTCCTGCCGATCACCCTCATCTCAGCGGTAGAGGACTGGCCGCTTCTTCGGCGGAAGCGGGTCGGGCCCCTCTCAGGGGGACTTTCCCTTCTCTTCTGCAGAAAACCGGCGGATAGGCGCCATTGGCGTAAGGTGGAGCAAGGGTGAGGAAGGAGAAGAAAAGGAGTAGCAGGAGGGGATGGACTGGAAGGGCTCGCGCCGTTCCGTACTTATAGCCGGAGAAGGCCAACCGTCAGCCACCACGATTGCAGGTAATCATGACCCATTTTTGCATGCAGGGACTTGTCAAGTCATGCGGTCCCCAAGGCATCATGGGGAAGCGGAGACACCCACGTCCAATCAATCACCATGCGGCGCCCAAAGCTGCAGGCTATTGGGGCCCGCGGCACTTCGCACTTGCCCCTTCGCTTCTCTGCTAAGCCAAGTCCGGGCGCGCCTTTAGCCCGGGGGCTACTGTCGGCATTCTGGGAACGGGGTCCCCAGACATGCCTACCTCCGGCCTGCGGCGTGGCTCAAGCGAAGGCCCAGTGCAGCCCAGCTTCATCAGCTCAAGCTCAAGACCCTCGCGAGGGGCCGAGCCTCGCGGGGCGGACGACATGAAGCTTCCTCAGGAGCAGCCTCATCAGGCAGGCTCGCGAGGAGGCAGAGAGATCAAGGCAGGGCACCTCGCAAGGAGCCCGTGACGCAGGCCATGCATGACGATCGAGGCCAGGCGGACACCAGGCGGGCGCCGGCCTGCGTAGTGTCCTTGTTTCCCCTTTGGTGCAAAGGGGGCAAGCACAGGCCAAGGCATCAGGCAAAGGCTACCGTTTCGGTGCAACAAGACCAAGACTAGCAGGACGGCAGGATGGAAGTCATCGTGGAGCCCAGGACGGCGTCACCGCCAGAGTCTTTGGCAGTCGAAGACCAACTTTAGTTAGGATAAGTGTACTAGATGTTCGCCGTCAAAATGGCCAATTGTTGGCGCCCTTCCCGCTCATTATTTGGGAAGAGGCCCAGGGCCTCCCTCTATAAATAGGACTAGCCACCACAGGAGATGGGGGATCGGATCGAGATTGCACATAGACTAGAGAGAGAGAGAGAGGCGACTGAACTTACCCAAGCAGTTCATCGCACCAGCTCAAGAACAGCCCCTCGCGAGGCTGTTCTCCCTTTGTATTGTTCATCATCAGCCCCTGAGGCAATCCACCACACCACACACTGGAGTAGGGTATTACACCACAATGGTGGCCTGAACCAGTATAAACCTCGTGTCCCTTGTGTGTTCTTCTTTCTAGCCTAGATTCCTTGCAAGGCTTCGAGACGCGAGTAGGTAGGGGAAAGATCTTCGTGCGCACCCCAGAGTTCGAACCTCAAGGGTCTGCCGGAACCCTAAATCCGACAAAGTAGTTCTCAACAAAGCACGTCTCGTCGCCCAAGGCTACACTCAAGTTGAAGGTATGGACTATGGTGAGACATATGCCCCCGTTGCTAGACTTGAGTCCATTCGCATATTACTTGCCTATGCTAATCACCATGATATCACCTTGTACCAAATGGACATTAAAAGTGCTTTTCAAAATGGTGAAATTGAGGAGGAAGTTTATGTTAAACAACCTCCCGTCTTTATTAATCCTAAGAAACCCAATCATGTGTACAAACTTCACAAAGCTCTTTATGGTCTCAAACAAGCACCTAGAGAGTGGTATAAATGCTTGACCAAGTTCCTTAAAATTGATTCTACTCTCTTCACTAAAAGGGTTAATGGAGAATTATTTGTGTGCCAAATTTATGTTGATGATATTATATTTGGTTCGACTAACCCTCATTTTAGTAAGAAGTTCAGAAAGCTAATGTCGGAGAAATTTGAGATGCCCATGATGAGTGAACTCAAATTCTTTCTTGGTTTGCAAATCAAGCAAACTAAGGAAGGTACCTTTGTATCTCAAACAAAGTACACCAAGGACTTATTCAAGAAGTTCAATATGCAAGAATGCAAAGGTATGAATACACCCATTCCTACTAGTGGACATCTTGATTTGAATAAAGACAGTGAACCCGTGGCTCAAAAAGTTTACCACTCTATGATTGGTTCATTGTTATATCTATGTGCCTCCCGTCCCGATATTATGCTAAGTGTGTGCATGTGCGCACGATATCTAGCGGCCCCAAAAGAATTTCATCTTAAGGCTGTGAAAAGGATAGTGAGATAATTAATACATACACCAAATTTTGGCATTTGGTATCCAAAGAGGTCTTCTTTTGATCTTGTTGGCTACTCCGATTCATGTTGTGCTCAATTACTTTGGATGACCCAAACTCTTAAAGATTGTAGGATATATATGAAATATGTTCCATTGCTTTGTGACAATGAAAGTGCTATTAAGATTGCTCACAATCCTGTGCAACATTCTCGAACTAAGCATATTGAGGTTCGTCATCATTTCATTCGAGATCATGTTGCTAAAGGAGACATTAACCTTAAGCATGTTCGTACCGATAAGTAACTGGCGGATATATTCACCAAACCGCTTGATGATAAAGTATTTTTCCGGTTGAGAGGTGAATTGAACATCATTGATGCTTCAAACTTGGAGTAGGAACTCCACTTGGATACATGCAAGGCATGAGCCTTTGACTAATCCTTGATATTTCTCTTATGATGATAATCACATGTCTTGGATATATTTGCACCCTTGCATGTTATCTAACCCTTGTAGGTACTTGGATGAATCTAAATCTATGAGATTGCAACCCACTCACATCTTGAGCAATCTCTACATCACCAAGTCTCTACAATTCGGTGGTTGAAGACAAGGAAGCATGAACCCTTCAAACATATCCTTTGACAATTTATATTATATATCAAATCTCTTTTGGTATCATATTTCATGATTGCCACTTTGGATACACAAGTGCTCCTCCTTGCGAAACTAACTCATGTAGGTAGATGAATTCCAATTACAAGTGGTGCTCCCAATGAACTACATCAACCTTGAGCATCCCACACAAGTTCAACTACATGATCAAGATTAACACCACCATCCAAGGTATGTTATTCCATCTTAGAGAAGCTTTACCCCAAGTCATGGGTCAAAGCAGCTCAACAAGATGTGAATACATCAAAATGCTTAAACGAAAAATGGCAACCCCATTTTGAGCTTAAACGATGAGTATGACCTATGATCAAGTGTCTTCAGTTGACTCCTAAGTCAATATACTCTAACATAGGTGACTTTGTCGCCGACCAATTCTAGATGAAGTTCTATAGTGTTCTTGCATTTGTCTCTCGCATATTTGTTTCCCTTCGTAATTCATCTAGATCTTTTCTTCTTAATTTTTGTTCTGCATTCCCTGCATCCTATTCATTGCAAATTCCTTAGTTAATTCCCTACAAAACCTTGTGAGATCTTATTTGCTTAGTGAGCTGAGGTGACAAGTGCTTCATCTCTGTAATGAACTCGGACACACCGGTCTGTCTCTCTCGGTCAAAGCGAATCACCTCGGTGCCACCGAAGACATCAACTCGGTGTTACCAATTTCAAATGCTGAGGAGACACTTTGTCATTTGCATCCTGCACATTTTGTTCCAGCTCCACTTGATGATTCTTATCCTCTACCAGCACCTTATTTTTCCCTGCTACTTTGCTATGTGACTCAAGGACCAAACCTACTTTGACTCACACTCCAGAAGATCCCTTCTTGGAAATTGATGTCAAAGGGGGAGAGAGAGCTCACATCAAAGCTTGATCATATCAAAAGGGGGAACGAGAGATAAATAATCACATCAAAGAGAGACCCCAGATGCTTGATATTCAAAGACGAGAGAAGTCACATGTCTTTAGAGGGGAAAGACATGTTCATGTTGTTTGTGTGTTTGCTTTGCTCTGATTTTCTATTCCTTATCTTATCCCAATATCCCATATAAGATTCAAGGGGAGCAAGACATCTAAGGGAAGGAAATCTTCGAATTCATTGCATATCTTTACCTTTGGGGACATGTCTACACTCAAATAGAGTACCTAGTACTCACTCTCTACATGTCATCCCAATCTTGGTACTCTTGTGGTTTGCTGCTCTTGCTCTGTTAAGTAGATGTTTCTGTGTTGTCTAACCTTGTTTACTCAGGTTCATCTCTTCGAAAGCTAGCTCAAGACCACAAGGTAAGTATATGCATCACACTCATGTGCATGAGGATCTCTTGCTAATGTACATATTGTTTGCCAGAAGGACTCATGAGCATGAAGGTACATTTCCTCTATTCACACCATTCTCTCTGATGCATACAGCCAAGATACATGTAACTCATTGCTTGCTCTGTCATGATTATGCACTCACATGCTCTTATGTTCCATATTTACATGATTGCATACATGTAGGGGGAGCCTATGCATGTTACATGTCCTTCCAAAGCTTTACTTGCCTTTCTCTGTATCTTTATCTAAAGCTTTGATGTATGTTGTCATCAATTACCCAAAAGGGGGAGATTGAAAGCACAAGTGCTCCTGGGTGATTTTGGTAATTAATGTCAACATATCTCTTGTTGGACTAATACTTTTATCTAGTATATTTCAGATAAGTCCAACAGTGGAGTGGCATGGACAAGAGGATGTGGAACCCCTTCAAGATGCTAAGGACAGAGGATTGGCTCAAGCTCAAAGCTCAGGACTCTACATTTTCTATTTCAGTGATCCAAGATCACAGTTGCTTACTGGCTTGCTTGCTCAAAGTGCTTAGTGATATGCTCCAAAGCCCTCAACCACTTTCTCATATCCACATATGTTCCATACCAAAAGTCAAACTCGGCCCCACCGACTTGATCTATCCGGCGCCACCGAGTTCTCTTGACATAGCCACTGCCAGAAACCCTAATCAATTCGGTTTCACCGATGGGATCTCGGTCTCACCGAGATGGGCTTGCAAAATCTCTATTGCCTATTGCAATAATTTCGGTCTCACCAAGATATGCAATCAGTCCCATCGAGTTTGCCTAACCAACTCTCTGTTTCGCTTATTACCAAAATCAGTTCCACCGAGTTTGTGTCATCGGTCAAACCGAGATGAGGTATTACCCTAACCCTACCACATCGGTTCTACCGAGTTGATCATATCGGTCCCACCGAAATGCCTAACGGTCATATTATGAACTATATCGGTCTGACCGAGTTTTCTGATTCGGTCTCACCAAGTTTGGTAAATTGTGTGTAACGGTTAGATTTTGTGTGGAGACTATATATACCCCTCCAGCCTCTCTTCATTCATGAAGAAAGCCATCAGAACGTGTCTACACTTCCAGCATTCATTTTCTGGGAGAGAACCACCTACTCATGTGTTGAAGTGAAGATATTCCGTTCCAACCACATAAATCTTGATCTCTAACCTTCCCCAAGTTGCTTCCCACTCAAATCATCTTTCCACCAAATCCAATCCTATGAGAGAGAGTTGAGTGTTGGGGAGACTATCATTTGAAGCACAAGAGCAAGGAGTTCATCATCAACACACTATCTATTACCTTTTGGAGAGTGGTGTCTCCTAGATTGGTTAGGTGTCACTTGGGAGCCTCCGTCAAGACTGTGGAGTTGAACCAAGGAGTTTGTACGAGAAAGGAGATCGCCTACTTCGTGAAGATCTACCCTAGTGAGGCAAGTCCTTCGTGGGTGATGGCCATGGTGGGATAGACAAGGTTGCTTCTTTGTGGACCCATCGTGGGTGGAGCCCTCCATGGACTCGCGAAGCCATTACCCTTCATGGGTTGAAGTCTCCATCAACGTGGATGTACGATAGCACCACCTATCAGAACCACGCCAAAAATCTCTATGTCTCCAATTGCGTTTGCACACTCCAATCCCATCCCTTTACTTTCTTGCAAGTTGCATGCTTTATTTTCCGCTGCTCACATACTCTTTGCATGCTTGCTTGATATGTATTGTGAATGTTTAAACTTGTGCTTAAACTCCACCTCAACTTGAAGAACTTAAAAATTGCTACTTTTCTTGGTTGAGAATATATTCACCCCCTTCTAGACACCTCTTCTCGATCCTTTCACTCGCCCAGGTTCCGCCTCAAGACGGCGATGCTTCATACCTAAAGTCTTCTCTTATTTTTTTCTTGGGCTAATGGCCTCATATAGCAAAAGGAGGGCACCGGAGGGCATCTATGGGTCCCACAACAATACTAGGGAAAACCTTATACCCAGAAGCTTACTAGTAGCGATGGTCAAAAACATGCGCTACTACTATGTACCAGTAGCGCATTGTGTACAAGATCGCTACTATTATGTAAGTAGTAGTAGCGTGTTCCATGCAAAAAGTGCTACTACTATAACTGCCACACCATTGCCGGCAGGCCAGGTATAGTAGTAGCGCTGGTACACGAACAACACTACTACTATTGTTCTTAGCATTAGCGCTCGTCCTAGGAACGCGCTACTGCTATGCGGGACTTATCCCCAAATTTTCCTCCCCCGCGCCCCGACCATCTTCTTCTTCCCCTCACTCCCTGTTGCCTCGCTCCTCCACCGCCACCGCATTGCCATCGCCACCGCATCGCCGCCGCCGTCCTCGGTATGCCCTCCTCCCTCCTCTCCCTCCTCCTCCTACCGCGCCCTCCTCCTCCGGCAGCACCCTCCTTCCTCCTCCTCCGGCCGCCCCTCCTCCCTCCTCCCTCCTCCTCTCTCCTTCTTCGGTCGCCTCCTTCTCCCACCGTCGTCCCCCCCTCCTGTCTCCTCCCTCCTTCTCCCCATCCTCCTCTCTCCTCCCTCCCCCACCCCCTGCTCCCTCCTCCCTCCCTCATCTCTCCTCACTCTGTTCTTGCATAGAGTAGAATTTTTTAGTAAATTAGTAAAAATTCAAACTAGCTAGGTCAACTAGGTTGGCTAGCTAGGTTAACTACTTTAATTAGGTTAATTATCTAGGTTAACTAGGTTAACTAAGTAGGTAATGTATAGTAAGTGCTTAATACAACTAGTTTATTTATAGCAAGTGCTTAATAGAACTAGTTTATTTATAGTAAGTGCTTAATAGAATTAGTTTATTTATGGTAAGTTCTTAATAGAATTAGTTTATTTATAGTAAGTGCTTAATAGAATTAGTTTATTTATAGTAAGTGGTTAATATATTTTGTTTATGTAAAAACCAAGTTTGCCCCTGCCTCATCCCCGCAGTCGTCCCCATCGTCGACCCCTTAAGACCTCTAGGTGAGAATAGCCAAATGATAATGTGTTGTAAATGTCGATGATGAAAATGCTAGTGCTATATAGTTGCCATGTCATTGATGTCGATGATGATGCATTCTGAATAGAGGATGTCTTGGTGTTCTTGTTTGCGATGTGCCTCCGAGTGGCCTATGTTTTGCCAGAATGTTGATTCATTCCCGTCTCGGCAAATTTTAGGCGCTCGATATGTCTTGTCTTTAGCAAAGGTCATGCAAAAAAATTTCATGAATTTTAGCATGACTTGTGCTACAATGTAGGACATATTGAGTGCTTGTGATTTGCTAGAACGGGAATTCAATGATATTTCGGCAAAGCATTTTCTATGTCATTGCTTGATATATGGAACGGGTTGACTTTAGGTCTGTTTCGGCTCCTTGTGTGTCTTTCAGTGAGGGAGACTGTCCACCACATATATATTTGAGAGAGGAAGAGTGCTGATTGTTGTCGTGGGGGTCGCTTATCCATTTTCTCTTTGTGCTAGACCTTTGATACACACTAGGGGAAGAAGGAGTAGCGACCACATCGACGGTAGAAACAGTGAGGGAGTGTCCACCATATATTAGAGAATAAGAATGCCGACTGTTGTCGTGGGGGTCGCTTCTCTTTCTTTTCCTTCTGCTAGATATTTGTAATGCACTAGGGAAAGGAAGAGTAGCGACCATCACCAACGGTCGCAATATCAGAGAGGGAGTGCCCACCATATACGTGAGATGAGAGTTTAGGAAGGAAGACTCGATAGACCTAAAGTCAACCCGTTGCATATTGAGTAATAGTGATATGTCTGTTGAGTTTCTTGGTAGTTGCCTTATTTTTAATTAATGTTTCAACTATGAACATAGGAAATGTCTGACGGCGGAAAGGAATTCGGCATTTGCGAATACTACGAAGACGAGTGCGGCCTGTGCGACAGGCCTCACCTAGTTGGTGGTAGGCGCTTCAACATCAAGCTGGATGACACCTTCGAAGTGGATACAGTAAGTCCCAGTGACAAGTCTTTTTTTGTAATTAATCATGACTTCTGCTTCTTTTGCTTCAACTTATAATTTTAATTTTTTACTATTCTTCTAGCATATCCCCTGCCATGCAAGAATGTATGTCTTGGATAAGGTTGGTTTCAGTACTATGGAAACTATGGAGGTAAAAGAGTTAACTTGAGGACCGAGCATGGTTATAGTTTTGCCGCAAAATTATATAATTCAGACACCTACACCCATTTTGAATGCAAACAATGGAGAACACTCTGCAAGGCTTATGCATTTGATCCTGATATGCTTATCACCTTTGATATTCGTCTGGAAGATGATATGGAAGATAATATCAACATCTGGGTCGATAAGCAGACGCCTCCATTTCTACCATTATGTGAATTTATCAACCATATTTATGTCTTGGAGATTGTTTATTCAAAAATAGTTGACAACTAATTTCTATTGAGAGGTTATTTCCATTCAAGCAAACATGTCCGGCGCTTGGTAGACATGACATACTACTGTACCGGGGCTGAATTAAACTGCGAGGAGATAAGTCATTATGTTTCATGGCTTGAGGATCTTCATACTGTCAAGACAAATTATTTTCCTGAACTTGAAAATCTTAGTACTCAAAATGTGCGACCAATAGTATCCTTACTGAACTACGGTCACATCTATTTAGGAAAGATGGTAAGATTTTTACTATTTGTCCTCAGTGCATCTTTTGCATACATTATTTTTTAAGATAAACTTCATTGCTAAGTATGTTACTACGATGTTCTTCAACACGGACTCCCAATGATAGTTGTGCCTCAGTGGATCGAGGCTAAAGGTCGCATGTCCATGGTTAGCATACGGCCAAGACATCCTACATTGCACATGAGTGCATTCAGGATTTTTAAAAGTGAGCTACTCTTAATAGTCAAAGACTAGAACAAAATTCTGAATGATCGCAGAGAAGTACTAGGGGGCAGCAATCAGAAGTGCATCCCAAAATTAGGAGACAGGTTTATCTGGATGCTCCAATATGATGAATCAGGAGTGCTACACATGTTCTATGCTATTTTACCTGAGAGAGAGAGAGCAGCAGGAGTGATTAGATAGCTAGAATGAGTGTTGGTGGTGATAACTATGATGATTATTATTAGCTACTGTTGGTGGTGATTAGCTATGACTATGATGATTAAATAGTGTTGGTGGTAATAACTAGGACGATTATTAGCTAGTGTTGTTGGTGATGATATGGTGCAAGAATTTTTATATTAATATGATGCTGATGATGATGACGACGTCGATGATGATGATGAGTAATTATATCATTGGGTGAACGTGATAATCCATGACTTGGTCGCTTAGGATCCATCCATTTGAAACTAATCCGCAGTTCTTTCACCTAGTGATTTAATAACTCATTATAATGTAAAACAATCTCTAAATTGCTACTATATGAAAAATTGTATAAAGGTGTATGAATATGACCTAAAATTAAAAAGAAATAGAATATAGAATAATATTAGTAGGGCGGGCAGAGAGAAGCGCTACTAGTAATTACCAGTAGCGGCTATTGTAGCACGCACTACTACTAAGTAGATATAGCCGTAGCGCGTGTCAGCAAGCGCTACTGCTAACCTTTAGCTGTAGCACCGTATCAGTAGCACGGTTACCCACGCTACAGATAGGCCAATAACCCGCACTACTGCTAGGCTTTTCCCTACTAGTGCCTACATGGGTTAGTCCTACAAGGAACATATAAGGATATCCATAGACATAGAGTGAAAAACACATATGATGATGTCCATGGAAGCACTAATTTACCTTGTCCCTTGTCTTACCAACAAGAGGGTTTGTGACTCCATGAACTAGTGCAAGATATGAAAGTTGATTCCACATGTTCTTGCCAAAATGAATATGAGTGAAGTATGTTGGTGGAGTCACCCTCAAGAACACTCTAGTTCTTCTTCTTTGGAATCCACATCAACTTGATGGGAATCCTTGGAGTTGTAGTCGTAATTTATGAAGAAGAACTTGACGTAGTCTTGGGAACCCACTTGACCATGGCCTTAGAAGCTTCTTTAAATGAATCAGTCTCCTCTTAAAGCTTGTCCTTGCCTTTTAGCTTGTTGTCTTGTGGTGGAAGATCATCTTGAGCTTGTGTTCCCTTGACAGAAGTGGGGTCATACTTCTCTTGTTGAGGAACAAACTTTGTCTTGGGATATTGATCTTCTTCCCACTCAACTCCATTGGCATTGAACTTTTGTTCAAAACCAACACCTTGGTTCTTCTGGTGTCTTCCTTGCTTGCGTACAGTTTCCTCAAATTGCTTACTTCCGGCAAGGCTCTTGTAAACACCTTTCTCTATAATTCCCTTCAATAAGCTATTTTCTTGCTCAAGTGTAACTTGGCTAAGAGAATCACCAGTGGAGTCAAGAGAACTATTATAAGCAACAACATTAGACTTAACATTGTTATTATTTCTACTAGGGGAAGAATCTTTCTTGTTCTTGTTACTAGATTTTACTTGTGGCATATAAGTAGACAAGAGGAGATGTTTGGAAAGATAAGAAGAACTCTTCTTTTAAAGATCATCATTGATAGCTTTTAGGAACTCATGCTCTTGCTCTAAATTTAGCTTCTTGAAGCGTAGCTTCTCATGATTTCTTTTGAGCTCTCTATGATCCTCTAGAGTTGTTTCATGAGCTAACTTAAGAGTTTTTAGTTCTTTAGTTAGACGATCAATCTCCTTCTTATCATTTTCATTCGTTTCATCTTGATTAGCATGATCATTAGCAAGTTCATCATAGTTTTCACCACTAGTATTGTCAACAAGTAAATCATCATCACCTAGAAAATCATATTCATCACTATTGAAATCAACATACTCGAGGTGTGTTACCTTAGGGCCTTGAGCCATGAAGCATCTTCCAATTCCTTCATTTGGTGAGTCAAATATGTCGTAGGAGTTGGATGACACAAGTGCAAGTCCGGCAACACCTTCATCTTGAGTATATTCGGAGTCGGAGTGATAGCTTCTCTTGGAGTAGTTGTCGGAGTCGAAACCGGATACCCATTCACCAACATGAGCTTGATGTTTTTGTCTTGTGTAGCTCTTTGATGACTTGTCCTTACTTTCTGAATCCTTGCTTCCACGAGAGGGTCTTCGTTCATAACGATCATCTCTACTCCTTCTCTCTCTTGGAGGCGATTCATCTATTTTACTCCTCCTTTTTGGTGAATCTTCTCTTTTCTTGTAGGGAGCCGTACACTCATTGGAGTGGGGTCTGGGTCTTCCACAATTGTAGCAATTATGACCACGACTAGAAGATCTTTTGTCATTGTAGGATCCTGACTTGGAGCTTCTCTCTTTGCTTCTATTCTTGAAAAACTTGTTGAAGTTCTTCACCATTAAGCTCAATTCTTCACTGGAGACTTGTTTATCACTTGATGTTATAGGAGCATCACTTGAAGCTTTGTAAGCACCACTTGACTTGTTGTGGAGCTCTTACTTATCCTTGAGTGACATCTCATGAGCAACAATTCTACCAATGACTTCCGTGGGCTTGAGATCTTTGTAATTGGGCATCATTTGGATCAAGGTGCACACTGTATCATATTATCCATCCATGGCTCTTGGGATATTCTTGATGATGAATTTCTCGGTCATCTCTTCATTTCCTAAGCCAGCAATCTCATTTGTGATGAGAGCAAACCTAGAGTACATCTCAGCGACTCCTTCACCATCCTTCATCTTGAACTTGTCAAGTTGACTTTGACGCGCATCCAATTTAGATTCCTTGACAGACTCGGTGCCTTTGTGCATATCAACCAAAGTATCCCGAATTTCCTGTGCATTATCAAGGCGGCTGATTTTGTTGAATTCTTCAGGACACAATCCATTGAAGAGAA
Source organism: Aegilops speltoides (assembly GCA_021437245.1). Lineage (NCBI taxonomy): Eukaryota > Viridiplantae > Streptophyta > Magnoliopsida > Poales > Poaceae > Aegilops > Aegilops speltoides. Next base: position 416,468,048 of record CM038142.1, on the reverse strand, counting down.
TATCGCAAGCTTGAGTATTGTATTGCAACATCTTCATTTCTTCCGCAGACGCTTCACGGTCCGGTTCTTTTCCATCCTCGAAGAAATCACCTTGCAAGCCAATGTGCACAATATCCCAAATGGCGGGGTTATGACCAAGAATATGCATTTTCATCTTATGCTTCCAACTAGCAAAATTAGTACCGTCAAAGTAAGGACATCTACGGTGGTAATTTTCCTCGCTAGACACCATACTCTCCTAGGTTGTGTAACCAAGGCTATGATCACCAAAGCTATGGAAATCAAGGCAAATGGAGATCAAAGCTCTGATACCACTTGTAGGATCGAAAGTAGGTCTAGAGGAGGGTGATTAGACTACTTGACCAAATAAAAATCTAACACTTTCCCAATTTTAGTTGTGGGAAAATTTTAGCAATTAGCACAAGTCAAGCAATCAACCTACACGTGCAATTCTAAGAGTGTAGCAGCGGAAAGTAAAACATTGCATATGAAGGTAAAGGGAAGGGTTTGGAGAGTGCAAACGTAATGATGACACGGAGATTTTGTTGTGGTTGCAATAAGTAGTGCTATCGTACATCCACGTTGATGGAGACTTCAACCTACGAAGGGTAACGGTTGCGTGAGTCCATGGAGGGATCCACACACGAAGGGTTCACGAAGAAGCAACCTTTTCTATCCCACCATGGCCATCACCCACGAAGGACTTGCCTCAGTCGGGTAGATCTGCACGAAGCAGGCGATCTCCTTGCCCTTACAAAATTCTTTGTTCAACTCCACAATCTTATCGAAGGCTCCCAAGCGACACCTAACCAATCTAGGAGACACCACTCTCCAAAAGGTACTGGATGATGTGTTGATGATGAACTCCTTGCTCTTGTGCTTCAAATGATAGTCTTCCCAACACTCAACTCTCTCTCACAGATTTGGATATGGTGGAAAGATGATTTGAGTGGAAAGCAACTTGGGGAAGGCTAGAAATCAAGATTCTTGTGGTAGGATTGGTATATTTTGATCTCAACTCATGAGTAGGTGGTTCTCTCTCAGAAAATGTATGTTGGAAGTGTAGGCACGTTCTGATGGCTCTCTCTCAAATTGATAAGGGGTGGATGGGTATATAGTAGCCTCCACACAAAATCCAACCCTTACACACATTTGACCCAACTTGGTCAGACCGAATAGAAGAACTCGGCAAGACCGATTTAGTTCAAAATGTGAACGTTAGGAATCTTGGTGGGACTGATGGCTAGGGCTTAGGGCAAACATCAACTCGGTGAGACCAAAGTGAAGCAATAAGGCAACAGAGAAAATGTCAAGCTAACTCAGTGAGACCGGTCGCTATTTCGGTGAGACCGAAGTAATTGCAACATGCAACAGAGAATTGGTAAGGCCATCTCGGTGAGACCGAGATCCGTATCGGTGTGACCGAACTGTTAGGGTTTCTGGCTGTGGCTATGTCTTATGAACTCGGTGGCTCCAGATGGAATGAATTGGTGGGGCGAGTTGGAGTTTAGGGTTTTAACATATTGGAATGAGAAAGTGGTTGAGGGCTTTGGAGCAATACCACTAAGCATTTTTAGCGAGGAAGCCATTAAGCAACACCTCATCCCCTTTTAATAGTATTGTCTTTCCTATGGACTCAATGTGATCTTAGATCACTAAAAATGAAATGAGGAGTCTTGAGCTTTTGCCAATATGTCTCCTTAGAATTTTGAGGGGTCCACATCTCTAGTCCATGCCATGCCAATCATTGAACTTTCTAAAATATTAAACTTGAATGGATATTAGCTCAATGAGCTATATGTTGTTATGAATTAGCAAAACCCGCTCGGGATTAGTTGGACTTTCACCCTGTTAATATTGTCCCTAAGAAAGGAGGCATTCCCGTTGTTCCTAATGATAAAAATGAGCAAATTCCACAAATACTTGTAACTGGTTATAGGATGATAATTGATTTAGAAAACTAAACAAAGCTACTAGAAATGATCATTACCCCTTACCTTTTATTGATCAAATGTTAGAAAGATTGTCTAAGCATACACACTTTTTTTTGATAGATATTCTGGTTTCTCTCAAATACCTGTATCACAATCCAGTCAAGAGAAAACAACCTTTATTTTTCTTTTGGAACTTATGCTTATAGACGTACGCCTTTTGGTTTATGCATTGCACCTGATGCCTTTTAAAGATGTATGCCTGCTATATTCACGGACTTTTGTTAAAAGATTGTGGAGGTTTTCCGTTTACGAAACTTCTTTTGATGATTGCTTAAGCAACCTTGATCAAGTTTTGCAGACATGTGAAGAAACTAATCTTGTCATGAATTGGGAGAAAGGACACTTTATGGTGAATGAAGGTATTTCCTTGGGGCATAAAATTTCTGAATGAGGTATTGAGGTAGATAAAGCTGAAGTTGATGCAGTTGAGAAAATGCCGTGTCCTCAAGATATTAAAGGTATACGAAGTTTCCTTGGTCATGCTGCTTTTTATAGGAGGTTCATTAAAGACTTCTATAAAATTTCTAGCCTATTACTAATATCTTGCAAAAGATGTCCATTTGTTTTTGATGATGATTGTGTAGATGCCTTTGAAACACTTAAGAAAGCCATAACCTCTGCACCTATCGTTCAACCACCTGATTGGAATCTGCCTTTCGAAATCATGTGTGATGCTAGTGATCATGTTGTTGGTGTTGTTTTAGGACAAAGAGTTGATAACAATTGAATGTTATTGTCGGTGCAACAAACCCCGGGCGTATGTTGCCCAGAATGTACACATGCTCAAGAGCGAGGTTACAACATCCAAGACGAGGCCAAGTGGAGAGATAGCTCTTTGAGGAATCAAAGTGCGGATCAAGAAGACCAAGTCAAGCTAAAGGAGAAAGATACCACCAAGGAAAAACCTCCCTTGCTGGGCAGGCGAGCCTGGCGGGGTTGAGGTTGCACCGAAGACAAGTCGCAAGACCACCCCGGCAAGCTTGCCGGGGACGCCCAGGGCGAATTACCCCGCCAAGGCTCCACCGCTCCACCTCACAGCAACGGAAGTCACAAATCGGTGCGGTGTCGAGCCCCCAAGTGACTAAGTGGCTGTATTTCGCACATGGCAGCCACTTCCGAAGGAAATCACCTCCAAATGACACCCATCAAGAGACGTGTCATGCAGGCTAGTGAGAAGGTGGCGAAACAGCATGGCAAGGCTTGCCGGGCTACGCTACAATGTGACACTAAGTGGTGCATTTAATGCGCCTTGTTGTGTCAGCACAGTTAGGTATGATAGCACTGTTTGCTATCTAATAAACATGCAGTGAATGATTTTCCATTGTGGTGACCCCTTCACCTATAAAATGAGGGTCGTGGTAACCTTAGAAAGGATTCGAACCTCTGTACACTCATACGTGCGTAGTTGCTCTTGCCTTGAGGCAACCTTGCCGGGCAAGAGCATTGCATCTCCACCACGGTCCCCTCATCAATCCACCAAAGCAGGAGTAGGGTTTTACGCCTTGCGGTGGCCCGAAACTGGGTAAAAACTGCCCATATGATTGTTGCATTGTTGCTCTGTGCTCTCCGCTCTTTGTGCAATGTGCTCTTCCCCCTTGTCGAACCACAAGGGGCCGATGGTCCCATAGGTGGCCGTGTTTTCCCATGACATCTTTGGTGCGCCAGGTAGGGGGAAGCGCTTGCGCAAACCCGAGAGTGTAAGCAGCGCATCATCTTCATCATCATTTTCTTCATCGATAGCTCCAACATCCATGGCGCCCAAGAAAAAGTTCGGTGCTGCGGCTCACCCGTCCACCTCGAAGGCCCCTTTGCATGCGGCAGCCGATGCTGCGGGGGCTACTGGGATGCACGGGGATGTGGATGCCGTGGGAGATGTACTCGGCACAGGCGGCACCGTCGCCACTCCTCCTGTGACTGAAACAGGAGCATGAGGCACCGGAGAAGGACAACACAAACATCATCCCAGCAACCACGCTCCTGAAGGTGCGTGCAGAGAGATCATTCCGTCCCCGCCTCTCCACCCCACCAAGAGACGCAGCCGCAGTGACAATGCTTTCTAGGGCAAACCACAACCCTCTGGTCGGCCCCGCTGTGGGTGCAGCTGTAGGACATGCGCCACCCCTGGGATGAGCTGGCCGAGCCGATGCGCCAAATGGGACGGCCGATCCCCAAGTGCATCCGCCTCGCCACCACGCCATCCTAGCGACCAACTCACGAAGACGAGATCACGACGCTACCACTACCGGCACCATTAGAAGCCAGGCAGCGTCACGATCTGCATCATCATCTATGCCGAGCACCGCTTCGGACGCCATGGCGCAGGCCCAGCTCCTATTGAGATTTCCACTAGCGGCCGATCAGATGGATGAGTGGAGAACCACCATTCAGAGTTTGATTACTTTCGCCAAGGCGGGGGGATCACAGCGAGCAGGCTTGTCACGGCCTCCACAGGCGACGACAACGGCCCGATCTGCTGACCGTACCCAGGGAGTCACCCCCACGATGCAATCCCCTCCGTGACAGCCAGCGCAGGGGCCGCAGCTAGGGCCACGCGACCAAGAACCCGATGGCGTATCGATGGCTTCATCGGATCCCCAAGCACGTCGTGACCAGCGATGAGTCCTGGAAGACAAGCAGGGGGAAGACGCACACATCACCATCGAATGGCGCCGCGACACTAGCCGCCAGTCCGACAGGCGCAACGGCCCCGACGTCGACAAGCCCATGCCCGGTGAAGGCGGATACCTGCCTTTCGAGGTTGGGTGCCCTACCTTCACTGGTGAGCTGCGCCAAGTCCGTTGGCCATCTACTTGTACGTTCAAGCCAGAAATACCAGAAAAGTACGATGGAAGATTGAACTCAGCAGAGTTTTTGAGCATCTTCACCATCGTTGTTCAAGCTGTCGAGGGAAGCGACGAGAAGGTATTCGCCAACTACTTCCCTTTGGCACTTAAGCCAAACGTGAGGTCGTGGCTGACGCACTTGCCCGAGAACTCCATCTCGACTTGGGCTGACCTGTGCCATGTGTTTGTTGGCGCCTTCACGGGCGGCCATCAAGAACCGGGGCAGCCCAGCGATTTGCAGCTCCTCCTGCAGAAGGAAGGAGAAAGTTGGCGGAAGTACATGCAGAGGTTCAGTCGGGTGCATAGGAACATTACAGACATCCACCGGTAGGTGTGATAGCAGCGTTCCTGTCCAACATGCGCAACCGCAGGATACATTCTAAAATGAATGTCTGGTTTCCCAAGACTTTGAATGAGCTGTACACTTCGGTAGATAAGTGTGCCCAAGTGGAGGAGGGAAGGCAACTCCCCGGTGAAGAAGATGGCATCGACGTTGATTCAGAAGACGACGACGACACCATGAGTTCGAAGAAGATGAACAAGAAACGCAACAAGAAGCACAAGGACAAAGCAGTGTTGGCTATCGAAGGATCGAGCACTCCTAGTACCGGCAAGAAGGCCAAGACCGAGGCTCCCAGCAAGGAAGTTATCGTGTGCACGGATTGCCAGGAAGCCGCGGCTGCCGAGAAGGCTGGGAAAGCTGACGGACCATACTACAAGATCCATCGGACTAAGGGCCACGATCTGCAAGAGTGTCACTAGGTTGACCAACTCGTCGACAAGCAGATGGCTGAGTACGAGAAGCACGACAAGGAGAAATACAAAGATGGTGATGGCGGGAAAGGCCGAGGCGGCAGAGGAGGCCACCCCAGCAAGGCCCCTAAGTATCAGGAGAAACCAACCAGAGGCCGTGAGAAGAAGGAATGCAATGATGAGAGTGATGAAGGAGATAAAGAGGAAACCAGCGAGCAGGAGTTCTAGAAGGCCACTGACGCCCTGTGCATTGACGGAGGTGCGTCCTTGCACTCCTATTCCGCCAACCTAAATAGTGGGCGCGTGAGGTCAATGCCATGGAGCCAGTGGCAGATTCTTAGAAACCTCTCAAGTGATCCCGCACGCCCATTGTCTTTGTCGAAGTGGATCACCCTGACCACACCACCGCGGTAGGGTGTTTGCCATCGTTGGTTTCACCCACGATCCGTAACCTCAAGATCACAAAGATGTTGGTTGAAGGCAGGGCCGAGTTGAATCTGATCTCTTCCAAGGTCATCAGCAAGCTCTACATAGCAGACGAAGAACTCAAGGTTACTGGTACTATCCAAGGGATCAACCCGACAGGAGTCATCCTAAAGGGAAGATCACACTGTTGGTAACGTTTGGAGGGGAGTTAAACACTTCCGTGATGATACCTATTTGTCACAGTAGGTCACATTTTCTGTCATGCATGTACATCCATGATGATTTTATGACAGAATCAAGATAGTCATACATGTGCTATCGTAGAAGTGTTCCATGACATTACCAAAATTATCATCACAGAAGTGTCCACTTGCATGACAATAAATCACGCGTCATAGAAGTGCTTTCATCAAGGGTAACCGACACGAGGCATCCACCATAACGGGTCGCTGTTAAGATACCGGGTTCCAGTTTGGATCTGATAACCCGTTAACAGCCCGGACCAATGGGGATTTTCCACATGTAAAATTCTCGTTCACTGGCAGATCCACGTGTCGGCCTAGCGTTCGGACAGTTGTCATCCACCAAATGGACCGGACGCGCCTATGATACGTGGACACGTGTCTCGGCCCAATAGTGGCCCATTTAGGTTAAAAGGTCGGGCCTGTCAAAATAAGCGGGCTGGCCCATTAGCGTCCTACTTGAGTCACGCCCATTCACAAGAATGACCCGTACAAGTTACACAGAATTGACCCATCAAAGGCCCATCAATTTCCAGCCCATCGTCAGTTCCAGCCCGTTAACGGTCCGCTATGTCTTTGGGCCCAATTATGAACCGAGCTTCTTTCGACCTGTTAGAAACCCATCGTCAGTTCTAGCCCATTAATGGCCCGAAACATCTTTCGGCCTTTTCTCGACTCATTCTGCAATTGGGCGAACTTCTAGCCTGTTATGACTTTAGGCCTATCCTCGGCCATTAAATGGGCCAATTACTAGCCCATTTTGTCTTTCGGCCTGTTAACGGCCCGCACAACAGTTGGGCCTTTGACTGTGCAACCTAATTTTGGGTCCATTAGCGGCCCCTGTTCCGCAGGGCAAAATTTCAGCCCGACGCGACTTTCGGCCTATTAAAAGCCTAGTTTGCAAATTGGGCCTCCTCTGGCCCAAAATAATTTCGGCCTCTTACTGGCCCATAAAGTAAAAAGGGCCGAGACAAAATTGACATTTATTTCGGCCTGCTAGAGGCCCGCGAGCCATTTCCATATATACGGCCCTATCGAGCTTTCGGCCTGTTAACGACCTCCTAAGAGCCGTTGTTACAGTGGGCGACATCATTTGGGATCCACTAAATATTATTTTGACCAGCCCAATTAAGGCCCGCTTTGAATACACATGTTTGTTCGTTCGGATGGCGTCCAGGAAATGTTTGGGCGTGTTGGCCCCGTTTCAACGATATAGCGTATTCAAAGAATTATCCTTCTCTATACTATCGCCTCTAAAAATCATACACTATACAATAAAGAGACTAAGGCATAGAAACATAGAATAATCCTACACAATACAATAAAGAAATTACAGCCGATTATACCCACTGGGCATTATAGTTCGGCACCAGTGATAATAAAGCGTACACAAATAGCAAATTACATACACTGGGCAAATAAAGCTCATACATCATGGACACACATCAACATAACTTACCATTTGAACTATAATCTCTTTAGAAAATAGGATTGACCGGATTCAGATAGCACAATTTTCAGTCTGCAAAATCTCAAATTTCTTCGTGGTTACCTCAGTGTCTCATTTCATTTTCTTGACTCATGCATCTAATACCTGCAAGTCTAGTCTCAACTTGTTGATTGCATGTTGAGAATCATGTACACGGTTGTCTTGCCACCTCTAGTTGATTCTTGAGAACATTAGCACATTCCAAGTCCAATCCATAATTATTTGGTAATGGCCATGGCACACTCCTCGCAGATCTTTGTGTTGATGTCACTTCATCCTGAAATGTTTCTATAAGTACACATGACTAGGGCAAAAATATAGTTACAATAGTGAAGCGAGCAAGACAGACTATTTTGTACATGAAAAAACAGGACTAACAATAATGTTACACATCATGAAGCATAAGCAGGTGCTATTATAAAAATTATAAAAATGGTAGTCTGTGCAGCCCTCATACAGAAATCTCTCTTAGCTCACCAGAGGAGCATGATGGGGCCAAATCCAAAACACAAACAGGTTACAAATTTAGACAGCATGTTGTGTATAAGTAAGCAAGTAGTTGCCCATTCTGTAGCTCAGTTAAAGTCTTAGGGAGCATAATGAACAACAGAGGAATTCATACAAACCTACTACGACAAGCAAAACTATGCAATCATTAGCCTAGTATAAACTAGATTGTGAGCCTCATGCAGTAATAGTTGGTTAATAGAGTTCAAAGCTTCAAACACACTTTGCCAGAGTAATTAAATGGTAAGGCCTTTAATTATGTCAACTAATAGTTATACAATTACCCAACATCAGGCATTATTGTTTGGGCATTGTAACGCCCCGGACACACCCGCCGGTGGTCGTTACTCCTGGCGGGATCTAGACTGGCCCCACAGATCAATACTAGTCTTTTCTGCGCACTTTGTCCTCACTCGTGCGCACCGGAGCAACTTCGGCCGGTCACCCATCTGAAACTACTCCAAGCTGAGCACGCTTAACTTTGGAGTTACATGCGAATGGGATCCCGGAAAAGAAGGAATTCCTTATTGATATGAGTAGTCTATCATCCCTAATAAGCCAAGCTATTACATACACCCCCACTCAGAGGAACCGACGTCCTCGTCGGGCCACAGGAACGTTCCCTCTTGGCACAACCATCTGTGCATCTAGTCCGGTACATGTGCCATGCCGTGTGCCACGACGGGTCACAAACGTCATGAACAACATGACCGCAAGACCTGTCGCAACCATCCATGTAATCGCGAGGGTCGGCTCGATACCAACTTGTAACGCCCGGACACACCCGCCGGTAGTCGTTACTCTGGCGGGATCTAGATGGCCCCACAGATCAATACTAGTCTTTTCTGCAAGCACTTTGTCCTCACGTGCGCACTCCGGAGCAACTTCGGTCGGTCACCCATCTGAAACTACTCCAAGCTGAGCACGCTTAACTTTGGAGTTCTGTCCGAATGGGATCCCGGAAAAGAAGGAATTCCTTATTGATATGAGTAGTCTATCATCCCTAATAAGCCAAGCTATTACAGGCATCTTATTAACTGAGGACAAATAAAGCAATTGAAAAAGAGCAATTTAACTCTGCCTGAAACAAACAAGCAATTGAACGGTTGAGTTGGCAGCACTCAATAACATCCCTGGCCTAGCTACATTTACTATATAAAGGAACAACTACTGTAATATTGTTTGCCCCCTATGAAGTACCTTGATTAGTCTGTAATCAATATCCTAGTAATGATAGGGAGGCTAATGATGTGAATATGCGTTTGGTTATGACATTTATGACATCGACAACTCTACCATGGCAGGAAGCAGTTTCACACTGTTCACTACTATAAGATGTTTTAGATATTTAAAAGTAGACTACATCCGTAATGAGTGGACAGGCACATTAAAATGTGTTTACATACATCTGATTTACAAAAAAGTTAGAACATCATATATTAGTGAGTGGAGGGGGTTTTAATCAACGGCCCAATGACTGGGTTAGAGGTGAAGAACCCTACTGTCGGTGTACTAAAGTAGGGGTACCTTAGTACCCCGAACTTGTGCACGGGCAGTCGCAGTGTCCCGCGGCAGGGCTTGCCGGGCGCCCGCCAAGATCCTCCATCATTCCTATTACTGCCATTCAAGAACAAAGTGTTAACTAAGAAGACAAGGCCCCGGCAAGAGGAGCTTGCCGGGAAGGACAAAGACCCCGGCAAGAGGAGCTTGACGGGAAGGCCCACCAAGGCACTTCAGAAAACTTGCCGCGACGCTCCGCGCGTCCCGGCAAGACCCGGCGAGCGGCAAGCTTGCGGGTGCGACAAGACAATGGCCGCGGCAAGGCGCTTGCCGCGGCAAGGCTGCCACCCTGCACCCGAGCTCCGGCAAGATGTCGACGACGTGTCACCCGGGACCATCCCAGAGCACGTGGCGAGGCGCTGTGCAGCCTAGCGGTGCGAGGTGGCAAGAGGAGATGACGAGAAGGCCATCGTGGCAGGCGGTGGCGCTCCTAACGGTCGCTTCCTTGCACTGTTGGGGCGACCGGACGGGCATTAAATGCCCTTGTCCCCGCCGTCGAGTTAGGTAGGGGACCTTTGGTAGCAGTTGTACCAACCCGCGTTTTTACCTTTCTACCCCTCTTTCTACGCTGCCACCTGTCGGTGACCCCTTTAGACTATAAAAGGGAGGCCCATGCGCACGTAGAGGGGGTTCGGTTCGGCAGTTCAGCTCGACTCATTCGAGACTACAGCATACCCACACTCTCAAGCAAGAACAAAATACAAACGCAAAGTAGCAGTAGGAGTTTTATCTCTCCGAAGAGCTCCGAAGCTGGGTAAAATCCCCCGCGTGCTCTCGCCTCGATCCGCTCTACGCGCGCCCTCCGCTCCCTTGCCGGACCAGAAGGGGCCCCCTGCCCCATAGGTGCTCGTTCCCCGCGACATCTTTGGCGTGCCAGGTACGGGGGCGTCGAGGTCGTGCGTATCTGATCCGGCGTCTGCGCGCTATATCAACACCTTCATCGACATGCCACCGAAGAAGAAGACTTCGGAGGTGGCCGCTCCGTCTGCGACTATCCTGCCGCCACCGGAGCAAACGGGCGGTGGGGTGGCCGCCGGCGGAGGAGCGGGCGCCGGCGGGGGGACTCACATCGTCACCCGGTCCAAGGACAAGGCCCTGCAAGGTTCAGCGTCTGCACATCCACCACACCCCTCCCAGGAGGTGCAGGATCGACAACGCCACGGTGCTCCTAGCACCGCACTCGCGTTGGAACAAGGCCAAGCTGGTGGGTCACGGGACGCTCAAGGCCAACATACACGTCAAAATGCTGGCACGAGCGCAGTGCGGTCGCCTCGACGAGATGTTGCTCCTTCTAACACTGTTAGGAGTTTGAGCATGTCTCGCACCTCGCGTCGCTCACCACCGCCACCCGAGACTCCAAAGGAAGCGCTGGCCCGAGCCCAGCTGCTTCTAGATTACCCTCCAGCGCCGGACAAGATCGACGACTGGAGGGCCGCCATTTATAGCCTCATTGGCTTCGCCAACGGCAACAAGCCCCGGCAACCGAGCACATCGAAGCCCCGACAAGATGCCCCGGTGCAAGCCGACGTCGACAAGACGCTGGGGGTGCCACCACCATGCACTCCCCACCCCGAAGGCCAAGATCGCCAGCTCGCTGGACCAACCTCGACACCGACTCCACCGCGTCGTCGGACCCGCGAGCTCGCCGCGATCAACGCCAAGTTCTCCAAGAACAACGACACGAAGATGCTCGCACTCGCATCGAGCGTCGAAGAGAAGCGCATCGTCAATCTGACTAGCGCGCTGGGCCCACTGTCGACATGCATGTGCCAGGGGAACCAGGCGACTTGCCGTACGCGGCAGGTTGCCCTGCGTTCACCCGTGAGCTGCGGCAAGTCCAGTGGCCAAGATTAAGAATTTCAAGCGACGCGTGCGAGAAATGCGATGGCAGGATACATCCGTTGGAGTTTTCGGCGTCTACACCATCGCGGTGCGAGGCTGCGGGGCGAACGAGAAGATCCTTGCTAACTACTTCGCTGGTGCTCAAGCCCAACGCCGATCTTGGCTCATGCACTTGCCGGACAACTCCATCTCTTCATGGGCGGACCTGTGTCATCAGTTTGTCGGCGCCTTCACAGGCGGCCACAAACCCCATGGACAGGAGAGTGATCTTCATCTGCGCCGCCCGTATGAAGGAGGAGAGCCCTGCGCAAGTACATACAGAGAGATTCAGCCGGTGCAGCGCAACATCCAGACGTCCACCCTGCGCGGTTATCGCTGCGTTCCATCGAACGTCGCGTAACGCAGGATGAGGGAGGAGATGGCGATGTGCAAGATCAGAGATGTCAGCGAGCTATACGCTCTGGCCAACAAGTGTGCACGGGCTGAGGAGGGGAGGAGAATCCCCGGAGAGAATGCAGGAGCAGAAGGATCTGACAGTGAGGATGCCTCTCCGGCAAAGAAGAACCGGAGGCGGAACAACAGAAAGAGGAAGGCAAAGGATGTGCTAGTTGTTGAGCAGTCCGGCAGCGGAGGCGGCTCCGAGAAGGCCAAAGCTGGTGACTCCGGCGAGGCTATGGTAGCCGCCGACAAGCAGGACGGCTCCGGCAAGCAGTATTGCAAGATCCACAGCACCAAGGGCCATGACCTCCAAGCCTGCAAGAAAGTTGAGCAGATGGCGGAGCTACAGAAAGCTGAATACGAGCGCCAAGACAAGGAGAAGGCCCGAGAAGGTGGCGGAGGATCCGATAAAAAGCGTCCCGCCCGGGGAGGGTGCCGCGGCAAGGCCAAGCAGCGGCAAGGAGATAGGCCTCCCCGTGGCCGCGACAAGGACGAAGATGAAGATGAAGATGATGAGATGGAGGAAGATGAGACCGACGAGCAAGAGTTTCAGAAGGCGACAGAGGTGTTGTGCATCGACGGCGGTGCTTCTCTGCACACCTCGCACCGCCAACTCAAACAGTGGGTGTGAGAAGTGAGCGCAGCAGAACCGTCCGTCGAGTCCCGCAAGCCCCTGAAGTGGTCCAGCAGGCCCATCATCTTCGATGTTGAGGATCACCCTGATCGCATCACTGCGGTCGGGTGCTTGCCGATGTTGGTCTCGCCAACAATCCGCAACCTCAAGGTCACGAAGATGTTGGTTGACGGCGGGGCCAGCCTGAATCTGATCTCTTCCGCGGTGCTCAAGAAACTCCAGATCCCCGACAGCGAGCTCGAAGAGACTGGTACCTTTCAAGGAATCAACCCGGGAAGGAGCAAGCCGAAGGGGAAGATCACATTGCCAGTAACTTTTGGCAGTGAGCTGAATTTCAGGACAGAGAGAGTCACGTTTGATGTTGCTGATTTCCCATTGCCCTACAATGGGATACTCGGCCGTCCGGCACTTGCCAAGGTCATGGCAGCCTCTCACTATCCTTACAACGTGCTCAAGATGCCCAGTCCGATAAGTGTCATTTCTGTCCATGGCGACAAGAAGGATGCACTTATCTGTACCGACAAGATCTACCGGGAAGCAGCAGCCGCAGCAGAGCGCAAACCACTTGTCTTTGAAGCTCCGGAGGGAAGAAGAAGAAGACCAAGTCCGCAAGAGTAGCTCGATGCCTACTCCGGCAAGCGCACCTCTTGAGTGCTGCGCCACCGTCGAGGACGCACCATCGAGCTCCACCGCAAGTGCAAGAAGGCAAAGACAGCTTCACCAGAGACCAAGAAAGTGGCGCCAAGGAGGACGGCACTGGTGGTACCTTCACCATCAGTGCCACGCTTGATCCTAAATAGGAAAGCATGCTCGTTACTTTCCTGCGGGCGAATGTCGATGTGTTCGCATGGCAACCATCTGACATCCCCGGTGTTCCCAGGAAAGTAATTGAGCACCACCTTGCCGTCTGTCCTCACGCGCGGCCCGTCAAGCAATGAGTCAGGAAACAAGCAGTAGAGCGACAAGAGTTCATTGCTGAGGAGATCAAGAAGTTGGAAGCAGCAGGCCTGGTCCGAGGAGTACTCCATCCAATGTGGTTAGCCAATCCAGTAGTCGTGCGCAAAGCAAACGGGAAGTGGAGGCTTTGTATTGACTTCACTGATGTTAATAAAGCTTGTCCCAAGGATCCATTTCCCTTGCCGCGCATTGACCAGATTGTCGACTCCACGGCAGGATGTGATCTGCTTTCATTCCTTGATGCATACTCAGGATATCACCAGATCTTCATGGCAGAAGAGGATGAAGAGAAAACCGCATTCATTACTCCATGTGACACGTACTGCTTTGTACGGATGCCTTTCGGACTAAAGAATGCTGGTTCAACATTTGCAAGAGTAGTCAGCCATGCTTTTGAGCCACAGTTGCACAGAAATGTAGAAGCTTACATGGATGACATAGTGGTCAAGAGCAAGGACAAAGAGACTTTGATCCAAGATTTGGATGAGACCTTCACAAATCTGTGCAAGATCAATCTCAAGTTGAATCCCGAGAAGTGTGTGTTTGGAGTTCCTTCCAGCAAGCTTCTCGGATTCTTTGTATCTCAGCGGGGGATCGAGGCCAATCCCGAGAAGATCAAAGCCATTGAACAGATCGAGGCACCGAAGCGCGTCAAGGATGTGCGAAGACTTGCCGGCTGCGTTGCTGCTCTCAGTAGGTTCATCTCTAAGTCTGCTGAGCGCGCCCTGCCATTTTTCAAAATTTTGAAAAAGGCAGGTCCAATGAAATGGACTCCGGAAGCGGAGGCTGCGTTGCAGGACCTGAAGAGATACCTATCCTCTACTCCAACACTTGTCGCACCTAAGCCACAAGAGAAGTTGCTGCTATATCTGGCGGCAACCAATCAAGTGGTTAGTGCTGCGTTAGTAGCGGAGAGAGAGGTGGATGATGAGCCGGCGTCATGCAAGCGAATCCGGCGATGCTGTGGGGCTTCCCGACAAGTTTCGCTCCGCAAGGATGGATCTGCAGTTGCGGAAGAGAAACAGAAGAAGATGGTGCAGCGCCCGGTTTATTTTGTCGGTTCCCTTCGCAGGGCTAGATCAAGGTACTACGGTGTGCGAAGTTGCTTTTCGGACTTCTCATGGCCTCGAGGAAGCTGCGCCATTACTTTCAAGCACATGAGATCAGAGCGGTCACTCGCTTTCCATTGAAGAGGATATTGCAAAACCCGTAGCAGCAGGCAGGATTGTCGAGTGGGCCTTTGGAATTGTCAAGCTTTGGCCTCAAGTTTGAAAGTACTTCAACTATTTGAGCCGAGCATTGGCAGAATTCATAGCAGAATGGACGCCAACACCGATGAAGAAACTCAGGAGAGGAGCATCCCGTCAAGGAAGCAAGCAAAGAATGGATCATGTACTTTGATGGTGCCTTCTCGCTGCAAGGCGCCGGTGCGGGCGTACTACTTGTCGCCCCCACTGGAGAGCACCTCAAGTACGTGGTCCAGATGCACTTTCCCAAGGAGCAGGCAACAAACAATACTGCAGAGTATGAAGGCTTGCTTGCCAGACTCAGGATCGCGGCAGAACTTGGGATCAAGAAGCTTATTGTTAGGGGTGACTCACAGCTTGTTGTCCGTCAAGTAAACAAAGATTATCAGAGTCCGTTGATGGAAGCATACATTGATGAAGTGAGGAAGCTGGAAGAGCATTTTGATGGCCTGCAGATGGAACACATTCCAAGAGCTCAGAATGACATTGCAGATGGCCTGTCAAAGTGTGCTGCACTCAAGTTACCTGTGGAACCAGGAATTTTTGTGCTCAAGCTGACTCAACCATCTGTAACACCATCAACTGGACAGAGCAAGAAGAGAAAGTTGGTTACTGGCGACTACTTTCCGCCAGAGCTCCCCGAAGCCGCTGCCAAGAAGGTTCCCAGGATCAACACAGAAAGTGCTGAGGAGCAGTCTGCTCCGACAAGCCCTAGGGTTTGTTTCGTTGAAGCAGACGCTCCCGACAAGCCGTGTCCCGACACGCTTGCCGGGGAGCATCACGCTCCGGCAGGATCCCAGATTCTTGCCGTGGAAGCGGATGTTCCCGCAGCAGCATTTGCGCCTTTAGTCCTTGTCGTTGAGCCACAAGCTCCGGCATGGGCACAGCAGATCGTCCATTTCCTTCAAACAGGAGAACTTCCCGAGGAGCAAGAAGAAGCAGAAAGAGTAGCCCGACAATCGAGTATGTACCAGTTTGTCGATGACATACTGTACAGAAGAAGGTTCAACGGAGTGAAATTGAAGTGCATTTCCCGGGAAGATGGACAGAAGCTGTTGGCGGAGATACATGGAGGCATATGTGGTCACCACATTGGCGCAAGAGCACTTGCCGGCAAGGCCTTCCGGCAAGGTTTCTTCTGGCCGACAGCCCTCCAGGATGCAACTGCACAAGTAACCAAGTGTGAAGCGTGCCAGTTCCACTCCAAGCAGATACATCAACCAGCTCAAGCTCTCCAAACAATCCCTTTATCTTGGCCATTTTCGGTCTGGGGGCTCGACATCCTTGGCCCCTTTCCCCGAGCTGTCGGGGGCTTTGAGTACTTGTACGTTGCAATCGACAAGTTCACAAAGTGGCCTGAAGTGGAACCGATGAGGAAGGTGGCAGACAATCAGTGATCAAGTTCTTCAGTCAATTATTTGCCGTTTGAGTCCCTAACGGGATCATCACCGACAACGACACACAATTCACGAGCCGCACCTTCATGCAGTACGTCCAAGATCTTGGCGCCAAGATCTGCTTCGCTTCTGTTGCTCACCCGAGAAGCAACGGTCAAGCGGAGAGGGCAAACGCTGAAGTGCTGCGCGGGCTCAAGACCAGAACTTTCGACAGGCTGTGCAAGTGCGGAAGAAATTAGATCGAGGAGCTGCCGGTGGTTCTTTGGTCGATCAGGACGACGCCAAATCGAGCCACTAACCAGACACCTTTTGCTCTTGTCTATGGAGCAGAAGCAGTTCTCCCCACGGAACTCGTATACGGGTCGCCTCGAGTGCTCGCTTACGATGAGCTTGAGCAAGAGCAGCTGCGGCAAGATGACGCGCTGCTCCTCGAGGAAGATCGTCTGCGAGGCTCTTTGACGAGCTGCTCGCTACCAGCAAGCTTTGCGTCGCTACCATACCGCAAAGTTAATGCCAGAAGATTCGAGGAAGGCGACCTTGTTCTTCGGCGTGTTCAATCCGCCAAGAATTCAAACAAGTTGACGCCGAAGTGGGAAGGCCCTTATCGGGTGAAACGAGTCACTAGGCCCGGCGCTGTCCGCCTTGAGACCAAAGATGGCTTTCCGGTGAGCAATTCCTGGAACATAGAGCATCTTCGTAAGTTTTACCCATAAGGTGCGGTTGCCGGAATCTGTTCCGGCAACCACCTTTTGTACAAGCTTTGCTTCTGCTGCATGTAACCCTTTGTACAAAGCCGGGCGCAGATCCCGTGCATAAATAAAGTTCGAGTGTGCTTCGCACATCTTGTCAAATTTCATGCATTTTTTTCTTTTTTGCATGTTTTATCTGACACTTTGTGCAGCACTCACCCCCGGTAAGCAATAACGAGCCTTAAGGCCCCATACCATTATTTTCTCTTCTTTCTTTTTCTCAGAAAGAAGGTTCCTTCGCCCACAAGTTCACGGGGAGAGGAGAGGATAAAGGCGTGGACCAGGCGTCATTCAAAGGAGTCTAGCCTTGCCGGGACACAGGCAACAGAAAAGCTAAGTTGCCAGAGTTTAAGCACAGTCAGTCTTAATTTTTTAAGTTATATTCCTTGAACGACCGTGCCTTGTATGGAAAACCTGTGCGCGGAGGAACCGGCTCGTGGCTGAGTCGCACCCTTACTTTGTTTCGAGTCTGCTCAACAATGAAAGTGTGCTGCGACTAGTCCCGACAAGGTTTCTTGCCGGAGGCAACACCTCCGGCCAGGCTGCGATGTTCAGACTATTTTCATGGCAAGTGTGCTTGCACCGGCAAGTTCCCTAAAAGCGCAGGGTAAAAACATACAAGGGATGGAACCGAATAAAGGAAGTAACATAGCAGATAGTGCCCAGAATAGAGTTATATTACAAAAATAGTTTGTTGCGGCACTGACTAAATTGTTCTCATGACTTAAATAAACAGCGACAAGGAAAGGAGAGGAAGGATGGCCTAATCCACGCGCTCGCCATCGATCCTCCTGACTTTGTTCACCTTGTCCATGATGGGTGCGACGATGGCTTTGAGCTCCTCAAGACCAGCACCCTCCGGCAGCTTCTTGAGGACGCGGGGGAGGTCGAGGCCTGGATTGCGGAAGAGGATCTTCACCAGCACCTTCTCCAAGACCTTGGCGCAGATTGCGCGCGACTTGTCCGCCAACTTCTTCGGGATCCTTTCCCGGAGTTGCTGAAGGGCCGTCACCACGCCCTTGAAGAAAAGAGTAAGCTTGGCGCTGGGCTGGAGGTTTTCCTTGGTGGAGTACCCGAAGCCCGCCAAGTCTAGCTCCGCCAGCTCCTCATCGATGGCTGCAGCAATGTTGACGAGGCCCTCCGTCCAGAGCTCCACCGTGGCCTTGAAGGTGTTCTGGGTCTCGGTGGCCCTCGTCAGCAACTCCTCATTGCCTTTGAGCTCCTTCTTCAAGTTATCCTCTCGCCTCTAGGCGGCGTCCAGCGTCTCCGTCAAGGTGGCCAATTTCAGCTCCAGATCAGCGCTCGAGTCCTTGGCGGCGTTCAGCTCCTTGATCTTCTCGGCGAGCTGAACTTGCAGATCACCATGGGCATGGGCATCCTTCTCGCGCTCGCGCTGGAGTGCGGCAAGCTCTTCGTTCTTCCCTTTCATGTCCGCCTCCAGCTGCGTCACCTTCACCTCTAACTCCTTCTTGGTGGCCTCAGCAGCCGCGGTGGCATCCTTCGCCTCCTTGAGTGCCCCGCCAAGTGATTGCTCCCGGACGGCGAGCTCCTCCTCGTGGCTGTCCAAGTCCACCTTCTTCTGTATCAGCTCACCTTCCCGCTTGGAATGCTCCTCGGCGGCAAGCCTCAGCTGCTCCTCGGCTTCAGCCTTCTCCAGGATGAACGCCTTCTTCGCCTCGTCGAGCTGTGCCCTCTCCTCAGCAATGGACCGGAGGGCCTCCTGGTTGCGGTTCCGGAGCTCCTGCGCGTGTTTCTCTATGTCATCTCCCGCCTGCGCAACAAGCGCTTCCCGGGACTCAAGCTTCGCTTGCCGGGCGCGGTAGAGTGACACCAACTTCCAGAGCAGCTGCTCCTCCTCGGACTAAACTGCTGCATCAAGGCTGGTAACCGTCAACCTTTGCCAGCCCAGAGGCGAGTACTTCTCCATCAAACTCCTCTCCTTCAACCGGCGCCCTGGAGCTTGACGCCCAGGGAAGCTTGATGTATATGCCCTCGCCGACCTTCAAGTATGCGCCTGGCTGGGGCTCCTCGGAGCCTGGCGCTGCATCAGCAGCGGAGGGGTCGGCGGATGGTGCAGCGCCTTGCGCTCCTGTGCCCTCCGGGTCGTCAGTACGATTGCCGGACCCCTCGCCGACTCCTGCGTCAGCAGCCTTGGCGGCTTCTTCGTCGGCGGGTTCATCAGCGCCGGCCTCTTCCTCGCCAGCGGCGGCATCTTCAGTGTTGCCGCGTGCGCCTTCCTCACTGGTGGCCTCGGTTTCCATCGGGTCTGCGAGAGGAGGATCTGAGGATAGGAAGAGGAAGGAAAAGTCAAGCAAAATCCAAAAAAGAAGAAAGAAGATCAAAAGAAGAATCCAAGGGAAGATTTCCGACAAGGTAGGTTACCTGTGCTGGGCTCTGTGACCATGGGCTCCTCCACCAAGGGCTCACTGGTTTCGTCCCTTGCCGGGGACCTCTCCCTTGCCGGGGAGCGCTCCCTTGTCGGGGAATCGCCCCTTGGCGGCGTAGTCGAAGCAGACAGCACCTCCGGGGCAGTTTCTCATTGCCCCTGATGGGCCTGCTCTGCTCCTACACGAATGAATCAACAATCAAGATATCAGCAAAAGAAGAAGCACCCATGCATGCCCCATAACAGGAAGTGAACCAAACACTTACGCTGGGGGCTGTGCTGGGGGCTGCTGCGAGGAGAAGGAACCGGGTCCGTCAAGGTAGTCTCGGACGTGTACTCTGCCGTCACAGCAGGATCGTCCTCGATGAAAACCACTGGGACCTTGGCCTTCTTCGCCGCTCTCTGGGCCAGAGTCCTGAAATGGAACGAAGATTCAGAGGGAAGCAAATCAGATACAAGATAAGCAACAACAAAGATCAAAGAAAGACAAGTACAGCAAGAAGAAAGTCTTACTCCTCCTCCTCCTCCTCTTCATCATCATCGGAGCTCAGCGCGGAGAGGTCGAAGTCCGGTACCCTCTCTGCACGGTGTGGCGGAGGAGTGGGCTCCCTTGGACGTTCTTTGGGAGCAGCGGCAGGTCAGTGTGGCAGCCGGGAAGACCCGCCTCGATTGCGGCGTGGCTCGAGATGCTCTCGGCAACCGAACTTGCGCATGTGGAGCGCGTCCCACGACGCTGCGGCTGTTGGCCTGCCTGCCGGGCTGCTGGATCTCCAACTCGACAGAGGCGCCTTCTCGGTTGGAATTGGGGCTGCGCTGGGGGCGCCGCCTGCGGCAAGCTGCTCGAAGACGGCTGGCCGCTTGCGCCCTCGGCGGGCTCGCTCGTTTCGGCCTCGGGCTCCCCCTTGCCAACGACCTCTTCGGCAAGATCTTCCCGATCGGCAAGGCTCGCCGCCTCGGCTACATCCGCCTCCTCCAGCGTGAAGCCAAACTCGCCCGCGGCAGCAGCTGCCGCCGCCTCTTCGGCCCTGGTGGCGATGTACCACATCTCGTCGTCGGTGGTGGCGCGGGTGAGGAGCTTCTGCTCGTCGGAGTTGACTGCCACCTCCGTCAAGCTATCGAAGAATTGCTGCACGACCTCGGCGGCGGGCTCGATCCAAGTTGCACTTATCCCATGTGAGTCACACTCTGGCATCATTGCGCAGATGCGATCGCGCTGGGAGTTATTGCACAAGGGGACGACGCCCTGCGGCAACCTGAACCACTCTGGATGGTTGGCGTCATGCTTGAACAGCTCCCTCAGCATCCCGTCAAGCTCCAGAACCGTGAAGTTGAAGTTGAGGCCGGGACGCAGCCTCATGATATCCGCCGGGCCGCCAAACATCCAGGCGGGCCTCCCCCTCTTCTGCAGAGGGGCGATGCGACGGCGGAGGAAATCCGCGCCAACCGCCCCTGCTGTGAGCCCGGCATGCCTGAGCCGGAGGATTCGGGTGGTGGCAATCTTCAGCTTGGCATCGTCCGGCGACAGAGCGCTCTAGTCGCCGCCACGCACCACCCGGGTCTGGCGCAGTTTGGTGAACGGCTGCGGATTGGCATCACAGATCCACCACCACTCCGCCCTCCACTCATCCCACTTGCTGCGGAGCTCGCCCGTCAAGTACACCTCCTTCATGCCGATCCGGGAGGTCCAGGCGATCCCGCCAGCCAGTGGCTCCCCCTTCTCGGCTCGGGGGGTGAAATAATGACGAAAAAGAGCGACGTTCGGGAGGATGCCAACGAAGTTCTCGCAGAGGTGTGCGAAAACCGCCATTGTCAGAACGGCGTTGGGGGTGAAATCAAGAAGATGAAACCCGTAGGTATTCATGATGTCGCAGAGAAAATCGAAGAAAGGTGGGCAGAGCCCGCAATAGAAGAACACAGGGAAGAAGAAGTACCCTTTTGGGCACCGCTTTGATTTGGAAGCCTCGGCGGAGAGCACCGGCGTGCGCGGGTGTGCCCGCGTCTCCGTCGACCAGAAGAGGTAGAACTCCTCCCGCAGTGCCTTCGGGGTAAGCTCGGGGGAGAAAAGCGCTCGCTTCTTGCGCAGCGCCTCAAGCTGCAGCGCCTCGGCCGACTTTGCAGCCTTCCCGGTCTTCGGAGCCATAGCGGAAGCTGTGGGGGAAAGCGAGGGCGACGGCGGCGACGGGCGGCGGAGCGCTGCTCTCTTTTGGCTTGGGAAGCGGAGGGCAGCGGGGGAGCTTTCGGAGGAACGAACTGCAAGTGGCGAAGGTGGGGGAACGGCCCTGTTTCCTCTGCTTATAAACGGGGGATGCGAATGTTACGCATTTCCTGGAATTAAGTATTGCCCACGTTCTCTCCCACGACGCCGCGATTGACGCGTGCCGTTGCGGGAGGGAGCGGTGGACACGGAGTCAGATTCTGTGTGGACCCACGCCGCGTGTGCCCGTGCCCTATTTTGGGCCTGGCCCAACAGCGCTCGGCACCGTGTATGGCCCAGGCCCGGGGGCTCCTGTCGGTGTACTAAAGTAGGGGTACCTTAGTACCCGAACTTGTCTGCACGGCGATCCTGGCGTCCATGGCGGGGGCTTGCGGGCGCCCGCCAAGATCCTCCGTCATTCCTATTGCTGTCATTCAAGAACAAAGTGTTAACTAAGAAGACAAGGCCCCGGCAAGAGGAGCTTGCCGGGAAGGACAAAGACCCCGGCAAGAGGATCTTGACGGGAAGGCTAACCAAGGCACTTCAGAAAACTTGCGCGGCGCTCGCGCTCCGGCAAGAGACCGGCAGCGAAGGCAAGCTTGCGGGTGCGACAAGACAACGGCCGCGGCAAGGCGCTTGCCGCGGCAAGGCTGCCGCCCTGCACCCGAGCTCCAGCGCATCCGACGACGTGTCACCCCAGGACCATCCCAGGAGCACGTGGCGAGGCGCTGTGCAGCCTAGCGGTGCGAGGTGGCAAGAGGAGATGACGAGAAGGCCATCGTGGCAGGCGGTGGCGCTCCTAACGGTCGCTTCCTTGCACTGTTGGGGCGACCGGACGGGCATTAAATGCCCTTGTCCCCTGCCGTTAGAGTTAGGTAGGGGACACTGTTGGTAGCAGTTGTACCAACCCGCGTTTTTACCTTTCTACCCCTCTTTCTACGCTGCCACTTGTTGGTGACCCCTTTAGACTATAAAAGGGAGGCCCATGCGCACGTAGAGGGGGTTCGGTTCGGCAGTTCGGCTCGACTCATTCGATACTACAGCATACCCACACTCTCAAGCAAGAACAAAATACAAACGCAAAGCAGCAGTAGGAGTTTTATCTCTCCGGAGAGCTCCGAAGCTGGGTAAAATCCCTCGCGTGCTCTCGCCTCGATCCGCTCTGCGCGCGCCCTCCGCTCCCTTGCCGGACCAAAAGGGACCCCTGCCCCATAGGTGCTCGTTCCCCGTGACACCTACGCAAGCACAATGTTAGACAAATAAGATGTCTTGGTAATTGTAATATAGTGACTTACTTTAACTGGTTGAATAGGCTCAGCGCTGCTCCTCCTTCTCTTGCAAGGCTCCTTCCTAACATCTTGTACTTGGAAATCCTCAATCTTATCTTCATTGCACCCCCTCTGCAAGGTGACACAAACTAGTTACTGGTCTCCTGGGAAGGTAAATATGCATACTTTCCAGTCTATGAACAATACAAATGGATGAGATTATAACAAAACAACACCGCATAATGAAACATCCCACATCTTTTGCACACAATGAAATGAGCATTTACTATGTGTGCACTATGCAAAAAATAGGCATACCTTTGAACTGGATCTCCAGGTACTGTTGGAGAGCCTACCTTAGTGTACTTCAAAACCTTTATGTCACCTATGAGTTATACAAGCCCCCACTTGTTGAGGAACGTAGTAATTTCAAAAATTTTCCTACGCACACGCAAGATCATGGTGATGTATAGCAACGAGAGGGGAGAGTGTTGTCCACATACCCTTGTAGACCCGAAGCGGAAGCGATCACAACGTAGAGGAAGTAGTCGACGTTCTCCTCGCGATCCGACCGATCCGGCGCCGTTACTCCGACGCCCCGAGTTCTTGACACACGTACAGCTCGATGGCGTCCCTCGTACTCGATCCAGCCGAGTGTCGAGGAGAGTTCCGTCAAGACGACGGCGCAGGACGATCTTGATGTTTCACGGTGCGCAGGGCTTCGCCTAAGCAGCGACAGTATAACCGAGGTGGAATATGGTGGAGGGGGCACCGACACGGCTAAGGGCGATCTAACGATCAACTTGTGTGTTCCACGGTGCCCCCTGCCCCGTGATATAAAGGAGCAAGGGGGGGGCGGCGGCCAAGGGTGGCGCGCCAGGAGTCCTACTCCTCAGGGAGTAGGATTCCCCCAATCCTAGTTGGACTAGGATTCCTGAGAGGAAAGAGAGAGAGGGGCGGCCCTTCTCCTAGTCCTAGTAGGACTAGGGAAGGGGGAAGCGTAGCGCCCACCTAGGGCTGGCCCTTCTCCTTTCCACTAAGGCCCATCGAGGCCCATTTACCTCCCGGGGTTCCGTAACCTCCGGTACTCCGATAAATTCCGCCGCCGGAACCATTCGAACTCCAAACATAGGCTTCCAATATATCAATCTTTATGTCTCGACCATTTCGAGACTCCTCGTCATGTCCGTGATCACATCCGGGACTCGAACTCCTTGGTACATCAAAATACATAAACTCATAATAAGCATCATCGAAACCTTAAGCGTGCGGACCCTACGGTTCGAGAACAATGTAGACATGACCTAGAACTATTCACGGTCAATAACCAACAGCGGGACCTGGATGCCCATATTGGTTCCTACATATTCTCGAAGATCTTTGTCGGTCAGACCGCATAACAACATCGTTGTTCCCTTTGTCATCGGTATGTTACTTGCCCGAGATTCGATCGTCGGTATCCAATACCTAGTTCAATCTCGTTACGGCAAGTCTCTTTATTCGTTCCGTAATACATCATCTCACAACTAACTCATTAGTTGTAGTGCTTGCAAGGCTTAAGTGATGTGCATTACCGAGAGGGCCAGAGATACCTCTCCGACAATCGGAGTGACAAAACCTAATCTCAAATACGCCAACCCAACATTTGCCTTTGGAGACACCTGTAGTACTCCTTTATAATCACCCGATTCACGTTGTGACGTTTGGTAGCACCAAAGTGTTCCTCCGTAAACGGAGTTGCATAATCTCATAGTTATAGGAACATGTATATGTCATGGATAAAAGCAGTAGCAACATACTAAACGATCGTGTGCTAAGCTAAGGGAATGGGTCATGTCAATCAGATCATTCCACTAATGATGTGACCTCATTAATCAAATAACAACTCCTTGTTCATGGTTAGGAAACATAACCATCTTTGATTAACAAGCTAGTCTAGTAGAGGCATACTAGTGACATGTTGTTTTGTCTATGCATTCACACATGTATCATGTTTCAGGTTAATACAATTCTAGCATGAATGATAAACATTTATCATGAAATAAGGAAATAAATAATAACTTTATTATTGCCTCTAGGGCATATTTCCTTCAGTCTCCCACTTGCACTAGAGTCAATAATCTAGATTACATAGTAATGATTCTAACACCCATGGAGTCTTGGTGCTGATCATGTTTTGCTCGTGGAAGAGGCTTAGTCAACGGGTCTGCAACATTCAGATCCGTATGTATCTTGCAAATCTCTATGTCTCCCGTCTGGACTAAGTCCCGGATGGAATTGAAGCGTCTCTTGATGTGCTTGGTCCTCTTGTGAAATCTGGATTCCTTTGCTAAGGCAATTGCTCCAGTATTGTCACAGAAGATTTTCATTGGACCCGATGCACTAGGTATGACACCTAGATCGGATATGAACTCCTTCATCCAGACTCCTTCATTAGCTGCTTCCGAAGCTGCTATGTATTCCGCTTCACATGTAGATCCCGCTACGACGCTTTGTTTAGAACTGCACCAACTGACAGCTCCTCCGTTTAGTGTAAATACGTATCCGGTCTGCGATTTAGAATCGTCCGGATCAGTGTCAAAGCTTGCATCAACGTAACCGTTTACGATGAGCTCTTTGTCACCTCCATATACGAGAAACATATCCTTAGTCCTTTTCAGGTATTTCAGGATGTTCTTGACCGCTGTCCAGTGATCCACTCCTGGATTACTTTGGTACCTCCTGCTAGGCTTATAGCAAGGCACACATCAGGTCTGGTACACAGCATTGCATACATGATAGAGCCTATGGCTGAAGCATAGGAACATCTTTCATTTCTCTCTATCTTCTCGCAGTGGTCGGGCATTGAGTCGACTCAACTTCACACCTTGTAACACAGGCAAGAACCCTTTCTTTGCTTGATCCATTTTGAACTTCTTCAAAACTTTGTCAAGGTATGTGCTTTGTGAAAGTCCAATTAAGCGTCTTGATCTATCTCTATAGATCTTAATGCCCAATATGTAAGCAGCTTCACCGAGGTCTTTCATTGAAAACTCTTATTCAAGTATCCCTTTATGCTATCCAGAATTCTATATCATTTCCGATCAGCAATATGTCATCCACATATAATATCGTAAATGCTACTGAGCTCCCACTCACTTTCTTGTAAATCTGAGCTTCTCCAAAAGTCTCAGACAAACCCAAATGCTTTGATCACACTATCAAAGCGCTTATTCCAACTCCGAGATGCTTGCACCAGTCCATAAATGGATCGCTGGAGCTTGCACACTTTGTTAGCTCCTTTGGATCGATAAAACCTTCTGGTTGCATCATATACAACTCTTCTTCCGTAAATCCATTCAGAATGCAGTCTTTACATCCATTTGCCAAATTTCATAATCATAAAATGCGCAATTGCTAACATGATTCGACGGACTTAAGCATCGCCACGGGTGAGAAGGTCTCATCGTAGTCAATCCCTTGAACTTGTCGAAAACCTTTTGCGACAAGTCGAGCTTTATAGATAACATTATTACCGCGTCGCCGTCTTTTTCTTGAAGATCCACTTGTTTTCTATTGCTTGCCTACCCTCGGGCAAGTCAACCAAAGTCCACACTTTGTTTTCATACATGGATCCCATCTCAGATTTCATGGCCTCAAGCCATCTTGTGGAATCTGGGCTCACCATCGCTTCTTCATAGTTCGTGAGGTTCATCATGATCTAGTAGCATGACTTCCGTAACAGGATTACCGTACCACTCGGTGCGGATCTTACTCTGGTTGATCTACGAGGTTCTAGAAGTAACTTGATCCAAGTTTCATGATCAACATCATCAACTTCCTCACTACTTGGTGAGGTGTCTCGTAAACTGGTTTCTGCGACGAACTACTTTCAAGTAAGGGAGAAGGTACTATTACCTCATCAAGTTCCACTTTCCTCCCACTCACTTCTTTCGAGAGAAACTCCTTCTCTAGAAAGGATCCATTCTTAGCAACGAATGTCTTGCCTTCGGATCTGTGATAGAAGGTGTACCCAACTGTCTCCTTTGGGTATCCTATGAAGACACATTTCTCCGATTTGGGTTCGAGCTTATCAGGTTGAAGCTTTTTCACATAAGCATTGCATCCCCAAACTTTAAGAAACGACAACTTTGGTTTCTTGCTAAACCACAGTTCATAAGGTGTCGTCTCAACGGATTTCGACGGTGTTCTATTCAGTGTGAATGCGGCTGTCTCTAGAGCATAACCCCAAAACGATAGCGGTAAATCTGAAGAGACATCATAGATCGTACCATATCTAGTAAAGTACGATTCTGACGTTCGGACACACCATTACTGTTGTGGTGTTCCGGTGGTGTGAGTTCTTGAAACTATTCCGCATTGTTTCAAATGTAGACCAAACTCGTAACTCAAATATTCACCTCCACGATCGATCGTAGAAACTTAATTTTCTTGTTACGATGATTTTCAACTTCACTCTGAAATTCTTTGAACTTTTCAAACGTTTCAGACTTATGTTTCATTAAGTAGATATACCCATATCTCGCTTAAGTCATCTGTGAAGGTGAGAAAATAACGATATCCGCCACGAGCCTCAATATTCATCGGACCACATACATCGTATGTATGATTTCCAACAAATCTGTTGCTCTCTCCATAGTACCGAGAACGGTGTTCTAGTCATCTTGCCCATGAGGCACGGTTCATAAGTGCCAAGTGATTCATAATCAAGTGACTCCAAAAGTCCATCAAGATGGAGTTTCTTCATGCGCTTTACATCGATATGACCTAAGCGGCAAGTGCCACAAATAAGTTGCACTATCATTATCAACTCTGCATCTTTTGGTTTCAACATTATGAATATGTGTATCACTACTATCGAGATTCATAAGAAATAGACCACTCCTCAAGGGTGCATGACCATAAAAGATATTACTCATATAAATAGAACAACCATTATTCTCTCGATTTAAATGAATAACCGTCTCGCATCAAACAAGATCCAGATATAATGTTCATGCTCAACGCAGCACCAAATAACAATTATTTAGGTCTAAAACTAATCCGAAGGTAGATGTAGAGGTAGCGTGCCGACCGCGATCACATCGACTTTGGAACCATTTCCCACGCAGATCGTCACCTCGTCCTTTGCGAGTTAAGCAATCAGTAGTCCTGTTTGAGTTGCAAATATTAGCAATGTAACCAGTATCAAATACCAGTGCTACTACGAGCTCTAGTAAGGTACACATCAATAACATGTATATCACATATACCTTTGTTCACCTTGCCATCCTTCTTATCCGCCAAATACTTGGGGCAGTTCCGCTTCGGTGACCGTCGCTTGCAGTAGAAGCACTCGATTTCAGGTTTAGGGCCGACTTGGGTTTCTTCTCTGACGCAAACAACTTGCTTGCTGTTCTTCTTGAGATTCCTTCTTCTTCCCTTTGCCTTTCTTCTTGAAACTAGTGGTCTTATTGACCATCAACACTTGATGCTCCTTCTTGATTTCTACCTCCGCAGCCTTTAGCATTGCGAAGAGCTCGGTATAGTCTTTACTAACCCTTGCATATTATAGTTCATCACGAAGCCTTTGTAGCTTGGTGGCGGTGATTGAGAATTCATGTCAATGACACAATCATCCGGAAGATTAACTCCCAATTGTGTCAAGTGATTGTAGTACCCGGACATCTTGAGTATATGCTCACTAATGTAACTATTCTCCTCCATCTTGCAGCTATAGAACTTATTGGAGACTTCATATCTCTCAATCCGGGCATTCTGTTGGAATATCAACTTCAACTCTGGAACATCTCATATGCTCCATGACGTTCAAAACGTCGTTGAAGTCCCGGTTCTAAGCCGTAAAGCATGGCACACTGAACTATAGAGTAGTCATCAGCTTTGCTCGCCAGACGTTCATAACATCTGGCGTTGCTCAAAGAAGAAGTTCTGTCACCTAGCGGTGCATCCAAGGCGTAGCTCTTACGTGCAGCAATGAGGATGATCCTCAAATTACGGACCCGATCCGTGTAATTGCTACCATCATCTTTCAACTTTGCTTTCTCAAGGAACGCATTAAAATTCAACGGAACAACAAAGACGAGCCATCTATCTACAATCAAACATAAACAAGCAAGATACTATCGGTACTAAGTTCATGATAAATTTAAGTTCAATTGATCATATTACTTAAGAACTCCCACTTAGAAAAACATCTCTCTAGTTATCTAAGTGATCACGTGATCCAAATCAACTAAACCATAACCGATCATCACGTGAAATGGAGTAGTTTTTAATGGTGAACATCTTATGTTGATCATATCTACTATATGATTCACGCTCGACCTTTCGGTCTCCGTGTTCGAGGCCATATCTGCATATGCTAGGCTCGTCAAGTATAACCGAGTATTCTGCGTGTGCAAAACTGGCTTGCACCCGTTGTAGATGGACGTAGAGCTTATCACACCCGATCATCACGTGGTGTCTGGGCACGACGAACTTTGGCAACGGTGCATACTCGGGGAGAACACTTCTTGATAATTTAGTGAGAGATCATCTTATAATGCTACCGTCAATCAAAGCAAGATAAGATGCATAAAAGGATAAACATCACATGCAAATCAATATAAGTGATATGATATGGTCATCATCATCTTGTGCTTCACGATCTCCATCTTGCGGCACCACCATGATCACCATCGTCACCGGCGCGACACCTTGATCTCCATCGTAGCATCGTTGTCGTCTCGCCAAACTTATGCTTCTCGACTATCGCTACCGCTTAGTGATAAAGTAAAGCATTACGAAGCGATTGCATTGCATACAATAAAGCGACAACCATATGGCTCCTGCCATTGCCGATAACCGGTTACAAAACATGATCATCTCATACAATAAAATATAGCATCACGTCTTGACCATATCACATCACAACATGCCCTGCAAAAACAAGTTAGACGTCCTCTACTTTGTTGTTGCAAATTTTACGTGGCTGCTACGGGCTTAAGCAAGAACCAGTCTCACCTACGCATCAAAACCACAACGATACTTCGTCAAATAGACTCGTTTAACCTTCTCAAGGACCGGGCGTAGCCACACTCGGTTCAACTAAAGTGAGAGAGACAGGCACCCACCTGTCACCTTTAAGCAACGAGTGCTCGTAGCGGTGAAACCAGTCTCGCGTAAGCGTACGCGTAATGTCGGTCTGGGCCGCTTCATCTCACAATACCGCTGAACCAAAGTATGACATGCTGGTAGGTAGTATGACTTGTATCGCCCACAACTCACTTGTGTTCTACTCGTGCAAAACATCAAACCATAGAAAAAACCTAGGCTCGGATGCCTTTGTTGAGGAACGTAGTAATTTCAAAAATTTCCTACGCACACGCAAGATCATGGTGATGTATAGCAACGAGAGGGGAGAGTGTTGTCCACATACCCTTGTAGACCCGGCGAAGCGATCACAACGTAGAGGAAGTAGTCGACGTTCTCCTCGCGATCCGACCGATCCGGCGCCGTTACTCGACGCCCCGAGTTCTTGACACACGACAGCTCGATGGCGTCCCTCGTACTCGATCCAGCCGAGTGTCGAGGAGAGTTCCGTCAAGACGACGGCGTGGTGGCGATCTTGATGTTTCACGGCGCGGGGCTTCGCCTAAGCTTCATGACAGTATAACCGAGGTGGAATATGGTGGAGGGGGCACCGACACGGCTAAGGAACGATCTAACGATCAACTTGTGTGTTCCACGGTGCCCCCCTGCCCCCATATATAAAGGAGCAAGGGGGGAGGGGGCCGGCGGCCAAGGGTGGCGCGCCAAGGGAGTCCTACTCCCTCAGGAGTAGGATTCCCCCAATCCTAGTTGGACTAGGATTCCGGAGGGGAAAGAGAGAGAGGGGGCGGCCCTTCTCCTAGTCCTAGTAGGACTAGGGAAGGGGGAAGGCGCGCCACCTAGGGCTGGCCCTTCTCCTTTCCACTAAGGCCCATCGAGACCCATTTACCTCCCGGGGTTCCGGTAACCTCCGGTACTCAGTAAATTCCGTTTTCGCCGGAACCATTCGAACTCCAAACATAGGCTTCAATATATCAATCTTTATGTCTCGACCATTTCGAGACTCCTCGTCATGTCCGTGATCACATCCGGGACTCGAACTCCTTGGTACATCAAAATACATAAACTCATAATAAGCATCATCGAAACCTTAAGCGTGCGGACCCTACGGTTCGAGAACAATGTAGACATGACCTAGAACTATTCACGGTCAATAACCAACAGCGGACCTGGATGCCCATATTGGTTCCTACATATTCTCTGAAGATCTTTGTCGGTCGGACCGCATAACAATATCGTTGTTCCCTTTGTCATCGGTATGTTACTTGCCCGAGATTCGATCGTCGGTATCCAATACCTAGTTCATTCTCGTTACGGCAAGTCTCTTTACTCGTTCCGTAATACATCATCTCACAACTAACTCATTAGTTGTAGTGCTTGCAAGGCTTAAGTGATGTGCATTACCGAGAGGGCCCAGAGATACCTCTCCGACAATCGGAGTGACAAAACCTAATCTCGAAATCGCCAACCCAACATTTGCCTTTGGAGACACCTGTAGTACTCCTTTATAATCACCCGATTCGTTGTGACGTTTGGTAGCACCAAAGTGTTCCTCCGTAAGCGGAGTTGCATAATCTCATAGTTATAGGAACATGTATATGTCATGGATAAAAGCAAGAGCAACATACTAAACGATCGTGTGCTAAGCTAAGGGAATGGGTCATGTCAATCAGATCATTCCACTAATGATGTGACCTCATTAATCAAATAACAACTCCTTGTTCATGGTTAGGAAACATAACCATCTTTGATTAACAAGCTAGTCTAGTAGAGGCATACTAGTGACATGTTGTTTTGTCTATGCATTCACACATGTATCATGTTTCCGGTTAATACAATTCTAGCATGAATGATAAACATTTATCATGAAATAAGGAAATAAATAATAACTTTATTATTGCCTCTAGGGCATATTTCCTTCACCACTGCAGCAGCCCTTAGTGTTTAAATCATTAACAAGCTCTGTTAGGTCAAGAATATCAAGTAATCAAAGCAAACAGTCCTAGTATGGCTAGCTGATACAAACAAGCAATTGAACAAATGTGTGAGCAAATCTTACATATCAAGAAAAGAAGCATAGAAGGAGGCTTAAACACCACCACTTGACTGACCAGATTTAAGGGGCATTTAAACATCATGTGCAACGTATGAACTAACATAAACATTACATATTTTAGATTCTATAATGAAATGCACATGTATTAGGTTATGCCATGTATGATGATGCCTAAATGTACACTATAGCAGGTAGGAGTGATTCATCATTGCACGCACAATTGAATTGCAGGTTAAGGGCCAGTTCTATTCTTCCTTTTCAGAGCTTATTGTCAAAATAAGCCATAAAAGATGTAAAGAAGTCATTTTTGAGTTATGGGCTTAGGCTTAACTTATTTCACTTTGGAGGGGGGTGTTTCGGGTAGAAGCTCACTAAAAGTTGAAGGGAAGGGAAATAGTGAAATGACTCTGTCATCTGTCTATATTACACTCAAAATGCCACTGCTCACGCCCGCGTCACACCTGACCCTCAAGTAAAAACAAACACACAAGCATTCATTGCCCTGCCCGCTTGCATCTCCTCTCCCCTTTCCCTCTACCTCGATCCCCTGCCTGTAGTGCTAGGGTTCCTCCAACAAGCCGACGCCATTGGTCTCATCTGCCCTGGTCCTTGATGATACTCTGTCTAGCTAGGCTACATGGCCGGTGGGTAGGGCCAAATATCCCCGGCAGCTCCTCCCTCTGGCGTCGCCCCTCATTCTCATTGTCTATAGCAGCTGCTCCGCCGTGGTACGTCCAACACACTACTCCGGCGGGCGCCGCACAACTATGGCCGATGACCCACTGCGGCAAAAGGCACCTCGTCCCCCCTCCCCTCCTCCCAGGTTGTGGCCTTGAGGTGTTGTTGAAGGATGAGCTCATCCAACAAGGTGAGGATCTCCTCTGATTTTTTTGCCAAATTTTCATTCTGATCCACTATACGATGAACTTCTATGACCTGCTTCTGCTGCTGCTATATGATGGAGTGCAATGAGCTGCTCCTGCTGCTGCTATATGATGAATTGTGTTGAGCTGCTACTGCTATATGATGAATTGCTATGAGCCGTAGTTGCTATATGATGAGTTGCTAAAAGTTGCTCCTGCTGCTGCTATATGATGAATTGCTATGAGCTGCTCATGCTGCTACTATATGATGAATTGCTATGAGCCGCTCCTGCTGGTGCTATATGATGAATTACTATGAGCTGCTACTGGTATATGATGAATTGCACACTGCTGCTACTGCTGTATGATGAGTTGCTATGAGCTGCTGCTGCTATATGACGCTTTCAGGTGGTGCTGGTACATGATAATAACCAGCCACTTGGACCATCGAATTTTGATAAATAATTGCTCTTCATTTAAATTTAGGTCATGCGTTCTTCATTTAAATTAGGCCATGGGATCTCTATGTAAGACATTGACCAAAGTAGATTGTGCCAAGTAGATGGTATCTTTGTATTTGCATTTTGACCAAATATTGATGGTCTGTTTTCCCATCATATTAATTACTGCACTGGGTTCAATTTGTCATGTTTGCAAGTCAAATTTATTTCATATAGGCAACAAAAGGACAAAATATAATGCAATCTAGACTTTTCACTGATCATACCACAAATAAGCTGAAAAAGGCAGGCAATGAAAAGAACTGGTTGGCTTATTATCTGGAGCTTATATTCAAAGGTGCTTATTTTCTTAGGATAACTCGAAATAACTGTCCCTAAGAAACTTGGCCAATAGAACTGACATGCAAATAATATGTCACGATGATTGCAATAGAGGCCCAATTCTTTTGCCAGATTCTCCCAGAATCTGACCCCTACCCAGATTCTCCCAGAATCTTTGAGCCCCATTTGTTTTACAATTCTATCTAGTTAGGGTCTAATTAGGTAGGATTGTAAAAAAAAAAGGGGGTCAAATATTCTAGGAGAAGCTAG
The DNA here is from genome assembly GCA_021437245.1 of Aegilops speltoides. Taxonomy (NCBI): domain Eukaryota; kingdom Viridiplantae; phylum Streptophyta; class Magnoliopsida; order Poales; family Poaceae; genus Aegilops; species Aegilops speltoides. Next base: position 416,434,062 of record CM038142.1, on the reverse strand, counting down.
AGAGGGGCAGATTCTAGGAGAATCCTGCAAAAGAACTAGGCCAGAGTGACCTACCATAGCACACTGTATAGGCTCACCGCCGCCTCTCCTTTTTTGGCGATGTTCCATGAAATTGCCACATACATCTTGTACTTTTTCATTGCGTAACCCTATTTGCAAGTTGACACGGCTAATTTTAGATATCTCTACATGATAATACATTGCATATCCCTTGCGCATATTTAAACCACCAATTAACAATTGTGGCCGTAGCATGAACTAGCCATGACTCTGTGTGCTGGACTAGCAGACACTCTAAGGGAGCCTAATGTAGTGCACTGAAATTCCTACATGCCACCTACGATTTTGTGTAATGTACTACCTCTGTTCCTAAATATATGTCTTTATAGAGATTCCAGTATGGACCACATACAGATGTATATAGATGCATTTTTGAGTGTAGATTCACTCATTTTGCTCTGTATGAAGCCTATGGTGGAATCTCTAGAAAGACTTATATTTAGGAACGGAGAGAGTATCATGTATGACATCTACATATCTGATTTAGCAGCCAGGAGTGGAAATCATTGTCTGCACAAAGGGATTACTGGTCAAAAATCCTAGCAAAGCACACTGGTAGGCACACACAACAATACAAGAGAGAGAGAGAGAGAGAGAGAGAGAGAGAGAGAGACGCACTTACAACATCATAGCAATGCCTCAGTACAGGATCTTGGTTGGCCAAGCTGTTAGATCCAGAAGGAACATCATCCTTGTAGTTTTGCCAGCTGCATAACATGTAACAATGACTCGTTAGTATATTTGAAGTACATCGGGCAGGTGATGCTGGATGAGTTTAAAGGTGACAAGTACCTAGGCCGTGGCGGGTCCTTGGCATCTTACCAGATGGCGGGACTCAAGTTAGAAACATCAAGGGTGATGACGCCGCGCTGGCTGTCGGGGTCTGGTAAGGAGATCTAGAGCAGTCGAGTAGGGTGTTTGTGGAGCAGCTCCGGTAGGGCGGACTACAGTGTGGGCGAAGAGGATTGAAGGCCATGGACGAGGGTGTCAGTGATGCTGCTTCGGTGGTTGGGTTCAGGATGGTGTTGATGATACGGATCTGCGACCATGGACGGGCGTCAGAAGCTGCTCCGGTAGGTTGGACGAGGGTGCGATGAAGCGGATCTGAGGCCGTGGACTTGTGCGATGGCAAAGCGGCCCCGGTAGTGTTGAGAATGGTATAGGCGGAGCTACTCCGGTAGGGTTGAGGATGGTGTCGGTGAAGCGACTCCAGTAGGGTTGAGGAAGGTGTCGGCGAAGAGGATTAGAGGCGTCAACGGGGGCGTCGGTGGGGTAGCTCCGGGGGTGTGGACGAAGCGTCTCCGGTGGGTAGTACGAAGGAGCCTTTGCAGATGCGCCGCGGTTGACGAGATTACCACTGAAGCAGATCTGGTGCCGTGGACAAGGCCGACACTGAATGGGTTGTGGTACAGTGGTGGATGTCGGCGTTCTGGGAACGGGGGTCCCCAGACTTGCCTGCCTGCGGCCTGCGGCGTGGCTCAAAGGAGGCCCAGCACAGCCCATCTTCATCAGCGCAAGCTCAAGAACCTCGCGAGGGGCCAAGCCTCGTGGGGCAGACGACTAGGAGCTTCCTCACGCACGGCCTCGTCAGGCTGGCTCATGAGGAGGCAGAGATTTCAAGGCAGGGTACCTCGCGATGTGCCCATGATGCAAGCCATGACGACCAAGGGCGCCAGTCAGGCGCCAGCCCGCGCAATGTCCTCCTTTCCTCTTTGGTGCAAAGGGAGCAAGCGCAGGCAAGAGCATCAAGCAAAGGCGTCCATTTCGGTGCAACAAGACCAAGACCAGCCCAACGGCTGGAAGGAAGTCATTGTGGAGCCCAAGCCGGCGTCATCACCAGAGCCTTTGACAGGCGAGGACCAACTTTAGTCAGGATAAGTGTACCCGCTAGTCCCCTTCAAAATGGCCAATTGTTGGCGCCCTTCCCGCTCAATTTTTGGGAAGAGGCCTGGGGCCTTTGCCTATAAATAGGACTAGCCACCCCCAGGGTAGAGGCAATCCGGATCCTCATCAAGAAACCAGTAGATAGAGCGACTGAACCCCTCCTAGCAGTTCATCGCACCAGCCAAGAACAGACCCTCGCGAGGCTGTTCTGCTTTGTATTGTTCATCATCAAGCCGAAGAGGCAATCCACCACACCACACACTGGAGTAGGGTATTACACCACAATGGTGGCCTGAACCAGTATAAATTTTGTGTCTCTTGTGCTGTTCAGTTTGGTAGTTTAGGTCCTAGCGATTCGGCAAGGAGCGAGCCGGCAGAGGGTTGAATCTCCGTGCGCACCCCAGAGTTCGAACCTCAAGTGTCTGCCGGAACCCGAAATCCGACATTTGGCGCGCCAGGTAGGGGTGCGGTGGAATCTGCCTTCCGTCGTCTCATTCTTCCCCGACCACCGCAACATGTCTGTCGCTCGTCGGGCTCGCGCCGAGCGCCGAGCCGCCCTCGCCTCCCATGTCGCCCAGACGGCCCCCGACGGCGGGCGCACTCGTCGTTCCCTGTCACCTGCCGTCAACGCCGCCACCGGCCCGGCGGGGAACGAGCAGCAAGTATCATCCCAGCATCCGTCCATGAGGCGGGACGGCCGCACTGCCACACCCTCGCTCACCCCCGCTGGGTCTTCGTCACGCGCGCCCCGCACGGCCATGGAGGCCCGAGCTGCGCTCATCACGGCGAACGAGCTCCTGCGCTACCGCCCCATCGACGACGTCTACGGAGAATGGCTCGACCGAGTCGCTGAGCTCGTCCGCGCCGCCGGAGGCGCCCCCGCACCGTCCTTCTCGCTACACTGCACCCCGCCCCGCGTGGGCGATGAAGCTCCTGGGGCACCTCAGCCGCCTCCTCCTCAAGAAGGCGCCCTGGCCCCAAGGCGCGTGGCCCCTGGGCGGAACCCGCTCCGCCAGGCGCCAGCGCGGCAGGAGCAGAGCTACCAAGAAGTCCCTCGCCCCCGAGAAGCTGCCCGAGCGCTCCCTGCTGCAGCACGTCAAGACCCAGCGCTGCCCCCAGCCGCGGCGCACGGGGACCCGCAGGACCAAGCTCTCCGTCGCCCAAGGCCACCCGTGGCCACGGCGGGCTGCCGCGCCTTCACCTCCGAGCTGCACAGCGTCGCATGGCCCGGCAAGTTCAAGCCAGACCTGCCCCCTCGTTACGACGGCACGGCTGACCCTATAGAGTACCTCCAACTCTACGAGTTGGGCATCAAAGCTGCCAACGGAGACGAAAAGGTCATGGCAAACTGGTTTTTCATGGCGCTCAAGGACGAAGCCCGCACCTGGCTCCTGAATCTGGCCCTAGGCACGATCTCCTCCTGGGATGAGATGCGCACCCGCTTCATCGCCAACTTCCACGGTACTTGCGACCGGCCACCCGCCGTGAGCGACATGCGCCATATCAAGCAGCAACCAAGGGAAACCCTGCAAAAGTACATCCAGCGCTTCAACAACGCTCGCCTCAAGATCCCCAGGGTAACGGAGGAAGCCATCATCTCTGCCTTCTCCGACGGTGTGCGTGACGTCAAGATGAAGGAGGAGCTGGCGATGCATGAAGACTTGTGCACCTCCTTGGAGCTGTTCAACTTGGCTACCAAGTGTGCCAGGGCTGAGGAGGGGCGCCTCTCCCTTCTCGAGCTAACTGCCGTGGACCCCGAAGAGAAGAAGCCCAAGGCCAAGGACGTCAAGCGCAAGGGGGTTGCCATGCTCGCGGCCGAGCCAAACACCAAACGGGGTAGAGATCAGCCCGAGTCCTCCAAGGGCAGTCGGTACTGCGTGTACCACGACCTCCACACCCACAACACAAATGAATGCAAGAGCTCCGGGCCGTGCGTGAGGGAAGGGTCGGCAGACGTCCCGAGCGCAGCGACCGGGGCTACGGCCGAGGAGGAGGAAGGAATGCAAGACGTTGGGGAGACCGCGTCCCGCGCCAAGGGTGGCGCGACCAACCTCGCGACGACCGCTAGCAGGACCCGCCTCGCGAGGGAGGCTGGAGGGATCAGCCTCGCGAGGATCTCCCACAGGGGAACGCAGGCCTCCCTCCACTGCCGCCACAGCCAAGAAGGAATGAAGACCATCATCAGGACGAGGGGGTTGGGGGCTTCCAGGAACCGCATGCAATCGCCTGCATCCTGGGCGGAGCTCAAGCCCCAGCCTCTCAGCGCATCTTCAAGCAATTCGCCCGTGAAGTGAATGCAGTCCTCCCAAAGCTCGAGGCCACGCACCCTCTCAGGTGGTCGGCGTGCGCCATCACGTTCAGCTCAGCAGATCAGCTCAAGTGCGCGGACACAGAAGGAGTCCTCCCGATGCTTTGTTCCCCCATCATCAGCAACGTGCTAGTCACCAGGACCTCATCGACGGCGGGGCAGGGCTCAACGTCCTGTCCGTGGAAACATTCAACAATCTTCAAGTGCCTTACAGTCAGCTTCAGCCAATCAAGCCTTTCTCCGAAGTCACCGACGGCTCCATGGTCCCGATAGGGCAGGTCCGCCTTCCTGTCACCTTCGGGGCTCGCGACAACTACCGCACCGAGCTCATCGACTTCGACGTCGCCCACATTCGCCTGCCATACAACGCCATCCTCGGGTACCCGGCGCTGGCCAAGTTCATGGCCGTAACCCACCACGGCTACAACGTCCTCAAGATGCCAGGAAGCGGCGGGGTCATCACGGTGCCCTGCGAAGAGAGAGACGCCGTGTGCTCCCTGGATTGAGCCTTTCAGGCCGCATCACTGGAAGACCCAGACCGCGGCAGCAGGAGGCCTTCCGAGGCCGCACCCAAGAAGAAGAAGACATCGACCGGCCCGACCCCTCAGGAGGCAGGCCCCTTAGGGCCCGCGCCTGGCCAGGAGGAGCCTCCTTCCATCGCATAGGGAAGCGCGCCCGACGCCCTCCTCAGGCAGGGCTCAGGGGCTCTCCCCTCGAGGGCCGCCGACCTCGCCAAGGTCACGAGGGAGGCGCTTGGGCACCACGTGGAGGCGTGCTTCGAAGCCCGTTTCCCTCAAGAAGGAGCAAGGCAAGGAGGGCCAAACCCTCAGGAGTTCGTCAGCAAGGCCATTCAGGAGTTACAGGAGTCAAGGGTCATGAGAGGCAGCCGCCGCCTACCCGCTGTGGCCCCCCATCCAGCCGAGGACGATGGGCTGCGCGTCTGCATCGACATACTAGGGCTCAACCGAGCCACTCTCAAGAGCGCCTCTGGCCCTCGCGAGTGGGACGTTGCGAGGGTCCGCCCCACAGCTACGTGCGCATGCCTTACGGCCTGCCGAACGCGGCTGCTGCGCACCAGCGTCTCATGAGGGCCATCTTGGAGGCTCAAGAGGTCAGGCATGCCGCAGCCCTGGCGGAGATGGAGATGTCCCGCGAGGAGCCGCCGGCGCCTCCGGAGCCTCCCGAGGCCCCTGGGCCTGGGGGCTCGTGAGGATTGGCTCCCGCAGCCCACCGAGTCTGCTACACCAACACCCCTTCGTCCCCAACATCATCAGGTGACATCTTTTAAGTTTCATTTCTGGCTGGGAGCGCCTTCAGGGCTGCATTATTCCCAGGCCGCGTGGGTCCGTCCCTGTGGCATGTACCCCTTTTATCTCATGTCCTTAGCTTATCTTATTGGGGGCGCCCCTTGGGCTGCATCATCTCCAAGCCGCTCGGGCCTGTCCCAGCGGCATGTATCCTTCTTGCGTTTATCTTAGGACTATGCTTTCGATCCACCATGCTTGTTATTTGGTGCCTTTTTCTGGGTGTCGGAGTCTTGCACGTTAAAGGGGGGTGCCTGAGCATCGCGACTCAGGGCTCCTACCGGCTCTCCGGCCCTCACCCTCTGGTCCTGTCCATGGCATTGCGACCTGGCATGCCAGCGACGGCTGACACCAGCCCGAGAGCCGGGACCCGAGGACGTAGAGTTTCGTCATCTAACCCAGCTTGCAGCGTTAAAGGGGGTGCACGAGCATCGCGACTCAGGGCTCCTGCCGGCTCTCCGGCCCTCACCCTCTGGTCTTGTCCATGGCATCGCGACTGGCATGCCAACGACGGTGAGACCAGCCCGAGAGCCGGGACCCGAGGACGAGTTTCGTCATCTAACCCGACTTATGCGTTAAAGGGGGTGCCTGAGCATCGCGACTCAGGGCTCCTACCGGCTCTCCGGCCCTCACCCTCTGGTCTTGTCCATGGCATCGCGACCTGGCATGCCAGCGACGGCTGAGACCTGCCCGAGAGCCGGGATCCGAAGACGTAGAGCACCGGCATCTGGCCAAATTTGCAGGAACACACTCCAAGATAAGGCCTACAGCCAGGCGCAACCCGCCTTGAGGTAGGGCCCCGTGAGCCCCATGCTGGCTCACGGGTACCCCAATACACCTCGCGAGGCCTTTCACGCTCCCCCAGAGCAACTAATGCCTAACTATCGATTGTCGCGACAAACCCTCGTTTCTTCTGTGATGAGCCTGCAGGGTCCCCCCAAGGAGCATCGCCAAGCAACCTCGCGACGGCCAAGGCTAGCGTCGCACCAGGAAGCATTTTTCTGACCCTCGAGATAAGTCACCCGCCGAACACACTAGTTGTCGCAGCACCACCCCCGCACTCAATGCAATCCCGTGTTAGCAACGTCGCTCTCCTTTCTCACCGAATGATGGCTGCTTGAGCGCTAAGGGGGACCTCCTGAGCATCGCGACTCAAGGGCTCTTACCGGACATCGGGCCGCCTACCTCCTGGCCTTGACCATGGCATCGCGACCTGGCATACCAGCGACGGCTGAAGCCGCCTTAGGACTGGGGCCTGTCGGCGCAGAGCATCAAGCCCTTGTGAGGACTGAAAGGAGGAAACTAAGCTAAAAAGGAATGAGCACCTCACACTGCTTCATAATAAGGATCATGTTGACAGACGAAGCTACAAACATCTTACAAGCCCCCGTGGGGTATATTCTTGGCCCCTCGCAGGAACAAAAGGCGCGAATCCTAAGGAGTCCTAACTACAGGGGGCATCGCGACAGATGCCATCATCAACAGTGGGCCGCCCAGTCCGGCACCAACCCCATCCAGATCAGAGGCAGCGACGGCCTGACGAGCCCTCCCTGCTCCGGGAACGGCGTAGGCTCGAGGGCTCGTATCTGTCGTCACTCGTCTCCGGCGTCACGAAGAGCTCGGCGGAGTCGCTGGATCCTCCGGCGTCTCCGTCGCCTAAGGAGCTGCCAAGGGAGCGGACGGCCGGCCTCTGTCTCGCTGCAGCAGGGTCCCGACCGCCTCCCCCGGGGCAGCACTCCAGCCCACTAGTAGAAAAAGGGTCAAGCGTGAAGCACATTAGTGCGGTTTGTATTAGAGCCGGCACAAATGTATACATTAGTGCGGTTCCAACGGCTAGCGGGCCGCTCTCATTAGTACCGGTTAAGTGGCTAACCTTTAGCACCGGTTAGTGCCACGAACCGGTACTAATGAGGGTGGTGGCAGGATGTTGTCAGTCTGGGCCCCCTCCAGCACCTTTAGTACCGGTTTGTGCCACGAACCGGTACTATAGGTCCTCCTGCATATAAACCCTTCGTCCAGCTCGCTCTGTTCTTCCCCCTTACCCCTCTCCTCTCCTCTCTGTTCTTCCTCTTCCCCTCGAGCTCATCACACATTTTGCCCAAAATTTGTCAAGATTTGGAGGCCCTCATCCATTCAAGTGATCACAAAGGTTAGCAACTTTGTCCTTTCATCTCTCATTGCTAGATTAGTTCTTGCAATGCTTTATATAGTTATTAATTTGTGAGTTTAGTAATTTGGGAGGAAATATATATATATGTGCTAGTATTTGATTTATATGCAATTTGAGGTCAAAAATAACACTTAGTTTGCATATGTAGTTGTGGTTTACTTAGTGCCTTCTAAATCTCCGTCGTAACCACCGTCGATCGCCCTTGCAGACCCGTCGCGGCACCACCTTGTGGTGAGCCTCTTGTTCATGAAATTTTATATAAAAATTGATGTTTGTGTGATTTGGATATATAGTTAATCATGTAATAATTATCTTACCCGTCGTTGTTTGTTATACATAGTGCCATGGTTTTGATATCCGTCCCGTCGGCCCTCGTCCTTGTTATGATTCGGATGTGGTATATTCTCTTTTAAAACTATTTGTTGCATTTCGTGTTTATGACAAATTATGCCCATCAAGTTGACATAGATATTTTTATCTAGGAGGTATGTGAACCGGAAATTCCAACCGACCCTATTGTCGAGAGGTTAAATTTAGTTGAAAGAAAGCGAGTACTTGAAAGAAAAATTGAAAAGAATTGAGGGGAGAAGATGGAATTGGAGTTGCATGTTGCCGATGTAAATCGATGATCACAAGATCAAGATGGAGAAAATGCGCTTGAAGATTAGAAAGATTAGAAAATATGCCATCGATAGTGAGGCTTGGTATCATTATGCTGTTGGATCAATTGTTACCTTAGTTGCGATCTTGATCGCATTTGTTGTTGCATTTAAATGCTTTAGCTAGAGAGTTATTTGTTTGTTGCATTTAAGTGTTGTATGAACTTGTATTAATTTGGTCTATTGGTGTTGTGTAATGAAGATGAGCGGCAATGGATGTACGATGACCGATGCTCTCCCGATTCGTTGAGGCGTGCATACTTTTACGCTTTGGTGAGGCAAACAAGCGGGCGGATGGTTTTATGCCTTGTCCATGTCTTTGGCTGTAAGAATGGTCACAATTACTCTCGTCAAGAACCATTCCGTCCACTGTTTGAGTCGGTTTCATGCCCCACTATAATGTTTGGACCAAGCACGGAGAAAGAGGGGTTATGATGGAAGACAATGAAGAAGAAGAGGCGGCGACAGCTATCCGGCCATGGGTTCCCTGAATACGATGATACAACAATGGGGAAGAAGCTGAGCGGTAATGCGGGAAGAAGCTGAGCCGGCAATGCGGGAAGAAGCTGAAGAAGAGGCATCGGATGAGCCGTTGATGATCTAGGTCGGGCCATTGCCGATGCAAAGAAAGCTAGCGCAAGTGATTTGGAGAAGAAGAAGTTGCGGCGCATGTTAGAGGATCACAAAAATTGTTGTACCAAATTGCGTAGGTGACAAGAAAAAGCTGGGCACCACTGCTGGAATTGCTGCAATGGAAGGCAGAGAATGGTGTATCGACAAGGGATTTGGAAAGTTCTTGGTAATGATAAAGGATATGCTTCCAAAGGACAACGAATTGCCGAAATGCGTCTGAAGCAAAGAAGGCTATCGCCCTCTAGGGTTAGAGGTGCGAGAAGATACATGCATGCCCTAATGATTGCATCCTCTACCGCGGTGAGTCGAGGATTTGAGCGCTTGCCGGTATGTGGTGCATTGCGCTATAAGATCAGCCGCGATGAGCTGGTGATGTCGGCGGCGCCCGGAAGAAGATTCCTGCCAAGGTGATGTGGTATTCTCCTATAATACCACGGTTGAAACGTTTGTTCCAAAACAAAGAGCATGCCAAAGCGTCACGATGGCACGAAGAAGACCGTAAGAAAGGCGGAAAGTTGAGAGTACCGGTGACGGGTCGCGATGGAGAAAAATCGAAAGAAAGTATGGGAAGGAGTTTGCGAGATGGCGCAAGGAGGCGTATGGTTTGGTCTAAGCGCAGATGGCATTAATCCTTTTGGGGAAGCGAGCAGCAACCATAGCACTTTTGGCACTGTGACTCTATGTTTGTATAACCTTCCTCCTTGGTTGTGCATGAAGCGGAAGTTCATTATGATGCGGTGCTCATCCAAGGCCCTAAGCAACCCGCAGCGACATTGATGTGTACCTAAGGCCATTAGTTGAAGAACTCTTACAAGCTGTGGAATGGAGCAGGTGTGCGTCGTGGGATGAGCACATGGGGAAGAATTTGACCTAAAGGCGTTGCTGTTCGTGACCATCAATGATTGGCCTGCTCTCGGTAACCTTCGGGACAGACAAACAAGGGATACCGCGGATGCACGCCTTTGTTTGGATGATACCGAGCGATATATATTTGAATAGTTGTAAGAAGAATGTGTACAGGACATCGTCGATTTCTTCGAGCAGGCATCCGTAAGAAAGAAAGGCAAGCATTTCAAAGGTGAGGCGGATCACGGACGAAGCCTCGCCACCGTCTTGGTGCTGATGTACATGATATGGTCAAGGATTTGAAGGTGATATTTGGAAAGGGTCTGGCGGACAACCTGTTCGAAGGGCAGCAGACGGACAGCGCACCCATGTGGAAGAAGAAATCTATATTTTGGGACCTGCCATATTGGAAAGACCTAGAGGTCCGCTCGCAATCGGCGTGATGCACGTGGCGAAGAATCTTTGCGTGACCTGCTTGGCTTCTTGGGCGTGTATGGGAAGACAAAAGATACACGAGGCGCGGGAGGACCAGCAAGCGTATGCACGGAGAAGGCGGCATACATCGAGGGTCATGCAAGCTACGCTCTTACCAAAGAAGAAGGAAATCTTCTTTGAATGCACCTTTCGATATTAAGGTACCGTCGGCTTATAAATCGAATATAAAGGGAATAATAAACATGGCAGAGAAAAAGTTCCGAACCTAAAGTCTCATGACTGCCACGTGATTATGGCGCAAGCTGCTTCGGTTGCATTGAGGGGCTTCTACGGAAAAGCGTTCGATTAGCCATTGTGAAGCTATGTGCATTTCTCAATGCAATCTCTCGGAAGGTGTCGATCCTAGAAATCATACCAAGGTTCTGAGAATGATTTGGTGCAATGTCTTGTCGGTTTGAGTTGGTGTTCCCACCATCCTTCTTCAACATCATGGCCTTGCGTCCTAGTTCACCTATCTTGAAGAGATTAACGTTTTGGGTCTGTATTTCTACACAATATGTTCCCCTTTGAGAGGTTCATGGGAGTCTTAAAGAAATATGTTCATAACCGTGCTAGGCGAAGGAAGCATCTCCAAGGGCCATCAAAATGAGGAGGTCATTGAGTTTTGTATTGACTTTATTCGACCTTAAGCCGATTGGTGTTCTGAATCGCGGCATAAGGCGGCCTGGATGGAAAAGGCACGCTAGGAGGAACAAATAATATGTATGGACGGACATTCTCTCTTTGAAGCACACTACAGTTCTCTGAATTCCACCTTGGTGGCTCCGTATATGGATGAACACAAGAATTTGCTACGCTCCAAACACCGGGCGGTCGATGGCTGGATTACCGTGAACAAACCAGGAGTTTCGCCAACTGGTTGCGGAACCGTACCATGCATGACACCTCTATTGAAGATGACTGTACTTGCTGTCCCGATTACCATCTTGAATATAATGACTTTCAAAGTGCGAGATAAATGGTAATACATTTTACGATCGCCCAAGATAAGAAGAGCACCAACCAAAAGCAGTGGTGTCGCTTTGATCAGAAACCAAGGCGGAAAGAAACATATTATGGTTATATACGGGACATATGGGAACTTGACTATCGGCGTGGTTTAAAGGTCCCTTTGTTTGGTGCAAATGGGTCGATATGACACGAGGCGGGGTAACGGAAGACCCGCGATGCGGAATGACAACAGTGGATCTCAACAATCTTGCGTATCTTGAGCGAACCATTCGTCCTAGCCAATGATGTGGCACAGGTTTTCTATGTGAAGGACATGTCTACCAAGCCAAGAAAAAGAAAAGATAAGGAAGCGAATGCATCGTCACGATGAGCCAAAGCGGCACATAGTTCTTTACGGGAAGAGAAACATCGTGGGAGTGGATGACAAGACAGACAAGTCAGAAGATTATGAAAAGTTTGATGAAATTGCTCCATTCACGGTGAATATTGACCCGAGCATCCCGTTAAATGATGAAGATTTTCCATGGTTCTGGCGCAAAGGGACACACGCTGAAGAAAAGTTTCACACCCAAAGATGCAGGATGTGATCGGCTTCACTATCATCACTTTCTTACGTGTTTCACACCCGGGAGGAATGTCTGTAATAGTTAGGGTAGTTATGTGTTTTGGCATTTGAAGCGAAGAAATTTTATGTGCAAACAAATTCTTTTCATGCATTTCTTGATTTTTTCCAGCTAAATGACCCTGAAATTGAAAAGCAATTCAAATGAACTCAGAAAAGGTTGAAAGTTGGCATGGTATCATAATTTCATACAAATAGCATGTGCAAGAAAGTAGAGAGGGTTACGGCAAAAGCTGGATGCACCGTGTACAAAATGGACAATCTCTTTGAAGTATCGGGGTTTCAAGCGAAAACTGAACTGTTACAAAGGCATTTCATTTTTAAATAACCTAAGCATTACTAAATTGAATATAATGATAAAACACACTAATATTAAACATAAGAAAAAGAATCACTGAAAAACTTTTTCAAAGTTAAGTTATTCACAAACTAGTGATTCACACAAATTTCAAATAATTCAAAATTTAAACTATTCAAATTTGAAATCTACCGGCACTAACAGAAAGTTTGTAATTTTTGTACCTAAAGCAAAAATATTCACAAAGAAACTCTAAATACAGCAAAAACAACTCAAAAATAAATAAAACAAAAAAAACAAAGCAAAAAAATTAAGAAAAAAAGCCCGCCCTCTTTGGGCCAAAGCGGCTGCATCGACTAGCGACACAACCTTTCGTTGGGCCGGGATGCAGGCCCATGAAGCTTGATAGGCCCACTAAGCGAAGAGGGCAGGTAGGCCCAGTGGGCACTGGTTGGGAGAGGAGCTCGAGAGCTACTTGCTGGGGCTTATAAACCGGTCACGGTAGCCCTCGACTAGCGAGTGGGACTAAACTTGCCGCACGCACTGCTGCTTGCGCACCCCTTTAATACCGGGTCGTGGCACAAACCGGTACTAAAGGGGACCTTTAGTACCGGTTTGTGCCACCACCGGTACTAAAGGGGTCGCTTCCGCCGCTTGGCCTGGCCAAAACAGGCCTTTAGTACCGGTTGGTGGCTCCAACCGGTACTAAAATGCCCTCTATATATGCTAGAGTGCAAAATTTCGTTTTCCTCTCATTAGTTCCTCTGTTTCCGTCTCTCGTCGCCGTCGCCGCCGCCCTCGATCGTCTCCGTCGCCGCTCGTCTCGTCGCCGCCCGTCCCGTCGCCCCGTCCCGTCGCCGCCCCCGTCCCGTCCCGTCCCGCCGGGCCGTCCCGTCCGCGCCGTCCCGTCCCGTCGCCCGCCGCCGTCGCCATCGCCTCGCGTCGCCTCGCCTCGCCTCGCTCTCGCCCGTCGCGTCTCTCTGTGAGCCCCCGAGCCCGTACACACACACACACACAAGCATGTTTAATTAGTTTAGATAATTAGTCTTTAATTAGTTTAGATTATTTAGATTATTATTTTGTATGTTTAATTAGTTTAGATAATTAGTGTTTAATTAGTACACACACACGTATTTTGTATGTTTAATTAGTTTAGATTATTTAGATTATTATTTTTCACTATTATATATGTATGAATGCATGTTAGATGGATATAATTAGTGTGTTAATCAGTTAGAAATTAGTGTTATATAGAAATGTTAGAAATTAGTGTTATATAGAAATGTTAGAAATGTTAGAAATTTTAGTGTTATTTAGATTATTTAGATTAGCATAATTAGTGTTATATAGAAATGTTAGAAATTTTAGTTATCAAAATCCAATCATTAAAAAAAGTTACTTTTTGCGGGCATATAGCTAGTATTTGTTCTCGGCGATGCCGGCCCGCATCCTCGCCGTCGACCCGTCATGACGACGTCCAGCCGACCCATGTCGGGACTGGGCTCCTTGGCTGGCCTTGGGAGGTGCTGCTGGAGAAGCGCGCCGCTTGATGAGAACCCGGCCCGGGTCCGTCGTCGACCCGATCTCGTTTGGTGGCGTTCGCGTGGGCGATTTTGGTGCGGAGGACCCGGCCCGCCGGAGGTGGTGCGTCGCCGTGTCGGGGAGGAGGGCGAGCACGTCCATCGCTACATGGTTGCGTTAGAGGCGGCGAGTTCTCCAATACGTGGCAGTTTCTTGAGGATCTCACTTCAGCTATGATCTGTGAGGTTCCTTCTCTTTGGGTGTCCACCGCCCTTGCCGGAGGAACGCGAGTGTCCTAGATTCTTTTGTAGTATTCGATCTTTATTAGCTAATAGCCGTGATGTACTATTCAATATTATATATTATTGAGATGATGTATTGAGATTATATCTATTATTCTAGGCGATGTATTGAGATTATATCTATTATTGAGGCGATGTAATTTGAATACTAAATTGTTTTATATTTCTTTTGGATTAGTTAAATAAAAGCTATGGCGGACAATACCGCGAGAGAGGAGAACAGACCATGTTCGATATGATCTGTGGGCGGATGATAATCGAGAATGAAGAAGATTATGGCGGCTCGAATTTCTAAACAACACGGAGAGGGTGATATGATATTCGATCGCGACGACCAAATTGATGAAGTCATGAACTACGATTATGGCGATGACGAAGAACATGTTGATCCTGAAACAACAAAGACCGGCGAGGTATATATATTTATATAAGCGGGCATCTGGTGATCATCACATGTTTTAAATGACTTGAAGATATATTAACGAATCGATCTTTGTTCTTTCAGCCATCCGGATCGAGCAAATCTTGAGCAAAATAATGAAAGCGAGGCCGAACAAAAGTTGAAGCGGGCGTAAAGTACAATATCGAGGCATGCAGCCCTCTTGGCAAACCATTAGCGCCTAAGAAGATTGCGGACAAGTTAGTTCGTCGGTCGCGGAGTTCTTGTGAAGGACCAACTCGATCAAACTTCAAGAATGGAAGAGCCGGCAAAGCCACGTCCGGATGTTACTTTTGTCGACAAGAATCAAAAAGATCTGCTTTGGGATACTCTCATGGAACATTTCACCCTACGGATCATTTCACGAAGCGGATGTGCGAGAAAGTCAAGGAGGCTGCTCTTAGGATGATGGCGATTGCATTCAAGAACCACAAGAATCGTGAATGGAAGAAATGCGTCAAGGGAGGAAGGAAGACTCCGGTATTCAAGGAACACTAGAGAACCAACGTGATCATTGGGGCGATTTCGTGAAATTCAAGGATTTGGAATTAGCTAAGGAGCAGTCGAGAATAAACAAGAAGAATGCGAAAAAAGGATAAGTTCCATAAGCTGGGGCGGTGGCTATCACGGTGGCAATGCCTAAGTGGGATAAGTCGAGAAAGAGATGGAGGATGCAGGTGTCACTCCGGTTACTAAGAGCTGGCCCCCAGTCGGGACTTGGTTCTATCGCATGGGGGAGTTGGACCGGAGGCAGGCAATGTTTGACGAGGGCAAGTCTGAAGGAGCCGGCGATGCGATACTTGTTGCAATAGAAGAGCACGATCGGGGTGTTCCAGCCCAGCAGAGAGAACAGCGAGCTTCTGGCGTGCCCAGGAAATCCTGAACACCGGGAAGAACACGAGGCAAAGGCGCTATTCCGTGGTATGAGGGTTTCAGAATGGAACACCGACTCTGAACCCGTGCGAGAAAGAAGATTGCGGAGGAGAAGAAGAGGAAGATGGAGGAGGAGCAGAGGAAGCGGGACTATGAGCGCCTTCAAGGCCTAGAAGCAAGTCAAGCGGAATTGGCGGTCAAATTCCAGCGGCGGCGAGGAAGCAGATCGACTCACTTACCCATCAAAGGGGTCTCGGCGGCTGCGGCAGCTAGCGGATGATCCAGCATTGGATAGCACCGGCCCATCCATGCCGAGAAGCGGCGTGGGTTCCGTCCGGACGACGCAATGCTGGGTAGATACCCGTGGATGACATCACGGAGAACACTAGCTGCGAGCTACGTCAAAATGAAGAACATATCCATGAAGGTGGCGGACGGCTTTGCTTTCACAAATCCCCGAGGCAACCTTCCATTGCAACCCGATTCGGCGGGCTATGCTCGTGTCTTGGTTGATGAGGTGGTGGACCCACCATATTGAACTACAACTTGACATTCTTTGGAGGTGATGGCGGCGCTTTCTCGGAGAGGCCAAACATCGTATCATCCTATGGAAAAAGGATTGCATCATCTTTCGAAGGCCACCGACACCGCGTCAGCCGAGTCCTCGTCGAAGTCCGCCACCGAGTCAGCAGACTCCCGCTCCTGCAAGTCCACCAAGTCCGGCAAAGTGTCAGGCCACTCCTCCTCCTCCAAGTCCGGCAAAGTGTCAGGACAATCCTCCTCCTCCAAGTCCGCCACAGCGTCAGACGTCCACTCCTCCTCCAAGTCCGGCACAACCTCAGGCCACTCCTCCTCGTCCAACTCAGCCCCGTCAGCCGTCTCCGCCGCCTCAGCAATCGCAGAAGAGACACCCCGCAGCTATGGTGCGTAGCGGTACGAGTCGAGGTAGTCTGAGGAAATGCAGGCGGAGGCAAGCGATATAAATATGGTCCAAGCCTCCGCCTCTTCGCAGAGGTCTTATGACAGGTCAGGAGGAAATCACAGCCATATCGAAGGCGAGGTGGAAGCCCATTTTGCACGAAACCGCCACCGCCGCCAAGGGAGAAAGTGCACGAGAAGCGATTGACCACTTCATTCGTATGGCTCAACCACCAGCTCCCAAGCCTGTTGACACAGACTATGGCGCCACATCGGGAAGTTAAATCGAGCACGTCTACAAAGGGAGGCGAGCACGTCTACATCGGGATCGAGCAAACAAGAAGCAGCTGCCAAAAATGCGGAAAACCATTCCCGGCTGGGAGAAGCAGTAGGCATAATCGATCCCTCGCTTGTTGTGCCAACAACGGTGACGATCTGCGTGCCCAATATTATTGTGGGCAAAGCGAGTGCACGTTCGAGGTGGGCAATGTGGTAATAACGGAGGAGCATATAATGCAGGCTGAAGTTCTCAACATCACTGTTGGACAACTCCTCGAGATCGAGCCCATGCCTTTGCTTAGAGGATGAAATAAAGCGGAAATATGTCGGGGCCAACCTTTGGTCGCGCGGACAAGGTCAAGAACCTCCCAGCGAGAATGTATGAATTGCATCAATGGTACATGAACATTACCAAGATTTCAGATCGATTGTCCCTCATGGTGAATGTCAAGGAGGACCATTACTTCCATGAGAAAGCTGTGTCCGTTGAGTATTTAGAACTGTTTCAGTTATACAATCAAGGCCTTTTCGACAAATCTATCGTCGATTGCTATTATGCGTAAGTGATTTCTTTCTATAATTTAAGTCTCAAGCTAGCTGTAGTGATCCTTTTGATCAATCATTACCTGTAATTATCCTCACTATATTCTTTTACGTGGTATTATGCGAGGATGAAGATGTATGAAATGAGAAAAGGTGGGCGCTTTGGCATTGGGTTCATTGACCCAAACACCGTTAATGAATACACATGGAAGATAAATCAACGTCGACAAAAGAGCGTAGAGGACAGCATGCTAGAGTTCTTGAAGCGCCTCAAATACAATGAAGATATACTACTTCCTTACAACTTCGGTGAGTCACATTGTCTTGTACTACAAATTCTCTGTTTTTGCCTACTAGCTAGCTACATGTTTTTGCTTACATATGCCCGCTTAATTAAGACATGCAAGCGTGTGTGCATGCAGATTTCAATGGGTCTTGTGTATCATTAAAGTTGACGCCTGAACAGTTGAAATACTGGACTCACTAATCTCAGAAAAAACTGACTATAACATCTTGTTTGGGATAGTCAACAGGTAATTTCAATCATTATTAACTATATATCTCGGCCTATTTAGTTCGTCATTTCATGATATGAACTATTTAATAACCCCTTTATTCATTTTCTTTGTCGGCGGGCAGGGCTTGGGCAAGGTTCATCGGCGTCACGCCCGGCGAATGGAAAAAAAAGCTTAAATGGTTTCGACCCAAGGTAAGTAATTAAGTAGTACTAGCTAGCTAGCTAGCTGCCATCTCTTTAATTATCATGCTTGATTAATTTTTATCTAATCAAATTCCATTCTCGTAAAGGCCTGAAGCAGGGGCGCAGGGACTGATCTATGTGCATTCTGCGTTTGCGAGAACATTTGCATGATGGCGTCCGAAAGGAGCAGATCTCAAAGACAGGAATGGATGCGCTTGTCGAACACTATTCACAATTTTACACCATTATCGATATCTAGTCACACAACTAATACACATGCATATTGATCTCCTTCTTAACAGTTCAAAGAGGTGCGGAGAAGCTCATAGAAGCGAGCAGCGTAGAAGCACTTCAAGAGGAAATAGCGGGATTTTTGCTCGACCAGGTCATAAATCCGAAGGGAGAATTCTATTACCCGCTACCGCCCCATGAAAACCACTTCCAATTGTCATCGTGCTCCGAAGGCACCAATTAGGCTAATGCCACTGGCTCCGAAGGCAACATGCATATGTAGGAGAAATTGTATATAGCTATACATGTGTGTATGTGTGAATTAATTAATATGGTGGTTTGTGAGACATTGATGATATATATATATATATATATATGCATGATTGGTTCTACTAGAAATTCTATATATATATATATATATATATATATATATATATATATATATATAACGTGTACAATGTGTAGTATCGTAAAATACCAGCAAACGAAAAAGAATTAAAATGGAAACACAAAATTAAATGAAAAAGAAATCATAAAACTAAAAAAACCCCAAACCTTATAGTATCGGTTGGTCTTACCAACCGGTACTAAAGGGCTCCAGGTCCCCGGAGCTGGCTCGTGCCACGTGGTTGCCCTTTAGCACCGGTTCGTCTGAACCGGTACTAAAGGGGGGCTTTAGTGACCACAATTTAGTGCGGTTATGTAACCGGCACTACAAAACCTCTGAACCGGTGCTAATGCCGGTTACGCACTAGGCTCATGAGGCGGAGAGTTCAAGGCAGGGTACCTCACGAGGTGCCCATAACGCAAGCCATGGCGACCAAGGGCGCCAGTCGGGCGCCAGCCCGCGCAATGTCCTCCTTTCCTCTTTGGTGTAAAGGGAGCAAGCGCAGGTGAGAGCATCAAGCAAAGGCGTCCATTTCGGTGCAACAAGACCATGACCAGCCCAACGGCTGGAAGGAAGTCATTGTGGAGCCCAAGCCGGCGTCATCACCAGAGCCTTTGACAGGCGAGGACTAACTTTAGTCAGGATAAGTGTACCCGCTGTTCCCCTTCAAAATGGCCAATTGTTGGCGCCCTTCCCGCTCAATTTTTGGGAAGAGGCCCGGGGCCTTTGCCTATAAATAGGACTAGCCACCCCCAGGGTAGAGGCAATCGGGATCCTCATCAAGAAACCAGTAGATAGAGCGACTAAACCCCTCCTAGCAGTTCATCGCAGCAGCCAAGAACAGACCCTCGCGAGGCTGTTCTGCTTTGTATTGTTCATCATCAAGCCCAAGAGGCAATCCACCACACCACACACTGGAGTAGGGTATTACACCACAATGCTGGCCTGAACCAGTATAAATCTTGTGTCTCTTGTGCTATTCAGTTTGGTAGTTTAGGTCCTAGTGATTCGGCAAGGAGTGAGCCGGCAGAGGGTTGAATCTCCGCGCGCACCCCAGAGTTCGAACCTCAAGGGTCTGCCGGAACCCAAAATCCGATAGTGGATGAGCAGTCTACTTGTTTCTAGGGGAGGTGGGAGGGGTATATGCGGCCGCAAAAGCAGATCCGGCGGGGTGGATGCCGCTGGTAGTGAATGGGCTCTGTTACGCTAGTGGATGAGCAGTCTAGGGTTTTGAGAGGGGAGGGGTAGAAAGGCCGATGAAGTATGGATGGTATGAAGTAAGATGCTCTGGTGCTGTGGAGTTAGTCGTTTTTGCGGGAGGGGGAGAGGAAATGGGGGTGCCGTGTGGTGGAGGGAACCGGAAGTTACCAAAGCAGCCCCGACCTATTATGTAAATGAGGGCCGTATTATAACTATTGTTCTCCGTGCACCAAGGAAAAAGGGGAATTTCGCGTGCTAAATACTAGGTGGCGGATATTTTAGAAGGAGGCGGGGGATTTTTCCACCTGCGGGATCGTTCGTATCCAGTTTCAACTAATTTTGGACAGTGCTAGCGGGAAGGTCATGCGAGACTGTGTACACGTCAGCGGTTAATAACTGGTGCGATTCCACCCCAGAAAAAGACAATAACTTGGGATGATGCACCGATAAGTTGGACATTCACACGGGCGCGGCCAATCATATGGGTGTAGAGGCACGTTCACAAAAAATGGATCAAATGCTCAGCCTATGTATTTCTCATGTAAATATATAATTTGTTGCCATTGGTTATTTACTTTAAACACAATGCATTGACGTGTTATCGTAGAGGCGCACAAAAATAAATGGATATTGTAGTCCCACAAAAGAAATGGATATTGTAGTCCGCTACTTAAAAGAGTTACCTAATATGATTACATAGCCTCCATTTCATATATTGCGTACCCGTTGAATTCATATATGAATATTACATATATTACTTTATAATAGAACCTTAAAACATCCAAGACTAATGAATTTGAATGCAATACTAACAATGGTGCATGTACATGATAGCTACGGTGGTTCTTTGAAGAAGCATCACTGTAACTTTGGCATGCACAATTGAAAAGGATTATTTGGAAAAAATGTGATATGTGAGTGTCCAATCGTTATAGCGTTGACTCGATATGGTATGTTTGGCCACGATACGAAGTAGATATTGATTTATGTTCAAGCGATGCACGTCCACGATCGCTAGTTAGTGATATGTGAATCAATTGTGCAATCTCTCTCACACGCATATATATCTCAATTCTCCATGGGCATCGGAATCACACACACGCACTTCATGTATTTATCTCCCTCTGCAAAGGTTAGAATTTGTGTTTCTACCTCGTCCTACAAGTCTCTCATGCAGAAACACACACGCTCTCTCTGTCGAACACGCCTAGTAATGTCTCAAAGTATAATTATGTATCGCACACATATGCCTAAGGATAACTCGAGTCCCAGAACCATATAACACTATTGCAGGATGGTCCAAACATGACAGTCGAATCAGAGACTCTTCAACGAAACAGTGTGCGATGCAATAATCGCAAACGGTGGTGTAAAAAACTGTCAAAAAGGTGCAAAACATTTGCGATGGCCGTGACATAAAACACGGTTCATATTAGATTTGCGTGTGCGATGAGTGGCAAACGGTTAGTCCAGAAGAACTGTTTGCGATGATGCAGAACAACAGAAACGGGCAACCAGATGAGGGTGTGCGCGATATACAGCATGCAGTTCACTAGGATGAACTATGTGTGATTAGGCAACACAGTGGAAATGGTTCAACTGAACAAGATGTGTATGATACACGGCAAAACATGTCCATAATCAGAAATGTGTGCGAAGACCAATAATAACACAAACGATTGGTGCTAATAAGCCATGTGATTTGCTATGTCTACAGAAGAATAACATGTGTGTGTATAATAATATATATATATATATATATATATAACTGAAATAAACATCTAATTACATAAGTGACCATACAGATCATTCGCACACACCTCAATAAATTGCATGCATTCTAAACTAGGAGAAACGATCGTCTTGTCGTCTACTTCTTGTGACGCTGCCACCACTGCTCTGTGGATCGATCCTCGTCTGGGGCAGGAACAAGACACTTCATCATGTCAACGATCCGCATGTACATCTCGTAGCTTGTGTATGCGTCCTAGGCCGCGTACTTGACGTGTTGTTCATCCAGTCTCTCATGCCAAACACTATGCCAGCCGATCTTGTCCTTCTTGCTCTCATCCTTCATCTTCATGTAGTAGGGGTCGATGATGGCCGAGGCAAGGTCAACCAGGGAGTTCAGTTTGTTGTTGTCGTTGCTACAGACCTTGTAGTGGTGCTGGATGTTGAAAAGGTTCGGGCATTTCAAGCCCGAAACCTTGAGCGCTTTTAGATCGTTGGTGGTGTCCACCATAGCAAAACTGTCGTTAGAGCTGTTGATAAACCTGGAGAAATGCTCGCAAGGCCTTGTGGCCAGGTGGTAGTGGTAGATGAGGATGTCATGTCGCACGCACAAGTGGGAGACGATAACCTTCTTATCGTGCCTGGCATGACCGATGGTGTACTCGAAGTCAAAGCCGACCTCTTGGTACTTGTCCTCGGCAAGGAACTGTTCCATAGTTTGGATGGAGCTCTCCACCGAGACTGGATCGTTCGTGTACACCACCGGGAGGGCCTTCCCCCTCACGTGGGTGTCCACTATGTGATGCATGGTGAACTACTCGCCATTATCGTCGACGGCCACTGGGTGCGCCATTGGAGCCACTGGGAGCGCCATTGGAACCGATGGATGTCCTCTTTGTATGTGTTTGTCATGGGTGTGCTTATTGTGAAGTGTGACACGAGAGATGAAGGTAAATGGCCGCAGGAATAAAAGGGGTCGGGTGTCCTGGATTCTCGGCGCGTCCGCATGGCAGTTTTTGCAGCGAGTAACTGCATCATTGCGCGACGCCTGTAACAGCCTGGTTTTTGGCCCCTTTCCTTTTCTTTTGATTTATTTGGTTTTTGCTCTGTTTTTCTTTTTGGAGTGGTTCCGTGGCCTTGCCACCTGGGAAATCATCCTCATTCCCCCTCCCAAGTGGCTCATCATTCTCAAAACCTTCCCAAAGATCATGTCACTTCACTCCTTGACCAAACGCTAAAATTCTTTTCTTGGGAATATTCCTTTTTCATTAAAGGAATAACCCTATCTGCCCTAGGTTGTGAAGCAACCTATATTTCTGTCCATCCAAAAATCCCCAAATAATTCTCATAATTTCTTTGGGTCATATATTGATCAAATATGCCCAAACTTTTCTGTCCTAGTCCAAGAATAGTTCCCCAATAATTATTCTTCCTTTCTGCCCTAAATGGCACTTTGTGAAGGAAGTGTCATTTATATTTTTCCTAGTGGCTCCCAACCTTTTTGGGCATGCTTATATGTCCAAATAATTGCTTCATGCACAAGTTCAAATTTATTTGCCAAGCCAATCTTCCTCAGTGAATTTTCAAAGTTTCTGTCAAACAGAAGGCTTTGTGAAGGAAGTACTAGCTAGGAGTATCCAAATGAGTTGAACTTTCGCACAGTCCTTAATGTGCTCATATTAACCCCCTCCACCCATTTGCAGCCCCATCCAATCATCTATGTCCGCACAAAAGAAAATCTTTGATTCTTGCAATATTTTCAGTTTGTGAAGCAAGTGTATTTTATATTGCT
Source organism: Aegilops speltoides (assembly GCA_021437245.1). Taxonomy (NCBI): domain Eukaryota; kingdom Viridiplantae; phylum Streptophyta; class Magnoliopsida; order Poales; family Poaceae; genus Aegilops; species Aegilops speltoides. The sequence goes on along the minus strand of CM038142.1, from coordinate 416,410,915 downwards.
TCAAAGATCCTGATAAATTACCAGATCATTCTTATAACCATAAAACCTCTCTCCACCCAATTTGGCATCATTTCATTGATCCATTTGATCACCAAAATTATTCCAAGTTTCTGGACAGAAATGATGTTTGTGAAGCAAGTGCCAATTTGGCTTGTCCACTTGGCATGAGCTTCTTACAGCATCTTCATATGTCCAAATAATCAAGATTTGCCCAATCTTAGCCCAAGTTGATACTCTATGTGAAGCAACTATATTCATTCTTGGTCCATTTCTCCTCAAACTCCCTAGGACTGTAGTCCTTCCTAGCCTAAACACCCCAGACATAACACTTGACACATAACATCTCTCTATTGATCACACTTATTTGATAAAGTTTACTGCAGTAAACTTCAGAGGTCACTTACCATTTAACCAGAGTAGTTTTAACCAAGTCACCACTGCAGTTGAGACCTACCGAGGAAGGACTAACCCCCAGACATTGTTTGGCCTTGCCTGTGGCACTGTGTGCACCAGTGCACGCGGTGACCACCTCTCTGGCATGCCATGGACGCGAGCTGGGTGGCTTCTTCCTTGGGCCCCTCCCCCTCTCGTCGTCTTCGCGCTCGTGAGCATGTCCAGCAGCAAGCTCTCGTCGTTGCGGTTCCCCTGGACCCCTCTCCCCCTTCGTCTGCTTCCTCACCGACGCTCGCGGCCGCGTGACCACGGGCGAACAATGGCCATTTGGCTCTGTTCGTTGCCATCTTCTTCCTCCCCGTGCTCCGTGGGCTCCCTCTGCCCCATGGGCTCCTCCCTGTGTCTCCCCGTCGCCTTCCCCCGAGCTCGAGCACGCAAGCACGCGTCCGCGGTGGTGCCAGCTCGGCCTCCTCGCCCCGCGCCTATATAAGGCCTCCCCCGAGCCCTCCGAGCTCACCCGCAGCCTCACCCCTCCTCTCTAAGCCTCTCCGACCTCTCCTCTAAGCTCCAGGAGCTCTCCTCTCTGCGTTTGGCTGCCGTCTCTGTCAACTTTGATTCCGGCAAGCCAGAGCTCTTCTCCTCCTTCTACCACCACCACTCGACCACCCAGACCCCAGCGCACCTCTCCCTTCTCTCAGCTCGATGGCGGGTCGACCATGGCCTCGACCCAAACTCTGGCCGAGCCGCCACCCGCCGCAGCCCTCGCCGCCACCATTCCCGAGCTCTCCGGTGACCGCGCTACCCTGGGATGGGTTGGCCTCGTCGCACTGAGCACATGGGTAGGTCGGGCGCCGCCTATGGTGGCTAGAGTCGCCGGCATCCTCGTCAGGCCGGCTCTGCCCCGGCTAGGTGCGGGCGCAGGCGAGGAGAGGAAGGAGACGGTGCCCCTCCCTGCCAGCTTGCCGCGGGCCCGCGCGTCAGCCCCTTAGCCGCTAACCCGGCCAACCCACGTGGATAAGTGACGGGCCCCATAGCCCGTGGGACCCGCACGTTAGCCACACACCCCACCGGTCCCGCGCCTGCCAACTGCAGTAAGTAAAAGTGTATTCTACCAAATATGTTTTCTGTTTTTCCAGTCAAGGACTTATTTGTGGATAAATTTTTACAGATAGGTCCCTGGCAGTCAAACCCTTATCACTTTTCACCCGTAGCTCCAAATCAGGTGATTCCAAAGCCCACTTCTTTGTTTCGTCAAGCCTGTTCTGATGGAACCATTTTCACCATGTTTTGACATTCTGAAAATGACCATTATGCCCTTGTCCTTATTCAGCCCCCACCGAGAGAATACGATTTCCGGCGATTCATTCTACGAGTTTCTCGCACTTTCTCCCGGTGTTTCTTCCACCCCAGGAAAGTCACACCCTCCATTTGCATCACTGTAATGCAGTGACATGGCTTAATATATTTGAAGTTGTTTAAAATATTGGTATAGCTACATGACTTTGTGCATGGCATTTTCTCGGAGTAAAATTTTGATCTTGTTGTTGCCATGCTATTGTTTGGATTACTAGGAGTTATGCTTGAAGTTGATGAGTATGATGTTTCTATTGGAGTATTAGTGGTTGGTATTATGATTGTTTTCATGATGGTATCTGTTATTATATGTTGGAGTATTACTTTGGATGTCATGCTGCCTTTGGATTATTAGTGGTTAGTATGATTTTCTTTATGATGATAGTTGATGTTCTATTGCTTGGAGTATAATTTTCGGAGACGATGTTTACATGTGGATCTTAGCTGGATAGCTTTGTTCTTGTTATTGGAGTAGTAGAGTTATTGTTTTCAGATTCATCATGATAGAAATGTTATGCTATCCTTGGAGTATTTTGATATGATGATATTATGCTTAGACTATTTGTGGGATATTGCTAGGACTTGGATTATAGTTTGATAGTTGATATCGGAGTATCAGTTATCACAGTTATATTTTTGAGGATAAATTATGTCATTAAGTTGGTCAGGTGACACTGAACCTGGCTTTTCGAGTGCAACCACATTTGCCTTTATGGGAAGGCCCTAATGCGATGCTATTATCGTGCCTCTCACCGGTGCCTCCAATGAGGGAAGGTTATGGGCACGCGCTACCCGGATCAGGTAGGCAGACATAAGCCTTGTGTGCCCGAAGTTGGATTTTGCACACTTTTGTCCTCGTTTGGGACCGTTTTTGTTTGCCACAACGGTGGATATTGGTGCCTTTGGTAGGCATGGGGCCACCCAGGACTAAACCCAAATGGGGTGTTGGTCGGAGTGGCTGGGAGAGTGTCATGGCAGTAGATCGGTTTTGTTGGAATGCCGTTGGTCCACCCGAATGGGAGTGCGAGGCCATGGGTTCCGTGGTGTGGGTACAGTGCGCTACCTCTGCAGAGTGTGTGTTTAAGCTATAGATAGCCGCATCCGTACTAGGTCACACCATTCCATCAACACTCACGTGACAGAATGACTTATAGCTGATTTATATGATATATGTGAGCAGTAACAGTTTGGCAAGATGTTGATGATGATGTTGAGATGATATTGAGGATGATCATTCAGTTTGTGATGTGGTCACGAGGTGACCATGTGGATATGTTGATCACGAGGTGATCATGTGGATGTTTCGTTTGTGATCCGTGAGTGATCACCGTTCGGTTACGAGGTAACCCGTTGAACCTGGTGTGGTTCCGTTTGTGATCCGTGAGTGATCACCGTTTTTGTTTTGGTCACGAGGTGATCGAGATGGTATATTGCCTGGCTGATTAGCCAAGTGTGAGATGGTTCATGTGGTACTTGAGATCTGAGGTGATGTCTTATTAGTATTCTAGTAGTTCATGTTGTGATTATTAGTTGCTTCATCATGGTAGTTGTTAATTTAATTAACCTGCTTAATGCTATGTTGTTGTCTTGCATTGATGTTTTTGGTTGTTGTGAGCTTGCAAGTACATTCAATGTACTGACCTGGCGTGTCATGCCAGATTGTAGGTGATGTCGTGATAGCTTGATTGCTTGTCGTGGTTTCCCTTCGTGCGAGCTAGATCGTGTCCCACCCAGAGTCCCTGCGGAGTGGAGTTGACTACCTTCGTCATTGTTCCGCTGCTACGAGTTGTTCTGGTGCTAGCATAGAGCAAGTGTAGTATCGCAGGCGTAGTGTCGCCATGCTGATGTGAACCTTTGTAACATCAGACCTGTGTATTTATCATTCTTGTAATAAGAGCTGATTTGTTCAATGTCAAGCAGTGTCGTATTCCAGAGACTTCTCCTCGATCTCTGGGCTGGAATACGAGGCATTTCGGTTTCTCTGAGCCGGGGTGCCACAGGCTTGGTATCAGAGCAGGTCTGGCTGTAGGACGCCCTAGTCAGCATGAGCGATAGAAACCGGTAGAAATCGGTAGTTTAAAGTCCGGCTTGTCTATTGCATTTGGTTGCTGCATTTGTTTGTTGCATAGCATGCATATAGCCTTATTATTTGTTGCTAATGGTTTATCTGGTGAGCAAAGCTGGCATCGGTTTGGATCCACTACAGCTCAGCCCTTGCATTTCTCTAGTTTTCTTTTCTTGCTCGTTCTTCAGTGTTTGGTGTCATTTTTGTCCCAGCAGAGTGATGCCAAGTGATCCCGACACTGTTTGCAAAAATGGTGCTCAGGTATCGCGCCGATGCCTTTCTTTTAGTCCCGTCTATAATTTTGGTGATGGACAAGCTTCTATCCCGGTTCATTCTTTTAGTTTGTCATGTTGGCAACCCTTAATGATCTTAGTTATCAAGAAAGGGCAATGTCAGCAGCCTCAGTTTTCCCCGCTATCCTATTTCTTGGACGAGTACGGATATTTTTCCGTCCGCTTGATAATAATGTGGTTGCGACCTTCGTGTCCCACTACATGATTACCAAGTGCGTCCTCGCCTCCAAGCTAGTCAAGATTGCTACCTGACTAAGCTAGCACTTGGTGTAGTGATGTTTACACCAATTCTTCCACACATTTATCCGTCCTCGTGCACATCGTCACAGCATGCTAGATCGTAGTACCGGAGATCCTGTGAGATTTGTGTGCTTAAGTAGGCATGCATATTGTGTGACTAGCAGTAATATGTGATGTTGATTGTGTGAACTGATTGTTGTTGTGTGCTTTTGTTTAGTTGAGTTTTCCTTTGCTTCTTTCTTTTTGGGCCCCGGTGTTACATTATGTTTCCCCTATAAATAGTTGCACATCAACTGACACAGGACTCAAAGAAGCAATAAGGATTTGAAATATTTGGAAGAAGCTCAGCTAGGCATTATTGTCTACACAGTCAACTGCATTATGGCATTAATATCTACTCAGAATACCAATGACGTCTCAGATTGATTATCAGCGTAAAGTCTACATCAGTACAAAATCCTCACTGCAGTAATGATCAAGTCAACAGCAAGACAAGTCAGGTATATTTTCTGACAGAGGTATGGGTCATATACAAATTTTTTGGCTCAGCAATGCATGATGCTTGAAATATGTTATCATCCGAAATAAATTCAGAATGTGATATGCTCAAGGAAGACAGACAACCATTTTTCTCATGCAAGTAAGTAGCCTCAGAATATTATGGGCGTGTGTATGGATTTCAGTCTGCATATCAGAATGAAGTTTTGGATGTAAGAAACCCAGTACTCTTCCACACACTATCGGAAGAAATATATGATGCAAGGCTCCTCAATTTTCCTCAGCATGATATGTGAACAATTTCTGGCCCATGATACCCAGTCTTTCACAGCAAGACACCTCAGTAAAAGCTTCTGACAGACGGAAATGAAATTTTCTCAACAAGCAAAACAAAGGAGAAGTTTCTCAAGTACAAAACTCAGGCTTCTCCGGCACAATACTCAGGACAAGCTTTGTGTGTATGTTATAAATCCTTCTTTTGCACGATAACTAGACAAAAGATTTGAGCAGATGTTACCAAGTCTTCCTTCGCAAGCTATTCAGATGGCTTCTCTCGTAAGCCAACCAGTCCACTTCAGTACCACAATATTGCACCATCCTCAGAGATTATATGAAGAGTTGCCAATGTATGGCAGTATCGCTCAAGAACCAGACTTACAATAATTTTGTCAGAGGTACAATTCAGCCAAAACATATGCCTACCGCAAGGATCGAGTGATCGGTGGCATATCCTTCTTATATATGGTGAGCATGCATCCCCAGTCATATCAGTCACTTATACGAGATGCGACAGTGATTCAGCAGATATACCTAAGAATAGTAAGGATTCAACAGCCTCCCTAGTAAGGCAAGGGAAAATAAGAAGAGATACATCTCATGAATTACAAGGATTGACGAGATCTCGGGATGACATCACAGAATCAACAGTCTTGACAATGGTCATCAAGTTCATTATTCCCGCAACTGAAAAGGAGATGTCTTAAAACCTTGTCACCTTCTTGTATGATTGGCCTCAGCAATGAGCTCCATATAGCTACAAACCCCGGGTATATGTGATATGTGTGCGAACCCAGGTCAGAAAATAGGCACAAGGTATAATGTCAAAAATATTGCACTAATCACGTCCATGGTCATACGAAGAATCAAGGACAAATGTGGCCAAGTTATTTTAGTAAGGTATACTAACAAAGAAAATCATGACCGTTAAATGGTGAGACTGAGAGCAAAGTATGATGATTTTTGCACGACCATCAGGGTCCGGATACCCAAGTCAATTGGAGGCCATAATTCCATATGGATCCTCAGAGGCATACTCTCAGTGGCCTACTCTAGTTACAAGGATTTTTATATCCCGCTGACCCGCTTAAAATGGGTAGTGTGGAATATCCAAGTCTGTTCTATCAGATCCAAGAATTCTTTGCAAGCTCAGCAGTCTGACCTCAGCGGCAGTTTAAAGCACATCACAGCCTGTTACCACAGATGGGTATATCGACCACATGAGAAGAATCAAAAGCCGAACAATCAGCTCAGACCCGGTATACTCTCCGGCGGAATCAAGTTCACGGCCAGTCTGTCAGGAGAAGAATTTGTCCGTCAGCCCCCTGTGGGGCCAGTCTCAAGATGTAAATATTTGAGGTATGACAGAGCTATAAATCCATATTCTGTTATATTGCTCCCGACAGAAGGCAGTCAAATCTTTGGTACATATCTCATTCTCGAGCCAAAGAATAAATCAAAATAAATCAGTACCACTTATGAGAAGTCAGATCCCGTCAGGAGATGGCCATGATTAATTCTCAGCCTTTATTGAAACCAGAAGGCCTGCATTTATTTGAAGCAACCCCATGACAGAAGTATTAAGGTTTTCATGACAAAAGGAAATTTATGCTCAGATCCATTGGATATCACTGCAGATATGAAAGAATCAACGTCAGCAAAAGGATTTGGTGTGTGAGCAAAACCCGACAGGATTTGGGGAAAGGTGAAGCAAACCACCCCGAGCAAAGATAATCAGATCATCTAAAATTCTTGGGGGAACAATAAATAAAGGAAATGGATATCCGAGTTGGAAACGTTGTCCTCAAGTTATACTTGTTACATGAGCCACCAAATCTTGAGGACGAGATTTCTTTAAGGGGGGAATGTTTGTAACAGCCTGGTTTTTGGCCCTTTTCTTTTTCTTTTGATTTATTTGTTTTTTTCTCTATTTTTCTTTTTGGAGTGGTTCCGTGGCCTTGCCACCTGGAAAATCATCCTCATTCCCCCTCCCAAGTGGCTCATCATTCTCAAAACCTTGCCAAAGATCATGTCACTTCACTCCTTGACCAAACCCTAAAATTCTTTTCCAGGGAATATTCCTTTTTCAATAAAGGAATAACCCTATCTGCCCTAGTTCAACTTTATTTGCCTAGCCAATCTTCCTCAGTGAATTTTCAAAGTTTCTGTCAGACACAAGGCTTTGTGAAGGAAGTACTAGCTAGGAGTATCCAAATGAGTTGGACTTTTGCACACTCCTTAATATGCTCATATTAACCCCCTCCACCCATTTGCAGCCCCATCCAATCATCTATGTCTTCACAAGAGAAAATCTTTGATTCTCGCAATATTTTCATGTTGTGAAGCAAGTGTATTTTATATTGCTTAAAAAATCCTGATAAATTACCAGATCATTCTTATACCCATAAAAACCTCTCTCCACCCAAGTTGGCATCATTTAATTGATCCATTTGATCACCAAAATTATTCCAAGTTTCTAGACAGAAATGATGTTTGTGAAGCAAGTGCCATTTTGGCTTGTCCATTTGGCATGAGCTTTTTACGGCATCTTCATATGTCCAAATAATCAAGATTTGCCCAATCTTAGCCCAAGTTGATATTCTATGTGAGAGCATCATCATGTCTTCACTTCTGGACCAAAAAGGCAGTTGTGAAGCAACTATATTCATTCTTGGTCCATTTCTCCTCAAACTCCCCAGGACTGTAGTCCTTCCTAGCCTAAACACCCCAGACATAACACTTGACACATAGCATCTCTCTGTTGATCACACTTAGTTGATAATGTTTACTGCAGTAAACTTTAGAGGTCACTTACCATTTAACCGGAGTAGTTTTAACCAAGTTACCACCGCAGTTGAGACCTACCCAGGAAGGACTAACCCCTAGACATCGTTTGCCTCGGCTGTGGCACTGTGTGCACCAGTGCGCACGGTGACCGCCTCTCTGGCATGCCATGGACGCGAGCTGGGTGGCTTCTTGCTCGGGCCCCTCCCCCTCTCGTTTTCTTCGCGCTCGTGAGCGTGTCTAGCAGCAAGCTCTCATCATCGCCGTTCCCCTGGACCCCTCTCCCCCTCCGTCCGCTTCCTCACCGACGCTCGTGCCGTGTGACCACAGGCGAACAGTGGCCATTTGGCTCTATTCGTCGCCATCTTCTTCCTCCCCGTGCTCCATGGGCTCCCTCTGCCACGTGGGCTCCTCCCTGTTTCTCCCCGTCGCCTTCCCCCGAGCTCGAGCACGCGAGCACGCGTCCGCGGCGCCGGACACGCGTCCGCGGCGGTGCCAGCTCAGCCTCCTCGCCCCGCGCCTATATAAGGCCTCCCCCGAGCCCTCCGAGCTCACCCGCAGCCTCACCCTTCCTCTCTAAGCCTCCCCGACCTCTCCTCTAAGCTCCAGGAGCTCTCCTCTACGCGTTTGGCCGCCATGGCCGCCGTCTCTGTCAACTTCAATTCCGGGAAGCCGGAGCTCTTCTCCTCCTTCTACCACCACAACTCGACCACCCAGACCCCAGCGCACCTCTCCCTTCTCTCAGCTCGACGGCGGGTTGACCATGGCCTCGACCCCAACTCCGGCCGACCCGCCACCCGCCGCAGCCCTCGCCGCCGCCGTTCCCGAGCTCTCTGGTGACCGGGCAACCCTGGGATGGGTTGGCCTCGTCGCCCTAAGCACATGGGTAGGTCAGGCGCCACCTACGGTGGCCGGAGTCACCGGGAATCCTCGCCGGGTCGGCTCTGCCCCGGCCGGGTGCGGGCGCGGGCGAGGAGAGAAAGGAGACGGTGCCCCACCCTGCCAGCTTGCCGCGGGCCCGCGCGTCAGCCCCTCAGACGCTGACCCGGCCAGCCCACGTGGATAAGTGACGGGCTCCATAGCTAGTGGGACCCGCACGTCAGCCACACACCCCGTCGGTCCCGCACCTGCCAGCTGAGTAAGTGAAAGCGTATTCTACCAAATATGTTTTCTGTTTTTCCAGCTAAGGACTTATTTGTGGATAAATTTTTACAGATAGGTCCGTGGAGGTCAAACCCTTATAACTTTTCACCCGTAGCTCCAAATCAGGTGACTCCAAAGCCCACTTCTTTGTTTCGTCAAGCCTATTCTGCTGGAGACATTTTCACCATGTTTTGACATTCTAAAAATGATCATTATGCCCTTGCCCTTATTCAGCCCCTCTGAGAGAATATGATTTTCAGCGATTCGTTCCGCGAGTTTCTCGCACTTTCTCCCGGTGATTTCTTCCACCCTAGGCAAGCCACACCATCCATTTGCATCGCTGTAATGCAGTGACATAGTTTAGTATATTTGAACTTGTTCAAAATATTTCTATAGCTACATGACTTCGTGCATGGCATTTTCTCGAAGTATTATTTTGATCTTGTTGTTGCCATGCTATTGTTTGGATTACTAGGAGTTATGCTTGAAGTTCATGAGTATCATGTTGCTATTGGAGTATTAGTGGTTGGTATTATGATTGTTTTCATGATGGTATCTGTTATTATATGTTGGAGTATTACATTGGATGTCATATTGCCTTTGGATTATTAGTGGTTAGTATGATTTTCTTTATGATGATAGTTGATGTTCTATAGCTTGGAGTATTATTTTTGGAGATGATGTTTACATGTGGATCTTAGCTGCATAGCTTTGTTCTTGTTATTGGAGTAGTAGAGTTATTGTTTTCAGATTCATCATGATAGAAATGTTCTGCTATCCTTGGAGTATTTTGATATGATGATATTATGCTTAGATTTTTTGTTGGATATTGCTAGGACTTGGATTATAGTTTGATAGTTGACATCGGAGTATCAGTTATCACAGTTATATTTTTGAGGATAAATTACGTCATTAAGTTGGTCAGGTGCCACCGAACCGGGCTTTTCTAGTGCAACCACATTTGCCTTTATCGGAAGGCCCTAATGCGATGCTATTATCGTGCTTCTCGCCGGTGCCTCCAACGAGGGAGGGTTATGGGCACGCGCTACCCTGATCAGGTAGGCGGACATAAGCCTTGTGTGCCCGTAGTTGGATTTTGCGCGCTTTTGTTCCTGTTTGGGACCGTTTTTGTTTGCCACAACGGTGGCCGTTGGTGCCTTTGGTAGGCACGGGGCCACCCAGGACTAAACCCAAATGGGGTGTTGGTCGGAGTGGCCGGGAGAGTGTCATGGCAGTAGATCGGTTTTGTCGGAATGTCGTTGGTCCACCCGAATGGGAGTGCGAGGCCATGGGTTCCGTGGTGTGGGTACAGTGCGCTACCTCTGCAGAGTGTGTGTTTAAGCTATCGATAGCCACGTCCGTACTAGGTCACACCATTCGATCAACACTCACGTGACAGAATGACTTATAGCTGATTTATATGATATATGTGAGCAGTAACAGTTTAGCAAGATGTTGATGATGATGTTGAGATGATCTTGAGGATGATCATTCAGTTTGTGATGTGGTCACGAGGTGACCATGTGGATATGTTGATCACGAGGTGATCATGTGGATGTTTCGTTTGTGATCCGTGAGTGATCACCGTTCGGTTACGAGGTAACCCGTTGAACCCGGTGTGGTTCCATTTGTGATCCGTGAGTGATCACCGTTTTTGATTTGGTCACGAGGTGATCGAGATGGCATATTGCTTGGCCGGTTAGCCAAGTGTGAGATGGTTCATGTGGTACTTAAGATCTGAGGTGATGGCTTATCAGTATTCTAGTAGTTCATATTGTGATCATTAGTTGCTTCATCATGGTAGTTGTTAATTTAATTAACCTGCTTAATGCTATGTTGTTGTCTTGCATTGATGTTTTTGGTTGTTGTGAGCTTGCAAGTACATTCAATGTACTGACCTGGCATGTCATGCCAGATTGCAGGTGATGCCGTGATTGCTTGATTGCTTGTCGTGGTTTCCCTTCGTGCGAGCTAGATTGTGTCCCATCCAGAGTCCCTGCAGAGTGGAGTTCACTACCTTCGTCGTTGTTTCGCTGCTAGAAGATTTCAGCTGCTAGGAGTTGTTCTGCTGCTAGCATAGAGAAAGTGTAGTATCGCAGGCGTAGTGTCGCCGTGCTGATGTGAACCTTTGTAACATCAGACCTGTGTATTTATCATTCTTGTAATAGGAGCTGATGTTTTCAATGTCAAGCAGTGTCGTATTCCAGATACTTCTCCTCGATCTATGGGCTGGAATACGGGGCGTTCCATTTTCTCTGAGCCGGGGTGCCACAGCGCCCGGCACAACCGCATGCACACAAACGTGCGTGATCGTGCGCTGACCCCAAACACTGGTAGTGCGCGTGGAGGGGCGAGGACAGAGCACCCGGAGGGACATGGGAGCAGAGCGCGCGTGGTGGGACGCGAGCAGAGCGCGCCACGGCCGCCTCAACCGTAATCAACCACACACATAGAGCAGTTGAACATGCAAGAAATGGTCGCCTACAAGTCGGCCGACAATTGTGTCGCTGCGTAGAGAGCGGGCGTATGCTACTACCTCTGACTTGGTCTATAGTCCCCTTTATATACTATGCCATACTTTGCCCTTAAATTTAACGAACAAAATGTTAATGCATGTTATAAAGATTATATAATTGGAAACTATGTTCAAATATGAATCCAACTATATAATCTTTGGCGACATGCATTCCTATTTTATTAGTTAAATCGTACTTATAAAGCAGGAAGAGGGTACAGTAGGTAATTAAACCGCAAATATATTTTTTTTGAATTAACCGTATGTTTACGTGGCCTTTCGTCCTCCTCTCGGCCGTCTTGTCACCCCACTGCCGCAGATGGCTTACAGCGCAAGCTTGCGCAGCGCGCGAGGGCGTTCTTTTGGCCAAACAGTGGCTCGAAGTGCCACCAATGAGTCATCGGTGAGCCCGTTCCCGCACAACCTCATAGGTTCTCGCGCAAGCTTCCCGGCTGACTCAGCAAAATCCCCCAAAATCCCAATGCTTACCGGCCTGCTATATAAACCCTCACGACCGGCGCGTCCTGCATCGTATTTTCCCCTCCCTCCCTGTAGCTTATCTCGTCAACTTCTCCCACAACCGCCAATGGCACCGGCCCATTGTCGTCGCTCAGCCACTCCACCGTCATCAGAGGACAACTCCAGCTGGGAGGCTACACCGCGGTGGCGGCGCAGTCCGCAACATAGTGTAGTGCGCGTGGCATCCCTGCTGGGTTTGCGCGGAACACCCACCACACGCTCCGCCACTGCTGCCTGTCAGCAGCTGTTGCCGGTCGCCATTGCTGCCACTCCACCGTCGAAAGCTAGAGCTATCACCCGCTCTGCTGCCGCGGCTCGAAGGCGGGAGGTGGCCGTCATGGGCCATCCCACTGCCGGCTATCACCCGCTCCACCAGCGCGGCCCGAAGGCGGGAGGTGGTGGTCGTGGATGCCACCCCGCTGTCGTGGCCGCCAGCCCACCGTTGACTGTCGGGGTCATCACCCGCTCTACCATCGCCGCCCGAAGGCGGGAGGCGGAGGTGGAGGTCTGCACGTGCATCAACGACCTTGCACGCTACAACAAGTTCCTATGGGAGGAGGAGGAGCACCTCATCGAGCATGCAAAGATCCTTACCGCCGTCGTGGCTGTGGCACACGCCGCCTCAGAGGCGAGGAATCAGGAGATCTATGAGGAGAACCGCTGCTTTGAGAGGGGTCATCTGGAGCGGCAGAGGGCGTTCGAGGTGAGCTTTGCTGAAGCTGCAGTAGCGGCAAGCACCGTATTGCAGTTGTCCAGCTCGTCGATAGGCTCCTCCTCCTCTACCTCTTACTGAGTGTGCTCAGCAGAGGAGAGGCTATCGGAAGTAGTACAAAGCCCCTCCGTAGTAGTAGTTTTTAAGGGCTATTTTGTTCAGTTCATCTGACTATAGATGTGGTGGAACTGTACCGTACTTCAAATTAGCTACTATATATATTTGAACTAGCTATTTCAGTACGTGGTTGGTAACAATTGGGGAAAAGTTTGGACGGTTCAGCTGTCGAGTTGAACTGTTTGTATAAAGAATGACTGCTTAATCTATGAATAAAATCTATGCTTAATTACTAAATTTTAGTTGCAAAAATTCGATATTGCTAGTGATTTTTGGCTGCATATTTTGACAAATCTCAGTGTTACAAGGTTGACAAATGGCAATGTTACTAGATCAACAAATGTCAATCCTTCCAGTATGAAAAATGGCAACATACCCAATATGACAGATGCAGATCTTACCAAATTATTTGTACGTGGTTGTACACGGGTCATCCAAAACAACCGTTTGCGTTGAAGGGATGCACAAATCCTGCGGTGTGAATTTTCCCTTGACTTGCGGAGGAAGACAATAGCTCTCACTTTGCATACGGGTGTTCTATATAAAACGCTTGCGATCAAGAGCTGCACAAATCCTACTCGGCACATTTTCCCTTGGCTTCCTGGGGAAGATGTCGGTTTGCATACGAGTGTTCTAACTAAAACGTTTGTGATGAGTGTTTTATATTTAAAAACCATTGACGTTATTTTCAAAAGATAATCGTTTGATAAGTCTGTACATTAATAGAGAAAAACGCAAGTTCGTTCAAACCATATCTTTCATTCAGTCACACTGCAAATTTATATTCATATGATCGAGAATTTGAGATACAGTATTAAAGCCCCCAAAAAAACTATTTCCAGGGGCAATGGAGGCGGCGTGCCGCGCCGTCGTTGTCGCTGTCGTTGAAGTCTTCAAGGAAGTATAGAATGTTCTTCACTTGTAAATCAAACATCATGTCGTCGCGCGATTGACGGGCGTGGCGCGGGAGGACGGCAACTGGCAACGATTGACAGGCGCTGCGTGGCGCGGGGATGGGAGCCCATTCCTCCTTATTTTCTATATCCTCCGGCTCGGAGTCGACTTCACCAAACTTGAAGACTTGTGGCAGATGATCATTCTGCACCATGGCGTTGGTGGAGGTCTGTGGGATGGAGGGGAATGGGAGGCGAACAGTAAGGCTACCCATATTAAACGGCAGCTCGGGCGCCATTAATGGAGAAGAAGGCGGGCGGCCATGCAAGTCAAAGGGCTCGCTTCCTAGTGAGCCTACGCAGCGTACAGCTCGCATGCTTCCTGATGAGCCTGCGCATTGGAGGACAGCTTGCACGCCTCTTGGTCAGCCTGCACACCGGACTGCGCTCGCACGCCTCCCATTCAGTCAAGCAGCTATGTGCACGGCACCTCCTATAGCCATTGAAACCAAGACACATGGTGTCACGTGAATGGTTAACAAAACGCACACGATTTGAATTATACAAACGTTTGAGATATTAAAGTGGCAACTATTTTTTCAAAATGCCTTTTGTTGGCTGTTAATCGAGTGCGCCTTCTCTCAAAATGGACACAAAAAATACCACAGCATGTCAGGTGTCATTCCATGATAGCATGCCAAGTTTCATGAATTTCACACAAGTTTTGGATTTACTAGAATTTAAAAACAAAGTATCTCAACTTTTTTCCGGCAATCAACAGTGCCCTGGCGTTTGAAATTCATTCCCATTTCTTGCACGGGACCTAAGCATGCACCCAAGGACACAAATTTGATTTTTCAACCAATTTATATGCACTGGAGCATGTGCATGTTGTTCAAATTTGAATTATTCACATAAAAGCATTGAAAACTCAATTAATGTATAAAAATGTCCAAACAAACCCCGAAAAATTCCAAAATTTAACACAACACTCCTGTTGTTCTTTGTTGACACTAGAGAAAAAATTGAAATCAAGAAGAGGCGACAGATATCGTTTCGTTCCCAAAGGTGAAACATTCCCTACCAAAAACACCAGGCTTGTTGTGAGAAGCTTTGGTTTGTGAACAGCTTATGCCCATACCTGCCCCAAATGGGACAAAAAATTTACCATGGCATGTTGATGCTGCTCAAAGATAGCATGCAAAGTTTCATGAATTTCAGACGAGTTTTGGATTTACTAGGACTTAAAAACCAGGTATCTCAATGTTTGTGGCTGAGTGACGGTGGCAGGGTGTTTGCAATTCTTTCCCATTTCTTGCATGGGAGCTAAGCATGCACCCAAGGACACAAATTTGCTTTTTCAACCAATTTATATGCACAGGAGCATGTGCATGTAGATCAAATTTGAATTATGCACATAAAAGCATTGAAAACTCAATTAATGTATAAAAATGTCCAAACGAACCCCGAAAAATTCCAAAATTTAACACAACACTCCTGTTGTTCTATGTTGACACTAGAGAAAAAATTGAAATCAAGAAGAGGCAAAGGATATCGTTTCGTCCCCAAAGGTGAAATGTTCCCTACAAAAAACATGAGGCTTGTTGTGAGAAGTTCTGGTTTGTGAGAAGCTGTCGGCGTTCTTGGAACGTGGGTACCTAGACTTGCTTGCTTGCGGCCCTTGGAGTGGCTCCATCGACGGCCTGGTACGACCCATCTTCGACATCGACAACTCAAGACCCTCGTGAGGGGCCAAGCCTCGCGAGGCGGACGACATCTAGACCTCCAAAGGGATCAGCCTCCTCAGGTTGGATCCCGAGGAACGGAGATTTTTATGCAAGGCTCACCTTGTGAGGTTCGGGTGATGTGAGCCATGACAATCGAGGCCAAGCAGGTGCCAGCAGGCGCAGTGTGCCAGTTTCCTCTTTGGTGCAAAGGAGCCAAGCAACAGGCGCGGAGTCGCGAGGAAGCAACCAAAGGTTTCCATTCCCGTGCAACAAGACCAATAGCACCAGGATGGCGGGACGGAGGTCATCGCCGAGCCCACCGCGGCATCACGACCAAAGGCTTTTGTAGGCAAAGACCACTTTAGTCGGATAAGATGTACTAGTTGTGTCTGTTCAAATTTGGCTGTTGTGGGATCTCTTCCCGCCTTCGTTTTGGAAGAGGACCAAGGCCACTATGAATATGAGCTAGCCACCACCATGGGCGGGGGACGACGGATCAAGTCGATCACATCCATTCCACCCTCGCCAGCTCACTTGAGCTCAAGAACAAACCTCCTGATGTTGTTCTTGACTGTACTAATTCATTCTCAGCCCCTTGAGGCAAGTCCACCACAAAGCAGGAGTAGGGTTTTACACAGCAAGGTGGCCCGAACCTGGGTAAACCGCTGTGTCCCCTTTCCTTCGAGTTCGACGCGCTAGGCTCTGAGATTGGCGAGTAGGAAGACTGAGAAGCTTGAGATCTCCGCATGCACCCCAGAGTTTGAACCTCTCAAGGGTTTGCGGAACCCAAAATCCGACATTTAGCGCGCCAGGTAGGGGTGTGTCGGAGCCTCTCTTCTGTTGGTCGACTCGGCGCTGCTCCACCGCTTCCATGGCTAACGCGCGCCGAGCTCGTGTTGAGCGTCGGGCCGCTCTTGCCGCCCGCGTCGCCTAGACAGCACCGGCGGAAGACGGCTGCCCTTGCCGACCCCCGTCGCCGGTGGCGAATGCCGCCACGAGCCCCGCCGGCCAAGAGTAATAAGCATCTTCACTGCATTCTTCTGTGTGCCGCAACGGGTGCACCAGCACTCCTTCACTGACTCCGGCTGCTTCGCCCTCCCACGCTCTTCGTGGCCCGGCGAACGCGCAGGCCGCTCTGCTCATGGCACGCGAGCTCCTGCGCTACCGCCCGGTCGACGACCTCTACGAGGACTGGCTCGACCGCATCGTCGAGCTCGTCAGCGCCGCTAGAGATTCTGCTGCACTGTCTTGTTCGCTGCCTCAACCACCGCCTGTTGCGAGAGACGTTGCTCACGACGCGCCTCCTCCACCTCCGAGGCCAGACGCCATCATCGAGCCAAGGCGGCTGGCGCCTCGCCATGATCCGCAGCGTCAGGCGCCCGCTTGCGATGAAGCAAGCTACCAGGTGGTCCAGCGGCTGCAAGAAGATGCATGTGCGCTCCCGGGGCCGCTGCGTCAAGACCGCACACCGCCTGTGGTGGCGGTGCACGAGCGCCAAGACCAGGCTCCACCTCCACGGTGGGCTGCCGTGACCACAACCGGCTGCCGCGCGTTCACTCTAGAGTTGCACAACGTTGTCTGGCCGGGGAAGTTCAAGCCCGACCTGCCTCCACGCTACGACGGGACCGCCGATCCTCCTGAGTTTCTGTAGCTCTACGAGTTGAGCATCGAGGTGGCCAGCAACGATGAGAAATTCATGGTGAACTGGTTCCCAATGATCCTCAAGGACAATGCACGCTCTTGGCTCCTAAACCTCCCCACGACATCGGCCTCCTCCTGGGACGAGATGCGGGAGCGCTTCATCGCCAACTTCCAGGGCACTCGCGACCGCTGGCCGGCAGCTGGTGACCTACGATGCATCAAGCAGCAACCAGGATAGACCCCTCAGAAGTACATCCAACGCTTCAATAGCGTTCGCCTCAAGATCCCCAGGGTGTCGGATGAAGCCATCATATCGGCGCTTAGTGACGGCGTCCGCGACGTCAAGATGAAGGAGGAGCTCGCCATACACGATGACCTGTGCACCACCCTGGAGATGTTCAACATGGCAACCAAGTGCGTGAGAGCAGAGGGGGGACACCTCTCCTCCTCGAGCTCCCGGATGCAGACTGAGAAGATAAGAAGGCTAAGGCAAAGGACGTGAAGTGCAAGGGACTGGCCGCACTCACAGTCGAGCCAGAGATGAAGCGCAACTACGATCACCCAAAGTCATCCAAGGGCAGCTGCCCATCTTGCGTCATCCACAACGTGCACAACCACAACACCAACAACTGCCAGGAGCTCAGGGCCATCCGCGACGGGCACCTCAGTCGTCGTCCCGAGCGCAACGATCAAGGCTACGGCCGCAAAGGAGGCCGAGGTGGGGGACGCTCGGACGGCCGTGACCATCATCAGCAGTGGCGTGACTAGCCTCGGGAGTTCCGCTGGCAGGGCCAGCCTTGTGAAGGTGCCTTGAGGGATCAGCCTCGTGAGGACCATCCTCAAGGCAACGCGGGTCTACCCTCGCTGCCGCCACCACCAAGAAACGAAGACCACCATCAGGACGAGCGGGATGGTGGCTTCCAAGAGCCTCGCGCCATCGCCTACATCCTGGGCGGCTCCCAGACCCCAGCCTCTCATCGCATCTTCAAGCAGTTCGCACGTGAGGTGAATGCAGCCCTTCCCAAGCTCGAGGCAATGCGCCCGCTTAGGTGGTCCAAGTACGCTATCACCTTCGACTCCTCCGACCAGCTCAAGTGCGCGGCCATAGCCGGCGCGCTCCCAATTCTCTGCTCGCCCATCACCAGCAACACACTCGTCACCAAGAGGCTCATTGATGGCAGTGCAAGGCTCAATGTTCTCTCTGTCCAGACGTTCAACAGGCTCCAAGTGCCGTATCACTAGCTTCAGCCTACCAAGCCCTTCTTAAGAGTGACCGATGGCTCCACGCATCCGATCGGGCAGGTCCGCCTCCCTGTCACCTTCGGCAAGTGTGACAATTACTGCACCAAGCTCATCGACTTCGACATCACCGACATTTGCCTGCCATACAACGCCATCCTCGGGTACCCAGCTCTCACCAAGTTCATGGCGGCAACACACAATGGCTACAACGTCCTCAAGATGCCAGGAAACTGCGGCATCATCACGGTCACCTGTGAAGAAAAGGATGCGATTAGCTCTTTCTCGAGCACACCTACCAGGCTGCAGCGGTTGAGAACCCAAACAACAAGGGCGTTGTCCTCCCTCCTGAGGCCGTTCCCAAGAAGAAGAAGAAGCAGCTGCTCCACCAAGGATCTCAGGAGGGTGGGGCGTCCAGCGATGTTGCCTTAAGCCCTACGTCTGCGGACAAGGCGCCATCCCCCCTCGCATAGGAAGGCGCGCCTGACGCCCCTCTTAGGCCGGGCTCGGGGCTCTCCTCTGGAGGGCCTTTGACCTAGCCAACGTCACGAGGGAGGCACTCGGGCACCATGTGGAGGCGTGCTTTAGTGCGCACTTCTGTGAAGAAAGCGCAGGGCCTGAGGCACCAAGCGCTCAGGAGTTCGTCACCACGGCAGCTAAGGAGATTCAGGAAGCGAGAGCTATGCGGGGAAATCGCCGCCCACCACCAGGCGCGACTTGTTGCCCAGAAGAGGACGGGGAGCTGCGCGTCTGCATCGACATCCCGGGGCTCAATAGGGCCGCATCTCAGGAGCTGTTCTGTCCGTCCCGTGTTGTCCGATGCAAGGGTCCTCCTCACAGCTATGTTTGCATGCCCTTTGGTTTGCTGAATGTGGCTACCCCATCCCAGTGCCACATGCAGGGCCTCCTAGTGGCTCAGGAGGCCAGGCGCCAAGCGATCCAGGCGGAGATGGCAATGGATCCTCACGAGCCCCCCGGACCTCCAGAGCCTTCTGAGGTTCAAGGCCAGGGCGGCTCATGAGGAGCGACTTCTGCAGCGCACGCCTTCTACTACTCCAACACTTCTTCAACAACGGTGCCAGGTGACATCTTTTGGTTCGTTCAGTTGGGGACTCCCCTCGGGCTGCACTATCCCCAAGCCGCGTGGGTCCGTCCCTGCGGCTTGTATCCTTCTTCCATTTATCAGAATTGGCTTACCTTCTTCCATGAGTTGTTTTATGATTATCACCCGCTTGCTTCAAGTTTTATTACCCCTCGCGGCCTCCCCGTGTTGCTGACCCGCCTCTAGCTCGTCCCGCAACAGGGGCTACACATGCTGGCACAATGCTTGTGCTCGGGTCCATCCCTGCAACGCTGACAAACCGAGAGATCGAGCTCTGGCTCACGGCCTGCCCCGCGTACGTCACCTCACCAGGTCCTCGATGCCTTCATCTTCTTGCGGAAAGGTTAATGGACAAGCAGCAAAGACGGTACGGGGTCATATTCTCCTTCACAGGCTAACTCTCAAGAACTTCCGGAGCTTAACTATGGGCAGGCCCGACGGCCACCCCCTTCTCACGCGAGTCGCTTGCGGGGCTCCTGAGCATCGCGCCTCAGAAGCTCCTACTGGCTCTCCAGCCCTCACCCCAAGCCTTGACCGCGGCATCACGACCTAGCATACCAGCAGCGGTTGAGCCTCGCTCGAGGGCTGGGACCTGAGGACGTAGAGCACCTAGACGAGCAAGAAAAGGGGATGGCCGGCGCAAGCCCTACCTAAAGGCGCCACCATTAAAGCATGATCGAACACCACACAAGGGAATCGCCGCGGGCTCACTAAGATAAGTCACTCACGCATATCAGCGTGAACCTCACGACACAATCCCACGATCTTCGCAGCCTTGCTCAGGCAATGTCGTTTTCCTTTCTGGCCTTTAGGGAGCTTCTTGCACACCAAAGGGGACCTCTTGAGCACCACACCTCAGGAGCTCTCATAGGACCTCGGGCCGCTCACCTCCTGGCCTTGACCACGTCATCATGAACTGGCATACTAGCGATGGCTAAAGCCTGCCTAGGGACTAGGTCCTGTCGGCATAGAGCGCTAAGCTACCTCGAGAACAGAAAGGGGGAATCGTGTCGGAGCGGGATACACAATTTCGACGCAGTACTAGGAAGGATAACGTTGAAACAAAAGCATTATAGTTTTTTACATGCCCCCACGGGGCTTGTCACAATTCCGTGCAGGGAAACAAAAGGAGGAAAACCTCGAAGGACCGGGTCGGTGGGCATCACCGGCGACGCCGAGCAGATGGCGCTGCCACTGCCGTGCTCCGGGCGCGGCGAGAGCTTGGCGGCACGTAGCTATCATTGCTGGACTCTAGAGAATCACTGGGTGTCGGATATCAGGTTCCGGCAAAAGTCTTAAGGTTCGAACACTTGGGTGCGCACGAAGACTTCCCCCTACCGAGACACGCCCTCAGCCTTGCCGCGATCTCTAAGCTAGCACAATGAACTCACAGCACAAGAGACATAAGATTTATACAGGTACGGGCCACCGTTGTGGTGTAATACCCTACTCCTGTGTGGTGGTGGTGGATTGCCTCTTGGGATGATGATGGTCAATACATGGGAAGAACATCCTCGTGAGGAGAGGTGTTCTTGAGCTGGTGTGGTGTTCTGCTTGGGAAAGATTCGATCTGTCATCAATTGCTCCCCCGGTCCCCTTCTACTGTGGTGGCTAGCCCTATTTATAGAGGACCAGCTCTTCTTCCCAAATATTGAGCGGGAAAGGGATCCAACAACGGCCATTTTGAAAGGGGACAGCTAGTACAAGCTATCCTGACTAAAGGTGGTCTTCGCCTGTCAAAGGCGCTGGTGGTGACGCCGTCTTGGGCTCCACGATGACCTCCGTTCTGCCATCCTGCTGGTCTTGGTCTTGTTGCACCAATATGGAAACCTCTGCCTCATGCCTCGGTACTCCACGCCTGCGCTTGCCCCCTTAGCACCAAAGGGGAAATGAGGACACAGCGCGGGCTGGCGCCCTCCTGGCCTTGGTCATCATGGCTTGTGTCACGAGAACCTCGTGAGGTACGCTTTGCCTTGATCTCTTCGCCCCCTCGCGAGCCTGCCTGGTGAGGCCGCTCCTGAGGAGGCCTTGTGTCGTCCGCCCCGCGAGGCTTGGCCCCTCACGAGGGTCTTGAGTGTTTGATTGATGAAGACGGGCCGTATTGGGCCACTGGTGGAGCCACGACGTGAGCCGCAGGCAGGCAAGTCTAGGGACCCCCGTTCCCAGAACGCCGATAGTAGCCCCTGGGCCCAAGGCGCGCTCGGACTTGGCTTAGAGGCGAAGCCAAAGGGCAAGTGCGGAGCGCCGCGGGCCCCAACAGACTGTGGCCTTGGTCGATGCGTGGTGACTGATTGGACATGGGCGTCTCCGCTTCCCCATGCTGCCTCGGCAACTGCCCACCTGACAAAAGGCTGGCGCGGGCAAGGCTTGCCTTCATTGCACTCCTTCGTCTTGCTCCAGATCCCCTTCCACACTCCTTGCTTCCGCAATCTCCAGCTCCGCTTGGATCCCTTCCCTCTTAGTGAGCGATGGCGCCCCTCAAGGTCAAGGTTGATGCGCAGCCAACTTGGTACGCTCCGGCCCTGGATGCCCCCAACGTGTTGGAGAAGAATCTCGCCACCACGCGCCTGATGACGGTGGTGGAGACCGAACTCTGGCCTGGCTCCGCTATGCCGGAGGCTCGGGGAAGCACTTTCTACCCCTTCTTCACGAACGCCATCGTGGCTGTCCTGGTTTCTCCCTTCTCTGACTTCTTCTACGCTGTCCTCCACCATTATAGGTTGTAGGCCCTTCATCTCCATCCGAACTCCATTCTCCTCTTGTCGATTTTTGCCTACCACTGCGAGGCGCATGTTGGGGTGATGCCATCCGTGGATCTACTATGCCACTTCTTCCTCCTCTGAACCAACGGCGAGCACACCTTGACGTGTGCCAATTTTGTCGTGTATGGCAAGGCCAACGCAATCTCGAAGGCCGGGAAGAGGGCCAACAACTTCCGGAGCAAGTGGGTCATGGTGGATGCCAAGTGTGTCCACCCCCGGTTGGTGCTGCCAACGAAGATGCCCCAGCCTGACGAAGGGTGGTCTCGCGCGAAGCTCGCTGACAATCGAGCGAAGTTGGTGCTGGAGAAGATGACCGCTGATATGAAGCCGGGCAACGTGAAGGCAGCGAAGCTGACGGGGGCCGCGCTCCTGAGGGAGTTCTTAACGTAGCGGGTGGCTCCGCTTCAGGCGCACTCATGCCCCTTATGGATGCTTGGGGGCATAGACGACAAGCTTCTCCTGAATCCGGCGGCTCTGGCTAATGAGGATCTGGCCGCAGCTCTCCGCCTCTTGGTCGGGGACGATCAGGAGTACCCGCCGAATGCCCCTGTCCCTTTGTTCCTCCGCGAGGACGGGGCGCAGGTGGTGGCCGCTATGCCCACCTTTGATGGGCGCGGCCTGGTTCCGGTAGCGCCCCTTGTGGTCCAGGGGTCGACGATGCTGGTGGACGTGTCTTCAGTTGACTCCCGTAGAGGAGGTGGAGAGGAAGAAGACGAGGAGCGCGACTCGGAGATGACCCTCGAGGGGACGGGGGAGACCTCCTCCCCCCCCCCTGCAGGGCCGACATCCTCTGCACCTTGCCAGACGACGATGAGGCTGACGCTGCCCAAGAGGAGGAGGATCAACCTGCGATCCCGAAGAAGGGCAGGTCGATGTTAATCTCCCGAGAGGCCGCTTCTTCCCAGGCGGCGCTGATACGTCTCCAATGTATCTATAATTTTTGATTGTTCCATGCTATTATATTACCCCTTTCGGATGTTGGATTTATTTTACATATTTTTATCATTTTTGGGACTAACCTACTAACCGGAGGCTCAACCCGTATTGTTGTTTTTTTTTTGCCTATTTCAGTATATTGAAGAAAAGGAATATCAAACGGAGTCCAAACGGAATGAAACCTTCGAGAGCGTGATTTTTGGAACGAACGTGATCCAGAGGACTTGGAGTGCAAGTCAAGAAGCGATCGAGGCGGCCAGGAGATAGGAGGCGCGCTCACCCCCTCTGGGCACGCCCCCTGTCTCGTGGGCCCCTCGGGCAGCCACCGACCTACTTCTTCCTCCTATATATACCTAGGTACCCCGAAATAATCCATGAAGCCAATAAAAAACAATTTCCACCGCCGTAACCTTCTGTATCCGCGAGATCCCATCTTGGAGCCTTCGTCGGCGCTCCGCCGGAGGGGGAATCGACCATGGAGGGCTTCTACATCAACACCATAGCCCCTCCGATGAGTTGTGAGTAGTTTACCACAGACCTTCGGGTCCATAGTTATTAGCTAGATGGCTTCTTCTTCTTTTTGGATCTCAATACCATGTTCTCCCCCTCTCTTGTGAAGATCTATTCGATGTAAACTCTCTTTGCGGTGTGTTTGTCGAGATCCGATGAATTGTGGGTTTATGATCAAGTTTATCTATGAGAAATATTTGAATCCCCTCTGAATTCTTTTATGTATGATTGATTTATCTTTGCAAGTCTCTTCGAATTACCAGTTTGGTTTGGCCTACTAGATTGATCTTTCTTGCAATGGGAGAAGTGCTTAGCTTTGGGTTAAATCTTGTGGTGTCCTTACCCAGTGACAGCAGGGGTTGCAAGGCACGTATTGTATTGTTGCCATCGAGGATCAAAAGATGGGGTTTATATCATATTGCTTGAGTTTATCCCTCTACATCATATCATCTTTCTTAATGCGTTACTCTGTTCATATGAACTTAATACTCTAGATGCATGCTGGATAGCGGTCGATGTGTGGAGTAATAGTAGTAGATGCAGGCAGGAGCCGGTCTACTTGTTGCGGACGTGATGCCTATATACATGATCATGCCTAGATAATCTGATAATTATTCGCTTTTCTATCAGTTGCTCGACAGTAATTTGTTCACCCACCGTAATACTTATGCTATCTTGAGAGAAGCCACTAGTGAAACCTATGGCCCCTGGGTCTATCTTTTATCATATGAGCTTTCAATCTACTTTTATTTGCATCTTTAATTTTCGCATCTATATTATAAAATACCAATAATATATTTATGTTATCATACTATCTCTATCAGATCTCACTTTTGCAAGTGGCCGTGAAGGGATTGACAACCCCTTTATTGCGTTGGTTGTGAGTTCTTTGTTTGTTTGTGTAGGTGCGTGGGACTTTTGAGGAGCCTCCTACTGGATTGATACCTTGGTTCTCAAAAACTAAGGGAAATACTTAAGCTACTATTGCTGCATCACCCTTTCCTCTTCAAGGAAAACCAACACAATCTCAAGACGTAGCAAGAAGGATTTCTGGCACCGTTGCCGGGGAGGTCTTCGCTCAAGTCAAGACATACCAAGTACCCATCACAAACTCATCTCCCTCGCATTTACATTATTTGCCATTTGCCTCTCGTTTTCCTCTCCCCCACTTCACCCCTGCCGTTTTATTCACCCTTCTTCTGTCCGTCTTTCCATTTGCTTTGATGTCTTACTTGGCTCGTTTGGTCGTTTAGTTGGAATAGTTATTTATTTATTGCTAAATAGAGAAGCTAAGATCTATGGATCCTCATCCGCTTGCTAATCTTTTTAAGAGATCCAATTATGATGAACCAATTGCTAGTGAGTATTGTGCACTAGATTATCTTTATGAAGCTTTGCTTGAAATTCGTGAATCTGAAAATTATGATGAAGAAATTTATGAAGAAATTCACGATAACTCTTTGAATAAAAACCATGATTGCAATTATGTTACTATAAATTCTCTTGATGTCAATTGTGCTAATAATATGCAAAACCCTAAGCTTGGGGATGCTAGTTTTGCTATGTCTACTACTTGTCGCAATTGTAAGTGCATCTAGTGCCCCTTAGTGATTTTGGTGTATTGAAGACTTATAGGTTAAGTAACTGATGCGTTTGTGAGTGTACACAGGTCTATAAGTCTATGAGGAGTTTGATATTTACAAAGAAAGTCGACCCCTAAAAATGAAGTTCTTCGACTGAAGACATTGATATTCTGAAGACTTTCTGAAGACTTTGAAAGTGAAGAAATTGGTGTGACCATGAAGACTTGATATTCATTCGAGGAATATGAAGCGTGAAGACTTTTGTTTTCATAGTTTCATTTTCTCTTTCTTGAGTCATAGGAAACACCGCATTGTTAAAGGGGTCGAGGAAATACTAAGGAAAAATTTCCATGTGATGCTCAACTCAAAATCCTACACCTACCAATCCCTTGAGTGAAGCCATTGAAATCTCATACAGTTCAGTCAAATTCTTGATGTGAGACGCAGTTCTTACCGTCATGATGACTTTGCCTTGATCGAGGAGTTAGGAATTCGCCAGTGATGAATGGCCTACACTGATGAAGAACATGATAGCCCCGAGGACTTTGAAAGTCAAATTTTCGACCGTTCTTTGTCATGGCGGCGGACCAAAATATCTTATCCACCTAATGGTCATATCATTGAAGGGCATTTATGTCTTATCATGTCGGGCTGCTCCCTAGGCTATAAATAGCCGCCCCTACAACCACTAGCTGGTTGGCTGCTCGAGAGAACTTGACACTTGTCATTTGAGAGCAACCCATCCTCCGAGGACTTTGAGCGAAAATCATAAAGTGAGGAAAACCCAAAACCAAACCCCATTAAAACCCCAAGTGATTGAGCATCATCAAGAAATTGATCCTGCGTGGATCCGACGCTTGTTACCTTTGAAGATCTGTGCTTCTTCCAGACGGTTAGGCGCCAAGGTCTAGAGCATCCAAGAGGAATTGTGGATCGCCGAGTGACCAAGTCTGTGAAGGTTTGGAAGTCACCAAGACTTACCACGAGTGATTGGACGAGGCCTGCGTGGTCTTAGTTCAAGGAGAATACGGTGAGGATTGGGTGTCCTGAGTTGCGCTCGAGATCGGGTGTCCGGACTGTGTGTCCTCGAGTTTAAATACTCGGCCGCTCCAACCAGACGCATAACCGAGACAGCAGTTGAACTGGTCTACCAAATCATTGTCTTCACCAACCGGTGGTTCTATTTCCTCAACTCATTCATTTCCTCATTACAGTGTTGCATGTTGTTCATATCGTGCTTGAAGACTTTGATCAAGACTTTCACAAATTCCTCGTTCAATTTCTTCATCTGTTTGTCTTCATCTTGTTATCCTGTGTTTACGCTTCCTGTACTCTGTTCTAGTCTTCATTTCATCATGCTGACTGTGTGTGTAATCTGTTATATTTACCTCTGAGTACTTATTCCGCTGCAAATAGTTCTCCGCTAAGGAATTTCCTCATCGGCAATTCCTCAGTGAAGAATTTCATAAAAATCGCCTATTCACCCCCCCCTCTAGTCGATATAACGCACTTTCAATTGGTATCAGAGCAAGGTACACCCTTGTTCTGTGTGATTTTGGTTTAACCACCTGGAGTTCTAGTTATGTCGACCGCAGGTATGAAGAAAGTGACATGCCCTATCTTTGACGGTCATGATTATCCCAAGTGGAAGGCCATGATGAAAAAGCGCCTCATGGCAAAGAACAGCGAGCTGTGGACCGTCACTGAGATTGGTCTTACTGATTTATGCAAGATGGCGAATGCTGATGATATTCGCAAGTACACTCGACTTGATCTCATAGCAAAGGATATCATCTGTTCCTGCCTATCCAGAGACCAATTCGGGCGAATTATGCATCTGGGCAATTCAAAGCTCATCTGGGACCGAATCTCTGATGTCTATGAAGGTCATCGAACTTGTCATGATCCCTGGTTCGAGGACTTCAAGGAATCTCTCAAAACGATGACTTTCGAGCCAGAATCATCATTATCTGCATCTTGTCTTATGGCAAATGGTGCTGAGGTAACCGAATGCTCCTCATCCGAGTCTTGTGATGAATCTGATAATGATGAATCTGACAATGATGAATCTGATGATGACATTGAATCATGCTATACTAAACTCATTTGCGTTGGCACTAAACAACAAACGGTTTTAGAACAAACACAAGATATGTTAGAAAGAAGTGATAATATGTTGCGCAAAGAAATGGATCAGTCCAAAGCATTGGGTGAATGTCTTCAGAGAATTCACTCCAAGTTTGACGCCCTTCAAGATCAGCATAACACCCTCTTGACTGACAATGAGAAGCTTTCTCTTGAAGCTATTCAAAGAAAGGCAGATCTTGAAAAGCTAAGAGTATGTTATGAAGATCTTCAGAAGGAGCGCGATTCATTACTAGCTCAACAAATCAGCGCTTCTCAGGAAGAATTTGTTCCTCCATGGTTAAAGTGCATTGAACGTGAATCTGCTAATTCATCACCTGAATGTTCAAATGCTTCAAAAGTTACAAATTCTTCATCTGCCTCTGCTATCACTAATTCCTCATCTGAGGACTTTGCTAGTATCCTCGACAATGTAGGGTTGAAGGAATTGTACATGACAGCATGTACAAAAGCCTCAAAGGGCATCATCGACACTTTGTGATGTGCTCAAAAGCAGATCCTCAACAGAAACCCTAGGAAAGAGGGTATTGCCTTTGAGAGGAAACGAATGCCGATGGAACATATTGGAAACCCGAGCAAGATCCCAAAACCTCATGGGTTGCTGCAAAGGGACCTCGATTGATCCATCTAACTTATCTGGTTTTACATGTGAATCTCCTCATTCTTCCGATGAGTCATTTGACTCAACTATAAACTGTTCAAAAATCGAATGGTGAAGTATTTGCTAGATATGTTGGCACTAATCTGCAGAACGGTTCCCCTATGAAGAAAATCTGGGTTCCCAAAAGCTGTGTTGAAAGTCTTCAGGTGAATGTCCTCATGACACCACCAGTGAAGAACAGGAACCCCAGATCAAATTCTTCATATGGACCAAACTCTTCAACTGGATCAAAGTCCTCATATGATTATTATCATGCTAACCAATCTGTCTCGCAGGGTAAAGCTAAGGGCTATGAATATGTGCATTATTCTTCAAACCATTATGTTCATAAGTCCTCGAAGAATTACTCTGCTTATTCATATGCTTACCCTAACCCCTCCAATGCTAAGAGAAATGGTTTGGCATCTTTGCCACCTTTCTCACATGGTGCTCGCAGGATGATGAACTCTTTTCCACCCCTCCAGATGTGGGTGGTGAAGAAAAAGAACTAATCTCTTCTGCAGGGTCAGGTCTCGGGCGTGCTCGAGCGTCTGAAGAATTTCTTTGAGGACGACAAAATGCTCGAAAGGACGCAGGCGAATCATGATGAAATGAACTTTCATTTCACACGTCCTCATCTTGCTATATCATTTATTGCTTGATGAAATTCATCTGATGAACTTGACATCATATTCTTCACTGATGAAGCATATGAGATTGTAAGTTACACTAATTCATCTGCAGGATGATCAACCCAAAACCACTGAATGGGTCCTCGATAGTGGGTGTACAAATCACATGTCTGGTGACCAGAATCTATTGATGGATGCTCCTTTATCACCGTCACCTCTGAAGCATATCCTATTTGCTGACAAAGGCAAAAGTCAGGTATTGGGTCTTGGTAAGGTTGCTATCTCTAAGGATAAGCACATGGACAAAGTCATGCTTGTTGAATCCTTAGGATACAATCTCATGTCAGTCTCAATGCTTTGTGATCTTGATATGGTTGTTGTCTTTGGCAAATATCATTGTGTTGTGATTATGGAAGTGACAATTCCAAAGTCTTGAAGGCTTTAGGAGAGGAGATTTGTATATTGTTGATTTCTCTCTGGGACCACAACCAGCCATGTGTCTACTTGCAAAAGCCTCGGAAGGCTGGCTATGGCATCGACGACTTGGTCATGCAGGCATGAGGAATTTGAACACGCTTGAAGAAGAAGCATGTCATTGGCATTGAGAATGTCAAATTCCTCAAGGATCACTTATGCGGAGCATGTGAAGCGGAAAAATGACCAAGGCCAAGCATCCAATGAAGACTATCATGACCACTACTCGTCCATTCAAATTGCTTCACATGGACCTCTTCGGACCTAATCATTATTCAGCAGTCACTAATGATGCATCTCTATATGGTTTTGTCATTGTTGATGATTATTCTCGATATACATGGGTACACATTGTTACTTACAAACATGAAGTGCGTGAAGTCTTCAAGCGATTTTCCTCGAGGGCTTCAACCAACTTTGGTGTGAAGATCAAGCATATCAGAAGTGACAATGGAACTGAGTTCAAGAATTCTGGTCTTGATGCATATCTTGATGAACTTGGTATTACTCATGAATTATCTGCTCCTTATACTCCTCAGCAAAATGGCGTCGTGGAGCGCAAAAACAGAACTCTTGTTGAGATGGCTCGCACTATGCTTGATGAATACAAAACGCCTCAGCGTTTTTGGATTGACGCAATTGATACTGCCTGCCACATCATCAACAGAGTATATCTTCACAAATTCTTCAAGAAGACTGCATATGAACTCCTCACTGAC
Organism: Aegilops speltoides; assembly: GCA_021437245.1. Lineage (NCBI taxonomy): Eukaryota > Viridiplantae > Streptophyta > Magnoliopsida > Poales > Poaceae > Aegilops > Aegilops speltoides. The sequence continues at coordinate 416,381,004 of CM038142.1, read as the reverse complement.
AAGAAACCCAATGTGAGTTATTTCAAAGTCTTCAGTGCTAAATGTTGGATTAGAGATCCTCACCACAACTCTAAATTTGCACCGAAAGCGCATGAAGGTTTTATGCTTGGTTACGGAAAGGACTCGCACACCTCTGAGTCTTCAACATTGTTCTTCACAAGATTGTTGACCTTTGTAGATGTGCGGTTCGATGAAACTAATGGCTCGCAAAAGGAGCACCTACCTTCGTATTAGATGAACCAGCACCGAGGATGCTATCAAGCACAAGGCAACCGAGGATGTCATTCCTATCAAGAATCGGTGAAGAATTTATTCCTGTTCGTGAAGAACGCCGGTGATGCACTCAAGAACATGATGAGGAAATTGGTCTTTGAAGAAAATGCTGATCAAAATCCTCACGACAACCAACTCATCCACGTGTTGCAAAAGAAGTGCAAGTGGAGAAGATCATCGATGACATCAGCGCACCAGTCCTCTCACCCGCTCAAAAGCCTCACACTTATCTAACTTTTGTGGGCACTATGCTTTTGTCTCCATCTTAGAGCCCACTAAGGTAGATGAAGCATTTTCGAGCCGGAGTGGATTCAGGCTATGCAAGAAGAATTACATCGATTCGAGCTGAACAATGTCAGGAATTGGTCAATCGCCTGGATCCTCGCAAGCATAATATCATTGGCACAAAGTGGATCTACCGCAACAAGCAAGATGAAAATGGCCTTGTTGTGAGGAATAAGGCACGACTAGTAGCTCAAGGCTACACACAGTTGAAGGAATTGATTTGATGAAACTTTTGCACTGTTGCTAGACTTGAAGCTATTCACATTTTACTTGCCTATGCTAACCATCATGATATCATCTTATATCAAATGGATGTGAAAAGTGCATTCCTCAATGGTAAGCTTGAGGAAGAAGTATATGTTGCTCAACCCTCAGGTTTTGAAGATCCCAAGAATCTTGACAAAGTCTTCAGACTAAATAAGGCTCTCTATGGCCTCAAGCAAGCCCCTCGGGCGTGGTATGATACACTGAAGGAATTCTTCGTGAAGAATGGCTTCACACCCGGTTCACTCGATCCTACTCTATTTACTAAATCATATGATGGTGAACTGTTTGTGTGCCAAATATATGTTGATGATATTATCTTTGGCTGTACTAACCAACGATATAGTGATGAATTTGCCTATATGATGAGTGAGGAATATCAAATGTCTATGATGGGAGAGTTGAAATTCTTCTTAGGTCTTCAAATTACAAATGACACAATGGCATATTCATATCTCAGAGAAATACCTCAAAGATGTACCGAGGAAATTCGCATGTAAGATTGCAAAGGCGTCAAAATTCCTATGCCCACAAATGGTCATCTATGCCTCGATGAAAATGGTACTGACTTGATCACAAGGTATACCGCCCATGATTGGTTCTTTATTGTACCTATGTGCATCTAGGCCAGATATAATGCTTAGTGTTTGCATGTGTGCCCGATTTCAAGCTGCACCGAAGAATCACACCATAAGGTGTGAAGCATATTCTTCGATATCTAGCTCACACACCAACACTAGGATTATGGTACCCCAAGGGCTCGCTTTTGATCTCATTGATATTTCGACTATGACTATATTTGGTGATCGTGTGGACCGCAAGTCAACATCCGCACTTGTCATTTCCTGACGATCTATGGTGCGTTGGTCCTCGAAGAAAGCAGAACTCGTATCACCGTCTCATCTGAAGCTGAATATATTGCTGCTGGGTCATGCTGTGCTCAACTTCTTTGGATGAAGCAAACCCTCAAGGACTATGGCATCAACGTGAAGAATTGCCTCTCCTCTGTGACAACGAGAGTGCCATCAAGATTGCTCACAACCCAGTTCAGCACTCAAAGACTAAGCACATCCAGATTCGTCATCATTTTCTTCGTGATCATGTGTTGAAGGGCGATATCTCCATCGAGCATGTGAAGACTGAAGAACAGCTAGCTGATATCTTCACCAAGCCCTTGGATGAGAAGAGATTTAGCAAGTTGCGGTGTGAGCTAAATATCTTAGAATCTTGAATGTTACGTGAAAAGGACACACATCCTAACCCTTATGCATAATTGATGACTTAGATGTGCAACACATGAAGAAACGTTGTTCCTCAATCAATGAAGAATAACACTCTAAGTGTGAAGAAATCAATGAAGAATTTGATTCTCAGAACCCTATGACAATTGTACGCGGTGTCTGAAACCATCATTCTTATATGGTGGGCTACGCCACCACAAAAGTTGAAAATCTTCAATCTAAGTTTTTCCTCATTTTTGAAATTCCACAGTTCTTCAATTTCTTCAACTTTGCAAAATCTTCAGCATTTCCGTCGTCTTTCTTCATTGGCTATATATATATATATATATATATATATATATATATATATATATATATATATATATATATATATATGAATTTATGTCCTCTACAACATTCACTTATTGCTAATTCTTCAAGTTGAGATTTCGCTAAGTGAATGTGATCGGACCCTTCCCTCTATGCTATACTCAACCCAACCTATTCACAAATTCTTCATATGCGTTCGATTGAAACTCGCTCAAAGTCTTCTTTGGTCCTTGACAAACTGAAGAAATTGCGAACTAAACTTTTAAACAAATCTTATCTAAGTTTTTTTACCGCTCAAACCGTTCCGCATCCCACGATGTATTAATTTAATCACCCACGATCTTACACGATCTTATACGCGACGAAGTACGTGGGTGACACACGTCACGTGAAGGAGAAAGGGCAGGGCATGTTCGTCCAAAATCTTCGGGCGAACAGTTTTTCACCGTGGCTATAAATACCCCCTTTACCCTCCTCACTTCATTTACTCCGCTCGATCGCTGTCTCCCGCTCGAGCTCTCCTCAAACCCTAGCGCCGCCGCTACTCCATCGCCGCCGGTGAGGAAAAGCTTCACTGCCTCGACCTCATCGCCGTCGTACTCGCGCCGGTCGCGGAAATCTTCACTCCGCCGCCGCTGTAGTTGTCTTCCTACGCCAAGTTAGGGCGTGGAAGATCTAACATGACGAACTTCTCTACAGTTCATCTCTGTTCGTCGTGTTCTTCAGTTCGGGTAATTAAAAGTCACTTTTATTACTCGCGTTGATTCTCAAATCTTTCTGAAAATCTTCAAAGGTGTTTTTACTCTTCAAAATCTTCACATATGAACACCTCACACACTATATGTTCTTGATTTATCTCCCTAAGCATTCATTTCTTCAAGATTCCTAAATTGTGCAGATTTTCGTTCTGTACAACTCTGGAACCTAAGATGAAACGCTTAGTGAAATTCCTCAAGGCTCAAACTGGTCAAATTCCTCAAAACTTGCTTCTTTTGAAAAATCTTCTGAGAACGCATATGACCTCTCCAAATTCCTCGCACCTACACTCTGTTCACAGGTACTCATGTCCGCTGCTAAATCACTATGTTCTCATCAACTTAACTCATTTGTAGCGTTCCTCGAAGAAAAACTGCATACTTCTTCAGAGTGCTCTATTGTTCAAATTCCTCACCTGAAGAAAATGGCAGAAGGCAAGAGACCGCAGAAGGGAGGAAAGAAATCGGAAGTCATGACTGCCTTTGAGATTCCTGAGGAAATATACAAAGACTACTGCACACCTGATGAATCCAAATTTGGCAAGGAAACCAAGAACCAACGCAAAGTGCGCATACAGAGAATAGAAAGGAGATGGGCACGAGAATGGCGAGAATACCGCTATGTCACTCCTAAGTACATGAGGAAATTCGCTCTGAATCCTCCATGCCCAAGAGCTCCTCCGCACCGCCAAGTCACGATCCCACCAGCGTCAAACGTGGTGAAGACTTTCCTGAAGAATGGTCCAGGCGCCAAGCCAAATTGGCAAGACAGGCCAAGGAGGCAGTGAGGAAATTCAATGAGGATACTGCTGCTGCTGCTGCTGCTGAGCCCTCGGTCAAACCGAGGAAATCAATGCCAAAGAAGCCTGCACGCAAGCCAAGTGCTTCACCGTCAGCGCCCTCACGGCCCAGTTCCTCAGCTGCGCCCTCACGGCAAATTCCTCAGACTGCTGCTGCTCATTCAAAATCCTCAGCAGCTCCCTCCAAGTCCTCAACACCTGTGCATCTTGCAACTTGTCAAAGGACTCAAGGATTCTCCATTGCTTCTGGTGTTTCAGCAAGTTCCTCAGCTGCACCAATGTCCTCAACAGGTCCCACTCTGCTGAAGACAAAAGCAACTGCTGGACGCGGTCCTCGTCCAAGTCCAAAGAAGAAACAGGTTGCATTCAACGTTCCCTCTGATGATGAAGCCTCTGCTGAAGAACTTGAAGAAATCATCAGAGACAGACTGACCAAGGCCGCTAGAGCCAAAGGAACAAGTGTGCCTCTGCTTTTGGATCCGAAGAAGATCCTAGACTTCATTGACTGTGGCATCGGGATCCACACACCTCTTCCGGATCTCGCCATCGACTCTGGTCAAAGTCACATGTGAACCATTTCATCTCTGAAGAGAAATGGAAATTTGAAAAGGCTCGTGAATTGAAGAGAGCAAAAGCAAGAAAAGAGAAGCTTCTGAGGAAAAACATCATAAACTTGACTCCTGAAGAACTTCTTAAAGCTCAATCAGTAATCCAAGCACTTAGCAAGGATTTTGATGCTTACAATGCTGACTGGCAAGGAGCCAAGGTGCGATTCATCACTCTGACGAAGAGACTGTCAACTGTTGCAGTTTCATCGCAACAAGAAAATCCTCAGGCTGAAGAATCTGCTCACTCTTTGAAGAACATACCAGATCGCTGATGACTTTCAGCGTCTTGATGAGAACACAAGTTCGTGGCTGATGACTCCATTCCAATGCTTGAAGAAATTCCTGGGCATCCACTAGTGGTGCGCTCAAGAATCTGAAGGAAACAGGCAATCTGCACGGTTGTGCTCAAGAAACTGTACCACAATCTTCAGCTCCTCCTGCACCAACACCAACTTCAATTCTTCCTTACGCCTATGAAGTGAAGAAGACAAAGGCTGCGAAGCGAGCTGCAAAGTGAAGAAAAGGAAGGCATCAGCTGCGTCAAATTCTTCGGCTGCGAAGAAATTAAAGCCTATGACCAGCTCGATTGAAAATCCTATCGATGCCATTCCCATTTCCTCCATGTCATCCAAGGAAATTGTTCCCTTTGGAGAAGGATACACGATCCCAAGCGGATCAGATGAAGAAAATCAATCTGTTGCTACTTCAGAACAGCTTGATGAAGAAATTGAAGTGGAAGCTTTCCCTTCAACTCCTGTTGCTTCCTCACCCGTGCCTCAGTTCACAGCTGAAGAGGCAGGTGTTGAGGAAATTGAAAAAGAAGATGAAGATGTGGATATTGGGTGCACTACACCTGTAATGAACGATGACTTTTGGGAAAGTCAGCACCCCAATACTCCTCTCTTCACTCCGCTTCAACAAGTTCCTCAGCCACCGACTACTACTGCTCAAATGGGCTCAAGAAACTCATCCCACATCATCGTCAACGAAGAGATTCCAGCCACTAGCGTGAAGAACCAGCTGCGATCCTCAAACTGCACAAGGAGAGGAACCAGAAATTCCTCACCAAGAACACGAAATCGCGATTCTCGAGGTTGTGCTTCAAATAACAGATATTCCTCTCGCCCAAGCCAAAGAATCCGTTTCGAGCAAGCAAAAGTTCAAGGCTGAAGATTTCTTTTACGAGCATGTGTTCTTCACCGCCTATAATCCTTATGACTCGCTTTCGAATGAGGAAAAGACGCTCGGACTCCAACACAAGCAAATTTCTATTCCTCGGTGCTATTCGACAAGGACAAGATCTTCGACCATGAGCATATTCCTCATGTGGATATGGAATCACCGCCGTGCTTCGAGCCAAGATTCGTGTTCTTCACGATGCGAGGCTGCTGAATTTACGCACCGATATCTGTGGATGGAATGAAGAACTCATTCTTGATTCTATGCCACCTGCACATCACCGGAGATGTCAAGACATCAACTCATGGGTTCTGGATTGGATGACTGAAAATACTCACTACAAGGCACCAGCAACTGAATTGCTTCGTGTCCTTCCTCTTGATCCTCCCCATGAATCTGCTCGTTGCCTCTACAATGAACGTGAACTGTCGGATCACTTCATGCAAGTACTGATGAAGCCACTGAAGCCAGGCCAAGCCCCTCGAACCAAATTCCTCGTCAAGGATTTGCTATATGTGCCTCGGACTGTGTACAGAATCATGACGAAGACTATGAGTCCAATCAAAGGCCACAACTCAAATGATGAAGACGTCATTGGCATCATGAAGAACATGCTTTTCAATATCATTCATGGCGTTCCAGTCAACTTCCATGATTTCTTCATGAGGACTCTAGCAAATATTGCAATGTCACCTTTTGAGCTGAAGCCATATGCGCCTTGGATCATGAGATTCATAAGGGCAAGATCTTCACTGAACTACAAGGCTGACACTCTGAATCATGGCAGCTTCACGCCCATTGAAGTCCTCAAGCGACCAATTTCATCATCTGATGACAAGGGCAAGGCAGCAGCTGTAATTGATGAAGGCACTCGTCCATTGGATGGTCAGTTTCGCAAAGCTGCATCTTACTCCACCAATGACGATTCTGCTACGCATGATACTGCCGCAAATACTTCAACCAAGAAACAGCCTCAAGCCACAGCACCCAGGGTGATGACTGATCGTGAGTTACTCCTCAGTCTTCATCAGAAGGTTGATCGCAATCAGAAATGGGTCAAGCGCCAATTTGCTGCAATTCTTCATAATATGACCTCAATGCATAATGTTGTGAAGAAAAACTAGTACTACCTTCATGAAACCCTCAACCGCACCTGGGCTGTTCTGAATCATGTCTACTCCGCGGAAGAATTGAAGACTATGGGTCTTCAGGAAGCTTATGACTGGTCTGCACCACCTCCAAAGAAATTCAAGAGAGTCAAAGTTCCTGATTTGGTGGCCAGCTCTTATTCTTCATCGCTAAACCAGCGAATATGAAGATTTGGACGACATCTGCGGCAGGCCCTACTTCAACAACTAACCCCGACAATGTTTGGCGCCCTGCATCAACTTGAATATCTTGAGCGTTAGTCCTCGGTTCGATCCTTTTGGTCATTTGATGACAAGGGGAGAAATCTGAGTTAGTCTTCAAGCGGGTTTATACTATGGGCGTTTTATTAAGTTACAACTCTCGTTCTTCCGAAACATTTATTGGATCGAGTTGTAATCTTAAACCGATGGTGCCTCGATACTTTTGATCGTGCATTGTGATGACTTTGCCTTTGTGCTCTAATACTTTTGATCATGCTTCGATGCTCGATTTTGATCGTGTTATGCTCGATGCTTTTGAAGCACTAAGCTCAATGTGATATTTGAGCTCTGAAACTTTTGGTGTGATATTCCGCATGCTTATTCCTAGTTAATACTATTGCATGCATGCTGAATCTCATCAGGCACCATATTTCATCATGCATTTCAAATTCTTCATAGTATATGTATCAAATGCGTGTATGAATTACAAGATATAGGGGGAGATCTCCATGATTCAATTCTTCAAATGTGCATTGCCCCAAAAGCAAATTCCTCATTATGCACATATTCAGGGGGAGTTCTTCTATATCTTGCAATCAAATTCCTCAATATCAGTATTTACACTTCATATGTTTATCCCCGTTGAAAACTTAACCTATGTTGTCATCAATCAACAAAAGGGGAGATTGTAAGTGCATCTAGTGCCCTTAGTGATTTTGGTGTATTGAAGACTTATAGGTTAAGTAACTGATCGATTTGTGAGTGTACACAGGTCTATAAGTCTATGAGGAGTTTGATATTTACAGAGAAAGTCGACCCCTAAAAATGAAGTTCTTCGACTGAAGACTTTGATATTCTGAAGACTTTGAAAGTGAAGAAATTGGTGTGACCATGAAGACTTGATATTCATTCGAGGAATATGAAGCGTGAAGACTTTTGTTTTCGTAGTTTCATTTTCTCTTTCTTGAGTCATAGGAAACACCGTATTGTTAAAGGGGTCGAGGAAATACTAAGGAAAAATTTCCATGTGATGCTCAACTCAAAATCCTACACCTACCAATCCCTTCGAGTGAAGCCATTGGAAATCTCATACAGTTCAGTCAAATTCTTCAGTGACAGAGACGCAGTTCTTACGTAGCGATGACTTTGCCTCGACTAAGGAGTTAGGAATTCGCCATGAATGGCCTACACGATGAAGAACATGATAGCCCTAAGGACTTTGAAAGTCAAATTTCCGACCGTTCTTTGTCTTTGCTTGGCATGACCAAAATATCTTATCCACCTAACGGTCATATCATTGAAGGGCATTTATGTCTTATCATGTCGGGCTGCTCCCTAGGCTATAAATAGCCGCCCCCTACAACCACTAGCTGGTTGGCTGCTCCGAGAGAACTTGACACTTGTCATTTGAGAGCAACCCATCCTCCGAGGACTTTGAGCGAAAATCATAAAGTGAGGAAAACCCAAAACCAAACCCCCACAAAAACCCCAAGTGATTGAGCATCACTGAAGAAATTGATCCTGCGTGGATCCGACGCTTGTTACCTTTGAAGACTGTGCTTCTTCCAGACGGTTAGGCGTCAAGGTCTAGAGCATCCAAGAGGAATTGTGGATCGCCGAGTGACCAAGTCTGTGAAGGTTTGGAAGTCACCTGAAGACTTACCACGAGTGATTGGACGAGGCCTGCGTGGTCTTAGTTCAAGGAGAATACGGTGAGGACTGGGTGTCCTGAGTTGCGGCTCGAGATCGGGTGTCCGGACTATGTGTCCTTGAGTTTAAATACTCAGCCGCTCCAACCAGACGCATAACCGAGAGACAGCAGTTGAACTGGTCTACCAAATCATTGTCTTCACCAACCTGTGGTTCTATTTCCTCAACTCATTCATTTACTCATTCATGTTGCATGTTGTTCATATCTGTGCTTGAAGACTTTGATGAAGACTTTCACAAATTCCCAGTTCAATTTCTTGATCTGTTTGTCTTCATCTTGTTATCCTGTGTTTACGCTTCCTGTACTCTGTTCTAGTCTTCATTTCATCATGCTGACTATGTGTGTAATCTGTTATGTTTACCTCTGAGTACTTATTCCGTTGCAAATAGTTCTTCGCTAAGGAATTTCCTCATCGGCAAATTCCTCAGTGAAGAATTTCATAAAAATCGCCTATTCACCCCCCCTCTAGTCGATATAACGCACTTTCAGCAATGATCATCATTGGGGTGATTCTTCTTTTGATCTTGAAAATTTGTTTAACCCCCATGATGAATATGAGATTTATAATAGTGTTTGCAATATTATTGAAAGTGGGTTTGGAAGTGTGTCAACTTTGGATCCCACAACTTTGGATTTTTATCAATCTTATGAATTTTTTGATAAAAGTGGGCTTGGAGAGGTCATGACTTTAGTTAATGTTAATCCCACTATTTTGGAAGAGTGTCAACTTCGCATGCATGTGGATCGTGTTGAGAATATGTTATGTGATAGCTATTTTGTTGAATTTGCCTATGATCCTACATGTAATTATTATGAGAGAGGAAAATATGGTTGTAGAAATTTTTATCTTACTAGATTACCTCTCGTCATGTTGAGATTGCTATCATCTCTTTGTTCTTCCTTGCATATGCTAGTTTTTCCTTGCCTTGATAATTTGTTTGCTTACAATATGCCTATGCATAGGAAGTATGTTAGACTTAAGTGTGTTTGTCACATGTTTTATGATGCTCTCTTTGTGCTTCAATTCTTGTCTTTCATGTGAGCATCATTGAAATCTCATTGCCTAGCTAAAAAGGCTTTAAAGAAAAGCGCTTGTTGGGAAACAACCCAATATTTCTCCTTGCTTCTATTTAATAAATTTTGCATCTACCTTCTGTTTAGATGTGTTTTTATCTTATAATTAGTGTTTGTGCCAAGTAGAACCTATAGGATAACCTAGGGTGATAGTTAATTTGATTCTGATAAAAAACAGAAACTTTGCGCCTAACAAATTTGTTTTGTTAAATCACATAAACGTTCTCTTGCGTTGATTCTTTTTGCTGCTGATAAACAGACAAATTTTCCAGGACTTCCTATTTTGGTAGGATTTTTAGAGTTCCACAAGTTTGCGTTAGTTACAGATTTCTACAGACTGTTCTGTTTTTGACAAATTCTATTTTTCGTGTGTTGTTTGCTTATTTTGATGCATCTATGGATAGTAAAATAGCTTATAAACCATAGAGAAGTTTGAATACAGTAGGTTTAACACCTAAATAAATAAAGAATGAGTTCATTATAGTACCTTATGTGGTGGTTTTGTTTTCCTTCACTAACGGAGCTTATAAGATTTCCTGTTGAGTTTTGTGTTGTGAAGTTTTCAAGTTTTCGGTAAAGATTTGATGGACTATGGAATAAGGAGTGGCAAAATCCTAAGCTTGGGGATGCCCAAGGCACCCCAAGATATTCAAGAATAGCAAAAATCCTGAGCTTGGGGATGCCCCGGGAAGGCATCCCCTCTTTCGTCTTTGTTCATTGGTAACTTTACTTGTAGCTATATTTTTATTCGCCACATGATATGTGTTTTGCTTGGAGCGTCGTGTATGATATTAGTCTTTGCTTTTTAGTTTTCCACAGTCATCCTTGCTGTACACACCTTTTGGGAGAATCCCACTTGATTAGAATTTATTAGAACACTCTATGTGCTTCACTTATATCTTTTGAGCTAGATAGTTTTTGCTCTAGTACTTCACTTATATCTTTTAGAGCATGGCGGTGGCTTAATTTTGTAGAAATTGCTAGTCTCTCATGATTAACTTATATTATTTTGAGAGTCTTATAGAACAGCATGGTATTTTCTATGGTTATAAAATTGGTCCTAGAATGGTAGGCATCCAAGTTGGGTATACTAAAAACTATCATAGGAAGTGAATTGGATGCTATGATCAATTTGATACTTGACAATTGTTTTGAAATGTGGAGGTAGTGATATTAAAGTCATGCTAGTTGGGTGATTATGAATTTAAAGAATTCTTGTGTTGAAGTTAGCAAGTCCCGTAGCATGCACATATGGTTAAAATTGTGTAACAAATTTAAAACATGAAGTGTACTTGGATTGTGCATCCTTATGAGTGGCGGTCGGGGACGAGCGATGGTCTTTTCCTACCAATCTATCCCTCTAGGAGCATGCGCGTAGTGGTTTTTGATGACTTCTAAATTTTTGCAATAAGTATATGAGTTCTTTTGACTAATGTTGAGTCCATGGATTACACGCACTTTTACCTTTCCATCATTGCTAGCCTCTTCGGTACCATGCATTGCCCTTTCTCACCTTGAGAGTTGGTGCAAACTTCGCCGGTGCATCCAAACCCCGTGATATGATACGCTCTATCACACATAAACCTCCTTATATCTTACTCAAAACAGCCACCATACCTACCTATTATGGCATTTCCATAGCCATTTCAAGATATATTGCCATGCAACTTTTCACCGTTCCGTTTATCATCATGACACGCATTACTTTTGTCATATTGCCATTGCATGATCATGTAGTTGACATCGTATTTGTGGCAAAGCCACCATGCATGATTTTTCATACATGTCACTCTTGATTCATTGCACCATCCCGGTACACCGCCGGAGGCATTCATATAGAGGCATATCTTGTTCTAGTTTCGAGTTGTAATTCATATGTTGTAAATCAATAAAAGTGTGATGATCATTATTATTAGATCATTGTCCCCAAAAAAAGAAAAAAAAAAGAAAAAAAAGAAAGGCAAAAAAAGGCCAAAGAAAAAAATAAAAAAAATAAAAAATAAAAAGGGGCAATGTTACTATCTCTTTTTCCACACTTGTGCTTCAAAGTAGCACCATGTCCTTCATATAGTGAGTCTTATATATTGTGCTTCAAAGTAGCACCATGTTCTTCATATAGCGAGTCTCATATGTTGTCACTTTCATATACTAGCAGGAATTTTTCATTATAGAACTTGGCTTGTATATTCCTACGATGGGCTTCCTCAAATGCCCTAGGTCTTCGTGAGCAAGCAAGTTGGATGCACACCCACTAGTTTTCTTTTGTTGAGCTTTCATTTATTTATAGCTCTAGTGCATCCGTTGCATGGCAATCCCTACTCCTAATGTTGACATCAATTGATGGGCATGTCCATAGCCCATTAATTATCCTCATCAATGTGAGACTTTCTCATATTTTGCCTTCTCCACACAATCCCCATCATCATATTTTATTCCACCCATAGTGCTATATCCATGGCTCACGGTCATGTATTGCGTGAAAGTTGAAAAAGTTTGAGATTATTTAAGTACGAAACAATTGCTTGGCTTGTCATCGGGGGTGTAGAATTTGGGAACATTTTTGTCTGACAAAAATGAAGCATAGCCTAACTATATGATTTTGTAGGGATGAACTTTCTTTAGCCATGTTATTTTGAGAAGACATGATTGGTTTGATTAGTACGTTTGAAGTATTACTATTTCTTTTTTCAATATGAACTTTTATTTTGAATCATTTGGATCTCAACATTCATGCCACAATAAAGAAAATTACATTGAGAATTATGCTAGGTAGCGTTCCACATCAAAAATTCTGTTTTTATCATTTACCTACTCGAGGACGAGCAGGAATTAAGCTTGGGGATGCTTGATACGTCTCCAACGTATCTATAATTTTTGATTGTTCCATGCTATTATATTACCCCTTTTGGATGTTTATGGGCTTTATTTTACATATTTATATCATTTTTTGGGACTAACCTACTTACCGGAGGCCCAGCCCATATTGCTGTTTTTTTTGCCTATTTCAGTATTTCGAAGAAAAGGAATATCAAACGGAGTCCAAACGGAATGAAACCTTCGGGAGCGTGATTTTGGAACGAACGTGATCCAGAGGACTTGGAGTGCAAGTCAAGAAGCGATCGAGGCGGCCAAGAGATAGGAGGGCGCGCTCACCCCCTCTGGGCGCGCCCCCTGTCTCGTGGGCCCCTCGGGCAGCCACCGACCTACTTCTTCCTTCTATATATACCCACGTACCCCGAAAACATCCAGGGAGCCAACAAAAAACAATTTCCACCGCCGTAACCTTCTGTATCCGCGAGATCCCATCTTGGAGCCTTCACCGGCGCTTCGCCGGAGGGGGAATCGACCATGGAGGGCTTCTACATCAACACCATAGCCCCTCCGATGAGTTGTGAGTAGTTTACCACAGACCTTCGGGTCCATACTTATTAGCTAGATGGCTTCTTCTCTCTTTTTGGATCTCAATACCATGTTCTCCCCCTCTCTTGTGGAGATCTATTCGATGTAAACTCTTTTTGCAGTATGTTTGTCGAGATCCGATGAATTGTGGGTTTATGATCAAGTTTAACTATGAGAAATATTTGAATCTCCTCTGAATTCTTGTATGTATGATTGAGTTATCTTTGCAAGTCTCTTTGAATTATCAGTTTGGTTTGGCCTACTAGATTGATCTTTCTTGCAATGGGAGAAGTGCTTAGCTTTGGGTTCAATCGTGCGGTGTCCTTACCAATGGATGCTAGGGGTTGCAAGGCACGTATTGTATTGTTGCCATCGAGGATAAAAAGATGGGGTTTATATCATATTGCTTGAGTTTATCCCTCTACATCATATCATCTTTCTTAATGCGTTACTCTCTTCTTATGAACTTAATACTCTAGATGCATGCTGGATAGCGGTCGATGTGTGGGGTAATAGTAGTAGATGCAGGCAGGAGTCGGTCTACTTGTTGCGGACGTGATTCCTATATACATGATCATGCCTAGATAATGTGATAATTATTCGCTTTTCTATCAATTGCTCGACTGTAATTTGTTCACCCACCGTAATACTTATGCTATCTTGAGAGAAGCCACTAGTGAAACCTATGGCCCCCGGGTCTATCTTTTATCATATATAAGCTTTCAATCTACTTTTATTTGCATCTTTACTTTTCGCATCTATATTATAAAATACCAGAAATATATTTATATTATCATACTATCTCTATCAGATCTCACTTTCGCAAGTGGCCGTGAAGGGATTGACAACCCCTTTATTGCGTTGGTTGCGAGTTCTTTGTTTGTTTGTGTAGGTGTGTGGGACTTTTGAGGAGCCTCCTACTGGATTGATACCTTGGTTCTCAAAAACTGAGGGAAACACTTACGCTACTATTGCTACATCACCTTTTCCTCTTCAAGGAAAACCAACGCAAGCTCAAGACGTAGCAGCCGCCTGGAGCCGCTTCCAGCCCTTCTGCTGCGCCTTGCCCTGCTCCCGGAGCCCTTGCGGCTGCGCCCCGAGCCTCGAGGCTCTCGAGTTCAAGCTCGGCAAGAGGATGGTCAACTACGCCGCGGTAGACCAGTAAGTGTCCGTGCTCCATCTTGTTCTTGATTATGCTGCTGGTACTTGACATTCTCCATCAATTGGTTAGGACACCGCCTGCGGTGAAGAAGGGAAAGGGGGACGCAGTAATGCCGTCTGGTGCCGACTCATCTGCCGTAGCCGCTCCTTCGACCGTGGGGAGGGGAGGCGACGACGTTTGCACCTCCCCTGCCCGGTCATCCTCGCGAGGCCTGGAGGAGTGCCCTGGTGGGGCGCCAGCCCCCATGGCCCCGCTCGCTCCAGAGGTGCCGATAGCAGATGCTGCTGCTGAGGTAGCCAAGGCTCAAGAGCCCCTGTCTCTCAAGCCATGGTTACGCTGCCGCCTCCTCCTTCTGCTGCGCTGCTGGTTCCAGGTCCTTCTGCCTCCTCAGATGTCTTGGATCGCGCCCTTTCCGAGTTGGCCCAACTGCGAGAAGACCTCCAAGGCACCGATTCCCATCTGGTAGCTGGTCTCCGGCTGGATTCATTCTGACACCTCTGTCTGAGCGGCACTGAGGTGGGCCGCGGCAGCCTCTGAGGAGGAGAAGCAGACCACCGCCCAGAACGCAGCGACTCGCGAGGCGGCACTGAAGGTTGCCGCGGTCGCCCAGGACCGCTGCACGGCACTGGAGGCCGAGCTGAAGGATCTACGCGACAAGCACGCCGAAGAAGCTCGTGGCCGCAAGGCAGAGGAGGAGAGGATGAAGGCTCAGGAGGATGCCTTCAGGGACCGCGACGCCGAGCTGACGCGGCTGGCGGAGGCGCAGACCACTAAGCACGGCCGGCTGGAAATGCTGGAGCAGAAGGTGAGGCGGAGAAGGCCGAGCTGGACGCCAAGGCGAAGGTCCTGGCCGAGGACCGCGTGGCCTTCGCACTCCTCAAGGAGTGGTCTCGCGTGGCGCTGAAGATACTGTATGAGAAGGGCCTGGAGAAGCCGCTGGCTACAGACAAGGACGGCCCCGCCCAGCTGCTTCCTTACTTGGTCAAGGCGCTTGAGGAAGTCGTGAGCGGGGTCGGCCCCATGGCAGAGGTAGAAGCTCGCGTCCATTCTTCCGCGGTGCTGACGCGCGTCTTCAGCCACCTCCACCTTCGCGACCCTGACGCCAATCTTGACGAGCTGCTGGGGCCCGTGGACAGCGAGCGCTTCGCCACTGCTGCTGAAGCCGTGAAGAGCTAGGTGGAGGCCTTGCTGGGGAAGTTCCGCACCTTCGCTCCTGCGCCCACGGCAGGTGGTGCGGCTGATCCTGCGGCCTCGAGTGGCGCCACCATAGGGGTGGAGTCTCTGGCGGGTGACGGCGATGTCTGAGGGTGACGGCTTATTTCCTTCTTAATTCCTGCAACATGCACCATGCCTCGTGGAGGCGTTTAAACTTGCGTTTGGTATTGTGAAGATAATTATGGTTTGTAATATTTGCTCCGGGATTTGCTTCGAGATTTTGCGGTTTCCATCCTATTTGTGTCGGCGTTCTGGGAATGGGGGTCCCCAGAATTGCCTGCCTGCGGCCTGCTACGCAGCTCAATCGGTGGCCCAGTACGGCCCGTCTTCATCTACCAAAGCTCAAGACCCTCGCGGGGTGGACGACGCAAGGCGTCCTCATGGGCGGCCTCACCAGCCAGGCTCGCGAGGAGGCGAAGAGATCAAGGCAAGGGGTACCTCGCGAGGTGCCCATGACGCAAGCCATGACGATCAAGACCAAAGGGCGCCAGTGGCGCCAGCCAGCAGATGTCTCGTTTCCTCTTTGGTGCAAAGGGGGCAAGCGCAGGCGTGGAGTACTGAGGCATCAGGCAAAGGTTTCCTTATCGCTGCAACGAGACCAAAACCAGTAGGATGCCAGGACGGAGGCCACCGTGGAGCCCATGACAGTGTCATCACTAGCACCTTTGGCAGTCGAATACCACCTTTAGTCAGGATAGCTTGTACTGGTTGTACCCTTTCAAAACGGCCATTGTTGGCTCCCTTCTCGCTCAATATTTGGGAAGAGGACCAGGGCCTCTATAAATAGGGATAGCCACCAAAGTAGAAGGCATCTGGTCTGGACAGATCGATTCCTACTCAAGCACACCACACCACCACAAGAACACCTCTCCTCGCGAGGCTATTCTTTCTCTGTACTGTTCATCATCAGCCCAAGAGGCAATCCACCACACCACACACTGGGTTAGGGTATTACACCACAACGGTGGCCCAAACCAGTATAAACCTCGTGTCTCTTGTGTTTTTCTTCGTGCTAGCTTAGAGATCGCGGCAAGGCTGAGGGCGTGTTTCGGTAGGGAGAGATCTTCGTGCGCACCCCAGAGTTCGAACCTTAAGGGTTTTGACGGAACCCGATATCCGATATTTGGCGCGCCAGGTAGGGGTGCACCGGAGCTCTTCCTTCCGTCGGCCCGCTCTCCACCAACACCGCGCTTCGCCCTCATGGCGGACAATGCGCCTCCGGCTCCAGCCGCCAGCACTAGCGCTGGGGCCAGGGGGCTCCGGGCCATGGCCCCCGCCTTGCGGCGGGTGCATTGGCCGCACAAGTTCAAGCCAGAGGTGCCGCCGCACTATGACGGCATGGATGATCCGTTGGGTTTCCTGCTGGCGTACGAGGAGGCCGTCCTCAAGGCCGGAGGCGACGACAGGGTCATGGAAAACTAGTTTCCCATGGCCCTCACCGGCGTCCCGCGCGTTTGGCTGCTCAACCTGTGTCATCTTCTGTGGCCTCCTGGGAGGAGCTGCGCGACCTCTTCCTCACCCACTACGTGGCGTCGGCGCCCCGGTCATCGCAGCTCTCCTGGGCGGCTCGCCGGCACCACGTTCAGACCACCACGCCAAGCCGTTCTTTCGCCAGATCGGTGCCGCCCTCGCGCGGCAAGGAGCTCCCCCGGGTTGGACGGCACCCAAGGCCGACCTGACCTTCAACTCTGGCGATCACCCCGTCAACACCACCTGCTTGGGCGCGCTCCCGATGCTCTGCACGCCCACCATCTGCCAGGTGGCCATCACCAAGACCCTCATCTACAGAGGCGCCGGCCTCAATGTGCTCTCGGTGGAGGCCTTCAGCCTCCGTGTACCCGCTAGAACGGCTCCGACCCAGCAAGCCCTTCTCGGGCCTCGGAGGCGGATCCTCCAGCTCCCTTGCGCAGATCCGCCTTCCTATGACCTTCGGCACCCACGACAACTTCCGCACGGAGCTAGTCGACGTCGATATCGCCCACACCAGCCTCCCGTACAATGCCATCCTCGGATACCCTGCCTTGGCTCAGTTCATGGCAGTGACCCATCCGGCCTACAACCTCATGAAGATGCCCAGGAGCAGCGGCGTCCTCACGGTAGCTGGAGATACCAAGGATGCTCTGCTGGCGCCCAAGCTCGCCCTCAAGACCGCTGCAGCAGCGCAGCCTACCGGCACAGACATCTCCCAGGCCAAGGGGGCTACACCAACCAAGAAGAAACAGTTGTTCACTCAGGACAAGGCGGTGACCAAGCAGGTGCCAGTTGAGGAGGATGGGTCCTCAGGAGCCACCTTCACCATAGGTGCCAACCTCGACCCCGACCAAGAGGAGGTGCTGGTGAAGTTTTTGCGCTCGAACAAGGAGGTGTTCACGAACCCAAGCAGCTAGCGGGGGTCCCAAAGGAGGTGATTGAGCATCACCTAAATGTGTGCCCCAATGTACGCCCCGTGAAGCAGAAAGCAAGGCGGTAGTCCACCGAGAAGCAGGCCTTCATCATCCAGGAGACCCGCAAGCTGGAGGCAGCGGGTGTTATTCGCGAGGTCCGCTACCCCGAATGGCTGGCAAACCCCATTGTTGTGCCGAAAAAGGGAGGAAAGGAGCGCATGTGCGTCGACTTCACCAACCTCAACAAGGCCTGCCCTCAAGATCCATTCCCGCTCCCCCGCATCGACCAGATTGTCGACTCCACAGCCGAGTGCGGCCTGTTGTGTTTCCTGGATGCGTTTTTGGGTTATCACCAAATCAGGATGGCGGTGGAGGACGTGGAGAAGACAGCCTTCCTGACCCAATGTGGAGTGTACTGCTACACTTGCATGCCCTTCGGGTTGCGCAATGCAGGCGCAATCTTCCAGCGGCTGATGCACATTGCCTTCGGACGGCAACTCGAGAGAAACACCGAGGCTTACGTCGGTGACATTGTGGTGAAGTCTCGAGAGGCAAGGACCTTGATTCAGGATCTGGAGGAGACCTTCGCGAGCCTCCGCAAGGTGGACATGTGACTCAACCCGGAGAAGTGTGTGTTTGGCGTTCTTTTCGGCAAGCTGCTGGGCTTCCTCGTGTCCCACAGAGGGATCGAGGCCAACCCGGAGAAGGTCAAGGCAATCAAAGACACGAGTCCACCGGAAAACCTCAGGGAAATGCAGAAGCTCGCCCGGTCGCGTAATTGCGTTAGGACGCTTCATCTCCAAGTTGGGGGAGCGCGCCCTACCGTTCTTCAAGCTGATGAAGAGGAAGGGCCCGTTTGAGTGGACGCAGGAGGCCGACCAAGCGTTTGAAGACCTCAAGAAATATCTGACCAGCCCTCTGATCATGGTGGCACCTCGCCCTCTCGAGTCCCTTGTGCTCTACCTCGCCGCCACTCCCTACTCCGCCAGCGCAGCTCTAGTGGTGGTTCGGGAGGAGCACCAGGTCAAGGCTGTGTCATGACCGGCCGCGACGGCACAAGACCAAGAAGGCCTCACGAGGCCCACGACCTCGGCCGATGGAGACCAGCCTCAATAGGAAGACGCCCCAAGGCTAAAGAGGCCGCGATAGGCAACCAGGCGCTGGGGGCTCCGTCGTCTCAGAAGGCGCCTCACCCTCCGGAGGGCACAGACCTCGTCAGCACACTCACCCTCGTCGAGCATCTCATGTACTTCGTCAGCATGGTGTTGCGGGATGCAAGGGCACGATACCCCATGCCTGAGAAGCTCTTGCTCGCGCTCTTGGTGGCCTCGCGTAAGCTGCAACACTACTTCAAGGTCACCCCATCAAGGTTGTCTTGGCCTACCCATTGTAAAGGGTACTCAGGAGCCCCAACTCTGCTAGAAGGGTCGCTGAATGGAACATCGAGCTGCAAGCGTTTCAGTTGGAGTTCAGCACAACCAGAGTCCTCAAGGGAGCCGCACTTTTAGATTTTGTGGTGGAATGGACAGAGGCGCCAGGGCTCGAAGCAGGCGAGGATCGGTCACTCTCCCCAGGAAGTGAGGCACCAGATGGCTGGGTCATGTACTTTGATTGAGCATTCTTGCGGTAGGGCACGGGGGCTGGTGGAGTGCTTACATCTCCCACTCAGGGCAAGCTCTATTATGCCATGCTGTTCTATTTCCAGCAGGGCGAGAAGGTCTCTAACAACATAGCAGAATACGAGGGCCTCATAGCGGGCTTGAAAGCTGCAGCAGCACTAGGAGTGAAGCCTCTCATCATCAAGGGCGATTCACAGCTCCTCGTCAACTTCTCCAACAAGGTGTATGAGCCGAAGGACGAGCACATGGAAGCGTATCTTGCAGAAGTGCGCAGGATGGAAAAGCAGTTTTGGGGGCTGGAGTTGCAGCATGTGCCCTGCGGCACCAACTAGGAGGCTTATGACATCACTAGGAGGGCATCCGGGCGGCTACGTCAAGAGCCTGGCGTGTTCGAGGAACGACTCTTAAAGCCATCGACGGCACCATCATTTTCAAGCACAGCGCAGCCTCAGGAAGAACTCCCTCAGCCACCTTCCACAGGAGCCCTGACTTGTGGCCCGACCTCGGGAGCGCGCCTACTCTTAGCGATGGAGCCTCAGGAGGGATGTTGGACCACGGAATTCAAGGACTACCTGATGCAAGGGACGCTACCAGAGAAAGAGGAGGACGCGGAACGTGTGGCCCGGCAGGCCATGGCCTACTACATCCAAGATGGTGAGCTATACTGGAAGAGGCCAAATGACATTTCCCTACGTTGCATCTCCAGGGAACAAGGGAAGGAATTGCTGGCTGACATACACGGTGCAGATTGCGGACACCACTCATCATCACAGAACCTCGTCGGCAAGGCATTTCGCAGCGGGTTCTACTGGCCTACTACACTCAACGACGCAATCGAGCTGGTGAAGTCCTGCGAAGCCTGCCAATTCCATGCCAAGCAGATTCATCAGCCAGCTCAGGGCCTGCAGACCATCCCATTCTCATGGCCGTTCGTGGTATGGGGGCTGGATATCTTGGGCCCGTTTCCTCGAGCGCCTGGGGCTACCGCTACCTCTACATCGCCATCGACAAGTTCACCAAGTGGGTAGAAGTGGAAGCTGTCTGCACCATCCCAGCCGGTTCCGCGGTCAAGTTCATCAAGGGCCTCGTGAGCCGGTTCGCGGTCCCTAATCGCATCATCACCGACAACGGTTCGCAGTTCACTAGCAATCTCTTCAAAACGTATTATGCTAACCTTGGAAGGCAGATATGCTACGCTTCGGTAGCGCACCCCCGGAGTAACGGCCAGGCCGAACACGCCAACGCAGAGGTCCTGAGGCGCCTCAAGACCAGAACCTTCAAGAAGAGCTGGAGGCCTGCGGCAGGGGTTGGTACTCGAGCTCCAGTCTGTGTTGTGGTCCATACGCACTACCGCCACCAAGCCAACTGGCGAGACCCCATTCTTTCTCGTCTATGGAGCAGAGGCGCTCCTCCCTCACGAGGTCAGGCGTCGCTCCGTGCGGGTCCTAGATTTTGTTGAGGTGCAACAGGATGCCATGCAGGGCATGGACCTTGTGCTGGGGGAGGAGCGCCATTGTGAAGCCACACTGCGAGCAGCATGATACCAGCAGGCGCTGCCGTGGCATCATTGTGGAAACATCCTTCCTAGGACTCTCGAGGTAGGTGAACTCATACTCAGGCGGGTGCTCTCCAAGGAAGAGTTGCATAAGCTCTCTCCCATGTGGGAGGGCCCATTCAAGGTTGTCCATGTTTCCAGGCCTGCTGCCTGATACGTCTTCAACGTATCTATAATTTTTGATTGCTCCATGCTACTTTATCTACTGTTTTGGACTATATTGGGCTTTATTTTCCACTTTTATATTATTTTTGGGACTAACCTATTAACTGGAGGCCCAGCCCAGAATTGCTGTTTTTTTGCCTATTTCAGTGTTTCGAGGAAATAGAATATCAAACGAAGTCCAAACGGAATGAAACTTTCGGGGACGTGATTTTCTCACCGAACGAGATCCAGGAGACTTGGACCCTACTCCAAGAAGCTTCCGAGGAGGTCACGAGGTGGAGGCGCGCTACAGGCGCGCCCCTACCTCGTGGGCTCCTCGGAGCTCCACTGACGTACTCCTTCCTCCTATATATACCTACGTATCCCCAATAGAACAGAGAGGGAGACAAAAAAAATCTAATTCCACCACCGCAACCTTCTGTATCCACGAGATCCCATCTTGGGGCCTCTTCTGCAGCTCCGCCGGAGGGGGCATCCACCATGGAGGGCTTCTACATCATCACCATAGCCCCTCCGATGAAGTGTGAGTAGTTTACTTCAGACCTTCGGGTCCATAGCTAGTAGCTAGATGGCTTTTTCTCTCTTTTTGGATCTCAATACAATGTTCTCCCCCTCTCTCGTGGAGATCTATTCGATGTAATCTTCTTTTTGCGGTGTGTTTGTTGAGACCGATAAATTGTGGGTTTATGATCCAACTTATCTATGAATAATATTTGAATCTTCTCTAAATTCTTTTATGTATGATTGAGTTATCTTTGCAAGTCTCTTCGAATTATCCGTTTGGTTTGGCCAACAAGATTGGTAGTTCTTGCAATGGGAGAAGTGCATGGCTTTGGGTTCAATCTTGCGGTGTCCTTACTCAATGATAGAAAGAGTTGCAAGGCACGTATTGTATTGTTGCCATCGAGGATAACAAGATGGGGTATTTATCATATTGCATGAATTTATTCCTCTACATCATGTCATCTTGCTTAAGGCGTTACTCTTTTTCAACTTAATACTCTAGATGCATGCTGGATAGCGGTCGATGAGTGGAGTAATAGTAGTAGATGCAGAATTGTTTCGATCTACTTGTCACGGACGTGATGCCTATATACATGATCATACCTCGATAACCTCATAATTATGCTCAATTCTATCAATTGCTCAACAGTAATTTGTTCACCCACCGTAGAATACTTATGCTCTTGAGAGAAGCCACTAGTGAAACCTATGGCCCCCGGGTCTATTCTCATCATATCAATCTATATCACTTTATTTACTTGCTTTTTTTACTTTTCCTTTTACTTTTTACTTTGCATCTATCTACCAAAAATACCAAAAATATTATCTCTATCAGATCTCACTCTTGTAAGTGACCGTGAAGGGATTGACAACCCCTAAGCATTGGTTGCGAGTTGCTATCGTTTTGTGCAGGTACGAGGGACTTGCGCGTGACCTCCTACTGGATTGATACCTTGGTTCTCAAAAACTGAGGGAAATACTTATGCTACTGTGTTGCATCACCCCCTCCTCTTCGGGGAAAACCAACGCAAGCTCGAGACGTAGCAGTGCTGCGCGCCTAGAGACTCAGGAGGGGGTACCCATTCCAAAAGCCTCGAACATCCAAGATCTCCGGAAGCTTTACCCCTGACAGAAGGCCAGTGCCTGTGAAGAAGGCCCGGTTCCTGTGAAGCTCTCCGCCCGAAGAAAGGCCCGGTGGCTATGAAGAAGGCCCAGTGCCTGTGAAGCTCGCCGCCCGTGACACTCTCACGTAATAATGAGTTGGGGTTGTACACGCCCTGGAGTCTCCGGAGTGCCGCCCTCGGGCCTCGGGGGCTCCCGCCCACGCCCAGTGGCAGCACTTAGCTCCGCGCTGGTGAGAAGACGTCAAAGACTAGACTAGGTGCCGGACGCGGATTTTCATTTGCTTTCCGCAGTTAGCTTGTTCTCCCTTGTTTGAACCTTTATTGAAGTTGCTTCTAGTGTTATTTGCCGTCTCCTGCCCCTGTTATCTGTTTTCAGCTTTTGTCTGACTCGTTCTCTCTCTCGCAAACCTCGCGAGGGGCTGCACGGGCGCCCTCGTGAGCCCTTCCTCTCTTAAATTTCACGAGGCTCTCTTGTTCGAGTTCGCAGTGGGAGCACCCCTCCCAGTCCATGCCCCTTGGGCATCGCGACACAAAGCACCGGGCCATGGCCGGCAACCCTCGCAACCAAGGTTCGGAAATGATTCTCTCAACAGATTTTTTGCAGCTCTTAAGGCACCCAGCGAGGCCTCAAGAAGGCACCTCGCGAGGCGGAAACTACTGCAAGCGTCCCGAGCTAAGTTGTTCCTATGCACGGACACATAATGACGACACCATAACACAACACTCGAACAATAAATGCAGTACGATAATCAGGGGATCATAGTCTGTTGCACGCCCCCACGGGGCCCCATACTTCTCTCTCTCGATGCAGGAAAAGGACAGAAAACAAAATTAAAGCAGTGCATGCCTTGCAACAGCTCGCGAGGAGGGATCTGCGTCATCCTCCCGAGCTCAATCAGACTCCGCCTCACACTTCAGCGGAGCGCAGCGACGGGACGACCCGCCACAGCCCTCGAAGCGGGTGCGGCAGCGTGGTGGCCGATCGCGGCCACCGCTGGAGGAGCTGTCACCGGAGGAGGATCCGCTGAAGCTCGATGAGCTACAATCGCCGCCGGGAGTGGGTCTGCCTTCACTCTCGTCATGGCCGTCGCCAAGGCCGAGCACCTCACCGCCATCATTGTCTTCAAGGCAGCACCCTACACGGCGGCCATCTTCTCCGAACACCCTCACGTAGAGGGTCGCGTCGCCGTCATACTTGAAGTGGAGGGTGCACCGCCTGCTCAGGCCATGCGCGCGGGCAAACGTCTGCCAGCCCCTGGTCATGGCTACATTGCCGGCGACGGAGATCTCAACCGTGACCCAGGAGGCCATGCTGCAGCAGCCGTCCTCCTGCAACCAAAGCCCGACGGGGCCAGCGGCCTGCAGTTCACCGGCGAAGAAGCGAGGGAGCTGGAGCTAGTTGCCGGCCGGGTTGTCCGACCACACAACGAACTCCGGCAGCACCTCTGCCGAATGGAAGCGCGGTCAGGGAGGCCGCACAGCCACGGCACGCCTTCCCCCGCCAACTGGGATGCCTCAACATGGGCGACCACCACCGCATGAAGGGCCACCACCGCGACCACGGGAAGCCACGGTAGGGGTCGCGGGATGCTTGCAAGGAAGACCATGGCCGCGCTTGGGCGGAGGAGAGCCTGGCCCTTCCTGGCGAGCCTTCCCCTTCTCCGCGGCCGAGAACCTCTTCACGGGCGCCACGGGGCGCAGCAAGCTACAGGAGCGAGGAGGGAGAAGAAGCAGGCGGGGCAACAAGATATGGACAATGGGGGCTTTCGCCCCTCCCCATTTATAGTCCAGGCGAGGCCAACCGTCGACCTCCACAATCACAGGTAATGATGACTCTTTTTGCATGCAGCAGGGACTCGTCAAATCGGGCAGTTGCCGAGGCTGCATGAGGAAGTGGAGACGCCCACGTCCAATTAGTCATCGCGCGTTGACCAAGGCCGCAGGCTGTTGGGGCCCGCGACGTTCCACACTGGCCCTTTGGCTTCGTCGCTAAGCCAAGTCCGAGCATGCCTTGGGCCCGGGCGCTATTGTCGGCGTTCTAGGAACAGGGTCCCCAGACTTGCCTGCCTGCGGCCTGCTGTGCGGCTCAATCGGTGGCCTAGTACGACCCGTCTTCATCAACCAAAGCTCAAGACCCTCGCGAGGGGCCAAGCCTCGCAGGATGGACAACGCAAGGCCTCCTCAGGGGTGGCCTCACCAGGCAGGCTTGCGAGGAGGCGGAGAGATCAAGGCAAGGGGTACCTTGCGATGTGCCCATGACGCAAGCCATGATGATCAAGACGAGGCGGGCGCCAGGCGGGCGCCAGCCCATGCAGTGTCCTCGTTTCCTCTTTGGTGCAAAGGGGGCAAGCACAGGCGTGGAGTACTGAGGCATCAGGCAAAGGTTTCCTTATTGGTGCAACGAGACCAAGACCAGCAGGATGGCAGGATGGAGGTCACCGTGGAGCCCAAGACGGCGTCATCACCAGTGCCTTTGGCAGTCAAATACCACCTTTATTCAGGATAGCTTGTACTAGCTATCCCCTTTCAAAACGGCCGTTGTTGGCTCCCTTCCTGCTCAATGTTTGGGAAGAGGACCAGGGCCTCTATAAATAGGGCTAGCCACCACAGTAGAAGGCATCTGGTCTGGACAGATCGATTCCTACTCAAGCACACCACACCACCACAAGAATACCTCTTCTCGCGAGGCTGTTCTTCCTCTGTACTGTTCATCATCAGCCCGAGGCAATCCACCACACCACACACTGGATTAGGGTATTACACCACAACGGTGGCCTGAACCAGTATAAACCTCGTGTCTCTTGTGTTGTTCATCGTGCTAGCTTAGAGATCGCGGCGAGGCTGAGGGTGTGTTTCGGTTGGGAGAGATCTTTGTGCGCACCCCAGAGTTCGAACCTGAAGGGTTTTGCCGGAACCCGATATCCGACAATTTGCTTTATGTTTTACGTCGGCATAGCCCGGCCCTGCGCAAACCTCAACCGCCGTTGGCCCCTACCGGATCACCAGGACGGGACCAAGGAGTGTGGGGCTACATGACAAGTTAGGCTCCTGAGTCGCGATGCTCGGGAGTCCCCCTTGAAGCGCAAATAGCAAATAGGGAGGGAACGTAGGAGTAGATCTAGGATTCTACATCGGCAGCGCCCGGCCCTGCGCATACCTCAATCGCCATTAGCCCTGACCGGATCACCAGGACGGGACCAAGGAGTGAGGGGATACGTGACAAGTTAGGCTCCTGAGTCGCGATGCTCAGGAATCCCCCTTGACGTTCAAATGACCTTCATACCTGGGCTCCGCTCAGGGAGGGGGCGCGACGACCAGGTCTGGAGGACCTGGCTGGGTGGCGTATGCTCGGGCATGACCTGGGCGCAGCCCCCGTGCCCAGCCCCCTCGCGCGACGCTCCCGAGGGGAGGTGTTGCGATGAGGCCAGACAGTGAGCTCTGGGCTCCCTGAGGTTGATACGGCTTGAGGCCGCCCTCAGTTGTTTATCACCAGCGCGGAGCATAGTGCTTCCGTATGTGTACGGGCATAGCCGCTCCTCGGCGGTGTCATCAGCCAGCGCGGAGCATGGTGCTTCCACTGGTACGTGGGAGGGGGGCTCCCTCTGGAGTGAGCCCCCCGGGGCGTGTACAGCCCCGCCCTGACGCGTGGCTTGCACGACAGGGCTAGACGAGGTGTATCTGGGCACTCGTGGGCCAGCGCGGGACTCACGAGGCCCTACCACAAGGCGGGTTGTGCCTGATCTTGAATCCTGGACAGCTGTGTGTTCCTTCGAGACGGTTAGGTACAAAAGCTCTGCGTCCTCCAGTCCCAGCCCTCGAGCGAGCTCAGCCGCCGCTGGTATGCCAGGTCGCGATACCGTGGTCAAGGCCAGGAGGTGAGGGCTGGAGAGCCAGTAAGAGCTCCTGAGTCGCGATGCTCAGGAGCCCCCCTTTTAACGTGCAAGCGAATTGCATGAGAGAGAGAGAGAGAGGAGGCCCGTGGTAGGCGGCAGGTGATAATCACATGTAGATTAGGCACGAAAGGCAAATCAGCTTAGGTAAATGCAGGAAGGATACATTCCACTGGATCAGACCCAAGCAGCTTGGGGATGATGCAGCCCGAGGGGCGCCCCCAGCAAGGTAAGCTAAAAACACAAAAGAGATACAATGCCGCAGGGACGGACCCACGCAGCCTGGGAATGATGCAGCCCTGAGGGCGCTCCCAGCTGAAATGAACTTGGGAGATGTCACCTGGTACCGTTGTAGAGGGGGTGTTGGATTAGCTGAAGATGCGCGGTGAAGAGGTCGTCCCTCATGAGCCACTGGGGCCCTGAGCCTCAGTAGGCTCGGGGGGTCCAGGTGGTTCCTTGAGGACCGTCTCCATCTCTGCTAGGACTGCGTGATGCCTGGCCTCCCGAGCGCCAGAATGCTCCGCAGGTGACGCTGGTAGGTGGCAGCCGCGTACGGCAGGCCAACAGGCATGTGAACGTAGCTGTGCGGCGGACCCTCGCAGCGTCCCACGTGCGAAGGCCAGAGGCGCTCCTGAGATGCGGCTCGGTTGAGCCCTGGGACGTCGATGCAGACACGCAGCCCACCATCCTCGCCTGGATGGGGGGCCACGTGATACGTCTCCAACGTATCTATAATTTATGAAGCATTCATGCTATATTATTATCAATTTTGGATGTTTACGGGCTTTATTATACACTTCTATATTACTTTTGGGACTAACTTACTAACCGGAGGCCCAGCCCATATTGTTGTTTTCTTGCCTATTTCAGTGTTTCGAAGAAAAGGAATATCAAACGGAGTCCAAACGGAATGAAACCTTTGGGAGAGTTATTTTTGGAACGGAAGAAATCTAGGGGACTTGGAGTGCACGTAAGGGAAGCAACAAGGAAGCTACGAGGCAGGGAGGCGCGCCCTACCCCCTAGGCGCGCCCCCACCCTCGTGGGCCCCTCGTGGCTCCCTCGACCAACTTCTTTCGCCTATATATGTCCATATACCCTAAAAACATCGGGGAACACAATAGATCAGGAGTTCCACTGCCGCAAGCCTCTGTAGCCACCAAAAACCAATCAGGACCCTGTTCTGGCACCCTGCAGGAGGGGGGATCCCTCGTCGGTGGCCATCTTCATCATCCCGGCGCTCTCCATGACGAGGAGGGAGTAGTTCACCCTCGGGGCTGAGGGTATGTACCAGTAGCTATGTGTTCGATCTCTCTCTCTCTCTCTCGTGTTCTTGATTTGGAACGATCTTGATGTATCGCGAGCTTTGCTATTATAGTTGGATCTTATGATGTTTCTCCCCCTCTACTATCTTGTAATGGATTGAGTTTTCCCTTTGAAGTTATCTTATTGGATTGAGTCTTTAAGAATTTGAGAACACATGATGTATGTCTTGCATATGCTTATCTGTGGTGACAATGGGATATTCACGTGATCTACTTGATGTATGTTTTGGTGATCAACTTGCGGGTTCAGTGACCTTGTGAACTTATGCATAGGGTTGGCACACATTTTCGTCTTGACTCTCCGGTAGAAACTTTGGGGCACTCTTTGAATTACTTTGTGTTGGTTGAATAGATGAATCTGAGATTGTGTGATGCATATTGTATAATCATGCCCACAGATACTTGAGGTGACATTGGAGTATCTAGGTGACATTAGGGTTTTGGTTGATTTGTGTCTTAAGGTGTTACTCTAGTACGAACTCTATGACAGATCGAACGGAAAGAATAGCTTTGTGTTATTTTACTACAGACTCTTGAATAGATCGATCAGAAAGGATAACTTTGAGGTGGTTTCGTACCCTACAATAATCTCTTCGTTTGTTCTCCGCTATTAGTGACTTTGGAGTGACTCTTTGTTGCATGTTGAGGGATAGTTATATGATCCGGTTATGTTATTATTGTTGAGAGAACTTGCACTAGTGAAGGTATGAACCCGAGGCCTTGTTTACTACCATTGCAATACCATTTGTGCTCACTTTTATCATTAGTGACCTTTCTGTTTTTATATTTTCAGATTACAAAAACCTATATCTACCATCCATATTGCACTTGTATCATCATCTCTTCACCGAACTAGTGCACCTATACAATTTACCATTGTATTGGGCGTGTTGGGGACACAAGAGACTCTTTGTTATTTGGTCGCAGGGTTGCTTGAGAGAGACCATCTCCATCCTATGCCTCCCACGGATTGATAAACCTTAGGTCATCCACTTGAGGGAAATTTGCTACTGTCCTACAAACCTCTGCACTTGGAGGCCCAACGACGTCTACAAGAAGAACGTTGTGTAGTAGACATCAAGCTCTTTTTTGGCGCCGTTGCCGGGGAGGTGAGTGCTTGAAGGTATATCTTTAGATCTTGCAATCGAATCTTTTTGTTTCTTGTTTTATAACTAGTTTAGTCTATAAAAGAAAATTACAAAAAAATGGAATTGAGTTTGCCTCATACGCTTCATCTTTTTAATATCTTCCGTGAGAATGATGGGAAGGAAAAATGTGCTGAAGTGCTAGAAGAAGAAGTCTATAAAATGTTTGGCACTAAATCTTTGAATGATGAGCATGATTGCAATGTTGTTAGTATGAACTCCTTGAATATCCATAGTACTAATGATGATTGCACTAGTTATGATGAAAATGTCTCTTATAAGCATGCCAATTTTTGTGGAGTGTATTGGGTTTGCAAGTACACACCAAATAGGGAAGATAGATATTGCAAGAGACATAAGCATTTAGAAACTAAATGGTTGCAAGAAAGGCTAGATGTGAGTGCTTAAAATTTAAAATTTCCTTTGCCGTACTTGTGAACTTTGCAATGAACATGGTCATTTACATCTCCGATGCAAATTGTTTCATGATCGAATTGTGTCCAAAAATTGTGATGATTTGATTTCCCTTGCACATCATAATGAACTTAGTTTGCTTTTGGGTTATGAAGAAATAAAACGTTTAACTAAGAATCTTCCAGAATTTGGCCTTAAGATATTTCTTGATATTGATCTAGAGGAAATTTATATGTATTGTGCGGTGAATTGCATTGAAAATCCTTATATTGCCAATTACATAAAGAAAATAAGGCAAATAGAAGATGAAGAGAATACTAATGAAAGGGAAGAGACTTCTCAATATCCTCCTATTATTTCTTATGATGAATCAGGTAACGAGGAGGAGCTTTCTATTCAACCAATCTCATCAATAAGGAGCTCAAAAAAGAAGGTTGAACCCACACATGATGTGAAGAAGGAAAAGAAAATACGGAGAAGCAAAGGTAGAAAGGTATCCCTCCCAAATGATGTTGCTCCTACTACTCATTGTGATAATGATAATTGCTATACTATTGGTGCTACCCATACTATTAATAATGATGAGAGTGATTATGCTTATGATATGGAAAGTCCCAAGCTTGGGGATACTACACTTAATGAAGATGATATTTTTAGCCTCCCAAGTTTTGATATGCAAATTTGTTATGATGATAGCATGCCTCCTACTTATGATGATTATATTGATGAAAGTGGGTTTGGAAGAGTGTCAACTGTAGGAAGTAATGATCCCACTATTTTGGAGGATGTTGAATCTTATTGTGATGAATATGAAAGTGGATTTGGAGAGGTCATGACTTTATTTAGTGATGATTCCACTATCTGGGAAGAGGTTTCAATTGATTATGATGAGAACAAAGTTGCTAGTTATGATGATTATTGTGATGAAACTTATGCTATAAAAAGTAGTGATGATTATATTTATAAAACTTGTCATGATTATGATTACCATTTTTCTTAACATTACTCTTTTAATGTGGAAACTATTTATAGTATCCAAGTCTCTTATGATACTCCCACTATTCCGAATGAGAAGAATTTTGCTTATGTGGAGACTAGTAAATTTTCTATGCAAGTAGATCATGAAAAGAATGCTTTAGGTGCTAGTTATGTTGTTGAATTCATTCATGATGCTGCTGAAAATTATTATGGGGGAGGAACATATGCTTGTAGGAATTGCAATAATATCAAGTCTCCTCTCTATGTGCTTAAAATCTTGAAGCTATGCTTGTTTTGCCTTCCTATGCTAGTTGATTATTGTTCCGATAAGTTGTTTGCTCATAAAATCCCTATGCATAGGAAGTGGGTTAGACTTAAATGTGCTAGTCATATGCTTCATGATGCTCCTGTTATGTTTCAATTCTTATCTTTTGTGTGAGCATCATTGAAATCATCATGCCTAGCTAGAAAGGCATTAAAGAAAAGCGCTTGTTGAGAGACAACCCAATATTTAACTTTACTGTTTTTGTGTGTACACATGATTATGCTACTTTAGTAACCATGTTTTATTGCTTTTGTTTCAATAAAGTGCCAAGTAAGACCTTTAGGATAGCTC
This sequence comes from Aegilops speltoides, assembly GCA_021437245.1. Classification (NCBI taxonomy): domain Eukaryota; kingdom Viridiplantae; phylum Streptophyta; class Magnoliopsida; order Poales; family Poaceae; genus Aegilops; species Aegilops speltoides. Next base: position 416,349,663 of record CM038142.1, on the reverse strand, counting down.
ACGGTGATAGTTGTGTTGATCCTGCTGAAAATCAGAAACTTTTGCACCCAGTAAATTAGTTTTAGTAATTCACAGGGACGTGCTTTTGATCTGATACTTTTTGCTATAGATGTGCAAACAAATTTCTTAGGACTTCCTAATTTTTTAGGATTTTTGGAGTTCCTGAAGTATAAGTTTGATACAGATTACTACAGACTGTTCTGTTTTTGACAGATTCTGTTTTCTATGTGTTGTTTGCTAATTTTGACGAATCTATGAGTAGTATCGGAGGGTATGAATCATAGAAAAGTTGGAATAAAGCAGATATTACACCAATATGAATTTAGAATGAGTTCACAACAGTATCTAAGTGGTGGTTTTATTTTCTTATACTAACGGAGCTTACGAGTTTTCTGTTGAGTTTTGTGTTGTGAAGTTTTCAAGTTTTGGGTAAAGATTCGATAGACTATGGAATAAGGAGTGGCAAAAGCCTAAGCTTGGGGATGCCCCAGGCACCCCAAGGTAATATTCAAGGAAAACCAATAGCCTAAGCTTGGGGATTCCCTAGAAGGCATCCCCTCTTTCGTCTTCATCCATCGGTAACTTTACTTGGAGCTATATTTTTATTCACCACGTGATATGTGTTTTGCTTGGAGCGTCATTTTGTTTTATTTTGTTTTGCTTGATGTTTGAATGAAATACCAAGATTTGAAATTCTTATATGAGACAGAGTCTTCACATAGCTACATAATCATTTAACTACTCATTGATCTTCACTTATATCTTTTTGGAGTAGTTTGTCATTTACTCGTGTGCTTCACTTATATCCTATGAGTAAATGGTTGCATGAGTTGAATGTCATAAATCTGATATTATACATGTTTCATATGCTTATCCCATGGGGAATAATGACTTCACTTATAATAAGTAGAGGTGTTAAATTTATTGGTCATTTGAACAATCCATGAAAGAATATTGAAGGAAGAGAGGTTTCACATATAAATATACTATCTTAAACATCTTCTATGATTGTGAGCCCCATTAATTATTTTCAAACCTGAGCAAATTAGTTGATATTGGACAAGGAAGACAACGTAATGAGTTATGCTTGGGTATATTTGTATTGATGTTATATTGTTATAGATCCTCCAACATGTGGTGCTTGCTATTTAGAATCCTTTGCTAGCCAAAATATCAATACTAAGCGGGAATACTGCTTGTGCATCCAGATCCCTTGAACCGAATTTCTTCCATGAGGTTCCACCATACCTACCCATATGCGGTGTTTATCTGCCGTTCCAAGTAAATTTGCATGTGCCAAACTCTAAACCTTCAAATAATAATCTGTTTTGTATGCCCGAATCGCTCATGTAGCGACCAGGGGCTGTCAGTATCTTCCATGCTAGGTGGGTTATTCTCACGATAGGTGGACTCCGCTCATCATTCATGAGAAAAATGGCTGGTAACTGGGATGCCCAGCCCCATGGTCAAAAGAGCAAAATCAAATCAAAATAATTGCAAGCAATACTCCCCCAGGATTGATGGTAGTTGGAGGCACCCGTCGTTTCGGGCAAGCCATGGATTGGTGATTGTTGGTGGAGGAGGAGTAAAAGCTTTACCATTCTGTTTGGGAACCGCCTATAATGGATCCAGTATGGAAGAAACTGGTAACCCTTGGTTCTTATGTTGACAATGAAAGCATATCTCTCAAAATTATTTAGCTCTATTTCAAAACCGAGCTCTGGCACCTCTGCAAATCCCTGCTTCCCTTTGCGAAGGTCCTATCTTTTACTTTTATGCAAGAGTCAGTAGTATTCATTCTCATTCCAATCTACTCTTTAGTTGGCAAGCATCATGTGATGGGGAATGATCTAAGAATATATGGCCATTCAAATATATTTGATCATGAATTATTACTGTTGACAATTATCTATATGATAAGTAAGTTGGGAGGCAAAACATTAAGCCCCTATCTTTCTCTGTGTTCAATCGATGCTATTTGTTCTAAAAATATGCTTTGAGTGGTAGTAATCATGGAAGACTATATGATAGTTGAGTATGTGGGATTTGCTAAATCAAAGCTCTGACATAGACCCTTCCTGAAAATAAGATGAATTGCAATTGTTTGATGGCTGAAAACATAGTTTGCTAGTTTTCAAGAAAGTTTATGGTCTATGCTTTAATATTTGAATAGCCTGTCACTTGATCATGAGAAGTTTTATGACATGAGCTACTGTTATGACATATAATGATGCTAGAAAAGGTGATTGAAATTACCATTGATCAAACTTGTGCACCTGCTAGCACACACTTCATAAATTATTTCTTTTATCATTTACCTACTCGAGGACGAGCAGGAATTAAGCTTGGGGATGTTGATACGTATCCAACGTATCTATAATTTCTAAAGCATTCATGCTATATTATTATCTATTTTGGATGTTTACGGGATTTATTATACACTTTTATATTACTTTTGGGACTAACCTACTAACCGGAGGCCCAACCCATATTGTTGTTTTCTTGCCTATTTCAGTGTTTCAAAGAAAAGGAATATCAAACGGAGTCCAAACGGAATGAAACCTTTGGGAGAGTTATTTTTGGAACGGAAACAATCCAGGGCCTTGGAGTGCATGTAAGGGAAGCAACGTGGAAGCCACGAGGCAGGGAGGCGTGCCCTACCCCCTTGGGCGTGCCCCCACCCTCATGGGCCCCTCGTGGCTCCCCCGGCCGACTTCTTTCGCCTATATATGTCCATATACCCTAAAAACATCGGGGAACACAATAGATTGGGAGTTCCGCCACCGCAAGCCTCTGTAGCCACCAGAAACCAATCGGGACCCTGTTTCGACACCCTGCCGGAGGGGGGATCCCTCACCGGTGGCCATCTTCATCATCCAGGCCCTCTCCATGACAAGGAGGGAGTAGTTCACCCTCGGGGTTGAGGGTATGTACAAGTAGCTATGTGTTTGATCTCTCTCTCTCTCTCTCTCTCTCTCTTGTGTTCTTAATTTGGCATGATCTTGATGTATCGCGAGCTTTGCTATTATAGTTGGATCTTATGATGTTTCTCCCCCTCTACTATCTTGTAATGGATTGAGTTTTCCCTTTGAAGTTATCTTATCGGATTGAGTCTTTAAGGAATGAGAACACTTGATGTATGTCTTGCATATGCTTATTTGTGTTGACAATGGGATATTCACGTGATCTACTTGATGTATGTATTGGTGATCAACTTGCGGGTTCAATGACCATGTGAACTTATGCATAGGGGTTGGCACACGTTTTCGTCCTTACTCTCCGGTAGAAACTTTGGGGGCACTCTTTGAAGTACTTTGTGTTGGTTGAATAGATGAATCTGAGATTGTGTGATGCATATTGTATAATCATGCCCACGGATACTTGAGGTGACATTGGAATATCTAGGTGACGTTAGTGTTTTGGTTGATTTGTTTCTTAAGGTGTTATTCTAGTACGGACTCTATGATAGATAGAATGGAAAGAGTAGCGTCGTGTTATTTTACTACGGACTCTTGAATAGATCAATTAGAAAGGGTAACTTTGAGGTGGTTTCGTACCCTACAATAATCTCTTCGTTTGTACTTCGCTATTAGTGACTTTGGAGTGACTCTTTGTTGCATGCTGAGGGATAGTTATATGATCCAGTTATGTTATTATTGTTGAGGGAACTTGCACTAGTGAAAGTATGAACCCTAGGCCTTGTTTCCTACCATTGCAATACCGTTTGTTCTTACTTTTATCATTAGTTACCTTGCTGTTTTTATATTTTCAGATTACAAAAACCTATATCTACCATCCATATTGCACTTGTATCACCATCTCTTCGCTCAACTAGTGCACCTATACAATTTACCATTGTATTGGGTGTGTTGGGGACACAAGAGACTCTTTGTTATTTGGTTGCAGGGTTGCTTGAGAGAGACCATCTTCATCCTACGCCTCCCACGGATTGATAAACCTTAGGCCATCCACTTGAGGGAAAGTTGCTACTGTCCTACAAACCTCTGCACTTGGAGGCCCAACAACGTCTACAAGAAGAAGGTTTTGTAGTAGACATCACCACGTCAGGCAAGCGGCGGTCGCCGCGCATGGCTCTCGCTTCCTGAAGCTCCTGAGTGGTCTTGGCAATGAACTCCGGAACGTTAGGCTTTCCACGCCATGTGCCTTTGTGAGGGAAACGTGCCACAAGGCACGCCTACAAGTGGTGCCCGAGTGCCTCCCTTGTGATGTTGGCGAGGTCTGCGGCTGTCCAGAAGGGAGCCCCCGAGCCCTACCCGAGGAGAGCGCCGGGCACGCCTTCCTATACGATGGAAGGAGGCGCCCCAAGCACGGGCGCTGAACCTGACGCGGCACCACCCGGGATGCCAACCTCCTAAGGCCTTGTGCGGAGCGGTTGCTTCTTCTTCTTGGGGACTGCCTCAGGAGTGTTCTCGCCCTGCTGTCCGGGTCCTCGATTGATGCAGCTTGGAAGGCATGCTCAAGGGAGCACACCGCATCTCTCTCTTCGCAGGGGACCATGATGATTCTGCCGCTTCCTGGCATCTTGAGGTCGTTGTAGCCGTGGTGGGTCACCGCCATGAACTTGGCTAGGGTTGGATACCCGAGGATGGCATTGTACGATAGGTGGATGTGGGCGACGTCGAAGTCGATGAGCTCAGTGTGGTAGTTATTGCGGTGTCCGATGGTGACAGGGAGGCGGACCTGCCCTATCGGAGTGGTGGAACCGTTGGTGACTCCTGAGAAAGGCTTGGTAGGTTGGAGCTGATCGTATGGCACTTGAAGGTTGTCGGACGTCTCAACGGACAGGACGTTAAGCCCTGCACCGCCTTCGATGAGGGTCCTGGTGACTTGCACATTGCTGATGACTGGTGAACAGAGCATTAGGAGGACACCAGCAGTAGCCGCACACTTGAGTTGATCTGCCGAGCTGAAGGTGATGGCGCAGTTGGACCACCTAAGCGGGTGCGTGGCCTCGAGCTTGGGGAGGACTGCCTTCACCTCACAAGCGAACTGCTTGAAGATGCACTGAGAGGCTGGGGCCTGAGCTCCGCCCAAGATGCAAGCAATAGCACGTGGCTCCTGGAAGCCCCCAGCCCCCTCGTCCTGGTGATGGTCGTCATTCCTTCATGGCGATGGCGACAGAGGAGGAAGGCCTGCGTTACCCTACGGGCGGTCCTCGCGAGGCTGATCCCATCCAGGCATCCTCGCGAGGCTGGTCCTGCTAGCGATCCTCACGAAGTAGGTCACGCCACTCCTGGCGAGGGCCACGGTCGTCCCATCATCCTCCGCCACGTCCTCCTCCTCGGACGTAGCCCCGGTCGTTGTGCTCAGGGCGTCGACCGAAGCGTCCTTCTCGAACGGCCATGAGCTCCTGGCACTCGTTGATGTTGTGGGTCTGGAGGTTGTGGTAGGCGCAGAACGGTCGGCTGCCCTTGGACGACTCCGGCTGGTCCCTCCTGCGCTTTGTGTCTGGCTCTGCCGCGAGCACGGCTACTCCCTTGCGCTTCACGTCCTTGGCCTTGGTCTTCTTTTCTTCTGGATCAGCAGCTGGAAGCTCGAGGAGGGAGAGGTGTCCCTCCTCAGCTCTTGCACACTTGGTCGCCAGGTTGAATAGCTCCAGGGATGTGCACAACTCCTCATGGATGGCGAGCTCCTCCTTCATCTTGACGTCGCGGACGCCATCAGAGAATGCTAGGATGACGGGCTCATCCGTCACCTTGGGGATCTTGAGGCGGACGATGTTGAAGTGCTGGACGTATTTCTGCAGGGTCTCCCCGGGCTGTTGCTTGATGCAACGCTGGTCACCCGCGGCCGTGCGGCGGTCGCGAGTGCCTTGGAAGTTGGTGATGAAGTGGCTGGGCATCTCGTCCCAGGAGGAGATCGAGCCGGGAGGCAGGTTGAGGAGCCACGAGCGGGCACCATCCTTGAGCGCCACTGGAAACTAGTTCGCCATGACCTTCTCGTCTCCGTTGGCCGCCTCGATGCTCAGCTCATAGAGCTACAAGAACTCCGCGGAGTCGGGGGTGCCGTCGTAGCGAGGAGGCAGGTCCGGCTTGAACTTGCCTGGCCAGGCGACGCTACGCAGCTCGGGTGTGAAGGTGCGGTAGCCTGCTATGGTCACCGGGGCCCTTTGCTAATGCGGAGCTTGCTCTTGATGGTACCCGCGCACCGCTGCCAGAGGCAGCACACGGCTTGTCGTACCGGTGCAGGGACGCGGTCTTGTCGCGCTGGTGCAGGGAGCATGGGGGCGCCTTCTTGAGGCTGAAGGATTTCTTGGCAGCTTCTTTCTTGTCGCGCGTGCGCTGGATGTGGTGGGTCACGTCCAGGGGCCGTGCGCCTTGGATCCAGGGTGCCGTCTTGGGGTGGAGGTGGTGGAGGCGCTCCATGAGCCGCGTCGCCCGTACCTGGCGGAGGGCGAGGCAGCGAGAGGGACGGCGCGGGAGAGCCCGCTGCGGTGCTGACGAGATCGATGATGCGAGCGAGCCATTCTTCGTAGAGGTCGTCCACGGGGCGGTAATGCAGGAGCTCACGTGCCAGAAGCAGCATGGCATGCGCGTCCGTGGGGGCGCGATGCGCATGGGATGACAAGCCAGCTAGGGTTAACGACGGAGTGGCGGTGCGGCCTTCCCGCCGCACCGAGGGGTGCAGCGAGGATGCTTGCTGCTCAGTCCCCACCGAGCCAGTGGCGGCGTTGGCGGCAGGGGACGGAGAACGACAAGGAGGCCCGCCGATTGGAGCCGTCTGGGCGACGCGAGCGGCAAGAGCAGCCCGACACTCGGCGCAGGCTCAGCGGGCGTCAGACATGGATGCGACGAAGCAATGGGACGCGGATCAGCGGAAAGAAGATTTTGGTGCACCCCTACCTGGCGCGCCAAATGTCGGATATCGGGTTCCGGCAAAACCCTTAAGGTTCGAACACTGGGGTGCGCACGAATATTTCCCCTTACTGAGACACACCCTCAGCCTCGCGGCGATCTCTAAGCTAGCACGATGAACTCACAGCATAAGAGACACAAGATTTATACCGGTTCCGGCCACCGTTGTGGTGTAATACCTTACTCCTGTGTGGTGGTGGTGGATTGACTCTTGGGCTGATAATGAACAACACAAGGGAAGAACAGCCTCGTGAGGAGAGGTGTTCTTGAGCTGGTGTGGTGTTCTGCTTGGGAAGGATTCGATCTGTCATGAGTTGCTCCCCCGGTCCCCTTCTACTATGGTGGCTAGCCCTATTTATAGAGGCCCTGGTCCTCTTCCCAAATACTGAGCGGGAAGGGATCCAACAATGGCCATTTTGAAAGAGGACAGCTAGTACAAGCTATCCACATTAAGGTTGGTCTTCGCCTGTCAAAGGCGCTGGTGGTGACGCCGTCTTGGGCTCCACGATGACCTCCGTCCCACCGTCCTGCTGGTCTTGGTCTTGTTGCACCGATATGGAAACCTTTGCGTGATGCCTCGGTATTCCGCGCCTACGTTTGCCCCTTAGCACCAAAGGGGAAACGAGGACACTGCGCGAGCTGGCGCCCGCCTGGACTTGGTCGTCATGGATTGCGTCACGGGAACCTCGTGAGGTACCCTTTTCCTTGATCTTTCCGCCCCCTCTCGAGCCTACCTGGTGAGGCCGCTCCTGAGGAGGTCTTGTGTCATCCGCCCCGCGTGGCTTGGCCCCTCGTGAGGGTCTTGAGTGTTTGTTTGATGAAGATGGGTCATACTGGGCCACTCGTGGAGCCACGCCGAGGGCCGCAGGCAAGCAAGTCTGGGGACCCCCGTTCCCAAAACGCCGACACTGGGCTCGAGAGAGTCGCTGGATTCCCAGGAGTCATCGCTGCTGCTGGAGGGGATGCCGGCAAAGTCGGAGGCGAGCGTGACACTCACTACCGTGCCCCGCGGGCTGCTTCCTCCGGGGCAGCACTCCAGCCACCGGCCCTCCCCGTCGAAGACCTTGAAGAGCAATGTGGAGGCGCCGTCGTATTCGAAGTGGATGGCGAGAGCCCCTTCTGCACGACACGTGCGGGCAACTTCGCCCCATCCACAGGTCATGAAGATACCACCCAGAGGCACTACCTTGACCTGTGCTCCTGTGGCCAGGCTGCAGCACCCGGCATGTTGTACCCACAACTCAAGTGGTCCCCTCAAAGGCATCTCGTCGCTGAAGAACCTCGGGAACCGGATTGCTGGCCGCTCGACTTTGGCCTGCCCGCTGCTGCCCCGAATCGTGCGGCGGTGGGCATTGCCGTCCTACATGTGGGAGTACAAGGGAAGCAGGAAGCCAGGCGGAGGCTGCTCATACCAAGGCCGGGTCACAACCTGCCTTGCACCGGCATCATGAGGACGGCTAAACCTCGTCATCGGAAGAAGCGGTTCAGGCTCCTCCCGAGGGGCTTTTCCCTTCCCCGTCGTGGAAAATCTTCTGATTGGCACCATGGACGATACGGCAAGACGGAGGAAAAGGAGAAGCGGGCAGCAAGAATACAGACATGAGCGAGGGGGGCTCCGCCTCTCCCCTCATTTATATCTAGAGGGAGGCCAGCCGCCGGCCTCCAAGATCCCACGCAATGATGGTTTTCACTACATGCAGCAAGCAACTCGTCAAGTCAGACAGTTGCCGAGGCGGCGTGGAGAAGCCAAGACATCCACGTCACATCAATTGCCACGCGTCGCCCAAGGCCGCAAGAGGTTAGGGCCCGCGATGCTCCGCACTAGCCCTCTGGCTTCGCCTAGAAGCCAAGTCTGAGCGCGCCTTGGGCCCGGGGTCTACTGTCGGTGTTATGAGAACAGAGGTACCCAGAATTGCCTGCCTGTGGCCCGCGGTGTGGCTCCATCGATGGCCTGGTACGGCCCATCTTCGACATCGACAACTCAAGACCCTCGCAAGGGGCGAAGCCTCGCGAGGCGAACGACATCAAGACCTCTAAAGGGATCAGCCTCCTTAGGCTGACTCCCGAGGAGCGGAGATTTTTATGCAAGGCTCACATCGTGAGGTTCGGGTGATGTGAGCCATGAAAATCGAGGTCAGGCGGGCGCCAGCGGGTGTAGTGTGCCAGTTTCCTCTTTGGTGCAAAGGAGGCAAGCAGCAGGCGCGGAGTCCTGAGGAAGCAGCCAAAGGTTTCCATTCCCGTGCAACAAGACCAAGACCGCCAGGACGGAGGTCATCGCCGAGCCCACCGCGGCGTCACGACCAAAGGCTTTTGCAGGCGAAGACCACTTTAGTCATGATAAGATGTACTAGTTGTCTCCCTTCAAACTTGGCTGTTGTGGGATCCCTTCCTGCCTTTGTTTGGGAAGAGGACCAAGGCCACTATAAATAGGACCTAGCCACCACCATGGGCGCGGGACGACGGATCAAGTCGACCGCTTCCATTCCACCCTCACCAGCCCTCTTGAGCTCAAGAAAACACCTCCTGAGGTTGTTCTCGACTTTACTAGTTCATCCTCAGCCCCTCGAGGCAAATCCACCACAAAGCAAGATTAGGGTTTTACATCGCAAGGTGGCCTAAACCTGGGTAAACCGCTGTGTCCCCTTTCCTTCGAGTTCGGCGCGCTAGGTTGTGAGATTGGCGAGTAGGCAGACTTGGGAGGTTGAGATCTCTGCACGCACCCCAGAGTTTGAACCTCTCTAGGATTTGCGGAACCCAAAATCCAACAGAAGCATATGCCCAAACCTTCCCCAAATGGGACAAAAATTTTACCACAGCATGTTGATGCCGCTCCATGATAGCATGCCAAGTTTCATGAATTTCAAACATGTTTTGGATTTACTATAATTTAAAACCAGGTATCTTAATGTTTGCGGCCGAGTGATGGTGGCAGGGTGTTTGAAATTCATTCCCATTTCTTGCATGGGACCTAAGCATGCACCCAAGGACACATATTTGATTTTTCAATCAATTTATATGCAAAGGAGCATGTGCATGTAGTTCAAATTTGAATTATGCACATAAAATGCCGAGAAAACCCAGTTAATGTATGAAAATGGCCAAACAAACCCGAAAATTCCAAAATTTAACACAACACTCATGTTGTTCTATGTTGTCGGATATCGGGTTCTGGCAAAGCCCTTGAGGTTCGAACACTGGGGTGCGCACGAAGATTTCCCTACCGAATCTCCCTCTCAGCCTCGCCGCGATCGCTAGGCTTAGCTAGATGAACTCACAGCACGAGAGACACAAGATTTATACAGGTTCGGGTCACCATTGTGGTGTAATACCCTACTCCTGTGTGGTGGTGGTGGATTGCCTCTTGGGCTGATGATGAACAGTACAAAGGAAGAACAGCCTCACGAGGAGAGGTGTTCTTGAGCTGGTGTGTTGCTCGGGGAGGAATTGATCTGTCCTCTCTTCTATGGTGGCTTGTCCTATTTATAGAGGCCTTGGTCCTCTTCCCAAATGTTGAGCGGGAAGGGATGCAACAATGGCCAATTCGAAAGGGGACAACTAGTACAAGCTATCCTGACTAAGGGTGGTCTTCGTCTGTCAAAGGTGTTGGTGATGACGCCGTCTTGGGCTCCACGGTGACCTTCGTCCTGCCGTCCTGCTGGTCTTTGTCTTGTTGCACCGATATGGAAACCTTTGCCTGATGCCTCAGTACTCTGCGCCTGCGCTTGCCCCCTTAGCACCAAAGAGGAAATGAGGACACTACGCGCTGGCGCCCGCCTGGCCTTGGTCGTCATGGCTTGCGTCACGGGAACCTCGCGAGGTACCCTTTGCCTTGATCTCTCCGCTTACTCGCGAGCCTGCCTGGTGAGGTTGCCCCTGAGGAGGCCTTGTGTCGTCCGCCCCGCAAGGCTTGGCCCCTCGCGAGGGTCTTGAGTGTTGGTTGGTTAAGACGGGTCGTACTGGGCCACTGGTGGAGCCACGCTGCGGGCCGCAGGCAGGCAAGTCTTGGGACTCCCATTCCCAGAATGCTGATAGTAGCCCCCGGGCCCAAGGCGCGCTCAGACTTGGCTTAGCGGCAAAGCCAAAGGGCAAGTGCGGAGCACCGCGGGCCCCAACAGCCTGCAGCCTTGGTCGACACGTGGTGACTGATTGGACGTGGGCGTCTCTGCTTCCCCATGCTGCCTCGGCAACTGCCCGATTGACAAAAAGGCTGGCGTGGGCAAGGCTTGCCTTCATTGCTTTCCTTCGCCTTGCTCCAGATCCCCTTCCTTGTTTCTTGCTTCTGCTATCTCCAGATCCACTTCGATCCCTTCGCTCTCAGCGAGCGATGGAGCCCCGCAAGGCCAAGGTTGATGCGCAGCCAGCTTGGTACGCGCCGGCCCTGGACGCCCCCAATGTGTCGGAGAAGAATCTCGCCGCCACACGCCTGCTGACGGCGGTGGAGAGCAACAAAAAGGGGGAGACCAAACTCCGGGCTGGCTCCGCCGTGCCGGAGGCTCAGGGGAGCACTTTCTACCCCTTCTTCACGAACACCGTCATCGCAGGCCTGGTTACTCCCTTCTCTGACTTCTTCTACGATGTCCTCTGCCATTACAGGTTGCAAGCCCTTCATCTCCATCCCAACTCCATCCTTCTCTTGTCAATTTTTGCCTACTACTGCAAGGCGCATGTTGGGTGATGCCATCCGTGGCTCTGCTGCGCCACTTCTTCCTCCTCCGAACCAACGGCAACCACACCTTGGTGTGTGCCAATTTTGTCGTGTACGGGAAGGCCCACGCAATCTCGAAGGCCGGGAATAGGGCCGACAGCTTCCGGAGCAAGTCGGTCATGATGGATGCCAAGTGTGTCCACCCCTGGTTAGCGCTACCTATGGAGATGCCCTAGCCCGACAAAGGGTGGTCTCGCGCGAAGTTCGCTGACGATCGTGCGAAGTTGGTGCCGGAGAAGATGAACGCCGACCTGAAGCCAGGCAACACGAGGGCGTCGAAGCTGACGAGGGCCACGCTCCTGAGGGAGTTCTTGACGCAGCGGGTGGCTCCACTCCAGGCGCGCTCGTGCCCCTTATGGATGCTTGGGGGTGCAGACGACAAGCATCGCCTGAATCCGGCGGCCTTGGCTGGTGAGGATCTGGCCGTAGCTCTCTGCCTCTTGGTCGGGGACGATCAAGAGTATCCGCCGAATGCCCCTATCCCTCTGTTCCTCCGCAAGGATAGGTCTTGGGTGGTGGCTGCCATGCCCACCTTCGACGGACGTGGCCTGGTGCCGGTGGCACCCCCTGTGTTCCGGGGGGCGATGACGCTGGTGGACGTGTCTTCGGGCGACTCCTGTAGAGGAGGAGGAGAGGAAGAAGATGAGAGTGCGACTCGGAGGCGACCCTCGAGGGGACGGGGGATACCTCCCCCCCGCGCAGGGCCGACATCCTCTGCACCTTGCCAGACGACGACGAGGCCGGCGCCACCCCAGAGGAGGAGGATCCGCCTGCGATCCCGAAGAAGGGCAGGTCGGCGCTGATCTCCCGAGAGGCTGCTTCTGCCCGGACGCTGCCTGGAGCCACTTCCAGCCCTTCTGTTGCGCCTTCCCTTACTTCTGGAGCCCTTGCGGCTGCGCCCCGAGTCACGAGGCTCTCGGGCTTCAAGCTCAGCAAGAGGAGGGTGGACTACTCCTCGGTAGACCAGTAAGTGTCCGAGCTCCATCTCGTCCTTGATTATGTTGCTGGTACTTGACATTCTCCATCGATTGGTTAGGCCGCCGCGTGCGGCGAAGAAGAGGAAAGAGGATGCAGTGACGCCATCTAGGGCCGATTCATCTACAGTGGCCGCACCTTCTTCCATGGGGAGGGAGGCGACGGCGTTCGCACCTCCCTGCCAGGTCATCCTCGCGAGGCCTGGAGGAGCGCCCTGGTAGGGCGCCATCCCCCATGGCCCCGCTGGCTCCGGAGGTGCCGATACCCGATGCTGTTGCTGAGGTACCCAAGGCTCAGGAGCCCCAGTCTCCTGAGCCATGGTTACTGTAGGATCAAAAGTATGTCTAGAGGGGGGGTGATTAGACTACTTGACCAAATAAAAACTTATCCTTTTACCAATTTTAGTCTTTGGCAGATTTTAGCTAACTTAGCACAAGTCAAGCAATCTTAACACAATTCAAGCAAGCATGCAAAGAGTATATGAGCAGCGGAAACTAAAGCGTGCAACTTGCAAGAATGTAAAGGGAAGGGTTTGGAGAATTCAAACGCAATTGGAGACACGGATGTTTTTGTCGTGGTTCCGATAGGTGGTGCTATCGTACATCCACGTTGATGGAGAATTCAACCCACGAAGGAGTAGCAGTTCTTGCGAGTCCACGGAGGGATCCACCCACGAAGGGTCCACGAAGAAGCAACCTTGTCTATCCCACCATGGCCGTCGCCCACGAAGGACTTGCCTCACTAGCGGTAGACCTTCACCAAGTAGGCGATCTCCCTGCCCTTACAAACTCCTTGGTTCAACTCCACAATCATGTCGGAGGCTCCCAAGTGACACCTAACCAATCTAGGAAACACCACTCTCCAAGAAGTAACAAATGGTGTGTTGATGATGAACTCCTTGCTCTTGTGCTTCGAATGATAGTCTCCCCAACACTCAACTCTCTCTGACAGGATTTGGATTTGGTGGAAAGAAGATTTGAGTGGAAAGCAACTTGGGGAAGACTAGAGATCAAGATTCATGTGGTAGGAATGGAATATCTTGGTCTCAACACAAGTGTAGGTGGTTCTCCCTCAGAAAATGCAAGTTGGAAGTGTAGGTTCATTCTGATGGCTCTCTCCACAAATGAAGAGGAGGTGGAGGGGTATATATAGCCTCCACATAAAATCTGACACACAACTTGCCAATCTCCGTGGGACTGAATTGAGAAACTCGGTCGGACCGATTCCGCAAATCTAGTGACCGTTAGGATTTTTGGTGGAACCGACATGCAACTCGGTAGGACCGATATGGTTAGGGTTAGGGCATAAAGTAATCTCGGTGAGACCAATTACACAAACTTGGTAGGACCGATTTTGGTAATAAGCTAACCAGAGAGTTGGTTAGGTAAACTTGGTGGGACTGATTCGCTCATTTTGGTGAGACCGAAATGTTACGAAAAGGAAACAGAGAGTTTACATTGCAATCTCGGTGGGACCAATCGCTCATCTTGGTGGTACCGAAATGTTACGAAGGGAAACAGAGAGATTACAATCCCATCTCGGTGAGACCGAGATCCCTATCGGTGAGACCGATTTGCCTAGGTTTGTGGCAGTGGCTATGACATCTGAACTTGGTGGCGCCGGATAGAAAGAATCGGTGGGGCCAAGTTTGACTTTTGGCTTAGGTCATATGTGGATGTGAGAAAGTAGTTGAGGGCGTTGGAGCATATCACTAAGCATTTTGAGCAAGTAAGCCATTAAGCAACACCTCATCCCTCCTTGATAGTATTGGCTTTTCCTATAGAGTCAATGTGATCTTGGATCACTAAAATATAAAATGTAGAGTCTTGAGCTTTGAGCTTGAGCCAATCCTTTTGTCCTTAGTATTTTGAGGGGTCCACTTTTCTCATCCATGCCATGCCAATCGTTGAGCTTTTCTGAAATATTCATCTTGAAATAGCATTAGCTCAATGAGCTATATGTTGTTAGGAATTACCAAAACCACGTAGGGATAGTTGCACTTTCAGTCTCCCCCTTTTTGGTAACTGGTGACAACATATAGATCAAAGCTTCGACAAATGATAATAAGATTGAAAAACATTGTCGCTTTGAGAAGTATGTGATAAGCAAGATCTCCCCCTAAATTTGTGCATAGTTCAAGATTTGCTTTGGACTGCAAATGCACAAAGAGTTAGAATCATGGGTTACTCTTCCATGTGACATACATCTTGGTGGAGTGCTCAAAATGATAATAATTAAATGCATGCACTCATCACCAAGTAAAGTGGATGATCATATAGGGATAAAAGGATAATGTCATCCAACAAGCATTAAGGTAGCATATGATCAAACACATGATCATCCAAGTATCTCACAAAAGCATAAAGTATCTCAAACAAGCAAATAAAGTTCAACCACCAAAACAAGAGAGAACAAAAGCAACACACTCTCTCGAAGCCTATGATCTATACATTTTTCTCCCTCTTTGGCAAGTTACCAAAAAGTTCATAGAAAACGCATAGCACTAAATCGACTCTCAGGCTTGGTCTTCAGGTGGTGGTGTAGAGATGGCTCCTTGGACGAAGACTTCAGTTGATGTCTATGGAGCTGGTAGAGTAGGTGATGGAGCTGGTTGCACAGAAGCTGTAGCTGGTGTAGATGAAGTGGCTCTGGTGTCTGGAACAGGCACTGCAGCTGATCTCTGACTCCTGGGCACTCTGGCAAAAGCATCAGTAGTAGTCTTGCCCTTCCTCTCCTGCATGTCATCCTGAAGTTGCTCAACAACTGATTGTATCTCAGTGACCTTCACATCCAAGTCATAGAACTTCTGCTCCATGATCCTCTCCAGGCTCTCCTGGTTTTGAGCCAGGGTGGCCAATCCCTTCCCAATCCTCAGAGTGGAGGCAATCAAGTAGCCAAGCTGATCCTGCTTGCTCTTCAAGAAGTACCGAGATGCCTCATCAATGGTTGGCATCTTTGCTGCCTTTTCATTCCTTGCCTTCTCCTTCTTTGCTTGTGCTTGCACAGAAGATGGTTCATTTTCATCCATTACCACTGTGTTGTCCTCAAAATCTGGATAGATGGGCATGCGTTCCTTGTCTAAGAGGTATGTGCCAGTGCCCATCTTGGAGTTGATTAGCTCCTGGATCTGTGGGGCATACCCACAACTTCTCTTTTGGTCTGCAGCTATCCTCTTGATAGTTTCCACTATGAGCCTCATGACCTTGAACTTTTGAGGCACATCAAATATGTGAAGTAGGTTGATAGCATGGCCTCTGATCATTTTGTGATCACCAGACTTAGGCAAAAGAGTGTGCCTGAGGATCCAGTTGATTGTTGGCAATCCTGACAGAAGGTAATGTACTGATCCAAACTTGTGTGTCTCAACAGCACCATCTAGGATCTCTCTGTACATATGTGCCATGGAGTTGTGATCCTTCTTCTTCTTGGCATAGGTATCCAAGTCATCCTCTTTTTCCTTAGGTGCATTGATCAAATTTTCCCATTCTTCAACTGATGATTGGTACCTAGTACCTTTAGACATCCAAACAATCCTTCCATCTGGGTAGAAGTGAGCTGTGGAGTAGAACTGCATAATAAGCTCATCATTCCACTTTGTGAGCTTCTTCCCAACAAAGTCATCCACTCCACACGCATTGAAACTGTCATACACCCCTGGATAATGCTCTTCATTCTTCCTGATGTACTCCTAGTCCACCCATCTCATATCACAGACAATTGGCTTCATGTCAAGCAACACTGTCTCATAGAAGTCCTGCTGTTCCTTTGTATGGAACCTGTAGTCCAGAGCAGTTCTCCTCCTGACTGCATAGGGATCAGTCAATCACCACTACCTGAGTCCTGCATCCTTCCTCAACTTCATATCCTCAGCTACAGGATGAACATCATTGTGATCTGGAATTTTGGGCTTCAACTTTCTCAAGACATGTTCCTCCTCATCTTCTTCTTCAATAGTAGCTTCAGGCACTGGAGCCTTGTTCTTCTCTCCAGCGGGAATGTTCCTTGTATTCCTCTTGGGTGCAGAATTGGGCTTTGATGAAGCAGATGCCTTAGGAGCTTCTTTGGGCTTTGATGAAGTAGCCCCTGACCTGATGGCATCACCCATAAGCTTTTGAGCTTTGGGTGCTGGTGCAACAACCTCTTCTTCTTCTTCTTCATCAGAAGAATGCTTCTCAAATTCTGCCATTGGATCAACTTTCTTGCACCATCTCCCTCTCTTTCTTTCCTTCTTCTTTCCTTCTGCAGCAACCTCTTTGGGTTCAGATTCCAAAGGAACTTGAGTAGAGGCTCTGGCCTTAGACATGGGAATTCTTTTGGCAGGTGCTTTGGTCTTCATACCAGGCTTAGTGGCAGCAGCTGTGCCATACTCCTTGAGCACCTTCTTCTTGGAAGTGGCCTCATCCTCAATAGCCACATAGTCTTCATCCTCAGAATCTGAGGTTCTCTTCTTTCTGGCCCTGGTGGCTGCCTTGGGTAAGTTACTGGCTGTGCTCCTGCTACCTTCATGATAGCTGCTAGAGGGACTAGTGCCGTCACTCATCTAAACCTGCTCGTCAGACTTATCTGACTGTCACTTTGATCAGACATGTTGCAAACACTGACAGCAGACCCTGTGAATAGATATAGATGAGGTAGAGTAGATGAGCATCTCAAAATACATAGGTTTTTGCAAAAGAATGAGTCAAAAACTTAGTTTTAGTTTTCCACAAAAAGCATTTTGGATCTACCGATTTGTAAACTCGGTGATACCGAAGCAGCTTTTGGAACCTAAACTAGTGAACTCGGTCAGACCGAGTCACAGTTCGGTGGCACCGAGACTGCTAAGGTTTCACAATGTCCGGAACTCGGTCACACTGATTTGCAATTCTCGGTCAGACCGAGAATCACATGTGCAATGGCCTTAGCCGAATCGGTGGAACCGAGTTCTACAACTCGGTTGGTCCAAGATGGTTTCGGTGGAAACCTAACCCTAAATTTTCAATTCACATCTAATCTACGAAGTGTTTTCGGTGAATAAGATGATCTCAATCGTGGCAAGATTAATGGCAAAACAATGTGCTAGGAATTCGGAGTGGGAATAGCACAAAGATCAAGTCCATACCCTAGTTCAGCGATGGACTTGCTACGGCGGCAACGGCGGAGATGATTCCCGTTGACGGCGACGGAGACCAGTGGCGGGAGGCAGCTGGCGACGAGGAGGACGATCCGGAGACCCAGGGAGGCAGAGCAGGCTAAGCGCGGGCGAAAGAGTTCGGAGAAATTTCCAAAATTTGACCAGTGGATATATATAGCCTGACCCTGTCGGTGTGACCGAGTGGAACAACTCGGTGGCACCGAGATGCATAACTGCAAGTAGTTACTGCAAATCGGTGTGACCGAAAAGTTCAAATCGGTTGCACCGAGATTGAAAACCAAGATCGACTTAGTGATCTCGGTATGACCGAAATGGAAGAATCGGTCAGACCGAAACACACAAAGAAGTTTTGCAAGTTTAAGTCTATGACGAATCGGGGACTCCGAGTGCTCCTCACACAGAGTGGTTCGAATCTGACTAGATCAAATTTTGTGATGTAGCATGAATAGAGTTTGAGATAAGAAAAACATAGATAGCTAGAGAAGGTTCTTAGGCATTCTTGTCCATCCACTTGGCAAAAAAAGAGAAACCAAACAATCAAAACAGCAAGTGGATGTCCTCGAATGAGTAAAATATGCAACCAACATGCTCACACAATAAAATGGCAAATGAAATATGTGGCAAAGCATGCAGAACCAATTCTAGCATCTATCAAGCAATTGGCGATGACTAGGTCATCTATATATGAGTATATTGACGTAGGAGTCAAATGAGAACATTTGATCATAGTTCATACTCATCATTTAAGCACAAGTGGGGTTACCACTTTTACATCATGCATTGTTGTGTTCACACCATTAGAGTTGCTTTGACTCAATTCTTAGAGTAAAGCTCCCCCTAGATGTGAGATCCCCCCTAAGAGGGATGAACTAACCTTGGGTTTTGTCGACGGTGACTTCATGTAGGTGTTGAAGATGTGGATGCTCAATGTTGATGTAGATCATTTGGAGCAATCCTTTGGAGTGAGTTGCACTTTCAATACCTACACGGGTTAGTCCCACAAGGAACAAACAAGGATATGCATAGACATAGAGTGATGCACACACAAGATGATGTCTATGAAAGCATTAGGTTACCTTGTAACTTGTCTTACCAACAATAGGGTTTGTGACTCCTTGAACGAGTGCAAGATGTGGAAGTTGATTGCACTTGTTCTTGCCAAAATGATATGAGTGAAATATGTTGGCAGAGTCACCCTCAAGAACTCTCTAGTTCTTCTTCTTCGGGATCCACATCATCTTGATGGGAATCCTTGGAGTTGTAGTCATACTTGATGAAGTAGAACTTGATGAAGTCTTGGGAACCCACATTACCAAGGCCTTAGGAGCTTCTTCAAATGCATCAATCTCCTCTTGAAGCTTATCCTTGCCTTTTTGCTTGTGGTCTTGTGGTGGAAGATCATCTTGAGCTTGTGTTCCTTTGAAGGAAGTGGGATCATACTTCTCTTGTTGAGGAACAAACTTCGTCTTGGGGTATTGATCTTCTTCCCACTCAACTCCATTGGCATTCAACTTTCGTTCAAAACCAACACCTTGGTTCTTCGGGTGCCTTCCTTGCTTGCGTACAATTTCCTCTAATTGCTTACTCCCGGCAAGGCTCTTGTAAACACCTTTCTCTATAATTCCCTTCAATAAGCTATTTTCTTGCTCAAGTGTAACTTGGCTAAGAGAATCATTAGTGGAATCAAGAGAACTACTAGAAGCAACAATATTGGATTTAGCATGACTATTGTTACTACTGGAGGAAGAATCCTTCTTGTTCTTGTTACTAGACTTGACTTGAGGCATGTAAGTAGATAAGAGTAAACGCTTGGCAATGTAAGAAGAACTTTTCTTACGAAGATCATCATTGATTGCCTTTAAGAACTCATGCTCTTGCTCAATGTTGAGCTTTTCAAAGCCTAACTTCTCATGAGTCCTTAAAAGTTCTCGATGATCTTCTAAGATAGTTTCATGAGCTAACTTAAGAGTGTTTAGTTCTTTAGTTAGAAGCTCAATCTTCTCCTTATCATTGTCATTCGTTTTATCTTGATTAGCATGATTAATTGACGTTTCATCATAGTATGCATCACTAGAGTTGTCAACAAGTAAATCATCGTCACCTAGCAAGTCATCTTCATCACTATTGAAATGAACATACTCGGGGTGTGATACCTTTGGGCCGTTAGCCATGAAGCATCTTCCAAGTCCTTCATTTGGTGAATCAAATATGTCATAGGAGTTGGTTGACACAAGTGCTAGACCGGCAACACCTTCATCTTGAGTATATTCGGAGTCGGAGTGATAGCTTCTCTCGGAGTGATTGTCGAGTCGGGCGGATACCCATTCACCAACATGAGCTTGATGTCTTCGTTTTGTGTAGCTCCTTGATGACTTGTCCTTCCTTTCCGAATCCTTGCTTCTCCGGGATGTTCTTCGTTCATAACGATCATCTCTACTCCTCCTCTCTCTTGGTGGTGATTCTTCTCTTCTACTTCTCCTCTTAGGTGATTCTTCTCTTCTTTTGTAGGGAGTTGTACACTCATTGGAATAGTGTCCGGGTCTTCCACAATTGTAGCAATTACGCTCTCGACTAGAAGATCTTTTGTCATTGTAGGAACTTGACTTGGAGCTTCTTTCTGTGCTTCTACTCTTGTAAAACTTGTTGAAGTTCTTCACCATTAGGATCAATTATTCATTCAAGGTTTGTTTCTCACTTGATGATGTGGGAGGTTCACATGAGGCTTTGTAAGCACCACTTGACTTGTTGTGAAGTTCCTCCGTATCCTTGAGTGACATCTCATGAGCAATAATTCTTCCAATGACTTCCGTTGGCTTGAGATCTTTGTAATTGGGCATCATTTGGATCAATGTGCACACAGTATCATATTTTCCGTCCAAAGCTCTTAGGATCTTCTTGATGATGAATTTGTCGGTCATCTCTTCACTTCCTATGCCGGCAATCTCATTTTTGATAAGAGCAAGCCTAGAGTACATTTCAGCGACACCTTCACCATCTTTCATTTTGAACTTGTCAAGCTAACTTTGAAGCACATCCAACTTGGATTCCTTGACGGAGTCGGTACCTTCGTGCATATCAATCAAAGTATCCCAAATTTCCTTTGCATTCTCAAGACGGCTGATTTTGTTGAATTCTCCGGGGCACAATCCGTTGAAGAGGATATCACAAGCTTGAGCGTTGTATTGCATCATCTTCAACTCTTCCGCGCTAGCTTCACGGTTCAGTTCTCTCCCATCAAAGAATTCACCTTGCAAGCCAATACACACAATAGCCCAAATGGCGGAGTTATGTCCAAGAATATGCATTTTCATCTTATGCTTCCAACTAGCAAAATTAGTACCACCAAAGTAAGGACCTCTACGGTGATAATTTCCCTCGCTAGATGCCATACTTTCCTAGGTGGAAAAACCAAGGCTATGACTACCAAAGCTATGGAAATCAAAGCAAATGGAGACCAAAGCTCTGATACCACATGTAGGATCGAAAGTATGTCTAGAGGGGGGTGATTAGACTACTTAACCAAATAAAAACTTATCCTTTTCCCAATTTTAGTCTTTGGCAGATTTTAGCTAACTTAGCACAAGTCAAGCAATCTTAACACAATTCAAGCAAGCATGCAAAGAGTATATGAGCAGCGGAAAGTAAAGCATGCAACTTGCAAGAATGTAAAGGGAATGGTATGGAGAATTCAAACGCAATTGGAGACATGGATGTTTTTGTCGTGGTTCCGATAGGTGGTGCTATCGTACATCCATGTTGATGGAGACTTCAACCCACAAAGGGTAATGATTGCGCGAGTCCACGGAGGGCTCCACCCACGAAGGGTCCACGAAGAAGCAATCTTGTCTATCCCACCATGGCCGTCGCCCACGAAGGACTTGCCTCACTAGCGGTAGATCTTCATGAAGTAGGCAATCTCCTTGCCCTTACAAACTCCTTGGTTCAACTCCACAATATTGTCGGAGGCTCCCAAGTGACACCTAGCCAATCTAGGAGACACCACTCTCCAAGAAGTAACAAATGGTGTGTTCATGATGAACTCCTTGCTCTTGTGCTTCAAATGATATTCTCCCCAACACTCAACTCTCTCTCACAGGATTTGGATTTGGTGGAAAGAAGATTTGAGTGGAAAGCAACTTGGGGAAGACTAGAGATCAAGATTCATATGGTAGGAATGGAATATCTTGGTCTCAACACAAGTGTAGGTGGTTCTCTCTCAGAAAATGCAAGTTGGAAGTGTAGGTTCGTTCTGATGGCTCTCTCCACGAATGAAGAGGAGGTGGAGGGGTATATATAGCCTCCACACAAAATCTGACCGTTACACACAACTTGCCAATCTCGGTGGGACCGAATTGAGAAACTCGGTCGGACCGATTCAGCAAATCTAGTGACCGTTAGGATTTTCGGTGGTACCGACATGCAACTCGGTAGGACCGATAGGTTGGGGTTAGGGCATAACGTAATCTCGGTGAGATCGATTACACAAACTCGGTAGGACCGATTTTGGTAATAAGCTAACCAGAGAATTGGTCAGGTAAACTCGGTGGGACTGATTCGCTCATTTCGGTGAGACCGAAATGTTACGAAAAGGAAACAGAGAGTTTACATTGCAATCTCAGTGGGACCAATCGCTCATCTCGGTGGTACCAAAACGTTACGAAGGGAAACAGAGAGATTACAATCCCATCTCGGTGAGACCGAGATCCCTATCGGTGAGACCGATTTGCCTAGGGTTTGTGGCAGTGGCTATGACATCTGAACTCGGTGGCGTCGGATAGAAAGAATTGTTGGGGCCGAGTTTGACTTTTGGTTTAGGTCATATGTGGATGTGAGAAAGTAGTTGAGGGCTTTGGTGCATATCACTAAGCATTTTGAGCAAGTAAGCCATTAAGCAGCACCTCATTCCTCCTTGATAGTATTGGCTTTTCCTATAGACTCAATGTGATCTTGGATCACTAAAATATAAAATGTAGAGTCTTGAGCTTTGAGCTTGAGCCAATCCTTTTGTCCTTAGTATTTTGAGGGGTCCACTTTTCTCATCCATGCCATGCCAATCATTGAGCTTTCCTGAAATATTCATCTTGAAATAGCATTAGCTCAATGAGCTATATGTTGTTAGGAATTACCAAAACCACCTAGGGATAGTTGCACTTTCGATTCTGTGCCGCCTCCTCCTTCTGCTGCGCCGCTGGTTCCAAGACCTTCTGCCTCCTCCGACGTCTTGGAGCGTGCCCTTTCTGAGATGGCCCAGCTGCGAGAAGACCTCCAGGGCACCGACTCCCATCCGTGGGCCAGGCGTGCGAGCTGGTTTCAGCTGGCTTTACTCGGCGCCTCTATCCGACACATATCGCCCCCCATGTTTTATGGGAAATGAATTATATTTTCGTTATGTTCTTTAGAGCAATTTTTGGTTTTGCTTTTTTTGGCAAGAAATTTACTCTTATCTTTAACTTTAAGAAAAATTGTAGACCTTTTGGAACTTTTATAATTGGAACTATTAAAATTAGCCACTTCTTTGTTAAAAATTCACTTTCAAAATGGGGGTGTTCTCTAAATAAACTAGCCGCATTATAAAATTTACAGAATTTCAAAATAAATACCTGTTTAAACAACACAATACAAATTTTATAAAAATGGTAATCAGAAACACTGCTATACAAACAATACTCTAAGTAAATTCCAAGTTACTGCATCTAAAAAAAAAAAGAAATTTCCTTTAAAAAACAATTGAGAAATTCGAAAACGGGACGATCGAAGAGTAAAAGACATTTTCCTATTTGGGTTTTTTTTTTTTATTTTTTTGGACCTTTTTTATTTATTTTTTATGGGTTTCAGATTTTTGCTATTTTTTTTTTTTTAATGTTTCTTCAATCTGTTTTTTAAACTCTTTAAATTCCTTTTCGCTCTTAAGTTATTTTTATGGAAAAGCTCCCAGGCGTCCAAAAGATTAATTCACCTTTTGGTGTTTTTGCAATTTTTTTTCATAAAGTTTTTTGTTTCTTTTTTTTTTTTTTTTTTCCCCTTGATTCATTTAACTATCCCTTTTTTAAGTAATTCCCAAGTGTTAAATACTTTAGCTTATTAATAAATTAATATCCGTGTAGAATAATTTTAAAAATTTAATAGTTTTTCATTTATTAAAAGTTACCTTTTTCCTGATTATTAAAAATATTGTTAATAAAAATTAGATCAAAAAAAAACCAATTAAAGGGAATTGAATGTTAATAGTCTTTTTAAAATCTTTTGTTAAATTGTTTTAAAAATCAAAAAGAATTAACTAATGGGGTAATTTTGCCACTTTTTTTCTCTAATTTTTTCTGTATTGGAGGAGTCTTAAAAGTCTCTTGTGCTTCAAATGATATTCTCCCCAACACTCAACTCTCTCTCACAGGATTTGGATTTGGTGGAAAGAAGATTTGAGTGGAAAGCAACTTGGGGAAGACTAGAGATCAAGATTCATATGGTAGGAATGGAATATCTTGGTCTCAACACAAGTGTAGGTGGTTCTCTCTCGAGAAAATGCAAGTTGGAAGTGTAGGTTAGTTCGATGGCTCTCTCCACGAATGAAGAGGAGGTGGAGGGTATATATAGCCTCCACACAAAATCGACCGTTACACACAACTTGCCAATCTCGGTGGGACGAATTGAGAAACTTCGGTCGGACCGATTCAGCAAATCTAGTGACCGTTAGGATTTTCGGTGGTACCGACATGCAACTCGGTAGGACCGATAGGTTGGGGTTAGGGCATAACGTAATCTCGGTGAGATCGATTACACAAACTCGGTAGGACCGATTTTGGTAATAAGCTAACCAGAGAATTGGTCAGGTAAACTCGGTGGGACTGATTCGCTCATTTCGGTGAGACCGAAATGTTACGAAAAGGAAACAGAGAGTTTACATTGCAATCTCAGTGGGACCAATCGCTCATCTCGGTGGTACCAAAAGCGTTCTGAAGGAAGCAGAGATTACAATCCCATCTCGGTGAGACCGAGATCCCTATCGGTGAGACCGATTTGCCTAGGGTTTGTGGCGATGGCTATGACATCCGAACTTCGGTGGCGTCGGATAGAAAGAATTGTTGGGGCGAGTTTGACTTTTGGTTTAGGTCATATGTGGATGTGAGAAAGTAGTTGAGGGCTTTGGTGCATATCACTAAGCATTTTGAGCAAGTAAGCCATTAGCAAGCACCTCATTCCTCCTTGATAGTATTGGCTTTTCCTATAGACTCAATGTGATCTTGGATCACTAAAATATAAAATGTAGAGTCTTGAGCTTTGAGCTTGAGCCAATCCTTTTGTCCTTAGTATTTTGAGGGGTCCACTTTTCTCATCCATGCCATGCCAATCATTGAGCTTTCCTGAAATATTCATCTTGAAATAGCATTAGCTCAATGAGCTATATGTTGTTAGGAATTACCAAAACCACCTAGGGATAGTTGCACTTTCAGTTACGCTGCCGCCTCCTCCTTCTGCTGCGCCGCTGGTTCCAAGACCTTCTGCCTCCTCCGACGTCTTGGAACGTGCCCTTTCTGAGATGGCCCAGCTGCGAGAAGACCTCCAGGGCACCGACTCCCATCTGGTGGACGGGCGTCTGGAGCTGGTTTCCCGCTGGCTTTACTCTGACGCCTCTATCCGAGCAGCGCTGGGGCTGGTCGCGTTAACCCCTGAGGAGGAGAAGAAGGCCGCCACCCAAGCTGTGGCTGCTCGCGAGGTGGCGCTGAAGGCTGCCACGGCAGCCCAGGACCGCTGCAAGGCACTGGAGGCCGAGCTACAGGATTTGCGCGACAAGCATGCCGAAGAAGCTCGTGGCCACTAGGCAGAGGAGGAGAGGATGAACGCTCGGGAGGACGCCGTCAGGGACCGCGACGCCGAGCTGGCACGGTTGGCGGAGGCACAGAGCATTGAGCGTGGCTGGCTGGAAACGCTGGAGCAGAAGGTGAGGGCGGAGAAGGCCGAGCTTGACGCTAAGGCGAAGGTCTTGGCTGAGGACCGCACGGCCTTCACACTCCTTGAGGAGAGGTCTCGCGTGGCGCTGAAGGCACTCGATGAGAAGGGCCTGGAGAAGCCACTGGCTACCGACGAAGACGGCCCGCCCAGTTGCTTCCTTTCTTGGTAGAGGCGCTTGAGGAAGTCGTGAGCGGCGTCGGCCCCATGGCAGAGGTGGAAGCTCGTGTCCTTTCTTCCGCAGCACTGACGCGCGTCTTCAGCCATCTCCACCTCCGTTACCCTGACGCCAACCTGGACGAGCTACTGGAGGCTTTGGGCGGCGAGTGCTACGTCGCTGCTTCTGAAGCCGTGAAGGGCCAGGTGGAGGCCTTGCTGGGGAGGTTCCGTGTCTCCGCTCCTGTGCCTGTGGCAGGCAGTGCTGCTGATCCCGCGGCCCCGAGTGGTAGCACAGGCGGTGCCACCAAGGGGGTGGAGTCCCTTACGCGCGACGGCGGTATCCAAGGGTGACGGCTTCTTTCCTGCTTAATTCCTACAATGTGCACCATGTCTCGTGGAGGCATTTAAACTTGTGTTGGTATTGTGAAGACAATTATGGTTTGTAATATTTGCTTTGAGATTTTGCTATTTCCTTCCTATTTGCTTTACGTTCTATGTCGGCAGAGCCGGCCCCGCGCATATCTCAACCGCCGTTGGCCCCGACCGGATCGCCAGGACGGGACCAAGGAGTGAGGAGCTACGTGACCAATTAGGCTCCTGAGTCGCGATGCTCAAGAGTCCCCCTTGATGCGTGAACAGCAAATAGAGGGGATGCAAGAGTAGATCTGGCGTTCTATGTCGGCAGAGCCCGGCCCCGCGCATGCCTCAATCGCCATCGGCCCTGACCGGATCACCAGGACGGGACCAAGGAGTGAGGGGCTACATGACCAGTTAGGCTCCTGAGTCGCGATGCTCAGGAGTCCCCCTTGACGTTGAAATGACTTTCATACCTAGTCTTCGCTCAGAGAGGGGCGCGCGACGACCTGGTCCAGAGGACCTGGCTGGGTGGCGTACGCTCGGGCGTGACCCGGGCGCAGCCCTCGTGCCCAGCCCCCTCACGCGACGCTCACGAGGGGAGGTGTTGCGATGAAGCCAGACACTAAGCTCTGGGGCTCCCTGAGGTTGATACGGCCGTGGGGTCACCCTCAGTTGTTTATCACCAGCGCGGAGCATAGCGCTTCCGTATGTGTACGGGCATAGCCGCTCCTCGGCAGTGTCGTCAGCCAGCACGGAGCATGGTGCTTCCACTGGTGCGTGGGAGGGGGCTCCATCTAGGGTGAGCCCCCCGGGGCGTGTACAGCCCCGCCCTGACACGTGGCTTGCACGGCAGGGCTAGACGAGGTGTATCCGGGCACTCGTGAGCCTGCGCGGGACTCACGAGGCCCTACCTCAAGGCAGGTTGCACCTGGTCTTGGATCTTGGACAGATGTATGTTCCTGCGAGACAGTTAGGTACAAATGCTCTGCGTCTGGAAGGATCGATAAGAGGTGTCTAGAGGGGGGGGGGTGATTAGACACTAAGTACCAAAAGTTGCAGTTTTTAACTTCTTTAAGTTGGAGTGGAGTTTAGGCACAAGTTTA
Organism: Aegilops speltoides; assembly: GCA_021437245.1. Lineage (NCBI taxonomy): Eukaryota > Viridiplantae > Streptophyta > Magnoliopsida > Poales > Poaceae > Aegilops > Aegilops speltoides. The sequence continues at coordinate 416,322,411 of CM038142.1, read as the reverse complement.
GCAATCACAACACATAGCAAGCAAGTATGCAAATAGTATATGAGCAGCGGAAAGTAAAGCATGCAACTTGCAAGAATGTAAAGGGAAGGGATAGGAGGATTCAAACACAATTTGGAGACACGGTGATTTTTGAGCCGTGGTTCCGATAGGTGGTGCTATCGTACATCCACGTTGATGGAGACTTCAACCCATGAAGGGCAATGATTGCGCGAGTCCACGGAGGGCTCCACCCACGAAGGGTCCACGAAGAAGCAACCTTGTCTATCCCACCATGGTCGTCGCCCATGAAGGACTTGCCTCACTAGCGGTAGATCTTCACGAAGTAGGCGATATCCTTGCCCTTACAAACTCCTTGGTTCAACTCCACAATCTTGTCGGAGGCTCCCAAGTGACACCTAGCCAATCTAGAAGACACCACTCTCCAAGAAGTAAAAAATTGTTCGCACATGAACACGTCACCGTGTACCCTCGACGACGGGGGTGATGCACCGCAACTCACGTCGAAGGAGACCCGCCGGAAGCGCGGTACGCAAGACAATCCGGCGGGCGCTTTTGTACACCCGAAACCCCACACGCCCGGGAGGGACCCCGTCAGGGCGTGCGGCGGCTATGGGCTGCCCTAGGTCGGCCTGACCGCCCCAGGGCCTCGAGGTTCGCCGTCCTGCTAAAGAAGAACGAACGAAGAACGAGGAGGAAGAAGAACAAGAGAGAAGGAAAAGTAAAGGTAAAATATGATAGATTGATTTGTCGATTGTATGTTGTTCAATCGGCCGTCACCTCTAGTCTATATAAGAGGCGGATGGACTTCCCGTACAAGAAAAGGACTTGCCTTGTCGTCCAAATCATCAAAATCTAGCCAAATTCGGACTTCTCACGACCTCCGGCCCGGATGTCCGGCTCTAGGCCCGGATGATCCGGCCTAGCCTAGTTTTCTGACAGCAGCTTACTGTTTTGGCTCTATAATCTGCATACGACCCTGGATTTGGACGTTTTTTATATCAAAATCAACCGTCTCGACGATACGCACAACTTTCATGTTTAACACTTTTTGATCTGAAGCCATATTGAGGGGTTTTAGGGCCGTTTTCTAAAGTCTGTAGCAGAAAAACTTGTCCGGACGTCCGGACGATTGCCCGGATTGTTCGGCCTTTACCCGGATCATCTGGGAGTTGATCCAGATCATCCGGCTTCAGTGCCAACCTTCTGGAATCTTAGTGCTTCAATTATCCGGATGATCCGGACCCCGGCCCGGATGATCCGGCCAACATTGATGCAGCGCACGGTTTTGCCTATAACTTTTGCATACGACCTCGGATGGGGACGATCTGTATATCAAAATCGTCCGTTTCGACGAGGTGAAGAACTTTGCAATTGTAACTTTTTCCATCTGAGGTCTTGTTAATTAGGTTTCATGCCATTCTTTAATCAGGTGTCAACACGGGTATCTCCGAAATTGTCATATCTTTTGCACTTGGGCTCATTTTTGGTCCATCTTTATATTTATTTCGATCATCTTGATGAGGGCCATCAAATGGTGACATAAACTCGTAATTTTAACCTCATTCCATTATAGACTTAAGTCACTCTTTGTGATCATGCCATTTTCGAGCGTCAACACATGCCCCCCTGTTTTTCGGCAAAGGTAGTATGCCGAAAAATAACTTGTATCATGTTGGTTCTAAGGACAATGTCAGTACTCCATCGGCCATTTTGCATGTGCTTAGGGCGATAAATATATATCAGCCATTATTTGCTTGAATCCTTGATGCAAATTTGGGTGAAACCTCTTCAACTTCATTAACAACTCGATGATAAAGTTTCATAGATATGTATCTCAAGGTCATCCTCCGAACCATATTGTTCACCCTTTTGTTAGGACTTTGCAGATAATCAACAACAAACTTTCTCCAATCCTCACTTTTACCTGCATAAAAACAATATTAGTGGCCGAAGCGGTGGACTTCGGTTTGGCCTTACCTATGTTGACGAGACTAAACATCGGCTATTGATAGAAATGCAACACACCATGATTAACATAGTAGCCGGATGCCTGCTGTGCCAACTCTTTCGAATTGTCATGTCTAGAAATATGAACAATTTTATAGCAACCCAAGGTAAATTTTGCATCTAGACATACCTCAAGATAAACTATAAGTGATTCGTCAAAACATTGATAACCCTTGGATATTTGTTGCACTACTCATAACGAATCACTGAAAGCCTCAATATGTATAGCCATATAGCATGTAAAAGATTCAATCCGAATAACAATGCATATTCGGCTTTGATTAATTGTGCAAAAAATATTCTAAGTGGCATGAGGCTTCATAAAATTGCACCATAAGGAGATATATAAACAACACCAACACCTTGGCCATTGTGAATTCAACCATCGAAACATAATCTCCATAGTACTGGAGAGACAAGGTTAATATCACTTAACATGTACCTTGTCTCAGTTCCAATTGAACTAAGGACGATGTTAAAATTTCACACCGGCCATGAAAGGATAGTTTCTTACGATGATAGTTAAGTATCGGCCATTATCATGAGGTCCATGTAGAATTCATCCATTAAAGCATGTACAGCCGAAATAAATAAATAAAATAGGAATAAAATATTTTGGCCCCTTTGTCTTAGCAACAAAAATGTAACTAACCAAATGTATAGTGATTTGGTAATAGTCTGTCATGATATGGAAAATTATGTTGCATCCATGGATCAAAATAAGTCCATGGAGGGTAACTGATCATACCTGTGGATGAATTCCATGGCAAAGGCATCAATGGCATTGTTGAAGAAAATGGATGATGTGCTAACCGAAGATTTTGATGTTGTGATGCGCACCTTCGGCTTAATTGTTTGGGGCTTTATTATTTCCTACTTCACTTTTATTGTACTTGTTGCAACAGAAGCATGCACATCATTTTTGTCTTGATTGATCTTCTTGGGAACCCATGACATGTTCTTCTTTTTCAGCTCTTGTGCACTAAGATTTTGTAATTTCTTCTTTTGCCAATATGATAAGCCGAGTGGGCATCTCGGTTATGATTCTGTTTTGACCAATGGCAATTCTTTCTTGGCCTTGTGCACTCTCAACTTCTTTTTCTTCAGATTTGGCATTTTGACTTTCAATAATTGGTTGCTTCATCTCATTGCCTTTAGTAGCCAATGTCAACACTTCCATTGGCTCTTTTTCATTTGAGATCAAATCGGAAGTAGCACTCTTACGACCATCTCTTTTAACGCGGTAAACTTGTTTGACCACCTCTTTCTTCTTCCTTGACCTCTGGACCGATTCCTTATGATTGAAACGGTCTTTAACATGTGATTATTCAGATGTTGATCTTCTTGGAGCTGCATAATATTGGTGAGATGGTCTAAAATAAGATGGAGATGTGCCCTTGTATCATACCTGTCCCATGATGAATATGTATCTATATGAGCATAGGGAGGCATCCACGGCATTGGCATTGACGGCCCAAAATAAGGATATGAATGTGTTGTATTAAAATTCGTACTTTGCCAATACCGATCCTCATATTTGCGCCTTGGGGGTGATCTTGGTTTCTTTGCATGATTTGGCCAATAAGCATTCTTCTCTTCACTCTTCTTTTGATATTTATCCAATAGTTCAGCGAAGGTGATTTTTGATCTCTTATACTTGCGCTTATTTCGGCCTTTGTTTTCTTTTGATTTGCTGTCATCGATCATTGGATTTTCTTGCTGCCCCCCAGTCCTTGGCGTCTCTATTGTAGCTTCGATGGAATTCTCGCCCTCAAGATTATGTTCGTTATGCTCTTCAACAACTCCTTTACTTGAAAGCTTGATCCCATCACCTGTAGCTTTTACATTCTCTTTAAATGGATCGGCTTGAAGCAGCTGATGCAAAAAGTTTTTGCCGTCGGGACCAATCGGAATAGACTGGTCATCTCTTGGTGTTTCAACAAACTTCAATCGTCCTTTTTCAATGGCCGATTTAACTATTTGACGAAACATGTTGCAATCATCAAAATTATGCTTGGACGAATCATGCAACTTACAATACATTCGTCCTTGGATTGATGGCTTAACATGGTGATCAAGAATTGTAATGTAATTATTTTTCAGCAACAAATCAAATATTTGATCACACATGCTTAAATTGAAGGTATACTTCTTGTTTTCTAGCCAATCTTGCTGTTTGAACGGCTTTGGAGATAAGCAAACGAATGGTTCATATTTGGAATCTCCCCATTCGGCTATGCATTGTGTTTTCCACTCTATATCCGATGTCTTTGGATAAGATATTATATTAGCATCGAATTTCTCAAAAGAAATTAACTTTGGCTTTAAACTTCTGAAACGAAAATATTTAGAACACACGTGTCTCAATTGAGACCAAGTGCAAGCCAAGTAAGAAATAAGCAAAGCTACCCAACTAGATATGAACTTTAGATAAAGCAATGGGGAAAGCTTTGGCTGCAACAATAAGTCATTATCGGTCTTTATAAATTGTGCAATGGTTTGACCGATATGTTCCGTAACAATTTTATTGCTAACAAGTAAATTACCTTTCTTCATTGGTCTTTCAAAATTACTTATGAGGATTTTTCTAATATATGCATCAACAATAAAGTTCTGACCAAATCTAAAAATAGGTAAATTACTTGCTAAACATACCTCTTGAAATATGTTGGGAGAGCATGATGGTGGTGTGACTTGAACAATATCTTGCTTCGCCTTTGGATGGATCCCCAACGCCTCTTCATCATCTTTTTCTTGATTCCGTGCATCATTACCTTGAAGATCCATGTCAGCCGAACTTTGTTCGACTACTTGTTCTTGTCCTTGAGGCTTGTCAATTTCTATGGCACGGAACTCATAGGGCAGGAAGTAGGTTCCATTGACTTCGGAAAAATCAAGTATGGCTTTTTTGCTATGCTTTCCATGCCCTTTCTCAATAATGCTTGCCTATTTGGATTTGATGGACTCAGAATGTATAGTACTTGATTCAGCTTTTCTAATAACCAAATTTTCTTTGTTACCTGAGTCAACAACTTTATATTTTTGAATTTGCAAGGCTTCTCGCTCTCGTCTAATTTTAGCCCACATCTCAGCTTGGTGAGCTTTAAACTTTTTCATCTCAAATTCCATCCACTTGTCATGAGATTGCCCCCCAATACTTTGAGACTCTTTCGGCAATGAGGTGCTAAAATTTTGTGATTGTTTCGATGGTACACTGGATGGTACAACACTGGGCGACTGCATCATTTGCACAACTCTAACTTTTATAGCAGCAAAATCATGAGGCTTCCCGCCATCTATTAGTTCCTGACGAATAGAGTTGCATAAATCCCAACAGAATGTAAGCTTGTTCTCAATTACCCAGTCTGGATATGGTTGCCCCCCTATGATTTTAGACTCTTTCGGCAATGAGATGTTGCCGAAATTCTGTAATTGTGTAGGGGGGACATGATATGCCACGATAGTAGGTGAAGGCATTTGTGCTCCTGCAGAAGTTTCACTTATTCGGCCATGACCATGAAGGTGCGGAGCCGAATTATGGACATCAACAGTTGCGTATGGTGCCAAAAAACTAGTAGCATGAGGTGTAGCATATGATGTTTGAGGGTAATTGGCCGAATAACTAGTAGTAGCATGGCCAATTCCCCTATCCACCAACATGTTTGGATTAAAGTACTGCAAGTTATTTGCCGATGAATAAAAACTTGAAACACTTTGTTGCATACCATTGGAAGTTCCTACATAGGGTGTCTCAACTTGATTAACCGAACTCATCATGTTATTCATCGGCATATAAATTTGTGGGGTTGCCGATGCATGAGAGTTGGGGTACATATGTTGCATGTTGCTAAAATTATATGAAGTAGAATCATGGAGGTTTTGGTGCATCGGCCCTTGCACATAATTAGATGCATGATTGATAAAGCTAGAGCTAGCCGATACATTATGCTCATTAGATGATCTAGCAACAACATATGCATTATTTGCATCTACATATGTGAATTGGGTATTCATATTACCTTTGTAGATTGCAAACCCTAGATGACGATCTCTTCGTAGCAAGAACGGGCTGGAGACCGTTCAAAGCTTCGTCCCCAGCGGAGTCGCCAAAAAGTGTGTTCGCACATGAACATGTCACCGTGTACCCTCGAAGCCGGGGGTGATCCACCGCAACTCACGTCGAAGGAGACCCGCCGGAAGCGCGGTACGCAAGACAATCCGGCGGGCGCTTTTGTACACCCGAAACCCCACACGCCCGGGAGGGACCCCGTCAGGGCGTGCGGCGGCTATGGGCTGCCCTAGGTCGGCCTGACCGCCCCCAGGGCCTCGAGGTTTGCCGCCTTTCTAAAGAAGAACAAACAAAGAACGAGGAACAAGAAGAACAAGAGAGAAGGAAAAGTAAAGGTAAAATATGATAGATTGATTTGTCGATTGTATGTTGTTCAATCGGCCGTCACCTCTCGTCTATATAAGAGGCAGATGGACTTCCCGTACAAGAAAAGGACTTACCTTGTCGTCCAAATCATCAAAATCTAGCCAAATTCGGACTTCTCACGACCTCCGGCCCGGATGTCCGGCTCTAGGCCCGGATGATCCGGCCTAGCCCAGTTTTCTGACAGCAGCTTACTGTTTTGGCTCCATAACCTGCATACGACCTCGGATTTGGACGCGTTTTATATCAAAATCAACCATCTCGACGAGATGCACAACTTTCATGTTGAACACTTTTTGATCTGAAGCCATATTGAGGGGTTTTAGGGCCGTTTTCTAAAGTCTGCAGCACAAAAACTTGTCCGGACGTCCGGACGATTGCCCGGATTGTCCGGCCTTTACCCGGATCATCCGGGAGTTGATCCAGATCATCCGGCTTCAGCGCCAACCTTCTGGAATCTTAGTGCTTCAATTATCCGGATGATCCGGACCCCGGCCCGGATGATCCGGCCAACATTGATGCAGCGCACGGTTTTGCCCATAACTTTTGCATACGACCCCGGATGGGGACAACCTGTCTATCAAAATTGTCCGTTTCGACGAGGTGAAGAACTTTGCAGTTGTAACTTTTTCCATCTGAGGTCTTCTTAATTAGGTTTCGTGCCATTCTTTAATCAGGTGTCAACACGGGTATCTCCGAAATTGTCATATCTTTTGCACTTGGGCTCATTTTCGGTCCATCTTTATATTTATTTCGATCATCTTGATGAGGGCCATCAAATGGTGACATAAACTCATAATTTTAACCTCATTCCATTATATACTTAAGTCACTCTTTGTGATCATGCCATTTTAAAGCGTCAACACAAATGGTGTGTTGATGATGAACTCCTTGCTCTTGTGCTTCAAATGATAGTCTCCCCAACACTCAGCTCTCTCTCACGGGATTTGGATTTGGTGGAAAGAAGATTTGAGTGGAAAGCAACTTGGGGAAGACTAGAGATCAAGATTCATATGGTAGGAATGGAATATCTTGGTGTCAACACAAGTGTAGGTGGTTCTCGCTCAGAAAATGCAAGTTGGAAGTGTAGGTTCATTCTGATGGCTCTCTCCACGAATGAAGAGGAGGTCGAGGGGTATATATAGCCTCCACACAAAATCTGACTGTTACACACAACTTGCCAATCTCGGTGGGACCGAATTGAGAAACTCGATCGGACTGATCCAGCAAATCTAGTGACCTTTAGGATTTTTGGTGGGACCGACATGCAACTCGGTAGGACCGATATGGTTAGGGTTAGGGCATAATGTAATCTCGGTGAGACCGATTACACAAACTCGGTAGGACCAATTTTGGTAATAAGCTAACCAGAGAGTTGGTCAGGTAAACTCGGTGGGACTGATTCGCTCATTTCGGTGAGACCGAAATGTTACGAAAAGGAAACAGATAGTTTACATTCCAATCTCAGTGGGACCAATAGCTCATCTCGGTGGTACCGAAACGTTATGAAGGAAAACAGAGAGATTACAATCTCATCTTGGTGAGACCGAGATCCCTATCGGTGAGACCGATTTGCCTAGGGTTTGTGGCAGTGGCTATGACATCTGAACTCGGTGGTGCCGGATAGAAAGAATCGGTGGGGCCGAGTTTGACTTTTGGTTTAGGTCATATGTGGATATGAGAAAGTAGTTGAGGGCTTTGGAGCATATCACTAAGAATTTTGAGCAAGTCACCCATTAAGCAACACCTCATCCCTCCTTGATAGTATTGGCTTTTGCTATAGACTCAATGTGATCTCGGATCACTAAAATATAAAATGTAGAGTCTTGAGCTTTGAGCTTGAGCCAATCCTTTTGTCCTTAGTATTTTGAGGGGTCCACTTTTCTCATCCGTGCCATGCCGATCATTGAGCTTTCCTGAAATATTCATCTTGAAATAGCATTAGCTCAATGAGCTATATGTTGTTAGGAATTACCAAAACCACCTAGGGATAGTTGCACTTTCAGTTACGCCGCTGGTTCCAGGACCTTCTGCCTCCTCCGACGTCTTGGAACGTGCCCTTTCTGAGATGGCCCAGCTGCGAGAAGACCTCCAGGGCACCGACTCCCATCTGGTGGCCGGGCGTATGGAGCTGGTTTCCCGCTGGCTTCACTCTGATGCCTCTGTCCGAGCAGCGCTGGGGTGGGTCGCGTCAGCCCATGAGGAGGAGAAGCAGGCCGCCACCCAAGCCGTGGCTGCTCGCGAGGTGGTGCTGAAGGCTGCCACGACCACCCAGGACCGCTGCAAGGCACTGGAGGCCGAGCTACAGGATTTGCATGACAAGCACGCCGAAGAAGCTCGTGGCCGCTAGGCAGAGGATGAGAGGATGAACGCTCGGGAGGACACCGTTAGGGACCGCGACGTCGAGCTGGCGCGGTTGGCGGAGGAGCAGACCATTTAGCATGGTCGGCTGGAAACGCTGGAGCAAAAGGTGAGGGCGGAGAAGGCCGAGCTCGACGCCAAGGCGAAGGTCTTGGCCGAGGACCGCACGGCCTTCGCACTCCTCGAGGAGAGGTCTCGTGTGGCACTGAAGGCACTCGATGAGAGGGCCTGGAGAAGCCACTGGCTACCGACAAAGACGGCCCCGCCCAGTTGCTTCCATTCTTGGTCAAGGCACTTGAGGAAGTCATGAGCGGCGTCGGCCCCATGGCAGAGGTGGAAGGTCGTGTCCTTTCTTCCGTGGCACTGACGCGCGTCTTTAGCCATCTCCACCTATGTTACCTTGACGCCAACCTGGACGAGCTGCTGGAGCCTTTGGACGGCAAGTGCTACGCCGCTGCTACTGAAGCCGTGAAGGTCTAGGTGGAGGCCTTGCTGGGGAGGTTCCATGCCTTCGCTCCTGCGCCCATGGCAGACAGTGCTGCTGCTCCCGCAGCCACGAGTGGTGGCACAGGCGGTGCCACCAAGGGGGTGGAGTCCCTTACGGGCAACGGTGATTTCCAAGGGTGACGGCTTCTTTCCTGCTTAATTCCTATAATGTGCACCATGTCTCGTGGAGGCATTTAAACTTGCGTCCGGTATTGTGAAGACAATTATGGTTTGTAATATTTGCTTCGAGATTTTGCGGTTTCCTTCCTATTTGCTTTACGTTCTATGTCGGCAGAGCCCGGCCCCGCGCATATCTCAACTGCCGTTGGCCCCGACCGGATCGCCAGGACGGGACCAAGGAGTGAGGAGCTACGTGACCAGTTAGGCTCCTGAGTTGCGATGCTCAGGAGTCCCCCTTGATGCGTGAACAACAAATAGGGGTGATGCAGGAGTAGATCTGGCGTTCTACGTTGGCAGAGCCCGTCCCCGCGCATACCTCATCCGCCATTGGCCCTGACCGGATCACCAGGACGGTACCAAGGAGTGAGGGGCTACGTGACCAGTTAGGCTCCTGAGTCACGATGCTCAGGAGTCCCCCTTGACGTTGAAACGACCTTCATACCTTGGCTTCGCTCAGGGAGGAGCGTGCGACGACCAGGTCCAGAGGACTTGGCTGGATGGCGTACGCTCGGGCGTGACTCGGGGCGCAGCCCCCGTGCCCAGCCCCCTCGCGCGACGCTCCCGTGGGGAGGTGTTGCGATGAGGCCAGACACTGAGCTCTGGGGCTCCCTGAGGTGGATACGGTCGTGGGGCCGCCCTCAATTGTTTATCACCAGCGCGGAGCATAGCCCTTCCGTATGTGTACGGGCATAGCCGCTCCTCGGCAGTGTCGTCAGCCAGCACGGAGCATGGTGCTTCCACTGTTGCGTGTGAGGGGGGTCCCTCTGGGGTGAGCCCCCCGGGGCGTGTACAGCCCCGCCCTGACACGTGGCTTGGACGACAGGGCTAGACGAGGTGTATCTGGGCACTCGTGAGCCAGCGCGGGACTCACGAGGCCCTACCTCAAGGCGGGTTGCACCTGGTCTTGGATCTTGGACAGATGTGTGTTCCTGCGAGACAGTTAGGTACAAATGCTCCGCGTCTGAAAGGGATCGAGAAGAGGTGTCTAGAGTGGGGGTGATTAGACACTAAGTACCAAAAGTTGCAGTTTTCAACTTCTTTAAGTTGGAGTGGAGTTTAGGCACAAGTTTAGCAATCACAACACATATCAAGCAAGTATGCAAAGAGTATATGAGCAGTGGAAAGTAAAGCATGCAACTTGCAAGAATGTAAAGGGAAGGGATTGGAGGATTCAAACGCAATTTGGAGAGACGGTGATTTTTGAGCCGTGGTTCCGATAGGTGGTGCTATCATACATCCACGTTGATGGAGACTTCAACCCACGAAGGGTAACGGTTGCGCGAGTCCACAGAGGGATCCACCCACGAAGGGTCCACGAAGAAGCAACCTTGTCTATCCCACCATGGCCGTCGCCCACGAAGGACTTGCCTCACTAGCGGTAGATCTTCACCAAGTAGGTGATCTCCTTGCCCTTACAAACTCCTTGGTTCAATGATGTGTACTACACAACCTTCTTCTTGTAGACATTGTTGGGCCTCGAAGTGCACAGGTTTGCAGGACAGTAGCAAATTTCCCTCAAGTGGATGACCTAAGGTTTATCAATTCGTAGGAGGCGTAGGATGAAGATGGTCTCTCTCAAGCAACCCTGCAACCAAATAACAAAGAGTATCTTGTGTCCCCAACACACCCAATACAACGGTAAATTGTATAGGTGCACTAGTTCGGTGAAGAGATGGTGATACAAGTGCAAAATAGATGGTAGATATAGGTATTTGTAAACTGAAAATATAAAAACAGCAAGGTAACAAGTGGTAAAAGTGAGCGTAAATGGTATTGCAATGATAGGAAAGAAGGCCTAGGGTTCATACTTTCACTAGTGCAAGTTCTCTCAACAATAATAACATAGATAGATCATATAACAAGCCCTCAACATGCAACAAAGAGTCACTCCAAAGCCACTAATAGCGGAGAACAAACGTAGAGACTATATATGGTAGGGTACGAAACCACCTCAAAGTTATTCTTTTGAATCAATCTATAAAAGAGTTCGTACTAGAATAACACCTTAAGACACAAATCAACAAAAACCCTAATGTCACCTAGATACTCCATTGTCACCTCAAGTATCCGTGGGCATGATTATACGATATGCATCACACAATCTCAGATTCATCCAACCAACATAAAAGTACTTCAAAGAGTGCCCCAATGTTTCTACCGGAGAGTCAAGAACGTGTGCCAACCCCTATGCATAGGTTCCCAATGTCACGAAACCCGCAAGTTGATCACCAAAACATACATCAAGTGGCACATGATATCCCATTGTCACCACAGATAATCACGGCAAGACATACATCAAGTGTTCTCATAAAGACTCAATCGGATAAGATAACTTCAAAGGGGAAACTCAATTCATCACAAGAGAGTAGAGGGGGAGAAACATCATAAGATCCAACTACAATAGCAAAGTTTGGGATACATCAAGATCGTGCCATAGAGGGAACACGAGAGAGAACACGAGAGAGAGAGAGATCAAACACATAGCTACTGGTACATACCCTCAGCCCCGAGGGTGAACTACTCCCTCCTCATCATGGATAGCGCCGGGCTGATGAAGATGGCCACCGGTGAAGGATCCCCCCTCCGGCAGGGTGCCGGGAAGGGCTCCCGAGAGGTTTTTTGTGGCTACAGAGGTTTGCAGTAGTGGAACTCCCAATCTATCTTCTGTTCTGGAAGTTTTAGGGTACAAGAGTATATATGGGTGCATGGGGTACGTCGGAGGAGCTATGGGGGCCCCACGAGGCAGGGGGCGCGCCCGGTGGGGCACCCTCGTGGGCAGCCCGTATCTCCCATAACGTGCACTCCAAGTTCCTTGGGTTGCTTTCCTTCCAAAAATAATTTCTCCAGTTGATTTCATTCCGTTTTGACTTCGTCTGATATTCCTTTTCCTCGAAACACTGAAATAGGCATAAAACAACAAATCTGGGCTGGGCCTCCGGTTAATAGGTTAGTCCCAAAAATAATATAAAAGTGGATAATAAAGCCCAATATTGCCTAAAACAGTAGATAATATAGCATGGAGCAATCAAAAATTATAGATACGTTGGAGACGTATCAAGCATCCCCAAGCTTAATTCCTGCTCGTCCTCGAGTAGGTAAATGATAAAAAGATAATTTTCGATGTGGAATGCTAGTTGGCATAATTTCAATGTAACTCTTCTTACTTGTGATATGAATATTCAGATCCGAAAGATTCATGACAAAAGTTCATATTGACATAAAAATAATAATACTTCAAGCATACTAACTAAGCAATTATGTCTTCTCAAAATAACATGGCCAAGAAAGTTATCTACAAAATCATATAGTCTGGCTATGCTCTATCTTCACCACACAAATTATTTAAATCATGCACAACCCTGATGACAAGCCAAGCAATTGTTTCATGCTTTTGACATTCTCAAAACTTTTTCAATCTTCACGCAATACATGAGCATGAGCCATGGATATAGCACTATATGTGGAATAGAATGGTGGTTGTGAAGAAGACAAAAAAGAGGGAAGATAGTCTCACATCAACTAGGCGTATCAATGGGCTATGGAGATGCCCATCAAGATATCAATGTGAGTGAGTAGGGATTGCCATGCAACGGATGCACTAGAGCTATAAGTATATGAAAGCTCTACAAAAGAAACTAAGTGGACGTGCATCTAACTTGCTTGCTCACGAAGACCTAGGGCATTTTGAGGAAGTCCATCATTGGAATATACAAGCCAAGTTCTATAATGAAAGATTCCCACTAGTATATGAAAGTGAGAAAATGAGAGACTCTCTATCATGAAGATCTTGGTGCTATTTTGAAGCACAAGTGTGGTAAAAGGATAGGAGCATTGTCCCTTCTCTCTTTTTCTCTCATTTTTTATTTTTTTATTTGGGCCTTTTCTCCATTTTTTTATGGCCTCTTTTTTTTATTTGGGCTTCTTTGGCCTCTTTTATATTTTTTTCATCCGGAGTCTCATCTTGACATGTGGGGGAATCATAGTCTCCATCATCCTTTCCTCATTGGGACAATGCTCTAATAATGATGATCATCACACTTTTATTTTCTTACAACTCGATACTTAGAACAAAATATGACTCTATATGAATGCCTCCGGCGGTGTACCGGGATATGCAATGAATCATGAGTGACATGTATGAAAGAATTATGAACGGTGGCTTTGCCACAAATACGATGTCAACTACATGATCATGCTAGCAATATGACAATGATGGAGCGTGTCATAATAAGTGGAACGGTGGAAAGTTGCATGGCAATATATCTCGGAATGGCTATGAAAATGCCATGATAGGTAGGTATGGTAGCTGTTTTGAGGAAGGTATATGGTGGGTGTATGATACCGGCGAAAAGTGCACGGTATTAGAGAGGCTAGCAATGGTGGAAGGATGGGAAAAAGTGCGTATAATCCATGGACTCAACATTAGTCATAAAGAACTCATATACTTGTTGCAAAAATCTAGAAGTTATAAAAGCAAAGTATTACGCGCATGCTCCTAGGGGGATAGATTGGTTGGAAAAGACCATCGCTCGTCCCCGACCGCCACTCATAAGGAAGACAATCAATAAATAAATCATGCTCCGACTTCATCACATAACGGTTCACCATACGTGCATGCCACGGGAATCACAAACTTTAACACAAGTATTTCTCAAATTCACAACTACTCAACTATCATGACTCTAATATCACCATCTCCATATCTCAAAACAATTATCAAGCATCAAACGTTTCTTCGTATACGCACTCATAAGAATTCTTACAAATCTTTTATGCTTAGCATATTAGGATTTTAAGCAAATTACAATGGTATTTAAGACTCTCAAAATAATATAAGTGAAGCATGAGAGTTCATCTATTTCTTAAAAAGAAAACTACCACCATGCTCTAAAAGATATAAGTGATGCACTAGAGCAAATGACAAACTACTCCGAAAGATATAAGTGAAGATCAATGAGTAGCTAAATAATTATGCAACTATGTGAAGACTCTCCCATTTAATAATTTCAGATCTTGATACTTTATTCAAATAGCAAGAAGAGCTAAAGAAAACTACATTGCAAGGATAGCACAACTCATGTGAAGAAGCAAAAACTTAGGCTCAACCGATACTAACCGATAGTTGTTGAAGAAGAAAGGTGGGATGCCTACCGGGGCATCCCCAAGCTTAGATGCTTGAGACTTCTTGAAATATTATCTTGGGGTGACTTGGGCATCCCCAAGCTTGAACTTTTGTGTCTCCTTAATTCCTCTCATATCATGGTTTCTCTTTTTATCAAAAGCTTCATTCACAACAAACTCAACAAGAACTCATGAGATCGGTTAGTATAAACCAATGCAAAACCTTATCATTTTCTACTGTAAAAAATCACTAAAATTATTATTCAACATTGAGTACTAAATGCCTCTGCATATTTAGCACTCCTATCCTCAAATAGAATCATTAAACAAGCAAACATATGCAAACAATGCAAACATAACAGCAATCTGTCAAAACAGGAAAGTCTGTAAAGAATGCAAGAGTATCAATACTTCCCTAACTCCAAAAATTATGAACTAAAATTCCCACTGTAATAAATTTATCATATCTTAATATGCAAAAAGATTCAACATTATACCACTCTCTGACTTTTCTAGGGAATTTTTTCAACAGCGGTAAACTTTCTGTTTTCAAACAGCAACATGTATATTAGCAAAATAAGCATGGCAAAGGCTATCCTTGAGTTTTTATTGAAAATAAAGATGCAAAACATTATTCTAAATAACATAAAGAAAATACTAACAAAAGAAAATGATGCTCCAAGCAAAACACATATCATGTGGTGAATAAAAATATAGCTCCAAATTACCGATGAACGAAGACGAAAGAGGGGATGCTTTCCGGGGCATCTCCAAGTTTAGGCTCTTGGTTGTCCTTGAATATTGCCTTGGGGTGCTTTGGGCATCCCCAAGCTTAGGCTCTTGCCACTCCTTATTCCATAGTCCATCGAATCTTTACCCAAAACTTGAAAACTCCACAACACAAAACTCAACAGAAAACTCGTAAGCTCCGTTAGTATAAGAAAACAAAACCACCACTTAGGTACTGTAATTAACTCATTATAAATTCATATTGGTGTAATATCTACTGTATTCCAACTTATCTATGGTTCATACCCTCTGATACTACTCATAGATTCATCAAAATAAGCAAACAACACATAGAAAACAGAATCTGTCAAAAACAGAACAGTCTATACTAATCTGTATCAAACATATACTTCTAGAACACCAAAAATTCTACCAAATTAGGAAGACCTGAGAAATTCGTGTACCAATCCATATCAGAAAGAATCAGATCAGAAACTCGTTTCTGTGAATTAAGAAAACTAATGTACTGGGTGCAAAAGTTTCTGATTTTCAGCAGGATTAACACAACTATCACCGTAAGCTATCCTAAAGGTCTTACTTGGCACTTTGTTGAAACAAAAGCTATAAAACATGATTACTACAGTAGAATAATCATGTGGACACACAAAAACAGTAAGGATAAATATTAGGGTGTCTCCCGACAAGCGCTTTTCTTTAATTCCTTTCTAGCTAGGCATGATGATGACAATGATGCTCACAAAAAAAATAAGAATTGAAACATAACGGGAGCATCATGAAGCATATGACTAGCACTTTTAAGTCTAACCCACTTCCTATGCATAGGGATTTTGTGAGCAAACAACTTATGGGAAAAATAATCAACAAGCATAGGAAGGTAACACAAGCATAGCTTCAATAATTTAAGCACATAGAGAGGAAACTTGATATTATTGCAATTCCTACAAGCATATGTTCCTCCCTCATAATAATTTTCAGTAGCATCATGAACGAATTGAACAATATAACCAACACCTAAAGAATTCTTTTCATAATCAACCAACATAGAAAATTTACTACTCTCCGCATAAGCAAAATTCTTCTCATGAATAGTAGTGGGAGCAAACTCAACAAAATAATTATCATATGATTTAAAAATAGGATCAAGATGACAAGTTTAATGGTTATCATTATTCTTTAAAGCATACGTGTCATCACAATAATCATCATAGATAGGAGGCATTGAGGGAGTCCTGGACTAGGGGGTGTCTGGATAGCCGGACTATCATCATCGGCCGGACTCCAAGACTATGAAGATACAAGATTGAAGACTTCGTCCCGTGTCCGGATGGGACTTTCCTTGGCGTGGAAGGCAAGCTTGGGGATACGGATATATAGATCTCCTACCATTGTAACCGACTCTGTGTAACCCTAGCCATCTCCAGTTTCTATATAAACCGGAGGGTTTTAGTCCGTAGGACAAACAACCATTACAACAATCATACCATAGGCTAGCTTCTAGGGTTTAGCCTCCTTGATCTCGTGGTAGATCCACTCTTGTGCTACCCATATCATCAATATCAATCAAGCAGGAGTAGGGTTTTACCTCCATCGAGAGGGCCCGAACACAGGTAAAACATCGTGTCCCTTGTCTCCTGTTACCATCCGCCTAGACGCACAGTTCAGGACCCCCTACCCGAGATCCGCCGGTTTTGACACCGACGTTGGTGCTTTCATTGAGAGTTCCTCTGTGTCGTCACCGATAGGCTTGATGGCTTCTTCAATCAACAACAACACAGTCCAGGGTGAGACTTTTCTCCCCGGACAGATCTGCGTGTTCAGCGGCTTTGCACTGCGGGCCAATTCACTTGGCCATCTGGAGCAGATCGAAAGCTACGCCCCTGGCCATCAGGTCAGATTTGGAAGCCTAAACTTCACGGCTGACATCCGCGGAGACTTGATCTTCGATGGGTTCGAGCCATACCGAAGCGCGCCGCCTTTATCACGATGGGCATGATTTAGCTCTGCCGCCGGACAGTACCCTGAAGGCCGCACACGAGTCCGCTCTGACCCATAGTTCGGAGCCAACCGCGTAGATCGAGGACAGGTGGCTGGACACCATCTCGGGGGCTGCAACTTCTACGGCAATGGAGCCGAATACTAACCTTGTCCCTTGCAAAGCTCGTGACTCCGAGGTGCCGGACTCCTTGCCGGACTCCGAACCTCCTGCGCCCCTGCCAATCGAATCCGATTGGGCGCCGATCATGGAGTTCACCGCTGCGGACATCTTTCAGCACTCACCCTTTGGCAACATCCTGAATTCGCTAAAGTATCTCTCGTTATCAGGAGAGCCCTGGCCAGACTGCGGTCAGGATGGTTGGGATGTGGACGACGAAGAAATTCAAAACCCTCCCACCACCCACTTTGCAGCCACTGTCGACGAAGACATCGACGGTATGGACGACGATGCCGGAGACGATCAAGAACCAGCGCCTACGGGGCACTGGAAGACCACCTCGTCATACAACATATACATGGTGGACATCCCAAAGGATGGGGACGGCGAAGAAGCAGCGGAGGCAGATTCCTCTAAGAAACAGCCCAAGCGCCGACGTCAGCGGCGCCGCTCTAAATCCCGCCACAGCAAGAATGGAGATTCCGGCACCGGAGATAATAACACCCCAGAGAGTGCCGAAGACAACCCCCTCCGGCAAAATTCAGCACACGAGGACGGAGAAGCCAGCCCTCAAGAGAGAGTGGCAGACGAGGAGATAGAGGATGACAATTACATGCCTCCCTCCGGAGACGAGGCAAGCCTCAACGACGACGAATTCGTCGTGCCCAAGGATCCCGTCGAACAAGAGCGTTTTAAACGCAGGCAAATGGCCACGGCAAACAACCTAAAGAAAAAGCAGCAACAGCTTCGAGCTGATCAAGACCTGCTGGCCGACAGATGGACCGAGGTCCTCGCGGCCGAAGGGCATGAACTCGAACGCCCCTCCAAAAGCTACCCAAAACGCAAGTTGCTCCCCCGATTAGAGGAGGAAGCATATAAACCCTCATCACCAGCGCACAATACGGCAGACCGACCACCTCGTGGCCGCGACAGAGAGGCATCTAAGCCCTCCACCAGAACCGTACCCCGGCACCGTCGAAAAGCGCGAAGCCATGGGGGAATGCGCCGGACTTGCGAGACGTACTGGAGGACAAGGCAAGACAATCAAGATCCATCTACGGGTCACGTGGGTGCCCTACAATCCACGATGATTACCGTCGCACCGGATACAGCAACTCCGGCCGGGCCGAACACAGCAGACAAAGCTCTCTTGAGCTGCTGTCGGAGTAATGGGCCACGGGTAGGCTAACCCGAGTCCCAGGACCTTTCAAGACATCGGGGTAGGCCACGCCCCTCAGGCTGAGTCCCGGGAGCCGACTCCAAGACAAGTCGAGTCCCAGACGACGACTCCAAGATAAGCCTACTCCAAGCTGGCGACCTCCAAAGAGGCCGACTATGCAGAGTCGGCCCATGACTCCTCCCTCATCTTGAAGTACGATGCGGGGTAGGGACACGGCGCGGCCGTTCCCCCTCCCCCCCCCCCCGCTTACGAAGGACCGGCATGGCTACAGTGAGCCGTATCGCTGGAAGATCTCCGGTGAGGCGCGGCACTGTTGCCATGCCTGCCCTGACCTCAGCCATAGTGCGCAATGCACTGTGCCCACGACGCCGGCCTGTACGACCCGAAGACCGCGGGGCCGCCTGTCAGTGGGCAGACCGAAGGCGGCCTGAGCGCCCCGAAGACGGACCTGTGGGAGTCGGCCTCCCTGGAGTCGGCCGACTCCTCCCCAGGGCCCCACGAGCCATTAACCAGATAGGATGGGGAATGGCGACAGTGATCGCCCGATAGACGGTGGCACTGTTGCCACGACCCAATGACCAAGCCTGCGTCATCAGGAGTACCGCTTCTGAGATCAAGTCGTCTGGGACCCACCAGTCGGCGGGCCCCAGAAGCCGGCGGGAAGGACAGCGGTCTGAGAGACAGACGGCTGGGACCCGTGCCCAGCCAGATTACCATTGTACCCCTGGGGTGTAGGCCTATATAAACCCCCCGGGGCACCCATGCAAAGGGTTCGGACCTTGATAGAGATAGACCAGATAGCACCAGGGGAGAGAGCTAGCCTTGCCCTCTCCTACCTCCCGATACAGCTCCAGGAGCACCATTGTAGTAACTTTGCCTTAGTGATCATGCGGAGACCCCGCAGAGCAGCAGTAGGGGTGTTATCTCCTCGGAGAGCCCTAAAGCTGGGTAAGATCCGCCGGCGTGCATGTCTTCGCCTCATCCCGTTTCCAGGCACCGGCGATGTTCTACTCGCCCCCACCATGATAAGCCATCCTTTGGCATATGTCGCACCCAACCCCCGACATTTGGCGCCCACCATGGGCGAG
Source organism: Aegilops speltoides (assembly GCA_021437245.1). Classification (NCBI taxonomy): domain Eukaryota; kingdom Viridiplantae; phylum Streptophyta; class Magnoliopsida; order Poales; family Poaceae; genus Aegilops; species Aegilops speltoides. The sequence goes on along the minus strand of CM038142.1, from coordinate 416,302,654 downwards.
GTGCACCGTCGTCCGGAGATCTGTTCTGGACGGGAACCCTCTTCCTCCCTGGCGAGCGCAGCTAGCCAGGCTCGCCAGGTGGAGTTTGCATCGACGCGCTGCGCGGCGCTGAGGCTGCCTGTGCAGCGAACAGCCTCGCCGAACTTGTCGGCGAGGTGCGCCTCTCCGACGACCCGAGAGTCTCCTTGCGGGCCTCGTCGACCAACTCCACGTCACCGGCGAGCCTGTCATGGACTTGGAGTCCGTAGGCTCCACCGACCCGATGCTGGTTGACTCCGACGCCGTGTCGCTTGACACTTTTCCCACCAACGTGGTGGTCTACGATGAGCCGCTTCCTCACGAGGAGAGTGATGGAAGCGCCGTCACGGAGGTGCTTGTCATCAGTCACGACGAGCGCTCCGGCGAAGAAGTGTAGGACCCGCTCGCTGCGGCCCTGCAAGACCTAACGGCGCCCATTCCAGAGGACGCAGACGCCGAGATGCTGGAAACACGCCGCCTTCAGATCATCGAAGGCGCCAAGAGGCTGGCAAGCATGAGGCGCCTGTCAGAAGCATACCAGCGCGAGATGGATCGCGCCGTGGGCGGCTCGCCGACTCCAACTGGGCCGAGCCGTCTAGGCGCGGTCCGACAGCGTGGCGCAACCATTGCCGACTTGTTCGGGGCAAAACGCCCCGTGTACGCCACCCCTGCGGACAACATCCGCGCCGCCCAAGCGGCGACTGATGAGCTGAAGAACTTCGAGGGCGAAGAGCGCTGCATGATGACGGAGCGAGTCCACCAGCTCCTCGACGCGGTCGCTGCGCAGAACGCGGCCGGCGGCCGTGCAGATGCGCTGCAGCAACTGAACGACGACTTGCCTCCCCGCCGAGATCAAGGTGCGGCCTCCCGGACGCCGACTGGCGGAGTCCGCGGAAGGAAAGAGAAGGAGCCGGCTGTGAGTCGCAGTCGGACTCACATCACCATTGAGCGCGACCATGACGGCCGGCCGAGAGCAGTAGAGTGGCGGGACGACTATCTGCCTCCCCCGCCAACAAGAGAACGGCGAGTGTCCCCGCCGCCTATTGAGCATCCGACTCTTGGTGGCCGCCTTGGCCGTCGAGAGGGAGTCGGAGAGAATGACGCCCGCCATCGGATCGACCGAATCCACCGATCCCTGGCGCTGGAAGAAGAAGATGAGTTGGGTGCGCCCTGCTTTGGTCCCCGCATCCGAGACGAGCCCTTCCCCAAAGGGTTCATGCTCCCCCGAGACACACCCAAGTACACCGGCTCCGTGAAGCCGGAGGACTGGCTGATAGATTACTCCACAGCTGTTAACATAGCGAACGGCAACAAGCGGGTCGCCGTGAAATATGTCCCACTCATGCTCCAGGGCACGGCTCGGACATGGTTGAATAGTCTGAAGCCCCGCAGCATCACCAGCTGGGTCGACTTCGCCGAAGCCTTCATCCGCAACTTCACAAGCACGTACAAGCGACCTCCCAAGCCGCGCCAGCTTTCCTTGTGCGTGCAAGGCCCTGATAAGTCAACACGCGACTACCTCACGCGCTGGGCGAAGCCGAAGTCTGCGAGGGCGCACGAGGTGCAAGCTATCGAGTATTTCATCGCCGGGTGCCGAGAAGGCACCTCCTCAAGCTGAGCTCCTCTCGCGACGAGCCGTAAACCTCGATTTAACCGCTAGTCATAGCAGATAAGCACGCCATGGCCGACTCCTCCATGAAGACAGAGATTCAAGTCAATGCGGTGGCAAGGTGGCCCCTCAGCTCACAGAACTCCGGCCGAGACACCATCGGCGCACAACAACAGTAACGACAACAAACGCAAGGCCCAAAGAGCCGACTTCCAACGATCGGCGGTCGCGACGATTGAAGATCAACACCGGAGGGCAGCCTCCGCCAACGGCAAAGGCGGCAAATCCAATTGGTTGCGGCCTTTTCCTATGAGCAGACTTTGGATGGTCCCTGCAAGTTCCACAGCGGCGCGAAGCCATCAAATCATACCACCCAAAAGTGCCACTAGCTCACCAGAATCGCCAAGGGAGACGGCCTCATTCCTCCGCCGCTTTCTTTGGGCGCCGCCCGCCGCCACCCCAAAGCGGTGGCTGCTCGGCCGGTCGGCCTTGAGACAAGACGAGTACCCGGAAGAGCATGGAGCCTACGTGGTGTTCACCAGTGTAGCAGATGACCAGCGCAGTAGGCGCCAACAGCAGCAAGAAGTAATGTAGTGGCAACGAACACTCCAGAGTTCATGCATTGGTCCGAGAGGCCTATCAGTTGGAGTAGAGCGAATCACCCAGAGGTGATGCCGAATCCGGGTTCCTATGACCTGGTCCTAGGTGCCACCTTGGCCACTGATAGGCGGGCCGCCCGTTTCTCGCGAGTACTGATAGACAGAGGCAGCAGTATCAACATCCTGTACAAGGATACAATGGAGAAATTAGGAATCAAGCGAAGACAACTTCAGAGCAGCCGGACTGTGTTCCACAGAATCGTCCCTGGCCTTTCCTGCTCGCCAATCGGCAAGATCCTGATAGACGTCCTCTTCGGAGACAAAGATCATTTCCGCCGAGAGCCGGTCTGGTTCGAAGTAGTGGACCTTGAAAGCCCATACCACGCACTGCTTGGCCGACCTGCCTTGGCCAAGTTCATTGCGGTCCCTCACTACGCCTACCTCAAGATGAACATCCCGAGTTCCAAGGGAATTATGGCAGTAGCCGGCGACTACAGGAAGTTGTCTGCCTGCGCGGTCGAGAGCAGCCAGCTGGCCGAGTCCCTGGTGATCGCTGCTGAGAAGTGGCTCCTTGACCGGGTCGTGGCGATGGCTGGAAAGCAGCCAGAGATGTCGCCCGACCCCAAGGAATCGGAAGCTGAAGGCTCGTTTAAGCCTGCCAAAGAAACCAAGAAGATACCCTTGGACCTAGAGCACCCAGAGAGATACGCTGTCGTGGGCACATGCCTTGATAGCAAATAGGAAGGTGAGCTCGTCGATTTCCTCCGTGAGAATTGCGACATCTTCACATGGTCCCCCAAGGACATGCCTGGTGTCCCGACGGAATTCGCCGAGCACAAGCTACACGTCAGGCCAGATGTGAAACCCGTCAGGCAGCCCTTGCGCCGCCTGTCAGAAGAGAAGAGAAGAGTCATTGGAGAAGAGATAGCTCGGCTTCTTGCAGCCGGCTTCATCATGGAAGTGTTCTTTCCAGAGTGGCTGGCAAACCCGGTTTTGGTACTGAAGAAAAACAAGCCGTGACGGATGTGTATTGACTACACAAGCCTCAACAAAGCCTGCCAAAGGATCCGTTTGCCCTGCCAAGAATCGATCAGGTGATAGACTCCACACCCGGATGCGAGCTGCTGAGTTTCTTAGGTGCATATTTAGGATATCACCAGATCAAGCTGAACCCGGCAGACAGGCTGAAGACCGCCTTCATCACACCATTCGGAGCCTTCTGCTACCTGACGATGACGTTCGGCTTGAGGAACGCTGGCGCCACCTTTCAGCGTTGTATGCAGAAGTGCCTCCTCAAGCAACTCGGCATGAATGCCCACGTCTACGTGGATGATGTGGTGGTGAAGACGGAGAAGCGTGGGACATTGCTAGAAGACCTCAAGGAGACCTTTGAGAACCTGTGCCGATTCCAGATCAAGCTCAACCCTGAGAAGTGCATTTTCGGAGTACCAGCCGGCCAACTCCTTGGCTTCCTGGTCTCCGAACGCGGCATAGAGTGCAACCCCTTGAAGATCAAGGCCATCGAGAGGATGGAGGTACCTAGCCGACTGTTAGATATGCAGAAGTTCACCGGCTGTTTGGCATCCATCAGCCGATTCATCAGTCGGCTGGGCGAGAAAGCTCTGCCCTTGTATCAATTGATGAAGAAGACCACCTTTTTCGAGTGGAATCACAAGGCGGATGAGGCATTTCTCCAACTAAAAAAGATGTTGACTACTCCCCCTGTGCTGGCGGCTCCAACTCCCAAAGAGCCCATGCTCCTATACATTGCCGCCACTAGCCGAGTAGTCAGCACGGTCATTGTAGTCGAGCGCAAGGAGGAAGGCAAGGCGCTACCTGTCCAGAGACCAGTATATTACCTGAGCGAGGTATTGTCGACCTCCAAGCAGAACTACCCCCACTACCAGAAGATGTGCTACGGTGTGCACTTCGCGGCCAAGAAGCTGAAGCCTTACTTTCAAGAACATCCGATCACCGTGGTTTGCACGGCTCCACTGGCCGAGATCATTGGTAGCCGAGACGCCTCCGGCCGAGTAGCCAAATGGGCCTTAGATCTGGCTCCTTACACCATCTACTACCAGCCCCGCACCGCCATCAAGTCACAAGCACTGACTGACTTCCTCGTCAACTGGGCCGAGACCCAATACCTGCCGCCAGCGCCCGACTCCACCCATTGGCGGATGCATTTCGACGGCTCCAAGATGCACACCGGCCTGGGAGCCGGCGTCGTCCTCACCTCCCCTAAAGGCGACAAGCTCAACTATGTGCTGCAGATCCACTTCGCCGCCTCCAACAACGTCGCCGAATACGAGGCGCTCATTCACGGGCTCCGGCTTGCCAAGGAACTTGGCATTCGCCGGATCCTGTGCTATGGCGACTCCGACTTGGTGGTCCAGTAGTCATCTGGCGACTGGGACACCAAGGACGCAAACATGGCGAGCTACCGCTTCCTAGTGCAGCAACTCAGCGGATACTTCGAGGGGTGCGAGTTCCTTCACGTGCCAAGGAACGACAACGATCAAGAAGACGCCTTGGCACGAGTCGGCTCCACCCGCCAAGCAATACCTTCCGGCGTCGCTCTTCAGCGCCTCCTCAAGCCGTCTATCAAGCCTTCACCAGAATCAGACGGCCCTAAGAAAATCATAGTTGAAGCTAGACCGGGGACTTCAGAACCCGGCCCGGGGACTGCGCCAGTCGGCCCGGGGACTGCGTCAGACGGACCGGGGACTCCAACAATACGGCAAGCGGCCACAGACTCCAGCCCGCCGCCTCCCAGCCCAGCCACCCTTGTCCAAGTCGCGGTGGTAGCAGTTGAAGAAATAGCAGCACCCTCATGGGCACAGCCGATCCTCAAGTTTCTAGTAAACAGGGACCTACCGACTGATGAGATCCTGGCTCGGCAAGTGCAACGCCGAGCAGCAGCCTACACCATAGTCAACAGAGAGCTGGTCAGACGCAGCGTTACCGGTGTCTACCAGCGCTGCGTCGAGCCAGAACAAGGCCAATCAATTCTCAGAGACATTCATCAGGGTGAGTGCGGCCACCATGCGGCTTCAAGAGCACTCGTTGCCAAAGCCTTTCGGCATGGTTTCTTCTGGCCGACTGCCCTGGAAGAGGCTAAAGAGTTAGTCCAAAAATGCAAAGGGTGCCAGAAGTTCTGCTCCAAGCCACTTCAGCCGGCTTCCGCGCTGAAGAAAATACCTATCGCCTGGCCCTTTGCAGTTTGGGGCCTAGACATGGTGGGACCATTCGAGACGGCCCGAGGCGGCCTAACTCATCTGCTTGTCGCGGTGGACAAATTCACCAAGTGGATAGAAGCAAAGCCCATCAAGAAGTTGAACGGTCCGACTGCAGTGACTTTCATCGCCGACATCACGGTGCGGTATGGCATACCGCACAGCCTCATCACCGACAATGGCACAAACTTTGCCAAAGGCGCCTTGGCCCCTTTCTGCGCGACGCAGGGCATCCGACTGGACTTAGCGTCCGTTGCCCATTCGCAGTCAAACGGCCAGGTGGAGCGAGCAAACGGCCTCATCCTGTCCGGCATCAAGCCTCGACTGATCGAACCACTCGAGCGTTCGGCCGGCTGTTGGTTGTGGAGCTACCATCCGTCCTCTGGAGTCTGCGCACGACTCCAAACAAGTCAACCGGCTTCACGCCTTTCTTCCTAGTCTACGGTGCCGAAGCCGTCATCCCGACGGACATAGAGTTCGACTCTCCGCGAGTCACCATGTACACCGAGGAGGACGGTGAAGAAGCACGCCAAGACGACGTCGACCTGCTGGAAGAGGGCCGGCTGTTGGCACTCAGCCGGTCCGGCATCTACTAGAAGAGCCTGCGTCGATACTACAACCGAAAGATCAAGCCAAGATCGTTTCAAGAGGGCGACCTTGTGCTCCGGCTGATTCAGAGAATAGCCGGTCAGCACAAGTTGTCGGCGCCTTGGGAAGGCCCCTTCATCATCAGCAAAGTGCTAGGCAACGGCTCCTACTACCTAATCGACGCCCAGAAGCCTCGAGCGCGCAAGAGGGACGACTCCGGCAAAGAAACAGAGCGCCCGTGGAATGCAAATATTCTTCAAAGATTTTACAGTTGATGCAGTATGTATCGCACTACCCCCTTTGTATTAAAGTACCAAGACCTTGGGCCCCCCGAGACGAGCTCGGGGACTACCCTTTTTGTGTTATCTGTATGATAAGAATTATGCCTTCGAGTACATTACTTTCATTACAAGCCGCTTGGCACCAGGCCAGACTAGTCGGCCCGGGGACTCGCCGCCTTGCGCTATGAGGAGCTTCCTGCAGTCAGACAAGTAGTGTGCGGTGTTCAATCCGCTTCCTGCCAAAGCCGCAGCTCGCAGAGCGACTGTGAGGCGGGCAGGAGTGAGGAAGAACGGGCACCCACACTAAAATGGCTAAGGACCTAAAGCACGAACATAGCGTAAGACGGCCTCCAACATTTCTGAAGCAGAGAGCCGACTCATGAGTAGTCGGCTCGCCGCCCTAGCCTCTATCAAGGGCGGCCGACTCTTGAGTAGTCGGCCTGCCGCTTTCTAGCCGACTTGCTAAAAAACTCTAAATGGCCAAGTACTTGCCTTCCCAAAGTAGCCAGGCACTTGGCCCAGCGACAGTCCGCAGAGCGGCTGTCCAACTGGCAAGGCGGCAACTAAGGGAAGGCGGCAAAGGGAAAAGCCTAAAGAGCAGTAAGCAAGGAAAGACGGAAATCGGATAAATATTTACATAGGCCCTTGGCCGAATTTTCGAATAGAAGTTCAAGATACACCCCGCGGGTGGAACTGTTGGAATCTAACAAAGTTTTCAAAGGATTACTAAGACAGACAAACAAAGGCAACCTAGGAGGCGGCATCTGGGATCGGAGGATCGGAGGAGACGGCGGTGTCAGGCACCGGGGCAGTCGGCTGGGCGGTCTCGGTATTGTCGCCTCCGGTGTCAGTCGCCTCCTCTCGACGCGGCTCGTTGCTGGAGCCGCGGTCGAGCTGAGGCTGGCCGCCTGCTCCGTCTTCTGGCACCTCCGCCCCGCCTCCGTCCTCCGCCTCGTCCTCCTCCTTGTGCTGGAGGCGATCACCTCTGCCGAGTCCTTGCCATACTCCGGGTTCATCCCGAACCACTCTGGCGGCACTTCCTCGCCGCCTTGCCCCTTCCGCACGAAGACAATGGTGTCCAGATACTCGGCAATGGCCGCCAGACGCCGATAAGGGCGCCCACGGCTTCGGCTTGGCTCGAGCCTCGGCCGAACGCAGACAGACGGTCCAGTCCAGCCTCGATACCACGCCTTGACGAACTCAAGGCCGCAAGGCCCGGCGCAGAGGCCGAGGAGCCCTTCCAAGCCTCAAGACGACCGGCGGCGACTTCCAGCCAGTCGGCGGTCCGGCTGGCGATGCGCAGAGTTGGCATGTCTGGCCACAGGGCGGCAACCGCCTGGGTGCCGGCATGCTGAAGCCGGCGCAACAGCCGGTGAGCCGGACGAAGACGGGCTTCAATGCTCAGAAGCTGCTCATCGATGGTTTGGGGGGCATTAGCGGCGATCTGCTCACCATCTACCCTTCGCGCCTCTCGAGCAGCCTCGATGGCCAGAGGGACTGCCTGCGAGTGACCAGGGAAGAAATCTGCCAAGACAAAAAAGAAGCAAGTCGAAAAATCAGAAGTCGGCCCGACGCATAGTCGGAAGCCCGAATAAACGAGAGAAACTTACCATCAACGATGTCCTCGATTTCGTGGTAGACGGAGGTCAGCATCGCCTCCCTGCCAGTCCAGGAGGAGCGCTCGCTCTCAAACTCGGCCATGAGAGCGGTCTCCCTCCTCTCGGCCTTGTCCTGCGCCTTCTTGAGCAGCTCCTTCTGCTCGGCCAGCTGCGCCGCCAGCAGGTCGCGTTCTTTGGCAAGCTTGCTGCACTCCTCCTCCTTGGCACGCCGGGCGGTATTGGCCTCGCCCAGCTGCTCCTGAAGAGTAGCGTTGGTGCCTGAAGAATGAAAGAAGAAGACAAATAAGTCGTCAGCAAAGTAGATCGCTGAAGATCCGCCCGATCGCTCAGCGAGCGGCCCGAATCTCGGGATTACAGCCCGTAGTCGCCAGTAGCCGCCAAGAAAAAGAAAAAGAGCTTACTCCAGCTTTCCGTCAAGTCGGCGGTCCGCTTGTTCAACTCCTCAACATTGCGGTTGAAGGCAGTAGAGCGGAGGTTATGATACTCCTGCAATAAGTCAATAGAGACAAAGTTAGTATTTGAACTGCTAGAGGTTCGAACCGCCGCCAGCAGCCGCCCGAACTCGGGATTACACTCAGGTGGGCTGTTGTCGCGCCCACACAGAGAAAAACAAGAATAAAAAAGAAGAGGGAAACGTACTCGGACGGACGTCCGCGCGGCCTTATGCGCCCTGGTGCAAGCTTGAAGGGCGTCGCCTTCGGCGCGTAGCTTCGCCTGGACGTCCAGGAGCTCTTGGTTCAGCGGTCCGGTGCCGCCTCCGCGCAACCACCCGGTGGGCGCGGCGCTTGAAGCCTCGAAGTCTAGGGTTACCGAGCTGGCAGCGCCGGTCTCTCGAGGTCGCGGCGCCGAGGTCGCCCTCTCAAGACGGCGGCGCACCGGCGAGACGACTTGAAGAAGCAGCCGCGCCTCGGCCTCGTCCGCGATCGGCGGCTCCGACTGACCCACCGGCTGTTTGCCGTGCGGTCTCCCAGACGACGGCGGAGGCGGCTGTGGCGGCATGAGAGTGTCCGACATAGAAGCCTCGCCACTCTCCTTCTCCATGAGGGGGTTCTCGGTGCCGGCCTCTCCGATCTGCCCCGTGAACTCCGGAGGTGGCGGCACAGGCGACAATGGGGGGACGAGCATCGCCGATCGGCGACGCGCGGCCTCCTCGGCAAGCCGTCTCGCCGCAAGGGCGGCTTCAGCATCCTCCAGCCTCTTCTGGGCATTGGCGGACGCCTTCTCGGCCTGCGCCTTCTCCAGGCGGTCGGCCTCCTCCTCGTCGCGCTTCTCCCGCGCATTTCGCTCCGTCGCCTCCCGGAGGTCGGCGGCGGGATCGGCCCTCCGAGTATTGGCGGACGTCTCTGCCGACCCCATGACGGAGGGGACGGCGACTCTCTCAAGGGAAAGAGGGGCCCTGAAGAAGAACGGAGGGAGAATAAAAGAAGACTCGGAAAAGACTCAACTAAGGAAAATAAAAGAGCATAAAGACTTACGCAGAGACTAGCGGCGGCCTTTTCACTTCCCTTCGGAAGCGGTTGGCCTTCGCGGACGCCTCCTCCCGTTTGGTCGCGGCGGCCGCCCCCTGGAGCTTCTTCAATTTGCCGCCGGGCTTACTCGGCCCGGCGTGACGCCTCTTCGCGTCGCCTTGGCCAGCCAGACCGGTGGAGGAGCCGGCGCCAGTCAAGCCGGCCCTCGGCTTGTGGCGCGGGGCAACTTCCCCGTCGGCGTCGGCGTTAGGCCAGTCAGCGAAGGTGGCCGAGGGCTTGAAGCCTCCTTCTGTTCCTTCTCCCCCGCCTTCGGCGTCGGCTTCCATCGCCGCCGCCCCCAAGTCGGGGTCGTCGACGTCGCTGTCCGCACGATCGGGAACATACTCGCGGGGCTGTCTCGTGGTGCCGGCTGCAGGCTCCATGAGGGGGTTCTAGCTCAGAAGAAACCAACAAGAGTCAGGAGCCGGAGTCGGCCGCAAAGAAGACAAAACAATAGGGGGACGCGACTTACCACTGGTGGGGGGTTGTCGCGTGAGTACGGCTCCTTGCCGAACTGCCAGTTCTCCTCAAACTCGTAGTGTGCGATATGGTTCACCAAGTTCGCCACCTCCTTGCGGGGCATCTCCTTGGTGCTCATCCGACTTGGGTCTCGGAGGCCGCTCATCTGACAGATCAGGTGAGGCCGGCCATGGAGTGGGAGAACTCGGCGCGCCACGAAGGCGGCCAGCAAGTCGGCCCCGACGAGACCCTCCGACTGCAGCAAGACTTGGAGTCGCGCTACGGCGGCGGCTCCGGAGGGAGTCAGCGTCTTGGCTCGGTGAGACCAGCTGGGGAGCCTCCCAGTTAGGGGGCGGCGCTGTAGGGCGGCAAGTTGTCCCAGTCGCCGTCGGAGGAGAGGTTCTTCACCTCGAAATATGAGCGCTGCCACATCTTCACCGACTTGATCAGCGAGATGGGAGGAAAAGGGTTGTCGGCTGTCGAGCGCCGCACCGTGATGTAGGTGCCGCACTGAGCAGGAATGCCGGCGACTTGCGTGCCGAGCTTTGAAGAGAAGAATTCTCCCCACAGCTCGAGGGTGGGGAGAACGCCGAGGAAACCTCGCACAGAGTGGCGAAGGCGGAGAGCAACACCACCGTAATCGGAGTGAGGTGGTGCGGTTGAAGGTTGTGGAACTCCAAGAACGAGCGGAAGAAGCCGCTCGCCAGCAGCCCCAGGCCGCGCATGAGGTGCGAGCGGAAGATGACCTGCTCGTCCTCCTCCGGCACCGGCCGGGTCTCCCCCGCCGGCGCGGGGCGGGCGCGCACGAGGTCCACGCTGGGGAGGCGGCGTGTCTAGCGGAGGAACTCGATGTGTTCCTCCTCTACCTCCGAGCCGTCCCAGACGCCGGAGCACAAGGCGGGGGCCGCGGCGGAGGAAGAGCTCATCGCCGTGGTGTGGAGTGCTCTCGCTCAACGGCAGAGGCAGGAGGGAGAGAAGGCAAGATGAGGTGGGGGAGAAGGGCGCGAGTGCGGTGCCGCTCCGCTCCCCCCGCCTACTTATAGCCCTATGGTCTGAGAAGCCGAGGGGGCGTGCATGGGATTAACTGCGCACGATGCCCCACGCCGCCCCACGATTTACCCCACGAAGTTACTGCGCAGTAACAACATGGGAAAACCAACCGTCCTCGGCCGCAACGGATCCGTTCGTATGCCGAGGCATGGTGGTGGCGGGCCCCGCCTGACGGCCCATCCCGTCGCGCGCGTGGGTGGGCAGGCTGTCCTCTCCACGTGGCGCCACGCGATAGGACCACCTCGATGGCTGCAGGGAAGCGTATCAGGCACGCCGCCTGGTTTCCCGCCGCGACTATCAAGCTGCGGCTCCTCGCTAGAAAATATCAGACTCTCGACAATCGGCCCAAGGGAAGACGGCGGCCGAGTTCCAGAGTCCGCTCCGGGAGGTTGAAACTATCAAAGCCCCACAATGCAGCGTCCGCAGGGCTTCGCCAGCTTCGGGGACTACTGTCGGAGTAATGGGCCACGGGTAGGCTAACCCGAGTCCCAGGACCTTTCAAGACATCGGGGCAGGCCGCGCCCCTCAGGCCGAGTCCCGGGAGCCGACTCCAAGACAAGCCGAGTCCTAGGCGACGACTCCAAGATAAGCCGACTCCAAGCTGGCGACCTCCAGAGAGGCCGACTATGGAGAGTCAGCCCATGACTCCTCCCTCATCTTGAAGTACGATGCGGGGTACGGTCAAAGCGCGGCCGTCCCCCCCCCCCCACTTACGAAGGACCGGCATGGCTACAGTGAGCCGTATCGCTGGAAGATCTCCGGTGAGGCGCGGCACTGTTGCCATGCCTGCCCTGACCTTAGCCACAGTGCACAATGCACAGTGCCCACAATGCCAGCCTGTACGACCCGAAGACCGCGGGGCCGCCTGTTAGTGGGCAGACCGAAGGCGGCCTGAGCGCCCCGAAGACGGACCTGTGGGAGTCGGCCTCCCTGGAGTCGGCCGACTCCTCCCCAGGGCCCCACGAGCCATTAACCAGATAGGATGGGGAATGGCGACAGTGATCGCCCGATAGACGGCGGCACTGTTGCCACGACCCAATGACCAAGCTCGCCATCGAGTGCTCTACAAAGATCAAGCCTGTCCGCGGGACCCACCAGTCAGCGGGCCCCAGAAGCCGGCAGGAAGGATGGCGGTCTGAGAGATAGACGGCTGGGACCCGCGCCCAGCCAGATTACCATTGTACCCCCGGGGTGTAGGCCTATATAAACCCCCCGGGGCACCCATGCAAAGGGTTCGGACCCCTATAGAGATAGACCAGATAGCACCAGGGGAGAGAGCTAGCCTTGCCCTCTCCTACCTCCCGATACAGCTCCAGGAGCACCATTGTAGTCACTTTGCCTTAGTGATCATGCGGAGACCCTGCAGAGCAGCAGTAGGGGTGTTATCTCCTCGGAGAGCCCTGAAGCTGGGTAAGATCCTCCGTCGTGCATGTCTTCGCCTCATCCCGTTTCCAGGCAACGGCGATGTTCTACTCGCCCCCACCATGATAAGCCATCCTTTGGCATATGTCGCACCCAACCCCCGACAGCTACGTCGTGATATTGCCCAGTATAGAGGCGCCGCACACCCACTATGCTTCACAGATGAAGTAATGGATCATAAAATCCCCGAAGGGTTTAAACCCGTGAACATTGAATCCTACGATGGCACAACAGACCCCGCGGTTTGGATCAAAGATTATCTCCTTCATATCCATATGGCCCGCGGTGACGATCTCCACGCCATCAAGTATCTCCCGCTCAAGCTTAAAGGACCATCTCGGCATTGGCTTAATAGCTTGCCAGCAGAGTCAATTGGTGTTGGGAGGACACGAAGCCGCATTTCGACAACTTCCAGGCACATATGTGCGACCACCGCATTAACCGATAACCTAAGCCACATAATTCAGCAGCCAGATTTAATCGCCGCATAGTTTCGGACATGGTTCTTAACAAAGAAAAATCAAATCGCCGACCGTCCGGATGCAGAGGCCTCGCAGCCTTCAAACATAACATCCGCGACGAGTGGCTAGCCCGCACCTAGGACAGGAAAAGCCGAAATCCATGGCAGCCCTCACATCACTCATGACCCGCTTCTGTGCGGGGGAGGACAGCTTGCTAGCCCGCAGTAACAACCTCAGCAAAAGATCTGGCAGTCCGGACAACAAGGACCGCAATGGCAGGTCGCGTCGTAGCAAAAATAAATGCCGCGTTAACGGCGATAACACTGAGGATACGGCAGTCAACGCCGGATTCAAAGGCTCCAAACCCGGTCAGCGGAAAAAGCCATTTAAACGAACCATTCCAGGTCCATCCAATTTGGACCGAATACTCGACCGCTCTTGCCAGATACATGGCACCCCCGAAAAGCCAGCTAATCACACCAACAAGGATTGTTGGGTATTCAAGCAGGCATGCAAATTAATCACCGAAAACAATGACAAGGGGCTGCATAGCGATGACGAGGAAGAGACCCGCCACGAACAAGAGATGATGAAGGGTTTCCCCACAAGTGCGGACAAGAACATGATATACGCAACCCACATACCCAAGAGGGAGCGAAGCGTGCACTTAGGGACGATATGCGATGGAGCCAGCCGCCAAGTTCAATCCATGGTTCTTTGCCCGATCACTTTCGATTGAAGGACCACCCACCAAGATCCGCTTATGGCGGATTCGCCGCATTGGTTTTAGACCCAATCGCCGATGGATTTCACCTCACTAGAGTCCCGATGGACGGCGGCAGCAGCCTGAACCTCGCTTTATCGGGATATAGTGCGCAAGATGGGCATAGACCCTCAAGGATTAAACCTACAAAGACGACCTTCAAAGGCGCCATACCAGGTGTTGAGGCCAATTGTACAGCTCACCACACCGAAGTGGTCTTCGGATCCCGGATAATTTCCGGCGAGGAGTTAATCTTCGAGATAGTCCTGCTCCAGAGGGCTATCACGCTCGCTTTCGGACGAACCGCGTTTGCAAAGTTCAACGCGGTGCCGCATTATGCATGCCTTAAGCTCAAGATGCCAGGCCCTCGTGTAGTCATCACGGTCAACGGAAATAGTGAATGCTCCCTCCGAACGGAGGAACACACAGCGGCTCTCACGGAAGAAGTACAGAGCAGCCTCTTAAGGCAGTTTTCGAGTCCGGCCGTTAAACGACCGGACATGGCCAAATGCGCCCGGAGTAACATACATCAAGACCACCTGGCACGTTCCGAGCACGCGTAGCAATGCGGCCCCAACCCCAGGCCTTGCATGATTGCAAGACCAGCTCGTCGCGTACATCATTACGCTCTGGAGATACCATGGGCATAGGGGGAGGGGCACGACCACGACAGGCCCAGAGTGCGGCTCAACCACACCAAGGGCTCCCAAGTGTGTCGCTCTTTCTTTTCTTTTTTTATTATTATCCGCATGACTCCATTCAACAGAGGCCCTGTCCGGCACTGGATCGCCCGAACTCACGATGCAACAGCCAGGGAAGGACGAAGGCTACGACAAATACTCAGGTGGTCTCCATTATGAGCATTAAATCTGTTTAATCCACCATTCCACAGCCTACCCCTGGAGGGAGACATTTCTAATAGTCCAAACCCTTGGTTACCGCACTATTTGTATCGTTCTGCACTCATGGCAGAATTCCTTGAATAAACAATGCATCACTTTTTGCTTATAATTGCATTTCTTACATATATGTTCATTTATGACGTTTTGCATCCGTACACTTTGGTACGGCCGAATACACCAGGGGCTTATGTTCACCGTGATTATGGTGTGATAAGTCCGAACACTTTTCAAGTGCGGCACCCGAACTTATAGCACTATATGCATCGGTTCAATCATGTATTGGGTCAATAGTTGGGTTTGCCCGGCTCCCATGTTTTGGTACCTTACGCCCGCTCTATCGCTAAGGTAGCATCGGGAGAACCACCGCGATTGCGCCCGGCTGAGCTGGGCGAGCGCCTCGAAGGAGAAAGCTAAAACTGACTGTCATGATAAGGCGAGAGCTGGTCGTTGTTCGAGAGGTCTTTTCGAGTCCCTAAAGACTTATGCCGCTTAGAGCGAGGAACCGGCTTTGTCCGGCCCAGGCGTGGATAGCGTCCCGAACTCGGTCGTCCGAACACTAGGGGCTTCGCCAAAATTTAAAATTATAGAATTCTATGGCTAAGTGAGAGTGTTCAAGCATTATAAGTCTGGTTGCCTTGTTCGTCGTGTTGAGCGCCTCCCTAGATGGACCCAAAATGGGAACAAGAGCGCCAAGTCTATCCCTAACACCCCAAAGACTGTGGCATGGGGCTGAAGCCGACGACTTGCCATCTCTTAGATTTGATAAACGGCCGCATGTAGGTAATATTTTAAATTAATAAGCGTTGCTTAGCGATATGAACAAAGTTTTCAGCGCATGTGATAACACATTGCAAGTCTACTCAAATATTACATCTTTGGGGCACTCATCCGCAATCTTATGCACCCTTCAGACACTCTTATAATACATTTCGCATACGATACTCCTTGCCGCCGCGGCAAGATCTGTCGAAGCCTCTCAAAGATCCAGCCTGCCCCAAGGCACCTTTGCGCTGGCAAGGGCTCAACGGGCACCTTCAATGCAGGCGGAGCGCTTGATGACTTCCACCCAAGGGCACGCATCCACCAGCTACCGCACGAGGCTGAAGTAGCTCCTAGGTATGGCCTCTTCAGGCCACAGCCGGACTATGAGGCCCTTCATGGCCTGCTCGGCTACCTTGTGGAGCTCGACCAGCTGGTCGCTAAGGGGCACTGGATGTCCGGCCTCACCATACTGAGACCAGAAGACCTTCTCCGCTGAGCTCCCTCCTCGCCCGGTAGAATGCGGCAAAGATCGGACACGCCGCGAGGCAGATCTGCAAACGCTCTGGAGAGCTCCGATTCGGGTAAGTAATGTAATTCACATTCACATGCTTGCTTTGCATGAAAAATGCCTTACCCGCCGCTATTTTCTTCACCGCCTCAATCTCCTGGAGGGCCTTATGGGCCTCGGCCTTAGCGGCTTTGGCACTCTCAAGAGCCGAGGCAAGCTCGAATCTCGAAGTCTTTGAGTCGGCTCCAAACTCTCATGCTTTTCCATGAGATCCGGAGCTCTTATGCACCTCCGCCACCCGCCTCCTCGCTTCTCTTGTTTCGTTGCCATGGCGTCAGACATGCTCGTCATGACCCGACCTCCTTCGTGGTCGCCACTGCTCGTGGCCCCTGCAGAGCCCATGTTATCCTTGTTATTTCTATTGCAACCAAAATCCTTTTCTGTAAGGTAAAATTTAATACGGTGTTACTCACCTTCTTTGTCCTCGAGCTGCTTTTTGGCAAGGCCGAGCTCGTTCTCGGACCGCTCGAGGTCCTGCATCAAAGCACCGACCTCCGCAGTCAATGCGGCAGAGGTCAGAGCAAGAGCCTGCAATCCCATATTGACATAATTTTTAGAACTCCTGCAGATATCTTTTTAGATCCTCGGTCCGCTTTTCTTTCCAACACCGAACCGAGCATCGGGGCTACCGTCTATGCGGTATTACATTACATATTTTAAAACTTCTTACCTCAAAGCCTGTTAGAAGGCTATCGCAGTTTCGGTCGCCCGCTCTTGGCGAAGCTGAACCTTTCAATCACCGCACTCATGATAGTGCGGTGTTCTTCCTCGATGGAAGCGCCTGTGAGCGCCCAACAAGTTGTCCGCGCCCGTTGGACGGAGGCTGCCGGTGTCACGGTCTTGCCCTTCTTACGAAGGGCCGCTTATCGACTCCGGAACCACTACGGGTTCCAGCGGAGTCCGCACGGCGCGGGGTTGCCCTGTGGCACCTCCGGATCCTCCTCCCGGCGGGTCCCTCCTCGATCCCACCTCGGCCCTCAAGATCACGAGGGGTGGAGGCGGTCAGAATGGAATCCACATCCGACGGAGCCAAGGACCCGCTCAAAGAAGCAGGAAAATCGTCCTCGGCCGGACTACAGGTTGTATGCGGCATTAGAAGGACACTGTGTGGCGAAAAAGAGAAATTATAAATCATTCAGGAATCCAGATACTTACAATCTTGCGGGGGGTTTAGCCCTTGAGGGCCACCCCTCGTCGCCGTCGTCGGCGTTGGCGGAGCTGTCCGGAGGAAGGGTCCTTCCCCTCTTGGACCCTTCGGCTTCTCCCGTTGGGGAAGCCTTCCTGTTCCTCTCTCCCCCTCCTAGGAGAGTCCTCTTTCTCCTCCTCGTCTTCAGGGGAGGAGTCCACCTCGGAGCCATCGGACGATGAGTCCGATACCACCTGGCACCGGGAACTCCTTCGGGTTCCCATGGCCTTCTTCTTGGCCTTCTTCTCCGGCACCATGTAAAGGGCCGGAACTAGTAGCCCTGGCCAAACGGGTGTCCGCTGGTCTTCAGAAGGGAGCCAGACAATAACCTGTCCGGACGCCTTTCGCCGATCTGTTAAAGGCATTGGAAGTTTTAGATCCCACATAGAGTCAAACTATGAAAGAAATAAGTGTCCCATAAAGGATAGTAAAGCTTTCCTCGCCGGCCGGGCGCTTGCTCGAATCTGCGATCTTCGGGCCATGGATGCGGGGCTTCTCCGCCCTTGAACAGCACCCTCCACGCAGCTTCGTACGTCGTGTCGAAGAGCCTGCTCCGGGTCCGGTGCTTTGCCGGATCAAACTCCCACAAATTGAAGGCCCGTTGTTGGCAGGGGAGAATCCGGCGGATGAGCATGACCTGGATCATGTTGACAAGCTTAAGCTTCTTGTTCACCAGGGTCTGGAGACAGATCGAGTCCGTCGGCTCCTCCGAACTACCCCATAGCAAGCCCTTCTTTCCGTGAGGTGAGCTGCATGGGGATACCAGATCTGAACTCGGGGGCCGCTGCCCATTTAGGGTCACGCAGCTCGGTGATGTAGAACCACCCCGATTGCCACCCTTTGACGGACTCCACAAAGGCACCTCGAGCAGATGACGTTGGGCATTTTGCCCACCATGGCGCCCAAGACTCCGCTTGACGCCCTTCACCACCTTCGCTTACATTGAAGGTCTTTAGCCACAAGTCAAGTGGGGCTGGAGGCAGAGGAAGGCCTCGCACACGATGATAAACGCCGAGATGTTGAGGATGAAGTTTGGCGCCAGATCGTGGAAGTCCAGACCGTAGTAGTACATGAGCCCCCGGACGAAGGGATGAAGTGGGAAGCCCAGTCCGCGGAGGAAGTGGGGAAGGAATACGACCCTCTCATGAGGCTGGGGTGGGATGAGCTGCCTCGTCGGGCAGCCGGTGCACGATGTCGCTGGAGAGGTATCCGCGCCTGCAGCCTCTCGATGTGCCCTCCAGAACGGAGGAGGCCATCCACTTGCCTCCCGCCTCCCGGACATGGCTGGAGAAGGTTGAGACGAGATGTGCGGACTTGGGCGTTGGAGCTCGAGTGCGCGGAGATGGATAAGCAAAGGAGGAAGAAGGCGTAGGTAAAAAAGGTGGATCCTTATCCCCTTATATATGGGCAGACGAAGACTATGCGTCCCCACCGACCTGGTAAAACTCGCTTATCTCCCAAGCGCCACCATCAATGGCGCGGTTGGGTTACCCACGTCCGTATTGATGGGAATCCCGGAATAAGGGGAACATGATCTCTGCTTCGACAAGATGTACCAAGGAAACCGCTTCGCTAAACGCGCTGAGGTCGTATAATAAAAAAAGATTCAAGTAAAGGCTTGGTGGTGGTGTGACATCATGCCACAAAATACATCAGCAGATTGAACTTGTGTACATATTATTCTCTCTACGGTGGAATGTGGAATTTATTTTGCAGAGCCGGACACTATACTGGTGTTCGCAATCTTCTACGAATTATTCGGAGGAGGAACCCGCCTTGCAATGCCGAACAATATGCGCGCTGGACTCATCGTCATTGAAGCCTGGTTCAGGGCTACTGAGGGAGTCCTGGACTAGGGGGTGTCCGGATAGCCGGACTATCATCATCGGCCGGACTCCAAGACTGTGAAGATACAAGATTGAAGACTTCGTCCCGTGTCCGGATGGGACTTTCCTTGGCGTGGAAGGCAAGCTTGGCGATACGGATATGTAGATCTCCTACCATTGTAACCGACTCTGTGTAACCCTAGCCCTCTTCGGTGTCTATATAAACCGGAGGGTTTTAGTCCGTAGGACAAACAACCATTACAACAATCATACCATAGGCTAGCTTCTAGAGTTTAGCCTCCTTGATCTCGTGGTAGATCCACTCTTGTACTACCCATATCATCAATATCAATCAAGCAGGAGTAGGGTTTTACCTCCATCGAGAGGGCCCGAACCTGGGTAAAAACATCGTGTCCCTTGTCTCCTGTTACCATCCGCCTAGACGCACAGTTCGGGACCCCCTACCCGAGATCCGCCAGTTTTGACACCGACAGGCATGCTTTCGTCATAGTAAATTTGCTCATCAAAGCTTGGGGGACAAAAAATATCATCTTCATCAAACATAGCTTCCCCAAGCTTGTAACTTTGCATATCATTAGCATCATGGATATTCAAAGAATTTGTACTAACAACATTGCAATCATGCTCATCATTCAAAGATTTAGTGCCAAACAATTTAGAGATTTCTTCTTCTAGCACTTGAGCACAATTATCATTTCCATCATATTCACGAAAGATATTAAAAAGAGGAAGCGTATGAGACAAACTCAATTCCATTTTTTTGTAATTTTCTTTTATAGACTAAACTAGTGATAAAACAAGAAACAAAAAGATTCAATTGCAAGATCTAAATATATACCTTCAAGCACTCACCTCCCCGGCAACGGCGCCAGACAAGAGCTTGATGTCTACTACACAACCTTCTTCTTGTAGACGTTGTTCGGCCTGCAAGTGCATAGGTTTGGAGGACAGTAGCAAATTTCCCTCAAGTGGATGACCTAAGGTTTATCAATCCGTAGGAGGCGTAGGATGAAGATGGTCTCTCTCAAGCAACCCTGCAACCAAATAACAAAGAGTCTCTTGTGTCCCCAACACACCCAATACAATGGTAAATTGTATAGGTGCACTAGTTCGGCGAAGAGATGGTGATACAAGTGCAAAACAGATGGTAGATATAGGTATTTGTAAACTGAAAATATAAAAACAGCAAGGTAACAAGTGGTAAAGTGAGCGTAAACGATATTGCAATGATAGGAAACAAGGCCTGGGGTTCATACTTTCACTAGTGCAAGTTCTCTCAACAATAATAACATAGATAGATCATATAACAAGCCCTCGACATGCAACAAAGTGTTACTCCAAAGCCACTAATAGCGGAGAACAAACGTAGAGATTATGGTAGGGTACGAAACCACCTCAAAGTTATTCTTTCGGATCAATCTATAAAAGAGTTTGTACTAGAATAACACCTTAAGACACAAATCAACCAAAACCCTAATGTCACCTAGATACTCCATTGTCACCTTAAGTATCTGTGGGCATGATTAAACGATATGCTTCACACAATCTCAGATTCATCCAACCAACATAAAAGTACTTCAAAGAGTGCCCCAAATTTTCTACCGGAGAGTCAAGAACGTGTGCCAACCCCTATGCAAAGGTTCCCAATGTCACAAAACCCGCAAGTTGATCACCCAAACATACATCAAGTGGCACATGATATCCCATTGTCACCACAGATAATCACGGCAAGACATACATCAAGTGTTCTCATAAAGACTCAATTGGATAAGATAACTTCAAAGGGGAAACTCAATTCATCACAAGAGAGTAGAGGGGGAGAAACATCATAAGATCCAACTACAATAGCAAAGCTCGGGATACATCAAGATCGTGCCATAGAGGGAACACGAGAGAGAACACGAGAGAGAGAGAGAGAGAGAGAGAGAGAGAGAGAGAGAGATATCAAACACATAGCTACTGGTACATACCCTCAGCCCCGAGGGTGAACTACTCCCTCCTCATCATGGATAGCTCCGGGATGATGAAGATGGCCACCGGTGAGGGACCCCCCTCCGGCAGGGTGTCGGGAAGGGCTCCCGAGAGGTTTTTGGTGGCTACAGAGTCTTGCGGCAGCGGAACTCCCGATCTATCTTCTGTTCTAGAAGTTTTAGGGTACAAGAGTATATATGGGTGCAGGGGGTACGTCGGAGGAGCTACGGGGGCCCCACGAGGCAGGGGAGCATGCTCAGGGGGGGCGTGCCCCCACCCTCGTGGGAAGCCCGTATCTCCCCTGACGTGCACTCCAAGTTCGCTGGGTTGCTTTCCTTCCAAAAATAACTTCTCCAGTTGATTTCGTTTCGTTTTGACTCCGTCTGATATTCCTTTTCCTCGAAACACTAAAATAGTCATAAAACAGCAAATCGGGGTTGGGCCTTCGGTTAATAGGTTAGTCCCAAAAATAATGTAAAAGTGGATAATAAAGCCCAATATTGCCTAACACAGTAGATACTATAGCATGGAGCAATAAAAAATTATAGATACGTTGGAGACGTATCATTGAACTCCACAATCTTGTCGGAGGCTCCCAAGTGACACCTACCAATCTAGGAGACACCACTCTCCAAGAAGTAACAAATGGTGTGTTGATTATCAACTCCTTGCTCTTGTGCTTCAAATGATAGTCTCCCCAACACTCAACTCTCTCTCTCTCACAGGATTTGGATTTGGTGGAAAGAAGATTTGAGTGGAAACCAACTTGGTGAAGGCTAGAGATCAAGATTCATATGGTAGGAATGGAATATCTTGGCCTCAACACATGAGTAGGTAGTTCTCTCTCAAAAAATGTATGCTGGAAGTGTAGGTTCGTTCTGATGGCTCCCTCCACGAATGAAGAGGAGGTGGAGGGGTATATATAGCCTCCACACATAATCTAACCGTTACACACAACATGCCAAACTCGATGGGACCGAATTGATAAACTCGGTCGGACCGATTCAGCAAATCTAGTGACCGTTAGGATTTTCGGTGGGACCGACATGCAACTCGGTAGAACCGATATCGTTAGGGTTAGGGCATCACGTAATCTCGGTGACACCGATTACACAAACTCGATGGGACCGATTTTGGTAATAAGCTAACCAGAGAGATAGTCAGGCAACCTCGGTTGGACCGATTACACAAACTCGGTTGGACCAATTTTGGTAATAAGTCAACCAGGAAGTTTGCATTGTAATCTCGGTAGTACCGATTGCTCAAACAAGGTGAGACCGATTTTGGTAATGGACATACACAAAGAGATTACAATCCCATCTCGGTAAGACCGAGATCCCTATCGGTGAGACCGATTTGCCTAGGGTTTGTGGCAGTGGCTATGACATCTGAACTCGGTGGCGCCGGATGGAAAGAATCGATGGGGCCGAGTTTAGACTTTTTGGTTTAGGACATATGTGGATGTGGGAAAGTAGTTGAGGGCTTTGGAGCATATCACTAAGCACTTTGAGCAAGCAAGCCATTAAGCAACACCTCATCCCCTCTTGATAGTATTGGCTTTTCCTATGGACTCAATGTGATCTTGGATCACTAAAAATAGAAAATGCAGAGTCTTGATCTTGGAGCTTGAGCCAATCCTTTGTCCTTAGCATCTTTAAGGGGTTCCACATCCTTTTGTCCATGCCACTCTATTGTTGAACTTGTCTGAAACATACTAGGTAAAAGTGTTAGTCCAACAAGAGATATGTTGACATTAATTACCAAAACCACCCAGGGAGCACTTGTGCTTTCAATCTCCCCCTTTTTGGTAATTGATGATAACATACATCAAGGCATTAAATAAAGATATAGAGAATAACGAGTAACGGTTTGGAAAGACATGTAGCATGCATAGGCTCCCCCTACATGTGTGCAATCATGTGAATATGGAATATAGGAGCATGTGAATGCATAAGCATGATAGAGAAGGCAATGTGTTACATGTATCTTGGCTATATGCATCAGAGCAAATGATGTGAATATGGGAAATGTACCTTCATGCTCATGAGTCCTTCTTGCAAACAGTATGTACATCAGCAAGAATTCCTCATGCACATGACTGTGATGCATATACTTACCTTGTGGTCTTGAGTTGGCTTAGGATGGAATGAACCTGTGAAAATAAGGTTAGATAACACAGCTGCACTTACTAACCAGAGCAAACAGAAAGAACCACAAGAGTACCAAGACTGGGATGACATGTTGAGAGTGAGTACCAAGTACCACATTGAATATAGACATGTCCCCAAAGGTAAAGATGTGCAATGAATTTTGAGAGTTTCTTTCCCTTAGATGTCTTGCTCCCCCTGAATCATAGACATGGGGTACTGGGAGAAGATAGGGAACAGAAAATCAAAGCAAAATGCAAAATCATGTAAAAACAGAGCTCATATAAAATAAGCACATATGAACATGTCTTTCCCCTCAAGAAGACATGTGGCATCTCTCCTCTTGAACACCAAGTATCTGGGATCCTTGAGGATTACTCTCTTCTTGAGTATTCTCTCTCCCCCGGAGATATCTCTCTCCCTGTTGAAGTATATCCCCCTCCCCCTATTGAAATGACTAAGCTTTGATGTGATCTCTCTCTCCCCCTTTGACATCAATTTCCAAGAAGGGCCTTCTGGAATTTGTCGTGAATGGGTTTGTTCCTTGAGTCACAGCACAAAGCAATGATAAAAATGTGATGCTTGTAGAGGACAAGATTCATTGAGTGGAGCTGGATCCAAAGTAAAGCAGGAAAAAATGGCAAAGTGTTTTTCCTGTAGTGAAATCGGTGGCACCGAGTTGGATGCTTCGGTTGTACCGAAAGGATTCGGACGGACCGAGGGCATCAAATCGGTGAGACCGAGTTCATCGCAGAGAAAACATTTTGTCACCTCAGCTCACTAGACAAGTAAGGTCTCACAAGGATTTGCAAGGAATTAACTGAAAGATTTGCAATGAATTGGATGCAGGGAATGCAGAATAGAATAGAAAGAAAAGAAATCTAGACCGAGTTCATCGCAGAGAAAACATTTTGTCACCTCAGCTCACTAGACAAGTAAGATCTCACAAGGATTTGCAAGGAATTAACTAAAAGACTTGCAATGAATTGGATGCAGGGAATGCAGAACAGAATAGGAAGAAAAGAAATCAAGATGAAGGTTTTTTTTTGAAAGGGGAAACAATATGCATGAGACAAATGTAAGAGCACGGAAAAGAACATGAGAGAACTTCATCTAGAATTGGTCGATGATAAAGTCACCTATGTTAGAGTATATTGACTTAGGAGTCAAGTGAGATCACTTGATCATAGGTCATACTCATCGTTTAAGCTCAAAATGGGGTTACCATTTTTCGTTTAAGCATCTTGATGTATTCACATCTTGTCAAGTTGCTTTGACTCATGACTTGGAGTAAAGCTTCTCTAAGATGGAATAACATACCTTGGGTGGTGGTGTTGATCATGATCATGTAGTTGAACTTGTGTGGGTTGCTCAAGGTTGATGTAGCTCATCAAGAGTTGGGAGCCCCACTTGGAATTTGAGTTCATCTACCTACATGGGTTAGTTTTTGCAAGGAAGGGCACTTGTGTATCCAAAATGACAATCATGAAACTTAACATAGAATGTGTCGAAGGATATGTTTTAATGGTTTTGTGCTTCCTTGTCTTCAACCACCATTGTGTAGGGACTTAGTGATGTAGAAATTGCTCAAGATGTGAGTGAGTTGCAATCTCATAGATTTAGACCATCCAAGTACCTACAAGGGTTAGATTACATGCAAGGTGCAAATATATCCAAGACATAAGATAGTCATCATAAGAGAAATGTCAAGGTTTTGTCATAAGCTCATGTCTTGCATGTATCCAATGGAGTTCCTACTCCAAGTTTGAAGCATTAATGATGTTCAATTCTCCTCTTAACCTGCAAAACACTCTCTCATCAAGTGGCTTAGTGAATATATCCGCTAATTGCTTTTCGGTGCGAACATAAGATTAATGTCACCCTTAGCAACATGATCTCGAATGAAATGATGACGAACTTCAATATGCTTAGTTCAAGAGTGTTGCACTGGATTATGAGCAATCCTGATAGCACTTTCATTGTCACAAAGTAATGGAACATGTTTCACATTTATCCCATAATCTTTAAGAGTTTGGGTCATCCAAAGTAATTGAGCACAGCATGAACCAGCGGCAATGTATTCCACTTCGGCGGTGGATAAGGATACTGAGTTTTGTTTCTTGGAAGACCAAGACACAAGAGTTCTACCAAGAAATTGACAAGTACCCGAAGTGGACTTTCTATCAACCTTTTCACTGGCGTAGTCTGAGTCGGAGTAGCCAACAAGATCGAAAGAGGCCCTCTTAGGATACCAAATGCCAAAATTTGGTGTATGGATTAAGTATCTCACTATCCTTTTCACGGCCTTAAGGTGACATTCTTTAGGAGCAGCTTGATATCGTGCACACATGCACACACTTAGCATGATATCGGTACATGAAGCGCATAGATATAGCAATGAACCAATCATAGAGCGATAAACCTTTTGATCGACCGGTTCACCATCTTTGGTCAAATCAAGATGTCCACTAGTAGGCATGGGTGTAGTCATACCTTTGCATTCTTTCATATTGAACTTCTTGAATAAGTCCTTGGTGTACTTTGTTTGAGAGACGAAGGTACCTTCCTTAGTTTGCTTGATTTGCAAACCAAGAAAGAATTTGAGTTCACTCATCATAGACATCTCAAACTTCTCTGACATTAGCTTCCCAAACTTTTCACTAAAATGAGGGTTAGTAGAACCAAATATAATATCATCAACATAGATTTGGCACACAAATAGTTCTCCATTGACCCTTCCAATTTCAAAGCCTTTTTCAATAAAAAAACTTGGTCAAGCATTTATACCACGCTGTAGGGGCTTGTTTAAGACCATAAAGAGCTTTGTGAAGTTTGTAAACATGATTAGGTTTCTTAGGATTAACAAAGCCGGGAGGTTGTTTAACATAAACTTCCTCCTCTATTTCACCATTTAGAAAAGCACTTTTAATGTCCATTTGGTACAAGGTGATATCATGATGATTAGCATATGCAAGTAAGATGCGAATGGACTCGAGTCTAGCAACGGGAGCATAAGTCTCACCATAGTCCATACCTTCGACTTGTGTGTAGCCTTGGGCGACGAGACATGCTTTGTTGCGAACTAATTGTCCATCTTCATCTTGCTTGTTGCGAAACACCCACTTGGTACCGATGATGTTGTGGTTGTTGTCGGGCTTCTCAACCAATGTCCAAACTTGATTTCTCTCAAAGTTGTGTAGCTCTTCATGCATGGAATTTATCCAATTCGGATATTCCAATGCTTCTTCAACCTTCATAGGTTCAATGCTAGAGATGAATGAGTAGTGTTCACAAAAGTTAGCCAAACGAGTTTTAGAGCGAGTAATTCTCCCGGTTTGGATATCAATGTATATTTGCTCGACGGGATGATCTTTAGCAATTCTTGCTCGAACTCGTGAAAGCTTTTGTTTGGGTCTTCGTTGAACATCTTATTCTTCTTGTTATTCTTCTTGTTCTTCTTCTTGACCTTCTTCATTGTTGGCGTTGTCATTCTCTTGTCGTGGTGGAGAAGGAGGTTGTTGACGTTCGTCTTGGTGCACTTCCTCGTTTTCTTCATCTTGGTGTGTCCCACTTGTGGATGCTTCCGTTTCAACTCTTGGTTCACCTTGTCGTGAGGTAGAAGCTTCCACTTGGTAGGACGAGGTACTCTCCTTCACCTCCGTTGGATGAATCTTGCCAATAGACAAGTCTTGGATTGCTTCCAAAAGATCTTTGTCTCATACATCAATTGGCAATTGCTCTACTTGCGAACCGTTAGATTCATCAAACTTCACATCTACCGTTTCTTCAACCTTTCGGGTGAAATTGTTTTAGACACGGTATGTGTGAGAGTTTGAGCCATAACCGAGTAGGAAACCCTCATGAGACTTAGGAGCAAATTTAGAACGACGATGCTTATCAAGAATGTAGCACTTTGAGCCGAATACTCGAAAGTATCCAACTTGGGGTTTGTTACCGGTGAGAAGCTCGTATGCCGTCTTGCCGAGTAGCTTGTGAAGATACAAGAAATTTGTTTCATGACAAGCTGTCTCAACCGCTTCCGCCCAAAACTGCTTCGGCGTCTTGTACTCATCAATCATCGTTCTCGCCATTTCGATGAGCGTCCGGTTCTTCCTCTCAATAACTCCATTTTGTTGAGGTGTGTACGTAGCCGAGAACTCGTGTGAAATCCCTTCTTCGTCAAGAAAGGTGTCCACATTTGCGTTCTTGAACTCCGTTCCGTTGTCGCTGCGAACCTTCTTGATCTTCACTTCAAATTGATTTCGGGCCTTCCTAGCGAAGTTTTTGAAGATCTTTTGAACCTGCGATTTATCATCGAGAAAGAACACCCATGTAAATCTTGAAAAATCATCAACTATAACTAGACCAAAAGAATTTCCACCAAGACTTTTGTAGGCATTGGGACCAAAGAGATCCATGTGAAGTAGCTCGAGTGGCCTCCTTGTGGTCATGATGTTCTTCACGGGATGCCTTCCTCCAACCTGTTTACATGCCTGACAAGCGCTGCAAAGTCTATCCTTATCAAATATGACATCAATAACTCCAAGGATATGATTTCCTTTAATAAGCTTGTCAAGGTTTCGCATACCAACATGACCTAGGTTGAGCCTTTTTAGTGAAATCAACAATGTATAGATCACCTCTACGCACACCGGTAAAGACCATTTTATGATTATCCCTACGAAACACTTGGCAATCTACTTCAGTAAATAGGACATTGAAACCGAAATCAGCAAGTCTAGATACTGAAAGTAAGTTCTAGCCAAGAGATTCCACGAGCATGACATTTTGTATGGAGCTATCATGTGATATGGCCACCTTACCAAGGCCAACCACCTTACCCTTTGAGTTGTCACCGAAAGTGACATACTTTTGAGGACCATCGTTTTCAGCAAGCTCACAAAACATGTCTTTATCTCCGGTCATGTGATCGGTGCATCCACTATCAAGAACCCATTCCTTTCCTCCTGTCATATATCCCCGAAGATTTGCCATAAGACCAAAGTGTCTCATTGCCTCATCAAGATCAAAGTCACTATCATCATCCTCATCATAGTATCCATGTACAACATCGTCATGTGGTGGATCATATCCTAGAGAGGGTAATTTGTCAGTGTGATTTTGACAATGATCTTGCTTATGAATCTTTATAGCTTCGGAAATAATGTCACTAATAATTCCAACATCTCCTTTGGCACGCATAAGGTTTGTAAGCTCAAACAAATAATCACCAAACATAGGATCACTAGAATTCATCTTACTCAAGGCAATAGACTTATGAAGAATTTCATCAAGATTTTTCAGGGAATAATTTGGAAAGCGTTCCTCAAGAAATTTCCATATGGTGTAGGCACACTTAAGAGTAGGCAAATATCCAATCAAGTTTCTAGGCAAGCCTCTAATGATAAGTTCGGCAGTTCTAAGATTACGAATCATGTCAATTGAATCATCAAGGGTAGGATGCATAGGATCAATATGAGGTGCACAAGGGCTAGAAATGTACTTGTTCAAATGATATTGATTGAAAATCACAAGCATCTCATTTTCCACTCATGAAAGTACTCTCCATCAAGAATAGGCACTCTATGTCTAAGACTCCCAATAGTAGACTCATCCATCTTCCTCCAATGGTGTTTAAACAAAAGCAATGGAGACCAAAGCTCTGATACCAATTGAAAGGGCTCGAGAAGAGGTGTCTAGAGGAGGCGTGATTAGACACTAAGTACCAAAAGTTGCAGTTTTAACTTCTTTAAGTTGGAGTGGAGTTTAGGCACAAGTTTAGCAATCACAACACATATCAAGCAAGTATGCAAAGAGTATATGAGCAGCGGAAAGTAAAGCATGAAACTTGCAATAATGTAAAGGGAAGGGATTGGAGGATTCAAATGCAATTTGGAGACACGGTGATTTTTGAGCCGTGGTTCTGATAGGTGGTGCTATCGTACATCCACGTTGATGGAGACTTCAACCCATGAAGGGTAATGGTTGCGCGAGTCCACGGAGGGCTCCACCCACGAAGGGTCCACGAAGAAGCAACCTTGTCTATCCCACCATGGCCATCGCCCACGAAGGACTTGCCTCACTAGCGGTAGATCTTCACGAAGTAGGCGATCTCCTTGCCCTTACAAACTCCTTGGTTCAACTCCACAATCTTGTCGGAGGCTCCCAAGTGACACCTAGCCAATCTAGGAGACACCACTCTCCAAGAAGTAACAAATGGTGTGTTGATGATGAACTCCTTGCAGTTGTGCTTCAAATGATAGTCTCCCCAACACTCAACTCTCTCTCACAGGATTTGGATTTGGTGGAAAGAAGATTTGAGTGGAAAGCAACTTGGGGAAGGCTAGAGATCAAGATTCATATGGTAGGAATGGAATATCTTGGCCTCAACACATTAGTAGGTAGTTCTCTCTCAGAAAATGTATGCTGGAAGTGTAGGTTCGTTCTGATGGCTCCCTCCACGAATGAAGAGGAGGTGGAGGGGTATATATAGCCTCCACACAGAATCTAACTGTTACACACAACTTTCCAAACTCGGTGGGACCGAATTGATAAACTCGGTCGGACCGATTCAGCAAATCTAGTGACCGTTAGGATTTTCGGTGGGACCGACATGCAACTCGGTAGAACCGATATGGTTAGGGTTAGGGCATAACGTAATCTCGGTGACACCGATTACACAAACTCGATGGGACCGATTTTGGTAATAAGCTAACCAGAGAGTTAGTCAGGCAACCTCGGTTGGACCGATTACACAAACTCGGTAGGACCAATTTTGGTAATAAGTCAACCAGGAAGTTTGGATTGTAATCTCGGTAGTACCGATTGCTCAAACTCGGTGAGACCGATTTTGGTAATGGACATACACAAAGAGATTACAATCCCATCTCGGTGAGACCGAGATCCCTATCGGTGAGACCGATTTGCCTAGGGTTTGTGGCAGTGGCTATGACATCTGAACTCGGTGGCGCCGGATGGAAAGAATCGGTGGGGCCGAGTTTAGACTTTTTGGTTTAGGACATATGTGGATGTGGCAAAGTAGTTGAGGGCTTTGGAGCATATCACTAAGCACTTTGAGCAAGCAAGCCATTAAGCAACACCTCATCCCCTCTTGATAGTATTGGCTTTTCCTATAGACTCAATGTGATCTTGGATCACTAAAAATAGAAAATGCAGAGTCTTGATCTTGGAGCTTGAGCCAATCCTTTGTCCTTAGCATCTTGAAGGGGTTCCACATCCTTTAGTCCATGCCACTCTATTGTTGAACTTGTCTGAAACATACTAGGTAAAAGTGTTAGTCCAACAAGAGATATGTTGACATTAATTACCAAAACCACCCAGGGAGCACTTGTACTTTCAGCGTCCTCAGGTCCCGGCCCTCGAGAGAGCTCAGCGACCGCTGGTATGCGAGGTCGCGATGCCGTGGTCAGGGCCAGGGGGTGAGGGCTGGAGAGCCAGTAAGAGCTCCCGAGTCGCGATGCTCAGGAGCCCCCCTTTTAACATGCAAGCGAATTGCATGAGAGAGGGGCGGACCCGTGGTAGGTGGCAGGTGATAATCACAGGTAGATTAGGCACGAAAGGCAAATCAACTTAGACAAATGCAGAACGGATACATGCCACTGGGTCAGACCCGAGTGGCTTGGGGATGATGCTGCCCGAGGGGCACCCCCAACAATGTAAGCTAAAAACATAAAAGGGATATATACCACAGGGACGGACCAAGGCGGCCTGGGAATAATGCAGCCCTGAGGGCGCTCCCAGCTGAAATGAACTTGGGGGATGTCACCTGGTTCCGTTGTAGAGGGGGTGTTGGAGTAGCTGAAGATGCGCGGTGAATAGACCGTCCCTCACGAGCCACCAGGGACATGAGCCTCAGGAGGCTCTGGGGGTCTAGGTGGTTCCCTGAGGACCGTCTCCATCTTTGCTAGGACCGCGTGGTGCCTGGCCTCCTGAGCCGCCAGGATGCTCTGCAGGCGACGCTGGCAGGTGGCAGCCACGTTCGGCAGGCCGAGAGGCATGCGAACGTAGCTGTGTGGCGGACCCTCGCAGCGTCCCACGTGCGAAGGCCAGAAGTGTTCCTGAGATGCGGCTCGGTTGAGCCCTGGGATGTCGACGCAGACCCGCAGCCCACCATCCTCGTCTGGATGGGGAGCCGCACCAAGTAGGCTGCAGTCGCCGCGCACGGCCCTTGCTACCTGACGCTCCTGAGTGGTCTTGGCGATGAACTCCTGAACGCTGGGCTTCTCACGCCCTGTGCCTTCCTGAGGGAAATGTGCCGCGAAGCACGCCTCCGAGTGGTGCTCGAGCGCCTCCCTCGTGATGTTGATGAGGTCCGAGGCCCTCCAGAAGAGAGCCCCCAAGCCATGCTCGAGGAGGGCACCGGGCGCGCCTTCCTATGCAATGGAAGGAGGCGCCCCAAGCATGGGCGCTGATCCTGACGCGGCACCACCCGAGATGCCGACCTCCTGAGGCCTTGTGCGGAGCGGTTGCTTCTTCTTCTTGGTAATGGCCTTAGGAGGGTTCTCACCCTTGCTATCCGGGTCCTCGATTGATGCAGCTTGGAAGGCACGCTCGAGGGAGAACACCGCATCTCTCTCTTCGTAGGGGACCGTGATAATTCCGCCGCTTCCTGGCATCTTGAGGACATTGTAGCCGTGGTGGGTCACCGCCATGAACTTGGCTAGGGCTGGATACCCGAGGATGGCATTGTAAGGCAGGTGGATGTGGGCGACGTCGAAGTCAATGAGCTCTGTCAGAGTAATGGGCCACGGGTAGGCCAACCCGAGTCCCAGAACCTTTCAAGACATCGGGGCAGGCTGCACCCCGCGAGTCCAGAGGTGACTCCAAGATGAGCTGAGTCCCCAGAGGCGACTCCCAGTTAAGCCGAGTCCCAGTGGTGACTCCCAGTTAAGCCGAGTCCCAGAGGCGACTCCCATTTAAGCCGAGTCCCAGAAGCGACTCCCAGTTGAGCCGAGTCCCAGAGGCGACTCCAAAGAAGCCGACTATGGGAAGTTGGCCCGCGACTCCAACCACCCCGATAATTGAAGGCTGGCATGGCCACAGTGCGCCATACCCATGGAGATCTCTGCCCGGCGTGGCACTGTTGCCATGCCAGCCCTGACATCAGCCCTTGGGGCGGGGCCCTGTACCCACGACGACCTGTCTGTACGGCCCGGAGACGGCAGGGCCTACCAGTCAACGGGAGTACTGAAGACGGCGAGAGCGCCACGAGTCGGACCCGATGAGAGTTGGCCCCCGAGAGCTGGCCGGCCCCTCTCGCGGGCCCCACACGCCATTAACCAGACGCGACGGGGGAATGGCAACAGTGATCGCCCGTCAGGCGGCGGCACTGTTGCCATGACCCCATGACCAAGCCCGCGTCATTAGAAGCACGGCTACAGTAATCTGCAGCCGGCAGGACCCGCCCGCGGCGGACACGGGATGACGCCCTCGTACCAGGCCAGTCGGCGGGACCCACCAGATGGCGGGCCCGAGGAGTCGGCGGAGAAGACGGTGGCCTGAGAGACAGATGGCTGGGGCCCGCACCCAGCCGGTTTTACCATTGTACCCCTAGGGGGTCGGCCTATATAAACCCCCAGGGCACCCATGCAAAGGGTTCGAACCCATCTAGCACTAGACCGACCATACGGGGAGGAGAAAGCTAGCCTTGCCTTCTCCTACCTCCAGAAACAGCTCTAGGAGCAACCCTGTAATCACTTTGCCTTAGTGACCATGCGGAGACCCCGAGAGCAGCAAAGAGGGGTGTTATCTCCTCGAGAGCCCCCAAGCCGGGTAAGATCTCGCCGGCCGGCATGTCTTCGCCATCCTGCTTCTGTGCACAAAGCGACGCTCTACTCGCCCCACCATGATAAGCCATCCTTGGCATATGTTGCACCCAACCCCCGACATTTGGCGCCCACCATGGGGCAAGGTGCACCATCGTCCGGAGATCTGTTCTGGACGGGAACCTTTTTCCTCCCTGGCGAGCGCAGCTAGCCAGGCTCGCCAGATGGAGTCTGCATCGACGCATTGTGCGGCGCTAAGGCCGCTTGCGCAGCTATCTGCCTCACCAAACTTGTCGGCGAGGTTCGCCTCTCCGACGAGCGTGCATCCGATGCAGCACGGGGCCCCGAGAGCCTCTCTGGCCTCTCGACCAACTCCACGCCACCGCGAGCCTGCCGTGGACTTGGAGTCCTGAGGCTCCACCGACCCGATGCCGGTAGACTCCGACGCCGCCGCCGACGTGTTCCCTCCAATGTGGTGGTTCACAACGAGCCGCCTCCTCAGAGGAGAGCGGCGGAAGCGCCGTTACGGAGGTGCTCGTCATCAGTCATGATGAGCGTTCCAGTGAAGGAGCTCAAGACCCACTCGACGCGGCTCTGCAAGACCTGACTGCGCCCATCCCAGAGGACGCAGACGCCGAGACGCTGGAGGCACGCCGCCTTCAGATCATCGAGGGCGCCAAGAAGCTGGCAAGCATGAGGCAATTGTCAGAAGCCTACCAGCGCGAGATGGATCACGCTGTGGGTGCCTCGCCGGCTCCGACTGGGCCTAGCTGCCTAGGCGCGGTCCGACAGCGCGGTGTGACCATCGCCAACCTGTTCGGGGCCGATCGCCCCGTGTACGCCACGCCTGCAGAGAACATCCGCGCCGCCCAGGCGGCGACCAACGAGCTAAAGAACTTTGAAGGCGAAGAGCGCCGCATGATGACGGAGCGAGTCTAGCAGCTCCTCGACGCGGTTGCCACGTAGAATGCAGCCGGCAGCCACGCGGAGGCGCCGCGATGGCCAGACGACGACTTGCCTCCCCGCCGAGATCAAAGCACGACGTCTCAGACGCCGACTGGTGGAGTCCGCGGAAGAAAAGACAAAGAGTCGGCTGTCAGTCACAGTCGGACTCGCATCACCATCGAGCGCGACCAAGACGGCCGTCCGAGAGCACTGGAACGGCAGAGCGACTACCTACCTCCCCCACGGAGAAGAGAACGGCGAGTTTCCCCACCGCTTGTCGAGCATCCGACTCTCGGTGGCCGCCTTGGCCGCCGAGAGGGAGTCGGAGAAAACGACGCTCGCCACCGGATCGACCGACTCCACCGATCCCTGGCGCTGGCATAAGAAGATGAGTTGGGTCCGCCTTGCTTTGGGCCCCGCATTCGAGATGAGCCTTTTCCCATAGGGTTCACGCTCCCCCGAGACACACCCAAGTATACCTGCTCTGTGAATCCGGAAGACTGGATAGTTGACTACTCCACGGCCGTCAACATAGCGAACGGCAACAAGCGAGTTGCCATGAAGTATGTTCCACTCATGCTCCAGGGCACGGCCCGGACATGGTTGAACAGTCTGAAGCCTCGCAGCATCAACAGCTGGGTCGACCTCACTGAGGCCTTCATCCGCAACTTCACAAGAACGTACAAGTGACCTCCCAAGCCGTGCCAGCTTTCCTTGTGCGTGCAAGACCCTAATGAGTCGACGCGCAACTACCTCACGCTACTGGGCGAAGCCCGAACTCCTACGAGGGCGCACGAGGTGCAAGCTATCGAGTATTTCACCGCCGGTGCCGAGAAGGCACCTCCTCAAGCACAAAGCTACTCGCGACGAGCCAGAGACCTCGACGAGCTGCTGATCATAGCAGCATAAGTACGCCATACCGACTCCTCCATGAAGACGGAAATTCAAGTTAACGCGGCTGGAAAAGTGGCCCCTTAGGCTCCCAGAACCCCAGCTGGAGACTCCAATCGGCGACAACAATAGAACGACAATAAGCGAAGGCCCCACAGCCGACTTCCAGCAGTCGGCAGGTTGCAACAGTCGAAGATCAACAGCCGGAGGGGCCGCCTCCGGCCAAGTGACAGAAAGGCGGCAAGTCCAACTGGTTGCCGGCCTTCTCTTACGAGCAGACTCTAGACGGTCCCTGCAAGTTCCATAGCGGCGCGAAGCCGTCAAACCATACCACCCAAAAGTGCCACTGGCTTACAAGAATCACCAAGGGAGACGGCCTCCTTCCTCCCTTCGCTGGGCCGCCATTGCCTGCCGCGCCCAAAGAGCCGCTGCCAGCCGGCCGGGCGCAAAGACGAGATGAGTACCCGTAAGAGCATGGAGCCTATGTAGTGTTCACCAAGATGGCTGATGATCGACGAAAGCAGCGGCTGCAAAGAATAAGAAGTAAATGCAGAGCATCGATGTCCCGAGTTTATGCATTGGTCCGAGAAGCCTATCGCTTGAGCAGGCAGATCACCCAGAGGTGATGCCGAATCCGGCCCTATGCCCTGGTCCAGAGTGCCACCTTGGCCATCGATAGGCGGCACTCGCTGTGAGTGCTGATAGACGGAGGAGTAGCATCAACATCTTGTACAAGGACACCATGGAGAAGCTAGAAGGAATCAAAGACAGCCGCAGGCAGCCGGACTGTGTTCCACGGCATCGCACTCGGCCTTTCCCGCCACCAATCGGCAAGATCCTAATAGACGTCCTCTTTGGAGACAAAGATCATTTCTGCCGAGAGCCAGTCTGGTTTGAAGTGGTGGACCTCGAAAGCCCCTACCATGCATTACTTGGCTGACCTGCTTTGGCCAAGTTCATGGCAGTCCCCCACTATGCCTACCTCAAGATGAAGATGCCGAGTTCCAAGGGAATTCTGACTGTAGCCGGCGACTACAGGAAGTCGTACGCCTGTGCAGCTGAGAGCAGTCAGCTGGCCGAGTCTCTGGTGATCGCAGCTGTGAGGCGGCTTCTTGATCGGATTGTGGCGATGGCCGGCAAGCAGCCAGAGATGTCGCCCGACCCCAAGGAGTCGGAAGCTGAGGGCTCGTTCTAGCCGGCCAGAGATACCAAGAAGATACCCTTGGACCCGGAGCACCCAGGGAAGTACGCTGTCATAGGTGCGAACCTTGACAGCAAATAGGAAGGCGAGCTCATCGATTTCCTCCGTGAGAATCGGGACATCTTTGCATGGTCCCCTAAAGACATGCCAGGTGTACCGACGGAATTCGCCGAGCACAAGTTACACGTCCGACCTGATGTGAAGCCCGTCAGGCAGCCTTTGCGGCGACTATCAGAAGAGAAGAGAAGAGTCGTAGGAGAAGAGATAGCCCGGCTCCTAGCCGCCGGCTTCATTATGGAAGTATTTTTTCCAGAATGGTTGGCAAACCCGGTCCTGGTGTTGAAGAAGAACAAGCAGTGGCGGATGTGTATTGACTACACAAGCCTCAACAAAGCATGCCCGAAGGACCCATTTGCCCTGCCGAGAATTGATCAAGTGATAGACTCCATAGCCGGATGCGAGTTGTTGAGCTTCTTGGATCATACTCGGGGTATCACCAGATCAAGTTGAGCCCGGCAGACGGACTGAAGACCGCCTTCATCACGCCATTTGGAGCCTTCTGCTACCTGACCATGATGTTCGGCTTAAGGAATGCCGGCGCCACCTTTCAGCGTTGCATGCAGAAGTGTCTCCTCAAGCAACTCGGCAGAAACGCCCACGTCTACGTGGATGATGTAGTGGTGAAGACGGAGAAGCGTGGGACACTGATGGAAGATCTCAAAGAAACCTTCAAAAACCTGCGCTGATTCCAGATCAAGCTCAACCCTGAAAAGTGCGTCTTTGGAGTACCAGTCCGCCAGCTCCTTGGCTTCCTGGTCTCTGAACGCGGCATAGAGTGCAACCCTGTGAAGATCAAGGCCATCGAGAGGATGGAGGTACCCAGCCGACTGTTAGATGTGCAGAAGTTCACCGGCTGCTTGGCATCCATCAGCCGATTCATCAGTCGGCTGGGCGAGAAGGCTCTCCCTTTGTACCAACTGATGAAGAAGACCACCTTTTTTGTGTGGAACCACAAGGCGAATAAAGCGTTTCTCCAGCTGAAGAAGATGTTGACTACTCCCCCTGTGCTGGCGGCTCCGACTCCTAAAGAGCCCATGCTCCTATACATCGCCGCCACCAGCCGAGTAGTTAGCATAGTCATTGTAGTCGAACGAAAAGAGGAAGGCAAGGCGCTCCCTGTCCAGAGACCGGTATATTACCTGAGTGAGGTACTGTCGACCTCCAAGCAGAACTACCCTCACTACCAAAAGATGTGCTACGGCGTGCATTTCGCCGCCAAGAAGCTGAAGCCTTATTTTCAAGAGCATCCAATCACTGTGCTTTGCACATCCCCGTTGGCCGAGATCATCGGGAGACGAGAAGCTTCTGGCCGAGTAGCCAAATGGGCCATAGAGTTGGCTCCCTACACCATCTACTACCAGCCCCGACCGCCATCAAATCGCAAGCACCGCCGATTTTCGCCGACCGGGCCGAGACTCAAGACTCTACCGCCAGCTACCGACTCCACCCATTGGCGGATGCATTTCGACGGCTCCAAAATGCGACCGCTTGGGAGCCAGCGCCGCCCTCACCTCCCCCAAAGGCGATAAGCTCAAGTATGTGCTGCAGATCCACTTCGCCGCCCAACAACGCCGCCAATCACGAGGCGCCATTCACGGCTTCGCTTGCGAAAGAACTTGGCATTCGCTGGATCCCGTTACGGCGATTCGATTTGGTGGTCCAAGAAATATCCGCGATCGACGCCAAAGATGCAAACATGGCAAGCTACCGCTTCCTGGTGCAGCAACTCAGCGGACACTTCAAGGGGTGCGAGTTCCTTCACGTGCCAAGAAATGACAACGACCAAGCAGACGCCTTGGCACGAGTCGGCTCCACTGGCCAAGCAATACTGGCCCATCGCCGCTTCTTCAGCTCCTTAAACCGCCTCATCAAGCCTTCACCGTAATCGACTCCATCTTTGTGCCGGCTCTCAAGAAGTCGGATCCACTCAAGAGCCTCAGCAGACGGCCCCAAGAAAATCAGAATCGGCCGCCCGGGACTTCGTAACCCGCCCGGGATCGCGGCAACCGACCCAAAGACTTCAGGACCCGGCCCGGGGACTTCATCAATCCAGCAAGCGGCCGCAGACTCCAGCCCGCCGCCTCCCAGCCCATCCGCCCTTGTCCAAGTCGCAGTGGTGGCGGTTGAAGAAATAGCAGCACCCTCATGGGCGCAGCCCATCCTCAAGTTTCTAGTGAACAGAGAGCTGCCAACTGATGAAATCTTGGCTCGGCAAGTGCAACGCTGATCGGCAGCCTACACCATAATCAACAGAGAGCTGGTCAGCACAGGCCATCGGTGTCTACCAAGATGCGTGGAGCCGAGCAAGGCCAAGCAATCCTCGAGACATCCATCAGTATGAAAAGTGCCACCATGCGGCTTCAAGAGCACTCAGGCCAAAGCCTTCTAAGCACTGTTTTTTCCGCCAACTGCCCTAGAAGAGGCCAAAGAATTAGTCCAAAATGCAAGGAGTGCCGGTTCCGCCCAAGCCGCTTCCAAACGGCTTCAAGGCCGCAGACAATCCCCATCGCCGGCTCTTGCAGTTTGGGGGCTCGACATGGTGGGACTGCTCAAGACGGCCCGAGGCGGCTCGACCACTTACTCGCCGCAGCGGGACAAGTTCACCAAATGGATAGAAGCAAAGCCCATCAAGAAGTTGAACGGTCCGACTGCAGTGACTTTCATCGCTGATATCACGGTGCGGTATGGCATACCGCACAGCATCATCATCGACAATGGCACAAATTTTGCCAAAGGCGCCTTGGCCCGTTTCTGCGCGATGCAGGGCATCTGACTGGACTTAGCATCCATTGCCCATCCGCAGTCAAACGGCCAGGTGGAGTGAGCAAACGGCCTCATCCTGTCCGGCATCAAGCCTCGACTGGTCGAAACACTTGAGCGTTCGGCCGGCTATTGGCTTGAGGAGCTGCCGCCGCCCTCCGAGTCTCGCGACGACTCCAAACAAGTCAACGGCTTCACGCCTTCTTCCTCGTACGGTGCCAAGCCGCCATCCCGGCGACATAGAGTTCGACTTCCACGAGTCACCATGTACACCAAGAGGAAGCAGAAGAAGCATGTCAAGACGGGCCGACCACGGAAGAGGGCCGGTTGTTGGCACTCACTGGTCCAAAGATCTACCAAAGCAGAGTCTCGCGCCGATACTACAACAGAAGGTCAGCCGAGATCTTTCCAAGAGGGCGACTTTGTGTCCGATCGATCCAAATAACAGCCGCCAGACAAGTTGTCGGCGCTTTGGGAAGGCCCCACATCATCGCAGAGGCCGGGCAATGACTCCTACTACCTAATCGACGCACAGAAGCCCCGAGCATGCAAGAGGGATGACTCCGGCAAAGAGTCGGAACGGCCATGGAACGCAAATCTTCTCCGAAGATTTTTACAGTTAATGCAGTATGTACCACGCTATCCTTTGTATTAAAGTACCGAGACTCTGGGCCCCCCGAGACGAGCTCGGGGACTGCCCCTTTTGTTGTTATCTATATGATAAGAATTATGCCTTCGAGTATGCTACTCTTTGATATGCCGCTTGGCACCGGGTTCGACTAAGTCGGCCCGGGGACTCGCCGTCTTGTGCTATAAAATGCTTCCTGTAGTCGGACAAGTAGTGTGCGGCGCTTAAGCCGTCTCCTGTCAGAAGCCGCAGCTCGCAGGGCGACTGTTGGTGGGCAGCGAGTAAGGAAGAATGAGCACCCACACGAAAAATGGCTAAGGACTCAAAGAACACGCATAGCAAAAGTCGGCTTCCAGCCACTTTTCGCAGAGTCGACTCCCGAATAGTCGGCTTGTCGCCTTCTATCCAACTTTTTAAAAGACTCTAAAAAAGGCCAAGTACTTGCCTTTCCTAAGAAAGCCAAGCATTTGACCCAGCGGCAGTCCGCAGAGCGGTTGTCCGTCTGGCAAAGTGGCGACTATGGGAAGGCGGCAAAGGAAAAAGCCAAAAAAGAGCAACGAGCAAGGAAAGATAGAAGTCGGATAGATATTTACATAACATAGGCCTCCGGCCAAGTTCAAAATACACCCCGCGGGTGGAATTGTGCGAATTGACAAGTTCTTTCAAAGACTACAAAGGCAGGAAAAATAAAGGCAAGACGGCAGCCTAAGAAGCGGCAGACGGGTTCAGAGGGTCGGTGGAGACGGCGGTGTCAGGCGCCGGAGCGGCCGGCTGGATAGTCTCGGCTTGATCATCTCCGGCGGCTGCCGGCCCAGTCGGACGCGGCTCGTTGCTGGAGGCACGGTCGAGCCGAGGCTGGTCATCCGCTCCATCTTCTGGCGCCTGTCTCGCCTCTGGCCCCCACCTCGTCTTCCTCCTCGGTGCTGGAGCCGATCACCTCCGCCGAGTCCTCGCAGAGTCCGGTTCATCTCAACCACTCCGCGGCACTCTTCGCTGCTCATGCCCGCCAGAACAAAGACGCTGGTGTCGGTGTAGTCGGCAATCTCCAGCGCACGCTCGACAAGGGCGCCTTCCACAGCCACCAGCTCCGCCTGGGCCTCTGACAGGAACGCGGCAAGTCGGTCCAGATCTAGCCCTGGATACCAAGCCTTGACGAATTCCAAGGCTCGGCGCACTCCAGCCCAGGCCGAGGAACCCTTCCAAGCCTCAAGAAGGCCAGCATGACTTCCAGCCTGGCCGGCATCCGACCGAGTACGCAGAACCGCATGCCTCGGCCATTGTGGCGGCGATCGCTTGAGCACGAGCGCGTTGAAGCCGGCCGCAGACGAGTCTCGATGCTCAGGAGCTGCTCGTCGATGGTCAGGGGGCGTTGGCGGCGATCTCCTCACCATTCTCCTCCAAGGCCGCGATCAGCTTCAATGGCTCGGGTGACCGCCAGAGTGGCCAGGAAGAAGTCTGCCCAAAACAAAAGAAGCAAAAGAAAGAATCAGAGTCGGCCTCGACTTACACCGGGCGGCTCAAGAAAGAAAGCAAAGAAACTCACCACAACAATGTCTTCGATCTCGTGGAAGCCGAGTCAACATCGCCTCCTTGTCACCCAGAGGAGCGCCGCCTCGAACTCGCCAGAGAGCGGTCCTTTCTTCTCCGCTTCGCCCCGAGCCGCTTAAGCAGCTCCTTCGCTCCGCCAACCGCTGCCAAGAAGTCGCGGCTCAGGGCGAAGCTTGCCGCACTCCTCCTCCTTGGCGCAGAGGGTAGTGCTGATTTCACCAACCGCTCTCAAGAACGGCATTGGCCTCAAGAACCAAAAGGACGCTAAGTCATCAATAAAGAAGGTCGCTGAAAGATCCGCCCGATCGCTAGCAGTCGCCCAATCTCGGGATTACAGCCAGCTGGCAGCGCGCAGCCCGCCGCAAAAAAGGACTTATCTGCCTCCGACAGTCGGCCGTCCGCTTCCCCAGCTGCTCAACATTGCGTTGA
Organism: Aegilops speltoides; assembly: GCA_021437245.1. Taxonomy (NCBI): domain Eukaryota; kingdom Viridiplantae; phylum Streptophyta; class Magnoliopsida; order Poales; family Poaceae; genus Aegilops; species Aegilops speltoides. The sequence goes on along the minus strand of CM038142.1, from coordinate 416,261,411 downwards.
AGGCAGTGACGGAGGTTGTGATACTCCCGTGATAAGAATCGCATAAAGGTGAATATTCGAGTCAATCGGATGGAGTTCCGCCGCTCAGCAGCCGCCCAAAACTCGGGATTACACACTCCAGCGCTAGAGCGCCCCCACAGAGAAGAACGAGAAAAAGCAAAGTCAAAGACGGAAAGTGTACCCGGATAGATGCTCGCGATGCCAGATGTGCTTTGGTCCAGCCCTGGATGGCTTCGCCACCGCAGCTACCGCACGCCTAGGACCGCCTGGTCAGCTGGACGCCGCCGCCTCGCACCCACCCAAAGAGGGCGTGGTGCTTGTCGCCGGCATCTGGATGGCCGAGCTGGCGGCGCCGCCTCTAGGGGTGCGGCGCTGAAACCGCTTTTCGAGGCGGCGGCGGCCGGCGAGGCGATTGAAGGAGCAGCTCGCCACCGCTTCGTTTTCGCCGGCGGTATTCGCGGCTCGCTGCTGCTTGCCGGCGCGCCTTAGACGGCGGTGGAGGCGGCGGTGGCGGCGTGGCCATGCCCGATGCGGAGGCCTCGCCACCGTCCTTCTCCACGACGGAGTGCTCCCCGCCAACTTCTTCAGTCTGCCACGTGAACTCCGAGGGCGGCGGCACGGAGTTCAGCGGGACGACAAGCAACGCCGATTGGCGGCAGGCGACCTTCCGCTTCATTGCCTTGCCGCAGCGGGCGGCTTCGCTTCCTCCGCTTTCTTCGGCGGAGTCCGCCGCTTTCAACCTCCGCTTTTCTCCAGACGGTCGGCCTCCTCCTCGTCAAGGCTTCTCCCGCTGCTGCGCCTGTCGCCCCGGAGGTCGGCGGCGGGGTCAATCCGCCGAGTATTGGCGGACGTCACGGCCGACCCCATGACAGAGGGTACGGCGACCCTATTAAGAGAAAGAGGGGCCCTGAAGCAAAAGGAGGAATGAAAAAGATTCGGAAAGAATTCATCAAAGTAAACAAGCCAAAAGCGGAAAGCGCTTACGCAGAGACTAGCGGCGGCTTCTTCACTTCCTTACGAAAGCGTTAGTTTCGCGATCGCCTCCTCCTGCTTGGTCGCGGCGGCCGCCTTTGAACTTTTTACGACCGCCGAGCGAACTCGAGGGTTCGCGCTTTCGCTAACTTGATCGCCAAGCCGGGCGGAGGAACTCGCGCCAGATGGCCGGCTGTTGACGGCGCGACGACTTCCTTCGGGCGCGCTCTTCGCCAAGAGGCGAAGGTCGCCAAGGGCCGAAGCCGCCGCTTCCTCCTCCTCCTCCGCCGGGCGCGGTTTCCATCGCCGTCGCCCCCAAGTCGGGGTCGTCGATGTCGCTCTCCGCTCGATCTGGAGCAAACTCACGGGGATGTCCCGTGGTGCCCGCTACTAGCTGGATGAGGGGGTTCTGACTCGAAAACCAAGAAGATCAGAAGTCGTATTCGGCTACAAAGAAAAACAGAAGAGGAAAATGTACGACTTACCACAGGCGGAGGGTTGGCACGCGAGTATGTCTCCTTGCCGAACTGCCAATCTTCCGCAAGCTCGCAGTTCGCGATGTGATTCACCATGTTCGCCACCTCCAAGTGGGGCATTTCCCAGGTGCACATCCGACTCGGGTCTCGGCGGTCGCTCATCTGACAAATCAGATGAGGATGGCCTTGGAGAGGGAGAACTCGGCGCGCCATGAAGGTGGCAATCAAGTCGGCTCCGACCAGGCCTTCCGACTGCGTCAGCACACGGAGTCGCGCGACGTCGGCGGCACCTGCGGGAGTCAGCGTCTTGGCCCGATGGGACCAGCTGGGAAGCCTCCCAGCCGGCGCGCCGGCCACGTAGGGCGGCAGGTTGACCCAGCTCTTCCGTGGGCGACGCCACATAGAAGTACGAAGGCCACATCTTCATCGACTTGATTAGCGCGATGGAGGGGAACGGGTTGTCGGCGGTCGACCTGTGCATCGCGATGAAGGTGTCAAGATCGAGCCGCACGCCACGACGCGGCGTGCCGAGCTTGGATTGAAAGAACTCTCCCCATAGTTCGATGGTGGGGAGAATGACAAGGAAACCCTCGCACAGGGTGGCGAAGGCGGCCAGCAGCACCACTGTGTTCGGAGTGAGGTGGTGCGGCTCGAGTCCGTTGAACTACAAGAAGGAGCAGAGAAGCCGCCACGACAGCCCAGCCGCGCAAGAGGTGCGAAGGAATATGACCTGCTCGCCTCCTCCGACGCTGCCTTATTTCGCCGATGCGGCGCGCTGGCTCGCACAAGGTTCGCGCTAGGGAGCCGGCGCGTCTTGCGGAGGTGCTCGATGATGCCGTCGTCCACCGTAGAGCCGTCCCACATGCCGGAGCGCACGGCAGGAGCCGCGACGGCGGAGGAGGAGCTCATCGCTGCGGGTGCGGCGAGGCTTGGTGCGGCGAGGACAAGAAGAAGAAGAGGCAGGAGGAAGCAGGGGAGCAGGGAGGAATGAGCGCGCGCGCTTCGCCGTCCCACTCCCCCCACGTACTTATAAGCCCGAAGGCTGAGAAGCCGATGGGGCGGCGTGGGATTAACTGCGCGCGAGACCCCACGCCCTAATGCATTTACCCCACGGTTATCAAGCGCTGTAGTAACGACGGGGGGAACCCAACCGTCCGCACGGCCGCAGCGGATCCGTTCGCACGCCGAGGCGCGATAGTGGCGGGGCTCGCCGACGGCTCGTCCTGTCGCTGCAGGTAGGCAGATCGTTCCAACCACGTGGCGCGCGACGGGCTATGGCGGGCGCATCGCAGAAGCGATTGCATGCCGCCTGGTTCCCGCCACGGCTTTCAAACTCCTTTGGGGGCAAGACGGCCCTCAGTGAATCCGACTCCGGCTAGTCGGTCCGGAGCGAGACAGCCCTCAGTAAATCTGACTCCAGCTAGTCGGCTCGAAGCAAGACGACCCACTATGGATCCGACTCCCGCCAGTCGGCTTGAAGGAAGACAGCCAGCAAGGCATGAATTCCCCCACCGGAAGAATGAAACTGTTGAGGCCCGCGACGTATCACCCTCGGAGCCTCACCAGCTTTGGGGACTACTGTCGGAGTAATGGGCCACGGGTAGGCCAACCCGAGTCCCAGAACCTTTCAAGACATCGGGGCAGGCTGCGCCCCGCGAGTCCAGAGGCGACTCCAAGATGAGCCGAGTCCCAGAGGCGACTCCCTGTTAAGCCGAGTCCCAGAGGCGACTCCCAGTTAAGCCGAGTCCCAAAGGCGACTCCCAGTTAAGCCGAGTCCCAAAAGCGACTCCCAGTTATGCCGAGTCCCAGAGGCGACTCCAAAGAAGCTGACTATGGGAAGTCGGCCCGCGACTCCAACCACCCCGATAATTGAAGGCAGGCATGGCCACAGTGCGCCATACCCACGAAGATCTCCGCCAACAAGCATCATGCCATGCCAGCCACTCGACATCACTTTGGGCGGGCCTCAGACTCCACGACGGCCTGCTCAGACGCCCTGAGACGGCGGGCCTACAAGTCTCGGGAGTATCAAGACGGCGAGCACCACGAAGTCGGACCTGCTGAGAGTCGGCCCCGAGTCGGCCGCCCTCTCAAGGGCCCCACATGCCATTAACTGACACGACGGGGAATGGCAATGTGATCGCTCGTCAGCGGCGCACTATTGCCATGACCCCATGACCAAGCCAAGGCCATTAGAAGCACGGCTATAGTAATCAGCAGTCCGCAAGACCCGCCCACGGTGGACGCAGGCCGACGCCTCGTGACCAGGTTGGGCCAAGGGACCCACCTGCACGACGGGCCCCTGTGAGTCGGCGGAGAAGATGGTGGCTCGAGAGACAGACGGTCAGTCCGCACTCCACCGGTTTTACCATTGTACCCCTGGGGGTAGGCCTATATAAACCCCCCAGGGCACCCATGCAAAGGGTTTGAACCCATCTAGCACTAGACCGACCATACGGGGAGGAGAAAGCTAGCCTTGCCTTCTCCTACCTCCAGAACCAGCTCTAGGAGCAACCCTGTAATCAATGTGCCTTAGTGACCATGCGGAGACCCCGTAGAGCAGCAGTAGGGGTGTTATCTCCTCGGAGAGCCCTGAAGCTGGGTAAGATCCGCCGGTGTGCATGTCTTCGCCTCATCCCGTTTCCAGGCACCGGCGACGTTCTACTCGCCCCCACCATGATAAGCCATCCTTTGGCATATGTCGCACCCAACCCCCGACAAGCTCGGTGCGGTAGTTGTCGCGCTGTCCGAAGGTGACAGGGAGGCGGACCTGACATATCGGGGTGGTGGAACCGGCAGTAACTCCTGAGAAAGGCTTGGTAGGCTGGAGCTGATCGTATGGCACTTGAAGGTTGTCAAACATCTCAACGGACAGGACGTTAAGCCTGGCGCCGCCATCGATGAGGCTCTTGTTAACTTGCACATTGCTGATGATTGAGGAACAGAGCATAGGGAGGATGCCAGCAGTAGCCATGCACTAGAGTTGATCTGCCGAGCTGAAGGTGATGGCGCACTTGGACCACCTGAGCGGGAGCGTGGCCTCGAGCATGGGGAGGACTGCATTCACCTCGCGAGCAAACTGCTTGAAGATGCGCTGAGAGGCTGGGGCCTGAGCTCCGCCCAAGATGCAAGCGATAGCACGCGGCTCCTGGATGCCTCCAGCCCCCTCGTCCCAATGATGGTCGGAATTCCTTCTTGGCGGTGGCGGCAACGGACGAAGGCCTGCATTGCCCTGGGGGCGGTCCTCGCAAGGCTAGTCCTGCCAGCGATCCTCACGAGGTCGGTCACGCCACTCCTGGCGAGGGCCACGGTCGTCCCATCGTCCTCCGCCACGTATTCCTCCTTGGCCGTAGCCCCAGTCGTTGCGCTCGGGGCGTCGACCAAAGCATCCTTCTTGAACGGCCCTAAGCTCCTGGCAGTCGCTGGTGTTGTGGGTGTGGAGGTTGTGGTAGGCGTAGAACGTTCGGCTGCCCTTGGACGGCTCCGGTTCGTGTCTGGCTCTGCCGCGAGCACGGCTACTCCCTTACGCTTCACGTCCTTGGCCTTGGTCTTCTTTTCTTCCAGGTCGGCAACAGGGAGCTCGAGGAGGGAGAGGCGTTCCTTCTCAGCTCTTGCGCACTTGGTCGCCAGGTTGAACAGCTCCAGGGAAGTGCTCAACTCCTCGTGGATGGCGAGCTCCTCCTTCATCTTGACGTCACAGACGCCATCAGAGAACGCCGAGATGATGGCCTCATCCATCACCTTGGGGATCTTGAGGCAGACGCGGTTGAAGCGCCGGATGTATTTCTGCAGGGTCTCCCCAAGCTGTTGCATGATGCGGTGCAGGTCACCCGCGGCCGGGGGGCGGCCGCGAGTGCCCTGGAAGTTGACAATGAAGCGGCTGCGCATCTCGTCCTAGGAGGAGATCGAGCCGGGAGGCAGGTTCAGGAGCCACGAGCGGGCACCGTCCTTGAGCGCCATGGGAAACCAGTTCATAGTGACCTTCTCGTCTCCGTTGGCCGCCTCGATGCTCAGCTTGTAGAGCTGCAAGAACTCCACGGGGTCAGGGGTACCGTCGTAGCAAGGAGGAAGGTCCGGCTTGAACTTTCCCAGGCAGGCGATGCTACGCAGCTCGGGGGTGAAGGCACGGCAACCTGCTATAGTCACCAGGGCCCTTTGCTGATGCGGAGCTTGCTCTCGATGGTACCCGCGCACCGCTGCCAGAGGCAGCATGCGGTCTTGTCGCATCGGTGCAGGGAGCACGAGGGCGCCTTCTTGAGGCCGAGGGACTTCTTGACAGCTTCCTTCTTCTCGCTCGGGCGCCGGACGTGGTGGGTCACATCCGGGAGCCGCGCGCCTTGGTGCTAGGGCGCCGTCTTGGGGCGGAGGCGGTGGAGGTGCTCCATGAGCCGCGTCTCCCATACCTGGGGGAGGGCGAGGCAGCGAGAGGGACGGCGCAGGAGAGACCCCTGCGGCGCTGACGAGCTCGGTGATGCAAGCGAGCCATTCTTTGTAGAGGTCGTCGACGGGGCGGTAGTGCAGGAGCGCATGTGCCAGGAGCAGCGCGGCCTGCACGTCCGTGGGGGCGCGACAAGCATGGGACAACAAAACGGCCGGGGTCAGTGAGGGAGTGGCTGTGCGACCGTCCTGCCGCACCGAGGGGTGCAACAAGGACGCTAGCTGCTCGTTCCCCACCGGGCGGGAGGCGGCGTTAGCGGAAGGCGATGGAGAACGATAGGGAGGCCCGCCGACAGAAGCCGTCTGGGTGACGCGAGCGGCGAGAGCAGCCCGGCACTCGGCGCAGGCTCGGCGGGCGTCAGACATGGATGCGACGAAGCGATGGGACGCGGATAAGCGGAAATAAGACTTCGGCGCACCCCAACCTGGCGCGCCAAATGTCGGATATCGAGTTCCGGCAAAACCCTTGAGGTTCGAACACTGGGGTGCGCACGAAGATTTCCCCCTACCGAATCTCGCTCTCAGCCTCGCCGCGATCCCTAAGCTTAGCTAGATGAACTCACAGCACGAGAGACACAAGATTTATACAGGTTCGGTCCACCGTTGTGGTGTAATACCCCACTCCTGTGTGGTGGTGGTGGATTGCCTCTTGGGCTGAGGATGAACAGTACAAAGGAAGAACAGCCTCGCAAGGAGAGGTGTTCTTGAGCTGGTGTGTTCCTCAGGGACGAATTGATCCGTCCTCTCTTCTGTGGTGGCTAGTCCTATTTATAGAGGCCCTCGTCCTCTTCCCAAATAATGAGCGGGAAGGGATCCAACAATGGCCAATTCGAAAGGGGACAGCTAGTACAAGCTATCCTGACTAAAGGTGGTCTTCGCCTGTCAAAGGTGCTGGTGATGACGCCGTCTTGGGCTCCACGGTGACCTCAGTCCTGCCGTCCTGCTGGTCTTGGTCTTGGTGCACCAATATGGAAACCTTTGTCTGATGCCTCTGTACTCCATGCCTGCGCTTGCCCCCTTAGCACCAAAGAGGAAACGAGGACACTGCGCGCTGGCGCCCGCGTGGCCTTGGTCCTCATGGATTGCATCACGGGAACCTTGCGAGGTACCCTTTGCCTTGATCTCTCTGCCTCCTCGCGAGCCTGCCTGGTGAGGCCGCCCCTGAGGAGGCCTTGTGTCGTCCGCCCCGCGAGGCTTGGCCCCTCGCGAGGGTCTTGAGTGTTGGTTGGTGAAGACGGGCTGTACTGGGCCACTGGTGGAGCCACGCCATGGGCCGCAGGCAGACAAGTCTGGGGACCCACTGTCGGTGTCAAAACCGGCGGATCTCGGGTAGGGGGTCCCGATCTGTGCGTCTAAGGATAATGGTAACAGGAAGCAAGGGACACGATGTTTTACCCAGGTTCGGGCCCTCTCGATGGAGGTAAAACCCTACTTCCTGCTTGATTGATCTTGATGATATGAGTATTACAAGAGTTGATCTACCACGAGATCATAGAGGCTAAACCCTAGAAGCTAGCCTAGGATGATTATGATTGTCCTTCTAAGGACCAAACCCTCCAGTTTATATAGACATCGGAGGGGGCTAGGGTTTACACAGAGTCGGTTACAAAGAAGGAAATCTAATATCCGGATCGCCAAGCTTGTCTTCCACGCAAAGGAGAGTCCCATCCGGACACGGGATGAAGTCTTGAGTCTTGTATCTTCATGGTCCAACAGTCCGGCCAAAGTATATAGTTCGGCTGTCCGGATACCCCCTAATCCAGGACTCCCTCAGTAGCCCCTGAACCAGGCTTCAATGACGATGAGTCTGGCGTGTAGATTGTCTTCGGCATTGCAAGGCAGGTTCCATCTCCGAATACTCCAAAGTAACCCCGAACACTTAAATCGTGTCCGGCTCTGCAAGACGACTTTCATATACCACCGTAGAGAGAATTATATTCCACAAATATAATCTGCTGGCAACTTTAGATAAAGTGACACGACACCATGGTCGAGTCGTTATTGAACCGTCTTCCCATAGCCAGCTACCACACATATCGAGGCAGTTTCCTCGGCACGTCTTGTCGAAGCAGAGATCATGTCCCCTTATCACGGGATTCTCATCAATACGGGTATGGGTAACCCAACCACGACATCAATCGTGGCGCTTGGGAAATAAGCGATTTTCAACGGGCAGGTGGGGAGGCGCACCATTTTCGTCGCCTCTATAAAGGGATAAGGATTCCCCTTTTTTACCCACGCCTTCTTCCTCCTTCGCTTATCCATTCTCGCACCCTCGAGCTCCAACGCCCTAGTTCACACCTTCTCCGCACAGTCAAACATGTCCGGAGCAGGAGGCAAGTGGGTGGCCTCCCCCGTCAAGGAGAAGCATATTACGAAGCTCCGGGCGGCCGGATACTTGGCCGCAGATATCGCGCACCAGCTGCCGGACGCAGGGCAGATCATTCCGACTCCAGGACCCCATGAGAGGGTCGTGTTCCTCGCCCACTTCGTCCGTGGACTGGGATTTCCACTTCACACCTTTGTCTGCGGGCTCATGTTTTACTACGGGCTGGACTTCCATGATCTAGCCCCAAATTTCATCCTCAACATCTCGGCTTTTATCGTCATGTGCGACGCCTTCCTCCGCATCAAGCCCCACTTCGGCTTGTGGCTATGAATCTTCTGTGTGAAGCCGAAGATTGTGAGCGGCCAGAAAGTGGAGTGCAGAGGCGCCATGGTGGGCAGGATGCCCAATATTACCTGGCTTGACGGTTCCTTTGCGGAGACCATGAAAGGGTGGCAATCGGGGTGGTTCTACATCACCGAGCCGCGCGACGCCAACTTGGTAGCGGCCCCCGAATTCCGATCCGGAATTCCCATGTGGCTCACTTCCTGGGAAAAGAAGGGCCTGGCCTGGGGCGAACGTGCGGAGTTGACCGGACTTCAAAACTGCATTAGAAATATGATGGACAAGAAGATCAAGCTTGTCAATGTGGTCGAGGTCATGCTCGTCTGCCGCATCCTTCCATGCCAAAGACGGGCATTCAATCTGTGGGAGTTCAATCTGGCCGAACACCAGACACTTCAAGAGCTTTACGGCAGGACGCACAAGGGCGCATGGAAGGTGCTATTCAAGGCCTCTAAAATACCTCCTCGCACATCCGAGGACCGCAAACTCCACATCACGCCCCCCCCCCCATCCGGTGAGTTTTCTGACCATCACCAGATGTAGCTTTCTCAGCATACTCATGGGAGGATTTTAAGTCATCGTGTGTATTTAATTAGGATTACGTGGTGACGGCAGAGCAAATTGACTGTCCGGCTCCGCTGCCAGAAGGTCCAACAACCGCTCTCCTGACGGAGACGCTAGTCCAAGCACCTTACAAGGTGCCGGAAAAGAAGGCTGAAAAGAAGGCCCCGGGGACCAGGAAGGGTCTACGGCGTAAGATCGTACCGGATGCCTAGGCATGCTCCTCCCACGAAGGGGAGGAGGAAAAGGAAAGGGCCGCCCCATCTGGGGAGGCCGAAGGGCCTAAGGGGCGGCCCAGGGGACCAGGAAAGGTCCCCGACGCAAGGCCGTCATAGACTCGTCGTCCGAGGACGACGAGGCAGATTCCTCCCACGGAGGCGGGGGGAAATACGAGGAAATTCTGCCTCCCCGCACTGGGGAGGAGAAGAAAAGGAAAGTCGCCCCGTAGGGGGAGGCTAGGACACCCAAGAAGGGAAAGGTGTCCCTTCCGGATCACTCCACCACGGCCGCCTACAGCGAGGAGGAGTGGTTGCCCAGGGGCAAGCCCCTAGTAAGATCATAAGTATCCGCACTCTATTGTACTTTAGTGCGACTTAGCTTCATAGTTTGTTATAATGCCAGACATGTATATGCAGTCCGGCCAGGGCTCATCCCGAGGTATCCTCTTCGGATGGGTCTTCAAGCGATTCGGCGATTAATTCGCTCCCGACGGCCACCTCCCCTCGGCCTACAGATGACACGGAGGTGTGGTCCTAAAGGGTACCAGAGCAGGGATAGGCGGATCTGGAGATGTCCCAAGACGAGATTCCAGACGTCGGGCACAAGGGGAGTAAGATCCCCACAGCTTATGCTGACGAGAGCCACAGCGAGTTGGGCTCCTAGCTAGACACTATGCCGGAACTTCCAAAGGTTCCGGATTGTAGGCAGCCCCTCGCTAAGGAGGGCGAGCAAGCCGTGCCAATGACTTCCGTTGCTCCATAGGCATCAGATAGTCTGTTGGAAGTGCTTCGCAGCGCTTCCATGGATGAAGAGCACCGTACTCTTATGAGTGCGGTGATTCAGAAGGTTCGGTCCGCCAAAAGCGGATTGACCGAAGCCTGCACCAGCCTCCTGACAGGCTTTGAGGTAAGTAATCAAAAGTGTGTGAAATTATCACCAGATAGACCGTAGCCCCTGATACTCTATTTGCTGTTCGGAAAGAAAAGCCAAACGGAGGGTAAACTTTAAACCGCAGGAGTCTAACAGTAGGTGTCTATGTGAATAAGCAGGCAGTGCTGCTTGCCGCTGCTGCCCACACAGCCGAGGTCACCGGAATCAAACGGGGCCTTGAGCAGGCCGAAGAGGAGCTCAGCCTCACAAAGAGGCAGCTCGAAGAGAACAAAGGTGAGTGATACCCCATTCACATATCATATAGAGGAGAAAAATTGGTGACGCTAACGAAAAGCGTCATGATTTTGTAATAGGGCCACGACCGAAGTGGCGGCCCTGAAGAAAGCGCTATCTGAGGCCAAAGACAAGGCGGCCGCGGAGCACATTGAGCGTGAGAAGCAAGATGCTAGGGTGGGCGAGGTGCAGCAAGAGCTCCAGGAGCTCAGCAAGAAGTTCGATTCCTTGGAGCGTGACTTCAAGACGAAAGAGTCTAAGCTTGCGAAGGCCCTTTTGAGCACGAAACACGCCAAGGCCGAAACCCAAAAGGCCCAGCAGGAAATCCAAGCGGCCAAGAAGGTAGCGGCGGGTAAGGCATTTAATATGCAAAGCAAGCATGTGGAGGAGACATTTCTTTTACTTACCCAAATTCGGAGCTCGCTAGGGGCATTTGTTGATCTGCCCCGCAGCATATCGGATGCCACGGAGTTCTACCATGCCGAAGAGGGGAGCTCGACGGAGAAGCTGTTCTGGTCCCAGTATGCTAGAGCTGAACACCCGATGCCTCTGAGTGACCAACTGAAGCAATTGGTTGAACGCCACAGGGCGGCCGAAGTGGCCATGAAGGACTTCATAGTCCGGATGTGGCCTGGTGAGCCCCTGCCCGCCAGCTACTTTGGCCTTATAAAGCAGATGGTAAATGCCTGTCCGCGGCTTCAAGTTATCAAGCGATCTGTTTGCATTGAGGGTGCCCGCCGGGCCTTTGCCCGTGCGAAGATGCATTGGGCCAAGCTGGATGCAGAGAAGCTGGTGAAGGATGGACCGCCGGAGGGCAAGGTGTGTCGCCCCGAGAAATATTATGACGGCATGATGAAAGGCGCTCATCTCGTGGCCGATGAATGTACCAAGGACACAATCTTTGAGTGAATGTACTCATGTCGTCTTTGTAATATGAAAACAAACTTGTTCGCGCTATATAGCGCTTTGTTGATTTAAAATATTATCTTCTGTGCGGCTGTTTACAAAATTCTGAAAGTAGGCCAGTCGTCGGCTTCCGCCCCCATGTAACTAGCACTGGGGTGTTCGTGGAAAAAATCCGAACACTCTATATCCAAATGTTTGGTCCCTGAGGGAGGTGTTTGGCACAGCGAACAAGGCAATCGGACTATGCGGCTTTATAACTCTCACTTATCCATAGAAGTCTATAATTTTAAATTGCGGCGAAGGCCCTAGAATTCGGAAAGCCGAATTGGGGCGCTATACATGCCTAAATCGGACGAGGCCGATTCCTCGCCTAAAGAGGAAAAAATCTTTAAGGATTTTAAGACCTCTCGAACAGCGACTAGCTCTCACGGCATCATGACAGTCAGTTTTCGGCTTTCTCTACTAAAGTGCTCGTCCGGGAGAACTGGGACACAATCGCAGTAGTTCTTCCTGCGCTACCTTTGCCGATATAACGGATCGTAAGGTGCCAAAACAAGGGAGCCGGGCAAACCCATCTATTGACCCTAGACATGATTCGGAGCTGATGCATATAATGCTATAAGTTCAGGGTGCCATACTGTTGAAAGTGTTCGGACTTCTCTTGCCGTATTAAGGGGCGCCATGAGAAGCCCCTGGCAAACTGATCATACCAAAGTGTACGAATTCAATATTAAATAAATTTTTTTAGCAAAAAGTGAAGATAGGAATAATAATTTGACGCTATATATTATCTCCCATTGATAAATAATACGTCCAAGAGTATCTTTACAATTAATGCGTTGAGAAAAAATAAAGAGGACTATTTCACATGTCCTATCCAGGGGCGGGCCGCATGTAGGTATATAAAACAGGTATAACGATCATTAACAGATACCACCTGGGTATTCCCTTTGTGCGCAAAGCCTTTTGCCTCCTTGGTTTTCCCTCCTGTGATAAGTCCGATGATCCGGCTCTCTGAAGAGGCTGCCCGAAAGCAGGGTCCTAAAAGATAAAGGGGGTTATTAAAGTATGTTGCGACTGAACCACACTGTTGACCGCATCACTATTGCACCTCCGCCTATACCCATGGTATTTTGAGTGCGTAATTGTGTACGCGCGGCACGAATGCTGCCTGAATGGGGCTGGGGCGGAGGCCGGACTACTAGTCGCGCTCTTGGCGTGCCTGGCGATCCTATTGCATGGTACTCCGGACTCGCTTGACGGTGTTCGGGGTTGTTGTCGCCAAATTGGTGGTTTGCCGAAGAAGGCTGCTTTGTACTTCTGCCGCGAGGGCTGCAGTATGCTCTTCTGTACGGAGAGAGTGGTCCGTGTTTTTGTTGATTGTTATGACCCCGCGAGGTCCTGGCATCTTGAGCTTGAGGTACGCATAGTGTGGTACTGCATTAAATCGAGCGAATGCGGTTCGTCCAAGCAATGCATGATAACCACTACGGAAAGGGACGATATCGAAGATTAACTCCTTGCTTCAGAAGTTATCCGGAGATTCGAAGACCACTTCCAGTGTTTTGGAGCCCGTGCAACGGGCCTCTACTCCTGGAATTACACCTTTGACGGTGGTTTTGGTGGGCTTGATCCTTGAAGGGTCGATGCCCATTTTGCGCACTGTGTCCTGATAAAGCAGGTTTAGGCTGCTGCCGCCATCCATAAGGACTCGCGTGAGGTGGAATCCGTCGATGATTGGGTCTAGGACCAATGCGGCTGAACCGCCGTGACAGATGCTGGTAGGGTGATCCCTACGATCAAAAGTGATCGGACAGGCTAACCATGGGTTGAACTTTGGCGCGACTGGCTCCATCACGTAAACGTCCCTTAGTGCACGCTTTTGTTCTCGTTTAGGAATGTGGGTGGCGTAGATCATATTGACCGTTTTCACCTAGGGAGTAAATTTCTTCTGTCCCCCCGTGTTCGGATGCTGGGGCTCCCCGTCATCGTCGATGTGCAGCCCCTTGTCCTTGTTCTCGGCATTTATTTTACCGGCCTGTTTGAACACCCAGCAACCTTTGTTAGTGTGGTTTGCTGGCTTATCCGGGGTGCCGTGAATTTGGCACGAGCGATCAAGTATGCGGTCTAGACTGGACGATCCTTGATTGTTTCTTTTGAACGGATTTTTTCGCTGACCGGATTTTGAGCCACTGAATCCGGTGTTGACTGCCGTGTCTTCAGTGTTGTCGCCATTGTTCCGACGCTTATGTCTGTTGTGTCGTGGCTTGCCATTGTTGTCGCGGACATCTAAAGTACCAGAGTTTATTGGCGTGATGCTACTGCGAGCCAACCAGCTGTCCTCAGCAGCGCAAAAGCGGGTCATGAGTGTCGTGAGGGCCTCCATGGACTTTGGTTTTTCCTTGCCGAGGTGTCGGGTGAGCCACTCATCGTGGATATTATGCTTAAAGGCCGCCAGGGCTTCGGCATCTAGAAAGTCGACAATTTGGTTCTTTTTAGTTAGGAACCAAGCCAGAATTTTCTGGCTGACTCTCCGAGCTGTTGGGTAATGTGACTCAAGTCATCAGCATCCGGTGGTCGCACGTACGTGCCCTGGAAGTTGTCGAGGAATGCGTCCTCCAGGTTTTCCCAACTGCCAATGGAATTTGCCGGTAGGCTATTTAGCCAGTGTCGGGCCGGTCCTTTGAGCTTAAGGGGAAGATACTTGATGGCACGTAGATCGTCACCGCGGGACATGTGAATGTGGAGAAGGAAATCTTCGATCCATACTGCGGGGTCTGTTGTGCCATCATATGATTCGATGTTTACGGGTTTAAACCCTTTTGGGAATTCGTGATCAATCACTTCGTCAGTGAACCAGAGGGGGTGTGCGGCGCCTCTATGCCGGGCTATGTGGCTACGCAGTTCGAATGAGTCTGGTTGGCTATGTTCGGCCCGGCCGGACTTGTTGATAGTGCATCCGGCGTGACGATCATCGTCACGTGTTGGGGCGTGCCCCCGCGATCCGTAGATCAATCTTGGCTGTCCTGCCTTGTTTTCCAGTATGTCTCGCAGGTCCTGCCTATTGCCCCGAGCCGTAGTGTATTGGTGTGGGGGTGCGGGCTGGTATTCAGGCTGATATGCTGTTTTATCCCGGCCATGAGGTGGCTGGTCAGCCTCGTCCTGTGCTGGTAGTATAGGCTCCTTCTCGAGTTGAGGTAGCCACTTGTGCTTTGGATAACCTTTGGTGTGGTGCTCAAGTCCATATTGCTCGGCTGCCAGGACTTCAGTCCATCTGTCTGTGAGCAGATCTTGATCAGCTTGTAGCTGCTGCTGCTTCTTTTTCAGGCCCTTGAAGTGGCCATAATCCGGCGCTTAAAGCGCTCCTTCTCTACGGGGTCCTCAGGCACGTTGAATTCATCGTCGTCGAGGCTAATCTCTTCTTCGGAGGGAGGCTTGTAGTTGTTCTCCTCCAGGTATCCGTCCGTCGCCTGTTCATCTGGGCTGACCTACCCGTCTTCCTGTTCGGCCTGCTCGAAGGCAGGTTGATCGGGGTTGTATTCATCTTCAGCACCATCCGGATTATTTTCGTCTCCTGTGCCGGTATTGCTGTGGCGGGGCTTGGAGCGGCGCCGATGCCGCCCATGCTTTGCTTTCTTCCTTGAGGGGTTATCCTCCATTTCCTCATCTCCATTGGTTTCTTTCGGTGTGTCCACCATATATATATATCATACGAGGAGGTGGCTATCCAGTGCCCCGTGGGCAGTGGTTCCTGTTCTTCTCCTACATTGTTGTCCACACCGTCGATGTCTTCAGTGTCGAAGTCAAGCACATCGGTCAAATCATCGACCGTGGCAATGAAGTGGGTGGTGGGTGGGCAACAAATTCCCTCGTCGCCTGCTTCCCACTCGAGCCGGACATAGTTCGGCCAAGAGTCTCCTGACAAAGAGAGAGACTTTAACGAGTTCAGCATGTCGCCAAAGGGCGAGTGCTGGAAAATGTCCGTAGCGGTGAACTCCATTACCGGAGCCCAACTAGGTTCGGCGGGCTTGGGGGTGCGCAGACCGGAACCTACAGCCGGACATGAGTCCAGGGGTCCGGTATCACAGGCTTCCTTGGAGGAGGAGTCTGTGCTCGGCTCTACCACCGATGAGTGTGCGGCCTCCAGGGCGGGGTCCATCCACCTGTCCTCGGACGACGCGATCTGCCCTGGATTTAGGTCCAGAGCACTTGCACGTGCGATATCCTGAGTACTGTCTGATAGTAGGTCTAAGCCGTGCTCGTCGTGACTATTCAGCACTCCTGGCGTAGGCCTGAACCCATTGAAGATCAAGTCTCCGCGGATATCAGCCGTGTAGTTCAAGTTTCGAACCTGACCTGATGGCCAGGAGCGTAACTGTCGATCTGCTCCAGATGGCCGAGCAAATTGTCCCGCAGTGCGAAGCCGCCGAACACGAAGATCTGTCTGGGGAGAAAAGTCTCGCCCTGGACCACGTTTTTGTTGATGATTGAAGGAGCCGTCGAGCCTTACAGCGACGACACAGAGGAAATCTCAATGAAAGCACCAATGTCCTTGTCAAAACCGGCGGTTCTCGGGTAGGGGGTCCCGATCTGTGCGTCTAAGGCTAATGGTAACAAGAAGCAAGGCACACGATGTTTTACCCAGGTTCGGGCCCTCTCGATGGAGGTAAAACCCTACTTCTTGCTTGATTGGTCTTGATGATATGAGTATTACAAGAGTTGATCTACCACGAGATGGTAGAGGCTAAACCCTAGAAGCTAGCCTATCATGATTATGATTGTCCTTCTAAGGACCAAACCCTCCAGTTTATATAAACATCGGAGGGGGCTAGGGTTTACACAGAGTCGGTTACAAAGAAGGAAATCTAATATCCGGATCACCAAGCTTGTCTTCCACGCAAAGGAGTGTCCCATCCGGACACGGGACGAAGTCTTGAGTCTTGTATCTTCACAGTCCAACAGTCCGGCCAAAGTATATAGTCTGGCTGTCCGGATACCCCCTAATCCAGGACTCCCTAACCCACGTTCCCAGAACTCTGACATATGTTGACACTAGAAATTTTTGGAAAGCAATATGAGGCAACAGGTATTGTTTCGTCCCCAAAGTTGGCACGTTCCCTAGCGAAACCGTCAGGCTTGTTGTGAGAAGCTCTGGTTTGTGAGCAGCTTATACCGAAGCCTGCCCCAAATGGGACAAAAAATTTAGCACGTCATGTTGATGCCACTCCATGATAGTATGCCAAGTTTCATGAATTTCAGACGAGTTTTGGATTTACTAGAATTTAAAAACCAGGTATCTCAATGTCTGTGGCTGAGTGATGGTGGCAGGGTGTATTCACACTTAGAGGCGCTCTGAAGTCAAATTACGCATTAATGTATTCACACTTAGATGGTAAGTCTTCGTTGATTGAAGAAATATGTTACTTCGTGTGTTGCACATCTAAGTCATCAACATGCATAAGAGTTAGGATGTGTGTCCCTTCACTGGAGATTTGAGGATTCTAAGATATTTAGCTCACACCACAGCTTGCAAAACCTCTTCTCATCCAAGGGCTTAGTGAAGATATCTGCCAGGTGCTCTTCAGTGTTGACGTGAATGATATCAATGTCTTCCTTGTTGACATGATCTCTGAGAAAGTAATGATGAATATCGATGTGCTTTGTCTTCGAGTGCTGGACTGGAATCTTGGAAAGCTTGATGGCGCTTTCATTGTCGTAGAAGAGTGGCACATTCTTCATGTTGATACCATAGTCCTTGAGAGTTTGCTTCATCCACAGAAGCTGAGCACAGCAAGATCTAGTAGCAATTTATTTAGATTCAGCAGTGGAGAGTGATATGCAGTTCTGCTTCTTTGAAGACCAACAGACAAAAGATCGTCCAAGAAAGTGACATGTTCCTGAAGTGGACTTGCGATCAACTTGTCACCAGCATAATCAACATCAGGATATCCAACTAGATCAAATGTTGAGCCTTTTGGATACCATAATGCATGCTAGTGTTGGGATGTGAGCCAAATATCGAAGTATTCGCTTCACCACAAGGTGATGCGACTCCTTTGGTGCCGCTTGGAATCGAGCGCACATTCAAACGCTAAGCATTATATCAGGCCTAGATGCACATAAGTATAGCAAAGAACCAATCATGGAGCAGTATACCTTTTGATTGAACTCTTTACCATTGTCGTTAGGGCCGAGATGACTTTTGGTTGGCATTGGCATCGTGTACCCTTTGCAGTCTTGCATTCCAAACTTTTTCAGGCAATCTTTGAGGTACTTTTCTTGTGATATGAAGATGCCATTGCGTTGTTGACGGATTTGAAGACCAAAGAAGAAATTTAGCTCCCCCATCATGGACATCTGATATTGCTCTTGCTTCATGTATCCAAACTCGTCACTGTATCTCTTATCCGTGCAACCGATGATAATGTCATCCACATATATTTGACACACAAACAGTTCACCATCATATGTCTTCGTGATGAGAGTGGGATCTAGTGAACTAGGTTTGAAGCCTTTGCTCTTCAGGAATTCCTTGAGTTTATCATACCAGGCGCGAGGTACTTGTTTGAGTCCATACAGTGCCTTGTTGAGCTTGTACACCATATCAGGATGCTTAGGATCTTCAAAACCAGGTGATTGAGCGACATACACTTCTTCTTTGATTTTGCCATTGATAAAGGCACTCTTCACATCCATTTGGTATAGAAGAATGTTGTGATGGTTAGCATATGCCAGCAGTATGCGAATGGCTTCATGCCGAGCCACAGGAGCAAAGGTTTCATCAAAGTCTATTCCTTCCACTCGTGTGTAACCTTGAGCAACGACGCGAGCTTTGTTTCTGACAACTTGTACAAGTTCATCTTGCTTGTTGCGATAGATCCACTTCGTGCCAATGACATTGTGATTGCGAGGATCAGGACGTTTGACAAGCTCCCAGACATTATCCATTCAGGTTCCATGAAGGCTTCTTCAACTTTCTTGGATTCAGATATAGAGACAAAAGCAAAGGGACCACAGAAGTTTGCTAGTTGTGTATCTCTTGATCAAGTGAGAGCGCCAGGAGCGTTGATGCTATCAATGATCTTCTCAATCTGGACTCCATTTGCAACTCGAGGATGTGCTGGACAAAGATTTTGATCTGACTGACTATTGTCTTCATCTTCAGCATTGGCTTTGGACTGAGCATTGTCTTCAGGTTTATTAGGTGCAGAAATGATAATCTCATCCTCGGCATGTTCCTCGGTGGGTATGATTTCTCCAGTACCCATCATCTTGATAGCTTCACCTGGTGTAGCTTCATCTAGCACATTTGGCAGGTGCTCTCTTTGCGAGCCGTTAGTCTCATCGAACCGCACATCTACAATTTCAACCACTTTATAGTGAAAGAGGTTGAAGACTCTGTAGGTGTGCGAGTCCTTTCTGTAACCAAGCATAAAACCTTCTTGTGCTTTCGGTGCGAATTTAGACATGTGATGTGGATCTTTGATCCAGCACCTAGCACCAAAGACTTTGAAGTAACTGACGTTTGGCTTCTTACTAGTCAGAAGTCCATAAGCTGTATTCTTGAAGAACTTGTGAAGATATACTCTGTTAATGATGTGTCATGCAGTATCAATGGCTTGAGGCCAGAATTTTCTTGGAGTCTTGTACTAATCGAGCATCGTTCGCGCCATCTCAATGAGTGATCTGTTCTTGCGCTCCACAATGCCATTCTGCTGAGGTGTGTAAGGAGCAGAGAACTCATGTGTGATGCCCAAAGTATCAATATAAATGTCGAGGCCAGCGTTCTTTAACTCAATGCCATTGTCACTCCGGATGTGCTTGATCTTGATGCCATAATGTGTCATGGCCCGTTTTGCGAAGCGTTTGAAGACATCCTACACTTCAGTCTTATAGAGAATTATGTGCACCCAGGTGTATCTTGAGTAATCATCAACAATAACGAAGTCATGGAGATGTGCAGTAGTAGTAAGGGTAGAGTAGTGAGTAGGGCCAAATAGGTCCATGTGAAGCAGCTCGAAGGGGTGTGTGGTAGTCATGATTGTCTTCGAGGGATGCTTGGATCTAGTCATTTTTCCAGCTTCACAAGCACCACATAGATGATCCTTCTTGAACTTGATGCCCTCGATGCCAATGATGTGCTTCTTCTTCGCACGAGTGTACATGTTCCTCATGCCCGCATGTCCTAGCCGTCGTTGCCATAGCCACCATTCTAAAGCCTTTGCTAGAAGACATATGGCAAGTTGTGGTCCTGCTGGGAAATCTACCTTATACAGATCACCTCTTCGATAGCTTTCAAAAACTAGATATTTGTCAGATTCCCTTAGCACAAGACAACGATATTTTCCAAGTATCACAATCATGTTCAGATCACAGAGCATTGACATAGGCATTAAGTTGTATCCAAGGGATTCAACAAGCATCACTTTATCCATGTGTTGATCCTTTGAGATAGCAACTCTACCAAGACCCAATACCTTGCTTTTACCAGTGTCAGCGAATGTGATGTGGCTCTTAGTAGATGGACGAAGGGTTGAATCCATAAGAAGACTTCGATCACTACTCATGTGGTTGGTGTATCCGCTCTTCATGATCCATTAAGTGGCTTTCGGAGTTGTACCCTAAGGTGCAGTTAGCGCGATAGGCTTCACCAAGAGTATTGTGAAGCAGAAACATGTAGCGAACAAGCATATTATCAAAGTTTAGATTCTAGTTAGGCATGATAGGATGCTCGTCAAGGAACCCTGGGACGAAATACATGATAATACCATTGGAGCATTTTATCTTGCGTCCCGCAAGATGTTTTAGGTCTCTAGCATTGTCGTCAGAAGATTTTGCTTTCTGACTGGAGACCTTTCCCAGCAAGAGAAGTTAATTCTTCTTAACCACCCACATCTACAGGGGTGGCTTAGAAGTAATGATTCTAAGTGCAGCATCTGAGAACTTTGGCTTGGGAGCCCTAGCAAATAGCTTCACAGGAGGATAATAGTACTCATAAGAATATGCAGAAAAGTTCTTAGTTTTGCGAACATAGCGGTTAGAGGAAACACACTCATATTCATGAGTCTCGTAGCGGTTCTCCTGCAAAACATTGGCATTAGGGTGACCATGAGGGGTCCTCTATTTGTATGAAGCCTTTGGACCATATGACGCCTTTGGTCGGCGGTTTGTCTTCTTCCCGGGTGGTGTCGTGATGACATTCACGGGAAGCTTCTCAAGACAGCTTTTGGGCACCTAGATCTTCTTTTGGGGTGACCCGTTCCTGTAGTTAGTACTAATGTGCCGGGCAAACACTTCACCATTATGGTTCTTAAATAGTTTATAATTTGCATCAAAGGATTCATCAATGACAATTGGGTTAGCACAAGTGAAGCCAGATAAAGTGGATGGGTCAACTGAAAGATTCTTAGCAGCAACCCAGGTGGTTTTGGGGTACTGCTCAGGCGTCCAATATGAACCATCAACGTTCATTTTCCTCTCGAACCCAACACCCTCTTTCCTAGGGTTTCGGTTTATAATCTGTTTCTTTAGGACATCGCACAAGGTTTGATTCCCATTGAGACTTCTGTACATGCCAGTCTCAAGCAATGTCTTCAACCTAGCATTCTCATCATCAATAGTAGTGGCATCCTCAGTAGAGGGGTTAGTTACCACATCAGCAGTTGAAGATATTGCAACATCAGAAGCAATACAACATTCAGCAAAAGAGACAACATTATCGCGCTCAAGACACTTTAAGCATGGTGGAACAAATTCTACCTGAGTGGTACTGCTCTGTTCGGCTATTAGTGAATCGTTCTCTTTTTGAAGATCTTCATGAGACGCTCTTAGTTTCTCTAGATCCTGCTTCCTTTGAAGATAATCATAGGAAAGCTTGTCATGAGAGGCTGAGAGAGTTTCATGATGACTTTCAAGATCTTTGTACTTAACGCGAAGAATTTTAATGTCTTCGATTAAGGACTGAGTTCAATTCATTTTCGTGTCCAATAGGTCATCGCTTTTGTCTAGCAGCTTTTGAATATGTTCCATAGCAGTTTGTTGCTCAGTTGCAATTTTAGCAAGTGTCTTTTAGCTAGCTTTGGATTCACATTCAAGGTCATCTTCACTAGAGGTTTGGAAATAGGCATCGCGTGAAGTTACCTTGGCACCACGTGCCATGAAGCAGTAGGTTGGAGCAGAGTCGTCATCATCATCATCATCATCAGCTTTGGCTTCAATGTTGCGACCATTGTCTTCAGTGTTGAAGATTGACTTGGCGACAAACGCTGATGCCAGAGCCAGGCTTGCAACGCCTGAATCAGACTCCTCCTGAGACTCCATCTCCGCCTCCTCAAAGGCAGACTACTCCTCTGAATCCATTTCCTTGCCAATAAATACACGAGCCTTGCTTGATGAGGTCTTCTTGTGAGATGAAGACTTTGACGAAGACTTTGAAGAAGATTTTGAAGATTTCTTCTTCTTCTTGTCATCAAAATCATATTCCTTGCTCTTCCGCTTCTTCTTCTTCTTCTTCTTCTTCTTCTTCTTCTTTGATTCCTTATCCCACTGAGGACACTCAGAGATGTAGTGGCCTGTCTTCTTGAATTTGTGGCAAGTCCTGTTCTTGTAGTTACGCGATGAAGCCTCGTCATTCTTGGAGCTAGATCTTGAAGACTTGATGAACTGATTCTTCTTGGAGAACTTTTGAAACTTCCTCACAAGCATTGCAAGTTCTTTGCCAATCTCTTCGGGACCACAAGAGCTACAGTCAGATTCTTCTTCAGATGATGAAACAGCTTTAGCCTTCAAAGCACGGGTTCGGCCATAGTTGGGTCCATAGATATCACGCTTCTCAGATAGCTAGAACTCATGTGTGTTGAGCCTCTCAAGTATGTCAGATAGATCGAGATCTTTGAAGTCAGAACGTTTTTGAATCCTCAGGGCTAAGGTGTCAAACAAGTTGTCAAGTGATCTCAGAAGCTTCTTCACGATCTTATGCTTGGTGATCTCGGTGGCGCCGAGAGCATGAAGCTCATTGGTGATATCAGTCAAGCAATCAAACATGAGCTGGACATTTTCATTGTCATTTCTCTTGAAGCGGTTGAAGAGAATGCGAAGAACATCGATTCTTGAGTCTCTCTGAATTGAGACGCCTTCATTGACCTTGGACAACCAGTCCCAGAACAGTTTTGCAGTTTCCAGTTTACTCACACGGCCATACTGCCCTTTGGGTTAGATGACCACAAATGATGTTCTTGGCGGTTGAGTCCAATTGAGCAAATCTCTTGAGATCAGCAGCGGTGACGCCTTCACCGACTTTGGGAACGCCAGTCTTGACGACATACCAGAGATCAACATCAATGGCTTCAAGATGCATGCACATCTTGTTCTTCCAGTAGGGGTAGTTAGTGCCATCGAAGACGGGACACGCATTGGAGACCTTGATTATCCTTGCAGTCGAAACAACTAAAACTCTAGATGGTTAAACCAAATCACACAGAACAACGGAGTACGTTGCTCTGATACCAATCGAAAGTGCTAGTTATCAACTAGAGGGGGGTGAATAGCCGATTTTTATGAACGTCTTCAAAAAACGGTGGCTTTGTAGACAAACAGGTAAATTGGGCATATATAGTAAGCAGCGGAATGAAGACTACGCTAGGCAAGCATTAGTCAAACATACAATATAGTGAAAGCATGAATACTAACTGCAACTAGGTAGACAGGATCAGAATGGAAGATAGTAGAAAGCTAAATAGATATAAGTCTTCACACAATGCAGTCAAATGAATAAGGCAGGCAAGCTATGACTTCACGAAGACAAACTGTAAAGTAAGGAGAGTAGAGGATAGAACTAGTAGCTTGGCGAACACAAGGATTTTGTAGACCAGTTCCAGTTACTGTGACAACTGTACGTCTGGTTAGAGAGGCTGAGATTGAACTCATAAGACTGTGTCTTCACCTTATTCCACTTGAGCTAAGGACACCTAGTCCTCGCCAAATCACTCTGGTAAGTCTTCGAGGTAGACTTCTAAACCTTCACGGACTTCATTCACCGGCAATCCACAATGACTCTTGGATGCTCAGAACGCGACGCCTAACCGGTTGGAGGATTCACAGTCCTCAAGTGTAACAAGTCTTTAGATCACGAGGACAGAAAGACTTCAGTGATGCCTAACACTCTTTGGCTCTGGGTGTTTTGGGCTTTGTCTTCGCAAGGATCTCTCTCTCAAATGCTTCGGAGGTGGGTTGCTATCAAACGACAAAAGCCGTGCACTAACTCTGAGCAGCCACCAATTTATGGTGTAGGGGGTGGGCCATTTATAGCCAGGAGGCAACCCGACCTAATATGTCGGAAATGACCCTGGGTCACTGATACGTCTCCAACGTATCTATAATTTTTGATTGTTCCATGCTATTATATTACCCCTTTTGGATGTTTATGGGCTTTATTCTACACATTTATATCATTTTTGGGACTAACCTACTAACCGGAGGCCCAGCCCGTATTGCTGTATTTTTTGCCTATTTCAGTATTTCGAAGAAAAGGAATATGAAACGGAGTCCAAACGGAATGAAACCTTTGGGAGCGTGATTTTTGGAATGAACGTGATCCAGAGGACTTGGAGTGCAAGCCAAGAAGCAGCCGAGGCAGCCACGAGATAGGAGGGCGCGCCCACCCCCTCTAGCCGCACCCCCTGTCTTGTGGGCCCCTCGGGCGGCCACCGACGTACTTCTTCCTCCTATATATACCTACGTACCCCGAAAACATCCAGGGAGCCAACAAAACACAATTTCCACCACCGTAACCTTCTGTATCCGCGAGATCCCATCTTGGAGCCTTTGCCGGCGCTCCGCCGGAGGGGGAATCAACCACGGAGGGCTTCTACATCAACACCATAGCCCCTCCGATGAGTTGTGAGTAGTTTACCACAGACCTTCGGGTCCATATTTATTAGCTAGATGGCTTCTTCTCTCTTTTTGGATATCAATACAATGTTCTCCCCCTCTCTTGTGGAGATCTATTCGATG
The DNA here is from genome assembly GCA_021437245.1 of Aegilops speltoides. Lineage (NCBI taxonomy): Eukaryota > Viridiplantae > Streptophyta > Magnoliopsida > Poales > Poaceae > Aegilops > Aegilops speltoides. Next base: position 416,236,994 of record CM038142.1, on the reverse strand, counting down.
TAAACTCTTTTTGCGGTGTGTTTGTCAAGATCCGATGAATTGTGGGTTTATGATCAAGTTTATCTATGAGAAATATTTGAATCTCCTCTAAATTCTTTTATGTATGATTGAGTTATCTTTGCAAGTCTCTTCGAATTATCAGTTTGGTTTGGCCTACTAGATTGTTCTTGACATGGGAGAAGTGCTTAGCATTGGGTTCAATCTTGCGGTGTCCTTACCCAGTGACAGAAAGGGTTGCAAGGCACGTATTGTATTGTTGCCATCGAGGATAAAAAGATGGGGTTCATATCATATTGCTTGAGTTTATCCCTCTACACCATGTCATCTTTCTTAATGCGTAACTATGTTCTTTATGAACTTAATACTCTAGATGCAGGCAGGAGTCGGTCGATGTGTGGAGTAATAGTAGTAGATGCAGGCAGGAGTCGGTCTACTTGTCACGGACATGATGCCTATATTCATGATCATGCCTAGATAATCTCAAAATTATTCGCTTTTCTATCAATTGCTCGACAGTAATTCGTTCACCCACCGTAATACTTGTGCTATCTTGAGAGAAGCCTCTAGTGAAACCTATGCCCCCCAGGTCTATCTTTTATCATATAAGCTTTCAATCTACTTTTATTTGCATCTTTACTTTTTGCATCTACATTATAAAATACCAAAAATATATTTATCTTATCATACTATCTCTATCAGATCTCACTTTCGCAAGTGGCCGTGAAGGGATTGACAACCCCTTTATTGCGTTGGTTGCGAGTTCTTTGTTTGTTTTTGTAGGTGCATGGGACTTTTGAGGAGACTCCTACTGGATTGATACTTTGGTTCTCGAAAACTGAGGGAAATACTTATGCTACTATTGCTACATCACCCTTTCCTCTTCAAGGAAAACCAACGCAAGCTCAAGACATAGCAGTCACTAAGGAACTAACACGTGTCCAACGGTCAGATTTCAAACACACGCGGCAGCTTGGCTTGGGATACAAGCAAAGCTGACTCATCTAGCTCTAGATAATATTTGCTCTCATTATTTTCACTCGAAGACATATGATTTGGTTGAGTGTCACTTTAGTCACTCTGGCTTTGTTCACTAGGACCCCACTTAACAGTACGGTGGTTCCTATGACTCAATAAAGAAGAAAGGAAACTACAAAACAACTATGTCTTCGCACTCCATAGTCTTCAAGTGAATTGCTTCATGTGTCATAATCTTCATTGTGAATGTCTTCACGAACCACCATTGTCTTCAATGTCTTCACACATTTTTAGGGGTCATCTTTGGTAGGTAAACCGAATCAATGAGGGACACTACCTGTGTTATCCTGTAATTCTCACAAACACATTACTCCCTCAACCACGTTTGTTGTCAATACTCCAAAACCAGCTAGGGGTGGCACTAGATGAACTTACACTTCTACGCATCGTGTGTGATGCATTCAATAACACAAACGATAAAATTGTTAATATCGTGTGCAACGGCAATGCTATCACAAACGATTTAACGGGGAAAATTGTGTGTGATGTACTTGCGGACGGAAACGTTTTCCTTGGAGCGACTGTGTGGGATGTACATACAAAAGGAAACATTTAGCGGGGACTGACTGTGTGGGATGTACTTATGACCGAAAACGATTTCGCACTGTATTTTTTTAGCACTACTGTATGTATAACCGTATTTGATCGCTCGTCGATCGCACACGACCTCATTTTGCCAAGCGTGTGTGCCAGGAGGGCATATGCTCGACGGTTTCTGGGTTGTGTGGGAAGGATCCCCCTATCGCCCACACTCACTTGGCGACAGTTCCAAATGTCGTCGCAGAAAGGGGTTGAAAACTGTTTGTATAGCACCTCGTTGTACTAGTGCGAATACATACAATGGGATTCCAGCAGAGCACATTTTGTTTTGAGATTTCGCTCTCTCTCTCTCTCACACACACACACACACACACGTGCGTAGACATTGTTCCTCTCTTTAGTTTTTTCTGGCACTTGCATGCACACCGCTTGTTTATCTCTGTGATGCTTTAAGTATGCCTCACACACATGCTATCTACCCATCCCTTAATATAGATATGTGTCACACAAAATCCTCCTCCCTCTATCTAAGTGTCATTTTCCCCCCCACACACACACACACTTCTCGACACTGAAGTAGTAGGGTGACACCTCGATCTTGATACTAATCTATCTACTGGCTTTTCTCTCAAACAAGCGCGCGCGCACACACACACACTACCCGACACCGAAGGAGCAGGGTGGCACCTCGATCTTGATAGTAATCTTTCTACTGGCTTCGCTCTCAAGCACACACACACACACACACACACACACACACACACACACACACACTCGCCACGTGTGCCTCTGTGCCTACCGCACGCACACTCTCGACACGTATCTCTCTCCCTCCCCCTCCCCACCCCCAACAATGGCAGCAGAAGGATGACAACTCGATCTTGATCCTAATCTATCAATTGGCTTCTCTCTCAAACACACACATGCACGCGCACACACACACACATACACACACTCGATACGTCTTTCTCTCCGTAGCCCCCTTGATATGTAGACTTCTCGCACACGCACAACTATAGTGACGATGATGCTGAAACCCAGTGTGCCTTGTTTTTACCGGCCTCATGTGATAGTTTTCACCCTGTTTTCTGTTAATTAACAAAGCACCTTTTCTTTGTTACTACTAGTGAATCTTAGATCATTCAGGGCAGACATAAAATATATCACTTAAACCCAATTATCATAGTAACTATTTTAAAAGAAACTAGCTAGATGCATGTGCATTGCACGGAACGTCAAGATGCATTTGTATAAGTAGTTTATCTTGTCAGAGAAAAGGATGAACGAGAGAAGGCCTTATGTGCAAATGTGGAGAGGGGTGTGGGTATCTCTCTGCAAAAATTTCCATAGTTTCCTTCCTATCCATTAGATATAAATCTGACGGCCTATATTGCAGGATGGCAGGCACACCATCATCACCAACTCTATTTTCTACTCCCTCCGTTCCTAAATATGTGTCTTTTTAGAGATTTTAACAAGTGACGACATACGAAGCAAAATGAGTGAATCTACACTCTAAAATATGTCTATATACACATCCGTATGTGGTAGTCCATTTGAAATCTGAAAAGGACAAACATTTAGGAATGGAGGAAGTATAAGAGTAGACATAGAGATATATCTCCAGCATCATCCACACCGAACATGTGTTGGACTGGTTTGCGTCGGATGCTCGCAAAGCATTGACCTGAGTTTGAATTCTGTCCTTAACTTTAGATTTTTACATTGTATATTATTTAATATATACTTCTTTTGCTACTGTACTAACAGTGGAACCCACAGAGTACTTAGAATACAAGATTAAGGATGAATTTGTTTCTTTTTAACTTTCTGTACGAAGCTGTAGCCACCCGTCAATTCATGTACATTGTACATGTTTTATAGAGGGAGAATCATGCATGCAATTAACACAAATGGATTGGATGTGACTCTTATTTCCAGCATAAGAGAATCTCCAACGGCAGCCGGAAAATTTCCTCCCGCTTCCTTCCGCAGAGGATGACATCCAACGCCAGTGGCATACATTTTCACAACTCTAAACAACAAGAGGAAATTCGTGCAAACACGGACTGATTTGATATAAGCATGAAGGATTTCGTATAATATAAAGTTGGATCTTCATATAAACATAACGGATTTCATTACATTTACATGAACTAAGAGGTGCTAATCCGACTATCGTGGTATAATTAATACCTCATCTAAATGGCCGCCCGTGGATCCCTTTGTCTTCCTCATGTACGGCAGACACTTGCGGGGTCGACGAAGGTCCTTGAAAGAGATGAAGCAGCAAAGAAACCACCTCTATACGTTGTCGTCGCCTCGGCTGGCCTTCATGGGACCCAAGTAGCGGCGGCCTCCTGTGTTCTACCTCTCCTCGATGATGGCGGTGGACACGGAGAAGCTGGCCACCGACTCGTCGCTCTCCACACACCCGGCCTCTGTCTCTGCCTGCATGGCGCTGCCTGATACATCTCCAATGTATCTATAATTTTTTATTGTTCCATGTTGTTATATTATCATTCTTGGATGTTTTACGATCATTTTATAGTCATTTTATATCATTTTTGGTACTAAAGTATTGACATAGTGCCCAGTGCCAGTTGTTGTTTTCTGCATGTTTTTTACATCGCAGTAAATCAATACCAAACGGAGTCCAAATGCAGTGAAACTATTTGTGGAGTTTTTTGGGCCATAAGACATGTAGTGGGCCAAGAACGCACCTGAGGGGAGATCCTGTCACATCCCTAGTTCTGACAATGCTTAGTGCTAGCATCTTGTGTTGCATCATGTCTAAGTTTTAATTAAACTTGAAATGGGGACTGATAAACCCTAGCAGCAAATGAAATACAACTAGGGTCAAATTAAATCTTTTCCATCTGCCCAAAATGGCCTTTAGAAAAGTTCATCAATTTTGGAATGGGTGAAAACTTCTTCCAAAAATGATGCACACATTTCTAGGACATTTCTGGATTTTGGAGTTAATTCATACGTATTTGAATTTGGACAATTAAATGCTATATAATATTTTAAATGTCCAAATAATTATGAACTTAAGTGGGGGCTGTTGGAAATATTCCAAACAGAGCCCAAAATTATTTTCAGGGTTTTTGAAAATGCCTTAGCATTTTAATTAAGTCAAAACAATTACAGAAAAATAGAATAGAGAAAACCAGAGAGAGACAGAGAAATTACCTGGCGCTCACCTGGCAGCCCATCTGGCCAGCCCAGCCCACCGGCCTCCTCCTTGTCGTCTTCCTCCTTCGCCAGGAGGACGAGAGTGTGTGGCCGCCACACGCCAGCACGCGCGCGGCCACCTCCTGCTTACCTGCTCGCCGCTGGAGGCACCCAAGGGCGCCACGCACTCCCCCTCGCCTCCCTCGACCGCTTGCTCATCCCCCTCTAGCCCTCTCTCTCGCAAGAACAGAGTGTAGCCGAGAGCGACGACGAGCATCGCCGTGTCCACCGCCTCCCCCTCGACCCCTCACTGTGCCCGAAAGCTCCGCAACGACGTCTTCTACGCCCTCGACCAGCCAACCAACCGGGGAAGCGCTGTATCACCGCCATCGACATCATCTTCAACCTCCCGACGCCGGAGATCTTCGCCATCATTTCGTCGCCTCCAGGCCTCCCCCGAGCACGCTGACCATCCCATCGCCCCCTTTGTGAGTTCACGGACCGAAACCCCCTCCTCCCCGCCTTGATTTCTCGCCATGGCCGTCGCCTCCTTGAAGACCGAATCGCGCCGCCGCACGAGCTCGTCGCTGACCACGCTTCGGCGAAAAGTTGGTCCCGTGCGTGTGCCTGTTGTACTCGCAGCAACGCGTAGTACCTCCCTAGCCTGCTACATGCTCGAACGCAGGCCGTAGCGCCAAATCCGCGAGCACCCGAGCTCCGGCCGCCGCTGACTTCGTTGCCGCCGCCGCTAGAGCCCACCCCCGCGCAAACCGCTACCACCGTTGGATGCGCCGCTCCTCGGCGTTCCAGCGAGCCCTTCCGCGCTTTGTTTCGACGCCCGTAGCTCAAACCCGAGCATCTCCGGCGAGCCACCGCCGTGCTTTTGGTCGCCGGCGATTAGCCGCCAACGTGGCCACCTAGTTAGGCCTAATCACCCGCTAATTAACCCACCGACCCACTAACATATGGGCCCCACGCCCAAAATTAAGCATAGTTTAATTCCTGTTTAGTTTCAACTAATCACCGTGGCCCCACGCGTCATTGCTGACCTTTGCCGACGTGGCGTTGACCGACCCACCGTCATTGACCCAAGCCGGCAATGTGACACTGACCAATGGGCCCCACTGGTCAGGTTTGACCCGGACCAGCCCCTTTGACCTGCTGACGTCATGCTTCACATTGCTGATGTAGTAAAGGAATTTCTGGATTAAATCTAATTCAGGAAATTCCAGAAAATGTTATAAACTTCCAAAATTCATATAAATTCAACCGTAGCTCATAATGAAATAAGTTATATATGAAAAATTATCAGAAAAATCCAATCTACCCATCTGTACTGGTTTCATGCATGTTTAAACAACTTAACCTTGCTGTTTAGATGAAACATGGTAATGCACATATATGAGTTCATAGTTTAGGCTTGTATTTGAATCTTTGATTCAAACAAGCTCAAACCACTTTGGTTTTAGTTGCATTAGCCCAACACACTCATTTTGCCATGTCATGAGCATGCATCATATTGTGCATTGCATTGATTGTGCTTCTTCTTTTGTTTGCCGGTGCTTGTCCCCTCTCAGTAAGACGTGTACCGGCGATGTGATCGATGACACCAATGAAGAAATATACTATCTTCAGAAGTGCCAGGCAAGCAAAACCCCCTTGTTCATTCCGATACAATCCCACTCTCTCGCTCCTGCTCTCTTTTACTGCATTAGGACAACAATGATTCAACTGTTACATGCTGCGGTAGTTGAACCCCTTATCCTCTGCATGACTGTCATTGCCACGATAAATAGATGAAACCCACTAGCATGAGTAGGAGTTGTTTGAGCCCTGATGTGCCTACTCATTCATGCTTGTTTGTCATGCCTGCTATTGCTTAGAGTTGTGTCAGTCCGATTCATCGGGGATGAATTGGAGGTGTGTGAACATGTCCCTCTTGTTGAGAGCTAAGTGTGTGAACATGATTTGGTAAAGGTAGCGGTGAGAGGCCATGTAGGAGTACATGGTGGGTTGTCTCATTGCAGCCGTCCTCAGGAACTGAGTTCTGTGTTTGTGATCCATGAACAGCTACTACCACACATTGGGTTCCGGTAACTAGGCCCCTCTCGACTTATTAATCAACCTGATCTCTGTCCAGGAGTTGCAACTAGTTTCTGGTGTTTGTAGGTAGTGTTAGTAGTCTACCAAGTGGCACCCGGTACAGGTGGGCTTGGGACAGACTAGGCACCATGGCATGGTGTACCAAGCATAGATCCACCCGTCGAGGGGGGCTTGGGAACCCTGCACACATCATTTGGGGCCGTGAGCGACACCCCGGCCGGATCTCCTTGCAGATGGAACCCGAATAGGCGATAAACCTGGACAAGAGACTCGTATGGTTAGTCAGGTCGTGGCCGACACCCTCGCTGGGCTTCCGCTTGAAGGTTGCCGAGTACATGTCGTGTAAACGGAGGTAAGTGGTGAGAGCGTGTGTGAAGAAGTACACCCCTGCAGGGTAATATGATCTATTCGAATAGCCGTGTCCATGTAAAGGACTTCTAGGTTGCTGCAGGTTCATAGACAAGTGAAAGTGGATACTCTAAAATACGCAAGATAAGCGTGAGTGCTATGGATGGCGTTGCCAGAGGGAAACGGGAGCGGATCCATAGTGGTGTATTGATATGGTGAATATGTGGACTCATGTGCGCCACCTCAAAAGAGTTACTTGCATCGTAGTTCAGATAGCCACCGAGTCAAAGCTGGCTTGTCTGCAGTTAAACCCCACCATCCCCTTTGTTGATAATGTTGCATATGTAGATAGTTCTGATGTAAGTCTTGCTGGGTACACTTGTACTCACGTTTGCCTATTTTATGTTTTTGCACAGAGACTTCAGTCTCGCTAGTAGTTCCGCTTGGGCTTCGACGTTTAGCTTGTTACCTCAGCTACGATCTTGTGCCCTCGGCAGGATCTAGTAGTTAGTCAGGCTTCTCAGCCTTTTTCATTTGTAGTTGTCTATACTCAGACATGTTAAGCTTCCGCATGTGCTTTGACTTGTATGCTCTGAATGTTGGGTCGAGAGACCCATGTTTGTAATATCTCGCTCCTCGGAGCCTATTGAATAAAATATTTGAGTTGTAGAGTCATGTTGTGATGCCATGTTGTATATGCACATATCGAGCATATTGCGTGTATGTTATTGAAATGCTTGGTATGTGTGGGATCTGACTATCTAGTTGTTTATCCTTAGTAGCCTCTCTTACCGGGAAATGTCTCCTAGTGCTTCCATTGAGCCATGGTATCTTGCTACTGCTCCGGAACACTTAGGCTGGCCGGCATGTGTCCTTCTTCATTCCTATGTCTGTCCCTTCGGGGAAATGTCACATGATGAATATCGGAGTCTTGTTAGCCCGCTACAGCCCGGTTCACCGGAGTCCTTCTAGCCCAGTGCTACAGCATGGATTCACTCGCTGATGACCGACACGTTCGATGTTGGGTCATGGATGCCTGTCCCTGTAAGTCCATGCCACTTTGGGTTTACGACTAGCCATGTCAGCCCAGGATCCTTATCATATGGATGCTAGCGACACTATCATATACGTGTGCCAAAAGGCGCAAACGGTCCCGGGCAAAGGTAAGGCGACACCCGTGGGGATACCATGCGTGAGGCCGCACAGTGATATGAGGTGTCACATGCTAGATCGATGTGGCATTGAGTCGGGGTCCTGACAGCTCCGAGGCGAGCACAACCCACCAGGGCACGCTTGGGGGCCCAAGCGTGCCCCAGTGGGTTGTGCCCTCCTCGTTGGCCTCCCGCACCACCTCTTTGCTCTATAAATACCCTAATATTCTAGAAACCCTAGGGGAGTCGACGAAAATCAATTCCAGCCACTGCAGAGTCCAGAAACACCAGATCCAATCTAGACACCATCATGGAGTTTATGATCCGATCTATGTTTTTATCCATGAAAGTTATTTGAGTCTTCTTTGACATCTTATATGCATGATTGATTATAGCCTCATATTTCTTCTCCGGTATTTGGGTTTTCTTTGGCCAACTTGATCTATTTATCTTGCAATGGGAAGAGGTGCTTTGTGATGGGTTCGATCTTACGGTTCTTGATCGCAGCGACAGAAAGGGAAACGACACGTGTGTACCGTTGCTATTAAAGATAACAAGATGGGGTCTATTTCTACATAAATAGATCTTGTCTATATCATGTCATCGTTCTTATTACATTACTCCATTTTTCCATGAACTTAATATAATAGATACATGCTAGATAGCGGTCGATGTGTGGAGTAATAGTAGTAGATGCAGGCAAGAGTCGGTATACTAATCTTGGAGGTGATGCCTCTATAATGATCATTGCCTGGATAATGTCACGATTATTTGAAGTTCTATCAATTGCCCAACAGGAATTGTTTTCCCACCGCTTGCTATTTTTCTTGAGAGAAGCCACTAGTGAAACCTACGCCCCCCCCCCCCCCGGGGTCTCTTTTCATCATATTTGCCTTTGTGATCTATTTTCCTTTGCTTTTATATTTAGATCTATTAAACCAAAAATACAAAAAATACCTTGCAGCAATTTATTTTATTCGCGATCTATTTATCCTATCTACCACAATTATCTCACGTTATCTTGCCTACTTGAGGCGTCGTACCCGAAAGGGATTGACAACCCCTTTAACACGTCGGGTTGCGAGTATTTGTTATTTGTGTGCATGTGTTGTTTACGTGGTGTTAGGAGGTTCTCCTAGTGGTTTGATAACCTTGGTCTCATCAATGAGGGAAATACCTACCATCGCTATACTACATCATCCCTTCCTCTTTGGGGAAATTCCGACGTAGTTCTAGCAGACACACTGCCACAGTCACGGGAGGCGCGGCCACCGCAGACACTAATGGCATGGTACGACGCGGCAGCGACGATGCCCGTGCCGCCGTGCTCGCCGCCATGCGGGCGTGGGGCAACTCGCTGCTCCTCATCGAGCTGAACTAGAGCAACGAGTTGCTAAACCACACATCGGCTTGGGGCGGCAACTAGCTCCTTCGGGCCAAGCGAGGTTTGTGAAGCACCCAGCCGGGTATTATGCCAGAGAATGGCTCCTCAAAAGCCATCGGAAGAGTGGAGAAAATGGTGAAGGAGGAGATGGGGGAGCGGCGGAGGGGTGCAATTCTTGCCTGCTGTCTGTCTGGCCTTATTTAAATAGAGGGCGGCCGGTAGGAGCTTGGCCGGCGTCTGGCCTCATTTAAACTGAGGGCGGACGAGAGGAGCTCGGGTGGCGTTGCGTTTAATTCCGGCCCGCTCATGGACGGACATGTGGCCGGAGTAGGTTTCTCGGATTGCATGTGGGTTTAACGCAGGCATTTGATGGAGGCGAGGAGGCATGTTCAGTCGGGCGTGCAGCGGGCGGTGCAGTACTATTCGATTTGACAGCTACTAGTAAACTAGGACAGTTCCCGATATGGCTTTAATGCAGATGAGGGAGAGGGTAGCGGTTCCCGAAATGTTGAACGACCAATGATGCAACCTCCTTCAATTGGCATCCTGAATGCATGAGGGAAGTAATGGGAGGAGGATGGGGAAAAGAGGTAGCATGATGTGAATGCAACGTAGTTTGCACTCATATAAAGGCGCCCAGCCATTCCAATGCATCTACCACATCGTACGCACCTAAGCACCTACACTAAGCGCAAAACTGCTCACTCCAGACCCATGGCTGCGATGTACGCGAGCGGCCAGCGGCTGTGCCAGATGGTCCACGACGCCGGCCTGCGGCATGGGACCGAGGATCGTCTCTAGAAGTTGTTGGCGACTGGCTGGTTCATGGCCATTATTGACGCCAGCTATGACTCTCAGTTGGACCAGATGATCGTTGCCACCATCAACAAGTTCATCGTCATCAAGAAGCTCGCGGACGACATTGGCGTACTCCTCCCATCTTGCACGCCCGGGCTCCTCATTGCCTATGACCCTAATCGGCCTCCATGGCGAGAACCTCTTTCAAGCACTGGTGGCCCTGCGAGTACCCGCTGACGCAATGAAGAATGTCCACCTGGTGGTCGCGCTCGCCGCGAGGCGCCTCGCCCTGCAAGAATTCATCGACCTACACATCCACGTGTACGAGGAAGTCATGTACATAGGTATCTACAAGGCCGGTGAGGACGCTGCAATGCTGGCCTTCATCAACCGGCTGGAAGCATTAGACACCTTTGTTGAGAAGCCGCTAGACCTCGCCACAAAAGCGGCCGCTCCTAAGCCGTCGGTCGGTGGCCCGATGCACTGAGTCAAGGAGGAGGAGGTTGTACATTGATGGATGCATCTTTCTTTTCTTGCCTCCTGTAACCACCACTACGATCGCATCATCGTGGTCTTAATTCTTATTGCGCTATTGCATTCTTGTTCAAGTCAATATAGACATGTGCGATCCCTTTGCTCACATCTGAAGGCAATTATATTTGTGACTGTAACTAGTACTCCATTCGTGAATTTATAAGTTGTGCTTACCTTTTCCATCAACTTCGTGCAACGCACGGGCATCTTGCTAGAAACACTCAACATGTCGGACCGCATGTGACCAAACCAACGATGCACCAACCTAGCTACTACCCTGCTTATCTGGCAGAAAAAGCCCCGCCCTAGTGTTTTCAATTGTTATTTATCGATCGTGCCAAGGAGCAGAACCAAATGTTATAATTTATATATGTTTCTCTACTCCTAAAAAAGCCTCAGTTGGTGATGGTGGTGTGTCTGCCATCCATCATTTCTGACCATTAGATCTGCATCTAATGGATGTGAGGTAAGTTGTGGCATTTTTGCAACAATAGCCCACTTCTCTGCTCCAATTTGCAGAAAACGCCTTATTATCTTAATAGCAACCACATCCCTCCCTCACCTCATCAAAATAGCCTAAGAAATATATTTTGAGTGAAAAGTAATGTATTTTTAGTGGTATATATGTATATCAAAACAAGAGTGTTTTCTTTCAAGCCAAGAAGCCAACTCTGAGCGCGCCTTGGGCCCGGGGACTACTCTCGGCGTTCTAGATACAGGGGTACCCAGACTTGCTTGCCTGTAGCCCACTGCATGGCTCCATCGACGGCCTGGTACGGCCCAACTTCGGCATCAACAACTCAAGACCCTCGCGAGGGGCCAAGCCTCGCGAGGCGGACAACGCCAAGACCTCTAAGGGGATCGTCCTCCTCAGGCAGGCTCCAGAGGGGCGAAGACTCCTATGCAAGGTGTACCTCACGAGGCTCGGCTAACGTGAGCCATGATGACCAAGGCCAGGCGGGCGCCAGCGGGCGCAGAGTGCCAGTTTCCTCTTTGGTGCAAAGCAGGCAAGCAACAGGCACGTAGTCCTGAGGAATCAGCCAAAAGTTTCCATTCTGGTGCAACAAGACCAAGACCGCCAGGACGGCAGGACGGAGGTCATCGTCGAGCCCACCGCAGCGTCACGACTAGAGGCTTTTCGCAGGCAAAGACCACTTTAGTCAGGCTAGGATGTACTTCCTGTCCCCCTTCAAATTCGGCCGTTGTGGGATCCCTTCCCACCAACATTTGGAAAGAGGACCAAGGCCACTCTAAATAGGACCTAGCCACCACCATAGAGGGGGATTGCATCCATTCTCACTCGACCACCTCACCAGCTCACCCGACCTCAAGAACACATCACCTCCTGAGGCTAGTTCATACATTGTAATAGTTCATCCTCAGCCCCTCAAGGCAATCCACCAAAACGCTAGAGTAGGGTATTACACCGCAAGGTGGCTTGAACCAGGATAAACTACCGTGTCTCTCTGTCCCTTTGAGCTCGACACGCTAGGCTTAGAGGATCGCGAATAGGCAGGCTGGGTAGGTTAAGATCTCCGCACGCACCCCAGAGTTCGAACCTATCAAGGGTTTGCGGAACCCAAATCCGACATCCGGGGTGCATTGGATCTTCTCTTCCATCGATCGGTCCGCCGCTACTCCACCGACACCATGGCTGACGGCCCGAGAGCCCACATTGAGCACTAGGTTGTCCGGGCTTCTTTGACAGCACCTGCCGACGAGAAGGACCTCCAATCCGCACTACTCGCAGCCCAGGTTCCGCCTGAGGCCGCCGGCCATAGAAAGCGCGAGCCGCAGCCCCCTCAACTAGCGCCACGTCACAAACCGCGCCGCCACGCGATCTTCAAGCTGCGCCACGGCAACAACACCACACACTCGCCGGGAGCAGGCGAACATGCGAACCGCGGTCATCATGGCAGGAGAACTGCTGAGGTGTAGGCTGGCGGAAAGTGGCCCGGACGCCCTGCTGGAGCGAGTTGCCGAGCTGCTGGACGCGGCATGTAGTGGTGCAACACCATTCTGCACCCTGCCCATTGAGGGAGTCCTGGATTAAGGGGTCCTCGGGCGTCCGGCCTATTGACATGGGACGGACTGATGGGCTGTGAAGATACAAGAGCGAAGACTCTCACCTGTGTCTGGATGGGACTCTCCTTGGCGTGGAAGGCAAGCTTGGCGCCCGGATATGAAGATTCCTTTCTCTGTAACCGACTTTGTACAACCCTAGTCCCCTCCAGTTTCTATATAAACCGGAGGGTTTAGTACGTAGAGGCAATCATAATCATATAGGCTAGACTTCTAGGATTTTAGCCATTACGATCTCATGGTAGATCAACTCTTGTAATACTCATATTCATCAAGATCAATCAAGCAGGAAGTAGGGTATTACCTCCATAGAGAGGGCCCGAACCTGGGTAAACATCGTGTCCCCCGCCTCCTGTTACCATCGACCTTAGACGCACAGTTCGGGACCCCCTACCCGAGATCCGCCGGTTTTGACACCGACATTGGTGCTTTCATTGAGAGTTCCACTGTGACGTCGAAGACAAGATTGATAGCTCTCCTTGTTATCAAGGACAATATCACCTTCGGAGGAGCCCTGGCCTCAGGTCAAACCCTCCGGCTGGGCGGCTTTACTATGACCGTCCGTTCGGCCTTTAAGCCGACGATGACTTCTCGGGTCATCGAAAATCGCCTCCATCTCGACTCCGAATACACCAAACGGATGGATCCGACGGAGTTGTCGTCTTTAAATGAACTCCTGGATCGCATTGCCGCCTTGGGAGTCGTGACAGACTACGATCGGATTGGGCTTAAACCCGATTAGAGAGAAATCAAATCTCCTCTGATTACCCATCAGTTAGCGGTAGTAGAGCAGCAATACAACAACTCTTCCTCTATATTGAGGACAAACTATGTTCGGATTTCCGAGCTCGAAGAGACGGATACCTGTCCGTGGAAAGACGTGCCCTGTCCCCCGAACCTAGAGTCGGACGGTGGACCTAAAACATCGGTTGATATCTCGGAGCCCGAACTATTAAGCTCGGAAGCTTCTCAAACTCCGGATCCCAAACTGGGCCAGGGTTCAGATTCAAATCCACCCACCCACCCAGATATACGCGATCTCATGTTCATACGACAACAGTCTGAGGAAATAGTCCATCACTTTTGGGCCAGATTCCTCCTTGTTAAAAACAAGATTAAAGATTGCCGCGACGAAGACGCGATCTCTGTATTCTGCAATAACTGCACGGATGAGGGAATCCTCAATGCCATCAACCGCCATCACGTATTACACTTCGTTGACTTGGCAAGCATAGTACAGAAGTACCGCGCAATGGAAAGCACCTGGAAAATTCAGGCAACTCCCTGGGAGCCATCAGCTCCCACTCAACCCCTCATCCGGGCAAAAAGGATGCACCCTCGTGGGTCGCCCGATCCAATAGTAAAGAAATAGAAGCCCATTACGGACCGCGGAACCGTTCTAGATGGATGGCTCGATAGGCCATGCAAAATACACACAACACCGGATACCATAGCAACCCACACCCTTAGAGCATGTTGGATACTCTGACAAGTGGCCAAGAGCGGCGAGGATGTCCGCACCAAAAATACTGCAGAGCAACACCACACGAAAGACGACGACCTCAGAGTATTGACGGTCTTTGAGACTTTCGCCTCAAACAATAGGCGCAAAAGGGATCTCCGCGGCCTCGCTGAAGTCTGCCAAGTCGCAGAAATAAACCCCTGGGATGACACGACCATAACTTTCAATGCCGGTGATGAACCAAAATTCCGAATAGTCCGTTCACCAGCCGCCTTGGTCCTCAGTCCAATTGTGGATGGCTTTCGGCTTACCAAAGTGCTCATGGACGGCGGCAGCGGACTAAACCTCATTTACGAGGAAACTCTCAACAAAATGGAAATAGACAGGAGCCGCATTGAGCAAAGTAGCAGGACCTTCCGAGGAATCATTCCCACTAGGGAGGTGCGATGCGCGGGAAAAATCACACTCGACATGGTATTCAGCACGCAGGAGAATTATCGGTCTGAAGAGATAACCTTCCAAGTGGCCCCTTTCAACAGTGGATATCATGCCTTATTAGGGCGAGATGCATTTGCACGCTTCCAAGCTATACCTCATTATGGGTACGTGAAGCTCAAGATGCCCGGGCCCAATGGTATTATCACTCTTGCCAGTGATCCAGACACAACACTCCGCGCCGAAAACAAAACCGCAGCCCTGGGCCTCGAGGCATTGTCCGAAGCCCTTGCGGCTAAAGAGTTAACCGCACTACGCTCCACGGTGGATAGGGACGACGTGATCCTAGACAAGCGACCCAAATCCACCTCCTTTAAACCAGTAGATGAAATAGTCAAATTTCAAGTCCACCTGACGGACCCCAAGAAGACAACATCCATCGGGGCACAGCTGGACCCAATGGTTGATGTCGCACTGCAAGCGTTCCTACGTGAAAACTGGGACATATTCGCCTGGGACCCTTCTGATATGTCAGGGATCCCACACAGGCTGGCCGAACACAGCCTCAATATATTGAAGGGACCTAAGTCGGTCAAGCAAACACTGTGGCGCTTTTCCGAACCCAAACGACAAGCTATGGGGGAGGAGCTAGCCAAGTTACTCGAGGTCGGATTCATCAGAGAAATAAAACACCCGGACTAGCTAGCAAACCTGGTGATGGTACCAAAGAAGGATAAATCTTGGCGCCTTTGTGTCGATTTCAAAGACCTCAACAAGGCCTGTGTTGGGGAACGTAGTAATTTCAAAAAATTTCCTACGCACACGCAAGATCATGGTGATGCATAGCAACGAGAGGGGAGAGTGTTGTCTACGTACCCTCGTCGACCGAAGCGGAAGCGATCACAACGTAGAGGAAGTAGTCGTACGTTCTCCTCGTGATCCAACCGATCCCAGCGCCGTTACTCCGGCGCCTCCGAGTTCTTGACACACGTACAGCTCGGTGACGCTCGTCGGGCTCCGATCCAGCAAAGCTCGGGAGAGAGAGTTCCGTCAAGACGACGGCGTGGTGGCGATCTTGATGTTCTATCGACGCAGGCTTCGCCTAAGCACCGCCACGATATGACCGAGGTGGAATATGGTGGAGGGGGCACGCGACACGGCTAAGGAGCGATCTCAAGGATCAACTTGTGTGTTCTAGGGTGCCCCCTGCCCCGTATATAAAGGATTAAGGGGAAGGCCGGCCGCCCTAGGAGGCGCGCCAAGGGGGGAGTCCTCCTCCTAATGGGAGTAGGACTCCCTTTCCTAGTCCAACTAGGAAGGAGGAAGGGGAAGGAAGGAGAGGGAGAGGAGAGGGAAAGGGGCCGTGCCCCCCTCCTTGTCCTATTCGACTCCCCATGGGGGGCGCCACCTCTGGTGCGGCCCTCTCTCTCCCTCTTGGCCCAATAAGGCCCATTACTTCCCGGGGTTCCGTAACCCCTCCGGCACTCCGTTTTCTCCGAAACTTCCGGAACCTTTCCGATGTCCGAATATAGCCGCCCAATATATCAATCTTTATGTCTCGACCATTTTGAGACTCCTCGTCATGTCCGTGATCACATCCGGACTCGAACTCCTTCGGTACATCAAAATACACAAACTCATAATATAACCGTCATCGAAACCTTAAGTGTGCGGACCCTACGGTTCGAGAACAATGTAGACATGACCGAGACACGTCTCCGGTCAATAACCAATAGCGGGACCTGGATGCCCATATTGGCTCCTACATATTCTACGAAGATCTTTATCGGTCAGGCCGCATAACAACATACGTTGTTCCCTTTGTCATCGGTATGTTACTTGCCCGAGATTCGATCGTCGGTATCCAATACCTAGTTCAATCTCGTTACCGGCAAGTCTCTTTACTCGTTCCGTAATACATCATCTCACAGCTAACTCTTTAGTTGTAATGCTTGCAAGGCTTAAGTGATGTGTATTACCGAGAGGGCCCAGAGATACCTCTCCGACAATCGGAGTGACAAATCCTAATCTCGAAATACGCCAACCCAACATCTGCCTTTGGAGACACCTGTAGTACTCCTTTATAATCACCCGATTCACGTTGTGACGTTTGGTAGTACCAAAGTGTTCCTCCGTAAGCGGAGTTGCATAATCTCATAGTTATAGGAACATGTATAAGTTATGGATAAAAGCAGTAGCAACATACTAAACGATCGGGTGCTAAGCTAATGGAATGGGTCATGTCAATCAGATCATTCAACTAATGATGTGACCTTGTTAATCAAATGACAACCCCTTTGTCTATGGTTAGGAAACTTAACCATCTTTGATTAACAAGCTAGTCTAGTAGAGGCATACTAGTGACACTCTGTTTGTCTATGTATTCACACATGTATTATGTTTCCGGTTAATACAATTCTAGCATGAATAATAAACATTTATCATGAAATAAGGAAATAAATAATAACTTTATTATTGCCTCTAGGGCATATTTCCTTCAGTCTCCCACTTGCACTAGAGTCAATAATCTAGATTACATAGTAATGATTCTAACACCCATGGAGTCTTGGTGCTGATCATGTTTTGCTCGTGGAAGAGGCTTAGTCAACGGGTCTGCTACATTCAGATCCGTATGTATCTTGCATATCTCTATGTCTCCCACCTGGACCAAGTCCCGGATGGAATTGAAGCGTCTCTTGATGTGTTTGGTTCTCTTGTGAAATCTGGATTCCTTCGCTAAAGCAATTGCTCCAGTATTGTCACAAAAGATTTTCATTGGACCCGATGCACTAGTATGACACCTAGATCGGATATGAACTCCTTCATCCAGACTCCATTAGCTGCTTCTGAAGCTGCTATGTACTCTGCTTCACATGTAGATCCCGCTACGACGCTTTGTTCAGAACTGCACCAACTGACAGCTCCTCCGTTTAGTGTAAATACGTATCCGGTTTGCGATTTAGAATCGTCCGAATCGGTGTCAAAGCTTGCATCAATGTAACCATTTACGATGAGCTCTTTGTCACCTCCATATACGAGAAACATATCCTTAGTCCTTTTTAGGTATTTCAGGATGTTCTTGACCGCTGTCCAGTGATCCACTCTGGATTACTTTGGTACCTCCTGCTAAGCTTATAGCAAGGCACACATCAGGTCTGGTACACAGCATTGCATACATGATAGAGCCTATGGCTGAAGCATAGGGAACACCTTTCATTTTCTCTCTATCTTCTGCGGCGGTCCGGAATTGAGTCTTACTCAACTTCACACCTTGTAACACAGGCAAGAACCCTTTCTTTGCTTGATCCATTTTGAACTTTTCCAAAATTTTGTCAAGGTATGTGCTTTGTGAAAGTCCAATTAAGCGTCTTGATCTATCTCTATAGATTTTGATGCCCAATATGTAAGCAGCTTCATCGAGGTCCTTCATCGAAAAACTCTTATTCAAGTATCCCTTTATGCTATCCAAAAATTCTATATCATTTCCGATTAGTAATATGTCATCTACATATAATATCAGAAATGCTACAGAGCTCCCACTCACTTTCTTGTAAATACAGGCTTCTCCAAAAGTCTGTATAAACCCAAATGCTTTGATCACACTATCAAAGCGTTTATTCCAACTCCGAGAGGCTTGCACCAGTCCATAAATGGATCGCTGGAGCTTGCACACTTTGTTAGCTCCCTTTGGATCAATAAAACCTTCTGGTTGCATCATATACAACTCTTCTTCCAGAAATCCATTCAGGAATGCAGTCTTTACATCCATTTGCCAAATTTCATAATCATAAAATGCGGCAATTGCTAACATGATTCGGACACACTTAAGCATCGCTACGGGTGAGAAGGTCTCATCGTAGTCAATCCCTTGAACTTGTCGAAAACCCTTTGCGACAAGTCGAGCTTTGTAGATAGTAACATTACCGTCAGCGTCAGTCTTCTTCTTGAAGATCCACTTGTTTTCTATTGCTTGCCGACCCTCGGGCAAGTCAACCAAAGTCCACACTTTATTTTCATACATGGATCCCATCTCAGATTTCATGGCCTCAAGCCATTTTGTGGAATCTGGGCTCACCATCGCTTCTTCATAGTTCGTAGGTTCATCATGATCTAGTAGCATGACTTCTAGAACAGGATTACCGTACCACTCTGTGCGGATCTTACTCTGGTTGATCTACGAGGTTACGTAGTAACTTGATCTCAAGTTTCATGATCAACATCATCAACTTCCTCACTATTTGGTGTAGATGTCTCGTAAACCGGTTTCGCGATAAACTACTTTCCAATAAGGGAGAAGGTACGATTACCTCATCAAGTTCTACTTTCCTCCCACTCACTTCTTTCGAGAGAAACTCCTTCTCTAGAAAGGATCCATTCTTAGCAACAAATGTCTTGCCTTCGGATCTGTGATAGAAGGTGTACCCAACTGTCTCCTTTGGGTATCCTATGAAGACACATTTCTCGATTTGGGTTCGAGCTTATCAGGTTGAAGCTTTTTCACATAAGCATCACATCCCCAAACTTTAAGAAGCGACAACTTTGGTTTCTTGCTAAACCATAGTTCATAAGGTGTCGTCTCAACGGACTTTGACGGTGTTCTATTCAGCGTGAATCGGCCGTCTCAAGAGCATAACCCCAAAACAATAGCGGTAAATCTGAAGAGACATCATAGATCGCACCATATCTAGTAAAGTGCGATTCGACGTTCGGACACACCATTACGTTGTGGTGTTCCGGTGGCGTGAGTTGCTGAAACTATTCCGCATTGTTTCAAATGTAGACCAAACTCGTAACTCAAATATTCGCCTCCACGATCGATCGTAGAAACTTTATTTTCTTATTACGATGATTTTCAACTTCACTCTGAAATTCTTTGAACTTTTCAAATGTTTCAGACTTATGTTTCATTAAGTAGATATACCCATATCTGCTTAAATCATCTGTGAAGGTGAGAAAATAACGATATCCGCCACGAGCCTCAACATTCATCGGACCACATACATCTGTATGTATGATTTCCAACAAATCTGTTGCTCTCTCCATAGTACCGAGAACGGGTTCTAGTCATCTTGCCCATGAGGCACGGTTCGCAAGTGCCAAGTGATTCATAATCAAGTGACTCCAAAAGTCCATCAGTATGGAGTTTCTTCATGCGCTTTATACCGATATGACCTAAACGGCAGTGCCACAAATAAGTTGCACTATCATTATCAACTCTGCATCTTTTGGTTTCAACATTATGAATATGTGTATCACTACTATCGAGATTCATTAAAAATAGACCACTCTTCAAGGGTGCATGACCATAAAAGATATTACTCATATAAATAGAACAACCATTATTCTCTGATTTAAATGAATAACCGTCTCGCATCAAACAAGATCCAGATATAATGTTCATGCTCAACGCTGGCACCAAATAACAATTATTTAGGTCTAAAACTAATCCCGAAGGTAGATGTAGAGGTAGCGTGCCGACCGCGATCACATCGACTTTGGAACCATTTCCCACGCGCATCGTCACCTCGTCCTTTGCCAGTGTTCGCTTAATCCGTAGTCCCTGTTTCGAGTTGCAAATATTAGCAACAGAACCAGTATCAAATACCAGTGCTCTGCGAGCTCTAGTAAGGTACACATCAATAACATGTATATCACATATACCTTTGTTCACCTTGCCATCCTTCTTATCCGCCAAATACTTGGGGCAGTTCCGCTTCGATGACCAGTCGCTTGCAGTAGAAGCACTCAGTTTCAGGTTTAGGTCCAGACTTGGGTTTCTTCTCCTGAGCAGCAACTTGTTTGCTGTTCTTCTTGAAGTTCCCCTTCTTATTCCCTTTGCCTTTCTTCTTGAAACTAGTGGTCTTATTGACTATCAACACTTGATGCTCCTTCTTGATTTCTACCTCCGCAGCCTTTAGCATTGCGAAGAGCTACGGCATAGTCTTTACTAACCCTTGCATATTATAGTTCATCACGAAGCCTTTGTAGCTTGGTGGCCGTGATTGAAGAAATCTGTCAATGACACAATCATCCGGAAGATTAACTCCTAGTTGAGTCATGTGATTGTAATACCCAGACATTCTGAGTATGTGCTCACTGACAGACCCATTCTCCTCCATCTTGCAGCTATAGAACTTATTGGAGACTTCATATCTATCAATCCGGGCATTCTGTTGAAATATCAACTTCAACTCCTGGAACATCTCATATGCTCCATGACGTTCAAAACGTCGTTGAAGACCCGGTTCTAAGCCGTAAAGCATGGCACATTGAACTATAGAGTAGTCATCAGCTTTGCTCGCCAGACGTTCTTAACGCGTCGGTTGCCAGATCAGAAGCAGGTTCGCACCCAGCCGTGCATCCAGGCGTAACTCTTACGTGCAGCAATGAGGATAATCCTCGAAGTTACGGACCCGATCCGTGTAATTGCTACCATCATCTTTCAACTTTGCTTTCTCAAGGAACGCATTAAAATTCAACGGAACAACAAAGACGAGCCATCTATCTACAAACAAACATAGACAAGCAAGATACTATCAGTACTAAGTTCATGATAAATTTAAGTTCAATTAATCATATTACTTAAGAACTCCCACTTAGACAGACATCTCTCTAGTCATCTAAGTGATCACGTGATCCAAATCAACTAAACCATAACCGATCATCACGTGAGATGGAGTAGTTTTCAATGGTGAACATCTTATGTTGATTATATCTACTATACGATTCATGCTCGACCTTTCGGTCTCCGTGTTCCGAGGCCATATCTGCATATGCTAGGCTCGTCAAGTATAACTGAGTATTCTGCGTGTGCAAAACTGGCTTGCACCGTTGTAGATGGACGAGAGCTTATCACACCCGATCATCACGTGGTGTCTCGGCACGACGAACTTTGGCAACGGTGCATACTCAGGAGAACACTACTCGATAATTTTAGTGAGAGATCATCTTAAAATGCTACCGTCAATCAAAGCAAGATAAGATGCATAAAGGATAAACATCACATGCAATCAATATAAGTGATATGATATGGCCATCATCATCTTGTGCTTGTGATCTCCATCTCCAAGCACCGTCGTGATCACCATCGTCACCGGCGCGACACCTTGATCTCCATCGTAGCATCGTTGGCCACGCCATCTATTGCTTCTACGACTATCGCTACCGCTTAGTGATAAAGTAAAGCAATTACAGTGGCATTGCATTTCATACAATGAAGCGACAACCATATGGCTCCAGCCGATTGCCGATAACCGGTTACAAAACATGATCATCTCATACAATAAAATTTAGCATCACGTCTTGACCATATCACATCACAACATGCCTGCAAAAACAAGTTAGACGTCCTCTACTTTGTTGTTGCAAATTTTACGTGGCTGCTACGGGCTTAAACAAGAACCAGTCTCACCCACGCATCAAAACCACAACGATACTTTGTCAAATAGACTCCGTTTTAACCTTCTCAAGGACCGGGCGTAGCCACACTCAGTTCAACTAAAGTGAGAGAGACAGACACCGCCAGCCACCTTTAAGCACGAGTGCTCAGAACGGTGAAACCAGTCTCGCGTAAGCGTCACGCTGTAATGTCGGTCCGGCCGCTTCATCTCACAATACCGCTGAACCAAAGTATGACATTTGGTAGGCAGTATGACTTGTATCGTCCACAACTCACTTGTGTTCTACTCGTGCAAAACATCAAACCATAAAAACCTAGGCTCGATGCCACTTTGTTGGGGAACGTAGTAATTTCAAAAATTTCCTACGCACACGCAAGATCATGGTGATGCATAGCAACGAGAGGGGAGAGTGTTGTCTACGCACCCTCGTGAGACCAAGCGAAGCGATCACAACGTAGAGGAAGTAGTCGTACATTCTCCTCGCGATCCAACCGATCCCAGCGCCGTTACTCCGGCGCCCCGAGTTCTTGACACACGTACAGCTCGGTGACGCTCCTCGGGCTCCGATCCAGCAAAGCTCCGGGGAGAGAGAGTTCCACAAGACGACGGCGTGGGACGATCTTGATGTTCTATCGACGCAGGGCTTCGCCTAAGCACCACTACGATATGACCAAGGTGGAATATGGTGGAGGGGGGCACCGCACACGGCTAAGGAACGATCTCAAGGATCAACTTGTGTGTTCTTGGGTGCCCCCCTGCCCCCGTATATAAAGGAGCAAGGGGGAGGGCCGGCCGGCCCTAGGAGGCACGCCAAGGGGGGGAGTCCTCCTCCTAGTGGGAGTAAGACTCCCTTTCCTAGTCCAACTAGGAAGGAGGAAGGGGAAGGAAGGAGAGGAGAGGGAGAGGGAAAGGGGCGCGCCCCCTCCTTGTCCTATTCGACTCCCCATGGGGGGCGCCACCTCCTGGTGCGGCCTCTCTCTCCCTCTTGGCCCAATAAGGCCCATTACTTCCCGGGGTTCCGTAACCCCTCGGCACTCCGGTTTTACGGAAACTTCCGGAACCTTTCCGGTGTCCGAATATAGCCGTCAATATATCAATCTTTATGTCTCGACCATTTCGAGACTCCTCGTCATGTCCGTGATCACATCCGGACTCGAACTCCTTCGGTACATCAAAATACACAAACTCATAATATAACCGTCATCGAAACCTTAAGCGTGCGGACCCTACGGTTCGAGAACAATGTAGACATGACCGAGACACGTCTCGGTCAATAACCAATAGCGGGACCTGGATGCCCATATTGGCTCCTACATATTCTACGAAGATCTTTATCGGTCGACCGCATAACAACATACGTTGTTCCTTTGTCATCGGTATGTTACTTGCCCGAGATTCGATCGTCGGTATCCAATACCTAGTTCAATCTCGTTACCGGCAAGTCTCTTTACTCGTTCCGTAATACATCATCTCACAGCTAACTCTTTAGTTGTAATGCTTGCAAGGCTTAAGTGATGTGTATTACCGAGAGGGCCCAGAGATACCTCTCCGACAATCGGAGTGACAAATCCTAATCTCGAAATACGCCAACCCAACATCTGCCTTTGGAGACACCTGTAGTACTCCTTTATAATCACCCAGTTACGTTGTGACGTTTGGTAGTACCCAAAGTGTTCCTCCGGTAAACGGGAGTTGCATAATCTCATAGTTATAGGAACATGTATAAGTTATGGATAAAAGCAGTAGCAACATACTAAACGATCGGGTGCTAAGCTAATGGAATGGGTCATGTCAGTCAGATCATTCAACTAATGATGTGACCTTGTTAATCAAATGA
This sequence comes from Aegilops speltoides, assembly GCA_021437245.1. Classification (NCBI taxonomy): domain Eukaryota; kingdom Viridiplantae; phylum Streptophyta; class Magnoliopsida; order Poales; family Poaceae; genus Aegilops; species Aegilops speltoides. The sequence continues at coordinate 416,212,708 of CM038142.1, read as the reverse complement.
CAACCCCTTTGTCTATGGTTAGGAAACTTAACCATCTTTGATTAACAAGCTAGTCTAGTAGAGGCATACTAGTGACACTCTGTTTGTCTATGTATTCACACATGTATTATGTTTCCGGTTAATACAATTCTAGCATGAATAATATACATTTATCATGAAATAAGGAAATAAATAATAACTTTATTATTGCCTCTAGGGCATATTTCCTTCAGCCTGCCCTACGGATCGCTTCCCCCTCCCTGCATCGATCAGATTATCGATGCTACTGCAGGACACGACTCACTCTGTTTCCTCGATGCATACTCCGGATACCATCAAATCAAGATGAAGGAGTCTGATGAAGCCGCAATGGCATTTATTACGCCATACGGGCCTTTCTGGTTCAACACCATGCCCTTTGGGCTCAAAAACATCGGCGCCACCTACCAACGCATGATTCAAACATGTCTGGAGAAACAAATCGGCAAGATAGTTGAAGCATATGTGGATGACGTAGTCATCAAAACTAGGCACATCGAGTCATTAATTGACGATCTGCGTCTTACATTCGACAACCTCCATACATATGACATCAAGCTTAATCCAGAAAAGTGTGTTTTCGGCGTTCCCACTGGAAAAATGCTAGGCTTCATCGTTTCCAATAGAGGAATTGAGGCGAACCCAGCTAAAATCCGAGCTTTGTCATAGTTGGCTACGTCAACATACCTCAAACAAGTCCAAAAACTAGTCGGATGTGTGGCAGCTTTAAGCCTCTTTACCTCCAGACTAGGAGAAAAAGCATTGCCACTTTATCGCCTTCTCCGACGCACCGATCATTTCGAGTGGACGGACGCGGCAACGGCCGGACTGGAAGAAATAAAGACTCTTTTAGTCAGCAACCCAATCCCGGCCGCACCGAATGTCGGTGAAGCCATGTTATTGTACATATCGTCAACACACCAAGTCATGAGTGAGGTGCTCGTCGTGGAACGAGAAGAGAACAGACACAAATTCCCGCTTCAGAAGCCGGTATACTACGTATCCACTGTCCTCACACCATGCAAATCCTGGTACCCTCATTACCAAAAAATTGGATACGCGGTCTTCATGGCATCCCGGAAGCTACGACACTACTTTCAAGAGTGCTCAATCACGGTGGCCTCCAAAGTGCCACTCAATGACATAATAAACAACCGCGATGCCACGGGTCGGATTGCCAAATGGGCCATCGAGCTCCTCCCATTCAACATAACATACAGACCGTGCCGGGCCATTAAATCCCAAGTACTGGCCAACTTCGTCGCCGAATGGACAGAGGCCGAACTCCCTAAAGAATACGGCACATATTCCAACTAGGTCATGCACTTCGACGACTCTAAAATGCTGGCGGGCTTAGGAGCGGGCATTGTCCTAACATCCCCCACTGGAGATACAGTTCAGTATGTACTCCAAATATTATACACAGACTCCAACAATGCAGCTGAATACGAGGCCTTATTGCATGGTCTTTGGATGGCTGTCTCCATGGGCATACAACGCCTGGAAGTGCGTGGCGATTCAAACCTAGCAATATCTCAAATAAATGGAGATTTCAACGCCAAAGATCTGAAGATGGCGGCTTACCGTAACGTCATTCTCAAAATGTCGGCTCGGTTCGAGGGGCTCGAGTTACATCATGTGGCTCGAGAGAGTAATCAAGCGGCGGATGTCCTTGCTCGCATCGGCGCCAAGCACGACCCCGTCCCACCTAACATCTTTTTGGAAAGGCTCTTCAAGCCATCCATGGTGTGGCAAGGGGAGAGTGGCAACACCAGTCCGGATCCGACTACAACCCCATATTCCGAACGCACCGATATCCTCGGGGGATCAGCCACCGAAATAATACCGTCGGCCCATCTTATCATGGCAGTCATTGCCCCATGGACCGAACCCTTCTTGGCCTACCTTAATAGGCGAGAACAACCTGAGGATCAGAATGAGGTGCGCTACATTGTCCGGCGCTCGAAAGCCTACAAGGTTCACGACGGAGAACTCTACAATAAAAGCGCTACCGGAGTACTTCAAAGATGTATCTCCTAGGAAGAGGGGCGGCAGCTCTTGGCAGAAATTTATGCTGGTCTCGGTGGTCATCACGCCTCGGCTCGGTCCCTTGTAAGCAAGGCCTGCCGTGCAGGTTTCTATTGATCGACAGCCCAAACAGACACACAGGACCTTGTCCAACGTTGCATTGGATGCCACCTTTTCGCCAACCAAAGCCATATGCCACCCATTGCTCTACAAACAATCCTCATCACTTGGCCTTTTGCGGTCTGGGGGCTTGATATGGTCGGACCCTTAAAGGAGGAAGCCATAAGAAAAAATATCTGTTGGTCATGGTGGATAAATTCACTAAGTGGATAGAGGCCAAACCAGTTAAAACGGCCGAAGCTGGACCAATGATAGACTTCATATCTGATGTTGTGCACCGTTATGGTGTCTGACACAGCATCATCACCGATAATGGCTCTAATTTCATAGCCGACGAGGTAAAAACTTGGTGTGATAATCTGGGCATTAAGCTTGATTACGCCTCCGTCTATCACCCGCAAACAAACGGTCAAGTCAAACGAGCTACTGGTCTTATTATGAGCGGCATTAAGCGCAGACTAGTGCGGTCTTTGAAAGAATTAGACAAGCACTAGGTCGAGGAGCTCGACTTCGTACTCTGGGGGCTGCGGACCACGCCTAACTGCACTACCGGATATACACCTTTCTTCATGGTGTACGGCGCAGAGGCAGTGTTACCCTGTGACATTATTCATGACTCACCTCGAGTGCGCATGTATGAAGAGAGATAGGTCGAGCTTGATCGGCAGGACAGCTTAGATGGCTTGGAGGAGGAGCGCGACGTTGCGAAAGCCCGTTATGCATTTTATCAACAACGGGCCCGCAGATATGAAAGCAGAGAAGTACGGGCGAAGACTTATAATGTTGGCGAACTTGTTCTACGCTTGCCGGAGAAGAAAAAGGACAAACTCAAGCCCAAGTGGGAGGGTCCCTTCATCATTGATGAAGTTCTCACTGGAGGAGCGTACCGCCTGCGTGATGCATCAGACAATCGCCTAGAGCCAAACCCATGGAATGCGGCCAGACTCCGAAGATTCTATGCCTAGCGCCGGACTCTTTGTTCGTCTCCTTCTCCCTTTTGTTTCCCTTATTTTTCTCTCTCTTTTTGCTTTTTCTTTTTTTTATCCTTAAAGCTTTTGCGCGGCTAAACTGTGCACCCACGACACATCCTCAAATATGTACGTCCATTATACCTGGGGGCTTCTTGTACATAAGCTTATTATTATTAATTTCCGAGCATTGAGCTCACCGCATATGTGTCTTTTCCTAGTATGTACCTTTTCTTCGCCATTATATGCATCGATATGACTTAAGTTTTGGCGAAGTGGGTTGTCTGGCTCCTGTGCTTATGCCCTATGTTCCCGTGAGTTCGTGTAGGGCATAAAGGGAGCACCTCTGCGATTGTTACTGCCGGGTCATCCGGATGTGTACCTCAGACTGGGTGAAGCCGAAATCTAGCATTCTTAAGGGAATATTCGGTCGGTGGACTAAATATGTTTTTACTCCGTAAACTATGAACCCCCAGATGTTACGTATGCAGCGATTTTTCGATCACAGTTCGTACATGCACGTTAATGCATGCTCACCCAAGGAAAGGAACCCTTAACGGAACTATTCTCTCTGGAAGATGTTTCTTACAATCACAATGTAATATAACATAGCTAGCCGGCTACTTGTCTGTTCAAGCAAATATGACCCCTATGCCTGGTTCCACGCATACCCCGGTTTATTTTGCCGCTCATGTATTCAGAAACACTCCTCACCCTCGGGTCCAGAGGTCAAAGCGAAAAGGTCTGCCATGAAAATTATTTTACAATCCGGCTAGGGACAAATATGTCAAGGAAAGTACATAGTCACTTGGACTCAAAAATTTCCTCCTCTATCTCGTCCAACAGGTTGTCTAGCTTACAATCCTGTTGAGAATATTTTGCGGCTACTTTTACCTGGTCATATACCAGACTAACGGGAATTTCTTTTCCATCTGACCCTAAAGGTCCGACCCGGGCCATATGATTCGGATCGAGCTTGGTATACCGTGTTTTCACCATGGCCCAGGCCTCTCGCGCACCTTCCCGGCAGGCCAATATCTTCCATAATCGGAAGCGCTGCCGCGTTCCCTTGAATAGTTGTGCAAGCTCCTCCATACTTCCTGGAAGGGAGGCGGATGGCCATAAGGCCTTGGCGACACTTTGCATCGCTGCCGACCTCCCTCATGCATTTGCGACAGCTCTTGTAGCATGCCGCCCGAAGATCCGGACATCTCCTCTTCGGGACGGCTGATGTCTACTACACAACCTTCTTCTTGTAGACGTTGTTGGGCCTGCAAGTGCACAGGTTTGTAGGACACTAGCAAATTTCCCTCAAGTGGATGACCTAAGGTTTATCAAACCATGGGAGGCGTAGGATGAAGATGGTCTCTCTCAACCAACCCTGTAACCAAATAAAAAAGAGTCTCTTGTGTCCCCAACACACCCAATACAATGGTAAATTGTATAGGTGCACTAGTTCAACGAAGAGACGGTGATACAAGTGCAATATGGATGGTAGATATAGGTTTTTGTAATCCAAAAATATAAAAACAGCAAGGTAACTAATGATAAAAGTGAGCGTAAACGTTATTGCAATGGTAGGAAACAAGGCCTAGGGTTCATACTTACACTAGTGCAAGTTCTCTCAACAATAATAACATAGATAGATCATATAACAATCCCTCAACATGCAACAAAGAGTCCCTCCAAAGCCACTAATAGCGGAGAACAAACGAAGAGATTATGGTAGGGTATGAAACCACCTACAAGTTATTCTTTCGGATCAATCTATTCAAGAGTTTGTACTAGAATAACACCTTAAGACACAAATCAACCAAAACCCTAATGTCACCTAGGTACTCCATTGTCACCTCAAGTATCCGTGGGCATGATTATACAATATGCATCACACAATCTCAGATTCATCTATTCAACCAACACAAAAGTACTTCAAAGAGTGCCCCAAAGTTTCAACCGGAGAGTCAAGACGAAAACGTGTGCCAACCCCTATGCCTAGGTTCATGGGCGGAACAAGCAAGTTGATCACCAAAACATACATCAAGTGGATCACGTGATATCCCATTGTCACCACAGATATGCACAGAAAGACATACATCAAGTGTTCTCAAATCCTTAAACACTCAATCCGATAAGATAACTTCAAGAATAAAACTCAATTCATCACAAGAGAGTAGAGGGGAAGAAGCATCATAAGATCCAACTATAATAGCAAAGCTCGCGATACATCAAGATCGTGCCATAGAGAGAACACGAGAGAGAGAGATCAAACACATAGCTACTGGTACATACCCTCAGCCCCGAGGGTGAACTACTCCCTCCTCGTCATGGAGAGCGCTGGGGTGATGAAGATGGCCACCGGTGAAGGATCCCCCCCTCCGGCAGGGTGCCGGAACGGGCTCCCGAGAGGTTTTTGGTTGCTACAGAGGCTTGCGGCGGCGGAACTCCCGATCTATTGTCGTCCTCGATGTTTTTAGGGTACGTGGACTTATATAGGCGAAAGAAGTCGGTCGGGGGAGCCTCGAGGGGCCCAGGAGACAGGGGCACGCCCAGGGGGTGGGCGCGACCTCCTATTTCCTGGCTTCCTCGAACCTTCCCTGGCTTGAACTCCAAGTCTCCCGGATCATATCATTTGCAAAAATCACGCTCCTGAAGGTTTCATTCCGTTTGGACTCCGTTTGATATTCCTTTTCTTCGGAATACTGAAACAGGCAATAAAACAGCAATATGGGATGGGCCTCCGGTTAGTAGGTTAGTCCCAAAAGTAATATAAAAGTGTATAATGAAGTCCGTAATCATTCAAAACAGATAATAAAATAGCATGAATGCTTCATAAATTAGAGATACGTTGGAGACGTATCAACATCCCCAAGCTTAATTCCTGCTCGTCCTCGAGTAGGTAAATGATAAAGAAAGAATTTATGAAGTGTGAATGCTAGAAGGTGCACAAGTTTGATCAATGATAATTTCAATCACCTTTTATAGCATGATTATATGTCATAACAGTAGTTCATCTCATAAAACTTATCATGATCAAGTAACAAACTATTCACATGTTAAAGCATAGACCATAAACTTTCTTGAAAACTAGCAAACTATGTTCTGAGTCATCAAACAATTGCAATTCATCCTATTTTCAGTAAGGGTCTATGTCAGAGCTTTGATTTAGCAAACTCCACATACTCAACTATCATATAGTCTTCTACAATTGCTAACACTCACGCAATACTTATGGTTATGGAGTTTTAATCGGACACTAAGAAAGATAGGGGCTTATAGTGTTGCCTCCCAACGTATTCACCTTTGGGTGATATCAACAATAATAGTTCATGCTAACTTACATCCAATTGGATATATATATCAGGATCTTTCCAACATGATGTGCTTGCCAAAGGATAGAATGAAAAAGGGAAAGGTGAAGATCACCTTGACTCTTGCATAAAGTAAAAGACATAAAGTAAAAGATAGGCCCTTCGCAGAGGAAAGCAGAGGTTGTAATGCGCTTTTATGGTTGGATGCACAAAATCTTAATGCAAAAGAACGTCACTTTATATTGCCACTTGTATATGGACCTTTATTATGCAGTCCGTCACTTTTATTGCTTCCATAACAAGATCGTATAAAGCTTATTTTCTTCACACTAATAGATCATCCATATTTAGAGAGCAATTTTTATTGCTTGCACCGATGACAACTTACTTGAACGATCTTACTCAATCCAGAGATAGTATGGTGGACTCTCATGGCAAAACTGGGTTTAAGGATATTTGGAAGCACAAGTAGTATCTCTACTTGGTGCAAGGAATTTTGGCTAGCATGAGGGGGAAAGGCAAGTTCAACATGTTTGAATGATTCATGACAATATACTTTAACTGAGATGTGAGAAATCTTAACCCATTACGTTGTCTTTCTTGTCCAACATCAACTCTTTAGCATGTCATACTTAATGAGTGCTCACAATTATAAAAGATGTCTAGGATAGTATATTTATATGTGGAATCTCTCTTACTTCAATATTCTTCCATGAATTGTTCAAGTGACCAATACAATGCCTGCTAACTTTCAATAAATATACAACCTCTACTTCTTAGATGTGAAGTCATTACTCCCCATGGGATAAGCAAATGAGTCATATATAATTTCAGATTTATGACATTCAACTCATTCAACCATTTACTCATAGGATATAAGTGAAGCACACGAGTAAAAGAAAACTACTCCAAAAAGATATAAGTGAAGATCAATGAGTAGCTAAATAATTATGTAACTATGTGAATACTCTCTCTCATTTAAGAATTTCATATATTGGTATTGTATTCAAACAACAAACAAAACAAAATAAAATGAGAATGAAAGGATAGCACAACTCATGTGAAGAAGCAAAAACTTAGGCTCAACCGATACTAACCGATAGTTGTTGAAGAAGAAAGGTGGGATGCCTAACGGGGCATCCCCAAGCTTAGATTCTTGAGACTTCTTGAAATATTATCTTGGGGTGCCTTGGGCATCCCCAAGATTGAAATTTTGTGTCTCCTTAATTCCTCTCATATCATGGTTTCTCTTTTTATCAAAAGCTTCATCCATACGAAACTCAACAAGAACTCGTGAGATAGGTTAGTATAAACCAATGCAAAACCTTATCATTTTATACTGTAACAAATCACTAAAATTATTATTCAACATTGCGTACTAAATGTCTCTGCATATGTAATACTCCTATCCTCAAATAGAATCAATAAACAAGCAAACATATGGAAACAATGCAAACATAACAGCAATCTGCCAAAACAGTACAGTCTGTAAAGAATGCAAGAGTATCAATACTTACCTAACTCAAAAAATTATGAGAAAAATACTACGCTGTAGAAGATTTATCAGAGCTCAATATACAAAAAGTTCCAACATTATACCATTCTCTGGCTTTTCTAGGGAATTTTTGCAACAGCGGTAAACTTTCTGTTTTCAAACAGCAACTAGCAAAATAAGCATGGCAAAGGCTATCCTTGACATTTTTATTGAAAATAAAGATGCAAAACATTATTATAAATAACATCAAGAAAATACTAACAAAAGAAAATGATGCTCCAAGCAAAACACATATCATGTGGTGAATAAAAATATAGCTCCAAGTAAAGTTACCGATGAACGAAGACGAAAGAGGGGATGCCATCCGGGGCATCCCCAAGCTTAGGCTCTTGGTTGTCCTTGAATATTACCTTGGGTTGCCTCGGGCATCCCCAATCTTAGGTTCTTGCCACTCCTTATTCCATAGTCCATCGAATCTTTACCCAAAACTTGAAAACTTCACAACACAAAACTCAACAGAAAACTCGTAAGCTCTGTTAGTATAAGAAAGTAAAACCACCACTTAGGTACTGTGATGAACTCATTCTAAACTCATATTGGTGTAATATCTACTGTATTCCAACTTATCTATGGTTCATATCCTCCGATACTACTAATAGATTCATCAAAATAAGCAAACAACACATAGAAAACAGAATCTGTCAAAAACAGAACAGTCTGTAGTAATCTGTATCAAACGTATACTTCTGGCACTCCAAAATCCTACAAAATTAGGAAGTCCTAAGAAATTTTTGTACCAATCCAGAGGAACAAGAACCAGATCCAAAGCACGTTTCTGTGAATTATCAAAACTAATTTACTGGGTGCAAAAGTTTCTGATTTTCAGCAGGATCAACACATCTATCACCGTAAGCTATCCTAAAGGTCTTACTTGGCACTTTATTGAAACAAAAGCTAAAAAACATGATTAATACAGTAGCATAATCATGTGGACACACAAAAATAGTAAGGTTAAATATTGGGTTGTCTCCCGACAAGCACTTTTCTTTAATGCCTTTCTAGCTAGGCATGATCATGGCAATGAGGCTCACATAAAAGATAAGAATTGAAACATAATGGGAGCATCATGAAGCACATGACTAGCACATTTAAGTCTAACCCACTTCATAGGCATAGGGATTTTGTGAGCAAACAACTTATGGGAACAATAATCAACTAGCATAGGACGGCAAAACAAGCATAACTTCGAGATTTTAAGCACATGGAGAGGAAACTTGATACTATTGCAATTCCTACAAGCATATATTCCTCCCTCATAATAATGTTCAGTAGCATCATGAATAAATTCAACAATATAACCAGCACCTAAAGCATTCTTTTCATGATCTACAAGCATAGAAATTTTACTACTCTCCACATAAGCAAAATCCTTCTCATTTGGAATAGTGGGAGTATCATAAAAGACTTGAATACCATAAATTGTTTCCACATTAAAAGAGTATTTTTCAGAAAACAGGTAATCATAATCATGACAAGTTTTATAAATATAATCATCACTATTTTTTTTAGCATAAGTTTCATCACAATAATCATCATTAGTAGCAACTTCGTTCTCATCATAATCGATTGAAACCTCTTCCAATATAGTGGAATCATCACTAAATAAAGTTGGCACTCTTCCAAATCCAATTTCGTATTCATCACAATAAAGTTCAACATCCTCCAAAATAGTGGGATCCCTACTTCCTAAATTTGACACTCTTCCAAACCCACTTTCATCAATATATTCATCATAGGTAAGAGGCATGCTATCACCATAACAACTTTGCATATCAAAACTTGGGATGCTAAAAATATCATCTTCATTAAACGTAGCATCCCCAAGCTTGGGACAAACATTAATTTCAGCAAATATATTCTCAAATATTTCATCCTTATCAAACATAGCTTCCCCAAGCTTGGGCCTTTTCATATCATAAGCATAATCACTCTCATCATTAAAAATATGGATAGAACCAATAGTATAGCAATTATCATCATCACAATGAGTAGTAGGAGCAACATCATTTGGGAGGGATACCTTCTTACCTTTGATGCTCCTTCTTTTCTTTTTCTTCTTCACATTATGTGTGGGTTCAACCTTCTTCTTTGAGCTCCTTATTGAAGATATTGGTTGAATAGAAAGCTCCTCCTCGTTACTTGATTCATCATAAGAAATAATAGGAGGATATTGGGAAGTCTCTTCCCTTTCATTAGTATTCTCATCATCTTCCATTTGCTTTCTTTTCTTTAGGTGATTGGCAGTATAAGGATTTTCAATGCAGTTCTCCACACAAAACAAATAAATCTCCTCTAAATCAATATCACGGAAATGCACAAGATTAAATTTTGGAATAAGCTTAGTTGCACGTTTCAATTCTTCATAACCCAAAAGCAAACTAAGTTCATTATAATGAGCAAGGGAGATCAAATCATCACAATTTTTGGACATGATTCGATCATGAAACAATTTGCATTGGAGATGTAAATGACCACGTTCATTGCAAAGTTCACAACGGTAAAGATATCTTAAATTTTCAGCACTCTTATCTAGCCTTTCTTGCAACCCTTTAGTTTATAAATACTTATGCCTCTTGCAATATCTATTCTCCCTATTTGGTGTGTACTTGCAAACCCAATCTACTCCACAAAAATTGGCATGCTTATAAGAGATATTTTCATCATAACTAGTGAAATCATCATTAGTACTATGGATATTCAAAGAGTTCATACTAACAACATTGCAATCATGCTCATCATACAAAGATCTAGTACCAAACATTTTCAAGCATTCTTCTTCTAGCACTTAAGCACAATTTTCCTTTCCATCATTCTCACGAAAGATATTAAAAAGATGAAGCGTATGAGATAAACTCAAATCTATTTTTTGTAATTTTCTTTTATAATCTAAACTAGTGATAAAACAAGAAACAAAAAGATTTGATTGCAAGATCTAAAGATATACCTTCAAGCACTCACCTCCCCAGCAACGGTGCCAGAAAAGAGCTTAGTTGACGGGGTGTGAGTGCCTCTTACCTAGCCTCCCTGGCAACGACGCCAGAAAAGAGCTTGATGTCTACTACACAACCTTCTTCTTGTAGACGTTGTTGGGCCTGCAAGTGCACAGGTTTGTAGGACAGTATCAAATTTCCCTCAAGTGGATGACCTAAGGTTTATCAATGCATGGGAGGCGAGGATGAAGATGGTCTCCTCAAGCAACCTCAGAACCAAATAACAAAGAGTCTCTTGTGTCCCCAACACACCCAATACAATGGTAAATTGTATAGGTGCACTAGTTCGGCGAAGAGATGGTGATACAAGTGCAATATTGATGGTAGATATAGGTTTTTGTAATTTGAAAATATAAAAACAGCAAGGTAACTAATGATAAAAGTGAGCGTAAACGGTATTGCAAAGGTAGGAAATAAGACCTAGGGTTCATACTTTCACTAGTGCAAGTTCTCTCAACAATAATAACATAGATAGATCATATAACAATCCCTCAACATGCAACAAAGAGTCAGTCCAAATCCACTAATAGCGGAGAACAAACGAAGCGATTATGGTACAGTATGAAACCACCTGAAAGTTATTCTTTCGGATCAATCTATTCAAGAGTTTGTACTAGAATAACACCTTAAGACACAAATCAACCAAAACCCTAATGTCACCTAGATACTCCATTGTCACCTCAAGTATCCGTGAGCATGATTATATGATACGCACCACACAATCTCAGATTCATCTATTCAACCAACACAAAAGTACTTCAAAGAGAGCCCCAAAGTTTCTACCAGAGAGTCAAGACGAAAACGTGTGCCAAACCCCATGCATAGGTTCATGGGCAGAACCCGCAAGTTGATCACCAAAACATACATCAAGTGGATCATGTGAAATCCCATTGTCACCACAGATACGCACGGAAAGACATACATCACGTATTCTCAAATCCTGAAAGACTTAATCCGATAACATAACTTCAAGAGGAAAACTCAATTCATCACAAGAGAGTAGAGGGGGAGAAACATCATAAGATCCAACTATAATAGCAAAGCTCGCGATACATCAAGATCGTGCCATAGAGAGAACACGAGATAGAGAGAGAGATCAAACACATAGCTACTGGTACATACCCTCAGCCCTGAGGGTGAACTACTCCCTCCTCGTCATGGAGAGCGTCGGGGTGATGAAGATGGCCACCGGTGAAGGATCCCCCCTCCGGCAGGGTGCCGGAATGGGCTCCCGAGAGGTTTTTGGTGGCTACAGAGGCTTGCAGTGGCAGAACTCCCGATCTATTGTCGTCCTCGATGTTTTTAGGGTACGTGGACTTATATAGGTGAAAGAAGTCAGTCGGGGGAGCCTCTAGGGGCATAGGAGACAGGGGGCACGCCTAGGGGGTGGGTGCGCCCTCCTATCTCCTGGCTTCCTCGAACCTTACCTGGCTTGAACTCCAAGTCTCCCGGATCATATCCTTCCAAAAAATCATTCCTTTTGGACTCCGTTTGATATTCCTTTTCTTTGAAATAGTGAAATAGGCAATAAAATAGCAATATGGGTTGGGCCTCCAGTTAGTAGGTTAGTCCCAAAAGTAATATAAAAGTGTATAATAAAGCCCGTAATCATTCAAAACAAATAATAAAATAGCATGAATGCTTCATAAATTATAGATACGTTGGAGACGTATCAATTAATGGCCAGTCAGCATACCTACAGACATAACTATGTCAGTTCCTCTCCTCGCCGAATTACGTGGAGGTAAGTTTGAACACATACTCAATATGCCGCCTCGCAGCCTCTTATTTTCCTTCACGGAGTCACCCAGCTGGGCCCGAACATCTTTCAGTTCTTCGCCCAACTGCTTGTTGGAATCCTGGAGTTTGTTTTTCTCCTCCCTGACCCATGTCAGTATACGTTCGCCCACGGCCAGTTGCCTTTTGGATTCTTGATCACCCGCTTGTGCGACTTCCGGGGTGTAGCGACCCGACCTCAAACGGTCAAGTCTCTGTGCATCAGTGACATCCCTCGATCGGTAATGCTAACACGCACAGTACTAGAGGGAATTTTAATAGAGTTTCAATCAAACACTTATTACATTGAATGTCTCAAAAGAGGACTTATTACAATAATATGGCTTAAGGCCATCTAAGTAATATAATAGTGGGAGGCATGGAAGATAAAGTGAGTCCATCGACTCCAACGGCATAGCTGAGTGAACGAAAACGACCTAGCGCACCTTAATCTTCGTCTGAAAAGTCTGCAACATGATATGTTGCAGCCCGAAGCAGGTCAGCACATGGAATATGCTGGCAATGTAACACAAAAGAGCAATGAACAGAATAAATGCTATCACTACATGCATATATGGCTGGTGGAAAGCTCTAAGGTTAATATTTTGAATAAAGCCAATTTTTTCCTACAACACAGGAATATAATTTTGCTTAACTATCATGGTGGTTGTTAAACATTGAGAAGGTTCCTCCAACTCAATCCCAATTAGACAAATATCAATTACCCAACAAATTAATTTAGAGTGATGAGATCAACATGATAATCCAAGCACCAGATAGTCAAGATGTCCATAACCGGGGACACGGCTAACCATGATTAGTTTGTACACTCTGCAGAGGTTTGCGCACTTTTCCCCACAAGACTCGGTCTCCTCCGTTGGATTTATCGCACTACATGGTCTTTCAGAAACAGATGACTGAGACACAGTCTTTCAGAAACATTAACTCTTTACTCTGGGTGGACAGTTACACCTACTTTCCCCTACATCTGCTAGCACCACTGAAAGATATCATGCAACATACTCAATTATGCTAGAGCCCATAATAGCTTGTGGCTGCACACGGAAGTTTCTAGCATGAATAATCTTATGATCCCTTTGAGCCTGGTTGGCGAACCGTAGGATGATCACACGGGTACTCCGGGATATCCTAGGACAACACTGGATTCTCCAGGTGCCCACAACCAATCCACCCAGATGTGTATTTAAGTAGGCACCTTCCGTTAACCATCAATTAATAATTCTCACATCTGTCATGGATACACTCACCCAATCCACGTCTACGAGCATAGCATAGCAATCTGAGCATAATGTAGAAGTAACTCCCAAGGGTTTGATAATAAAAGGACAGTAGGTTCTACCTGATCATCTACTTCCCAAACCCACATGTTAATCAGATCCTAACCATGCAATGTTTGAGGATTGGAACTAATGCATAAAAACTGGGTAATAAAGATATGATCAAAGTGTTACTTGCCTTGTCGACGATCTGCAAACCCAAGAGACTCGTAGTAGCACGCTTCGCACTCTGGGAGTTCTATCGTAAACAAACAATAGCATACATAATCATTCAAGCATAGATGCATGGGTAAAACTTAAATAAGAAAATCTGATTTGAAAGTTCAACTGAAGAGCCTTGATTTGCAAAAAGAATCAATCGAATCGGAGCTACGAAACTCAAACTACGGTCAAAAGAAGTTCGAAAATAAATCTGCTTGAAACCAAATTTTAATTTGTCAAAATCCTGTTTAAGTTGATTAATCGGAAAGAGGGGCTCCAGATGAATATTTAGGCGTTGGTTTCACTGGATTCCAACTAACAGTTAAAAAGTTGCGAGGGTTTGAAGATCATGGGCTAATCTGCCATAAAATAATCATGGATAGGTCCCTGGCGAAAATAAAACAGAAAAGAAAAATCTATCGGACGAACGTCCACTAACAGAGGCAAACAAACGAATTCGTTCATTAAAACAAGCTAACGAATGAACGTTCGCAAATTAACCTAAACCGAAAAACTAATCCGATCTAAAAGAAAACCGATCTAAGGTTTTTAAAAAAACGAACGGACCGAAGTAAAACCGGCGGTGGTGACGGTCGACTCCGGCGGGGCGGCGGCGTCGGCGGGCGGGTGGTGGCGGTGGCGGCAGACGGTGGTGTGGTTGGCAGGCAAGACGGTGGCAGCCTCGGCGGTGGCGGCGGCGACGCTGGGCTCAGCAAGGCAAGGGCTAGGGTTAGGGTTCAAGGGCGGGCGGCTTGGGCTGGCAGCGGCGTCGGGCCTCACCCTTTAAAGGGGTCGGCCAGGAGGAGTCCGGCTCGGGCACGACCCATAGGTCGGTTCGCGATTATTTTAAACAGATAGAGTAAAATAAATAAAAGAAATACCAAACGGAGTCCAAAAATCCTGAAATAAATTTTCACGATCCTCTAATAATATTTCGGACAAAGTGAACATTTATTTAGGCCAAGAATGCAATTTGAAAAAATGCATATTTTTCTAATTCAAATAAAATAGCAATAAGAAATCCAAATAAAATATTTATTTGATTTAACATTTTTCCTCCAATATTTCTTTTATTTGGAGAAGTCATTTTATCCCCTCTCTTTTATTTTAATAGTGGAAATATTCAGAGAGAAAAAACATTGAAACCAAAATGATCCTCTTTTCAAATTTGAGAAAAATCAAATATGAAAATAAATGAACTCCCCAACTCTCTCCATAGGTCCTTGAGTTGCTAAGAATTTCTAGGATCAAACAAAAATGAAATTAAAATATGATATGCATATGATGACCTATGTATAACATTCCAAATTGAAAATTTGGGATGCTACAAACCTACCCCCCTTAAGATGAATCTCGCCCTCGAGATTCGGGTTGGCTAGAAAATAGGTGTGGGTGGTCCTTCCATAGGTCTTCCTCTCGTTCCCAGTGGCTTCATCCTCGGTATGGTGGCTCCACTGAACTTTGCAAAACTTTATAACCTTGCTGCGTGTGACTCGTCTCGCAAACTCGAGAATCTTCACGGGTTTCTCCTTGTAAGTCAAATCATTATCCAGCTGAATCGCTTACAGTGGCAGTGTGTCCCTCAGAGGAATATCGACCATCTCTGCGTGGCACTTCTTCAACTGGGAAACGAGAAACACATCGTGAACTCTTGACAATCCTTCTGGCAATTCCAGCTTGTAAGCAACTTCTCCCATGCGTTCCAAAACTTTGTATGGTCCCACAAAACGTGGTGCTAGCTTTCCCATAACACCTCGAAGCAGGGACACATGAAGGTATACTCTGTCTCCGACTTCGTAAACTGTCTCCTTGCATTTAGAATCTGCATAACTCTTCTGTCTGGACTGAGCTACCTTCAATCTATCTCAAATCAGCTTAACCTTCTCTTCAGACTCTTTAATCAAATATGGTCCAAACAACTGACGGTCTCCAACTTCATCCCACAATAACGGTGTTCTGCACCTCCTTCCGTATAGAGCTTCAAAAGGGGCCATCTTCAAACTGGCTTGATAACTGTTGTTATAAGAGAACTCTGCATACGGCAAGTTGTCATCCCAACTAGATCCATAATCTAGCGCACAAGCTCTCAACATGTCCTCCAGAATCTGATTGACTCTCTCGGTCTGTCCATCTGTCCGTGGATGAAAGGTTGTACTGAACTCTAGCCTAGTAACCAAAGTCTCATGCAACTGATTCCAGAACTTTGAGGTCAACTAGGTTCCTCTATCTGATACAATGGTCTTCGGAACTCCGTGCAGACATACGATCCTGGCAATGTATATCGTCGCCAACTTAGCACTCGTATAGGTGGTCTTCACTGGGATGAAATGAGCTACTTTCATCAACCGATCGACTACAACCCACATAGAGTCATAGCCTGAACGAGTCTTGGGCAATCCAGTGATAAAAGCTGTGCCAAGCTTATCCCACTTCCATTCGGGTATCGGCAATGGTTGTAGTGATCCTGCTGGCTTCTGATGTTCTGCCTTAACTCTCTAAAATACATCACATACTGCTACATACTCGGCAATATCCTTCTTCATTCCTGTCCACCAGAAACTTTCCTTCAAATCTAGATACATCTTAGTGTTTCCGGGGTGAATCAAATATGGCGAATCATAGGCCTCCTGCAAAATCAACTTCCTGATGTCGGGGTCATTAGGCACATATACGTGATCCTCAAACCATAAAGTATCGTGCTCATCGTCACAAAATCCTTTAGCCTTTCCTTTACTCATCCTTTCCTTTATCTCGGCAATCTCCTTGTCAGTCTTCTGGGCTTCTCTGATCTTACCCATCAAAGTGGACTGAATTTCCAACGCTTCTACATAACCTCTCGGAACTATTTCTAAACATAGCTCACGAAGATCTTCTGCTAACTCCTTGGGTAATCCTCCGGTCATGAGCGTATTAACATAACTCTTGCGACTTAACGCATCCGCTACTACATTGGCCTTTCCGGGATGATAGTGCAATTTCATATCATAATCCTTAATGATCTCCAACCATCTCCTTTGCCTGAGGTTCAACTCCTTCTGTGTGAAGATATATTTCAAACTCTTATGATCCGTGTATACCTCACAGTAGTTTCCGATGAGAAACTGTCCCCATGTCTTCAGTGCATGCACTACGGCTGCTAACTCCAAATCATGTGTAGCATAATTCAGCTCATGACGTTTAAGTTGTCATGAGGCATATGAAACGACTCTTCCTTCCTGCATAAGCACTGCTCCAAGTCCTCAACGTGAAGCGTCGCAATATACTTGATAATCCTTTCGTTGGTCTGGAAGAATCAGCACTGGGGCTGTAACCAAACGTTTCTTCAACTCCTGAAAACTGGCTTCACACTCCTTAGTCCACTTAAACTTGGTGTCCTTCTTCAATAACTCCGTCATGGGTTTTGCAATCCTAGAGAAATCCTCAATGAACCTCCGATAATATCCTGCGAGTCCAAGAAAACTCTTGATCTCTCCAACTGATGTGGGTGCCATCCATTTAGTCACAGAAACAACCTTGGTAGGGTCTACTGCTATTCCTTCTCCGGATATAACATGTCCAAGAAATCTAACTTCCTTCAACCAAAACTCACATTTGCTGAACTTGGCATATAACTGGTGTTCCCTGAGCTTCTCAAGTACCAAACGCAAATGTTCCTTATGCTCCTCTTCATTCTTCGAGTAGACCAGTATATCATCAATGAACACCACGACGAACTTATCCAAAAACTCCATAAACACTTTGTTCATCATGTTCATGAAATAGACAGGCGCGTTAGTCGGACCAAATGACATAACGGTATACTCGTATAGCCCGTACCTTGTGGTAAAAGTTGTCTTAGGTATATCCTGCTCTTGGATCTTCAGCTGATGGTATCCTGATCGCAAATTGATCTTGGAAAATACTTTAGCTCCTTGCAACTAGTCAAACATATCATTGGTCATCGGCAGTGGGTACTTGTTCTTGATTGTCACTTCATTCAAAGTGCGATAATCAACAACCATCCTTAATGTTCCATCCTTCTTCTCCACTAGAAGTACTAGGGCTCTCCAAGGTGATGAACTTGGTCGTATGTAACATTTATCCAGTAACTCCTTAATCTGCTTATTGATTTCTTCCAAATCCTTTGCGGGCATCTTTGATATTGGCCCGGTGCCTGGCAAAAGCTCAATCAGAAACTCAATGTATCGATCCGGTGGCATGCCCGGTAACTGCTCTGGAAATACGATGGGGTAATCCTTCACCACTGGTACTTCCTCCTGTACAACTCCTGATAAAGAATTCACTTGAGTCCTCTTCTGCACATGCCGGGATACATACTTGATCCTTCTTCCTTCTGGGGTGGTGAGCATAATTGACTTACTGGCGCAATCGATGTTTCCCCCATACATCGATAACCAATCCATGCCCAATATCACATCCAACCCTTGTGAGTCCAGAATTATTAAATCCGAGAGGAAAACATGCCTACCTATGGTCAATGGCATCTGAAAACATCCTTGGCTTGCCATATGCTCTGCTCCTGGCGGGCTTACTAACATAGGTTTCCTAAGAACTTTGGTGGGCAACTTATACTTATCCACAAATCCCCTTGATATGTATGAATGCGGTGCACCAGTATCAAAAAGAACGATTGCAGTAAATGACTTAACCAAAAACTTACCAATAACTGCATCTGGCTGCTCTTCAACCTCCTCCACGCTAACGTGGTTCACTTGTCCCCTGTTGAAAGGGTTGGGCTTATTCCCAGAGCTTCCATTGCCATTTCCATTCTTTGCTTCAGAACACTCGGTGGCGTAGTGTCCATTCTTCCTGCACTTCAAACAACTAATGTGACTTAGATCCTTCTTGGCGGGCGTTGCCGGGTTGGGGTGGTTCTGGCTGCTGCTTCCTCCATTCCCATTCCCATTCCCATTCCCATTCTTGGGGCCATTATGGTTATGTGAACTTCCTCCATTGAGAGTGTGGCCTCCATGGTTATGGTGAATGTGTCTTCCCAGGTTCATGGTAAAGCGAGGTCTCTGCCGAGCTCCTGAATTGTACCTCCCTTGCCCATACTTCCTCTTGCGGCTCTCTACCTGCTGCTGCTTCCCTTCAATCATAAGAGCTCTATCTACCAACTCCTGGTAGTTCTTGAATGTTGCCACCATCAACTGCATGCTCAGCTCATCATTCAGTCCTTCCAGAAACTTCTCCTGCTTAGCGGCATCAGTAGCTACGTCATCAGGGGCATAGTGTGCTAACTTACTAAACTCATCCACATCTCGCCCATCAGGCGTCCTCCTTGGCGCAAGTTATAAACTCGCGCTTCTTCATATTCATAGCTCCCCGCTGAAACATGGGAAGTGCGGAAAGCTCTGAAACCGATCCTCGAATAAAGTGTCAATGGGGTAAGTGGCTGTGAAATTCTCCCACCATGATGTTGCGGGTCCACCAAGCTGATGTGCGGCAAAACGCACTCTCTCCACATCTGTGCATCCTACAGTAGTCAGCTCCCTTCCAATCTTGCGGAGCCAATCATCTGCAACAATCGGCTCGGTGCTACTAGAGAACACCGACGGATTTAGCCTTAGGAAATGGGCTAAGTGATCAACAGGTGGTGGTGGTGGTGGTGGGTTGTTGTTGTTGTTGCCTTGGTTCTGATTCTGAACTAGTAGCTGCATCAAGGTATTCTACTGCTGGATCAACTGAGTGAGCTCCGGTGGGAAAGCAAATCGATTGTCACGTCTCGGAGGCATCTGATGGGTTTAGAAAGGGTGAGAAAAGAGAATAGAATGAGGTCTAGAGGGAAAACACTACCCATATGCTCATGAGACAAACACATTCATATCACACAAATCAATTCAAACAAGAGCATACAATTGATCTAACTACCGTTACAAAAGTGCTCGGACTAATACTATATTCATGGGGAAATACTACTAATAATTTGGTGGTCGACTAGATGTTTTGATCGATGGAAGATTCCACGATATCTGCTCCAGCTTCATCTTTGTAATCATCATCACTACTGTCGGGGTCAAAATCGGTGTCGTTGATGATGATGTAGTCCTCAGAATGGGTGTCCTTGGAATGTGTCGGCGTTCTGGGAACGGGGGTCCCCAGACTTGCCTGTAGCCTGCGGCGTGGCTCAAGTGGTGGCCCAGTACGGCCCATCTTCATCAGCACAAGACTCAAGACCCTCGCGAGGGGCCAAGCCTCATGGGGCAGACGACGCAAGGCTTCCTCTGGGACGGCCTCGCCAGGCAGGCTCGCGAGGAGGCGGAGAGATCAAGGCAGGGTACCTCGCGAGGTGTTCGTGACGCAAGCCATGACGATCGAGACCAGGCGGGCGCCGACCTGCGCAATGTCCTTGTTTCCACTTTGGTGCAAAGGGGGAAGCACAGATGCGGAGTACCGAGGCATCAGGCAAAGGTTGCCATTTCAGTGCAACGAGACCAAGACCAGCGGAGCGGCAGGATGGAGGTCACCGTGGATCCCAAGACGGCGTCATCGCCAGTGCTTTTGGCAGCCGAAGACCAACTTTAGTCAGGATAGCTTGTACTAGATGTTCCCCTTCAAATGGTCATTGTTGGCGCCCTTCCCGCTCAATATTTGGGAAGAGGACCAAGGCCTCTATAAATAGGACTAGCCACCACAGTAGAGGGCAGCTAGTTCAGAAC
Organism: Aegilops speltoides; assembly: GCA_021437245.1. NCBI lineage: Eukaryota > Viridiplantae > Streptophyta > Magnoliopsida > Poales > Poaceae > Aegilops > Aegilops speltoides. The sequence continues at coordinate 416,191,787 of CM038142.1, read as the reverse complement.
AGATTGAGTGCTCATTAGTGAGAGAGAGGCGATCGAACTCACCCAAGCAGTTCATCACACCAGCTCAAGAACACCTCTCGCGAGGCTGTTCTTTCCTTGTACTGTTCATCATCAGCCCAGAGGCAATCCACCACACCACACACTGGAGTAGGGTATTACACCACAACGGTGGCCTGAGCCAGTATAAATCTTGTGTCACTCGTGTTGTTCATCGTTTTCAGCTTAGATCTCACGAGGCGATCAGACGTAGATCAGTAGGGGAGAGATCTTCGTGTGCACCCTAGAGTTCGAACCTTAAGGGTCTGCTGGAACCCCACATCCGACATTTGGCGCGCCAGGTAGGGGTGCACCGGAGCTCTCCCTTCCATCGACCTGTTCCCCATCAGCACCACGTTGTACCCTCATGGCGGCCAACGCGCCGCCTGCTCTGGCTATCAACGCCGGCGCGGAAACCAGGGGGCTCCGAGCCCTGGCCCCCGCCTTGCGACAGGTGTAGTGGTCGAACAAGTTCAAGCCAGACATGCCACCACGCTACGACAACACGATTGACCCGCTGGCCTTCCTGCTGGCATATGAAGAAGCCGTCCTCAAGGCCGGAGGCGACGAAAAGGTCATGGAGAACTGGCTACCCATGGCCCTCACCCGCGTCCCACGCATGTGGTTGTTCCACCTGCCAGCGGCTTCTGTGGCCTCCTGGGAGGAGTTGCACAACCTCTTCCTTGCCCATCATGCTGCGCCGGCACCCCCAGTCGTCGCGGCCATCCTGGGCGGATCACATGCACCACCTTCGAGCCGCCACGTCAAGCCGTTCGTCCGCCAGATCGGCGCCGCCGTCAAGCGCCGAGAAACCCCCCCCCCCCCAGGCTGGGTGGCACCCAAGGCTGATTTGACCTTCAGCTCGGATGATCACCCCTCCAACACTGCCTGTTCGGGCGCGGTCCCGATGCTATGCACCCCCACCATCTGCCAGGTGGCCGTCACCAGGACCCTCATCGACGGTGGTGCCGGCCTCAACATGCTCTCGGTGGAGGCCTTCAGCCTCCTCCACGTACCGCTAGAGTGGCTTCAACCCAGCAGGCCCTTCTCGGGCGTCGGAGGCGGTTCCACCGGCTCCCTGGGGCAGATCCGCCTCCCGGTGACCTTCGGCACCCACGACAACTTTCGCACGGAGCTGATCGACTTCGACATCGACCCCATCGGCCTCCCGTACAATGCCATCCTCGGCTACCTAGCCTTGGCCCAGTTCATGGCAGCGACTCACCCGGCGTACAACCTCATAAAGATGCCCAAGAGTAGCGGCGTCCTTACCGTGTCCGGAGACACAGGGGATGCGCTACAGGCGCTCAAGCTTGCTTTCAAGACGGCCGCGGTGGCGCAGCCCGCCAGTGCAGATGCCCTCGAGCCCAAGGGGCCGCGTCGGCTAAGAAGAAGCAGCTATTCACCCAAGACAAGGCGGAGACCAAGAAGGTACCGGTCGATGAGGATGGATCCACTGGCGCCACCTTCACCATAGGCGCCAACCTCGACCCTGAGCAGGAGGAGGCTTTGGTGAAGTTCCTACACGCAAACAAGGAGGTTTTTGCGTGGGAACCTGATTAGCTGGCAGGGGTCCCAAGGGATGTGATCGAACATCATCTCAACATGTGCCCCAACGTGCACCCCATGAAGCAAAAGGCAAGGCGACAGTCCACTGAAAAGCAGGCCTTCATCGTCCAAGAAACCCACAAGTTAGAGGCAGCGGGCGTCATTCGCGAGGTCCACTATCCTGAATGGCTGGCCAACCGTGTTGTTGTGCCAAAAAAGGGAGGAAAGGAATGCATGTGTGTCGACTTCACCAACCTCAACAAGGCTTGCCCACAGGATCCATTCCCGCTCCCTCGCATCGACCAGATCGTCGACTCTACCGCCGAGTGTGACCTATTGTGCTTCCTGGATGCCTTCTCGGGCTATCACCAGATCAAGATGGCGGTAGAAGACGTGGAGAAAACGGCCTTCCTGACCCCGTGTGGGTGCACTGCTATACCTGCATGCCATTTGGATTGCGCAACGCAGGCGCGACCTTTCAGCGGCTGATGCACACCGCCTTGGGCCGGCAGCTCGGGAGAAACACTGAAGCTTACGTCGATGACATTGTGGTGAAGTCACAGGAGGCGAAAACCCTGATACAGGACCTGGAAGAAACCTTCGCGAGCCTCCGTGAAGTGGATTTGCGGCTCAATCCGGAGAAGTGCATATTCGGAGTCCCCTCGGGCAAGCTCTTGGGCTTCCTCGTGTCCCACAGGGGCATCGAGGCTAACCCAGAGAACGTCAAGGCAATCGAAGACATGAGTCCGCTGAAGACCCTCAGAGAAATGCAGAAGCTCACCGGGCATGTAACCGCATTGGGACGCTTCATCTCCAAGCTGGGGGAGCGGGCACTGCCCTTCTTCAAGCTGATGAAGAAGAAGGGCCCGTTCGAGTGGACTGTAGAGGCCGACAAGGCATTCCAGGATCTCAAGAAGTACCTTACCAACCCTCCGGTGATGGTAGCTCCGTGCCCTCAGGAGCCCTTGGTGCTTTACCTTGCAGCCACCCCCTACTCCGCCAGCGCAGCCCTGGTGGCGGTTAGAGAGGAGCGTCGGGCCAAGGCCGAGCCGCCGTCCCGGCCGAAGCAGAGCAAAGCCAAGAAAGCCTTGCTAAGACCACGACCGTAGCAGAAAAGGATCAGCCTCAATAGGGAACACACCCAGAGCGGAGGAGGCCTCGCCAGGCGACCAAGCGCTGGGGGCTCCGCCGTCTCAGGAGGCGCCTCAACCTCCAGAAGACACGGGCTGCGCCAGCACCCTCAACCTCGTCGAGCACCATGTATACTTTGTCAGCATGGTGCTACGGGACGCGAGGGCGCGGTACCCCATGCCCCAAAAACTCCTCCTCGCGCTGTTAGTGGCCTCACGCAAGCTGCGGCACTACTTCTAAGGCCATCCCATCAAGTTCGTCTCGGCATACCCCTTGGAAAGGGTACTTAGGATCCCCAACTAGGGCTGGAAAAAAAGCTCGAAGCTCGCGAGCTAAACAAGTAGCTCGTGACTCGGCTCGAATCGACTCGAACTCGAAGAATAACGAGTCAAGCCGAGCTTTAGTTTAAGATCGTTTATAGACCAAGTTAAATGAGCCAATCTCACGAGTACTCGTGTAACTCGTTAAGCTCGATACAATAAATCAGCCACTCCCAATACAAAGAAAGATCAGCCACTAAACAGCCTATGTCCTAGGCGCACAACCCAAGGCCCAGCCATTGAAGGCCTAGCCTCCTAGGAGACTCATGCGTCACAAGGAAATTACAATTGTTTAGTGATATATATGTTTAATATATACATAATCATTTCTATCATATTTGAGGGCTTTATGTTTATATCTTTAATGAGCTTAACAAGCTAAACGAGCCAGCTCGCGAGTTATACGAGTCGAGCCAATCTTGGGTTTGAGCTCGTTATAGTAACGAGTCAAGTCGAGCTAGCTCGTTGACGAAATGAGTTCTAGCGAGTCGAGTCGAGCTGGCTTGACTCGGCTCGAATTCCAGCCCTAGCCCCAACTCAGCTGGAAGAGTCGCTGAATGGAACATCGAGTTGCAAGCATTCCAGCTGGAATTCAGCACGACCAGTCATCAAGGGAGCCGCACTTGCAGATTTCGTGGCAGAATGGGCAGAGGCACCGGGGTTCAAAGCGGGCGAGGACCGGTCGCTTTCCCCGGGAAGTGAAGCGCCGGACGGCTGGGTCATGTACTTCGATGGGGCGTTCTTGCGACAGGGCGCGGGGGCTGGTGCACTGCTCATATCTCCTACTTAGGACAAGCTCTACTATGACGTGCAACTCTGCTTCCAGCATGGAGAAAAGGTCTCCAACAACATAGCAGAATACGAGGGCTTGATAGCGGGCTTGAAAGCTGCAGCCGCCTTGGGGGTAAAGCGCCTAATCATCAAGGGTGATTCACAACTCCTCGCCAACTTCTCCAACAAGGTATACATGCCGAAGGACGAACACATGGAAGCATATCTCGCGGAGGTCCGCAGGATGGAGAAACAGTTTTGGGGGCTGGAGTTGCAACATGTGCCTCGCGGCACCAATCAAGAGGCTGATGACATTGAGGGCGTCCAGGCGGTTGCCTCAGGAGCCTAGCGTCTTTGAGGAGCGACTCTTCAAACCCTCAGCGGCACCATCACTATCGAGCACAGCACAGCCTCAGGAGGAGCTCCCTCAACCGCCTGCCTCGGGAGCCCCGGCCTGTGGCCCGACCTCAGGGGCACGCTTGCTCCTGGCGCTGGAGCCTCAGGAGGGATGTTGGATCGCGGAGTTCAAGGATTACTTGGTGCAAGGGATCCTGCCGGAGAAGGAGGAGGACGTGGAACGCGTGGCGCGGCAGGCCACGGCCTACTGCATCCAAGACGGTGAGCTCTACCGAAAGCAGCCGAATGACGTTACTCTATGTTGCATCTCCAGGGAGCAAGGAAAAGAGCTACTAGAAGACATTCACGGTGGAGACTGCGGGCACCACTCGTCTTTGCGCACACTCGTTGGCAAGGCGTTCGCAGCAGTTTCTATTGGCCAACAGCACTCAACGACGCAATCTAGCTGGTGAAGGCTTGTGAAGCCTGTCAGTTCCACGCCAAGCAGATTCACCAGCCAGCTCAGGGCCTTCAGACCATTCCCTCTCATGGTTGTTTGCTGTTTGGGGGCTGGACATCCTTGGCCCATTTCCTCGGGCGCCACGGGGCTACCACTACCTTTACGTCGCCATTGACAAATTCACCAAGTGGGCAGAAGTGGAAGCTGTCCGCACCATCCCGGCTGGCTCAGCAGTCAAGTTCATCAGGGGCCTCGTGAGCCGGTTTGGGGTACCCAATCGCATCATCACCGACAACAGTTTGCAGTTCACCAGCAATCTCTTCAAAACATATTGTGCTAACCTTGGAACGCAGATATGCTACGCTTTGGTGGCACACCGTCGGAGCAATGACCAAGCTAAGCGCGCCAACGCGGAGGTCCTGAAAGGCCTCAAAACCCGAACCTTCAGGAAGAAGCTAGAGGCCTACGGCAGGGGCTGGCACGACGAGCTTTAGTCCGTGCTATGGTCCATCCGTACTACCGCTACCAAGTCGACCGGCGAAACCCCGTTCTTCCTTGTCTATGGTGTTGAGGCGGTCCTTCCTCATGAGGTCAGGCATCGCCCCGTGTGGGTTTTGGCTTTCGACGAAGCACAGCAGGACGCCATGTGGGGGGTGGACCTCGTGCTTGGGGAGGAACGCCGTCGGGAGGCTGTGCTTCGGGCTACGAGATACCAACAAGCACTGTGGCGGTACCACTGCCGTAGCATCCGCCCTAGGACCCTCGAGGTAGGTGACCTCATGCTCAGACGGGTGCTCTCCAGGGAGGGGCTGCACAAGCTCTCGCCCATGTGGGAGGGCCCGTTCAAGGTTGTTCATGTCTCTAGGCCTAGCGCGACATGCTTGGAGACTCAGGAGGGGGTGCCCATCCCGAATGCGTGGAACATCCAGCATCTTCGGAAGTTCTACCCTTAAAGAAAGGCCCAGAGCCTGTAAAGAAGGCCCGGCACCTGTGAAGCTAGACGAACCAAGAAAGGCCCAGAGCCTGTAAAGAAGGCCCGACGCTTGTGAAGCTAGACGAACTAAGAAAGGCCCGGTGCCTGTGAAGAAGGCCAACGCCTGTGAAGCTCATTTCCCCGAGAAAGGCCCAGAGCCTGTGAAGAAGGCCAATGCCTATGAAGCTCGCCGCCCATGACACTCTCATATAATAATGAGTTGGGGCTGTACACGCCCCGGAGTCTCCGGAGAGCCGCCCTCGGGCCTCGGGGGCTCCCGCCCACGCCCAGTGGCAGCACTTAGCTCCGCGCTGGTGAGAAGACGTCGAAGACTAGATTAGGTGTCGGACACGGCTTTTTCATTTGCTTTCTGCAGTTGGCTTGTTCATCCCTATTTGAAGTTTTATTGGAGTTGTTGCCGTCCTTGACTTGTGACTCTCTGTCTTTTTCGCCTACTTGCCTCATTTTCTGTCGTGCAAGTCTCGCGAGGGGGCTACGCGGGCGCCCTCGCGAGTGTTTTCTGCCCTAGTAGTTTGAGGCTTTCCTATCCAAGTCCACTCAGGAGCACCCCTCCCAGTCCGTGCCCCACGGGCATCGCGACACGAACACAGGACCTGAGTCGATCGCCTCCGCGACCGAGACCGGAAGTTACCACTCCTGACTAATCCTTGCAGGACATGAAGCGCACGGCGAGGCCTCAGCCTCGGGAAGCGAAGACTGCGGCAAGTCCCCCCGAGCTAAGTAATTCCTGCACGCAGGCATGCGGCACCAAAACACAGCACAGAAATAGCAGAAACAGCATGATAATTAATGGCAACAGTCCAGCACGCCCCCACAGGGCCCTACACTACTTGTTGGGGATATTGCTACTGGGCGTGAACCGGCCTACCTGGGCCGGGTTAACTTCATTAATAGTATAAAGGTGATTAATCCAAGTTGGCAGATGAAGTCCCAAGGCCTGTAGTCGGTTTAGAAACTGTAGCCGTAAACCGGTTTGATATGTAAACTTGTATTGTAAGTTAGGAATAGAGAGAGACCAACCGGGATACGAGTATGAACCGGTGTTGGGACTCTATGGACCGACGGGCGTCACCCGTTTATATAAGGGGACGACCCGGTGGCGGTTCAGAGATAGAGAACAACGACTCGAGGCCTAGGCGAAGCTTATTTGCTCCCTAGTCATCGAAACCACATCAATCCCATCACAACTAGACGTAGGCTTTTACCTTCATTGAAGGGGCCGAACTAGTATAAACCCTTGTGTCTTTGTGTCCGTTTTAACCCCTTCAAGTTAACCCGTAGCAATGGCTCCATGACTAAGTCCCTTCACAAGGACATCTGCCGTGACAAAACCACGATAGTTGGCGCCCACCGTGGGTCTATCGCATGATGGTTTGATGATCTTGGAAGGCAAATTCGAAGGACTCGAAGGCTATGCTGTGGGCCGGATGACCAAGGGTCGTCGCGGCAAGCTCTACATCGATGATGCAGGATGGGGTCCCAAAGCCGGCTCGATTGAGTATGGGTACCGGGTCCCCTTTGGTGGCATACACATTTTTATCGGCAAGATTGGTGAGCCTGGGCCTGAGCCGGACATCTGCACCGACCTCGTCGAGACGGCTCAGTGTGCGAGATCTACCCAGGTTAAACCGGCCGTGAAGCGTGCCTTCGTGGGAGTCATCCACGGAGGAGAACATGAGGACGAGTCGAATCTGTGGCGAGACCGTCGTCTATTCTCGCGCGCGAGTCCTCAACCGGGAGGCGAATCATTGTACCAGTTGCAAGACGACCAGATTAGGGGCTGTTCGATGGCGGCGATATTCGGACCCTCCGATCAGATCAACCGGGTTGGAATATTCATGGCGCACGCAGCGGCGAATCACTCCTCAACCGTAGCAGCAATGTTCTCCGGATCGGCGGCGCGCGCAGCGAGCGAGGAGGCCTTGTCGCCCACCGGTTCAAGTTCTATCTCGACCTGTTTGATGCACTAGCTGTACTTATGGCGAGGCCAATCCGCGGATCAGGAGGCCCATGATGCGAGGTTGCAAAGGTGAGAGAGCAGATCGTACAGGCCAAAGCTGACCTGGCAGCAGAGAAGGACAGGATGGCCGCAGAGCGGGCCGCTTTGGATGCCCAGGCTTATAGGCTCATGCTCGACCAGAACACATCACATGAGGTCTTGAAGCGAAAGCACAGATCACGCCTGCCGCTAGGGTTCGACCCTAAAAATCTCTTTCACACTCCAGAAGCTGGAACCAGTAATCCGCCGTGGCACCGGGAGGTAAACCGGGTCGAGGCACCAGGGCCAGGAGCGCCGGTCCAACCCCGCCTGATGGAACCTCCTCGGCAGAACGTTGTGATTCCTCCGGGCCATTATTCTAATCCTATGGACAATCTTGTCGCAGCTGCTTCGCGATTAGAAGCTATCCCGATCGAAGGAGACTCTCCGCAAGCAATAGAGATGCGCCGGGTTAAGGGACTTCTCCGAACCGCTTTGATTCAGCAGGAGGCATATTCATACAGCCGCGATCGGATTCATTCCACACCTCGTCCAAGCCAGAGCTACAGTAGGCGCATGGATGAACCGGCCGTATCAAGCAATGCGCGGAGCCGTGAAGCGGCCCGTGGCAATAACCCGGCGGTGGTGTTTGCGGACTTTCCAGATGTAGTGGATGGGGCCGGAGCACGAAGGAGGCCGAGTTAGCAGATGTGAGCGAGGCGGGTCAGCTTACACCGGTTCGTCCCACCACCTCATTTGGCCGTGGGTCGCCTCTAGCTTGGGGTGCCTGTTTAGTCCCGCTTTACGCAATGTACGCCTGCCCAAAGACTTCAAGGGTCTGCGCAAGGTGCCAAATTACACCGCTGATTTATCTCGAGCGTGGGTAGAGAGTTATGAGATGGCCATGGAGATCTTTGGATGTGGATGAGGCGCGTGTGCAAAGTACTTCACCATGATGCTTGAAGGCACGGCCCGTACTTGGTTGAAGAGCCTGCCGCCTAATTCTACCAGTTCATGGGCCCAGTTGCGGACCCGGTTTATCCAGAATTTCAAAGATACGTGTAAGCAGCCTATGTCCATAGTGGACTTGGCGGCTTGTGTTCAGGAGGACGGAGAGTCAATAACCCATTGGGTACGCCGCATTTCGGAAATCTTGCACTCGTCTGACCGGATCAATGCTGACTCTGCGATCTTAACCCTGGAGGGCAACTGCCGGTTTAAGCCTCTAAAGTTGAAGTTGGGGCGTATGAAGAGGTTTTGTAACGACATGGGAACTCTCATGTCGCTTTATTGAAGCATGCTGATTCTGATAGTACCAAGGATCCTGAATCTGACGATGACGAAGCAGGGAAGGGAAAGAAGAACAGCAACTCCAAGGGGCATCAACACAAACCGGCGGGCCATGGGAACGGAGGCAAGCGTAAAGCGGATGGCAGCATGGACTTTGTGGCTAACACTAATGCGCAGGACAAGGGTCAGCGGCGCAGAGGTAAAGCGGCGAATCGTAGTGGAGCTCCGAATCCTAACCCGGATCGCTTAAACTATTTGTTGAATCAGCCTTATCCAAAACACGGGACGAAGGAAGCGCCGGCTAACCACCTTTGGAAGGATTGTTACATTATGCAGGAATTTAAAAACTCTAATGCCTTCCGGTATGACCATGGGTCAGGTGGTGGCTCAGGATCCGGTTTCCATGGTCCGAGTCATGATGGAGCTTCCGGTTCAGGTTTCAATCAGGGCGGTCATAACAACCAGAATAATCAGAGCAATCAAGGAGGTTACAACCAGCAGCAGCAGGGTTATCAGAGCCATCCAAAACAGTTGAACAGTGAACAGTATCACGTTTTCACAACTAGCTTGGGTAAGCACGACCAGAAACTTCACAAGCGAGCGGTGAACTCCGTTGAACCGGCAGTACCACCTTACTTACGCTGGTCGGAACAGCCTATCGTGTGGAGCAGAGAGGATCACCCACCCCGGGTTGACAATTCGGGCCAGTTGGCATTAGTGGTAGACCCTCAGGTGGGAGGTTATAAATTCACCAAGGTGCTCATGGATGGAGGGCGCAGTATTAACATCCTGTACTACGAGACATTCCACCGCATGGGGCTAACAGACAAAAATCTCAGACCATCTAATACGGTGTTCCATGGGGTGGTGCCTGGCAAATCAGCATATCCTGTTGGTAAGATAGCGCTGGAGGTGGATTTTGGGGACGAGCATGATTCCCGATCCGAAACACTAACCTTTGAGGTGGTGAAAATCCGGAGCCCGTATCACGCCTTATTTGGGCGGCCGTCTTATGCCAAATTCATGGCACGGCCTTGTTATATCTATTTGCAGCTCAAGATGCCGGGTCACAAAGGGAAAATAACGATTCATGGGAGCCGCAAGATTGCTTTGGAATGTGAGGAAGGTGATGCGGCCTATGCAGAGTCGGTTTGTGTCACGGAGGAGTTGAAATATTATAAGGACAATGTTGATCCGGCGGACATGACCCCTTTGAAGAAGCCGACTACGGAGCATGATTCAGATCTGAAGTTCAAATCAGTGGCTGAGACCAAGCTTGTTGACTTTGTGCCTCGCGATTCGTCCAAGCAGTTCACTATCAGTGCCAACTTGGACCCTAAATAGGAAAGCGCGCTTATCGAGTTCATCCGTGAGAATCGGGACATTTTTGCATGGAAGCCTTCTGACATGCCAGGTGTACCGAGGGAACTCGCTGAGCACACTCTTAATGTTGATCCCAAGTATAAACCGGTGAAGCAGTTTCTCCGCCGGTTTAACGAAGAAAGGCGCAAAGCAATTGGAGAGGAAGTGGACAGGCTCTTAGCAGCTGGTTTTATCATTGAAGTGTTCCATCCGAAGTGGTTTGCAAATCCGGTGCTAGTTCTTAAGAAAAACGGCACTTGGCGTATGTGTGTGGATTACACGGATCTTAACAAGGTTTGATTTTTTTGGATGCATATTCTGGGTATCATCAGATCAAAATGGCAGTTAAGGACCAGGAGAAGACGGCGAGTTTATTACTCCCTTTGGAGCCTTCTGCTATGTATCTATGCCTTTTGGGCTCAAGAGCGCCCAAGCAACTTATCAACAGTGTGTACAGAACTGCCTGCGTAAACAGATCGGTCGTAATGTGCATGCCTATGTGGATGATATTGTAGTCAAGTCAAGGCAGAAGGAGACGCTGATTGATGATTTGAAGGAAACCTTTGACAACTTGCGGGTTTACAAGATGATGCTCAACCCGGCCAAATGTGTCTTTGGTGTTCCGGCAGGCAAGTTACTGGGCTTTCTTGTGTCCAATAGAGGAATTGAGGCTAATCCGGAGAAGATTACGGCTATTACCTCCCTGGCTAAACCGAAGTGTATCAACGATGTTCAGCGTTTGGCGGGTCGGATTGCCGCGCTGAGCCGGTTTATCAGCCGCCTCGGAGAGAAGGCCATCCCTTTATACCAGATGCTGAAAAAGACAGATCAATTCATCTGGAGTCCGGCTGCTGATGAAGCGTTGGAGGACTTGAAGCGGCAATTAGCCAATCCGCCCGTTCTCGCAGCTCCGATCGACAAGGAGCCGTTACTGCTATACGTAGCGGCCAATGCTCGCGCAGTTAGCGTGGCTATTGTGGTAGAGCGCAAGGAGGCAGGCAAGGAGTATCCGGTTCAGTGGCCGGTTTACTATATCAGCGAGGTGCTTATTGAATCCAAGCAAAGGTATCCGCATTGGCAGAAGCTGGTATATGGAGTTTTCATGGCAAGCCGGAAGTTGAAGCAGTATTTCCAAGGGCACCCCATCACAGTGGTCAGTTCGGCTCCCTTGGGCGATATCATACAGAACCGGGAGGCGACTGGCCGGATTGCCAAGTGGGCTATAGAACTTGGGCCGCACGTATTGAAGTACGTACCTCGGACGGCAGTGAAGTCTCAAGCACTTATTGATTTCATCAATGATTGGACAGAGTTGCAAGCACCAGAGGAGAAGCCGGATCACACATATTGGACTATCCATTTTGATGGATCCAGGCAATTGGAGGGCTCGGGGGCTGGAGTCATATTAACTTCCCCACGAGGTGATAAGTTTTGTTATGTTCTCCGCTTAATGTTCCCTTGTACTAATAATGCAGCTGAGTATGAAGCCTTGCTCCATGGTCTCCGGATGGCTAAAGAGATGAATCTAAGTCGGGTTAAGTGCTTCGGTGACTCGGATTCCAAAGACCCACTCATGGCTGCATATCGTCGTGAGGTGGATATTGTTGCAGGTCACTTCAAGGGTTATCAAGTGGATCACGTGGATCGTCGAAAAAATGAAGCGGCGGACGCTTTAAGCCGGTTGGGCTCTCAGCGTAAACCGGTCCCGCCTAATGTCTTTCTTGATGTGTTGCACAACCCGTCGGTCAAGCTCCTGGGTGAAGCGGATTTAACTATTCCTGATCCGGAGGATCAATTGGTGGCAGCCCTGCATGTTATACCGGATTGGAAAGTTCCTTATCTTGCGTACATGAACCGGGGAGAGTTGCCAGAGGATGAGACTTTAGCCAGGCAGATAGTCCGGCGATCCAAGTCTATGACCATTGTCAATGGCAAATTGCATCATTGCAGTGTATCAGGGGCGTTTCAATGTTGCGTCTCTCCTGAGGAAGGCTGTGAAATTTTACGCGAAATCCACGAAGGGGATTGTGGTCACCACGCCGGCTCAAAATCTCTGGTGGCTAAGGCGTTTCTCACGGGTTCTACTGGTTCACGGCTCATGCTGATGCGGAGGACTTGGTTAAATGGTGTGATGGCTGTCAGAAATTTTCACGGCGTGCTCATGTGCCGGCTCAAGAGTTGAGGATGATTCCAATTACTTGGCCGTTTGCAACCTGGGGGCTGGATATGGTCGGACCTTTTAAAAGGTCCAAGGATAAGAAAACACACCTCTTGGTGGCAGTTGAAAAATTTACCGAGTGGGTTGAAGCGGAGCCCGTTAGCAAGTGTGATGCAGCTACAGCGGTGAAGTTCATTAAAAAGGTGATTTTCCGGTTTGGCTTTCCACACAGTATCATTACTGACAATGGTACCAATTTGTCCAAGGGTGCTATGAAGGAATTCTGTGAGCATGAGCACATCCGACTTGACATATCGTCAGTGGCTCACCCCCAGTCCAACGGGCAAGCGGAACGAGCTAATCAAGAGATCTTGCGAGGCATCAAACCCCGGCTTATGGTTCCATTGCAAAGAACACCGGGTTGTTGGGTTGAAGAGCTACCGTCTGTATTATGGAGTATCAATACTATGCCCAACTGATCTACAGGATACACACCGTTTTTCATGGTCTACGGAGCAGAGGCGGTTCTCCCTAGTGATATCCGGCATGATTCGCCTCGTGTGGCGGCTTATGTTGAAACGGACAATGAGACAGCACGGCAAGATGCTTTGGACCTATTGGATGAGGAGCGTGACATAGCAGCTGCCCGCTTGGCGATTTACCAACAGGATCTTCGTCGCTATCACAGTCGCCGGGTCAGAACCAGAGCTTTTCAAGAAGGAGATTTGGTGATTCGACTCATCCAAGACCAGACGGATAAGCACAAGTTATCCCCACCTTGGGAGGGACCTTTCGTGGTCAGCAAGAATCTGCACAACGGTTCGTACTATCTGATTGATATTCGAGAGCATAAAGACTCACGCACATCAGAGGAGGAGACCAACAGGCCGTGGAACATAGCTCATCTTCGGCCTTACTACACTTGAGCCATCGGCTCTATCTATGTATATATTATGACAGTGTATATATTCTCATTGATATAATAAAATTGGAGCCTCAGCTAAAGCGGGGTCTCTGTTCTTTCATATCATGTGTGGTTACATGGAGTTGTTCTGTCTTAAAGCAGCCTCCAGTTTACCCCTTGAAATTTTCTCTTCAAAAAGCTTTGTGATGTCACTTGGAGGCTTGGTCGTGTCCGAACCAATGCAACACCTCTTGATAGGCGAAAGCCATCAGATCACTTGGGGACATGGTCAAGTCTGAACCAGTCACGCCTCTTGATCGGCCTAAGGCCACAGAATCACTTGGGGGCTTGGTCGAACCCGAACCATTGCCATGCCTTTTGATCAGCATAAATGCCACGGTTTCATTTGGGGACCTGGCTGACTTGAACCATCGCCACACCTATTGGGGGCTTGGTCCTGTCCGACCATGGTAACACCATCTGATCAGCTTAGTAAAGCATGTTTTTGCAAACGGTTTTATCATTGCCTTTGCTTCCATATTTATTTTATGACTATTCTTCAATTTTTGTTGTGTTTTCTTTAAACCGACAACACTTTTTAACCGGTTCAGCTGACGAAATTCGGTTCATTTTTAATCCGGATACAATTTGCCCGGTTTAACTTTCCTGTTAACATCATGGAGTAGCAGGGGGCTTACAATGACCCAGCACGGTTTATATGATAAGCCAGCATTTTAAAACACAGGAGTTGTTTTTTCCCCTTTACGGTAATGGTTTATAAAACCTCCGTTTCAAGCCTGGCTAAGCCAACTTTATGCCCAGCGATGGCAGGTATTTTGTATCGCATATTTGATTGTATGTCTTAAATACATTGACGATATATATATAAAGGTCATAAACCGGTTGGCGGTATAACCACCATCGCAGTTCAAGATTTTATGATTGCAGGCAATATAAATTGAGGATTTCAAGCAAAAGCATCAGCACTTATGCACGAAGGCATATTTAAAGCAAAAGTATTTGCTATTCTATTACAAGGCAATGCGGTGCCCAAATAAGATCATTGTTCTTTTGGCTGATCATAATAAAGCAGCTACCTAAACCGGCTTCCGGTTCACATCGCCACCGCCCGATCCGATGGTTGTGGGTCGTCCGCCGCTTCAGCTTCCTCATCTCTACCCATTGGTGAAATCAACAATGGTCGGTCGATTCCATTAAAGCTTGAAAGACAGCCTCTTCATGGATCAGAGAAGACTGTTCAATATCGGGAGCGTAAGTATGCTTACGGATTGGAGGAATCAGATTCTCCGCTTCGGGAATTGGTGCATCCACTCGTTTGTTCTGATCATTGTACTGAGCTTGATAATGCGACAAGTCTGCCTCTTCAGCCAATTGGCAAGCCAGAGGGCGCACTACACGGTTTATTGTCCTCAGTTCATCTTCATTGAATTCTTAACCATCTTCCTTCAAACTGGGATAGCCTTGAGCTGCCTCAACAGGATCGAAATCCAGCACCCATGCTTTTTCCCGGATCAAGGCATTAATGGCTCCGGTTCGAGCAGCAAATTTTTTCAGTTCTTCAATCCGAGTAGGAAGCATTGACAACCTCTTCAGAGTATCTTGAATTAAAGTGGGTGCCGGATTGTTATGAGATGCAGTGGTGATGATCCGCTGCGCTCTAGTATACAGCTGTTCAATTAAGGTGTAGGCAGCCTTCAACTTCTTCCGAACATCTGACCCTAAGTGACCAATGTGTGTACCTGCAACATTACAGGAAAGATCACAAACCGGATCTATTATAAGAAGGCCAAAGTTATCAAAGAAACCAAAAGGAGCGTACCAAAGATAGCAGCGGTCATGGCATGCACTTGCCGCTTTACGGCGGTCAGCTCATTTACCACCGGTTTAAGGGCAGCTTCAGCATTTTCAGCTCTTTTTATTAAAGCAGCCTTCTCAGTGGCCCAATCAGCCTGCTCCTTCTTGAAGCCCTCCTTCAACTGTTCCATGATGCTCAAAGCACTGGTTAATTCTTCCCTTGGTTTGTCGGTTTCAGCTTGTTGGGTTTTCAAAGTTTCTTACAGATCAATAATCCAGTTCTCTTTGGTCCTCACTTCAGGCTGCATAAAGACAATGCTTTGCTTTAAACAAACGGTGCAAGAATTGGAAGTACCAACCACATAACAAGTTATGCGCTTGATACTTGGGGGCTAATAAATATTTGATCTTCATCTATTACTGAATCGCAAAGTCCCAAGCTCAATACAGGTATTCAACTTGGCACTCGGGGGCTAATGGCTATTTGCTCAATTATGTTCTGATATTAGAATCTCTATTGGAGTCCCGGTTTAACTATACTAAGTTGAACCGGCCCTTGGGGGCTACATCGATGGATTTCAAAGTATTGAGGATTATATTAAAGTCCCGGCTTGAAGAAGGTTACAAACCGGCCCATGGGGGCTAGGAGAATTAATAGAGTTGGAGTAATTAAAGAAAGAAGAAGCACAAGGAAGTTACCTCAAATTTTTCCTTCATCATCTTTACTAGACCAGCTTCATAATCACGACTAGTATATAGCCGGTTCAAGTAACCAGAATGAAGGTCTTGGGCGTTCAGAGTAGCATACGTTGTCAGATCAACATCCCATTTGCCTTTGTTCATGGCAGAAAAATCTTCTTTTGCAGTATGCTTAGCTAAAGCGACAGGATTCCCTGGTTCAAAGCGACCTACACCGGTAATTACAACGTCATCATCCTTGGACTCGCCGGTTTGCACTGGCGCTATCGGTTTATCGGCAGGTTTGGAAGGACTGCAGGATCTTTCAATCCGGATGGGGCTGGCAGGCTGGTCAACAGGGCCTGACGTATTAATAGGCCTTTTCTCGGTAATAGCATCATCTTGCAAGGGAGGATCATTGGGAACATCTTCATGAATGAACGCTTCAAGATCTGGTGCCTTATCCTGTTCAGGGGCAGCATCCTCCTCAGCCGCTTTATCCAGGCGGGCTTTCTTGCTCAGTCTAGGTTGCGCCCTGAAAGAGAAACAAAGAGTCAAGGAATAGCATAAGTTACAAAGCAATATACCAGAAGCATTATGTTCAGCGTAGCTTACCCAAGAACCGTTATCAGTGGTGGCAGCTGAGTGGCCGATGATTCACCAGAGGATAAATGAGAAGTAACCTGATAATCGGAGTCGGACGGATTAAGAGGTTGACGGATGAAACCCGCTTTAGGATGTAAATTAATAAGAAGGTTGGAGACCTCTGAGCGGCGTTTCCGAACTGGACTGTTCGGTAAACCGGCGGAGGTAACTACCTGGCCCCTGTGCCGGGTTGTGCGGCGAGCTTCATGTTGCTGAGTCTTCATAAGAAATTTGGGATCCAAGTAAGCAAGAGGATGAGAAAATTTAACTTTCCGGTTTGCCTGGCGAAGTTTTGGCAAAGGCAAAGGATCTGAATCGAAGAGATAATAGTTACCTCGGCGACATCAAGGCATTCTTGGCTTGAGATCGTCGACAAGTATCATCATCAATAAGGCGTGTAAAAAGTAAGCCTAGTGAATCGAGTTCTACCTCAAGGTCCGAGTTACCCACATCATCATCAGCAGCCGGATCAGATGAATCGGTGGTCTTCCTCTTTTGAGCTGGCCTCTTGACAACCTTAGTCTTTGGCCGGATTGATCTTTCCGTTTTCTCTGGTTTTTCTTGTGGAAGCTTCTTGCTCCAAAATGGATCATCACCCTGATTAGGCAGCAATTGATGTTATACAGAAATAGCAATAACAGGTTCAGTAAAAAATACAATCAAAATCTTACAGCTGGCGGTTTGTTGATAATCTGAAGGGAGCAGGCGGTTCGCCTTGCAGAGGTGTTCGGTTCGTTCAACATTTTCTTCACAGCCTTCAGTAACCGTCATCGAGAGCTGGATGTTAGCATGTCGGAGTGGGTCATCGACACTACCGATATCTTGCACATTAAACGGAGCGCCGGTGAGACTTGATATGCTCCATGATATCCAACAGCGTCGAGATCTATTCTGTTAAACCGTTGGCCATGAAGGCTCGGAGCTTGGATAGTTGCGGGCGTATTTACTTCTCTCCTTGGCACTTAACCTTTGTGGGAAGGGTGTGTATTGCTGAGCCGCTCGGACGAAAGCCGTGCAAAGGATTTTCATTATCGGGAGGTATCTTTGCGGTAGAACCATGTTGAATTCCACTCCTTGGGGTATTTGTGTAGTTTAGGCGTGGGGATAAGTGATCTCTTTCCTTTTCTGAATTGCCATACCACCCAATTCGGTATTGGGACCATCAGTGAATTCTGTGCGGCGGTTTAGGTGGAAATAGTCTCTAAACAATACAACTGTGGGTTCCTCTTGAAGGTATACCTCACAGAGCACTTGGAAGTGACATATGTTGGTAACAGAGTTGGGGCCAGTATCTTGCGGGTGGAGTTGAAAATTGGCTAACACATCCCAGTAAAATTTAGAACCGGGTGGCTTGAAGCCCCGGGCTAAATGGTCTGCAAACATCACAACCTCTCTCTCTTGAGGTGTGGGAGGACATTCATCACCGGGGACCCTCCAGTGGATAGTATTTTTGCTGTCTAAAGCGCCGATCAAGACTAAATTATTCAATTGAGCTTCTGTGATGCGAGAAGGAACCCAGTTACACTCATATACTTGTTTGGCCATGGTGAGATCTACAAAAAATAAGTGATTCCGGTTCAAGAATGTGTTGGATAAAAGAATGTGCTGGTATGAACAATGTTAAAACGGAGGCAGTACATTTAAACTGGATATCTATGAGGTGGCATAATATGGCTAAAGAATTCTGGCGGTTCAACAAGGGGACTAATGGTATATACCGGTTTACTAACTTTTTCTATATTAAGTTAAATCGCCTGATCTAAACATTGAAGGCAATTGAGGTTGTGTAAGTGCACAGAAACAGGTTTCACATAATCTCTTTGTAATAATGGATCTACAGCCAGTTCAGAAAGAAGGAAAAAATGTCTACAAGCTTGAAGCAGAACAGTATGGATTCAAGAAGCAGGAAGATTGATGAGATCTATGGATTTGAGTATGAATCTACAGACTGATGTTAAAATGCCGCCGATAATCCCAGTAGGGTTTCAAAGACCTATCCAGAGTCTCGGCATGAGCATGAACAGTAAGCAAGAACAGCTGCAGGAACATGAAACCCTAGAACAGATCTAGATCCATAAAAGCAGAGATCTTACCGGAGCTCAGGGAGATGCGGAAGGGCGCCGCGGTTCTCTGGTGCGGTCGGGGTGATGCAGCGGCCCAAGATGGTGCAGAGGTCAATGACGGTGGCGGAGCTTCGAGGTTGGCGACGCAAGGAAGACGAAGAGAAAGAGCGAAGGGAGAAAAGGGAATGACCCTTCGGTCCTATTTATAAAGCAAAAGGCGTGTGTCGGTAGCGAATCCGAGAGCCACAAATTTCGGAAGTGGAGCTGTTGCCTTGGTTATCGCAGATCTATTAATAAAAGAAGGCGTCATAAATGTTAACCTCATGATGACGTCATACCGGTTTACAGCAACCAGAGATGATGACGACACGGCGGTTCACCAATTACCAGAAGATGTTGAAGACAAAGATTTTTGTGAAGGATTGACATGAACCAGTTCAAATCAATCTGGGGCCTAATGTTGGGGATATTGCTACTGGGCGTGAACCGGCCTACCTGGGCCGGGTTAACTTCATTAATTGTATAAAGATGATTAATCCAAGTTGGCAGATGAAGGCCCAAGGCCTGTAGTCGGTTTAGAACCTGTAGCCGTAAACCGGTTTGATATGTAAACTTGTATTGTAAGTTAGGAATAGAGAGAGAGACCAACCGGGATACGAGTATGAACCGGTGTTGGGACTCTATGGACCGACAGGCGTCACCCGTGTATATAAGGGGACGACCCGGTGGCGGTTCAGAGATAGAGAACAATGACTTGAGGCCTAGGCGAAGCTTATTTGCTCCCTAGTCATCGAAACCGCATCAATCCCATCACAACTAGATGTAGGCTTTTACATTCATTGAAGGGGCCGAACTAGTATAAACTCTTGTGTCTTTGTGTCCACTTTAACCCCTTCAAGTTAACCCGTAGCGATGGCTCCACGACTAAGTCCTTTCACAAGGACATCTGCCGTGACAAAACCATGACACTACTCTCTCTTTGCGCAGGGAAGGGAGAAAAACAAAATAGGCACGACTTGGTCGGCACCAACTCGCGGCGAGGGCTCGTACTGCCTCCAGAGCTCAGTCACACTCCTCCTCGCGCTTCACCGAGGCGCGACGGCAGACTGACCCACAACCTCCCTCAAGGCGGGCGTGGCGGAGCGGAGGCTGGTCGCGGCCACCGCTGGAGGAGCTGCTGTCCGAAGGAGAGCCGCCAAAGCTTGGCGAGCCGTGAACGCCGCCGACCATGCGCCTGCCATCATCTTCATCCCAATCATCGCCGGGGCTGGGTACCCGCCCGTAGTCATCGCCTTCGGGGCAGCACCCAGCGCAAAGACCGTCTTCTCTGAACACCCTCACGTAGAGGGTGGCGTCGCCATCGAACTTGAAGTGCAGGGTGCACCGCTGCTCAAAGCCACGCGACGGCAAACGCTTGCCGGCCATGGTCGAGGGCCACATTCCCGACAACGGAGACCTCCAGCGAAGCCCAGGAGGCCCTGTTGCAGCAACCGTCTGCTTGAAGCCAGAGGCCGCCCAGAGCGCCGGTCGGAAGTTCACCTGCAAAGAAGCGGGGAAGCTGGAGCAAGGTGCTGGTTGGGTCCGCTGACCACACGACGAACTCCGGAAGCACCTCCGCCGAGTGGAAGCGCGTACTGGGAGGCCGCGCAGCCACGGCGCGCCTTCCCTCGACAACCAGGCGCCCATCGCCGCGCAGGGGATCGCCGCCGCAACCACGAGAAACCACTGCGGGAGCCACAGGATGCTTGCTTAGACGACCTCGGCCGTGCTTGGGCGGGGGAGAGTCAGGCCCTTCCCGATGAGCCTTTCCCTTCTCTGCGGCTGATGTCTACTACACAACCTTATTCTTGTAGATGTTGTTGGGCCTGCAAGTGCACAGGTTTGTAGGACAGTAGCAAATTTCCCTCAAGTGGATGACCTAAGGTTTATCAATCGGGGGGAGGCTAAGGATAAAGATGGTCTCTCTCAAACAACCCTGCAACCAAATAACAAAGAGTCTCTTGTGTCCCCAACACACCCAATACAATGGTAAATTGTATAGGTGTACTAATTCGGCGAAGAGATGATGATACAAGTGCAAAATAAATAGTAGATATAGGTTTTTGTAATCTGAAATAATAAAAACAGCAAGGTAACTAATGATAAAAGTGAGCGTAAACGGTATTGCAATGATAGGAAACAAGGCCTAGGGTTCATACTTTCACTGGTGCAAGTTCTCTCAACAATAATAACATAGATAGATCATATAACAAGCCCTCAACATGCAACAAAGAGTCACTCTGAAGCCACTAATAGCGGAGAACAAACGTAGAGATTATGGTAGGGTACGAAACCACGTCAAAGTTATTCTTTCGGATCAATCTATAAAAGAGTTCGTACTAGAATAACACCTTAAGACACAAATCAACCAAAACCCTAATGTCACCTAGATACTCAATTGTCACCTCAAGTATCCGTGGGCATGGTTATACAATATGCATCACACAATCTCAGATCCATCCAACCAACACAAAAGTACTTCAAAGAGTGCCCCAAAGTTTCTATCGTAGAGTCAAGAACGTGTGCCAACCCCTATGCATAGGTTCCCAATGTCACGGAACCCGCAAGTTTATCACCAAAACATACATCAAGTGGCACATGATATCCCATTGTCACCACAGATAATCACAGCAAGACATACATCAAGTGTTCTCATAAAAGACTCAATCCGATAAGATAACTTCAAAGGGGAAACTCAATTCAGCACAAGAGAGTAGAGGGGGAGAAACATCATCAGATCCAACTACAATAGCAAAGCTCGGGATACATCAAGATCGTGCCATAGAGGGAACACGAGAGAGAACTCGAGAGAGAGAGAGAGAGAGAGAGAGAGAGAGAGAGAGAGAGAGAGAGAGAGAGAGAGAGATCAAACACATAGCTACTGGTACATACCCTCAGCCCCGAGGGTGAACTACTCCCTCCTCGTCATGGATAGCGCCGGGATGATGAAGATGGACACCGGTGATGGGATCCCCCTCCGGCAGGGCGCCAGAACGGGCTCTCGAGAGGTTTTTGGTGGCTACAGAGGCTTGCAGCGGCGGAACTCCCGATCTATCTTCCGTTCTAGAAGTTTTACGAGACGTAGGTATATATGGGTGCAGGGGTACGTAAGTGGAGCTACGGCGGCCCCACGAGGTAGAGAGCGCGCCCCCCACCCTCGTGAGCACCTCCCGTATCTTCTGAAGTGGGGTCCAAGTCCATCAGGTGGGTTTCCTTCCAAAAATAACTTCTCCTGTTGATTTCGTTCCGTTTTGACTCCGTCTGATATTCCTTTTCCTCGAAACACTGAAATAGGCATAAAACAGCAAATCTGGGTTGGGCCTCCGGTTAATAGGTTAGTCCCAAAAATAATATAAAAGTGGATAATAAAGCCCAATATTACCCAAAACAGTAGATAAAGTAGCATGGAGCAATCAAAACATATAGATACGTTGGAGACGTATCAAGCATCCCCAAGCTTAATTCATGCTCGTCCTCGAGTAGGTAAATGATAAAAAAGAATTTTTGATGCAGAGTGATACGTTGGCATAATTTCAATGTAAATCTTCTTAATAGTGATATGAATATTCAGATCCAAAAGATTTAAGACAAAAGTTCATACTGACATAAAAATAATAATACTTCAAGCATACCAATAAAATAATCATGTCTTCTCAAAATAACATGGCAAAAGAAAGTTCATCCCTACAAAATCATATAGTTAGGCTATGCTTCATTTTCGTCACACAAAGATGTTCCCAACTTCTATACCCCCGATGACAAGCCAAGCAATACATGAGCGTGAGCCATGGATATAGCACTATCGGTGGAATAGAATATGATGATGGGGATTGTGTGGAGAAGACAAAAAAGGAGAAAGTCTCACATTGACGAGGATAATCAACGGGCTATGGAGATGCCCATCAATTGATGTCAACATGAGGAGTAGGGATTGCCATGCAACAGATGCACTAGAGCTATGAATGCTCAACAAAAGAAAACTAGTGGGTGTGCATCCAACTCGCTTGCTCATGAAGACCTAGGGCATTTGAGGAAGCCCATCGTAGGAATATACAAGCCAAGTTCTATAATGAAAAATTCCCACTAGTATAAAAAGACAACTTTTGAGACTCACTATATGAAGAACAAGGTGCTACTTTGAAGCACAATATATGAGACTCACTACATGAAGAACAAGGTGCTACTTTGAAGCACAAGTGTGTAAAAGAGATAGTAGCATTGCCCTTTTTATTTTTATTTTATTTTATTTTGGGCCTTTTTTTGGCCTTTCTTTTTTTCTTTTTTTTGATTGGGCAATGCTCTAATAATGATGATCATCACACTTCTATTGATTACAACATATGGATTACAACTCGAAACTTAGAACAAGATATGACTCTATATGAATGCCTCCGGCGGTGTATTGGGATAGTGCAATGAATCGAGAGTGACATGTATGAAAATAATGCATGGTGGCTTTGCCACAAATACGATGTCAACTACATGATCATACAAGGCAATATGACAAAAGTAATGTATGTTATGATGATGATGATGGAAGTTGCATGGCAATATATCTTGGAATGGCTATGGAAATGCCATGATAGGTAGGTATGGTGGCTGTTTTGAGGAAGATATAAGGAGGTTTATGTGTGATAGAGCGTATCGTATCATGGGGTTTGGATGCACCGGCGAAGTTTGCACCAACTCTCAAGGTGAGAAAGGGCAATGCACGGTACCTAAGAGGCTAGCAAAGGCGGAAGGGTGAGAGTGCGTATAATCCATGGACTCAACATTAGTCAAAAGAACTCATATACTTATAGCAAAAATTTAGAAGTCATCAAAAATCAAGTACTACGCGCATGCTCCTAGGGGGATAGATTGGTAGGAAAAGACCATCGCTCGTCCCCGGCCGCCACTCATAAGGATGCACAAGCCAGGTACACTTCATGCTTCAAATTTGTTACACAACTTTAACCATATGTGCATGCTACGGGATTTGCAAACTTCAACACAAGCATTTCTCAAATTCATAATTACTCAACTAGCACGACTTTGATATTACCACCTCCATATCTCAAAACAATTATCAAGCATCAAACTTATCTTAGTATTCAATTCACTCAAAAGAAAGTTTCACATATCTTGAATACCAAGTATATTAATATTAAGAAAATTACCATGCTATTAATGACTCTCAAAATAATATAAGTGAAGCATGATAGATCAATAGTTTCTTTAATACAAATCCACCACCGTGCTCTAAAAGATATAAGTGATGCAATAGAGCAAATGACAAACTACTCCGAAAGATATAAGTGAAGGTCAATGAGTAGCTAAATAATTATGCAACTATGAGAAGACTCTCTCTCATTTAATAATTTCAGATCTTGATACTTTATTCAAACAGCAAGCAAAGCTAAATAAAACTACATTGTAGGGATAGCACAACTCATGTGAAGAAGCAAAAACTTAGGCTCAACCGATACTAACCGATAGTTGTTGAAGAAGAAAGGTGGGATGCCTACCGGGGCATCCCCAAGCTTATATGCTTGAGACTTCTTGAAATATTATCTTGGGGTGCCTTGGGCATCCCCAAGCTTGAACTTTTGTGTCTCCTTAATTCCTCTCATATCATGGTTTCTCTTTTTATCAAAAGCTTCATTCACAACAAACTCAACAAGAACTCGTGAGATCGGTTAGTATAAACCAATGCAAAACCTTATCATTTTCTAATGTAACAAATCACTAAAATTATTATTCAACATTGAATAATAAATGCCTCTGCATATTTAATACTCCTATCTTCAATAGAATCATTAAACAAACAAACATATGCAAACAATGCAACCATAACTGCAATCTGCCAAAATAGTACAGTCTGTAAAGAATGCAAGAGTCATCGTACTTCCCTAAATCCAAAAATTATGAACTAAAATTCCCACAGTAATAAATTTATCAGATCTCAATATGCAAAAGGATTCAACATTATACCACTCTTTGACTTTTCTAGGGAATTTTTGCAACAGCGGTAAACTTTCTGTTTTTCAAACAGCAACATGTATACTAGCAAAATAAGCATGGCAAAGGCTATCCTTGACTTCTTTATTGAAACTAAATATGCAAAACATTAATATAATTAACAGCAAGCAAATACTAATAAAAGTAAATGACTCTCCAAGCAAAACACATATCATGTGGTGAATAAAAATATAGCTCCAAGTAAAGTTACCGATGAACAAAGACGAAAGAGGGGATGCCTTCCGGGGCATCCCAAGCTTAGGCTCTTGGTTGTCCTTGAATATCTTGGGGTGCCATGGTCATCCCCAATCTTATTCTCTTGCCGCTCCTTATTCCATATTCCATCGAATCTTTACCCAAAACTTGAAAACTTCACAACACAAAACTCAACAGAAAACTCGTAAGTTCCGTTAGTATAAGAAAATAAAACCACCACTTAGGTAATGTAATGAACTCATTCTAAATTCATATTGGTGTAATATCTACTGTACTCCAACTTATCTATGGCTCATACCCTCCGATACTACTCATAGATTCATCAAAATAAGCAAACAACACATAGAAAACAGAAACAGCCAAAACAGAACAGTCTGTAGTAATCTGTATCAAAGGTATACTTATGTAACTCCAAAAATCCTACCAAATTAGTAAGTCCTAAGCAATTAGTGTGCCAATCAAGAGCAAAAAGAATCATATCAGAATCACGTTTCGGTGAATTAACAAAACTAATTTACAAGGTGCAAAAGTTTCTGATTTTCAGCAGGATCAACACAACTATCACCGTAAGCTATCCTAAAGGTCTTACTTGGCACTTTATTGAAACAAAAGCTATAAAACATGATTACTACAGTAGCATAATCATGTGGACACACAAAAACAGTAAGGATAAATATTGGGTTGTCTCCCAACAAGCGCTTTTCTTTAATGCCTTTCTAGCTAGGCATGATGATGATAATGATGCTCACATAAAAGATAAGAATTGAAACATAACGGGAGCATCATGAAGCATATGACTAGCACTTTTAAGTCTAACCCACTTCCTATGCATAGGGATTTTGTGAGCAAACAACTTATGGGAACAATAATCAACAAGCATAGGAAGGTAAAACAAGCATAGCTTCAAGAATTTAAGTACATAGAGAGGAAACTTGATATTATTGCAATTCCTACAAGCATATGTTCCTCCCTCATAATAATTTTCAGTAGCATCATGAATAAATTCAACAATATAACCAGCACCTAAAGCATTCTTTTCATGATCTACTAGCATAGAAAATTAACTACTCTCCTCATAAGCAAAATTCTTCTCATGAATAGTAGTGGGAGCAAACTCAACAAAATAACTATCATATGATTGAAAATTAAGATCAAGATGACAAGTTTCATGGTTATCATTATTCTTTAAAGCATACATGTCATCACAATAATCATCATAGATAGGAGGCATGCTTTCATCATAGTAAATTTGCTCATCAAAGCTTGGGGGACAAAAAATATCATCTTCATCAAACATAGCTTCCTCAAGCTTGTGGCTTTGCATATCATTAGCATCGTGGATATTCAAGGAATTCATACTAACAACATTGCAATCGTGCTCATCATTCACATATTTAGTGCCAAACATTTTAAAGATTTCTTTTTCTAGCACTTGATCACAATTATCCTTTGCATCATACTCACGAAAGATATGAAAAAGGTGAAGCGTATGAGACAAACTCAACTCCATTTTTTTTGTAATTTTATTTTATAAACTAAACTAGAGCTAAAACAAGAAACAAAAAGATTCGATTGCAAGATCTAAAGATATACCTTCAAGCACTCACCTCCCCGGCAACAGCGCCAGAAAAGAGCTTAGTTGACGGGGTGTGAGTGAGTGCCCTTTACCTAGCCTCCCCGGCAACGGCGCCAGAAAAGAGCTTGATGTCTACTACACAACCATATTCTTATAGACGTTGTTGGGCCTGCAAGTGCACAGGTTTGAAGGACAGTAGCAAATTTCCCTCAAGTGGATGACCTAAGGTTTATCAATCCATGGGAGGCGTAGGATGAAGATGGTCTCTCTCAAACAACCCTGCAACCAAATAACAAAGAGTCTCTTGTGTCCCCAACACACACAATACAATGGTAAATTGTATAGGTGCACTAGTTCGGCGAAGAGATGATGATACAAGTGCAAAATAGATAGTAGATATAGGTTTTTGTAATTTGAAATAATAAAAACAGCAAGGTAACTAATGATAAAAGTGAGCGTAAACGGTATTGCAATCATAGGAAACAAGGCCTAGGGTTCATACTTTCACTAGTGCAAGTTCTCTCAACAATAATAACATAGATAGATCATATAACAAGCCCTTAACATGCAACAAAGAGTCACTCCGAAGCCACTAATAGCGGAGAACAAACGTAGATATTATGGTAGGGTACGAAACCACCTCAAAGTTATTCTTTCGGATCAATCTATAAAAGAGTTCGTACTAGAATAACACCTTCAGACACAAATCAACAAAAACCCTAATGTCACCTAGATACTCCATTGTCACCTCAAGTATCCGTGCGCATGATTATACGATATGCATCACACAATCTCAAATCCATCCAACCAAAATAAAAGTACTTCAAAGAGTGCCCCAAAGTTCCTACGGAGAGTCAAGAATGTGTGCCAACCCATATGCATAGGTTCCCAATGTCACAAAACCCACAAGTTGATCACCAAAACATACATCAAGTGGCACATGATATCCCATTGTCACCACAGATAATCACGGCAAGACATACATCAAGTGTTCTCATAAAAGACTCAATCCAATAAGATAACTTCAAAGGGGAAACTCAATTCATCACAAGAGAGTAGAGGGGGAGAAACATCATAAGATCCAACTACAATAGCAAAGCTCGGGATACATCAAGATCGTGCCATAGAGGGAACACGAGAGAGAACACAAGAGAGAGAGAGAGAGAGAGAGAGAGATCAAACACATTGCTACTGGTACATACCATTAGCCCCGAGGGTGAATTACTCCCTCCTCGTCATGGATAGCACCGGGATGATGAAGATGGCCACCGATGATGGGATCCCCCTCCGATAGGGCGCCGGAACGGGCTCCCAAGAGGTTTTTGGTGGATACAGAGGCTTGCGGCGGCGGAACTCCTGATCTATCTTCTATTCTGGAAGTTTTACTATACGTAGGTATATATGGGTGCGAAGTGCGTCGGTCGAGCTCTGGGGCCCCACGAGGTAGAGGCGCGCCGGGGGTGGCGCGCCCCACCCTCGTGAGCACCTCCCGTATCTTCTGACGTGGGGTCCAAGTCCATCAGGTGGTTTCCTTCCAAAAATAACTTCTCCAGTTGATTTCGTTCCGTTTTGACTCCGTCTGATATTCCTTTTCCTTGAAGCACTGAAATAGCATAAAACAGCAAATTTGGGTTGGGCCTCCGGTTAATAGGTTAGTCCTAAAATAATATAAAAGTGGATAATAAAGCCCAATATTGCCCAAAACAGTAGATAAAGTAGCATGGAGCAATCAAAAATTATAGATACGTTGGAGACGTATTAGCGGTCGAGAACCTCTTCGGCGGCGCCATGGAAGATGGCGAGTAGCTGGGATGGGGAGAAAGAAAGAAGCAAGGAGGGAGATGTACAACGAAGGCTTCGCCCTCCCGCATTTATAACCGGAAGGAGGCCAACCGTCGGCCTCCACGATCACAGGTAATCATGACCCATTTCAGCATGCAGGGACTTGTCAAGTCGAGCGTTTGCCGAGGCAGCATGGGAAAGCGGAGAATCCCACATCCAATCAACCGCCACGCGGCACCCAAGGCCGCAGGCTGATGGGGCCCGCGGCGCTCCACACTTGCCCCTTCGCTTCTCCTCTAAGCCAAGTCCGAGCGCGCCTTGGGCCCGGGGGCTACTATCGACGTTCTGGGAACGGGGGTCCCAGACTTGCCTGCCTGCGGCCTGCGGCGTGGCTCAAGTGGTGGCCCAGTACGGCCCATGCATCTTCATCAGCACAAGACTCAAGACCCTCGCGAGGGGCCAAGCCTCGCGGGGCGGACGATGCAAGGCTTCCTCGGGGACGGCCTCGCCAGGCAGGCTCGCGAGGAGGCAGAGAGATCAAGGCAGGGTACCTCGCGAGGTGCTCGTGGCGCAAGCCATGACGATCGAGACCAGTGAGGCGCCCGGCTTGCTTGATGTCCTTGTTTCCTCTTTGGTGCAAAGGGGCAAGCACAGATCTGAGTACCGAGGCATCAGGCAAAGGTTGCCATTTCAGTGCAACGAGACCAAGACCAGCGGAGCGGCAGGATGGAGGTCACCGTGGAGCCCAAGACGGCGTCATCGCTAGTGCTTTTGGCAGCCGAAGACCAACTTTATTCAGGATAGCTTGTACTAGATGTTCCCCTTCAAAATGGTCGTCGTTGGCGCCCTTCCCGCTCAATATTTGGGAAGAGGACCAAGGCCTCTATAAATAGGACTAGCCACCACAGTAGAGGGCAGCTAGTTCAGAACAGATTGAGTGCTCATTAGTGAGAGAGAGGCAATCAAACTCACCCAAGCAGTTCATCGCACCAGCTCAAGAACACCTCTCGCGAGGTTGTTCTTCCTTTGTACTGTTCATCATCAGCCCCAGAAGCAATCCACCACACCACACACTAGAGTAGGGTATTACACCACAACGATGGCCCGAACCAGTATAAATCTTGTGTCCCTCGTGTTGTTCATCGTTTTTAGCTTAGATCTCACGAGGTGATCGGACGTAGATCAGTAGGGGAGAGATCTTCGTGCGCACCCTAGAGTTCGAACCTGAAGGGTCTGCCGGAACCCCACATCTGACAGAATGGTCGTCTTCTCCTCCTGGCGCGGGGTCTCCCATGAATACTCCTAGCTTCCTTGTCAGGTCATCATTCTTCTCCACTAGTATTGTAATTTCCGCCTCATATCTGTCATGGGTAGACTTGAGTTCCTCTTCTAGCTCCATGTTCCTGGTCATCACTTTCTTCAGATCTATCATGCTTGCGCACATCTGGTTCTCCTGGCGATGAATGTGCTGGTTAAACTCCTAGATGAAAGCTGCAATGGACATGTCCCTCTTGGTGCTAATCATCTCCCATTGCTCATCTCGGCCCCCACATATCTGGTAGATAATGTCCTTAAGATCCTTGTGATAAACTTCACCGATGCATCCCATGGCGATGTGGGCTGCCATGCTCTTCCCTTGACTCCAGGTTGGTGCATCAAAGGAAAACACTATGGGCTCAGTAACTGGCATGAATGTCCTTCCTGGAACTTTAACTCGAATCATCCAACGCTCCTCTTCTAGTAAAGTGGCGATGTAAGTCCCGGTGAAGCTTGGTATGCCGATATTCAGGTACCTAGTGACTTCCTTCAAGTGTTGCCCAAAAGGTGTGTCTTCATCCGGTTGTGTAAAATTGTTCCTTGAGTCCGCCATCCTATAGAGTGGAAAAGGGAGAGGAGTCAGAAATGAGTAGAGAAGAGTGACCTATGGTTTAACTTAGTGGTCGTGTCCTACAATCAGCGTGTGCTCTGATACCATCTTGTAGCGACCCGACCTCAAACGGTCAAGTCTCTGTGCATCAGTGTCATCCCTGGATCGGTAATGCTGACATGCACAGTACTTAAGGGAATTATACAGAGTTTCAATCACACACTTATTACATCGAATGTCTCAAAAGAGAACTTATTACAATAATATGTCTTAAGGCCATCTAAATAAGATAACAGCGGAAGGCTTGGAAGATAAAGTGAGTCCATCAACTCCAATGACATAGCTGAGTGAACGACAACGACCTAGCGCACCTTACTCTTCGTCTGAAAAGTCTACAACATGATATGTTGCAGCCCAAAATGGGTCAGCACATGGAATATGCTGGCAATATAACACAAAATAGCAATGAACAGAAGAAATGCTATTACTACATGCATATATGGCTAGTGCAAAGCTCTAAGGTTAATATTTTGCATAAAGCCAATTTTTTCCTACAACAAAGGAATATAATTTTGTTTAACTATCATGGTGGTTGTTAAACATTCAGAAGGTTCCTCCAACTCAATACCAATTAAACAAATATCAATTACCCAACAAATTAATTTAGAGTGATGAAATCAACATGATAATCCAAGAACCAGATACTCAAGATGTCCATAACCGGGGACATGGCTAACCATGATTAGTTTGTACACTCTGCAGAGGTTTGCGCACTTTTCCCCACAAGACTCGATCTCCTCCATTGGATTTCTCGCACTACATGGTGTTTGAGAAACAGATGACCAAGATACAGTCTTTCAGAAACATTAACTCTTTACTCTGGGTGGACAGTTACACCTACTTTCCCCTATATCTGCTAGCCCGCCACTGAAAGAGGTCATGCAACATACTCAACTATGCTAGAGCCCATAATAGCTTGTGGCTGCACACGGAAGTTTCTAGCATGAATAATCTTACGATCCCTTTGAGCCTAGGTGGCGAACCGTAGGATGATCACACGGGTACTACGGGATATCCTAGGATAACACTAGATTCTCCAGGTGCCCACAACCAATCCACCCGGATGTGTATTTAAGTAGCCACCTTAAGTTAACAATTAATTAACAATTCTCACATCTGTCATGGATACACTCACCCAATCCACGTCTACGAGCATAGCATAGCAATCTGAGCATAACGTAGAAGTAACTCCCAAGGGTTAGATAATAAAAGGACAATATGTTTTACCTCATCATCTACTTCCCAAACCCACATGTTAATCAGATCCTAACCATGCAATGTTTGAGGATTGTAACTAATGCATAAAAACTGGATAATAAAGATATGATCAAAGTGTTACTTGCCATACTGACGATATGCAAACCCTAGAGACTCGTAGTAGCATGCTTCGCACTACGGGAATTCTATCACAAACAAACAATAGCATACATAAGCACTCAAGCATAGATGCACTGGTAAAACTCAAATAATAAGTTCCAATCTGAAAGTTCAACTAAAGAGCTTCGATTTGCAAAAAGAATCAATCGAATCGGAGCTACGAAACCCAAACTACGGTCAAAAGAAGTTTGAAAACAAATCTGATTGAAACCAAATTTTAATTTGTCAAAATCCTGTTCAAGTTTGTTAACCGGAACGGGGGGCTCGAGACAAAGATTTTGGCGTTGGTTTCACTGGATTCCGACTAACGGTTAAAAAGTTGCGAGGGTTTGAAGATCAGGGGCTAATCTGCGATAAAATAATCGTGGATAGGTCCCTGGCAAAAATAAAACAGAAAAAGAAAAATCTATCGGACGAACGTCCGCTAACAGAGGCAAACGAACGAATCCATTCATTAAAATGAGCTAACGAACGAACGTTCACAAATTAACCTAAACTGGAAAAAACGATACGATTTAAAAGAAAACCGATCTAGGGTTTTAAAAAACCGACCGGAATAAAACCGGCGGCGGCGACGGTCGACTCCTGCGGGGCTCCGGCGTCGGCGTGCTTCTTGCGGGTGGTGGCGTCGGCGGCAGCGGGCGGCGGCGGCGGTGGCGGCAGCGGCGGGTGGAGGCGGCGGCGGCGAGGTGGTGCGGGTGGCGGGCGGCGTGGCGGCGACGTGGGGCTCCGGCGGCGGCGGCGCTAGGGTTAGGGTTCGGTAGGGCGGGCGGCTTGTGCTGGCTGCGGCGGTGGGCCTTGCCCTTTAAAGGGGCCGGCCGGGAGGAGTCCGGCTCGGGCACGGCCCATAGGTCGGTTCGCGATTTTAAAATAAATAAACAGACGGAGTAAAATAAATAAAAGAAATACCAAACGGAGTCCAAAAATTCCAAAATAAATTTTCACGATCCTGCCATAAGATATGCAACTGTGTTAGCATTGTTGGTACATAGTTCTGTTTTTCTCGATGGAGGGACACATTACCAGGCAATGCCTTCTTGGATTTCTCCAGTTCGGCTGTCGCAGAAGCTAGTTGGGTCCGGCACTTTTCCAGCTCTTGAGACTACAGGTTGTTCTTCTCCGTAAGCACCTGGTTTTACAATGATCCTTAAATCAGCTGAATCAACTGCTTCAAATCTCGGGGGCTACTGGTATATAATGTGAGTTCACCCGCATATCTTTCAAATATTGGTGTGTGGCTCTGGCAAGCCCATCTCGAGCAGCTCGGATGTACGCATCACCCGAGATAAAGGCATTGAATGCCTCTGTTGTAAAGCCGGGGTCACGAAAGAGCGACCCTCCGACGCCGATGGTTCATGGCGCTCCCCACTTTTGAGTTTGTGACGGACACATCATCTGAATCCTCTACCAAAGGACAATCCAGCGGCACTCCCGTATCAGCCCTCGTCGTTACGACAGGGACTGGAACCTGGCTGTTGGGAGTGTGATGGGTAGAACTCCCGGACATAGTCCAGCGAACTCTCTTCCTGATAAGACGCGAACGGATAATGTCACAGTTGGATGTGACTACCAAAGGGCATATTTACAAAGCCATACCTCCTTGACGACGGCTTCGATGTGTCTTCGCTTGCCCTCCTCTTCAAAAGCTTGCCTGGTGCGGGCGCCGCTCTCTTTGGAGTCGCTTCTGGTGCAGGATGGCGCGCCGAGTGCCTCACGAGATAGTGCGGTGGGTGAGGCAGAATGAGGAAGCTCTTTTGGAGGAGATGTCTCCTGATTACTTACGTGTGAGGCAGGAAAAAGACCGGGATAGTCGGCGGTGATAGCCACTTCCGTGCCGTCATAGCTCGCCTGGTAGAACACTCCATCCTCGAGCTCCACGAATATATCTGGATCCTCTTTGAATCTGGGGTCAAGGTCCCGATTGTGGCCCTCTGGCTGTGGGGTGGGGCTGTGGAGCCCCTTGGTGATCTTCTGCCATTCCTGTTACAAATGGACGGATTAATGTCCATGGAAAGTGACTCAGGGAGTAGATTGAGTAGAGTAGTGGGATTGGAACTCGCCCATCTAGGAGGATTGTACATGGAAAATCCGTCTCGGCGTTTAATACGAATGAATCCCTCTTTCTCCCCTTTGTGTATATAGTTCAGCCAGTATTTTGGCCAAAGCGGTGAGGGTGTCTGGACCCTTCCGACCGCAGTGGGAGGCGTCATTTTCCCCATTATAGTGCCACATGGGAAGCCTTCCGTATTGGAGTAGATGAACCCCTCGTGCTAGGGAAGTCGTCGTTACCTCGACTATTGATAATCCGGACTGGGCGAGCGTCTTTATCTTGCTCATCAATTGACGGACTTCCGAGCTATCTTCCTCCTCGAGGCTCCAAGGGCACCAGCTGTGGCGTTTCTTCAACGGAACGCTTGAAAATTCGGGAACACCCATTCGGACTGGGTGGGACAGGGCGACGTCCTCGATATAGAACCATTCATAAGGCCACTCTTCGGATGCCTTCTTCAGCATGCCGGACAGGTATCCGGCCCCGCCGATGCGCCATACCTCGGCTCCGCTCACTTCAAATATTGATCCCTCTTGGCTACGAGGGACGAGGCAGAATAGTTTCCTCCATAAGTCAAAATGGGCCTTACAACCCAGGAATAGCTCACAAAGAGCAACGTAACCCGTGATGTGCAGGATGGAGGCAAGAGTGAAATTGTGCAGTTGGAGGCCATAATACTCCAGAAGCCCTCGAAGGAATGGGTGGATTGGAAATCCAACGCCTCTCAACAAGTAGGGAACGAAGCACACTCGTTCCCCCTAGATGGATTGGGGAAATTCTCCGCCTGAGCCCCGCCTTCGAAGTCAATCCTGCTCAAACGAGGACTAGATCTATGGGGGGAAGAAATCCCTGTGTCTACAGCTTCACTAGCTAACTGTGGGATACAGAACATTTCTCCTAATCGCCTTTTTCTGGGCCGTGGGGATGGGAGGAAGAGCTAGGAGCACTAGCCATGTTAGAATGGTTTCTCCTAGCAAGCTTTGAGGATTCATTGCTTGGTGTGGAATGGATCTGAGGATCTCAATCTCTTTAAATAGATGCCTTCCTGGCATGGTTAGGGTGATATGTGCAAAAATACCCCGACCTCTCGTATTCGCTCGACACGTGGAAGCTGAAGTCATGAAGGTGTGGAAGCCGATGGGCACGACATTAAATGGGAAGCCGAATACTGCTCTTTAAGTCAGGTACTTTGAAGTAATTGGAGGAGGAACCCGCCTTGCAATGCCGATGACAATCTGCGCGCCAAACACATCATCATTGAAAGACTGGTTCGGGGGCTGCTGAGGGAGTCCTGGATTAAGGGGTCCTCGGGCATCCGGCCTATTGACATCGGCCGGACTGATGGGCTGCGAAGATACAAGAGTGAAGACTCTCACCTGTGTCCGGATGGGACTCTCCTTGGCGTGGAAGGCAAGCTTGGAGCCCGGATATGAAGATTCCTTTCTCTGTAACCAACTTTGTACAACCATAGTCCCCTCCGGTGTCTATATAAACCGGAGGGTTTAGTCCGTAGAGGCAATCATAATCATATAGGCTAGACTTCTAGGATTTTATCCATTACGATCTCGTGGTAGATCAACTCTTGTAATACTCATATTCATCAAGATCAATCAAGCAGGAAGTAGGGTATTACCTCCATAGGAGGGCCCGAACCTGGATAAACATCGTGTCCCCCGCCTCCTATTACCATCGACCTTAGACGCACAGTTCGGGACCCCCTACCCGAGATCTGCCTGTTTTGACACCGACACCCATGTTGCAGGCAATGGCGGGGGCGGGCGCTCACCCTCGCCACTCCCGCGCTCCCCCTCCCAGGGCTCCTGAAGAGCCTCTTGGTGTCGGCCTACCTCATGGCGCGGCCCGCACTGCTTCTACCACACCACCTCGTGGCGGGCCGACTCCAAGAAACCTCCCCTGGGGCCGTGCTGGGGCACCGACCCTCGGTCACTAGGACCCGATGATGGCCGAAGAGGGCGGAAGCGTGAGGCAACCAGGCACCAACTCGGGGACGACCAGCCCGGAAGCCTATGTGCCCGTCGAAGTGGACCTAAGGTACGTGCCGGGAGAAGGCCCCAGCCGATCCCCCATGCCGGGCTAGGCGCTGGAGATGCACGAAGCTGGGGCCCCCTGCGAGCCGCTGTAGGGCCCCACCAACGCCTTCGATAACAACAACCACTGGGTACAGCTAACGTCTCAGGAGCACGTTTGCGCTAACCATGGATCACAGGTGAACCAGGGCGCAAGCACCACCAGGGCTGCCGGGGCGGCGGCCTAGCCGCAGGAGTATGAAGGGCCTTGGGAGCGGCGTGAGGGGAGCCCGGTGCCATGGCCTCCCCCACGCTGCACGGAGCAAGATGTTGCTCGGAGGTAGGTCCCCCGCCGGGGAAGGCGCCGGCGAGCCCTTCCCCCGGCGGAGGGCCTATAGTCACCAAGGGCGCCGCCAGTGTCCCCCTTGCCCCTTTGTCTCGTCCTGGTTTCCGGACTCCCCAACGGTGGTCGGTGGTGGCGCAGGGCGGGGTCCTCATCGGGCGACATGAAGAAAGGCTCCGACCTGTGAAGGTCTCCGCTCGTGACACTCTCACATAATAATGAGTGGGGTTGTACATGCCCCGGAATCTTCTGAGCGCCACCCTGGGGCCTCACGGGGGCTCCCACCCCACGTCCAAGTGGAAGCACCATGATCCGCTCTGGTCGTGGACACTGTCCCCCTATGACTATGCCCACGCCCAGTGGAAGCACTTAGCTCCGCACTGGTGAAAAGACCTGAAGACTAGCTAGGCGCCAGACACAGCTGTTTGCTTTCGCCTCTCTTTTTGTACCCAATTCGCCGGCTTTTTGGAATGAACTTGGCTCTTGTG
The DNA here is from genome assembly GCA_021437245.1 of Aegilops speltoides. NCBI lineage: Eukaryota > Viridiplantae > Streptophyta > Magnoliopsida > Poales > Poaceae > Aegilops > Aegilops speltoides. The sequence continues at coordinate 416,155,473 of CM038142.1, read as the reverse complement.
CGTTTACCAAAAGAAAAACGGGCGGGTTCTCGTCTTGCGTCGTTCTCTCGCTTTCTGGTTTCGTGTTTTCGAGCGGGGCTCGTGCCTACTGCCCCTCACCCAAGCGCCTCGTGAGCGGGGGCTGGGTGCGGTGCGCGCACGTCGAGCGTGATCGGACCAGCCCCGAGCATGCAGAGGCTTCCCCCCGGGGACCAGGGAACGGCCACCACACGTGTACCTAGCCGTGGTCTAGCAATTAGTCCCTCGCAAAGGCCCCGTGGGAGGACCAGACCCTCGCGAGCCTACAACAGGCTCGCCGTGAGAAGACAAGCGTTGCTGCGGCATCAGGGCTCACACGAAGCCCGCGGGATCAAAGATAAGTCATAACAACCACCCTGCCTGAGGCTGCAAACCTGAAGGGTCACACCATAGCTGCTACTTCAAAAGCATTTCTTAATCATATACGTCACAAGGGCCCACCCTTTTCAAAATGCTCTAATGAGGAGGCGTTCAAGTTTCTGTCATACAAGTTAAAGCAAAAAGAAGTGCGGGCCTAGCTGGGTGTGCCCTCTTCATCACCTCCATCCGCGCCGCTCGCACTGCCCGAGTCGTCGCGGCCATTCTCTTCATCACCACCGCCTGTGCCACCTGCTCCGGCCGCAAGCACGACCGTGTCATCCTCAGGAGCAAAATCTTCCACCAGCGCATCCACATGGTCATCCACACATCTGGCAAGTCTGTCCTGAGTAGACACGGGCGCGGGGGCTAGCACAGCATTGAAGTCGAAGTGGGAGTCGCAGCTGAGGAGGTTGCTGAAGACATGCGAGAACGTGCACCCAAGAAGGCCCCGGCTCCTCTCCCCAACAAGCTTGCGAGCCTTCGTGGCCCGATCCTCCAGGCGGGTCACAATGTCGATGAAGAAGTTGAGGTGACTGGCGTAGTCTTTCTCGTGCGGATGAGGAGCGCTCTCGTTGCAGATGGTGCCCAAGGCGCGACTCGCTCCGGCTCGGAGATCCTGGAGCAACGAGCCATGCTCGCGTTGCAGCATCAGGCGATGGTTCGCTTCATTCGCAGCCCTTTCCGCAAGGGATGCGGTGTCCTTGACTTGCTGCTGAAGGGAGGATAACTCGGCACGGTCAGAGGCCAAGGCGGATTCAGAAGAAGCCAGAGCCTCCTTGGCGGCATTCTCAAGCCGTTCTGCAGATTCCAGCTTCACCTTTAGGATGGTTGTCCTGCCCTCAAGCTCGGCTTTGAGCAGCTCCACCTCCATGCAGTGCCCTTCAGCCAAGTCCGCGCGCGCCTTCGCCACCTTCTCCTCAACCTCCAGCTGGACCCAGCCTTCTCGGTGGTGACGGCGTCCTCAGCCGCGGCTACCTGGCGCTCCCTCACCTCCAACCACTCCGACACCAGGCTATGCTCCACAGCCTCCAACGCCAGGTCATCTTGGCGCCTCAGAAGCTCCGCCTCGACAAGAGGCGCTTTGCCCGGCGACGCGGCCAAGAGGGCACGCCGCTCCTTGATCTCCTTCTCAAGGGCGGTGTTTGAACACAGGAGCTCCCGCTCTCGCTCCTTGGTTGCCTTGCGACGGCGGTTGGCGGCTTTGGCCTCCTTCAGGGCGCGAGCGCAAGCCTCATGAGAAGTTGCGAGGGAGGCCGCCGCAAGCGCGTCGGCCTGATCACGCCGAAGCCACCCAAGGTTGATGGAAACCTTCAGCTGGTGCCATTCGCGCGCCAACTGGTGGTCCTTTGCCTCGAGCCGGGTGTCGACGTCGGCTAGTTCTCCACCAAGCCGGATCATCACGCGCATCGCCTCGCCCAAAGAAAAGAGCCACTAAACAATTTCAATATGGTCTTCTACTCTTGCCCCCAAAGAAAAGAAAATAAAACTATTTACATGGGAAAGCTCCCAACAAGTAAGAAGAAGGACGAGAAATCTTTTGGGGTTTTCATTTAATTACTACTACAACAAGCATGGAAATTAAACTAACTAACTTTTTGGTTTTTTCTTAAGGTTTATCAAACACACAAGAAGAAAGCTAGAAAAAGAAATTAAACTAGCATGGATAATAAAAAGAAAGAGTATGAGCACCGACAACTAGAATTGTGTGTGAACATAAATGTAAAGTCGGTGAGAAATATGTACTCCCCCAAGCTTAGGCTTTTGGCCTAAGTTGGCCTATTGCCAAGGACCGCAGCTACTCTCCCCGGTGTACTGAGGAGTGTCATCAGGATACCACTGACTAGCGATCTCCTCCGGATCCCACTGATAAGATGATGGACGATAAGGGTCCAGTGGAGGTTCCGTCTCAGGCTCTGGAGCGGATGTCTGGCCTCGATGAGCGTACACCGCTTCCGGCAAGACAAGGTAATTATCTGCAGTCAAATCAAACAACAAAGGCGCAGGAAGGGTAATAACCTCATTGTGTTTCTTATTAAATCTTAGGTTATACAGAAGCATCTTATCTTTGTTATCAACAATAAACTCATGCGCTACCATGCTCCTGTAATCTAAAAGGGAAAGAGGCAAGTTTGTCTCCTCTTTCTCATAGTGCCTAATAGGTATCTCAAAATGTTTAGTAAGGCGTGCAGCATAGATACCTCCAAAGATGGGGCCTTTTGTATGGTTCAGGCTTAGCCATTTAGCAATAACGGCACCCATACTAAAACTATTATCACCAAACAAAGCATGGAACAGAATAATAATATCAGGAACACTGAAGTTTCCACTGTTTCCATGACCAATTAAACATCGACTAGCAAATATGGCAAAGTAGCGTAAGACAGGAAAATGTATGCTAGTGATTCTCGCATCAGAACCCTTCTTCGGATCCCCCACAGTAATAGTGTTAACAAAACCATCCACATCTTTACGATGTGGTTCATCTAAGCTGCCCTCAAAGGGTATTCTACATACCGCGCAAAAATTACGTAATGACATTTCCTTGAACTCATCATATAAATGAAATGATACTGAATGAGGTGAATTCTTAGGATAGTAATTAAAGTTTTGCACGAAAGTATTGGTGAGTAAGAAATACTGATCGATCTGGTCGTGGAGGAAGTTGGTGAGGCCCGCATTTTCAACCAAAGAATAAAAGTCTTCATAAATCCCGGCTTCCCTCAAGAAATTATCACAAGGCCATTCACACGGCCGTACTTCCGCTACGCGAGGAAGATTATACTTGGCCTTTTCCTTCTCTTTAGCTTGTTTATCCTTGGAGCCTTGGCTAGAAGAGCCCCTCAAAAATCTCTCTATCATTTTCTGAAGTTTTAGTAACTTCAAAATAAAAGTGAATCAAACTAAACAAGATTGGTAGAAACTACTCCTACAAGTTCCTAGAGCCTATATCATGCATTAGAATTACTTGGGACCTCATAATTTTGACATGCAAGCTCAAGAACAGGGTCACCTATGCAGCAAAAATTTGCAATGAATAAAGCACTAGAACAAAAACTAATTGGATCAATGGAGGAGTCACATACCAAGCAACAATCTCCCAAAGCAGTTTTGTGAATGGAGCTTTGAGCAAGGAGATCGAAAATCGCAGCAAAATGAGCTACAACTCGTGCTTGAGCTGGATGGGGATTTTTTTGGGAGGAAGATGGAGTGTGTGGGTGCAGGAATAAGTGGAGGGGGGCCACCGTGGGCCCACGAGACAGGGGGCGCGCCCAGGGGGTGTGGGCGCGTCGTCCACCCTCGTGGCCTCGTGCTTGCCCCCCCCCCTCCCCTGCAGTGTTCTTAGTGCCTAAAATTCTCAAATATTCCATAAAAATCATACTAAATTTGCAGGCCATTTGGAGCACTTTTATTTTCGGGATATTTTTTATTGCAGGATAATTCAAAAAACAGACAGATAATACTATTTTTTCTTTATTTATTCTAATTAACAGAAAGTGAAAAGAGGGTACAGAAGGTTGTGCCTTCTAGTTTCATCCATCTCATGATCATCAAAGTGAATCCACTAACAAGATTGATCAAATCTTGTTAACAAACTCATTTCGAATAACACGGAATCGGAGAAATTTCGAATGACACTAGGTTACCTCAACGGGGATATGAACATCCTCAACAATAAGAATATCATACTTTTTCTTGACAGTAGAAAGAGGAAATTCAAAACCTCCAATAATAATAGTTGGAACTTTTCCAATAGAATTGATGTTATGAACTTGAGGTTGTTTCCTCAGAAAGTGTACCGTATGCTCATTATCATTAACATGAAAAGTGACATTGCCTTTGTTGCAATCAATAACAGCCCCTGCAGTATTCAAAAAGGGTCTACCAAGGATAATCGACATAGTATCATCCTCGGGAATATCAAGAATAACAAAGTCCGTTAAGATAGTGACATTTGCAACCACAATAGGCACATCCTCACAAATGCCGACAAGTATAGCAGTTGATTTATCAACCATTTGCAAAGATATTTTAGTAGGTGACAACTTATTCAATTCAACTCTATGATATAAAGAGAGAGGCATAACACTAACACCGGCTCCAAGATCACAAAGGGCAGTTTTAACATAGTTTCTTTTAATAGAGCATGGTATAGTTGGTACCCCTGGATCTCCGAGTTTCTTTGGTATTCCACCCTTAAAAGTGTAATTAGCAAGCATGGTGGAAATTTCAGCTTCTGGTATCTTTCTTTTATTTGTAATGATATCCTTCATGTATTTAGCATAAGGATTTAATTTAAGCATATCAGTTGAGCGCATACATAAGAACATAGGTCTAATCATTTCAGCAAAATGCTGAAAATCCTCATCATCCTTTGTCTTGGATGGTTTGGGAGGAAGGGGCATGGGTTTCTGAACCCATGGTTCTCTTTCTCACTGTGCTTCCTAGCAACAAAATCTCTCTTATCATAACGTTGATTCTTTGATTGTGGGTTATCAAGATCAACAGCAGGTTCAATCTCTACATCATTATTATTGCTAGGTTGAGCATCAACATGAACATTATCATTAACATTATCACTAGGTTCATGTTCATCACCTGATTGTGTTTCAGCATCAGAAATGGAAATATTATTGGGATTCTCAAGTGTGTCTAAAACAGGTTCACTAGAAGCATGCAAAGTCCTATCATTTTTCTTTTTCTTCTTTTTAGAAGAACTAGGTTCCTCTAAATTATTTCTCTGAGAATCTTGCTCGATTCTCTTAGGGTGGCCTTCAGGATACAAAGGTTCCCGAGTCATTCTACCAGTTCTAGTAGCCACTCTAATAGCAAAATCATGTTTATTATTTAATTCATCGAGCAAATCACTTTGAGCTTTAAGTACTTGCTCAGCTTGAGTGGTAACCATAGAAGCATATTTGCTAATGAGTTTAAGTTCACCTTTAACTCTAGCCATATAATCACTCAAGCGTCCTATCTCGAAAGCATTATTCTTTAATTCTCTACCAACATAAGCATTAAAACTTTCTTGTCTAGCCATAAAGTCATCAAATTCATCCAAGCATGGGCTATGAAATTTAGTAGACAGGATTTCAACTTTATCATATCTATAGAGAGAATTTACCTTTACTACCTATGTCGAGTTATCAAGACAATGTGTTTCTTCAATAGGCGGTATATTAAGACCATGTATTTCTTCAATAGGAGGTAAATTCTTAACATCTTCAGCTTTAATACCTTTTTCTTTCATTGATTTCTTGACCTCTTGCATATCTTCAGGACTGAGAAATAGAACACCCCTCTTCTTCGGAGTTGGTTTAGGAATAGGCTCAAGAGTTGGCTCAATTGGCTTAGGAATTGCCTCAGGAATTGGCTCAGGAAGAGTCCAATTATTTTCATTAGTCAACATATTATTCAATAGTAATTCAGCTTGGTCGACTGTTCTTTCCCTGAAAACACAACCAGCACAACTATCCAAGTAGTCCTTGGAAGCATCGGTTAGTCTATTATAAAAGATATCAAGTATTTCATTTTTATTAAGAGGATGTTCAGGCAAAGCATTAAGTAATCGGAGAAGCCTCCCCCAAGCTTGTGGGAGACTCTCTTCTTCGATTTGCACAAAATTATATATTCCACACAAGGCAGTATGTTTCTTATGAGCAGGGAAATATTTAGCAGAGAAGTAATAAATCATATCCTGGGGACTACGCACACAACCAGGATCAAGACAATTAAACCAAGTTTTAGCATCACCCTTTAATGAGAACGGAAATATCTTAAGGATATAATAATAGCGGGATTTCTCATCATTAGTGAACAGGGTGGCTATATCATTTAACTTGGTAAGATGTGCCACAACAGTTTCAGATTCATAGCCATAAAAAGGATCGGATTCGACTAAAGTAATTATCTCAGGATCTACAGAGAATTCATAATCCTTATCAGTAACACAGATAGGTGAAGTAGCAAAAGCGGGGTCAAGTTTCATTCTAGCATTAAGAGATTGCTGCTTCCATTTAGCTAATAACTTCTTAAGATCATATCTATCTTTGCAAGCAAAAATAGCTCTAGCAGCTCCTTCATCCATAACATAACCCTCAGGAACAACAGGCAATTCATAATCAGGGGGAGAATCTTTATCATCACTATCATCAATAATTTCATTCTCTCTAACCCTAGCAAGTTGTTCATCAATGTGAAAAACTCGTAGGCATTGGATCAGTGATGGATAATTATGTCGGATGCGATTCCTTGTGTAATAGCTATAACATAGGGTGACACAGAACTAGCTCCAGTTCATCAATGTGATGTAGGCATGTATTCTGAATATAGTCATACGTGCTTATGGAAAAGAACTTGCATGACATCTTTTGTCCTACCCTCCTGTGGCAGCGGGGTCCTAGTGGAAACTAAGGGATATTAAGGCCTCCTTTTAATAGAGAACCGGAACAAAGCATTAGCACTTAGTGAGTACATGAACTCCTTAAACTACGGTCATCACCGAGAAGTATCCCGATTATTGTCACTTCGGGGTTGTCGGATCATAACACATAATGGGTGACTATAGCTAGACTTGCAAGATAGGATCAAGAAGTCACATATATTCATGAAAACATAATAGGTTCAGATCTGAAATCATGGCACTCTGGCCCTAGTTACAAGCATTAAGCATAGCAAAGTCATAGCAACATCAATCTCAGAACATAGTGGATACTAGGGATCAAACCCTAACAAAACTAACTTGATTACATGGTAAATCTCATCCAACCCATCACCGTCCAGCAAGCCTACGATGGAATTACTCACGCACGGCGGTGAGCATCATGAAATTGGTGATGGAGGATGGTTGATGATGACGACGGCGATGTATCCCCCTCTCCGGAGCCCCGAACGGACTCTAGATCAGCCCTATCGAGAGAGATTAGGGCTTGGCGGCGGCTCCGTATCGTAAAACGCGATGAAACTTTCTCTCTGATTTTTTTCTCCGTGAAATGGAATATATAGAGTTGGAGTTGAGGTCGGTGGAGCATCAGGGGGCCCACGAGACAAGGGGCGCGCCCAGGGGGAGGGGGCGCACCCCCCACCCTCGTGGACAGGGTGTGGGCCCCTTGGCCTTGATTCTTTCGCCAGTATTTTTTATATTTTCCAAAAGTTATCTCCGTGGATTTTCAGGTCATTCCGAGAACTTTTGTTTTCTGCCCAATAAACAACACCATGGCAGTTCTGCTGAAAACAGCGTCAGTCCGGGTTAGTTTCATTCAAATCATGCAAGTTAGAGTCCAAAACAAGGGCAAAAGTGTTTGGAAAAGTAGATACGTTGGAGACGTATCAGCCAGCCTCTTCCAGACGCGGGCAAGCCGACGGTCGGTGAGCTTCACATGCCCCCAGCCGGAGCTAGGCATGGCCAGTGCTCGAGGGGTCAGAAGCAGGGGGTGGCGCGTACCAACTTCAACAAACAACCATTGCTTTCTGAACCCCTTTGCGGCAGGAGATAGCTCGAAGTCAAACCCCGAGCCAGTAATCGCCGCAACAGCTTCGAAGGTCACGCACCCCGAGCGTTGGTGGGCATGGACCAATCAGAGCAAGAAGAAAATGGCAAAACAGGGCCACAGAAGGAGCAATGCCGACCATGGCCTCGCAAAGGAAGGCAAAGACGGCAAGGAGGATGATGGAGCGGGGGTCCAGGTGCAGCAGGTGGATCTGGTAGTGCGAAATTATGGCATTAAAGAAAGGAGAGAAGGGGGAATCAGGCCCGCGAAGAGAGCATGGAGATAGATGGGGATCTCGGTGGCACTCATATCACCCACAAGCCAAGACGCAGGCCAGACGGCCGCCACTTTCCGCTCGTTGGAAACTCCTAAGCTTGGGGATGCCCCAGAAGGCATCCCCTCTTTCGTCTTCGTTCATCGGTAACTTTACTTGGAGCTATATTTTTATTCGCCACATGATATGTGTTTTGCTTGGAGCGTCTTGTATGATATTAGTCTTTGATTTTTAGATAACCACAATCATCTTTGCTGTACACACCTTTTGGGAGAAACCCACTTGATTGGAATTTATTAGAATACTCCATGTGCTTCACTTATATCTTTTGAGGTATATAGTTTTGCTCTAATACTTCACTTAAATCTTTTAGAGCATGGCGGTGGCTTAATTTTGTCGAAATTGTTAATCTCTCATGCTTCACTTATAATATTTTGAGAGTCTCTTAAAACAGCATGGTATTTGCTATGGTTATAAAATTGGTCCTAGAATGATGGGCATCCAAGTTGGGTATAATAAAAACTATCATAGGAAGTGAATTGGATGCTATGATCAATTTGATACTTAATAATTGTTTTGAGATATGGAGGTGGTGATATTAGAGTCATGCTAGTTGGGTGATTACGAATTTAAAGAATGCTTGTGTTGAAGTTGACAAGTCCTGTAGCATGCACGTATGGTAAAAGTTGTGTAACAAATTTATTGCATGGGGTGCTTTTTGATTACCTTCCCTTGAGTGGAGGTCGGGGGCGCGCGATGATTAACTCCTACCAACCTCCCCCATAGGAGCATGCATAGTAGTACTTTGCTTCGAGGGCTAATAAAACTTTTGCAATAAGTATATGAGTTCTTTACGACTAATGTTGAATCCATGGATTATACGCACTTTTACCTTTCCATCATTGCTAGCCTCTCTGGTACCGTGCATTGCCCTTTCTCACCTTGAGAGTTGGTGCAAACTTCGCCGGTGCATCCAAACCCCTTCATACGATATGCTCTATCACACATAAACCTCCTTATATCTTCCTCAAAACAACCACCTTACCTACCTACTATGGCATTTCCATAGCCATTCCGAGATATATTGTCATGCAACTTTCCACCGTTCCGTTCCTTTTTCATGACACGCATCATCATTGTCATATTGCCTTGCATGATCATGTAGTTGACATCGTATTTGTGGAAAATCCACCATGCAAAAAATTCATACATGTCACTCTTGATTCATTGCCCATCCCGGTACACCGTCGGAGGCGTTCATATAGAGTCATATCTTGTTCTAGTTTTGAGTTGTAATTCATGAGTTGTAAAGAAATAGAAGTGTGATGATCATCATTATTGGAGCATTGTCCCCAAATAAAAAAGAAAGAAAAGAAAGGCCAAATAAAAAAAAGGCCAAAGAAAAAAAGAAAAAAAAAGAAAGGCCAAAAGAAAAAAGAAAGGCCAAAAAAAGAAAAGAAAAGAAAAGAAAAAAGGGGGCATGCTGCAAGAGCAGGGCAGACCTTGTTCATCCCTTCCTGATTGATCATTGTTGACTGCTCGAGGGCCGGCTCCAAGGCCAGCGGGGGTCCAACTGGGGCGAATGACTTCCCCTTCTTCTTCCTTTGCTGCGGAGACATGGTGGAAGCCAGGAAGGGGGAATGGCGCTGGCACCAGATCTAGGAAGGGAAGGAACAAAGGCCAAGCGCGACAATCTACAAGGGCAAGCTACTCTGGCAACGGGCAGCCTCCAGGCTTGGCGGATTTCAAGGCAGTGTGGGGAAGTGGAGACGCCCATGTCCCATCAATCGCCACACATCGTTCAAGGCCGCAAGCGGTTAGGCCCCATGGCGCTCCGCACTTGCCCTTTGGCTTCGCCAAGAAGCCAAGTCCGATCGTGCCTTGGGCCCGAGGGCTAATGTCGGCGTTCTGGATATGGAGGTACCCATACTTGCCTGCCTACGGCCCACTATGTGGCTCCACTGACGACCTGGTATGGCCCAGCTTCGGCATCAACAACTCAAGAACCTCGCGAGGGGCCAAGCTTCGCAAGGCGGACGGTGCCAAGACCTCTAAGGGGATCGGCCTCCTCAGGCAGGCTCTGGAGGGGCGGAGACTCCTATATAAGGTGTACCTCACGAGGCGAGGCTGACATTAGCCATGACGACCAAGTCCAGGCGGGCGCCAGCAGGCGTAGAGGACTAGTTTCCTCTTTGGTGCAAAGGAGGCAAGCAGCAGGCACGGAGTCCCAAGGAATCGACCAAAGGTTTCCATTCTGGTGCAACAAGACCAAGACCGCCAGGACGGCAGGACGAAGGTCATCGCCGATCCCACCGCAGCGTCACGACCAGAGGCTTCGCAGGCGAAGACCACTTTAGTCAGGATAGGATGTACTTCCTGTCCCCCTTCAAATTTGGCCATTGTGGGATCCCTTCCCGCCAACATTTGGGAAGAGGACCAAGGCCACTATAAATAGGACCTAGCCACCACCATAGAGGGGGATCGGATCCATTCTCACGCGACCACCTCACCAACTCTCCCAAGCTCAAGTACACCTCACCTCCTGAGGCTAGTTCATCCACTGTACTAGTTCATCCTCAACCCCTCGAGGCAATCCACCAAAATGCTGGAGTAGGGTATTACACCTCAAGGTGACCCAAACCAGGATAAACTGCTATGTCTTTCTGTCCCTTTGATCTCAACATGCTAGGCTTAGAGGATCGCGAGTAGGCAGGCTGGGTAGGTTGAGATCTTTGCACGCACCCCAGAGTTCGAACCTATCAAGGGTTTGCGGAACCCGAAGTCCGACAGTCGCAACGCACGGTCACATTGCTAGTAAAAGAAAAAGGCATGCCACGTTCGTGTCGCACCTCCACATGCCCGGGAATCGAGAGTACTCCACGGCCCGTCTGGCACACCACATAGATAGGGAAGGCGTGTTGCGAAGAATTTTCACTTTCATGTGGGACCGCAGTTGAGCAAACCGACTATTAGCAAACCACACACCCTGCCCGCCGCGTTGGAAAACAGAAACGAGGAGGGGAAGATCTAGCTGTATCACGGAAACCAAAACATTTGGTGTCAGATGGGGCTTGTTGATAAAGTAGGAGCACTCCATACTACTACTCCTACTATGAAGTTTTTACTACAACTACTACCACTATACAACTAGGTACATGCACGGCACAACATCGTAGGACCAAAAAATGGGAAGATCCTGTTTTGGGTGATTTATATTTATTTTTCAGTCAACGTAGCATGAATAATATGATGTGGGTGGCACCCATGAAGCTTATGTGGCTTGGTTGCATGGCTAGGAAAGGCTAGAGAAAAATAAATAGATAATGTGTTTAGAGTGCACTCCACTAAATAGATACTTTGGATCCATTGCAACGCACGGGCCGGCACATTGCTAGTAGTATCAAACAAATTCCAGGTTTGGCACGAATTCGTAATGCGGGGGCACAACAAGGCCTGGCGCAGGAGTTACATTTCCCTCTCGGGGCCCATGGGACCGAGCTTCAGTGGCTTAGTGCACCGACCTATGAGTCAATGACATGTGGACCTTAAATGCGGTTGGCCCACATGTCATTCTCATGAAAGCGGAGCGGCGGTGGGACCGAGAGGGGTGAGGCGCAGGTCAGCAAATGAGGCTTGCCTGCTCCCCTCCCATGCTCCGATCCGTACTCCCGCACCACTAATTTTCATCCAATGGTTATAATATATTTCCTCGTGTGGGTCATCTATAGCCTCAAAGAAAGGTAAACAAAGGTCGTATTTCCAGGAAATATTGTCCTAAATGAATCTGTACACACATGCAAGACCCTTTCCTTTCCTGCTCGTCCTCCTCCGGATCATCAGCTGCGTTGACAATGCCGATGCCAACGCCTGAGCATCGCAACAAGTGCCTGCCTAATCCATGTAACACGCTGTGGCAGCAGCGAGTACCACCTCCTCCACGCCAACATCAGTGTCTAGGCCATGCACATGCAGCTGCACCCATAGTATTTTACCACATGTTCGACTGTAGTACCACACCGATCTTGGACGAGACCATGGAGCTTGTGGCCAAGAAAATTCTTTGTCCGGCCGATGCATGTCGAGGTGCTTGACTGTTGTGACATGCCGCATGAAGTTTAGTAGCTCGCTCTCCAGATGAGCGGCAGAGTGCTGCTCCCGATCGTTAGTGGTGCGGCGGCAACAACTATGGTGGGAGCTCGGGTGGGAGCCAGTGATCTACCCAGGGCACAAAGCTCGACTTGGGCTCGAGATTCCGACTGCTTGCACCATCCCGAGGATGTACCACTCAGCGAAGAGGCTTGAATGCTGGATACGTATAGGCTTGTGCTCGTGGACGGGAGCAACCTGCTCAACGGATATCGGTCTATGAACGGGATGTACTCGACGTAGTTGAGCCTGTGAGCCTAGAGGCGTTCCTGCCGTCGTACGTTGACGCGTGGCTCAACGGTGTGCGGCCACGTGCCAGCGTACGACGGCTACGGGGAAGCGACATCAGTGTGGTTCGAGATGACCAGCTGGCCGTTGTCGCGGCGGCGTTCGCAATTCACTCGTTCGAGTTGAACCAGCCGGTGGTGGCATGGCCGTGGCGAGGGTGCCACAACTGGACATCGGGCTGTTATGAAGCATAGATGTCCATGGAAGGAAACTATGGAAATTGTGCAAAAAGATACCCACACCCCTCTCCACATTTGCAAATAAGGCCTTCCCTCATTTATCCTTTTCTCCCACAAGATAAACTAATCATACAAATGCATCTTGATGTTTCGTGTAACGCACGGGCATCTTGCTAGTAAGAAATAAATCTCGAGTTTGGCACGAGTTCGTGCAGCGGTACCACTAGAAGGCCTGGTGCAGGAGTTACATTTACCTCTCGGGGCCCACGGGACTGAGCTTCAGCGCCTTACTACACCAGCCTTTGAGTCAATAACACGTGGACCCGATAGGTGGCTGTTCCACATGTCCTTCTCCCGAAGGCAGATGGGCGGTTGGGCTGAGAGGGGTGAGCCGCAGGTCGGGGGACATGTGGTGTCATGGGTTCGAGCGGCATCGTTGGAATCGCATATGGCTGTGGGAATCGCTGACATTTCAGCTGGCCCACGTCATGCACACAAAGGCAGAGGGCGGTGTAGCCGAGAGGGGTGAGGCGCACGTCGGGGGATGTGGTGTCGTGGGTTGGAGCGGCGTCATGGGAATCGTGAGTGGCAGTGTATAAAACGTGATGGTCGTCGTAGTTCAACTTCCATGGACAAGCTGTCATGTCTACTAACACATTCATTGCATACCGATCACTAGAAATTTCGGGCTAGAAATTTAGTTTTAAAATTAATTTGAATCTGGCTAGAAATTTCGGGCTATATGCTGTTTGGGACAGATTTGGAGGCTGACTTGTGGGTCTACTAGGTTGACGTCTACGAAAGGCTTTGCCAACTTAGTCCATAAACGATTCTAGCAGCAGTGATTGTTGGATGTTAATCCAACGGCCGTCTTGCTACTTCAATATCGATCTTCTTGCTCCGACCACCCAAACCAGTCTGCGGTGGGACTGCTGCTCCCTCCTCCGTGGCATTGTCTTGCCGCTCGAGCCGCACCGCCCCACCCTACTCCATTGCTGGCCAGGTCATTCCTCTACTCACCCACACCTCCTGTTATTTTCCGGTGACGGCAGCCAGACCTGTAAAGCCTCGTACTCCCCATCGCGTGGGCAACCATTGACGAGTCTTCCCCGGCTCCGTGTCGTTCCCTTCCTAGGCCTCGCCATCGTCCACCGCCATGGTGCTCTCGGTGCGGCCTGGTCAACATGGTCAATGAACGACATCCATCGGACGTGGACTATACGTGGAGAGGCTGATAGCTGGGTCCACGACCGCACACAAGGAAATGCCTCCTTATTACGCGCAAAATAATGATTCCTCCACCTAACATCTGGACCCACCAGAAGGGCCTCTGTATTTCGCGAAAAAAATGTGCCCCCGCTGACAGGTCGGACCCACCAGCTATATCTTCGCATGCAAGGAAGTGCCTCCTTGTTACGCACAAAAAAATGAATAGTCCCCCTGCTAGCTGGAACCCACCATAGTGGGAGGCTGACTTGTGGGCCTACCAAGTTGACGGGGACGGAGGGCTTTGTCAACTTAGTCAATATGAACGATTCTAGCTCCAGTTACCGTACGATATTCATCCAACGGCCGTAGTGCTTCTTCAACCTATGGTCTTCTTGCTCGAGCCGCCCAAACCAGCGCCGGTCGTGCCGCGTGCTCCTGCCTCCCGTGACCGGCTGTGATGCCGCAGAGGCCTTACCGCCCCCTACTACTCCCACCGCTGGCCAGGCCATCCCTCTACTCACCCACACCCCTTCTTATTCTTCGGCGACGGCAGCCTCACACCACAGCCGAACCAGTGAACCCTCGTACTCCTCTCCGCGTGGGCATGCACTGCCGCGTCTTCCATGGCTTCGTGTCTTCCCCTTTCTAGGCCTCGCCGTCGTCCACCGCCTTGGTGCTCTCTGCGCGGCGTGGTCAATGTGGTCAACGACCGACGTCCATCGGAAGAGTACTGTACGTGCAGAGGCTGACAGCTGGGTTCACGGCAGCAGCAAGGAAGTGCATCCTTATTACGCGGAAAATAATGATTCCACCAATTGACAGCAGGGACGGGCAACCGTATTTCGCGAAATAAACGTTTCCCCCTGACTGCTGGGACCTACCAGCTACATCTTCGCACACAAGGAAGTGCGTCCATATTAGGGCAAAAAAAATGATTCACCCCCTGACTGCTGGGACCCACCAGCTACATCTTCGCAGGCAAGGAAGTGCCTGACAGTCGGGATCCACCTGGTTGAAGCATACGTAGCATTATCATTCTGGTCACGAACGTATATGTACATACTGGTCGATGTAGAGGAGCGCACGTGTCGTAGTAGAGGCGCGCACGTAGCATGTACACGTATATCTGACGGCGAGGTGCAAGAAAGAAAATCGACCATGTACGTATATATCTGAGCGGTCTCGAACGCCTACTCGCACATACGTACAGCCAAGGCTCGTGTACATGGATGGGTCGAAACGGAGAAACTGCGTCGTCATCGTGTTCATGGGGAGCCAATCGGCTGGGTCGGAACAGAATGCGTCATCGTGTTCATCGGGAGGGCCTGGACGGAACAGCCGATGTAAACAAGGCCTGGCGTACCGCACAAAGGAGGAAACGGCCTTGTGCTCGACCGGTCATGGTCGAAACGGGATCCTGTTCATCGGGGAAGGTCTCGCGTACCGCAAAACGTAGGAAACGGACTTCTGTTGGACCTCCTACAGTCGAAACGGGGTCTTGTTGATTGGGAGGGGTGTGGCGTACCGCAAAATGGAGAAACGGACTTGTATTGGAGCGCCACGGTCGAAACAGGGGTCCTGTTCATCGGGAGGGGTGTGGCGTACCGCAAAACAGGACTCCATGGGATACTGTGCATTTCCACCGTTGACCTCCTCCAGCCTCCACGGGCTACTGTTCATCCACCGTCGACCTCCTCCAGCCTCCACCTACGACTGTTCATCCACGGGCTCCTGTTCATCCAGCCTCCACCGCGCGCTACTCCACAGGCTACTATTCCACCAGCCGTCTCCATGGAGTCCTGTTCAACCACCCCTCCATCAGCTACTATTCATCCAGCCCTCCACCGGCTACTGTTCAACCAGCCCTCCACGGGGTCGTCCTGTTCATCTAGCCCTCCACGGGGTCATGTTCATCCAGCCCCAATCGGCTCGATCGGGGTCCTGTTCATCCAGAGGCAACACCACGGGGTCCTGTTCATCCACCCCCACCAGGAACTATTCATCCACCCCCCCCCCCCAAACAACGCTCACTGTTCATCAAGGGAAGGAGATAGCAGGGTTTGATCGGCTTGATTAGCGGCGATTCTATGAAGAATCGATCGGGTTGAGAGCGTAGCTAGTGCAATCGCTCGGGTTTAGTTAGACCCCAACGCCTCGCTCGGGTTCAGTTAGAGGCCCACGCCTCGCACACACACGCCAGCGTCGTGTCACGAGAAAGCGCAGCATCGCTCGTCCCCGACCACCCACCGTGAAGGGAACTCCCCAAAATTTTCCTCGCCCTCACTTCTACCACGGTTTTTTCTGTCATGGACGGCCCAAAGAATGTCATGCAGCTGCGTCTCCGGGCCGCCCAGGATGAAAAGCCCATTTTCTGTCATGATTTTTTGTCATAGAAATAGGAGCCCACCACATCTATGATAATACCAGGTTTTGTCACAATTATCGTCATAGAAGTGTCATAACTATGACAGGAAAATTTTTGTTCGGCCCAAAATGTCACGGATGTGTCTTCTTTTTGTAGTGTAGGCACACAATTTCAGAATTTATTTCTCCAACCACATCCCCATCCATCAAATTTCCTCAGTATCTCCCACCCCCACCTCTCCCCCCTCCCCCGCACCTCCCCCTACCATCAGCTCAAACCGCCGCCGCCGCAACCATAGCTTCAACCACACCTACATTCTGCTTGGATCCAGTCAGGTAACCCATCGATCTCTATCACGGCCCCGGCCTGATTGCTTAAATGGCGCCTGCGAAACATCCTCATGCCTACAAATCCCCACCCCCCTACCTCCAGAGCATCGCTGCGCAAGCCTAACCACATATCATGTGGAGGTCGAGGAGCTAATAGCGGTTCATGGCGCGATGGTTGTTGTGCGTGTTGACCCAGAGGAACACCTTGCCTCTGTCGCCCTGACATGGTGCAGGCTCTGGCCCAGAAGAAGTGCCTCGATGACTACCCCCCAGGACTTAACAGGTATGGTCTGACCAGCTAAATCTTACAAATACCACTTGCAATGGCTGTGTTTTGTAAGGTTGATGTATTAAGCATGTTCGTGCCTTGTTTATTTCAGTACTGCACACTGTATGATGTTCAAGTATTAACTGTCCAGTTCAATTTCACCAATACCAGCAACAAACTTATAATACATTACTCAGGATATCACTAGAGATGCTGCCCATTTGCTATTTTTTGTGGATGTTAACCCTATTGTACTTAACATGCTTGTACATGTACTTACGCGGGGTTATAGCGGCCGATGATGTTGTTTACCATCGAGGTTAGCTGCATCCTGTGTCTTACAGTATTTCTCATCATTTGTGCAGTTGCAGTTTAATTTCTACCATTTACTAGTTGCATGTAGGTACACATCTCAGCTGCACTGATCATGCTTTGAACCGGAGGAACAGCTCGCCTCCACCGCCACTGGCTTTGGGCGGGCTCTGGCCAAGATGAAGTGCCCCAGCAACTACCTCTCAGGACTTACCAAGTATGTACTCACCAGTTCAATCTTACCAATACCAGTTGCAATTAATGGCTATGTTTTGTATGGTCGATGTATTAAGCATGTTCTAGTAAACATGTCCAACACGTTTTAGCTACTTTCCCTACCCTTTTATAGACAATTGGGCCATTATCTGCTCTGGCAGCACCTGCCTTGTGATGTTTAACCCTGCCAATTGCATTTTTATCAGTACCGGTTTCAATGGCTATTAAGCTTGTTGCAATTAATAGTTGAATCCATTTTCAAACTGTTGTATTTCAATGACTGCAAACTTAAAAACATGACTTGGGATGCTGTTAAGCCTGTTGTAATTAACAGTTGTATCCATTTTTTAATCTGTCCCTTTGCTACCATGCTACTCTCCGCAATGAAGATATAGTAGAGATGCTTCCTATTTGCTATTTTTGGTGGATGCTAACCATGTTGTACTTAACATGCCTATCCATGTACTTACGCAGGGCCATAACGGGCAATGCTGTTGTTTGTCGTCGAGGTTAGCTGCATCCCATGTCTTATAGTATTTTACATCATTTGTGCAATTGCATTTTGGCTTCTAACATTGACTTGCTTCTTGTAGGTACACATGTCGGGGGCACTGATCCACGCTTCAACCCGGAGGAAGAGCTCGTCTTCGCCGCCGCTGACTTTGGGCGGGCTCTGGCCAAGATGAAGTGCCCCAGCAACTACCTCTCAGGACTTACCAAGTATGAACTCACTAGTTCAATCTTACCAATACCAGTTGTAATTAATGGCTATGTTTTGTACGGTCGATGTCTTAAGCATCTTGTAGTAAACATGCCTAAGACGTTTTAGCTATTTTCCCTACCTTTTTACAAACAACTGGGCCATTATCTGCTCTGGTAGCACCTGCCTTGTGATGTTTAACTCTGCAATTGCATTTTTATTAGTGCCGGTTTCAATGGCCATTAAGCCCGTTGCAATTAACAGTTGTATCCATTTTTAAACAGTTGTATTTCAATGGCTACAAACTTACAAAACATGAATTAGGATGTTGTTAAGCCTGTTGCAATTAACAGTTGTATCCATTTTTTAATCCGTCCCTTTGCTACCATGCTACTCTTTCGCAATGAAGATATCACAGATGCTGCCGTTTTTTTACCATTTGCTATTTTTTGGTGGATGTTAACCCTGTTGTAGTTAACATTGGCTTTCCATATACTTACACATGGCTACAATGGGAAATGTTGTTTGCCGTCGAGGTTAGCTGCATCCCATGTCTTATACACCATATATTCCTAAATTTAAGTATTTTTGGAGATTCCAATATAGACTATATAAGGAGCAAAATGAGTGAATCTAGATTCTAATCTAAACTATATCTATAATTCTATATACATCCGTATGTAGTTCATATTGAAATCTCTAAAAATACTTGTACTTAGGAATGTAGGTAGTTGTATTTTAGATCATTTGTGCAATCTCAGTTTAGGTTCTAACATTTACTGGTTGCTTGTAGGTACATATATGAGCGGTACTGATCCACGCTTCGATCCCTTCTGCGTATGGGGCAATGAGATATTCATGAACAAGCGTCAAGTGAGGAAACTAAGAAAGATTGTTAGATGAAAGAAACGAGTGATGGGAGTTAAGCTCTTTGTTTACACTTTGTCCAAGACAACAGTTAACTTTAGGATGATAAGTAATGTGTTGTCTTTTCCCCCTGCCCACAGCAAGTTACTCTATTAGACCTCATGATCTCATACTTTTCTCTTTTAGTGGTTTCCAAAGCTATTTACTGATTATTACCTTGCAAACTACATGACCAGAGTGGAGTCAACTAAGGTTAAAGTATATAATTCATGCTACCATCATAATGCTCTAGAAGTCTTCCTAAAGGCGGTGAAGGATGGGCGGGCGATCATCCTAAGGGGTTCGACAAAAGTTGTTCGTGCCTATGGCATGCAAGAAGGCACATTATGGGCGTTCCGCTTCTCCAACAGCATCGGCAGTCAAAATGATTTACACTTATCTCTTCACCTTTACCGTCTATAAATATTGTGGTTCATCATAGTTAATTATTGTCTAATCCTGTAATCACTGAACATGTTGTACTGACAATTTTATTTATGGATTCGTTGTTGAACCATTGTGTTGAGAATTTGAATTTCACGTTTCATATTTCAAAACTTCCAATTCGAATAATAAATTACAGCCAAAAAATGTATAGGAGCGAATAAAATAATGTGCAGACAGTTCGAAAGAAAACAACATATGCGATGAAAAAAGAAAACAGACGGTTTTTTGACGTGAAACGTTTGCGATGCCCGACAGCCGCACACACGGTTTCGTCTCATATGCGTGTGTTATTCATGATAATATGGCAAACGGTTCAAACCAGTGTGCGTGTGTGATAAGAATACCAATCGCACACAGTTATGAAAATATACACGTTGGTGCTAGTAGAGGCACCGCACACATTTTACATTCTAGTAGAGGCACCGCATCCGTATGTAGTTCATATTGAAATCTCTAAAAATACTTGTACTTAGGAATGTAGGTAGTTGTATTTTACATCATTTGTGCAATCTCAGTTTAGCTTCTAACATTTACTGGTTGCTTATAGGTACATATATGAGCGGTAGTGATCCATGCTTCGATCCCTTCTGCGTATGGGGCAATGAGAAATTCATGAACAAGCGTCAAGTGAGGAAACTAAGAAAGATTGTTAGGCGAAAGAAACGGGTGATGGGAATTAAGCTCTTTATTTACACTTTGTCCAAGACAACAGTGAACTTTAGGATGATAAGTAATGTGTTGTATTTTCCCCTGCCCACAACAAGTTACTCTATTAGACCTCATGATCTGATATTTTTCTCTTTTCAGTGGTTTCCGAAGGTATTTACTAATGATTGCCTTGCAAACTACATGACCGGAGTGGAGGCAACTAAGGTTAAAGTATATAATTCATGCTGCCATGATAATGCTCTAGAAGTCTTTCTGAAGGCGGTGAAGGATGGGCGGGCGATCGTCATAAGGGGTTGGACAAAAGTTGTTCGTGCCTATGGCATGCAGGAATGCACATTATGGGAGTTTCGCTTCTCCAACAGCATCGGCAGTCAAAATGATTTACACTTGTTTCTTCACCTTTACCGTCTGTAAATATTGTGGTTCATCATAGTTAATTGTTGTCTAATCCTGTAATTACTGAACATATTGTACTGACAATTTTATTTATGGATTTGTTGTTGAACCATTGTGTTGAGAATTTGAATTGCACGTTTCATATTCAAAATTTCCATTCAAATAATAAATTACAGCCAAAAAAATATACAGGAGCGAATAAAATAATGTGCAGATGGTTCGAAAGAAAACAGCATGTGTGATGAAAAAAGAAAACAGACAGTTCTTTGAGTGAAACGTTTGCGATGCCCGACGGCCGCACACACGGTTTCGTCTCATATGCGTGTGCGATTCATGGTAATACAGCAAACGTTTCAAACCAGTGTGCGTGTGTGATAGGAATACGAATCGGACACAGTTATGAAAATGTACACGTTAGCATTAGTAGAGACACCGCACACAATTTACATTCTTGAACCGTGTGCGATAACATACTTATCACAAACATATCGGCAGATTAAATGTTGATGTACGTTTTTTTCACACGACTATAGCGGCGTAATCGTTTGGGATGTCTCTCTGATCAGAAATGTAACATCCAGATGTAACGTGTGGGACTGGGGTGGCTTCTCATACGTTTATTCTATGGCGAACGTCAGTAGCCGCTCAACCATCCCCGACGGTGTCTGGGTCGTGTGGGAAGGAGCCCCCCCCCCCAATCGCCCACACTCACTTGCCGACGGTTCCAAATGCCGTTGCGGAAAGGGGTGAAAAACCGTTTGTATAGCACCTTACGGTACCAGTGTTTCTACCCTGAGATTGTAATGTGTCTTGTACGAGTCCAACTCCTCGGTTATATAGATATGTAGGGGGTGGGTCTTAGGGTTGCAACATCCTAGTCGGCTATGTACAAGAAGACTTAGTTCCCAATGAATCTAACTTCCTGGGATACACGACAAGTCTCTTGGAGCCTTCCGTTTATGCGTCACGGGCCGCCTAATGTGGCCCACTCCATAGCCGACTAGGGGTCCTTGGTCCGGCCCACCAACCCTAAGGACGACATGTGAGAGCTCCCCTAGCCGGGACACAATCAGAAAGGGGGCTCGGCCTTTTGGCTAAACATGCATTCTTTGTTTCATGAGCGAAAACACTTCATGCCCTATGACTTGCACATGATCCATGAACGCAATGTGAGGCCGCTAGCCCATTGATGGTACACCATCTTCAACTCCGTCATGAAGTATTGTGGTGTGATCGCACGGTTGAAGAGCACGTGCCCATCGGGTGTGTCGGCGTTGAAGATCGTATGTTGTGCTTCTTTTTGTTCTATATGTTGGTCAATTCAATGATTCACACAATGTTGCAATTTGTCTATCACGTTATTGAATAGCATGCCCGTGTTGTCGCGTTGTACCACACAACGGAGGGCACGCCATTCATGTTGATGCATTGTTGGATAAAGCTTGAGGGGCACAATAAGTGGATCGACATGTGCGGATTCCGACTCGAGTTTTTTTAATTTGAAATCAATAAAATCGAGAAACTTGTTGAACATCTGATTATCTCATATGTAATATTTATATTTGAATCATTGTTGTACTAGGCATATTTGCATTTTATTTATGGATAAATTATTTTTCTATGCATTCTACGTCCTCGAACTATTTCAGAGGTGCCATGTAGGTCCTCAAACTATGTATAGTGCCATCCAAGTCCTTGAAGGTACTCGAAGTGTAATAAGTGTATACATACCCGTCATCAGGGGCGGAGCCAGGCTAGCACTGGGCCCCGGGCCTGCTTCTACGGTACAGTGACGAACAGTGTGTAACAGTGCAAAAATGCTACGATGACCGAAGGAACAAATCCTCACGTCCCAGGCCCAGGCCCCCCCGGCCTGGGTCCTGTCTCCGCCACTGCCCGTCATCTATATTATAGTTTAAGGACCTATTACGTGACATCTTTGAAATAGATCGAGGACCTCGATGACACACCTATTACACTTTTGAGGCGTGGATGACAGTTTTCATGATTCAAGGACCTGCGTGACACCTCTGAAATAGTTTAAGGACCTAGGGTGCACTTCACTCGTTATTTTAGGTATTGCAGACTTGGAAAACGAGAACAACTATTGAGCGACGGGGTTGGATGGCCGGCTCCTATCCATGTCGGCGGACGAGTCCAGACCAATCCGTGAACAGATAGTGTGTCTGTTTGAAGGATAACCATGGAGATACCTTAGACTTAAGCTGTATATAGTTTGGACACGATACTATGATACACTACGTAGAGTACCATTGTATTCCACGACTACAATACTACTCCACGACGTACTTATAGTTTTGACAGGAAATGGTCCATGACGTACCTAGGCGGCTACGCTAGCTTAGGCCTTGGCGCCAGCTGCTAGGACTAGCTAGCACACAAGATGAAAGCGCACGCGTGGTGGGCTTGCGGCGTGCGCCGTTGGTAGCCCCTGCCGCGGTGATTTGACGGTACCACGCGATCCGCGCTCCGATCGATCGCAGCTGCATGCCTCCCCCGTGGATTTCTTTACCTGGAGCGTGCCTGCAATCGCCCCAGTCCCCGAGACCCCAAAGTCAAAAGAATCTGGTGCCTTCGCCGGCCGGCCTCACCGCTCGGCAAATTTGACCAATTTGACCTATAGACGAAATCAAATCATAGAATGAACTATCCGTGAAACTATTTCACGCGGCTGACCTTTTTGTGTGACGCCCGCCAAGAAGGCGCTACACTACAGTGTGCAACGCCTCACGAGATAGGCGCTACACGGCCGGCGTCGCACGCGTGTGATCGAGAAAATTACTAAGTCGTGTGCGCGGCCGAGAGCTAAGCGCCACACTATCTGATCTGGCGCCTAGCTCGTAGGAGTTGCACTAGTGCAGCGCTTAGCTCCGGGCGTTACACTAGTGCAGTAGCCGAGAGCTAGGCGCCACAGGTCAGCGGTGTGAAATAGCTTCACGGACGGTTTATTTTGTGATTTAATTTCGTCTATAGGTCAAATTTATCAAATTTGCCTCACCGCTCTCTACCACTACTCTACCAGCCCCGAAGACCAAACCAGGACGCTGGTCCATGCATGTACGCGCTACTACTTGGCTAGTTTGTCCGCGTGTTTTCCGGCACCAGTTTACATGACTGCACATGGTCGAACTACCGGAATCAGCATGTATATAGATGAGTGCACATGGTCGCTGAAATATATTGCCTGTCTTTTTATTAGTTTGGACTTTTTTTTTAAAGATCCAGCATCGCTGACATTTCATTGATAATAGCAGGAAGCAGTGAAAAACAACAAAGGAAAAACAACAGCCCTAATAGTTGTAGCCCGGCACTCCATACAGCCCTAAGGCAGTGCAGCTCCGACTCCGACGGTGAACTACTAAGTACTTTTCACGGAGGATAACCGAACGAGCCATCTGTCATGTGTCATCGTATACCATCGGCCCCCCACCACGGCTTCGACTTCACAGCAACATGCAGTCGAGGCACACCCACGGACACGCCGGAGAAGAAGAGTCGACTACCCCGACCTAGGCACGCTTTTGCTACTCACCGTCATCGTCGCCACAGAAACCACCGTGCACGTCCAGTTATAGGAAGCACCAAAGGGATCATAAGTTAATATAGGGTTTTATATTTTTCACAATGGTCGGTCGTATTACCGAAAAGGTATGCCGTGCGTGCCGGAGTCCCTTCTGATCTGATCGATGCAATACATGGGGTGCATTTTTATCCTCGATCGCACGCAATTAACTTGGCACGCTTGCTCCGTGGTCCATTGTTATTTGTTTAATGTAAAAACAGTTTCTGCTGTGCTCAAAAGTGACCGAAGCGATAGTGCATGCGGAGAAAATGGACGTTTAAAGTGCTTTGCCTGCGTGGTCCTTGACTCAATTTGACCATATACATATAGACACTCTCGCATCTTTAACTTGTAGTACAGGGCGGGACGTGCTACTCTTATACTACTGCTCCGTAGCCAGGGGCTACGACTAAGCACCAGTAACTTCTTGGATGGTGTACTGTTTTCCTAGCAAAGAAAACTTACAAGGCTCCACAAGCCGTGTGGTGTGATGTGGTGTGGGCGTTGCTTTATTTTGGTGCGTGATTGGTGGTGGACTCGGGTCGGGCAAAATTGTAATGGGGGGTGGGCACCGCTGCCTTGGCTTGGACCAGCGGAGACCAACAGCATGTGCTCACGGCTGGCGCCGCATGCAGCAGGGCTGCACATGCATGCTCCTCCGCCCGGGGCGTGGTAGTACCTGACGTACGTTTTTATGTGCGTGCCTTTCTATTTACGGCAGCACCACCATAACCCAAAAATGTGTGTTCCAGATCTGCCAACCGGGCAGCAAGTACTGGCCTTCGCCGTGCACGCTGCACCACTGTACGTCTCTTCCCTGTAGCCCTGACCTGTACGACTGTGACAGCCTGGGCAGCGCCAGCCATGCATATCGATCGCCACTGTTGGAGGCGGCCCGGTTGGGATGATGCTCATGGACTCATCCTTTAAACTGTGGAGCCAGATCCGGCATATATAAAGCCAGCCACGGCCCACGGCATTGGCATTGTCTTTGGTTCCACCCAAACCTGGGAGAGGAGACTAATCAGCAAAGAAAGATATTCTGAATTTCGGACAGGATGATTCTGTGCTGATAGCGCTCCGAAATATGTTTTTTCCCTAACACCTGTGCTGCATTGGATTCTTTATATTGCAACGCATATACTCCAACTTTGCCCGTCAACCTGGTGGTGCAACTGCAACCCACTCCACTGGCAACGTGAGGCCCTCCTTTGGCATCCACAGGCTTGAGATCTTCAACCAAATCCGGCATATATAAAGCCAGATCTTTCCATGGATCACTTTGTACCAGATCGTCCACGCATGCAGCTGAGAAACTTTCAGAAAAATCGTCATGAGATAATGGACTCCCAGCATTGAGAAGATCCAAAGCATGGCGTCGGCGCATAGCAAGTCCACATCCCGGCCCACGCATGGTCATGTGTGCTGGAGCATATCCGATAGTCCAAATCGACCAGCTTCCATGCATGCACAACCTTTCTTCGGGTTATGTTCGTGCTACAGCTGCAGCACTAATATTAGAGAGGACTGTTGTTCCGGCACTGTGAATCTGTGATCAATAGCACATGGGACACGACCGCAAGAGTGGGAGCCCATGGAAAAACGTACCACAGTACTATGGGTGCAAAGAAACAAGCATGCCGACCTGGGTCTACCGAACTTTTGTCCATGAGCGTCCGGAATCGGAGTTTATGGAATCATCACTCATGGCTGAAGACGCCACAATCTCATCGAAAGTTTACCGAGGATGTTAACCTCATGCATTATGCGAAACGCATGTAACTATACATACGAGTAATATACTCTTTTGTGTTGTCAAAAATGGGCGATTCATTACTTAAAAGATTTAAGCATTACATACTCTTTTGTGTAATACTACGTATATGTCGGATGATGCTTGGTATTCGTATTAGTTCGAGTTTTTTTCGACAACGAGTGATTTTATTAAAATGGACACATCCAATATCAACGCACACAAAAAAAATACACATCGAAAAATAGCAAAGTCGTATAAAACCAAAATTATGCCTAAGCGAGTAAAAAGAAAATGACCCAAAACGATCAACGATCGACAAACTACAATAACAAGCATATCTGTCAAACGATCAACGATCGACAAACTACAATAATAACCATATCCACACCAACCATTTCCTGACACCAATGGAACAATGAGATTCCTCAACAGCAACACCTTCAGAAAGTAAACGTCACTCAAGTGTCACCGTCATCGGATCCAACCATCAAAGGCCAGATTCTAGACACAAGTCCGAGCATGTCCAAGCAATGCCTCCAAGTATGATGGATGATGGATCAAAAGTGGAACACAAATCTTTTACATTCACTGAACCGGCCAAAAAGTGTGATCACTTGATTTTCATCGAACTGGGAGATAGCACTTGGACAATGTCCCTGTTATGCAGTAGGTCTCGCGTGATCTCTATTACATGTACTACTCTTTTTTTCTTTGAGACTCCGTTACTTATGGACAGCTCATCATCGTTGATATAATTTTGTCAATGTGGATGGAGGTATGAACCACCTTGAAGCTTTTTTAAAACTAGCTAATTGTCTGTCTGTTGCAATGGGGCATAAACATTCTAGTGGTTCAATATGAATTGTGTCTATATACAACGTGTAACTATACGTAAGGCATCATTTTTAATAAATTGTTGTAGACTTCTTTGTGTTCTTAAATCACTCTTTTTTTCTCTTCCACCCACTATCTCCATCTACCGAATCCAAGCTCGCCGGTATCATCAATGGTGCATCCGGCTCACACCCACCCCACCTATCCACAAAATGAGCCATTTGGATCATAATTGCTGCCATGGCAGCAAAATGAACACCTGAAGGCTCAATTTTTTTGCCATGCCTAGGTTTGGTATGTAATGTTGCTATATGTTGTAATGTGCCATGTTTGGTATGTAAGTTCATATAGAGAAGACATTTTTGCTATGTATATGTTGGTATATGTTTGATATCTATGTTGATATTTGTTCTCGTAATACGACACATCACAGATTCGTCGACCACTGCTTCAATAGTCCCGCCTCCTCCCCGTCATCGCATGAATCGAGCAGCTGTCGTGAAGCTAGACGTGCATGAGATGCACTATGTGTTTTACAAATTTGGTATCTGAAATGAAAGCATGTAATAGAATGATGTCAATGTGTTAGGTTCTTGTTGCAATTTGAATATTTGAATTCATGTAAAATGTGACACATAAAATTACCTATTTAATATATAGTTTATATATTGATATATCAACAAAATGTTCACACGCTGCCATCGCAGAAAAAAAAAGTTGTTGTGGCAGCTCTTTTTGCCCTGAAAATGTACTGGTTGCGTGCGTAAAACATGGCACACCGCCAATGTCCTAATATACTTATGGTGGACGAGTCCTGTGGCACGCCACTAATAACTATATAGAATTATTATTTTAAAGCAGTAAAAAATTGTTAGTGATGTGTCAGGGAAGCGCACACCACTAGTGTTTTGTGTCACTTGTGGCATGCCTGCTCGTCACATACAACAACTTCCTTTCTTATTAGTGGGATGCGGACAACACACACCACTAGCACCTACTACCTCCGTCCGGGTTTATTGGTCCCCATTGTATTTCGTGCCAAATTTTGACCATAGATTAAACTAACAAAATGTTCACGCATGTCATCAAACATTATATTTTTAAAAACTATGTTTAAATACGAATTCAATGAGATAATTTTTTTGACATGCATTAATATTTTGTTAGTTAAATCTTTAGTCAAAATTTGGCATAAACTACAAAAGGGACCTATAAACTAGGACGGAGGTAGTACCTCACTAGTGGCATGCAACAAGACAACACTGGTAACCACTTACCAGTGGCACCATACTAGTAGTGTGCCGCCTACACTTCACAAATAGAGATTTACACCCCTACGAAGGGGTTCATGTAGTAATGTAACGAACATGTTCACTTTTCTTGCATAATTAGTGGCCTAGTAAAGTCATTATTGTACTTAAATATACATACAATTAATGCATATGTGCAAAACATCTACGCTGCAAGGATTTGAAATACTCTCTATTTATTAGTTGAGGTGGTTACTATAAAAATCATGTTTTGTATGTACTCCCTCCGTATCAAAATGTAGTGTTAAAAACATCTATTTTGATACGGAGGGATTAATTGTTAGGAGTGGGTATAGTGAAATGTATGTTAAGTGGCCAGAGGTGCCTCTGTTATAATTTGTACACCATCCATATTCGGTCCGACATCCAAATATTTTTTCTATTATTCAACCACAAGACCAAACTTTTTTTTTGACGGAAACCATAAGACCAAACTATATATGCTAGTCTTTTTTAGGACCATAGCGCACTTTATTGCAAGTTGACAACGTTTACAGGGATACATAAATTATTAGGAGGAGATTTTAGCCAAAAATATCGCCCCGCATCAAGCGAGGGCATCATCCTAGCTAACCTGTTAGGTTCCCCATTGTTGTTGCGTTGTTCAAAGCTGAAGATGCAAGATCGAAATAGATTACTTCTCTATTTGATTTCATGTAGAACCATGTAGTGTGCCCCTAGATTTTGTCACTAATTCGAGCTCCCGAATGATTCAGACATTCCGATGAGACTTGCACATTCTCAAGGCCTAGGTTTTTGCTCAGGGCAATTGCCTCGAGGCACGTGAGTGCTTCTAGAGTTTCAGGATCAGTCATCCCTTCAAAAACCATAGCAGGCGCACCTATGAACTCCCCTGCTCATTACGGCATACGACCCCAACCGAGCCCTTATTAGTCTAATTTGCCACCACCGCATCAACATTTAACTTCATATATCTAGGGGTCGGCGGGATCCATCGTGGTACTACAGGTTGCCGAATCGATCTTGGTTGTTGCATGGGACTGAGAGATGCGATCTCCTCCATTTATCGGGTGATAAATAGATGTGCGGATAAAGGGCTTTGGTGCTCCTTCTCATGAATTACACGTCTTCGATCATAACAGATCGCCCATAATGCGACTAGGATCTCAATGAATTTGTCGCTGGTTAGAGTTTCATTCAATCCAAAAAGCCAAAGCTTTTGAACAGGGGTTTCATCTCCATAGATTGGTACTAATAGATCATCCTCCCTCATATGTAATCCTTTATATAGACGTTGAAGCGGAATACCCAGACACTTTTGGCCATGTTGCAATCAAGGAGCGAGTGACGCCAAGAATAATTTGTTGTGTTACATATTTCACATACTGGAGACAGTGCCATGTTACGGGGGTGAGCCCGGACTTCACCAGTTAGGAGAGATGCTTGAGCCAATCTCCATGCAAAATTCGTGGCTTCGATGTTACCATAGTCTTCCACAATTTCTTCCATCCCTCCTCTTGTTTCTCAATATTTGAATTTGTGCTTCCCCATTCAGCCAAGCTTCACGCTGCAACTTTGTATCAGTCCAAATTTTTCATAACACGAGCGTACTGTGAAACTTCCAGATTTTTCATAATGTCATACCCATCGGTCCTCACAACTTGAGTGGCTTAAGGCCCCTCCCAATGCTCCACCTTGTACAGGTGCTAAGGTTGCCATGTAGGCAAAAAGTCTGATGTGGCAAGGTAATTAAGAGGAGAGAGATGAGTGTGGTGACCCCAGGAAGAAACAATGCCAAGCGCGAGAACCTAGGCAAAAGACTTAAATTGAAAGGATCTCACCAATGGATGAAGAACTTTAGTTCCAAAAGCATTAAATGAAGGATGCTTAGCACCAACAAGTTAAGCACCTATGCATTGGGGGCTTTGGTTGCCAAAGTTTTTAATGTGCTTAGCACCTCATGTAAGCACCAATGCATTGGAACTAGCCTAACGGTATTTGACGGATAATTTCTGAGTCCGTAGGAAGTAAATGCTCAGTGCTGCTTGATTCCACTCCCGCATAGCTGAAATAACAAGATCTGAAACCTTGGCTGGAGTGTGTGGCGATAAGGCACAGACCGGCTTCAGTTTAAAATTTCTCGATAGCCAATTATGAGTCCAAACATTGGTATCCCTGCCATTTCCTATCCTCTTGATCAACCCAAGATTCAAAACATCCTTCCCCTCGCACACAACAGGCCACACTTGAGAGGGCTTATTCCCTAGTTCATCAGTTAGGAAATCTCTATGTAGATATTATACTGCTTTTAAAACTCGGGAGCTTACTGAACTCAGATCTTTATCAAATCCTCCATGCTTGACGTGCTAGCAACGCTAGGTTGAAAGGTTTCATCTCACGGAAGCCCAAACCGCCTTTGTACTTAGTGGCAACTATATATACTAGTCGCTCCCACTTTTCTCACCATGTGCTTGGTTGTATACCAATTAGTCACCCCATTAAGAGCTTGAGAAACATCAAGATTTGAGAATCCCCTATTCTTTGCTCGTCCGAAAGAATAGAGAAGGAATATTAAGGGCCAGCCAAATTCGGCGTACGCGGCAGCGCTAGATGTTGTACCGGTCAATTCTTGAAAAAAACAGATGTTTTGCCGGTATGTCCACCATATTTTTCCCTAGAGTTTTTCTTCCTTTTTCACGTTTTCTATTCTTCTATTTTTTTAATTCACAAATATTTTTAAAATTTGTAAAACATTAAAATTCATGAACATTTTAAAAATCTAGAAGATTGTTTCAAATTTGTGAGTATTTCTACAATTTAGAAAAAATACTTCCTATGAACATTTTTGAATTTCACCAGTTAAAAAAACAGAAACGTGGAATAAAATTCTAGAAAATAAATAAAGTGAGATAAGAAAAAAAACATCAAAACTAGGAAATATGAAGAAAAAACCAAAAAATAATCCGCAGAGAAACGAACAGAAAAATCCCAAAAAACTAGCGATATTGGGCTACCCATGTTCTCACGTCGTAATTTAGCTTTGTCGTTGGTTGCGGGAGCTCCTATACAGCGCTGCAGGCGCCCGTTAACGATCTGGCGCCTGCAGCGCTCGTAGCATGGGCCGGCCTACTAGCGTGCTGCCCTGAATGTTTCTTTTAGTTTTTTTTGCGAAAATAAAAAAAATAAATGAAGAAATGTTTTCAAATTTAAAGAAAAAAAGCTCATCCATTCGAAAAAATATGTTCATATCTTTAAAAAAATCATAAATTTTAAAAAGTTCATAAATTTGAAAAAAGGTTCATTCAAAATGAAAAAAAGTTCATCCAATTTCGCAAAAGTTCATTAAATTTTTAAAAAGTTCATAGAAATTGAAAAAAAATTCATGTATTTTCAGAAAAAGTTCATGGAACTGAAAAAAAAGTTCATAAATAAAAAAAGGTTTATCCATTTTCAAGACAAAATGTTCATTAAATTTAGAAAAAGTTCATCAATTTAAAAATAGTTCACAGAATGTTTTTTTAAAAAATGGTCAACCTGCGCCTAGATGGGCCGGCCCATTACGGACGCCGTAGGCGCCAGTTAACAAAATTCACGTTAACTGGCGCCTGTCGCGCCAAATAGGAAATGCCCGTAATACCGGGTACTGTTGCGCGCGTTGGTTACTGATGATTGGGCCGGCCCATTTTGTTCGCACGTCGCTGCCTCTCTGTGCGAACGATCGACAATACGAACCTTGTACCAGTTTTCCAGCCGGTTTTTTTTTCTGGTTTTAGGAACCTTCTAGGACGTTCCTGAAACGGTTTTTTTCCTTTTTGTTTTTACTTTTTACTTTTTATTTTGTCCTGTTTCCTTTTCCTTTTCTCTCATTTTTTTCTTTTCCTTTCAATTTTCGTTTTTCTTTTTCCTGTTTTTTTATTCCTGTTTTTCTAAAAAAGTTTGTACTATATCTTCTTTTACAAAAAGATCGACCACTTAAAAAGTAAAGAATTTCATATTCAAAAAATATTTGCATTTTAAATATTTTTCCACAAATTCAGAATATGTTCGGGTATTTTAAATATTGTTCTACTTTCAAAATTTATTTACGTATCCAAAGAATGTTCATGTATTCAAAATTAATTCACTATTCTAAAAATTCTTGGCTATTTTTTCACAAATTCAGAAAATGTTCCCACTTTCCAAAATTTCACAATTCAAAAATGTTCAGGCTTTCAAAATTTATTCGCAAATTTAAAAAATTATTATGTTTTCAAAATTTCTTCGCAAATTCAGGAAATGTTCTTGTTTGCAAAATTTGTTCGCAGATTAAAAAAATTATGCTCTCAAATTTTGTTCACAAACTCATAAATGTTCAGGCGGATTTTAAAATATGTTCATTACTTCAAAAAATGATGGCGTATTTAGAAAAACAGTTTTTTCAAACAATTCCTCGTCATTTGAAATAATTTTATCATTTTCGACATTGTTCGTTTAAAAAAAAATGTTTGAGATTCCCGAAAATGGTCGAGTTTCATAAAACAATCAGAAAATGTTCGAGCCCAGTCGTATTTAGCTCTTAAAGGTATAGACCGCTTTAATGTCAGCATTTAATTCTGGTGCAGTGGCTATGAGCGCTTGTGCGCTAGCATTAGGTCGCCAGTTCGAGTCCTGTAATCGCTGCCGCGCTATTGATTTTTTGCCTTCTTTTTCGTGTCACGGCAGAGGTCGATGGGCCGGCCCAGTCGGGCTGTCACCTGTGCGTGGCGCCGCCATTTTGACGCAAAGATCGGCAAATAGGGGCTCTTTGCCTTATAATGCCCAGCCCCGCCCTGTTTTATTTCGTTTTTATTTTTATTTTTCCTTTTATATTTTATGTTTTTATTCTATATTAAAATTATTCGGGAATTGTTCTAAAATATAAAGACATTGTCGATTGTGAATTTTCATAAGAACAATTTTTAATTCAAAAATGTTTGCGATTCAAAAGGATGAACAATTTTGAATTTTATTTCACACATTTTATTTTGATACATAATTTTTCATGAGCATTTTTTAATAATTATGAACGTATTTTAATATTTCATTAACAAATTTTAAATTTGATGAACATTTTCTGAACATTATGAACGACATCTTGTTTTCAAGAACATTTTTAGAAGTCGATGAAAAAATTCGAAATTGTACGAATATTTTTGAGGATGATGGAAACTTTCTAATTTGATGAACTTTTTTTTAATTCAATGAACTCATTTTTAATTTGATGAACATATTTAAACCCCAACAAAAAAAAAAGAATTCGATGAACATGATTTGAATTAATGAATTTTTTTACATTATTGAAAATATTTTGAATTCAATGAAGAAACAAATGTTCGCGAATTTAAAACTAAAAAACAGAAAAAGTGAAAAAAAACTACATCATAAAAATAAAAAGTAAACCAGAAAAATGAAAAATGAAAAAAAACGAGAAAAGAAAAAGAAGGAAAAACAAAAGATAACTAATGATAATGGGGCAGACCATAGACACCCAGCGCGCATCCTATTCCCTGATCCGGCCGGGACTCCATGATTTTTTTCCTTTTACTTAATTTTTTATTTTCATAAATGTTCAGGATTTAAACAATGTTCTAAAATTCAAAAACAATACGAATTTGAAAAAAAAAATCTAAACTGAGAAAGATTATAGAATTTGGAAAACATTAAGAGGTTCAGAAAATTTTCTCGAATTCATAAAAAATCTGGAATTCAAAAAATGTTTGAGATTTCTAAAAATATTTACCAATTTGAAAATAATCATAAATTTTTTAAAAAAATACAGAATATCAAAAACTTTTCATGACTTTCAAAATTGTTTCCAAATACAAAAAATCATCAATTTAAAATACATTACAAATTCAAAGAATGTTCACAATATTAAATTAAAATGTGCTCTACAATTCAAAAATGGTTCATCGATACAAAAATTCATGAGTTTAAGAAAGTTCATGAATTCAATAAATATTTGTGAATTGCAATTTTCTTGATTTTTTCAAAATATTTGTAAATAGAAAAAACCACAAATTTTTAAAAATTCTCACAAGTATTAAAAATGTTCAAGAAATTAACAAAGGAAAAACGGGAAAGATAAAAAGATCAAACGTAAACAAAAGAACACGAAAAACAGAAAAAATGTTCAGGGAAGAACCTTCCCAAAACTGCTGGGAAAAAAACTTAATAGGCCGGCCAATACAGTGGACGGGTGCGCAAGAGGAGTATGCGATACGTTGATATCCAGCGGCCTACCAGTGAAATAAGAACTGCCACAAATAGGATTCACGTATGTGATGAGCAGATAGCGACTAAACGCATACACCCCCATCCTCCACTCCCCGCTCCCCGCGACGTACACTTGGGCCAGCCAAACTAGCTCCTTTCCGGTTTTGTTAAGATGTTTTTATGTGGTGTTGTTTTTCTTTGAGTTTTTCTCTCTCTCTTTTCATGTTCGTTCTTTCCTTTTATTTTTTCATGTTTGTTCTTTCATTTCTGGTTTGTGTTTTCTTTTCTTATTGTTGTTTTTCTTTTCTTTTCTTTCTCCCTTTTCTTTTTTGTTTTGCGTACGCTTTCAAATTCGTGAACCTTTTTTAATAGAGAATACTTTTGGAAATCATAAAGATTATTCAAATTCACCAACTTTTTTTAATCGTCAACCTTTTTTGAATTCGTGAGCATCTTCTACAAATTGGTTGCCCCTCGAAACAAAATTCTTCTACAAATTGGTGAATATTTTTTTAACCATGAACATTTGTCAAATGCATGAACTTTTTCAGAATTGTGAACTTGTTTGGAAACTGATCAACATTTTATAAATCAGAACATAGTTGAATTCGTGAACATTTTTTCAAATTGACAAAAATATGAAATTTTGCGAACAATTTTTATAACATATGAATCTTTTAAAACTATGAACATTTTGTTATGAACTGATGAATATATTGAATCAGAAAAAAAATTGGAGTTTGTGAATAAGTACTGAAATTCATGAACTTGTTTTTGTTTTGTCAAACAATTTTCGAAAGTTTATGATTTTTTAATAAATAAACTTTTTTGAAATTTGGGAACAAATTACTATTTGGTGAAAAATGCAAGTCGCAAAAAATTGATTTTTTATAGTCTTGATCATTTTTTAAATTCGTGAAAATTTTATGATACCTCAAACATTATATATTTTTTGAACATATTTTTAAAATTCTTTTTTTTCGAAATTTGGAATATTTGAAAAAACCCAAATTATTTTAAAGAAGAAAGCACAAAAAGAGAACATAAGCAAGAGGCAAAAAAATCAAAATGAAAAACAAAGGCATCCCGCCCTCCAAATTGGCCGGTCCAAAAGGTTCCACGTGGGGATGGAGGGTCAGCCTGGGCTATACATTGCCTACGGGCGCCACTCATGTTACGGGCATTTATAGGGCAGGTGCTTCGTTCAGGCTCTATCGGGTTCGGCCGCTCCGGTTTCTTCGGGGTTTTACCTTTTGTTTTCATTTATTCTTCTATGATTTTTTTTGTTTATTCAGTGTTTTTCTTCAGCGTTTTTTTTTCACTTTACTCTGGTTTTCTTTGTTTTCTCATTGGTTTTTGTCTTTTCTTTCTTTCTTCACTATACTTTCGTTTTCTTTGTTCCCTTTTTGGTTTTCTTCGGGTCCACACATGTCTACTTTTTCTTATTACACAATGTACTTTTTTAATGCACACATGAAACATTTATATTCAGAATATTTGAAAATATAATCAATAAAAAATAGAGAAAAAAATCGAAAACAATAATATGAAGGATAAACGAAAAATGATGCAACATGCACAGTCACTGTGACGGCCCAGTAGTGGCTCCCTACAGGCAACTCTACGATGGGAATCGAAGCGGGCGGCACATAACCCCGCCCGGGATCTGCACGTTTCCCAAACTCCAGTGCGCAGGTCACCAAGTAAGAAGCCCCCTCGCTTATGGCGAGTAGAGGATCCATCTCGTCTGAAGACACACACACATATAGGGAATGCCTAGTAGCTTGGGTTGCTCGTTTGCCACCTCAGATTGCTCGCTCAGATGACATCCTAGAATTGTTTTGGTTTTTATTGTTTTCTTTCATTTTTTTCATTTTAGTTTACTTTTGTTTCATCACCGGTTTCTATTTTTCTCCGTTGTTCTCATGGTTTGCTTCGTGTCCTTCTTGGTTCTTACTGGCTTTTTTATTTCCTTTTTTATTTATTCTTTTTTCCTTTGTTTTTCTTTCTTTCTTGTGATGTCAACTTCTTTACATACACATTAAAAACATTGTTCTTCGGCATGACGGTCATACTGACTCTTCTGACAAGACTGAGCATTCTTGAGATTCTCACAAATAACGCGGACTTGTTCTTCGGCATGTTGGATAATATCTGGACCGAAGAGTGACCATTCTCCAGTTTCTGACCAATTCAGAGGAGTTCGGCACTTTCGTCCATATAACAGTTCGAAAGGGGGCATCTTTAGACTAGCTTCATAGCTATTGTTGTAAGAGAACTTAGCATACGGGAGAGATTCCTCCCATTTCTTGCCGAAGGAAATGACACAAGATCGAAGCATGTCTTCGAGAATTTGGTTGAATCGTTCTACTTGTCCTTGAGACTGAGGGTGAAGAGCGGTGTTAAAGGACAGATGAGTTCCCATAGCTTCTTGGAAACTTGCCCAGAATCTTGAAGTGAAAAGGCTGCCACGGTCTGAGCTGATTACCAACGGAATACCATGGAGTGAAATAATTCTGGAAACATAGAGATCTGCTAGCTGACTAGAAGTGATAGTTTCCTTGACGGGGAGAAAATGCGCAACTTTGGAAAGTTGATCAATGACGACAAGAATAGCATCATTTCCCTTCTGTGATCTGGGAAAACCAGTGACAAAGTCCATTTCTACATTGTCCCATTTCCATTTAGGAATAGCAATAGGGTGCAGAGTTCCAGCAAGCCTTTGATGTTCTGCTTTGATTCGATGATAAATGTCACACTTAGTGACATAGCGAGCAATGTCTTGCTTCACTTTTTGGAGATTTTTTTCTGCCCAGAAGACACCCAGGAGGCCAATGAGATGCACCAGAGGAGGCCCATGGGGCCCACTAGGCACCAAGGAACGCCAGAGGCCCCAAGCTCGCCCTGGTGCGTAGTGGGTCCCACGGGACTTTTCCACCGACCTTTAGGTCTATAAATACTCTAAAATCCCAAAACACTAGGGGAGTCGACGAAACACAATTCTAGCCGCCGCAAGTTCCAGAACCACGAGATCAAATCTAGAGGCCTTCTCTGGCACTCTACCAGAGGGCTTCTTCATCATCACCCTTGCCCCTCCGGTGATGCGTGAGTAGTTCACCATAGACCTACGGGTCCGTAGGCAGTAGCTAGATGGCTTCTTCTCTCTTTTTGATATTCAATACAATGTTCTCCTCGATGTTCTTAGGGATCTATTTGATGTAACGACCTTTTGCGGTGTGTTTGTTGGGATCCGGTGAATTGCGAGTTTATGATCAGATCTATCTATGAATATTATTTGAGTCTTTGTTGAACTCTCTTATGCGTGATTGTTATAGCCTCGTATTTCTTCTCCGAAACTTTGGTCTGGTTTGGCCATCTAGATTGATTTTTCTTGCCATGGGAAGAGGTGCTTTCTGATGGGTTCGATCTTGCGGTGCTCAATCTCAGTGATAGAAGAGACATGACACGCATGTATCTTTTCCATTAGGGATAAAAAAGATGGGGTCTATTCCTACATGAATAGAGCTTGTCTACATCATGTCATCGTTCTTATTGCATTACTCTGTTTTTCCATGAACTTAACACACTAGATGCATGCTGGATAACGGTCGATGTGTGGAGTAATAGTAGTAGATGCAGGCAGGAGTCGGTCTACTAATCTTGGACGTGATGTCTATATACATGATCATTACATTGGATATCGTAATAATTATTTGCTCTTCTATCAATTGCCCAATGGTAATTTGTTTACCCACCGTATGCTATTTTCTCGAGAGAAGCCTCTAGTGAAATCTACGGGCCCCGAGTCTATTTCCTATCATATTATTTTTAGATCTATTATTCCAAAAATCCAAAAAATACCCTGCTGCACTTTTTCTTTATTTATTTTATTTTGTGTTTTTGCTTGATCTATTTATCCAATCTCATACAATTTAATCTATCTCAATACCGAGGAGGGATTGACAACCCCTCTTATGCATGGATGGGAAGTGTAGGATCGAAAGTATGTCTAGAGGGGGGGTGATTAGACTACTTGACAATATAAAAATTCTGCCTTTTGACAAAGAACAATTTTTGGCAGATTCACAATTATGATCAAGTCAAGCATCACCCTACACATGCAATTCTAGAGTATAGGCAGCGGAAAGTAAATTGCACATGTAGTAAAGAGAGGTGGAGAAGAGCAAATGCAATTTTGGAGACGCGGTGATTTTTCTCGTGGTTCCGATAGGTGGTGCTATCGTACTTCCACGTTGATGGAGACTTCAACCCACGGAGGGTAAGCAGCTGAGAGTCCACGGAGGGCTCCACCCACGAAGGGTCCACGAAGAAGCAACCTTGTCTATTCCATCATGGCCTCACGCCCACGGAGGGCTAGCCTTACTCGGGGTAGATCTTCACGAAGTAGGCGATCTCCTTGCCCTTACAAACTTCTTGGTTCAACTCCACATCTCGACGGAGGCTCCCAAGCGACACCTAACCAATCTAGGAGGCACCACCCTCCAAAAGGTAATAGATGTTGTAGATGATGATGAACTCCTTGCTCTTGTGCTTCAAATGATAATCTCCCCAAAACTCAACTCTCCTCACTGATTTGGCTGTGCTGGAAGAAAGGATTGAGTGGAAAGCAACTTGGGAAGGCTAGAGATCAAGCTTCATATGGTGGGAGTGGAGCAACTTGATCTCAACACAAGGGTAGGTAGTTCTCTTCTCAGAAAAGTAAGGTAGGAGTGGTAGTTCTTTCTGATGGCTCTCTCCACGAATGAAGAGGGGGTGGAGGGGTATAAATAGCCTCCACACAAAATCCAACCGTTACACACATTTGAGCAATCTCGGTGGGACCGAAGTTGACAACTCGGTGAGACCGAAAGTTCAAATAATGTGAACGTTGGGATTTTCGGTGGGACCGAAAATACAATCTCGGTTAGACCGACTCGTGCAATGACAAGAGCATGCCAGTTTGGTGGGACCGACTTCATCATCTCGGTGACACCGATTTGATGATGAAGGTTGCGAAGCTTGGCAACTCATGTTTCGGTGAGACCGAGTTCAGAATCGGAAAATCCGAGTTTGCTAGGGTTTGGCTTATGGCTGAGGTGGTTCATCTCGGTGTGACTGAGTTTGGAATATCGGTGGGACCGAGACTACTTATGAGTGTATATGGCGGTGAAAGTTCTTGATAGTTTAGGAGATGTATCACTAAGCACTTGAGCAACGGATCATCATCATAATCTCATCCCCTTTTAATAGTATTGGCTTTTCCTATGGACTCAATGTGATCTTGGATCACTAAACCAAAAATGGAGTCTTGAGCTTTTGCCAATGCTTGCCTTAGCATTTTGAGGGGTCCGCTTCTTCAGTCCTTGCCATACCCATATCACTGAACTCTCTGAAATGATTCTCAAGTAACTATTAGTTCAATGATATATATGTTGTTATTAATTACCAAAACCACCCGGGGATTAGTTGCACTTTCAATCTCCCCCTTTTTGGTAATTGATGACAACATATAGATCAAAGCTTCGACAAAGGATATAATCAATGAATAATATAAATCGCTTTGAGAAGTATGTGATAAGCAAGAGCTCCCCCTAAATTTGTGCATTATTTAAGATTTGCGTTTGAATGCAAATGCACAATCGATTAGGATCATGGGTCACTCTTCCATGTCACATGCATCTTGGTGGAGCGCACAAAATGATAAGAATGAACAGCATGCACCCAATCACCAAGACATGAGTAAATGGTCATACAAGATAGGAATGGCATATGATAAGCATTAAGCACACATTAAAGCATAGTACGACCAAGCACTCATTAAGGTAGAATCAAACGGAGTATCAAACACCTTGAATGTCTCAAAACCAAAAGTATCTCAAAGAAACCGCAAAAGAACGAAAGAGCAAAAGCGACAACAACACTCTCTCTCGAAGTCCTATGATCTATACAATTTCTCCCCTTTGGCAACAAGTTACCAAAAGTTCAAAAAGCATAGAGCTAAGCGCCACTGTGGACTCTGTTGGCGGCTCCGTCTTAGTTGATGTCGGAGTGGATATGACAAGATTGGCGAAGACTTGGTGATGTCTGTCTTTGGAGGAGTGGTCACCGGAGCTGGAGCTGGAGTAGGAGCAAGCTGGAACTATGGGAGGTTTGAAGCTGTAGTCTGGTGTCGATCCATGGAATAGCAGTGATCGGGTCTGTGGGAACTGGAGCGATCTGTTGATAAGCATCTGGACTAAGTCATCCGCATCTCACGATAAGCTCTTCCTTCTCCCGCTTTGCTTCCTCAATGTCGCCTCAAGCTTGTTGACAATCACTTGCACTTGATCACTTCACGTCCAAAGCGTGGATCTTGTCCTCAACAATCCTCTCTAAGCTCTCTCGAGACTGCATAATGCTGGCTGCATTGTTCAATCCTTTGGGTAGCTTCAAGAATTTGCTCTCCAAACTCTTTGGTTTAGCTGCTGCTGCTTCTTTGCTTCCTTGTCGACTTTGGCTTTCTTAGCAGCTTCGATCTTGGCTTGACCTTCAACAGATGTTGGATCCTCCTCATTCATCACAACAACATTGTCTTCATGCTCGCTGCAACGGTAAATGTTCTCTATCCAACAAGAATGTGCCCATGCCAAACTTGGCATTGATAAGCATCTGAATCATGGGCAAATCCACATGACCTTTTCTCGTCATTGCAGTCCTCTTAATGGTCTCTACCATCAAGTCCATCACCTTGAAAGGTGCTTTCTCATCAAGTATGTGCAGCATGTTGATAGAGTATCCTCTGATCATGCGATGATCTCCAGATTTGGGCATCAAGGTATGCCTCAAAATGGTATTAGTGGTAGGTAAGCCTGCCTGGAGATAGTAGACTGAGCCGAGCTTCCAGATTCCCAAATCCTTTGCTGGAATCTCTTTGTACATGTTCTTCATGGATTCATGATTCTTCTTTGGAATCCCATATACATCAATATCATCGTCCGGTTGCACTGGAGCATTCAGAATTTCTGCCCATTCTTCAACAGAAGAAGA
The DNA here is from genome assembly GCA_021437245.1 of Aegilops speltoides. Taxonomy (NCBI): domain Eukaryota; kingdom Viridiplantae; phylum Streptophyta; class Magnoliopsida; order Poales; family Poaceae; genus Aegilops; species Aegilops speltoides. The sequence goes on along the minus strand of CM038142.1, from coordinate 416,114,200 downwards.
AAATCTTTGACCTTCAGTCATCCATATAATCTTTCCATCAGGGTAGAAGTGAGTTGTGGCATAGAATTGCATTATCATCTCATCGTTCCAACCTGGTCAATTTCGACCTACAAAATCTGCAACACCACATGCAAAGTGAAACTTTCATGCACATGTGGAAAGAAATCTCTGTGCTCTTCGCTGTCAATGTACTTCCAAATAACGTATCGGTTATCTGCGACTATGGGCTTCTTGTCCATCAAGACGGTCTCATAGAAGTCCTGCTGCTCCCGGTGTGAAATCTGGGATCAACAGCAGTTCTTCTCCTCACGGCATATGGGTCAGCTTGTCTCCATAGCCTGAGACCTCTATCTTTCCTTGCCTTCATATCCTCAGCTTGAGGATGAGCATCATTATGTAGTGGCAGTTTTGGACGAAGTTTCAGCAAAACGGTCCTTCATCGTCGACTCATTGGTGGCACATCATCCTTGTTCTTTTCAGACGCTGGAATGTTTCGACGGTCTTCTTGGGCTTGGCAAAGAGGCTTTCTTTGGAGCTGCCTTAGTGGAGCAGATTGCTTGGGCTTTGATGTGGCTCCGGCCTTAATGGCATCACCCATGAACTTTGGCTTCGAGGAGGAGGCTGGGGTGCTTCCTCATCCTCATCCTCTCATCGCTGCATCTTCATGCACTAATCTCTTTCTCTTGGAGGTTTTCTTCACTTTGCTTGCAGTTGCCTCTCCCAAATTCATCTTCTTAGCAACAGTTGATCGCTTGACTTTGCTGGTGCCCTTCTTAGATTGTTGACCTTGTTGCTCTTTGGCAACAACCTTCCTTTAGGCTTTGAGGTCACCTCTTCCTCAACAACAAAATCTGAGTCCTCATCATCGAGTTCCTCTTCTTTTCGCTCTGGTGGCTGCAGGAGGCAAGCCACTTGGTGTACTCCTCTCACCATCATCGGATGAGCTGCTAGGATCGGGACTAGTGCACGCCTCGAATATCGCAATGGGTGTCTCGACTTGTTCGACTATCCACGGCATCGACATGGTGACAACCCGTGAATAGATAAGGTGTAGGCAGAGAAGAAGAGTCATCACAAAATGCGAAGTTTTTGCAAACAAATGAGTTCAAATTCTAGTATTAGGTTTTCACAGAAGACATTTCGGTCGACCGAGTTTAAGGTTCGTGAATCCGAAGTGTTAAACAGAGCTTGGCACACCACTTTCGGTTTGACGAAGTGGGTTTCGATCTGCTGAAAACACTAGGGTTTCACAGAATCATTTCGGTCACACCGATTTTGCACAACTTCGGTTGGACCGAAGGTGCAAAGTGCAATGGCCATAGGCCAAATCGGTCATACCGAAACTATAAAATCGGTCTCACCGAGATGTGTTGGCGGAAACCTAACCCTAAAACTTTTACTCGAATCTAGTTCAAACGAACTAATCTGATGTACAGGAGGATTTCAATCGTGGCAAGATTCTAGGCAATCCAAACATGCATTGAATCGGAGATGGGAGCACGAGTGGGATCAAAACTCACCCTAACTTGGTGGAGTTTTTCTACGGCGGCAACAGCTCGGAGGAGATGTCCGCTGACGGCGACGGAGACTGCGGCGAGGGCGCACAGCGCATTTACGGCAACGATCCGGAGACCAAGGCGGCGGCAAAGAAGGTGGGGCTAAACGCTTGAAGGAGGAATCAACGCGCGCCCTCGGAGTATATATACCCCTTTTTGTCGGTGGGACCGAGTTGTAAACTCGGTGGCACCGAGATGGATAACTATTTGGCGATTATGCACTTCGATCACGCTGAAAATCACAACTCGGTTTCACCGAGATGAAAACCTAGATCAGTCTAAATGCTTTCGGTTCGACCGAGTTTGAGTGAGTTGGTCCGACCGAAATCAATTAGAAGGTTTTGGAAATTAGCCTTGACGGATCGGTGGCTCGAAAGTGCTCCTCACCCGAGGGTCCGAAAATGACTTGTTCAAAATTTGTGATGTAAGCATGAATAGAATTTGAGACAAGAAAGCATAGATAGCTAGGGAGGTATTTAGGCATTCTTGTCCATCCATTTGGTCAGAAAAATCAAAACGATCAAAACAACAAATGGATGTCCTCGAATGGATAAAATTATGCATCCAACATGCTCACACAATAAGATAGCAAATGAAATATGTGTCAAACATGCACAATCAAAACTCTAGCAACTAACACACAATTTGTCGATGACTAGGTCATCTTTATATGAGTATATTGACTTAGGAGCCAAATGAGAACATTTGATCATAGGTCATACTCATCGTTTAAGCACAAGTGGGGTTACCACTTTTACATAAAGCATTGATGTGTTCACATCATTTGAAGATGCTTTAGCTCAATTTTTAGAGCAAAGCTCCCCCTAGATGTGAGAACCCCTTTAAAGGGTCAAACTAACCTTGGGTTGTCGAGAAGACTTCATGTAGATGTTGAAGATGTGGATGCTCGGTGTTGATGGAGATCATCAAGAGTTGGGAGCTATCCTTTGGATTTGGGCACTTTCAATACCTACATGGGTTAGTCCCACAAGGAACAAACAAGGATATCCATGGACATAGATTGAAGTTCACAATAGATGATGTCCATGAAAGCAATGATTACCTTGTCCCTTGACTTACCAACAAGAGGGTTTGTGACTCCATGAACTAGTGCACGATGTGGAAGTTGATTGCACAAGTTTTTGCCAAAATGAATGTGAGTGAAGTATGTTGGCGGAGTCACCCTCAAGAACTTTCTAGTTCTTCTTCTTCGGGATCCACATCATCTTGATGGGAATCCTTGGGGTTGTAGTTGAGCTTGACGAAGTAGAACTTGACGTTTCCTTGGGAACCCACTTGACCATGGCTTGAGGTGCTTCAACAAATGCATCAATCTCCTCTTGAAGCTTGTCCTTGCCTTTTAGCTTGTGGTCTTGTGGTGGAAGGTCATCTTGAGCTTGTTCCATCTTGGAAGAAGTAGGATCATACTTCTCCTTTTGAGGAACAAACTGTGGAGTGGGATATTGACCTTCTTCCCATTCAACACCTTCGGCGTTGAACTTTCGCTCAAAACCAATTCCTTGATTCTTCCGGTGCCTTCCTTGCTTGCGAACAATTTCCTCAAAGTTCTTGCTTCCGGCAAGGCTCTTGTAGACACCTTTCTATGATCCCTTTCAATAAACTATTTTCTTGCTCAAGTGTAACTTGGCTTGAAACATTGTTAGTGGAATCAAGAGAACTACTAGAAGCAACAACATTGGATTTAGCATGGTTATTGTTACTACTAGAGAAAGAATTTTTCTTATGCTTGTCATGCTTAGTATTAATGGGTGGCAAGAAATTAGACAAGAGAAGTCGTTTGGCAAGATATGAAGAACTCTTCTTTCGAAGATCATCATTGATTGCTTTTAGAAACTCATGTTCTTGCTCTAGAGTGAGCTTCTCGAAGCGTAGCTTCTCATGAGATCTTAGGAGCTCTCTATGATCTTCTTGAGTTGTTTCATGAGCTAACTTAAGAGTGTTTAGTTCTTTAGTTAGACGCTCAATCTCCTTCATAGCATTGTCATTCGACTCTTCTCGACTATAAAGACTACTAGCATGTTCATCGTTACTAGGCTCACTAGATTTATCAAGCAAGAGCTCATCTTCACCAAGCAAGTCATCCTCATCACTATTGAAGTCAATGAATTCAGGGTGTGATACCTTGGGGCCTTTAGCCATGAAGCATCTTCCAATTCCCTCATTTGGTGAATCAAATAAGTCGTAGGAGTTGGAATTGGAGGATACGAGAGCAAGACCGGCAACACCTTCATCTTGACTGTAGTCGGAGTTGGAGTGATAGCTTCCTTCGGATTGATTGTCGGAGTCGGAGCCGGAGACCCATTCACCTACATGATCTTGATGTTTTCTTCTTGTGTAGCTCCTTGATGACTTGTCTTTCCTCTCCGAATCCTTGCTTCTCCGAGAGGGTCTTCGTTCATAACGATCATCTCTGCTCCTTCTCTCTTTCCGAGGTGACTCATCTCTTGAGCTTCTTCTTCTTGGAGATTCTTCTCTTCTCTTGTGGGAAACCGTACACTCATTTGAGTAGTGTCCGGGTCTTCCACAATTATAGCATTTTCGATCACGACTAGAAGATCTCTTTTCATCATATGATCTAGACTTTGAGCTTCTCTCTTTGCCTCTATTCTTGTAGAATTTGTTGAAGTTCTTGTCCATTAGGCTTATCTCTTCATTGGAAACTAACTTGTCACTTGAGGTTGTGGGAGCATCACTTGTTGCTTTGTAAGCACCACTTGACTTGTTGTGAAGCTCTTCCTTATCCTTAAGTGTCATCTCATGAGCAACAATTCTTCCAATGACTTCGGTTGGCTTGAGATTCTTGTAGTTTGGCATCATTTGGATCAAAGTGCACACGGTGTCATACTTTCCATCCAAAGCTCTGAGAATCTTCTTGATGATGAATCGGTCGGTCATTTCTTCGCTTCCTAAGCCGGCAATCTCATTTGTGATGAGAGCAAGCCTAGAGTACATTTCAGCGACACCTTCACCATCCTTCATCTTGAACTTGTCAAGTTGACCTTGAAGAATATCTAGCTTTGATTCCTTCACGAACTCGGTACCTTCGTGCATTTCAATCAAAGTATCCCAAATCTCTTTTGCATTCTCAAGACGGCTGATTTTGTTGAACTCCTCGGGACACAAGGCATTGAAGAGAATGTCACAAGCTTGAGCATTGTTTTGCAACATCCGCAGATTCTTCCGTTGTAGCCGCGATCCGAACTTTTCCTTCCTCAAGAATTCACCTTGCATACCAACACAAATAATGCCCCATGCGGCTGGGTTATGACCAAGAATATGCATTTTCATTTTATGCTTCCAACTAGCAAAATTTGTACCATCAAAGTAAGGACCTCTCGAAAATTACCCTCACTAGACGCCATACTCTCCTAGGTTGTGAAACCAAGCTTATGGAGTCCAATGCAATGGAAACCAATACAATGGAGACCAAAGCTCGATACCACTTGTAGGATCGAAAGTATTTCTAGAGGGGGTGATTAGACTACTTGACAATATAAAAATTCTGCCTTTTGACAAAGAACAGTTTTGGCAGATTCACAATTATGATCAAGTCAAGCATCACCCTACACATGCAATTCTAGAGTATAGGCAGCGGAAAGTAAATTGCACATGTAGTAAAGAGAGGTGGAGAAGAGCAAACGCAATTTTGGAGACGCGGTGATTTTTCTCGTGGTTCCGATAGGTGGTGCTATCGTACTTCCACGCTGATGGAGACTTCAACCCACGGAGGGTAACGGCTGCGAGAGTCCACGGAGGGCTCCACCCACGAAGGGTCCACGAAGAAGCAACCTTGTCTATTCCATCATGGCTCACGCCCACGGAGGGCTAGCCTTACTCGGGTAGATCTTCACAAGTAGGCGATCTCCTTGCCCTTACAAACTTCTTGGTTCAACTCCACATCTCGACGGAGGCTCCCAAGCGACACCTAACCAATCTAGGAGGCACCACCCTCCAAAAGGTAATAGATGTTGTAGATGATGATGAACTCCTTGCTCTTGTGCTTCAAATGATAATCTCCCCAACACTCAACTCTCCTCACCGATTTGGCTGTGGTGGAAGAAAGGATTGAGTGGAAAGCAACTTGGGAAGGCTAGAGATCAAGCTTCATATGGTGGGAGTGGAGCAACTTGATCTCAACACAAGGGTAGGTAGTTCTCTTCTCGTAAAAGTAAGGTAGGAGTGGTAGTTCTTTCGATGGCTCTCTCCACGAATGAAGAGGGGTGGAGGGTATAAATAGCCTCCACACAAAATCCAACCGTTACACACATTTGAGCAATCTCGGTGGGACCGGTTGACAACTCGGTGAGACCGAAAGTTCAAATAATGTGAGCGTTGGGATTTTCGTGGGACCGAAAATACAATCTCGGTTAGACCGATTCGTGCAATGACAAGAGCATGCCAGTTTGGTGGGACGGACTTCATCATCTCGGTGACACCGATTTGATGACGTATGTTCTGAAGCTTGGCAACTCATGTTTCGGTGAGACCGAGTTCGAATCGGAAAATCCGAGTTTGCTAGGGTTTGGCTTATGGCTGAGGTGGTTCATCTCGGTGTGACTGAGTTTGGAATATCGGTGGGACCGAGACTACTTATGAGTGTATATGGCAGTGAAAGTTGCTGATAGTTTAGGAGATGTATCACTAAGCACTTGAGAAACCAGATCATCATCATAACCTCATCCCCTTTTAATAGTATTGGCTTTTCCTATGGACTCAATGTGATCTTGGATCACTAAACAAAAAATGGAGCCTTGAGCTTTTGCCAATGCTTGCCTTAGCATTTTGAGGGGTCCACTTCTTCAGTCCTTGCCATACCCATATCACTGAACTCTCTGAAATGATTCTCAAGTAACTATTAGTTCAATGATATATATGTTGTTATTAATTACCAAAACCACCCGGGGATTAGTTGCACTTTCAGGAAGACTTCAAAATGATGGGGGAGGCATGAAATTCCAACCCTTTGATTTCAATGGGGACATCATTGCTAACCATGGAGGTTCGACATTGGCCTGCGGGGGTATGTACCACTAGCGGAGTGTTCATCTCTTAGTATTTAATGCCATGCATGAATGCAAAATCTTTTGATATGAAAGAATGTGATTCTCCTGAATCAAATAAAACATAAGCTTGTACTGAATTAACAAGAAGAGTACCCATCATAGTAGCAGGCTGGTGTTGAGCTTCATTCTGATCAACGTGGTTAGTCTGACCACGGCCATAAGGCCTGGCATTGTTGTTGTGGGGCTGATTTTTTCCACGGCCAGCTGCAGGAAGCGCCAGTTGGTTCTGATTCTGATAGCATTCCCTGGCACGGTGACCTGGACGGCCACACTTGAAGTAGAGCCCGTCATTGGGATGGGGAGCAGGAGCTCGAGGTGGTGCGGCTTGAAGTATTGGCTACCTATGTGGTGGTGGAGGCAGATGCGGTGCAACCTAGGACGGTCTTGGAGCAGGTGCAGTTAGATGATACATACTGTGGGGAATCCATATCCAATGCTTCTCCGAGGGTGGTCCCGAAGATGAGCTAGCATCACGGTTGTGCCTGGGGATCCCTGGTGTTCCTCCAGACCTGTCTCAACTTGGATGGCCTTGTTCACAAAGGTGGCGAAATCGGCGAAGTCATGAACAAGGAGTGCAAGCTTGATATCAGCTTGAAGTCTGTCATGAAACTTTTCTTGCTTGCGAGCATCAGTATCAATGTCTTCTTCATCATAGCGGGACAAGTCCAGGAACTCCCGCTGATGCTGGAACTGGTCCTGAACTGGAAGGAGAGGTCCACGAGCAGGGGTATCACCTCCAACAGCAGGCCACTCAATACCTGGTGGCAGCTCTATCCTGCGTGGGTAAAGGATGTACTCTGGCTGAATCCTCGCGCTGAATGCTGGCAGCATCTATGCCAGAGTGTCGTAGTGACGAGCACGGGTGGCCTACAACTCGACAGTCAGAGCTCGAACAGTGTGATCCAAAGCCTCAATGTACCGAACCATAACATGAGGGTCGTAACGACGACTCACGTAGGGGCTACAGACAATAGTGTAGTACCTAGTCTCATTCCTAGCTGGGACGGGATGTATCTGAACCCAATCTCTGTCAAGCGAGCGTGTTCTCCACGGAAGCGGGTGATAGCAACATAGGCAGCATCCTGGACTGCCATTTCACTGACCACTCCAACACCCTCAAAGGTGTGCAACTCATTGGTGGAGTTGTTCTACCGATCATAGATAACAACCACAACACGGTACTGCTCCTGGTTGAACTCGTAGTAGTCCTTGTACACGGTGTACTGGGGGTACCAGTGATATCCCAGCAGGGTCAAGAGGTCGATCGGAATGGCTGGGAACCCAGTTGTATCAACAACCATATTCTGGCGGACGATCTGCGTTGCGGGATGTATCTGAAACAAAAGAAGTTCAAAATATGTCAAATGACAGTGTTTGTATCATTCATATACTTTCAAAGGAATAGTTGTAGATATCCAGCTCTCTGGATGGATGTGATCATGAGAACCTAATGTTAGCGTTAGAAAAAATCATTTAACCTGAATAGAAGTGAGATCAGAGTCCTGTAGTAAAGACGAGGAACAAAAGATCCTAGTACCACACAATTGTGATGTGGGCCCGTAAGCCACACAACCGTGTTAGTAAAAGTTTTTCAAAGACTAGACTCAACTTCGGCCAAGGAGTTGGAAAGGGGGGTTCCTACAGGCAGGCAGCTCTGATACCAAGTTGTGACGCCCCAAATTCAATCTTGCACTAATCATGCACACAAATGTGCACGATCAAGATCAGAGACTCACTAGAAGATATCACAACACAACTCTAAACACAACTTTAAGTCATAGAAGCTTTATATTACAAGCCAGGGGCCTCGAGGGCTCGAATACAAACGAGTCAGGTGAAGCAAAAATATTTGACAACAGACATAAGTAAACAAGTCTGCCTTAGGAAGGCTAGCACAAACATTAGCGTAGATAAAAAAAGGCAAGGCCTCCTGCCTGGGAGACTCCTAACTAATCCTGATCGTCAGCGGTCTCCACATAGTAGTAGGCACCGCTAGGGTAGTAGTTGTCATCGGCAGTGGCATCTAGCTCCTCGGATCCGCCATCTGATCGCAATGATCGGGTATAAGGGAAAAAGAGGTAGCAAAGCAACCGTGAGTACTCATCCAAAGTACTCAAAGACTTACATCAGATCTACACTACATATGCATCGATATCAATAAAGGGGTAGTATATGTGGACCAAACTACAGAATGCCAAAATGAGGGGGTAGAAGCTAGTCCTATTGAAGACTATGTCTTTTGGCAGCCATCATCTTGAAGCAGTAGAAGAGAATAGCTGATATGGTAACAAGTAACACCATATAGCAATAATCCTACCCGAAGATCCTCTCCTCGTCTCCATGTGAGAGAGAGATCACCGGGTTGTATCTGTCACTTAATTGGGTGTGTTTTATCAAGTATCCGGTTTTAGTTGTAAGAGGTCGGAATACAACTCCAAGTCGTCCTGTTATTGTGGACACGGCTATTCGAATAGACTACTTCCCTGCAGGGTGCACCACATTACCCAACACGCTCGATTACTCTAGCCGGATACACTTTTCTGGGTAATGCCTGGCCTCGAAAGATCAACACGTCGTAGTCCTACCTAGGCTCTCCAGAGAGGTCACCACGCCGGTCTACACCCTAAGTGCTCAGGGGTCTTGGGCCCATCGCCCTTTGCACTCCTGCACGTTCCAAGGATGGCCGGGATCAGTCCTGCCTACCTCCTTATACAAGGCAGGTGCTTACGCGAACCACTCGGGCGCGTGTCACTCAACTGTGACGTCTAAAAAGCTTTCAGAAGAAATCGTACGACGCCAAGTGCCCATAACTCATCTCGCGTGGCGGTTAGTGCGAAAAGGCCAGCGGCCAGCTCAGATCAAATATCCAATCTCGTTAAGCGTGTTATTAAGAAATAACCGTGGACGTCGACCAGGGACCAGGCCCACCTCTCTCCTAGGTGGTCTCAACCTTCCTTGTCACTCTGCCGGAAAGAATCACTCAGGGGGCCGTCGGGAGAAATGTCCTTTTAGCCCCCAGTCCGTGAATCACTTGCGGGTACTCTACGAGCCAACCCGACTTTAGTCACAACATGTATCATGTATAGTATGTATACATATACACGTGAGTCACCTCCCAGAGGGATCACAACCCGATATTATAGCATGGCAGACGACAAGAATGTAGGGCAACTGATGGAATACTAGCATACCTATACTAAGCATTTAGGATAACATGTAGAAATATCAGCAGCAGTAGCAAGGACAGGCTATGCAGTAGTATAGGATCAACTGATAAGACAATAATAGTATCGCTACCCTAATGCAAGCAGTAGATGGAAAGAATAGGCGGCATCGAAATTATCAAGGGGGTTTTGCTTGCCTGGAAGCTCTGTCGAGAAGGAGGGGTCGTCGACACCGTAGTCGTACACGGCAACAGTGTCAGTCTTGGTGTCTACCGGAGAGAAGAGGGGGAAGAAACAATAAATATAAAGCAAATAGATGCATCACGATGCATGACATGGCAGTATGTAGTGCTAGGGGTGACCTATCGCAGTTGAGGGAGTCCTGGACTAGGGGGTGTCCGGATAGCCGGACTATCAATATCCGCCGGACTCCCAGACTACGAAGATAGAAGATTGAAGACTCCGGCTCATGTCCGGAAGGTACTTTACTTGGCGTGGAAGGCAAGATTGGCAATACGGATATGTAGATCTCCTACCATTGTAACCGACTCTGTGTAACCCTAGCCTCTCCGTGTCTATATAAACCGGAGGGCCGAGTCCGTGAGGACACAACATTACATCTCAACAATCATACCATAGGCTAGCTTTTAGGGTTTAGCCTCATTGATCTCGTGGTAGATCTACTCTTGTACTACCCATATCATCAATATTAATCAAGCAGACGAGGGTATTACCTCCATCGAGAGGGCCCGAACACAGGTAAAACATTGTGTCCTCGTCTCCTGTTACCATCCGCCTAGACGCACAGTTCGGGACCCCCTACCCAAGATCCGCCGGTTTTGACACCGACATTGGTGCTTTCATTGAGAGTTCCTCTGTGTCGTCACCGATAGAGCGGATGCCTTTACCCGTCTTCAAAGACGGTGTTCTCACCGAAGGGGCCCTAGCCGCTGGTCAAACAATCCGGCTCGGCGGTTTCCTTATGACCGCCTGTCCGGCCGTCGCTTCGGCAATGACTTCTCAAGTCGTCGAAAGCAATCTTCGAGTTAGCCCTAAAGCTGCCGAACAATTAGATCCAATCGAGCTCTCGTCTGTTAACGAGCTCTTGGATCGCATCGCCGCCCTGGGAGTCGCAACAGACTACAATCAGATTGGGCTTAAAACCGATCCGAGAGATTAACTCTCCCAGATTACCCACCACATCGAAGTGGTAGAAGAACAACTCGGCAACTCATTGCCATTGTTGAAAACAATCAGGTCCGACTCCCGAACCCTCCACGCCGGATTCTCCGGAGGTACGGACTCGATCGACTATTGACCTAAAGTCATGCGCCGCTCGACTCGCCGGGCTGTTTCGATGAATCAAGCTTCCAAATCGGAAGTCCCTCGCCATTGAGCCTAAAGATGGGCAGGGATCGATTTTATTCCACCCTCCCGCCCGGACATATGCGATTTATCTCTAGTTCGGCAAGAGCCCTCGGAAACAAGACATCATTATCGGGCCGATTCCTCCCGTTATGGACAGGATAAAGGACGCCGAGAGGAGAACGCAATCTCAATATTCTGCAATAATCGCACGGACAAGGGAATCTCGAACGCCATCGATCGTCGCAAGATTACGCGTTTCACCGATCTGGCGCCCATAGTGCGAAGTATCTTGGCGACGGAAAGTTTCCGAAAACTGAAAATAAATTTTGGGATAATTCGCCCCAAACCCATCCAGCGGTAAAAGGGCGCCACAATCAGGCCCCAGATGCAAAGATCAAGAAGCAAAAACCCAGCAAGGGAAACGGAACTGCATCGAGGGATGGCTCAATGAACCTCAGAACTTCACAATACGGGGAGCTATCCCAACGATAGCCTTCGAGCATGTTGATATTACGGCGGTGGCCAAAAGTGGCGAAGAGCTTCGCCCGGAAACCACTCCAACAATACCAAAGACGGTGTCAATAGTCTTCGAGACTTTCGTGATCAAATAATATGCGAAACGAACAATCCATGAACTCGCCAAGTCTACCAAGTAGCAACAAAATCCATGGAGCAACACAGCTATCACCTTGGCGCTAGCGATGAGCCTACATCTCGAACTACAGAGCCCCACCAAGACTTGGTACTTAGTCCCATAGTGGACGGCTTTGACCGACAAAGGTCCTCATGGACAGCGGCAGCGGACTAAACCTCATTTACGAGGAAACCTGCGGAAAATGGAAATCGATTGAGCCGTATGGAGCGAAGCAGACAACCTTCAGAGGAATAATCCCTAGCCGAAGCGCGCTGCACCGAAAAATCACACTCGATGTGGTGTTCGCCTCCGGACAATTACAGATCCGAAGAAGTCACGCCTGTAGCCCTGCTCAGCAGCGGCTATCACGCCATATTAGGACGAGAGGCATTCACAATTTTTCAAGCAATACCCCATTACGGGTACATGAAGCTCAAAATGCTCGCCCAGCTGAATAATCACTCTCGCTGATCCGGACACAAGACTCCGGCCGAAAATAAGACAACCGCACTAGCCCTCGAGGCACTATCCAAGCCTTAGCGGCAGAGGAACTTATCAAGGCCACGCCTACGGTAAACAGGACGACGTGATACTCGATAAAAGATCCAAGTCCACCTCCTTCAAACCAGCAGATGAGATAGTCAAATTTAGGTCCACCCAACGGACCCAACAAAGACGGCCTCCATCGGGCACAGTTGAACCCGAAGTCGACGCCAAGATCGCGCGAATTCCTTCGGGAAAATTGGGACATCTTCGCTGGCACCCTTCGGACATGCCCGAATCCTCGCAGTTGGCGTAATATAGCCTAAACATCCTAAAAGGATTCAAACCAATCAAACAGCTCTTCGACGATTTTCCGAGCCCAAAAGACAAGCAATGGGAGAAGATCTAGCTGTTATTGGAAGCCGGATTCATCGGAGATATCAAACATCCGGATGGCTAGCAAATTTGGTGATGGTACCAAAGAAGGACAAACTCGGCGCCTCAAGGCCGACTTCAAAGACCTCAATAAGGCTTGCCTAAAGGATCCTTTCTCTCCCCGCGATCGATCAAATTATCGATGCCACGGTAGGACACGATTCGTTGTGCTTCCCGGATGCATACTCGCTATCATCAAATCAAGATGGCGGAAGGCACCAAGCCGCAACGGCATTCATCACTCCATACGGACCATTCTCGCTTCAACACGATGCCCTTCGGACTCAAAAATGCCGCGCAACATATCAGCGATGATTCAAACATGTCCGCTACCCAGATAGGCAAAACAATGAGAGATACGAGACGACGAGTCGTCAAAACAAAACACGCCGAAACTTTAGTAGACGATTTGAGGCTCACATTCGACAACCTCGAGCATATGACATTAAGCTGAATCCGAGAAATGTGTTTTGCGCATCAGCCGAAAGCTACTCGGGCTTCATTGTATCCGTAGAGGAATCAAGCAAATCCGCCAAGATCCGAAGCTCACACGCTTGGATATCCCAAAGGACCTCAAGCAAATACAAAATTAACAGATGCGTGGCAGCCTTAAGCCGCTTTTATCTCCCGCTTAGAGAGAAGGCGTTGCCTCTTTATCGCCTCCTAAGGCGACCAACACTTCGAGTGGACGGATGCAGCTCTTCGCCGACTCAAGAAATAAAGGCCATATTGGCAACAATCCGGTCTGGCTGCGCCCAATCAAGGCGAACCGATGTTGTTATACATCGCTGCAACACATCAAGTTGTGAGCGCTGTCCTCGTCGTCGAACGAGCAAATGTATGGGCGAAATTCTCTTCAAAACCCGATTGTATTACGATCCACCGTGTTAACCCCCAAGCAAATCCGTTACCCGCACTATCAAAAGATAGCATATGCGGTGTTCATGGCGCCCCGAAGCTCCGGCACTACTTTCAAGAGTGTTCGATAACAGTGGCTTCTGAAGTACCACTCAATGACATTATAAATAACCGCGATGCAACGGGCAGGGTTGCAAAATGGGCCATTGAGCTCTTGCCATTCGACATAAATGACAAACCTCGACGAGCCATAAAGTCGCAAGTCTTGGCTGACTTCGTCGCTGAATGGACTGAAGCCGAACTACCTAAAGAGTACGGCGCATATTCCAATTGGACTATGCACTTCGACGGCTCCAAAATGTTGGCCGGACTGGGGGCTGGCGTTGTACTTACGTCCCCCACCGGAGATACAGATCCAAGATGTACTTCAAATAATGTACACAGACTCCAACAACGCAATTAACACGAGGCCTTGTTACATGGTCTCCGGATGGCGATCTCCATGGGCATTCAACGCCTAGAGGTGCGTGGGGATTCAAACCTCACAATATCCCAAATAAATGGAGACTTTGACGCCAAGGATCCGAAAATGGCAGCATATCGTAATGCTGTCACGAAAATGTCACCGGTTTGAAGGACTCAATTCCATCACATAGCCCGAGATAACAACCAAGCGGCCGACATTTCGCACGCATCGGTGCGTAAACGTGATGTTGTCCTCCAAATATCTTCTCGAACGGCTCTTCAAGCCATCTCAGCTGCGGGAAGAGGAGTCCGGCGACAAACCGGAGAAAGCCGCACCAATTGGTGACTCAGCAGACAACATAACACAATCCGCCCACGACATAATGGCAGTAATCGCCGCTGGATGTAACCTTTCTCGCCTACTTACTTAGGCAGGAGCTCCCGAAGACCAAAATGAGGCCCATTTGCATAGTCCGCGATCGAAGGCCTACAAGGTTCATGAGGGTGAACTTTATAAGAAAAGTACTACCGAGTCCTTCAAAGATGTATCTCCAAGAAGAAGGGCGAAACCTCCTGGCTGAAATTCATGCGGACTAGGTGGACACCACGCAGCAGCCCGGCCCCTGGTAGGAAAGGCGTCTGCATGCGGATTTTATTGGCCAACAGCTCGTGCAGATGCACAGACTTGGTCCAACGCTGGCGCTTATGTGCGTCCCAAGGGCCCGGGAGCGCAAGTTGCAAGCCCGACAAGCCCCGGCCCGCAGATTGAAGACCGCAAGGTATTTCTGGAGAGCTGCGCATGCGCCCGACTCCAGCCTTCTGCGCCCACTGCCCGCTTTTAGCCTCCGAGACGCTGCAGGATGGATGCTGCATGAGGGTGCGTGGCACTCCACGGTAGGATTCATCGCAGGCAAACGGAGACGTTAGGACGGAACTTTTGGGGCGACGGCGACGCATTTAATGCTCTTGTTCCTCTGTCAAAAGTAGGTAGAAACCATCGCTCGCTAATCAGAGCAGCAGACCGCTTCTGCGACCGCTCCAACTACCACCGCTTACGCTTTTCCCTCTCCACGCTGACACCGTTTCCAGTGACCCGCCCTATAAAAGGAGGCCCATGCACAACGAGGGGAGGTTCTGAGGTTCTGAGGTTTGGACCTGGTAATGAAGCTTCAAATAATGTACACGGACTCCAACAACGCAAATTAACACGGGCATTCAACGCCTAGAGGTGCGTGGCGATTCAAACCTCGCAATATCCCAAATAAATGGAGACTTTGACGCCAAGGATCCCAAAATGGCAGCATATCGTAATGCTGTCCCGAAATGTCAGCCGGTTTGAAGGACTCAATTCCATCACATAGCCCGAGATAACAAACCAAGCGGCCGACATTCTCACGCATCGTGCGCAAACGTGATGTTGTCCCTCCAAATATCTTCCCGAACGGCTCTTCAAGCCATCCGCATTATGGGAAGAGGAGTCCGTAGAAGACAAACCGAGAAAGCCGCACTCAATTGGTGACTCAGCGAACAGACAACATAACACAATCCGCCCACCATATAATGGCAGAATCGCCAGCGTGGGATGTAACCTTTCCTGCCTACTTACTTAGGCAGGAACTCCTCAAGACCAAAATGAGGCCCAGCTGCATAGTCCGCGATCGAAGGCCTACAAGGTTCATGAGGGAGAACTTTATAAGAAAAGTACTACCGAGTCCTTCAAAGATGTATCTCAAGAAGAAGGGCGTAAACCTCCGGCTGAAATCCATGCCGACTAGGTGGACACCACGCAAGCAGCCCGGCCCGGTAGGAAAGGCGCTCCGCATCGGATTTTATTGGCCAACAGCTCAGCAAGATGCACAGACTTGGTCCAGCCGATAAGTAATCGTATAATGGCATTAGGTAATTTCAAGACTAATTTCATATCGCCGGCAGTCATTTATTTTCGTTAGCCGATTCATTGTTGAGACCATTTCGCCCATATCGTGATTCACGAACAGTGTACAAGATCAAGTTGACCTGCAAGAGGAGCTTGTCGGGATAAATGCCAGCTCAGCCTACGGCATCCGTGAGACTACATCACACACGCCTCAAGACCAGGCGTCTGAGGGCCCCAAGCCCGACAGCCTGCCTGCAGATCTGCAAGGCACGTGAGGCCTCCTGCCTGCCAAGCTGCCGCTTAGCCTCCAGCGCCATCACCATGCACACTGTGGCCTCCCGGCTCCTGCTCACGCCATCGGGCGCTGCACTCACTGCCTCCAGGTCGCCGTTGCCTCGCTTCCCCGTCCTGCCAGCCGATCAAGATGCCAGCCAGTTTCGGTTGCACTTATGTTGTTGCTCAGTTGTTAAGTGTCGCACTCGGGCGGTCGTTGCTGGAGACGCAGGTGTCTCGCCACTGCAGCGTACTTTCAAAAGCCTCGCTGGCTTCGCCATGGATGCTACGCGTTTGCAATCAAGTGCTTCCCGGTCAGTTCACGTGTTTGACCGCTGGTTTCGGCGCAGCATCGTCCGCAAGGTTGTTGTCGGACAGACTGTTAGCGGCAGCATCGCAGCTCGCCAAAGTTTCCCGAGAGAACACACAAGGCAGTCAAGCAAAAGACGTAGCCCGGGTGCTTCTTTCATTAAAAACATCCTAGTTTAGTACATGTCCAGAGATGAAAAAACATGATAGAGAGTGATTACAAGCTCTAAATGCCTAATGCCCGAGGGCTTACAAATTACAAAGATAAGGTGCCTGATCCTTCTCCCTGCTTCTGCTCAGAGTTCAGAGGTAGGCAAGGCGCTTCCAAGATAAGCCTCCGGAAGGAGGCCCTGCAAGAGGAGCTTTGTCGGAAGGGAAGGAGCGTGAGATTTCAGAAGAGACGCAAGCTTGAATTTCAGACTGTGTGGCGAAGACACGTAGGTACGGCCATTCCCAACTGCAGCCTGCGAGCAGCTCCACTCTCCTGCTGGATTACTGGATAAAGCATTTCGGAGCTCCCGCCCATATCAAGCCATCTACTAACAGTGTCAAGATGAAAGCTTCGAGACCCCCAAGAAGAGGAGTTTGCCGAAGGCTGACTGGTGCCTGCAGATTACATGAAACCACTAAGCTCCCCGTGCAGAGCGATCAGCCGAGACCAGGAGACTACATCAAGCTTATGCTACGAGGCCTGTGGATGCAAGCTGCACCTGCCACGCCCCTTCAAGACCTGCAAGGCTGTGAGACAGGCTGCACGCACTCCACCATCCGCCCCGCGACGCCCCTAGCCCTCTAGAGACGCTGCAGGATGGGCTGCTGAGGGGTGCTTAGCTCTCACGATCTGGATCATCGCGGGCTCGGCTCGCACCGTCGATCACTTCTTTTGCGCATATTACGAGCATAGTAAGCCATGCTCGCGCTGCGGGTCAAAATCCGCCGTAGCCGCACGCCTCGACCGCTCTCCGCGCATCCTCCGCCGCATCGACATGCTCACGGCTGAGGCCTCGCTGCCCCATAGGTGTTGCTTCCCTTCACATCTTTACGACACCTATGGGGCCGGGAGGCCCCTTCGTGAGTTCGGACGAGGGCGGAGGATGCGCGGAGAGCGATCGAGGCGAGGCGCGCTGGGCGGATTTTTACCAAATTGGCCGCGGCGGTCGCGTAAAACCTACTGCTGCTTTGTGTTGTATTTGATCTTGCTCAAGAATGTGAGCGATGGTGGTGTGGTGTTGAGTGAATCCAACCAGCTGAACCTGTGCGCTAGAGTTGCCAAGGATCCGAACCTCCGAATCCCTCCGAACCTCCCTACGCTGTGCATGGGCCCTCTTTATAGGGCAAGGGGTCACCGACAAGTGTCAACGAGAGAGAGGGGTAAAACGAAAAGAGGTGGTAGTTGGAATGCAAGGGAACAGTGCTACAAAGGTATGAACAGTGGATTCTACCTACTTTTGACAGAGGGGGACAAGAGCATTTAATGCTCCTGCTTGCCGCCTCCAAAAGCTCCCCGCTTCTATGCGCTCCGCTTGCCACGGCGATGGAGCCACCACGTGGAGTGCCACCGCACCTCATGCCGCACAGCTATCCGCCACGGCCTCGGAGAAAGCTAAAGGCGATGCAGGCGCGATGAGCTGGAGCGCGGCACGATCGCAGGCTCCTCCTTGCAAGTACCTTGTCGTGGTCTTGATCTTGCCGGCCCTGGGCTTGTCGGGCTTGTAACTTGTCGCCCCCCTGATCCTCGCCGGGACGCCAGATAGCCGAGGTGTGTCTTCTGTGTGATGTGATCTTTCTAGTCTCCCCGGCGAGCTCCTCTCGCCAGGGGCTTGCTTGAGTGATGTAATCTTGAGCTCGGATGGCCTTCCCGACAAGCTCCTCTTGCCGGGCCTTGATCTTCTATCTTGTACACTTTGTTCTTAAATGGCTTGATATGGAGCAGGAATGGTCTCGCAAGCATTTGGTGGATCCAATGCTGGAGTCATGCGGTCATTGCAGATAAGTTGGGGTACCGAGGTACCCCTACCTTAGTACAATCGACAGAGCCCCCGGCTCGGGCCACACACTGCAAGCCGAGCGCTGTTGGCCCAGCCCAAGACAAGCAGGGCACACGCGCCCATGGCGCATGTCAATCCACTTCTGCCTCGCCGCCTCCTGCAACAAAGAGACGCCGATTATGGGCGTCAGGATGGGACGTGCCCACGCCTTTAATGGGAAGAGCGGAACGCCCCACTTCCCCATAAAAACAGAGGAAGTGTGCGCGTTCCTCCTTCGCTTTCATTGCTTCTTCTTCCTCCTCCAGAGATCCTCAAGGCCCGCCTCCTGCATCTCTCCACCGCCTTCTGCGCTCGCTGGCACCGCCGGCTGGCTTTCGCCCTCCTTCCTCGCCGCCCGGCCATGGCCCCAAGACCAGAAGGGAAGGGAAGGCGGAGAAGACCAAGAAGGAGAAACCGAGCAGCGGAGAAGCTCGCCCAGATGCGGAGGGAGAACGTTGCCTTGCCGCTGCTCGGGCGCCAGCAAGAACTCGGGGCAAGTATTTCTTGTTCGGGGCCAAGAGGACCACGGGCGATCCTCTGACCAGAGCTCATCCGCCGCCACCATGGACAGCTATCCTGGCGGGTACTATTTCTTCGCAGCTTCTTCCATCGCGTCTTTGTCCTCCTCGCCTCTTCCCCGACAAGCTCCTTGCCGGGCCTCCTTCCCGGCAGCTTATCTTGCCGGGCCTTGACCTACCTCCCTAACTCCCTAACAGAGAAACAGGAGAAGGATCACGGGCACCTTATCTTTTAATTTGTAAGCCCTCGGCATTAGCTGCATTTAAGAACTTGTAATCCTCTCTATCATGTTTTTCATCCTCTATGGACATGTACTATGCTAGGATGTTTTAATGAAAAGAGGGGAAAGCTTGTCGGGCTGAGTCTTTTACTTGATCATGCGCCTTTGTGTGTTCTTACGCTTATCGGGAGCTTGCCGGGCTTAACACGCTTGTCGAAAAGGGACAGCTCCACCATTGGCGGTGTCGCTCCGCAAGCAACCTGTCGGGCCAGCCTATGACGCTTAACTTGTCGAAAGCTCGAAGCAAGGTAAGCGGTGCAGCAGCACACTTGTGTCTCTCTGAGCGGACTCGAAACAAAACAAGTACGCAGCTCGACCACGACTGCTCCTCCACGCACGGGTTTTACAAGACACGCCGCTCAAAGACGCAGCCCCGCTTTCCCGGTCCATAAGAGGATGCATGACGAGGATGAAAACTTATTCGATATCGCAGCCCCAGAACTCTAGCTTGTCTGGAGATTTAATCTCAGCATCGCAGCCCTCGCCACACCTGGCTTGCCGAAGAACCTTATGACGCAGCTCCCCGCCACTTCCGCTTGTCGGCCCCCGTGCTGGTGTGATCTTACGGTCCCTCCTTGTCGCTGCAATTTCAGTCATGAAAACAGCTGAGATAGATCTGCAATATCTTCATCATGTACATGCATACGCAGTATAAATCTTGATTGTGCAATACGGTGCCGTGCCTTGCCCTTCAGATGTTTGTACTTCTACGCCTCGGGAGCTTGCCGGGCGTAACACGCTTGCCGAAAAGGGACAGCTCTGCGCGGTGTTGCTTCCGACGAGCAACCTCACCGGGCCGCTATGACACTTAACTTGCCGAGCAGGCTCGAAGCAAGATAGGGTGCAGCAGCACACTTGTGTCCGCTGAGCGGACTCGAAACAAAACAAGCACGCGAATCGACCACGACTTGGCTCCTCTCGCACAAGCTTCTCATACGGCGACATCTCACGGCAGGCCTGCCACGCTACACCCCTCGCTTACACCTTTGTGCACTTTTGCCCCACGCTTATAGGGAACTTGCGCGCTAACACACTTGCTGAGTGCGGAACATCAGCAGCCCGCTGGCTGGTGTCGCCCGCAAGCAACCTTGCCGAAGGTTTAGTCGCGACGACTTATCTTGCCGAGCAGACTCGAACGAAACGAGGGGCGAAGCTGGCCGCGCTCACTTCTTAACTCGCTGAGCGTGCTCAAACAAGATAGGGGTGCGGCTATTCATAGGCAGGCTCCTCCGCGCATGTGTTTTGCGCACAAAAAGGACTAACGCACGAGGGATATAACATAAAAGCATGGAGTTAAAAGAGTGCTCGCACAAAAGCTCGAGCAACTTAGCTTTTCTTTTTCTTGTTTTCTTGCTCTCGCCGGTGGAGCTCGATGGCGCTGGCCCTCGACGGGCAGCGTAGTGCTCCGGGAGACGCGCTTGCGAACGAAAGCACCGAGCTGCCTCGCCGGGCTTAAAGCGCCCGAGGAGCTACGCCACGGAGTGCTGCGCCAGAGCCGCCCTGCCGGACTTAGAGCTCGATGGCACGCCCTCGACGGCAGCGTAGCTGCTCAGTGGAAACGCGCTACAAAGCGGAGGGGGAAGCGGGGCTAACGGCGCGAGGAACAGGATATGCTCGACTCCTAGTAGCGATAGGAGGAGCAGGGTCCTGCTTCGCACTTTCGCTTTGCTCATGCACGATCGCGTCCAGAGCATCCCGCGAGCCTCCGCACGCTTCTTGCCCCCAGCATGCAAGTACCACGCCTTATGGCACGGCGCTGGGTCGTCGTGGCGCCGAGATGGACGCTGATCCACGGAGACCGAGGCGCGTCATCCGCCCTGCCCCTCGATTCGTGGCGCCATGAAAGTGCCTCGCCGCGTCCACCCTTTCGACGGTAAATTCTCCGCCCACCGCTGGCTCCGTGGGCGGGTGAGACGCAGACGGGTTCAGAACCCTTGAGGCCCTCGCCTCGGGCCATGGTGTAGTTGTCGGCGAAGGTTGATTTAAACCGGAGAGGTTGATGAAGAACGCGTCGCTGGACGCCGGATCAGGTCCGCGACAACCTCGACGCTCTCTACCGGGCGCCAAAGATGTCGGGACGACACCTATGGGGCCGGGAGGCCCTTCGTGAGTTCGGGCACGAGGGCGGAGGATGCGCGGAGAGCGATCGAGGAGGCGCGCTGGCGGATTTTACCCAGCCGGGCCGCGATGGTCGCAGAAACCCTACTCCTGCTTTGTGTTGTATTTGATCTTGCTCAAGAATGTGAGCGATGGTGGTGTGGTGTTGAGTGAATCCAACCAGCTGAACCCTGTGCACTAGAGTTGCCAAGGATCCGAACCTCCGAATCCTCCGAACCTCCCCACGCAGTGCATGGGCCTCCTTTATAGGGCAAGGGTCACCGACAGTGTCAACGAGAGAGAGGGTAAAACGAAAAAGAGGTGGTAGTTGGAACAAGGCGGGAACAAAGGCGGCTACAAAGTATGAACAGTGGATTCTACCTACTTTTGACAGAGGGGGACAAGAGCATTTAATGCAGGTCACGCTGCCGCCCCCAAAAGCTCCCCGCCTTGCGCTCCGCTTGCCACGGGCGATGGAGCCACCACTGGAGTGCCACCGCACTTCATGTCTGACAGCCTATCCGCCACGTCTCTCGAGAAAGCTAAAGGCGACGTGGGCGGAGATGAGCTGGAGGCGGGCACGATCGAGCCCTCCGGCAAGTACCTTGCCGGGTCTTGATCTTGCCGGGCACCGGGGCTTGTCGGGCTTGTAACTTGTCGCTCCTCGGCCCTCACCAGGGACGCCAGATAGCGCCGAGGTGTGTCTTCTGTGATGTGATCTTCTAGTCTCCCCGGCGAGCTCCTCTCGCCAGGGGCTTGCTTGAGTGATGTAATCTTGAGCCTGGAATGGCCTTCCCGACAAGCTCCTCTTGCCGGGGCCTTGATCTTCTATCTTGTACACTTTGTTCTTAAATGGCTTGATATGGAGCAGGAATGGTCTCCGGCAAGCATTTGGTGGATCCAGCTGCGGGGAGCTGCGGCTGCCCGTGCATAAGTTGGGGTACTGAGGTACCCCTACCTTAGTACACCGACAGTCGGTTGCCAGCTCTTCGCTAATCAGAGCCATATGCCACCCACCGCCCTCAAAACCATACCCATTACCTGGCCGTTCGCGGTATGGGGGCTTGACATGGTGGGGCCCCTTAAAGGGGGAACCCACAAGAAAAAATACCTGTTGGTTATGGTGGATAAATTCACCAAATGGATAGAGGCCAAACCGGTCAAAACGGCAGAGTCCGGACCAGTGATAGACTTTATATCGGAGGTGGTACACCGTTACGGAGTCCCCCATAGCATCATCACCGATAATGGCATGAACTTCACAGCCGATGAGGTCAAGGCATGGTGCAAAAATATGGGCATTAAGCTCGACTATGCGTCAGTCTATCACCCTCAAACCAACGGTCAAGTGGAAAGAGCAAACGGTCTAATAATGAGCGGCATTAAACCCAGACTAGTGAGGTCACTCACTAAATCAGACACACAATGGGTCGAGGAGACTCCGTAGACTGGGGCTGCGGACAACGCCTAACCGTACTACCGGATTCACACCATTTTTCATGGTATACGACGCAGAGGCGATCGCTTGCCTGCGACATTATTCATGACTCACCTCGAAAGCGCATGTACGAGGAAAGAGAAGCCGAGCTTGATCGGCGGGACAGCTTGGACACATTGGAGGAAGAACGTGACGTCGCGAAGGCTCGTGCCGCATTTTACCAACAGCGAGCTCGAAGATATCAAAGTAGAAGCACGGGCCAAGACCTATAATGTTTGTGAACTAGTTCTACGCTTGCGGACAAGAAAAGGACAAGCTCAAACCCGGATGGGAAGGCCCTTCATCATTGACCAAGCATCGTTCAAGGAGCGCATCTGCTTCATTTAAATGCGCGGACAACCGACTCGAGCGAACCCATGGAACGCAGCCCGCCTCCGGCGATTCTATGCCTAGCGCCGGACTAAGAGTTCGCCCCTTCCCGTCCAATCTTTTATACTTGGCTGTCTTTTATCTCTCTTTTTTCCTTTTTAAAATTAACAAATCCCTTCGGGCCTATTTTCGCATTTTTTGCATACATCTGACGTGCCACCCTTTTCGTTATTCCTGAGGGCTTCTTTACGAAGCTCAACTATCTGAGTTTTATACCCAACACATGTGTCATGCTTCCACATGTACCATTTACTTGCCATTATATGCATCGATATGACTTAAGTTTTGGCCAAGCTGGGTTTTTGGCTCACGTGCTTACCCCCCACGTTCCCGATTGTTCGGCTAGGTGGTAAAGGAGCACCTCACGATTATTACCGCGGGTTAGCGGATGTGTACCTCGGTGGGTGAAGCCGAAAGCTAGCATTCTTAAGGGAATATTGGTCGGTGATTTAAAAGATGACTTTTACCTATTTTTCCATACGCCCCGGATGTTTCTTCGCTCCATTGGCAGTCAGGACATGCACTTTAGGGCATGCCACCCCAAATAAAGGAACCCTTAACAGAACTATTCTCCTGGAAGATGTTTCTTACTAACCATGTAATATAACATAACTAGTTGGGCACTTGCACGATAAAGCCTCGATGACCCCTACGCCTAGTCTCCATGCATACCACGGTTATTTATTAACCAAAAGGTATTCGGACACACTCCGGACTCTAGGGTCCCGAGGTCGGCTTAAAAGGTCAAGCAACCACAAACGATCTACAATCCGGCTAGAAGGCATTTCACATGTCATTTTTAAGGATAAACATACATTGTCAAGTTTATTGATTGTATTCCTCCTCAATCCCGCCTAACAGTTTGTCTAGCTTACAGTCCGTTGGGAAAATTTAGCAGCCAGTTCTACCTGGCTGTACACTAAACTCACAGGATCTCCTTCCGTCGGGCCCCACGGTCCAACTTCGCCATATGGTTGGGATCCGCCTTCTTTTACCGCGTCTTCACCATGGCCCAAGCCTCCCCAGCACCTTGACGGCAGGCGAAACCTTCCACAAATGGAAGCGCCGCGACTCCTCGTAGCTTCTCTGCAAGCTCCCGAGACCCTCGGGCGGGACGAGGATGGCCATAAAGCCTGTGACGACGCCACTCATTGCTCGCCGAACTCGTTCGCACAGCCATAACAGTTCGGGAAGTTGATCGCCCATTTATACGGGCATCTCCTCCGCAGGATGGCCCGTGAGTATACCTACAAGACATATCACGTCAAATCGCTTCCTCGCCGAACTCTTCTTCCCGAGAGAGTTCGCCAAGCACTTACTATAGATGCTGCGGAAGCCGCTGATTCTCCTTAATGAGTCGGACAGCTCGGCTGTGCACCTTTCAGCTCTTCTCCGAGCTTGGCATTGGCATCTTGAAGCTTGTTCTCTCCGCTGAACTCGTTTCAAGACATTTTCGCCGGCTTTTAGCTGGCGTAGTAGCGATTGCCTGTCCGGATCTTGCTCGGCAGCACCTACAGTGTCATTATTAGACTCACGCGCACGCCGCACAGCGCTTATATTCATTTATACAAATGTGTTACCAGGAGGGGTCTTTCCGTCTCCTCCTACGGCAGCAAGTGCGGCCTCAAGATGGGCCTTGCAATCTTGCAGCTCCCGGGACAGCTGGGCGTTCTTCTCGTTAAGAGCCTGAAAGTTTCCATGATCCTTAAATCAGTTAACATAACTAATTTAAGTCTCGGGGGCTACTGGTGTATACAGCCATTAAAACTCCCTTACCCGTATGTCTTTAACATACTGCTCTGTGGCTCTGGTAAAACTATTTTGGGCAGCCCGGAGATGCGCGTCCCCTGCTTTAAAGGCATCCAGTGCCTCAGGGGAAAAGCACGCCTCTTGAAGAACTGTTTGGCGGCGTCTATGATTCATAGCGCTCTCCACCTCCGACGTTGTGGCGGACCGGTCATCGGTATCCTCCGCTGGAGTAGGATCCGTTCGCGTCTTGCGCTTGCCCCCTCCTCCACCGGGCGTTGAGCTGGCGGAGTTGATTGGGGGCAATTCCTGCTCGCGATCCGCCGAGCGCTTTTCTCCTATGAAGATCATGAGCACTTAGACGTTTCCTCTAACGTTGCTCGAAGGTCAAAAGCGAGCTATACCTCTGCGGCGGCGTTTCCGCCCGACGGCGCTCCTTTTCTCCTCTGTTGGTTCGGCCTAACCTCAGACGTCGGCCGCCGCAGTTCGCTTCCCGCCGTAATGGCGCTTCGTAAAATACCATCGCTTATGCGAAGGTCGAATAGGCAAGGATAAAATAACGGTGTCCGGACTTGGTCTTGGTCACCGATGCCGAACTCAGCCGGGGTAGTCCGCCGTAATGGCGATTTCAGCGATCATCAATGCTTAGCTGGTGATACACCCGCCGATTAGTTTCCACCCCAAGGTCCGGATCCTCTTCGGAGGTCGGACCTGTGGACCTTCCGGTCCTCGGGCTGTGGAGCGGGACTCACCATGTCTTTTTCACGATCCGGCGAGACTCTGCCAAGACATAACATGAGAAGCTTAAACTTCAAAATACGGGTAAAAGCCCTCTTGAGGCATTCACTTACCCATCCTCGTGGATTGACCATAGAAAACCCGCTCACGGGTTGGACGAAGGAAGTCCTCCGTCTCCCCCTTGTACAGCCGGATAGGATCTTCACCGGATCCTCGGTCGAATCCGCCCTTCTGTACCGTGCGGGTAGCGCCGTCTTCCCGCTGAAATCCCACATGGGTGGCCTCTATATTGCAGCGGCTGCACTTCGCTGATGCACGCCGCCATGACTCGAACATGGTCAAACCGAATGAGCCATTAATCTTATCCGCCCATCGTAATGGACGCTTTTGTCTTCCTCCGCAGGGGGGCTCATGGGCGCCACCGAGGCGTTTCTTCAAGGAGCGGCATCAAACTCCGGAGGCCGATCCGGACTGGTCGGGCAACGGGCGTCTACTATATAAAACCACCCGAGGGCCAGTCTTCGGACGCCTCTTGGGGTGCCGGATAGGTATCCGTCCCGGCGATGCGCCATATTTGGCGCCGCCACTTGATATATGGACCCGGTGAGAACGGGCACGAGGCACAATAGCCTCTTCCACAATGCGAAATGGGGCTCGATGCCCGTGAATAGCTCAAGAAGAGCTACGTAGCCCGCGATGTGCAACATGAAGCGGGCGTGAGGTGATGGAGCTGAAGTCCATAGAACTTCAGAGCTGCGGAGGAACGGTGTATTGAAACCCAGCCCCTTATTAGATAAGGGACAAAGCACACCCGCCCCTTTGTTGGGGTTTGGGTTGTCCTCCGCCTGCTCCTCCCCGAGCAGTAACCAGTCCGGCTCGGACCGAACCATGAAGTCCGGAGGAGCCATCCTCTTTTGGAGCTTTACTAGCTCGTTGGCGAGATAGAGCACCTCCTCCAATCACCCGGCGATGGGCTGGGAGCGCGTGAGGAAGAGCGCTGACGATCCATGGTGGAATCGATTTGAGTCGAGGCGCTTGATGGTACACGCAGGAGGAGGATGGTGCGGTTTGGATCTGGATCCTGTCCCTTTAATAGGTGGTGACCCGCACAACTAGGGGTGAAATGTAAAGGCTCCTCGGCTTTTCGCATTCGTCTGACGCGTGGAAGAGGGCCATGATTTGGCGTAGAAGCCAAGAAGCACAGTATTCGAGGTAGAGCCGGACATTGTTCGGCGGGAACATGGAATTCGAAGGGAGAACCAGACTTGTAACGCCGAAAATCACAAGCACGCTGGACTTATCGTCATTGAAGCCTGGTTCGGGGGCTACTGAGGGAGTCCTGGACTAGGGGGTGTCCGGATAGCCGGACTATCAATATCCGCTAGACTCCCAGACTACGAAGATAGAAGATTGAAGACTCCGGCTCGTGTCCGGAAGGTACTTTACTTGGCGTGGAAGGCAAGCTTGGCAATACGGATATGTAGATCTCCTACCATTGTAACCGACTCTGTGTAACCCTAGCCTCTCTGTTGTCTATATAAACCGGAGGGCCGTAGTCCGTAGGACACAACATTACATCTCAACAATCATACCATAGGCTAGCTTTTAGGGTTTAGCCTCATTGATCTCGTGGTAGATCTACTCTTGTACTACCCATATCATCAATATTAATCAAGCAGACGTAGGGTATTACCTCCATCGAGAGGGCCTCGAACTCAGGTAAAAACATTGTGTCCCTCGTCTCCTGTTACCATCCGCCTAGACGCACAGTTCGGGACCCCCTACCCGAGATCCGCCGGTTTTGACACCGACAGCAGTACTACATGATACAGACGAAGAGAGAAAACATGTAGGAATGTTTTCCTAGCGTTTGGCATTTTCCGGATAGATGAATCGAGGGGAAGGATTCATGTTCATCATGTTAGAGGCATGTGACAGATGAACAGATTGCATATCCGAATTCGTTAGATTTTTCTGAGCAATTTTCATATATAAATTATTTTCATCCGAGTTATGGTTTATTTTCTATTGATTTTCAAAGTTTTAAAATTTTTCAAAATTTCTAGAATTATTTTAGTTTGCAAAATATATTAACATTAATTGCTACGAGTACACAAAAATGTACCGAGAGGTGTGCACAGGTGGCTGACAGGTGGGACCAGTTAACTACCCAGTCAATAGTTGACTGGTCAACGCTCACTAGTCAAAGGGTCCAGGGGGTCCCAGCTGTCATAGGTACAACTCTAACCAATTACTAATTAAACTAACCAATTAGGTGGGGCCAACTGTTAGTGAGTGGTTAGCTTAATTAACTACAAATTAATTAACCCACCAATTATTTCTTTTATCTAATATTATTTTATATTATATATTTTTTATAGGGCGGCCCCACTCAACAGGGGCACTAGCCGGCCTCTAGCGGCTGTGCTCGCTCGTGCGGCAGAGGCGCTCAGCCATGGGCACGACTGGTGGCATCCGCGGGGCGGGTGGCCGCCGGCGGGCGCAGTCAGGGGAGGGTGAGGCAAGCTCGGTGGGGGTGACAGGACGCGGCCGGCGTGGCTCGACGGTCGGGCACGCAGAGCACCGTAGTGGGGGGCTTCGGCAACCACGGTCAGGAGCGACGGGTGAGGGCGGAGCGAGGCAAGGGAAGGCGGGAGCTGGCTGCGGGGTGCACAGGAGCGCGGGGGGCAGCTCGGGCGACTTGAGGCGCACAAGGCAGCAGTACAGCAAGGCCGGCGTCCATGATGTAAAGCAGGCGCAGATGCTGGGCTGGGGCGTATAATAGGGGCGTAGTCGAGGCGCGGTTGAGGGGAGTAGGGCGCGTCCAAATGCGGGCGCACGACTAGGAGAGGCAAGGGGCGCGGGCAGTGCATGGCGAGCGCGAGCAACGAGCAGCAGCAGGAGACGGGTGGGCGCGGCGAACGGCGAGCGGGTGCTCGGGGTGGCATCTACTGTGGGAAGACGGAAGCGAGGCGGGGGTTCGAAGGGGGGCTAACTTGGGAGGCCGTACGTGAGGTTGGCAACGATGAGGTGGGGCGACAACGGCGATGGCCACGGCGTCGGCGAGCTTTGGGCTCGAGCATGTGGGAGAGAGAAGGAGGAAATGGGGGGTGTCGGTGTCAAAACCGGCGGATCTCGGGTAGGGGGTCCCGATCTGTGCGTCAGGCTGATGGTAACAAGAAGTAAGGGACACAGATGTTTACCCAGGTTTGGGCCCTCTCGATGGAGGTAAAACCCTACTTCCTACTTGATTAATATTGATGATATGGGTAGTACAAGAGTAGATCTACCATGAGATCGTAGAGGCTAAACCCTAGGAGCTAGCCTATGATGGTATGAATGTAATTGTGATCGGCCTTCTAAGGACCAACCTCCGGTTTATATAGACAACTGAGAGGGCTAGGGTTTACATGGAGTCGGTTACAAGGAAGGAAACATAATATCCGGATCGCCGATGAAAGGGTCGAAATGGTTGATTAGAGGGGGGGGGGGTGAATAGGCAACTAACAATTTTTAAGCTTTTCTTTACCAAATTAAACTTTGCAACAAAATAGGTTTTCTAGATGTGCAACTAAGTGAGCAACCTATATGATGCAATAACAACTAGCACATAAGCAAGCGATGGATGTAACACAAGTAGGCTTGCAAAAGTAAAGGCACGAAATAACCAAGAGTGGAGCCGGTGGAGACGAGGATGTGTTACCAAAGTTCCTTCCTTTTAAGGGGAAGTACGTCTCCGTTAGAGCGGTGTGGAGGCACAATGCTCCCCAAGAAGCCACTAGGGCCACCGTATTCTCCTCACGCCCTCACAAATGCGAGATGCCGTGATTCCACTATTGGTGCCCTTGAAGGCGGCGACCGAACCTTTATAAACAAGGTTGGGGCAATCTCCACAACAATTGAGGTTTCAACAACACCACGAAGCTTCACCACAATGGAGTATGGCTTCGAGGTGACCTCAACCGTCTAGGGTGCTCAAACACCCAAGAGTAACAAGATCCGCTAGGGATAAGTGGGGGGAATCAAATATCCTGTGGTGGAAGTGTAGATCGGGCCCTTGTCACCCATCCCGAGCAAATCAACAAGTTTGATTGGCTAGTGTAACGCCCCGGACACACCCGCCGGTGGTCGTTACTCCTGGCGGGATCTAGACTGGCCCCATAGATCAATACTAGTGTTTTCTGCGCACTTTGTCCTCACTCATGCTTTTGGGGAGCAACTTCGGCCGGTCACCCATCCCGAGACTACTCCAAGCTGAGCACGCTTAACTTTGGAGTTACGTCCGAATGGGCTCCCGGAAAGAAGGAATTCCTTATTGATATGAGTAGTCTATCATCCCTAATAAGCCGTGATATCACATACACCCATTACGGAGGAACCGACGCCCCTCGTCGGGCCACAGAACGCACCCTCTGGCACAAACCGTCTCGGCATCCAGTCCGTACATGTGCCATGCCGTGTGCCACGACGGGTCACAAACGTCATGAACAACATGACCGCAAGACCTGTCGCAACCATCCATGTAACCGCGAGGGTCGGCTCGATACCAACTTGTAACGCCCGGACACACCCGCGGTGGTCAGCATTCTGGCGGGATCTAGACCGACCCCACAGATCAATACTAGTCTTTTTGCGCACTTTGTCCTCACTCATGCGCACCCGGAGCAACTTCGATCGGTCACCCATCTCGATACTACTCCAAGCTGAGCACGCTTAACTTTGGAGTTCTGTCTGAATGGGCTCCCGGAAAAGAAGGAATTCCTTATTGATATGAGTAGTCTATCATCCCTAATAAGCCAGGATATCACAGCTAGGGAGAGAGATCGGGCGAAAATGGAGCTTGGAGCAACAATGGAGCTTAGAGGTGGAAGAGTTAGTCAACTAGAGGTAGAAGACACCCCTTATATAGTCGTGGGAAAAATCCAACCGTTATCCACATGTTCAGCCCGCGACACGCGGTACTACCGCTCCAAGGGCGCGGCATTATCATGAGGTTGCGCTGCGGTACTACCGTGGCGGACCACGGTACTTCGCGACAAAGAAAGCACAGCCGAGCTTGCTCGACTAGGGGCGATACTACCGCCGCGTGGTACTATCGCTCCTCTTGCGTATTACCGCAAGGCAGGAAAGTCACGCGTCGAAGGGCGCGATGAAATAAATTACATCCGTGCCTACTTCGCTGAAACTAAGGTGGTACAAAATCCGACGCGGTACTACGCGACGCGAGGCGCTGGTACTACCGTTATGGGCGCGGATGTAAAATTACATCGCGCCTACTACCGTGACGCTGCGGTACTAGGTAGGAGGCCGCGGTACTACGACTCGGGAGCGGTACTATCGTGGGACCAGCGGTACTACCGCTGGACGAGCGGTACTACCGTGAAGCGCGGATGTAAAACTTACATCCGTCCCTACTATCAAGACCGAGCGGCACAAGGCACAGAGGCAGCGGTACTACCGCCCAGAGGCGGTACTACCGCTGTACTTTGCGGTACTACCGCAAGTACAGCAGTAGTCGTCAGATTTCCACCCAACCAAGATAACAAAGAGAAGCTCCAAGGTGCAGGGAAAGGTAGGACAAGTGTACGTGTTGATTCCACCCAAACCTTTCCGACGCGGACCCCCTCTTAATAGTACGGCTCTCCTATGACTCAAATCCACCAAAGAGAAACGGAGAAAAACCCCGACTTCAATAGTCTCCGAGGGGCACCGAATCGTCTCGTGCCTAGTGATGAAGTATGTGAGAAACTCAAGGCACACGATTAGTCCGCAAAAGCGTTGTCATCAATCACCAAAACACCCAAGGGATAAATATGCCCTTACAATCTCCCCCTTTTTGGTGGATTGATGACAACACGGGATTTGCACATAGATAAGATAATTTAGAGAAAGGGCAAACCCCACCTCTCTAAAATATAGACGGGCTCCCCCTAGATGTGTGCACTTTAGATGAATGCTTTGGACTGCATAGCACACAGACTAGGATCAACACTCCCCCTATATTTTAGAGACCAAGGCATGATAATAAGCATAGCATAGCATAGCATAAAGATAGCACAATATAACACAAGCTCGCTAGGATAGATAGAGTGCATATGTCTTACACCATACAAACGAAGTAGAGTAACCGAGGTTCGAACAAGAAAGCAGCGAATAGTTCAACCGAGAAAGCAGCAAACACACGACACACACGACTCGCAAACTCGCAAATCCCTACACTCTCTCCCCCTTTGGCATCGAGATGCCAAAAAGGCAGAGAGGACACCTACACACAAGAGGTGGCTCAAGCAGGGAACTCGTCCCAACGCTCTCCGTCAGACTCCTCTGCAGCTAGGATGGTCTCCTCGACATCCTCCTCAGAATCAGTCCACCTGTAGCCTTGCTTCTCCATCCACTCGGCCTCAGGAGTGATGCACTCCTCAGACCCGCCAGACACTTCCTCACCATAGAGCTGCATGATCTTGTTGTCCCGGCGATGACTCTCCTTGGACGCCACGTGAGTCCTGTACTGCCCCTTGGCTTGCATGCAGAAGAGAGTCTTCATCTTGTCCTTCAGCTTCTTGGCCCATGATGGCATAGTGGCACTCTGGGAAGGCCTAGCAGCACGACCCTCAAGAACATCCTCGGCGCCAAGATCCTCCTCATCAACAGCAGCCCTAGCAGCATCGCCTCAGACGAGTAGTGGTGTTGGCCCGATTGGATTTGATCTGCAGCAGATGGGCTCATGGCGAATCCAGTCTGGAGCAAGGAACTCCTCACCAGGGAACATCTTCTCCCAAATCTTCGAGATCAGCAGAAATAGATAGGGCCCATAGATAGGCACCTTGCGGTTCAACACTGCAAACCGAAGCTCACACCACATGATGTGTGAGACATCAAGTGGCTGAGACTGAGACGAGCGAGCCTCCTCGCAAATAAGCATCATGTCCACCATATAGGCATGAACCTTGTCTTTGTCACCGATGCGAGGGAACAAGGAGCTGCGGAAGATGCGATACATGATATCTAGAAATGAGTTGAGCACCAATGTTGTCTTGCCATTTGCGAGCGCCTTCTCAACCATGAATGGAGTAAGCTTGTCCTTGTTGGCAGACTCAGCATTGCCATGGGGGCGAACACCCACTGGAGTGTTGAGCCCATCATCAGGAACATGAAGCAGATCCATGAACTCCTTCCAGGTAGCAGACAGTTGACGGCCATTGGTCATCCAGGTCATCCTCCGCTCTTCATTAGGGTGAAAATAAACTGAGGCAAAGAACTGACAGATAAGCTCAGGATCATAGTCAAGGTGGAAGGATATCACATGCTCAATGCCAAACTGCTCCACCAAGTCCAGAGCCTCTCCAAAGTAGTCACGGAACTTGTCCTTCCTCATGTGGTGCATATCAATCCACTTCACCTCCACGTAGGTATTCTGCTTGTTCTTGATGACATCTAGATAGATGTTGGTCTGTGCCTTGTTCCAGAACAGCTCACAGCCTCTGACAGTGGAACGCGGGTGCACATAAGGGTGCAGCTGCCTGAGACGGACATACTCAGTTGAGGCTATCTCATCCATGCCCTTAGCGGGCTCCTTGTGCTTGCTAGCTGAGGTCTTGACATTGCGCTTTGAGGCGCAGCGAGCCCTCGGTACTTCACAGGTTCTTGCAGACGCTTGGAGCCAGTGTCACGACTGGGATTGGACCGGCGAGAGCCACCACCTGAGACACACACGCAAAGCACCAAAGGCGCAACGAAGATCAATGCAAAGGCCACGATAAAGCACAAGAAACACATAGAAAACATACAAGAAAGGTGGCATGCGATAGATGTGAGCCACGGTAGAACTGCCACTGCCTGCGGTACTAAAGTATTAGTACCGCTCCAAACGCGGTAGTACCATGCGAGGTCACGATAGTACCATGGTTGGAGCGGAAGTAAAATTTTAGTACCGCACAGAGCGCGGTAGTACCGCTCCCAAAGGGCGGTAGTACCGTGCAAGCGGTAGTACCGCGCCAGATGGGCGGTAGTACCGCGTCGCAGCAGATCCAACCGGCGGTTTGAATCTGAAAAGAACCGTGAAACAACGGAAGTGCTACGGTGATCAGATCTAGCGCAAGACAACAATACAAGTATAAATCCTATGCAATACCACGCTCCTTCATCCTACTCTTGCAGAGATTAAGCCCAAGAATCTCAAGAACGCACAAGCCTCCCCCAAAACCTAGAAACACAAAGCACAATCAACACGGAGAGGGAGTTGGGGAAAAACATTGGTCCATAGCAAGAGCACGTGGTGGGGAACGATCCCACCGGTCGGAATCACGGGAGGGCAGCCGGTGGAGGAGATCCGGCGACGAATGCCGGCTCTGTTCCTGAGCGAGGGAGAGAAGGAGACAACATGGGAAAGGACTGCGAATGGGTATGGGGAGTTAGAACTCCCTTGCCCGTCCTTATCCCCACGCGCTCGAACTGGCGCGGTAGTACCGCGTATCATCGCGGTAGTACCGCTCGGGCGGAAGTACCGCACCGAGGCGGTAGTACCACTCAACCAGGCGGCAGTAAAAAATTACTGCCGCGTGGAAACGGTAGTACCGTGGCAGGCTGCGTAGTACCGCAGCTGACCACGGTAGTACCGTGAGCTCAAGTCACCGCAAGTTTCATCACGAGAAAAAGGCCTTTGCACGGAAAATTTTCACACACAAGAAACCACAAGAACACACACAAACCAGAGGCAGAGAGACAACAAGAAACCACCAAGCGATAAGGCCTCTCGAGGAGAGAGGGCGGTGGCCGAAGCCACCTATGTTTGAGTTGGATGGTATGGCACTGCGAAGAATTATCCTTGGGCCCATGACCAAAACTCGTCTTTGAAGCACAAGTACCATAAAAATGGCTAATGTGAAAGAGGTGATCGATTTATGCATAATGGGGGAGGGAGAGTTCATTGAGAGAACACCACTCCCCCTATGTCCATGCCTACACCTAAACTAGACAACAAGTTGAGTGTGGTGGGGGGTACACGGGTTCAAGTCACATTGCTCAAATCAATGATATTTAGCTCATGCCTTAACTCACGAAATCTTGCTTCATCCAAGGGCTTCGTGAAAATATATGCAAGGTTATCATGAGTGTTGACATACTTGAGCTCGATCTCCCCACGCCTAATGTGATCGCGGATGAAGTGATGCCGAATCTCAATGTGCTTCGTCTTGAAGTGTTGCACCGGGTTGAGAGATATCTTGATGGCACTTTCATTATCACACCAAAGAGGCACTTTGTCACAAATGACACCGTACTCCTTTAAAGTTTGCCTCATCCATAGTAGTTGAGCACAACAACTACCGGCCGCCACATACTCCGCTTCGGTGGATGAGAGAGACACATAACTTTGCTTCTTGGAAGACCAACTTACCAAAGAGCAACCAAGAAATTGGCACCCTCCGAAAGTGGACTTCCTATCCACTTTGTCTCCCGCACAATCGGAATCCGTGAAACCTTCAAGCTTGAAGTTTGCTCCTCTTGGGTACCATAAGCCAAAGTTTGGGGTATGAGCCAAATATCAAAAGATTCGCTTGACCGCCACATAGTGACTTTCCTTTGGTGCGGCTCGAAAGCGTGCACACATCCCCACACTCAACATGATATCCGGTCTAGATGCACAAAGGTAAAGCAAGGAGCCAATCATGGAGCGATATACCTTTTGATCCACCGCTTTACCATTGGGATCGATGTCAAGTTGGCACTTGGTAGGCATTGGTGTAGTAGCCGGCTTGACATCACTTACCTTGAATCTCTTAAGCATGTCTTGAGTGTATTTGGCTTGGTTGACGAAGGTTCCTTCTCTTCTTTGTTTGATGTCAAAACCAAGGAAGAACTTCAACTCTCCCATTGAAGACATCTTAAACTTGGAGGTCATGAGAGTGGCAAATTCCTCTTTGAAAGCTTTGATAGGAGAACCAAAGATAATATCATCAACATATAGTTGGCATACAAACAACTCCCCGTTGACCTTCTTAGTAAAAAGAGTGGGATCGATTTGTCCTACTTCAAATCCACGATCTTGTAGCAACTCGGTAAGGTGGTCATACCACGCACGTGGGGCTTGTTTAAGGCCATAGAGTGCCTTATCGAGTTGATACACATGATCCGGGAAGTAGGGGTCCTCGAACCCGGGGGGTTGCTTGACATAGACCAACTCATTAATAGGACCATTAAGAAAAGCACTTTTCACATCCATTTGTTGCAACTTAAAGTTGTGATGGGAAGCATAAGCAGTCAACAAACAAATGGATTCAAGACGAGCAACGAGAGCAAAGGTTTCACCGTAGTTGATACCCTCGACTTGGGAGTAGCCTTGTGCTACCAATCTTGCCTTGTTGTGAATGATGTTCCCATGAGCATCTTGCTTGTTCTTGAAGATCCACTTGGTTCCAATGACGTTGTGGTTCCCCGAAGGTCTTGGAACCAATCTCCACACCTTGTTGTAATTGAAGTTGTTGAGTTCTTCATGCATGGCATTGAGCCAATCCGAGTCTTCGAGCGCCTCATAGACCTTTTGGGGTTCAACACAAGAGACAAACGCGTGATGTTCACAATAGTTTGCTAATTGTCTACAAGTGCTTACCCCCTTTCTTAGGCTTCCAACCACGTTTTCCATGAGATGGCCTTGGGTGGTGAGCTTGGAAGCAATCTTCGCGGCACGACGCTCTAATTCCTCCTCGGGTGTGGAAGGAGGAGGGTTAACTTGATCATCTTGAGCACCGTCTTGAGCTTGTTCTTGATCTTGAGCTTGCTCACGATCTTGAACTTGCTCAAGGGGGAGAACTTGACCTTGGGCATCATTTAGAGGTTCACCACCATCTTGAGGTTGATCTTGCCCTTGGTCTTGTTCATGAGGGTGAGGGCCTTCACTTTGTTCTTCGGAAGCGTGTGGGTCTTGGGGAGGTGATGGCTCCACTTGAGTGGAGCATTGTCCTTCTCCTTCGGCCATAAGGGGTTCCTCAATGGGTAGGATTTGACCAATACCCATTCTTCTTATGGCTTGGGGAGGAATTTCATCACCTACATCACAAGTACCACTTTGCTCCACTTGGGAGCCGTTATTTTTGTCAAACTCCATGTTATACGTCTCCTCAATGAGTCTGGTGGACTTGTTGAGGACACGGTAAGCATGAGAGTTTGTAGCATAACCAACAAATATGCCCTCATGAGCTCTAGCCTCAAATTTAGACAAACGAACACCTTTCTTGAGAATGAAACACTTACAACCGAACACCCGGAAGTACTTGAGGTTGGGCTTGTTGCTGGTGAGAATCTCATAAGGAGTCTTGTTCAAGCCTTTGCGGAGATAGAGCCGATTGGATGCATGACATGCGGTGTTGATGGCTTCGGCCCAAAAGTTGTATGGAGACTTGAACTCCGCCATCATGGTCCTAGCCGCATCCATCAACGTCCGGTTCTTCCTCTCCGCAACACCATTTTGTTGAGGGGTGTATGGAGCATCATATTGGTGCTTGATCCCCTCATCACTAAGAAACTCATCCAAGGTGTAGTTCTTGAACTCGGTGCCGTTGTCACTTCTTATTGTTAAGATCTTTGCATTGTGTTGACGTTGAGCTTCATTTGCAAAGTCGATGACGGTTTGTTGAGTCTCACTCTTCCTCTTGAAGAAGTATACCCAAGTGTATCTTGAGTAGTCATCCACAATCACCAAGCAATACTTTCTTCCTCCAAGACTGTCAAAATATGGAGGCCCAAAGAGATCCATGTGAAGGAGCTCCAAGGGTCTCTTCGAGTAGATGATGGTTGATGGAGGGTGAGTCTTTTCATGAAGCTTTCCTTCGATACAAGCACTGCAAGCACGATCTTTGGCAAAACTAACATTTGTTAGTCCACGAACATGGTCCCCCTTGAGAGGACTTTGCAAAGATCTCATATTGACTTGGGCTAAACGGCGATGCCAAAGCCATCCCACGTCAACTTTAGCCATTAGGCATGTTGCGGTTTTAGTGGGTCGCTCCGAAAAGTTAATCACATAGAGACCGTTCTCAACATGCCCAACAAAGGCTACTTTAAGAGTCTTGCTCCACAAGAGGGCCACGGTATCAATGTCAAAGAAAGTAGCAAAACCCATGAGTGCAAGTTGACGAACAGAAAGTAAATTGTATGCAAGGGACTCAACAAGCATGACTTTCTCGATCGTTAGATCATGAGAAATGACAACCTTGCCGAGACCCAATACCTTAGAATGTGATGCATCATCCCACTCGACATTGGTGGGCATAGATGGAATCTCTTGCATGTACACCACCAAGTCCTTGCTCCCGGTCATATGATTTGTTGCTCCACTATCGAGCAACCATGATCCCCCACCGGAAGCAAACACCTACACGAGATCAATGCTTGGTTTTAGGTACCCATTTAGTAATGGGTCCTTTGATGTTAGTAACAAGGGTCTTGGGAACCCAAATGGACCATTCATTGTACTCATAAGGAGAACCAACAAATTTAGCATAAACATGTCCATCACTAGCACGACACAACACATATGATGGGTTAAAGTCGCCGGCTTTGTGTCGGTGTACTAAGGTAGGGGTACTCAAGTACCCAACTTGTGCACGGCAGCCCCACCCCCGCAACCAGATCCATCAAATGCTTGCGGAGATCATCTCCGCTCCACACCAAGCCGTTCAAGAACAAAGTATATAAGATAGAAACTCAAGACCCGGCAAGAGGAGCTTGCGGAAGGCCATCATCGTGCTCAAGGCTACGTTATTCCTACAGATCCCGGCGAGAGGAGCTCGTCGGGAGGACCAAGACCACATCACGAAGTCACGCCTCGGCGCGCCTCGGGCGAGACCCGGGCGGCAAGTCACAGAGCCAGCAAGCCCGGGCCGGCAAGATCAAGGCCCGGCAAGGAGCTTGCCGGGAGAGCTGTGCTACGTGTCCGCACTCGGCTCGTTTGCCCACGTCGCCTCCGGCCTTCTCCAGAGACGCGTGGCGGGTGGCTATCTTGCATGAAGAATGCGGTGGCACTCCACGGTGGTGGCTAACCGCCGCCGTGGCGATAAAGAAGACGCAATGGCGGGAGCTTTTTGGCGACGGCGACGGGCATTTAATGCCCTTGTCCCCCTCTGTCAAAAGTAGGTAGAAAGCATCTGTAGGCACCTTTGTTCCAAGACTTTATTCCAACTACCACCCCTTTTACGTTTTACCCCTCTACCTCACGTTGACACTGTCGGTGACCCTTGCCCTATAAAAGGAGGCCCATGCACAACGTGAGGGGGTTCCAACCATTGGCGCTTCTCGCGAGAGGTTCTGCGACTAGCTACTCTCACGAGGGTTTCACACAACGCTCCACCGTTCTTTCGCATTCTTGAGCAAGATCAAATACAACACAATGCAGCAGAGGGTTTACGCGACCATCGCGCCCGGCTGGGTAAAATCAGCGCGCATCGCCTCGATCTGCTCTCCGCGCGCCTCCGCCCCGTACCAAACACGAAGGGGCCCTGCCCCATAGGTGCCGCGCCACCCATCCGTCGCGACATCTCTGGCGCGCCCGGTAGGAAGCGTCGAGGTTGTCGAACTGATCCGGCGTTCGCGCCAAAGACTCTTCATCAACCTCTCCGGCTTTCACGGCAGCTTCATCGACAAGCTGCATCATGGCCTCAAGACGAGTTTTTGGTCGCAGACCATCTCCGTCTTCCCGCCGCCGCCGGAGCCGACGGCAAGCGGAGGAGACGCCGGTGGAAGGGTGGACCTGGCGAGGGTGCTCGCGGTGCCACCAGATCAAGGCGAGGCGGAGGACCACGCCTCGGCCTCCGAGACCCACGTCCATCCCAGCGGCGCCGTGCCACGAAGATGGTGCCCGCATGTTGGGGCTAGAACATGCCGGGGGCTCGCGGGATGCTCCGGACTCTTTGTCCGAGCATGAGCAAAGCGAAGTGCGGGACAAGACCCCGCTCCTCTGCCGCTATTAGGAGTCCGAGCACGCCCGTTCCTCGCGCCACTCGCTCCCGCTCCCCTACGCCCGACAAGCGTGTCTCCACTCGAGCGCTACGCGATCGCCGAGGACGCGCCATCGAGCTCTAAGTCCGCAAGGGCGGCTCTGGTGCTTACTCCGACGAGCGCAGCTCGGAACGCTCTAAGCCCGGCGAAGACAGCTCTAGCGTTCGTTCCGGCAAACGCGCCTCCCCGGAGTGCTGCGCCACCGTCAGGAACGCACCATTGGGCACCTCAGGGGTGCGAAGAAACAAGAGAAAAAAAAGCTAAGTCGCTCGCGCCAGCAGAGCACTCCTTAATATCATGCTTTTATTCGTTATATCCCTCTCGCATTTGTCGTTTGTGCCCGAAAACTGCGCCGAGGAGCACTGCTTGTGGATAGCCGCACCTTACTTCGCCCGAACACACTCAGCGAGTAAAAGAAGCGGCGGCGACCAGCCGCACCCTCGTTTGTTCGAGTCTGCTTTCAGCAAGTTAAGCGGCGTCGCGAACTAGACACGGCAAGGTTGCTTGCGGAGCGGCGCCACCGGCGGGCTGCTGATGTCCGTACTCAGCAAGCGCGTTAAGCGCCGCAAGTTCCTCGGCGTAAGGCGAAGCGCACAAAGGATGCTGGTTAGAGGGTGTAACGTTGCAAGCCTTGCCGTGAGATGCCCTTGGTATGGGAGGCTTGGGCGCAAGAGGAGCCAAGTCGTGGCCCGATTCGTACTTGTTTTGTTTCGAGTCCGCTCAACAAACACAAGTGTGCTGCAGCACCCTTATCTTGCTTCGAGCCACGCTCAGCAAGTTAAGCGTCAGAATCGGCCCGACGAGGTTGCTTGTCGGAGGCGACGCCACCAGCGGGCTGTCCCATGATCGCTAAGCGTGTTCCCCGGCAAGCTCCCCAAGAGCGTGAAAGCACAAACATACTGAAGGACAAAGCCCGACATCGCCTTGCTTAGCCAAGATTTATATACACATACATGTGCATTGAGCAATCGCATATCTACCTCAGCTATTTTCATGGCTAAAATTGCAGCAACAAGGAGAACCAAAAGACCACACCAGCGCCTAAGATCCGCAAGCCCGGTCGCTGGGCTGCGATTATAAGGCTCTCCTCGGCAAGCCAGCCCACTGGGCTGCGAGCGCCAAGATTAAATCTCCGCAAGCTAGAGTTCTTTGGGGCTGCTATTTCAGATAAGTTTTTCATCCTCGTCATGCATCCTCTCATGGACGGGGAGATGCGGATCTGCGTCTTTGAGCGATCGTGTCTTGTAAAAACCCGACGTGGAGGAACCGAGTCGTGGCCCGATTGCGTGCTTGGTTTGTTTCGAGTCCGCTCAACAAACCCAAGTGTGCGCTGCACCTCTACCTTGCTTCCGAGCACGCTTTCGGCAAGATAGGCGTCATAATGGCCCGACAAGGTTGCTTGCCGGGAGTGACACCACCAGCGGGCTGTCCCGCGGTCGCTAAGCGTGTTCGCCCCGGCAAGCTCCCCGATAGCGTAAGCACATACAAGGCACGCAGTCAAGTAAAAGACTCAGTCCGGCAAGCTTTCCCCTCTTTTCATTAAAAACATCCAATTTAGTACAAGTCCATGGAGGATGAAAAACATGATAGAGAGGATTACAAGTTCTTAAATGCAGCTAATGCCCGAGGGCTTACAATCTGAAAAGATAAGGTGCCCGTGATCCTCTCTGTTTCTCTGTTCGGGAGTTAGGGAGGTAGGTCAAGGAGCCCCCGGCAAGATAGGCTTGCCGGGGAGAGAAGACCCCGGCAAGAAGAGCTTGTCGGGGAAGGGCGAAAGGAGCGACAAGGGGGGCGTGGCGGTGGCGCCACCGTGCCCCAGGAGCTGCGCAAGGTGACGGGCATGGGGAACGCATGCGGGAGAGCCAATGACAAGCCCTCAAGCCCTTGAAGAGCCACAGGCGCGAAGACCCCAAGAGAACACCCGGGGCCCGCCAGAGCTTGGCGGAGTCGGAGGCGTGGGAGGCGAGCTTGAAGGCGGGGTAGTGGGGCGTCGGACGCTATCGAAGGCTACTCGCCCTCGTGCTGCGGCGAACGGCCTTGCCGCCACTCCCCTCTTCCTCTTCCGCAGCCTCCCTCGCCCGCCCGGCAAGAAGAGCGGCCCGGGGAGTTCAGGAGCCCGCAACCCGGAAGAAGGGGTTGCGGTGGCCATGAGGCAGCGGTGTCCGACGTCAGTCGGGCCGCCATCCCCGTCGTCGCTGCCGCTCCCCTCCTCGTCACTCTCGCTCGAGGAGGGGCTTCGCTATCCAGGAGCTGTCCACACAGCAGCGCACCGGGTTCCATAGTCGCCAAGACCTTGACGGCGAGGAGATCACCATCCAATAACTTGAAATGGAGGGTGAACCCGCCGTCAAGCTATGGATCCGGCGAAGGTCTTCCACCCTCGGTCGAAGAACATCACGCCGGGGGCTGGGGACACGACACTCACCCGAGTGCCGCTGATCCGCAGCCCCTCATGCGTAGCTCCATCACGTCGGGTGGGTCCGGTCCCATCGCGCGTCATAAGCAGGACCCGGCAGCCGGAGGCGGCGGCGAGCGCGAAGCTTGATGAAGAACTCCTGTGGGTCATCTCGGTGTGGACCGCGCCGTGGTCGAGACGCCGGGGAGACAGGGGAGGCACGTCGCCACGGCCGCCTCTCCCGACCGCCTCGGCCACGCCCTCGACCTCGTCATGCCACGCCCCTTCCTCTCCCTCTCGTGGGCGGCTCCACCACCACGGGAGGCGGGTTGAGGGCGGTGCGCTGCCTGGAGGCAACCAGCGCCGCCACCGTCGAGGAACCAGGATTCCCTCCTTCCATGACGGCAAGAAGAACGAAGATGAAGAGCGAAGGAGAAGTGGGTGAGTGTGGCGTTATGCACCCCTTCCGCCCTATTTAAAGGGGCGGGGTGGGGACTCAACCGCCTGCTTCGACCAATCAGAAGCGAGGAGGCGGAGGAGCGGGCCGACTCGCCCTCTCCGCCCGTGACGGCTCGGTCTCCCACCTTCGCCGCCCACGACCCCGTGCATGAGGGCCGCGTGGCGGCGGAGCAGGCGGCAGGTGAAGCGACCCGCTCTGCGCCACGATCACGGGGTGGATGCTTTAAAGGCTGCATGCGCCCACTCCTCCCACGACACCGCAATCAACGCGTGCCGTTCGCGGGAGGGAGGCGACAGATGCAAAGATGGATTCGACGCGCCGTGGGCAGCAAGCGCCCGTGCAGACTTGTCTTGGGCCTGGCCCAACAGCGCTTCGGCACCGTGTATGGCCCAGCCCGGGCTCTGTCGGTGTACTAAGGTAGGGGTACCTCAGTACCCCAACTTGTGCACGGGCAGCCCCAGCTCCCTGCAACCAGATCCATCAAATGCTTGCCGGAGATCATCTCCGCTCCACACCAAGCCGTTCAAGAACAAAGTATATAAGATAGAAACTCAAGACCCCGGCAAGAGGAGCTTGCCGGGAAGGCCATCCCAGGCTCAAGGCTACGTTATTCCTACAGATCCCCGGCGAGAGGAGCTCGTCGGGAGGACCAGAAGACCACATCACAGAAGTCACGCCTCGGCGCGCGCCCTGGCGAGGACCCGAGGCGGCAAGTCACGAGCCGGCAAGCCCGGGCCGGCAAGATCAAGGCCCGGCAAGGAGCTTGCGGGGAGAGCTGTGCTACGTGTCCGACTCCAGCTCGTTTGCCCCGCGTCGCCTCCGGCCTTCTCGAGAGGCGTGGCGGGTGGTCATCTTGCATGAAGAATGCGGTGGCACTCCACGGTGGTGGCCGCCGCCGTGGCGAAAAAAACGCAATGGCGGGAGCTTTTGGGGCGGCGGCGACGGGCATTTAATGCCCTTGTCCCCTCTGTCAAAAGTAGGTAGAAAGCCTTTGTAGCTGACCGTTGTTCAAGACTGCTCCAACTACCACCCCTTTTACGTTTTACCCTCTACCTCACGTTGACACTGTCGGTGACCCTTGCCCTATAAAGGAGGCCCATACTGCGTGGGGGGTTCCAACCATTGGCGCTTCTCGCGAGAGGGTTCTGCGACTAGCTACTCTCACGAGGTTTCACACAACACTCCACCGTTCGCTCGCATTCTTGAGCAAGATCAAATACAACACAATGCAGCAGTAGGGTTTCTGCGACCATCGCGCCCGAAGCTGGGTAAAAATCAGCACAAGATCGCCTCGATCTGCTCTCCGCGCGGCCTCCGCCCCGTACCGAACACACGAAGGGGCCCCGGCCCCATAGGTGCCGCGCCACCCATCCGGCCGCGACACTTTGTTTGAGGACATGCTCTTGCCCTTTTGGATGTCAACTCCCTTCACTTTTTCCTTCTTCTCCTTAGGATCACCCTCTCCCTCTTTCACAAACGTTTGCTTGAGAGTAGGAGGACGTTTTGTCTTGTTGTTCTTCTTCTTCTTGCTCTTGGACTTGGGTGCAAACCCAATTCCTTCCTTAGCCACAACTTCCTTTTGATTGCTCAAAAGGTCATTGAGGTTCTTCTCACCTTGAATGCATGTCACGAGGCCTTTCTCAAGTTGATCCTTCAACTTGGCATTCTCCTCCACAAGATGCACATGCTCACAACACGGGTTAGTAGCACATGCATTATCAATTAATACCATGTGAGGAAAGGTGGCCTTTTCCTTGATTAGCTTAACTTGGAGTTGAGCATGAGACTCTTTGAGGTTAGCGTGGGCACCCTTCAAGACCTTGTGGGCCTTGTCAAGTATCTCAAACTCCTCTTTAAGTCTAGCATGATCAACCCCAAGTTTAGCCTTCTCGGAAGTTAGCACACGAGACACGACAAGAGCATGATCAA
The DNA here is from genome assembly GCA_021437245.1 of Aegilops speltoides. Taxonomy (NCBI): domain Eukaryota; kingdom Viridiplantae; phylum Streptophyta; class Magnoliopsida; order Poales; family Poaceae; genus Aegilops; species Aegilops speltoides. Next base: position 416,069,648 of record CM038142.1, on the reverse strand, counting down.
GATCTTTCTTTAACTTAGCATGGTCATCATTGTGTGACTCCTCAAGAGTCAAATGATGCACGCGCTCTTCCTCGGGGGCATTAGAGAGATCCGATATCTCATCGGCATAGTCAAGACTATGACTTTCCATCTTAGAGATGGTTTCTTCGTGAGCCTCGATCATGTCATTGGCCTCACCAAGTTGTTCCAAGAGAGCAACAAAGTGCTTCTTGGACTTACCCTTGAGCTTACTCATGAAAGACTCAAATTCATTCACTTCCTCATTAGACTCAACATGTTCATCAATGCAATCCTCCAAGGAGGGATTAGTAATGATGGTGGTTGTGATGTTGGGGGTTACCTTGTTTGAAGCTTTAGCCATAAGGCACTTGGCGGTGATGTTTTCATTGGGTGAATCAAAGAGAGACACCGGGGGAGTAGTAGCAATGGCAACGGATGCCATGGCCATTGCTTCTCCGCTTTCATCATCATCGTCATCCTCTTGGTATTCTTCTTGAACCACCAACCCACGAGTTGGAGTCTTCTTGGTGAAGTTGTTCTTGTTGGGGAAGGACTTGACTTTGTCTTTTCGAATGAATTTGCCTCCATTGTCTTCCCGCTTCTCGTAAGGACAATCCGCAACGAAATGGCTCACATTGCCACAGTTGAAGCAAGTTCTAACTCGTTGCTTGCCCTTGACGCCACTTGAGTTGTTCTTGTTGAAGTTGGGTCTTGTATTCTTCTTGCTCCAAAATTGTCTTGAAGCAAGGGCCATGTGCTCATGATAATCATACTTGGTGTCTTCGGGATTGCTCTCCTCATCTTCCACTTCTTCCTCTTCTTCCATGATGACCTTGGCCTTCAACGCAAGGTTGGGCTTCTTTGCCCTTTGAGAACGGAGCACCACATTGTCGGTGGCCTTGTCCAAGATGCTCATTGCAACGAACTCATCCAACACTTCACTTAAGGTCATGGAGTGGAAGTCCGGTCTTTGACGGATGACGGAGGACATGGCCTTGTTGTAGGGCATCATGGCCTTGAGGAACTTGCGCTTGATCCAATTGTCATCCATGTCCTTGCTTCCATGATCTCGGAGTGAGACCGCAATTTTGGTCACTCTTTGAAAGAGCTCACGTGGTTCTTCATCTTCTTTCATTGCAAACTCATCGGCTTCATCTTGCACCACTTCATAGTTGGAGCTTTGGATGCTAGCACTTCCTCGATAGAGAGACTCAACACATTTCCATGCTTCTTTCGCCATGGCATGGGGTCGAAGATGAGGGAGATCTTCAGGAAGGATTGCATCTTGGATGATGAAGAGAGCGCTCTCATTCAATTGATTGTCCATGGCTTCTCGAGGGGTGAAGTTGCTTGGGTCATGAGGATAGAAACCTTCTTCAATGATTCTCCAAAGGTTAGTGTTCACATGTTTTAATTGACGCTTAAAGCGATAGACCCAAGAATCAAAATCTTCATGTTTCTCATATTTAGGAGGAGGACTGGCATGATTCAAATGAGTGGAGGGGATTGGCCCTCCATAAATTGGGGGTTCCACATGGGCAAAGATGCCGGTACCATTTCTACCACTAATAGAAGGACTCTTTTCAATGTTAGCTTCCCCCTTGTCGGAGGTAGCATCCGTCACCTTGTTGATGGGATCACCCACTTTCATCGGCGAGGTAGATTGTTTAAGTCCTTCTAGGAATTCTTTAAACATGTCCTTGACCTCGGTCGTCATGGAGGTTTTCAATGTTTCCAAAGCCACACTGAATTCCTCACGTGAGATCGAGTTACCCCCATCTCCCGTAGATGATATTGGATTCGCACCGGAGTGCTCTCCTACCTCCTCTACGACATCAACCATACTCTTCGGACGGTAAAGTCCTTAAAAAGAGACGAGGCTCTGATACCAATTGAAAGGGTCGATATGGTTGACTAGAGAGGGGGGGTGAATAGGCAACTAACAATTTTTAAGCTTTTCTTTACCAAATTAAACTTTGCAACAAAATAGGTTGTCTAGATGTGCAACTAAGTGAGCAACCTATATGATGCAATAACAACTAGCACATAAGCAAGCGATGGATGTAACACAAGTAGGCTTGCAAAAGTAAAGGCACGAAATAACCAAGAGTGGAGCCGGTGGAGACGAGGATGTGTTACCGAAGTTCCTTCCTTTTAAGGGGAAGTACGTCTCTGTTAGAGCGGTGTGGAGGCACAATGCTCCCTAAGAAGCCACTAGGGCCACCGTATTCTCCTCACGCCCTCACACAATGCGAGATGCCGTGATTCCACTATTGGTGCCCTTGAAGGCGGCGACCGAACCTTTACAAACAAGGTTGGGGAAATCTCCACAACAATTGGAGGCTCCCAACAACACCACGAAGCTTCACCACAATGGAGTATGGCTTCGAGGTGACCTCAACCGTCTAGGGTGCTCAAACACCCAAGAGTAACAAGATCCACTAGGGATAAGTGGGGGGAATCAAATATCCTGTGGTGGAAGTGTAGATCGGGCCCTTGTCACCCAATCCCGAGCAAATCAACAAGTTTGATTGGCTAGGGAGAGAGATCGGGCGAAAATGGAGCTTGGAGCAATAATGGAGCTTAGAGGTGGAAGAGGTAGTCAACTAGAGGTAGAAGACACCCCTTATATAGTCGTGGGAAAAATCCAACCGTTATCCACATGTTCAGCCCGCGACACGCGGTACTACCACTCCAATGGCGCGGTACTACCGCGAGGCTGCGCGGTACTACCGTGGCGGACCACGGTACTTCCGCGACAGCAGCACATGCCGGAGCTTGCCTGACTAGGGGGCAGTACTACCGCTCGCGCGGTACTACCGCTCCCCCTTGCGGTACTACCGCAAGGCAGGAAAGTCACGGCCTGGGAAGGGTGCGGATGAAATAAATTACATCCGCGCCTACTTCCGCTGAAACTGAGGTGGTACAAAAATCCGATGCGGTACTACCGCACGCGAGGCGTGGGACTACCATTGCGGGCGCGGATGTAAAAAATTACATCCGCGCCTACTACCGTGACGCTGCGGTACTAGGTAAGTAGGCCACGGTACTACGACTCCTGGGGAGCGGTACTACCATGGGACCCCGCGGTACTACCGCGCTGGACGAGCAGTACTACCGTGGGGGGCGCGGATGTAAAAAATGACATCCGCCCTACTACCAAGACCGGGCGGCACAAGGCACAGGAGCAGCGGTACTCTCGCTCAGAGGAGCGGTACTACCGCTTGTACTTGCGGTACTACCGCAAGTACAGCAGTAGTCGTCAGATTTCCACCCAACCAAGATAACAAAGAGAAGCTCCAAGGTGCAGGGAAAGGTAGGACAAGTGTACGTGTTGATTCCACCCAAACCTTTCCGACGCGGACCCCCTCTTAATAGTACGGCTCTCCCATGACTCAAATCCACCAAAGAGAAACGTAGAAAAACGCCGATTTCAATAGTCTCCGAGGGGCACCGAATCATCTCGTGCCTAGTGATGAAGTATCTGAGAAACTCAAGGCACACGATTAGTCCGCAAAAGCGTTGTCATTAATCACCAAAACACCTAAGGGATAAATATTCCCTTACAGCCGAGCTTGCCTTCCACGCCAAGGAAAGTCCCATCCAGACACGGGCCGAAGTCTTGAGTCTTGTATCTTCACGCTTCGATAGTCCGGACGTTGTACATAGTTCGGCTGTCCGGATACACCCTAATCCAGGACTCCCTCAGTAGCCCCTGAACCAGGCTTCAATGACGATGAGTCCGGCACGCATTATTGTCTTCGGCATTGCAAGGCGGGTTCCTCCTCCGAATACTCCAACATGGTTATCGAACACGTAGACCGTGTTCGGATCCGCAGGATGATCTCTGTATGGTATAGATTAGATTTGCTGGCAATCTTTGTGCGTCGTGCCCTCGTATCATGGCTCGGTCCAATGTGAACCGACGTCTCCTACCCCACAACGACTCGCATTACGAGGCAATTTTATTGGCACGTCCCGTCGAGGCAGAGATCGTGTCCCTTTTATTATGGGATTTCCCATCAATATGAGCATGCGTGACCCCACGACGGCCGTTGGTATTACCCTGTGTGCTTTTAGATGAACCTAAACGGTCACACCGGGGACTCTTGATATTCACCCTCTTTATAAAGGGGTCGAGACCTACACCTCTTTCTTCACCTTCATCGCGCCTTCTCGCACCTCGAGTTCTAACACCCAAAACCTAAGCTCCACCCCTCCGGAATCCGCCAGTATGTCCGGATCTGATCCTCAAGGCCGGTGGGTCGCCTCCTCGGTCGAGGAGAAGGACATTGCAAAGCTTAGGGAGGTCGGATACCTAACCGCAGATATTCAGCAGAGGCTTCCTGCTGCAGGGCAAGTTATCCCCACGCCGGAGCCCAATGAGTGTGTTGTTTTTGTCCCACACTTCCTCCGTGGTTTGGGTTTCACCCTCCATCCCTTCGTAAGGGGGCTCATGTTCTATTATGGGCTGGATTTTCATCATCTGGCTCCAGATGCTATCCTCCATATCTCGTCGTTCATTATCGTGTGCGAGGCTTTTCTTCATGTCACGCCACACTTCGGCTTATGGCTCAAGACCTTCAATGTGAAGCTGAAGATGATCGAGGGGCGACACGTGGAGTGCGGAGGTGCCGTAAGAAGTAGAAACACCGATGCCCCATGGCCGGAGGGCTCTTTCCCAGAAGTGTCTGACGTATGGCAGCGGAGGTGGTTTTATGCTATAGCCCCAAGGGGCACAAAGTGAGTGGTCGCCCCCCGAGTTCCGCTCGGGCCCCCCGTCGCAGTTGGCGTCCTGGACAGACGTAGGACGTAATTGGGGGCTCGCAGGCGACGTACCAATACTGCAGAACCGCATCCGGGAGCTTCTCAAGAGAGATATCAACCTTGTCAGCATAATGCAAGTGATGTTAATCCGGCGGATGTTGCCGTGCCAGCGCTGGTCTCTTCGGATGTGGGAGTTCAATCCGGAGGGTCCGTGGACGGTGAAGCACTTCTTCGGCTTAAAGCTCGAAGAGATGTGCAAATTATTCTTCGGACGGAAGGTAGTGTGTCCGGATACCACCGAGGATGCGGGCCTAAGCTGCAATCGCCTAGATACTCAAGTAAGTAGCCTTGATACCGGATACCCTGTTTTGTATTTGTCAAGATTATTTATTCTGAATATCATCCGCGTCCAGGAATGGCTCAGCAAGGCGGAGAGAATCAGGTGTCCGGCACCACTTCCCGAAGGCTCGCCCGCCCCTACCATGGCCAAGATGCTCGACCAAGTACTCAGCAGAATGCCCTCGGGGAAAGACAAGGGGAAGGATGAGAGATCCGAACCCCACACACTACGCATCCGAACCGGGGATAGTCGGGGAGGGGAGGTCGAGGCCGCCTCCCCACGCAGGAAGAAGTGGTCCGCCTCCGAAGATTTGGAGGCAGAAATGCCCAAATTGGGAAAAAGGGATCCCCAGGGGTCCTTGCCCCGACAGGCACCCTCACCGCATCGTGCCCTCCAACGGGCCAGCCCTCCAACGAGCCGTAAGTTAACCATTAACTTAAAAGGTACTGTATTTGTCCTAGATCAATGACCAGGACTCAATTTTTGCACTCCGACCGGCAGCTCTTCTCTATAGGGATCGTCTTCGGGTGACCTTCCTCCGGAGATGATGGAGAGCAAGACCCCACCCGCCTCTCCAGTTCTTGACACGGGCGACACTGAGGTGTCGTCACGGAGGAGCCCGGATCCGCCAAGGCCGGAAGCCAATACGTTAGCTGTCCTAAGTCTGGACGTACTGACGGGCTTACTGGAGCGAGCTGCGCTCTCGGAGGAGCACCGCTTATTAATGAGCGCGGTGCTCAAGAAGATTTCATCCGCTACAAGCGATTTGAATGAAGCATTCACAAGCCTGCTCAGAGGTTTTGAGGTATGTAGTGGAAAACTCACTATTTCTTTGGTTGTAAGGCACGCGCTAGGTGTGCTCCATATAGATAGCAGCCCCTGAGACTCTGGTTGCCCGCCCTAGGCGGCAAACTGGGGATCATAAACCAATGATAGTGCTGTAAACATGTGCAGGTACCTATGGGTCTGGCCGCCGGGCCGTCCGTTGAAGTTGCCAAACTATCGAGGCAAATTGGGTCGATTGATGCCGATATTACTCTGATGAATGAGCGGCTGGATACATCACAAGGTATGCGCCCTGTCTCCCACTTCATAGGAAAATATTAAGGTATCACTTATTAATATAGTTTGTTCGGACTGCAGATGGTGCAGCTACCGTGGAGGCCCTCAGGGCGGAACTTTCTCTAGCCAAGGAACAAACTCGGGTGAGAAATGCGGCTGCTCTAAAGGTGGCCGAGGAATTGAGAGCCGAATGGGCTGCTCATCGCCGAAGCGAGGAAAAGATAGCCAAAATGGCTATCGAGCTAAAACATGCCGCTGACCGGTATGAGCTCTTGAAGAAGGAGCATGAAGATAAATCGGCTGACCTGAGCAAGGTGCTGAATGCTACCAAGGAAATACGAACCGAGCTGAGGGGTGCGCGGGAGGAGCTTCAACAGGCCGGTAAAATCGCGGCTGGAGGCTCCTATTTGCTGCGGACGAAGTTCTTTGATCCGAAGTACGCTCCCCTTGATGGACGATGGAGCTCGCCGGACGCCTGGCGAAGAGTACGGCTGATGCTTTGGAGTTCTTCAAAGATCAGGGTGAAAAGGAGGTGGAGAAGCTCTTTTGGTCGCAGTTCCATGCTCCCACTCGCCCGCTGCCGTTAAGTGATAAGATGGCTGCTGTGGTGGAGCTTCACAGGCTGTCCGGGCTTGTGATGCGGTCTGTAATAGATCATCTTTGGCCGAAGGAGCCGAAGCTGGACAACTACTTTGGTGTAGTGCAACAATTCCTTGGGGCCGTGCCCCGGATCGATGCCATGAGGAGGTCAGCATGCATAGAGGGTGCGCGGATGGCCCTTGCACGCGTTAAAGCGTATTGGACGGACATGGATGCCACTATGGTAGCGTCTCGGGATCGGTAGGGGTCAATATCCGGCGGGCACTACTTGGCGCAGGTCATGGAGGGTGCCTACTGATAGAGGCGATGTTCGAAGAATCTCCTCTTCGAGTGATGATTCAAATCATTGTAAAAACATTTTGATTAGAAGGTTATATTTATACTTTGTGTCTGAAAATATGATTGTGTCCCCTGTGCGGCCATTTATATATATATATATATGTGTGTGTGTGTGTGTGTGTGTGTGTGTGTGTGTGTGTGTGTGTAATCCGAAAGATAGCAGTCGTTGGCTTCAGCCCCCACGCCTACGATGCGGGGGTGTTCCTAAAAAAATGTGCATGGTCACTCTTTATCCAACGTCTTGGTCCGGCAAGGAGGTGATCGCACGTCAAACTAGGCAACCAGACTATATAGCTGTAACACTTTTGCTTAGCCGCGGGATTCTAATATTGGGGCTACTATGTAGCCCCTGGTACCGTCGCGTGCATCCGAATACGGGCGCGTATGTACCTGGCCGGGAATTGGCCCTTCGTTAATGCGGAGGAATCCTAGAGATTCCGGTGAGTCGTCGAGTGGTTGATCAGTCTCTCGCTGTATCATGACGGTTAGTTTTCGGCTTTCTCTACTAAGGTGCTCATCCGGAATAACCAGGGCGCAATCGTAGTAGTTCTCCTTTGGCCACCTTAGCCGATTATAATGGAACATAAGGCGGCAAACCCAGGAGCCGGGCAATCCCAACATTTGACCAAAGACATGATTCAGAGCTGATGCATATAAGGCCAAACTCGTGACGCCGAACACTCCCGAAGGTATTCGGACTTTCTAACAGATGATGGGCTCAAGAATGCCCTTTCATTATAAACCCTGTATGTCCAGGTGCGTGCATTAATCTGTCATGGCGTAATGCCAAAAACGACAGTATCCTCTGTGGATATGGAACCCATGGGATAATGAAACAACAAGAGGCAATAGAAAAGGTTTACATAGGGGCTTAATCTAAAGAGAAACTTATTGGACGGGGCCCTGTTGCACGTCTGCACCTTTGTCTCCGTTGTGCCGCATCCTGGAAGGGTATCGCGCGAACGTTGTCTGCGGAAAGAGGGGATCTCATAGAAGAGTGCAACGTAAGTGTACGATGGATAGTAGAAAATGTAAAATGCTGGCCTGCCAATACGATTGAGCCGAGAGTATGGGGCTTTATTATTAGCCCTTGGTGTCCACTATAGGATTACTTAGACAATGCCCTGGTTTAATGTGGGCTACCGGACTCGTCTAACCGTGTCCGTGGTCTTAATGACCTGGTATAATTTTGTTAGAGGCCGATTATAGTCCGGCTGCTAGGGCCGTCGCGTATTCCTCTGCACGCGAAAAGCGCTCCGTTGTTCCGCTAATGGTGATGACGCCGCGTGGACCGGACATCTTGAGTGTAAGGTAGCCATAGTGCGGCAATGCGTTGAAGCGGGCGAAGGCCGTTCTTCCAAGAAATGCTTGATAGCTGCTTTGGAAGGGTGCGATGATGAAGACTAGTTCTTCGCTTCTGGAGTTACCGGAGGCGAATATTACCTCGATGTATGGCGGAGCCCTTCTTTGTGAGGCTTCAACGCCTCGTATCACCCCTTCAAAGGTGGTGTGAATCTAGCTGATTTTGGATGAATCTATCCCCATCCTACGGACAGTGTCCTCATGTATTAAATTGAGACTGCTGCCACTGTCCATGAGGACGTGAGTGAGATGGTATCCGTCGATTATTGGGTCAAGCACCAAGGCATTTGATCCTTCGCGCCGAATACTAGTTCGGCCGTCCAGGTGATCGAAGGTGATCGAACAAGACATCCAGTAGTTAGGTGTGGGTATGATGGGCTCTATATCGCGTGCGTATTTATGGGCGCGTTCGTGCCTTCCCAAGGATGTGCGAGTAGCGTGGATCATGTTCACCATTTTAACCTCTGGCGGGAATGTTTTCTGTCCCCCAGTGTTTGGTTGGCAAGGTTCATCCTCGTCTTCATTTGGTGTTTCCCTTCCCTTGTGTTCGGCGTTTAGTTTGCTGGCCTGCTTGAAGACCCAACACTCTCTGTGCGCGTGGTTCGCAAGTTTGTCGGGGGTGCCATGAATTTGGCATAGTCTGTCCAGAACTCTGTTCAAATCGGACGGTCCCTCTTTACTGCCTTTAGGTTGCTTATTTTGCTGGTTAGGTCGAGAGCCTCGGAATCCGGCATTAACCGTTGTGTTGTCCGGGCTCCCTTCCTTGTTTTGGCGTTTGTTTTTATTATGCCGTGGCTTCCCGTTGCCATCCCTTACTTCAGATGTGCTGGGGTTGCTGGTGCCTTTACGGGCGAGCCAGCTATCTTCTCCCGCACAAAAGCAGGTCATAAGGCTTGTTAGGGCTGCCATTGTCCTTGGCTTTTCTTGGCCGAGGTGTCTGGCGAGACACTTGTCCCGGATGCTGTGCTTGAATGCCGCTAAGGATTCGGCATCCGGGCAGTCAATTATTTGATTCTTCTTAGTGAGGAATCTGTTCCAAAGCTTGCGGGCGGACTCTCCAGGTTGTTGGATTATGTGACTTAAATCGTCAGCATCCGGAGGCCGGACATAAGTCCCTTGAAAATTGGCCCTGAAAGCGTCCTCTAGTTCCTCCCAACTCTCGATTGAATTTTCGGGGAGGCTTTTCAACCAATGCCGAGCTGGTCCCTTCAGTTTGAGGGGAAGGTATTTGATGGCATGGAGGTCATCTCCACGAGCCATGTGTATGTGGAGGATAAAGTCCTCAATCCAGACCCCTAGGTCTGTCGTTCCGTCGTATGCCTCTATGTTTACAGGTTTAAAGCCACCGTCGAATTCATGGTCGATGCTTCATCGAGAAAGGGGGTGAGCAGCCCCTCTGTATCTGGACGCGCTGTGGCATGCCATCGGTTGTTGTTGTGTTCAGTGTTTGTTCTGAACTGGTGTTTGGTTGTCATAATTGTTTTGACGACCATAGTCCTTCGCCGGGGTGTCTCTTTTAGATCCGTAGATGACCTAGCTGCGCCAGCTTTCTTCTCCAAGTGCTCACGTAAATCGTGGGCGTCTTTGGCAGCTGATTTGTTGCGATTATGAAGTGGTACTCCAAGTCTCCTGGCCATGTTGTTCTTCAGTGGAAGAGCCTCGTCGTTGAATTCTGGCAGTAGCTTGTGTTTTGGGTAGCTCTTTGTATGGCGATCATCGCTGTTTCTTTATTCAGTGTCTAGCACTTTGTTCCATCTGCGATTGAGCATTTCCTATGTGGTTTTAAGCCATTGCTTCTGCTTCTTCAGACTTCTCGCTGTGGCCATAAGCTTTCTATGGAGGTTCTTTCGTACCACGCGTTCTTCCGGAACGGTGAATGCGTCGTCGTCTGGACTGTCTTCTTGTCCTGGGCCGGATTGGTGAACTTGTCCCTCTGGATCGTTTTCTTCGGGTGTATGACCCGGACTATGTTCGGCATGACCTGGTTCGTCCTGCTCCATCGCTGGTTCTTTTTGGTCGTTATTGCCTTCATGGTTGACCGAAGTATCCATTCTTCTGGCACTCTTGCTAATATTGTTACTGTTGCCGGATTTGGAACGGCGTCTGCGCCGTCGCTTTGGTTTTTGCCCCGGGGTGTTATCTTTCGGATTGTCGCCGTCACCTTCCTTGGGTGTATCCACCATGTATATGTCGTGTGGCGGGGCGTGAATCCGGCACCTCATAGAATCTGAGTCTTCTCCTGCATCGTCGTCCATACCGTCGATGCCTTTGGAGTCGAAGTCCAGCACGTCGGTTAAATCATCAACCATGGCTATGAAGTGGGTGGTGGGTGGGCAAAGAATGTCTTTGTCGCCTGCTTCCCACTCGAGCTGGATATAGTTCGACCCGAGATTCTCTGTCAAGGAGAGGGTTTTGAATGAGTTTAGTACGTCGCCGAAGGGCGAGTGCTGAAAGATGTCCACCTCGGCGAACTCCATCACCGGAGCCCAACCGGGATCAGCGGGCCCGGGGACGCACGGACTTGAGCCTACAACCGGACACGAGTCCAGGGGCCCGGGGTCACCGGTTTCCTCAAAAGTGAAGCCTGTGTTTGGCTCCATCGCCGATGAGGGTACGACCTGTGGGGTGGGGTCCAGTTCTCCGTCTTTAGGCAACGCAACCTGTCCCGGATTTAGGTCCGGGGCTTCTGCCGGGATGATATCCCAAGCAACGTCCGACAGCAGGTCTAAGCCGTGCTCATCGTGACTGTTCGACGCTTCTGGCGCTGGCCCGAATCCGCCGAAGATCAAGTTTCCTCGGGTATCCGCCGTGTGGTTTAGGTTTTCGAACCCGATTTGAGGGCCAGGGGCATTGCTATCTATCTGCTCCAAGTGGCCAAGCGAATTGGCCCGCAGCGCGAAGCCGCCAAACACGAAGATCTATTCGGGGAGGAAAGTCTCACCCTGGGCAGCGTCGTTAATGACGATCAAAGGAACCATCGAGCCTGACGGCGATGTCACAGAGGAACTCTCAATGAAAGCACCAATGTCGGTGTCAAAACCGGCGGATCTCGGGTAGGGGGTCCCGATCTGTGCGTCAAGGCTGATGGTAACAAGAAGTAAGGGACACAGATGTTTACCCAGGTTCGGGCCCTCTTGATGGAGGTAAAACCCTACTTCCTGCTTGATTAATATTGATGATATGGGTAGTACAAGAGTAGATCTACCACGAGATGTAGAGGCTAAACCCTAGGAGCTAGCCTATGATGGTATGAATGTAATTGTGATCAGCCTTCTAAGGACCAACCTCTCCAGTTTATATAGACACCGGAGAGGGATAGGGTTTACATGGAGTCGGTTACAAGGAAGGAAACATAATATCCGGATCGCCAAGCTTGCCTTCCACGCCAAGGAAAGTCCCATCCGGACACGGGCCAAAGTCTTGAGTCTTGTATCTTCACGCTTCGATAGTCCGGATGTTGTACAAAGTCCGGCAGTCCGGATACCCCCTAATCCAGGACTCCCTCAGGGGATCTAGGGTTCCAATGAGGAGAGGGGTGCCTAGATCTTGTAGGCGTTTGGGGGGGGGGGGGCTCGCCAGATGGCCGCCACGGCGACGGCCATGGCGGGCATCGAGGATGGCCACGCCCACTCCACCTGTAGCAGAGGAAGGAGGTGTTGACACCAGATTTTGGCATGGTCGAAAACATAATTAAGAAGACTTCAAATGGGAAAGTGCTCAAAGAGAGACTGTTCCGTATCGTCAAAAGGATAAACTCTGATATTTGGGCCATAGCCATCCGATCTCATCTCTAAGGCCGAAGTTGTGTTCGAAGTAGTGAGATTTTGTATCCAGAACACTATTTGGCTGATTACACCCCCAATATGGCCTCATATGAGAAAACTTTCTACATGAATTGGCTTCGTATCGTCGAAATGATCGATTTTGGTATAAAAACCGAATCAATCTGAGATCGTACAAAAAAGTTACAACCACCTGAGTGCGGCCCTATCATGGGACAAAAGTGTCGCGCCCCATCAGACACTGTGTCTGATGGGTAGCGCGAGTAACAGTCTGTTTTGCATGAGCCACTTGGCCATAAAGATGTCCTCGAATAAAAAAACGCTCAACACAAAAGTTGTTCGTCTTGTCGAAGCGAACAAATTTCTTTTGGGCTCATCTTCATCTGAGGTTGTTTGTGGCCTGTGGGACCTAAAAACCGAATTGATGTTCCATACTTACCTAAATCCGAGTTCGATTAATTTTGGAAAGATTGGGACGTGATTTGGAGTCCTTTTCTTATACGGGAAGTCCATCCACCTCTTATATGTCTAAGGGTTGACGGCCAATTGAACAACACACAAATCAATCCATCTACCACTTTTACCTTTATTTTTATCATATCCCTTGTTCTTCGTTCTTTCTTCTTCGTTGCAGGGCGGCGAACCTCGAGGCCCTGGGGGTGATCAGGTCAAACTAGGGCAGCCCATAGCCGCCGCGCACCCTGACGGGGTCCCTCCCGGACGTGTGGGGTTTCGGGTTCTCAAAAGCACCCGCCGGATTGCTTGCGTACCGCGCTTCCGGCAGGGTCTCCTTCGACGTGAGCTGCGGTGCATCATCCCTGGCGTCGAGGGTACACGGTGACGTGTTTGTGTGCGAACACACTTTTTGGCGACTTCGTTGGGGACAAAGTTTTGAACGGTCTCCGGACCGTTCTTGCTATGAAGAGATCTTCATCTAGGGTTTGCAATCTACAAAGGTAATATGAATACCCAATTCACTTATGTAGATGCAAATAATGCATATGTTGTTGCTAGATCCTCTAATGAGCATATTATATCAGCTAGCCCTAGTTTTATCAATCATGCATCTAATTATGTGCAACATTCAGAATAATCTTCATGCTTCAACTTCATATAATTTTAGCAACATACAACATATGTATCCCAACTCCCATGCATCGGCAACCCCACATATGTATATGTCGATGAACAACATGATGAATTCTATTAATCAAGTTGAAACACCCCATGTAGGAACTTTCAATGGCATGCAACATAGTGTTCATCTTTTTATTCATTGGCAACTAATTTGCACCATGTTAATCCAAACATGCGAGTGGATAGGGGAATTGGCGATGCTACTACTAGTTATTCGGCAAATTACCCTCAAACATCGTATGCTACACCTCATGCTACTAATTTTTCAGCACCATACGCAATTGTAGATGTTCATAATTTGGCTCCGCGCCTTCATGCTCATGGACGAATAAGTGAGAATTCTACCAGAGCGCATGTGTCTTTACCTAGTAACATAGCATATCATGTTGCCCCTGCACAATTACAGAATTTCGGCAACACACCATTGCCGAAAGCATCTCAAAGTATTGGGGGCAATCCGATGAAGATTGGGATGAAAATTGGTCAAAAAAAGTTTAAAGATAGCCTAGCTGCAATGTTTTTGAATTTAGACAAGAACATGGAACCTTGCAAATAAGAAAGAAAGAGTGGTGATTTGGATAACAAAGTTAATTTGGTTATTAAAAAAGCTGAATCAAATAGTATGTGTACCGAATTTATTGAAGAAAAAGAGGACGCCAAGGCATTGGAGAGTCATTTAAAAGTGGAGCAAAATATTATTCAAGTAACACAACCATCATGCTCTCCCAGTGTGTATGAAGAGGTATGTCTAGCAAGTGATTTACCTATTTTCAGATTTGGTCATAGCTTTATTGTTGATGCATCTATGTAGAAAAATCTCGTAAGTAATTTTGAAAAACCAATGATGAAGGGTAATTTACTTGTTAGCAATAAAATTGTTACAAAGCATATCGGTCACTACATTGTACCATTCAAAGAGACTGGAGCAATAAAATTGTTACTCCCTCCGTCCAGAAATACTTGTCATCAAAATGGATAAAAGGGATGTATCTAGATGTAGAGTACAAAGCATATCGGTCAATACATTGTACCATTCGAAGAGACCAATAGTGACTTATTATTGCAGCCAAAGCTTCTCCCATTGCTTTATTTAAAGTTCATATCTAATTGCGTAGCTTTGCTTGCTTCATACTTGGCTTGCGCATGGTCTCAATTGAGACATGTGTGTTCTAACTATTTTCGTTTCAGAAATATAAAGCCAAGGTTAAATTCTTTTGAGAAACACGATGCTAATATTATATCTTATCCAAAGATATCGGAGATAGAGTGCCAAACACAATGCATAGCCGAATGGGGAGATTCTAAATCTGAACCATTAGTTTGCTTACTTCCAAAGCCATTCGCACACCAAGATCGTCTAGAAAACAAAACATATACCTTTGATTCAAACATGTGTGATCAAATCTTTGATTTGTTGTTGAAAAATAAGTACATTAGAATTCTTGATCACCATGTTAAGCCATCTATCCAAGGACGAATTTATTGTAAGTTGCATGATTCGTTCAAGCATAGTATTGAGGATTGCAACATGTTTCGTCAAATAGTTAACTCGGCCATTGATAAAGGACGATTGAAATTTGTTGAGACACCAAGAGATGACGAGTCTATTCCAATTGGTCCAGATGGTAAAAGGTTTTTGCATCAGCTGCTTCAAGCCGATCCATTTAAAGTGAAGGTAAAAACTGCAGGTGATGGTATCAAGCTTTCAAGGAAATAAGTTGTTGAAGAGCATAATGAGCATAATCTTGAGGGCGAGAATTACATCGAAGCTACAATGGAGACGTCAAGGACTAGGGGGTAATAAGAAAATCCAAAGATCAGTGCAAGCACAAACAAAGAAAACAAAGGCCGACGTACGCACAAAGGTAAAAAGCCGAAAGTCACTTTCGCGCAACTATTGAAAAAATATCAGAAGAAGTGAGGAGAACAGTGCTTATCGGCCAACTAAAGCAAAAGCATCAAGATCACCCCCTAGGAGCAAATCCAAGGATCGATATTGGCAAGAAGAGAATTTGAATGCAACTTGTTCATATCCTTATTTTAAGCCGCCAATGCCAATGTCGTGGATGTCTCCCTATGCTCACGTAAATCCATATCCATCATGGGACAACTATGATACAAGGGCATATTATCCATATTATTATAAACCAAATCGCCAGTATTATGCAGCTCCAAGAAGACCAACATTCAATGAGCAGTCATATGTTCAAGACTCTTTCAATAAAAAAGTATTGGTCTGGAGCACAAGGAAGAATAAGGAGGTGGTTGAGCAAGTCTACCGCGTCAAAAGAGATGGTCGTAAAAGTGCCACTTCAGATATGATCTCAAATGAAAAAGAGCCAATTAAAGTGTTGACATTGGCTACAAAAGGCAATGAGGCAAGTCAAGCAAGTGCCAAATCTGAAGGGAAGAAATTGAGAGTGCACAGGGTAAAACAAGAATTGCCATTACTTCAAACAAAAGAGCAGCCGGGGTGCCCACTCGGCTTATCGTATTGGTAAAAGAAGAAGTTGCAAAAGCTTAGTGCACAAGAACTTGAAAAGAGAAACATGGCATGGGTTCCCAAAGGAAGTATTCAAAATAAGAATTATGTGCGAGCTTCCTTTACAAGGAGTGCGGCAAAGGTGAAGAAGGAAAAGAGTGAAAACTATGAAGGACCAAGCCGAAGGTTTCAACATCTTCGGCCCACACATTATCCATTTTCTTCAGCAATGTTGTTGATGCCTATGCCATTGAATTTGTCATCAGGTATGATTGGTTACCCTCAATGGGCTAATTTTAATCCATGGATGCAATATAATTTCTTACATCATGAAAGGGTATTACCAAATCATCATATGTTTGAGTAGCTTCACTTTTGTTACTAATCTAAATGGCCGATATAAACTTATCATCCTAAGCACGTACAAATGGCTGATGAAGTGTTGACATCGTCCTTAGAAAGAGCATTATGCAAGTAATTTTTCGGCACGCAAGTTTTGCCCAAAAACAGGGGGGCATGTGTTGACACCAGATTTTGGCATGGATGAAAACATAATTAAGAATGCCTCAAATAGAAAAGTGCTCAAAATGAGAATGTTCTGTATCATCAAAAGGAGAAACTTTGATATTTGGGCCATAGCTATCTGATCTCATCTCTAAGGCCAAAGTTGTGTTCGAAGTACTGAGATTTTGTATCCAGAACACTATTCGACTGATTACGCCCCCAATATGGCCTCAAATGAGAAAACTTGCTACATGAATTGTCTTCGTATCGTCGAAACGATTGATTTTGATATAAAAATCATATTAATCCAAGATCGTAAAAGTTACAGCCACCTGAGTGCGGCCCTGCCACGGTCCAAAAGTGGCGCGCCCCAGCAGACATGGTGTGTGATGGGTAGCACGAGTAACAGTCTATTTTGCACGAGCGATTCCGCCATGAAGATGGACTCGAATCAAAACACTTTCAACACAAAAGTTGTTTGTCTCGTTGAAAGGGTCAAATTTGCTTTTGGGCTCATCTTCATCCGAGGTCGTTTGTGGCCTGTGGGGCCTAACAACCGAATTGACGTTCCATACTTACCTAAATCCGAGTTCGATTAATTTTGGAAAGATTTGGACGTGATATGGAGTCCTTTTCTCATACGGGAAGTCCATTTGTCAGTGTAAAAAAGTATGGGTACTTCTGTACCCCTTACTAGTGCACGACAGACGCTGGCACGGGCAGTCGCGGCCACACCTACGACAGGGCCTGGCAAGGCAGAGGAAGGAAAATCCCGAAGACTACCAAAATAGGCACTCGGAGCACGAGGGGCGAGGGGCAAGCTGGACCGCCCCCGGCAAGGGCCTTGCCGGGGCAACCAACACAAAAACAAGCAAGTCCATCACTCTTGGGGCTGAGAGCTCTGACACCATCGACAATGTTAAGACCAAGATCTGGAAACCGCATGCTCGATAGCATGCAAATCCTCATAAAGATTGACGGCCCACAGATCCACGTGGGACAAGAAGATGGAGACCCTCGGCAAGACCATTGCCGGGGACGCCTCCAAGGCCCCCAGCAAGCCTTGCTGGGGACGATCGTTGGGCCGTGGCCCGACCCGCTTCCAGCAAGGTTTTGCCACCTCACCACCACCCCAGTGCGACGACAGGCGGGCCAACTAAGCAGGCGCCTGCGTGGCGGCATGCAGATCTTCGTGGAAGCTTACCATTGCGCCAATGCAGCAGCTAGTTGGCCAGCATGGCACTGCATGCCTTGTCAACCTGGACGCGCGTCAAGGCAAGGAGGAGCAGCGAAGGATGAGATGGCCTCTGTTGCCGACCCCAATAAACCGAGAGGACATGTAGGCAACACATTAAATGCGCTTGTCCAACATTGATCGAGCGAGAAGCTCGCACAACTGTAGCTTGCTAGCTCCTGTGCCCCACTGTGGCAACCCGTTTGCATATAAAAGGAGGCCCGAGGCATACAGAGAGAGGATTTGGATTGTTGGACAAAGCATGCACCGTAGCTAGTTCAAAAGCTCAAGAACTCACATATAACTAGACAAGCAGGACTAGGGTATTACACATCTTTGCGGCCAGTACCTGGATAAAAATCCCCTGTGTGTTAACGGCTCAACCTGCTCTTCGTACAGCTGATCCCCCACCGAACATAGAAGGGATCTTTGTGAACCCATAGGTGATCGGTTTCCCTGACATCTTTGGCGCACCAGGTAGGGGCTGTTAGTTGTGAGAATCCGGTCTGTTAGTTAGTACAATAGTTTCTTCTTTGCCGTGGTTCCGAAGAAGAAGACGGTCGCAGCAGCCGGCTCGATCGAGGCCATCCGTGCCACCCTGGTGTGAAGGGATGGGCGAGCGGTGTCGTCCACGGCCATGACTACGATCCACGCAGCAACAAAAAGCTAAATCAACTCAACTTTGAGTAATTCTTCCTTTTTATAAGGTTATCCCCCTTGATGGTTTCAGTCCTTGTATGGAGAACCTGCACGCAAAAGGAACCCTACCGCGATTGGCAACGCCCCTGTTCTTTTTCGAGTCTGCTCAGCAGTTCGGGTGCTGCGCTCTGCTAAGAACGATGGGGTACCTTGCCGTAATCAACAGCGCCCTTATTCTACTTCGAGTCCGCTCGACAGTTCAGATGACTGCGCCAAGAGCGGCAAGGTAACCTGCTGGCGTCGATGCCCTCCACAGGCTGCTAAGGATCCGTCCTTTAGTGCCTACGGCAAGGGGTGCGCGTGCCGGCAGGCCTATCCAACTAAGCGTAGGGTGCAGAAAATACAAGAATAAATTAAAACAGGAAGATAACATGCAACCAGTTCAAAGGACAGCAAAAGTTATATTACATCAAAAGTTGCCGCGGTTCTAACTTGAGATAATCTGTCTTGGGTACAAACTCACAGCGACAACAAGGAACGAAGCAGTTAATCTCGGTGCTGGCCCTCCAGCCCCGCGACTCCACTAACGCAGCTGATGATGGGCTCTATGCGCTCCTCGAGCGCCTGACGGTCGACACCCTCCGGCAAGCTGTCAAGCGCCTGAGCAAAGTCGACGCTGGGGTTCTAGTGCGCCACCTTGGTGAGCACCTTGATCAAGGTGTCCCGGCAAAGCTGCCGGGACTCCTCGGCTAGGTAGGCTGCCCTGGTGGACTGGACCAGCTTCAGGGCGTCAAGGACGCACTCAAAGAACAGGGACAGCCTGGCACTCTCGACCACGTTCGCGTCGCGGGAGAACCTGAAGTTTGGCATGCCCATGGCAGTCAGCTGCGTAGTGATCTTCTCCGCGATGTCCACAGGGTGGCTGGTCCAAAGCTTCATGCTCTCCACGAGTTTGTTGTGGGAAGAGGCGGCAGTCCGCAGCAGCTGCTGCTCATCCGCGAGATCCTTGGCCAGGATCTGCTCACGAGTCTGGGACTCCGAGAGCATCTTCTCCTGGCTGTCCAGCTTCAGCTTCAGATCATCGATGGACTCGTTGGCCTTAAATAGCAGCTTGGTTTTGTTAGATATGGTGGTATGCATCTCCGCCAGTTTGTAAAGAGCCTTCTCTCTATCGTCCTTGAGCATGGAGATCTCCTGGGTGAGCCTTGCCAGGTCTGCCTCTAGCTTTTCCACCTTGCCGGCCAGCTCAATCCCTGGTAGCCTTTGCCACCTCAGCACGGTCGACGGCCTCCTTTAGCTTGCCGGAGTGGTCAAGGACCAAAGCATCAAGCGCTTCCTGGTGCTTCTGCATCAGGTCTTGGTTCCGCTGTGCAACAAGCTTCTCAATCTCTTTGTCCTTCGCATGGAGCATAGTGGCAAGCGCCGCTTCACAAGCAACCAAGTCCTCCTCCTGGACATCGAGCGAGATGTGGTGCTACGTCTGGTCGGACTCGTCCTTGGCAGCCTTGGCCTTTTCCACCTCCCGTGCCTTGTCGAAGTCGGCCTGCTTCAGAAGGAGATCCCACCGGCGCTTGCTTAGTTGGATCTGGGAGGCCTTTAGACCCTCGTCAAACCAAACTTTCATCTGGGAGACGCGCTCCTAGAAGTCCGCCTCAGCCTTGTCCACAGCTGCCATCCTGGAGTCCACCTTCTCTTCGCGAGCCCGATGGAGAGCTTGGAGCTTGTGGAAGTTAGCGCCTATGGCCTGAAGAAGTTGGTCCTCTTTGGAGCCACCGCTGCTGACGCTCGGTTCGTCAACAACCTGGAGCCCAACAATGGTGAGGATCTCTTCATCAAAGACCTCCCCTCGATTGGCGCTCTGGTGCCTGCCATCCCTGGGATGCTCACAAAAAGGTCATCACCAACCTTCAAGTACCTGCTTGGGGCAGAGGCAGAGGAGGAGGAAGGTTGGTCATTGACCGCCTCCTCCCCGGCGGGACCCTTGGCGGACTCTCCAATGGTGGCCTCACCGGCTTCCCCGACAGGCCCTGTGGCGGCCTCCTCAGCGGTAGCCTTGCCGGCCTCTCCGGCAGGCTCCTCGGTCACCTCCTCCTCGGCAGGGTCCTTGCGGGCCTCCCCGGCAAGCCCCGTGGCAGCCTCCTCAATGGATCCCATGGCGGCCTCCTCGGCTGCAATATTGGTGGCCTCGACCTCGGCATCCTTGGCGGTCTCCATGATCACAACGTCGACGTCCGCATGGTCGGCCAAGGGAGGATCTGAAGCCAAGGAAGGGAGAAAGGCAAAGCCAAAATCAGAAAGACTCACAACAGGGAAAAGGAAAGAAATCGAGGCGACGATGGCAATGAACAGGAGCAAATAACTTACCCGCAGTGGGTGGGGAGGACGCATACCCCTCCCCAGCAACGTCTATTGCCAGGACGGGGTCACCAGCACCTGTGCCCGCCGCCTCCTCCTCCGAGCGCATGGGCTCGTCAGTGGGTGCTCTTGCCGCGGACGCCCCTCCGGTCGGCGTAGTTGATGGAGGCGACGTGTCGGGGGCAGCCCTTAGGGGCTCCTCCTCCTGCTTCTCCCCTCCTGCGGTCCCGACAAGGTCATAAATAAGAAGACACACTCTAACACCCACCGGCAAGAAATAAGTGGCAAACTTACGCCGGGGGCTGGAGTGGGGGCTGAGCTGGGGGCTGGACTTCGGGCTGATGAAGATCATCCCCGATGCACGGGGAGTGCTTGTCGGGGGCTCAGCACTCGTCGAGGCCCTGACTCTTTTCGCCACCCTCTAGGCCAGCGTATCCGTGTCGCTACAACAATGAGGTCAAATCAAGATGAAGCGATTCAAGTAAGGAGTCAGAGAATAGATGGGGGAAGCGGGGTACATACTCGTCCTCCTCTTCTTCTGTCCTCCTCTTCTTCCTCGGGCTGAATGACCCAAGGTCATATTTGGCCACTGGAACGGAGCCGGCTAGAGAAGGAGACGGAGTCCTTACGCACTTGACCGAGGGAGAAGCAGCAGCGCGTCTGGTCGAGGAGGAAGCAGCGGCTGCGGATCTCTTCGCCGTTGCGGCCTCCTCCAGTGCCTCCACGGCCGCACGCCTTGTCTGGTGCATGGGCTCTGCCTGAATCCCTTGCCGCTGCACGGCCCTGCCGGGGCGGAATGGCTCGCCAGAGCCGGTGCGCCGCAAGACGCGCCTCTTCTTTGGGGCCGAGGGCTTGTCCGCCTCGGACGCCTCCTCGGACGGCTCCTCGGCTGCCTCCGTGGCAGGGGGAGCCTCGACACCGACATCGCTGGTCTCCCCGGCGGGCCCCACCCACCTGAGGAATCTTTGCTCCTCCTCGGTCGCTTCGGCCTCGTCCTCCACGGTGCCACAGCTGCTGGCCTCCGCAACAAGTTCTGCCTCCTTTGCCCTGGCGGCAA
Organism: Aegilops speltoides; assembly: GCA_021437245.1. Taxonomy (NCBI): domain Eukaryota; kingdom Viridiplantae; phylum Streptophyta; class Magnoliopsida; order Poales; family Poaceae; genus Aegilops; species Aegilops speltoides. The sequence goes on along the minus strand of CM038142.1, from coordinate 416,047,988 downwards.
TATACGCCACCTCTTCGTTAGTGGTGGCACAGATGAGCTCTGGCTCAGCATCGACGATGCCCTCTGACAAGTTGTCGAAGAACTGCTGCACCAACTCCGTCGCTGGCTCGGCCTAGGTTGGATCCAGGCCATGAGCGTTGAAGGTTGGCATCATGGCAATGATCATGGTCAGGCGGGAGTTGTTGCTCAACGGATGCACCCCTGCTGGCAAACTGAACGGGTGGCCGGTCTTGCCGGCCTTTGCGGCCTTACCAGTCCTCTCGGCGTTGCCGTCCTTGTCAATCTTGAGCTGGAAGAGCCTCTGGCAGACGGATGCGTGCTACATCACCGTGAAGTTGTGCTTCAAGCCAGGGCGGAGCCTCATGATGTCCGCGGCGTTCTTGAAATCCAAGGCCGGCCTCCGCTTCTTATGCAAGGGAGCAATGCGGCGATGAATGAAGTCGGCCCCAATCATCTCCAGTGTGAGGCCGGCAGAAATAAGGTGGAGGATTCTGGTGGTGGCGACCGTGAGCTTCGCATCGTTGGGACCAGAATCACTCCAGTCGTCACCACAGACCGGTGGACTCTGGCGGACCTTGCAAAACGGCCGTGGCCCTTTCTCCACAATCCAGCACCACCGGCCTCGCCATTCTTCCCACCGCTCCTTCTGGAAACCCTCCGGGTATGCGCCCTTGCACAGAGGTCTCGGGATCCAAGCAACGGAGCCGGTAATAGCATCCGCTTGCTAGATACGGGGGACAAAATAGTGGCGGAAGAGCGCCGTGCTAGGGTGGAATCCGGCGAAGCCCTCGTAGAGGTGGGTGAAGAGGACCATGCATGCCACAACATTCGACGTGAAATCCAGGAGGTGGAAGCCGTAGGTGCGCATGATATCATTGAAGAAATATGAGAAGGGGGGGGGGATAGAGCCCACAGGAGAAGTAATCGACAAATAAAGGATAAATATCCGGGCCAGGCTTGGCGAAAGGGGCAGGGATGACCTGCATGGTGGGATGCCCCGTCCTCTCTCTTCCCCACAAGAACTGGAACTGGTCCCTGAGCATCAGCACGTCGATCGCCGCAGTGAAGAGGGCATGCTTCTTCCGCATCTTCGCCAGCTCACTTTCAAGCACACTACTAGAAAAAGGGCTATAGATGGGATTGACACTAATGGCGCACCAGACAAGCGGTGCGCCATTAGTATGTACTAATGGCGCACCACCTTCTGATATGCCATTAGAGCTGAAACTACTAATGGCGCACCTGGCCAAGGGTGCGCCATTAGTATCAATTTTTTTTGAACTAGTGCGCCTGTCCAAACATACTAATGGCGCATCCGGACCTGATCGCGCCATTACTAGTTGTAACTAGTAATGGCGCACTATCGAAAATCGCGCCACTAATGTTGTTTTTATTATATTTTTTATTCTTTTTTGCAAAACTACTAATGGCGCCTGTTCCACCGTGCGCTATTACTAGTTTAAACTAGTAATGGCGCACTATGGAACAGTGCGCCATTAGTATGTTTTTTTTGCAAAACTACTAATGGCGCACCACAAGAAGGTGCACCATTAGTAACCTGGATTACTAATGGCGCATTTAGAGTTGGTGCGCCATTAGTAAGTGGGCAGCAACAAGATATTTTGGACATCCATCCATCCATCCGACCCAACGCACCAACACACACACACACACACACTCTCTCTCTCTCTCTCGCTCGAACCCACCCAAACCCTCGTCGCCTCCTCTCTTCCCCCCGAACCCTTCTCTCCCTCGCCGCCGTCGCCACCCACGCCGCCCGGTTCCGGCGAGCTCGGCCATGCTGCAAGCACGCCGGCGAGATCCCCTTGGTCCGCATCTGGCTTACCTCCATGCAGATCCGCGGCTCCCCCACTGGCTAGGGTTTTGCATCCCCTTTTGTTCGCCGGGATCCGCCATGGCAGGCCACGGCGAGGCCATAGGTGACCGGATCCAGCACTGGTAAGCCCCTCCCCCTCCTTCTTCGCCCACCATCTCCTCCTCACCTCACCTCATCTTCTCTTCCTTCTCTGCAGGTCGCCATGGGCGTGCCGATGACGACGGCAGGAGGGGCGCACCTCTGTGGGGCGGGACGCCTCCATGGAGATGGATTCCCTTGTCTGCCACCACGTAGCGGCACCATGGAGCCTCCCAGCGCCCCAAACCCTAGCGGAGAGAGAGGAGCTGCTCCTAGTACAGCACGCCATGGAAGGGATTTTTTGGTATTTTTGTTGTTGTTTCTCTTCCCGGTCTAATCATGTGGAAGGCCCTTTTCCTCACCATGATTTATTCATCTCCCCTTCCTCTGTTTTGTGCAGGTTGCTCTAATGGCGAAGCTTCTTCTGCAGGACACCCTCCACCCCTCCCCTGCATCCACCTCCTACCCCCATACATGGTGAGCTACAACCTCTCTTTCTAGCCCTTGCAAATCTGATCTGGAGTGGACATGAATTGCAATTGTCATGGACACTACATAACAGCAAGTATTGGTTCAGTTTTTGTGTGAAATTTGATTGTCATTGTGCTTTTTGATGCTTGCTTCAGAAAAATAAAATCATGGATAGATATGAGATGGAAACAGTGAGCTTCCTTTCAAGTTAGTAATACTAAAAATCATTTGGCTCATCAATTTTTCATGTCTTGTGTTAAATCCACTCCATTGCAATCTGCCTATGTATGGATGGTTTGGTACAATTTGCCATGGATGAGTATAGTAGTTACGTACACATGTGCTCTGTAGTTTTAGTCCTTGTGTTGCTGCACTTAGTCTAGAGATACAACAACATTAGTCAGGTCATGGATGGATGGATCAATACATACAGCTAGCACTGCTAGCAACAACAACAAAATAACCTTGTGATTGATTACATTGGCGCTAGCATGCTCTATTAGTTTTCGAGCCCAACCATGGATCATGCGTACTAAGCTAGCTCAAGCACACACACATGCAGCTGATTTATTTACGTAGATACTAGCAAAGACGCGTGTCTCCTATACTAGCTTGCTTAATTTACATACTAGATCAGCGACACTAGCACTTACTTGTTTGTTAGATTCGAGTAGTGAGGCATCCTCCATGGACGATGACGACAACCAGGTCATCTACCGCCACGACGACACCCCGCACATGGTCCAACTCGACTACAACATCCACCGCGTGACGACGACGTGGTCGTGTGCGGCATCGACCAACCTCCTCTCATGTGAATCCGTCTCCTACCCGTAGCTCCCGCTCTTGTGCTGCTATATTAGTACCTTGCTCTGTTTCATGCGTATGGGTGATTTTGTTTGTGCTTGTGTCATGGAAAAGATCATTCCTATTTATTCCTGCTTGTGTCATGCGTATAGCTATTTCATATGTTTCAGATAATTTAGATGCATGCTTATACTCCTATCTATACCAGGTGCATGTGTTGTGCTTGTGTACCTATATACAGAATAGTACCCATGTGTAAGTGGGTGTATGTGTTACCTTATAGCAGATGTTTAGTAAATGTGCTATCAATGGCCTATTTCTTCTTGCGAGGTTATGGACTATATCTTTCCTTGCCAATTCCCTCTCTCTTAAATCTGATTTGAGCAGATCTTTGCCTTGGTCTCTTCACTTTCTTTCTTTCTCTCCTACTCTCACCGATAAAACAGGTGCTCCTTAATCTTGCCATGCCAATGATGGTGTCTGAGGCTCTCATTGTTACTTAAAGATGTTGCACTACTTGATCCAATGATGCAATAGTCCTAGCACTACTAGGCTGCTGAGGACAATCCTACTTCAAACCCTACCTCGGGCTAGTTGATTAGTAGTGGGTTTGTTGGATTTCATCTGAAAACTAACCCAAGCTTAATTGAGGGATCCCCTAATCATGGAGTTAGTTCTAGTTTGAGTTGATCTTTGGGTTTGGCTTTGATCTATACTTTCCTGGCTCTACTTCTGTCTTTTGGGTTATTGGCTCCATTTATGCAGTGTTGGCTCTCTTCTACTGTTTCTTTGATCAACTTAATCTGATTGGGGTTTGACTAATGTTTCCAAACTCGTAAGTGCTAGCTCCTACAGCAAAGGCATTTTGCTAAGGGGAATGCTACATTTAAACCTTGATCAAGTTTTTCATGTTTGTTGTTTCTTGTTTTGCAGGTTGATGAACTGGAAGAAAGAAGCAGAAGATGAAGAACTAGATAGTTTAGTATAGGTTTAGTTTAGGACTTTTTCTAGATACGCCCGCTATCTAGCGGGAGAGGGGAGGGAGCGTTGGAGGAACCGGATGAAGACGAGCTTCATCGTGATGATGCTCATCGTGATGACCGCAGCTCTCTTCTATGTGATGGTAGTTTAGATGATCGATATCGACTTGTAATGTGAAGACAAACTCGCTACTCGTGGTCTTGAGACTTGTAATATAATGTTCTATCTTTGTTCAGTCTTTTCAATTCGAAGACTAATATGATGAATTGTAGACTAATATGATGAATTGTATTCAGAGAGTAATCTTCTATTGTATTTGATGAATCTGTTGTTGATGTGTGTTGTCTATATTTTGTCCAATTATACATTTTGTAACCTGTGCAAAAAACAGAATATTAAAAAATAAAAAACCTAATATTCATACTAATGGCGCATCACATCACAGTGCGCCATTAGTATGCCAAAGGATACTAATGGCGCATCATTAAGCGATCGCCATTAGTATGCGAAGTTACTAATGGCGCATCTTGTTGTTGTGCGCCATTAGTATGCCAAAGCACCTGGGTATACATGGCCCCCTGGGAGGCATACTAATGGCGCACTGTTGTATATACTAATGGCGCATCTGAGGTGCGCCATTAGTAAAATATACTAATGGCGTGGAACTAATGGTGCACCACTAATGCGCCATTAATGGCCAAATTAGGTGCGCCATTAGTAGGCCTTTTCCTAGTAGTGGCACCTCCTTCCCCGGGGTAGCCTTGGCCGCTCCCTTGCCCTTGCTAGCTTTAGGTGCCATGGCGACTGAAAGTGAGAAGGGGATTGAGAGGCAATGGGGGCGCGGTGGTGGCAAGCAGGGGCACGGAGCCTTCGGTTCAGATTTGGGGAAGAAGAGGGGAACGACGGTTCCAAGATTGGGAGAAGCAGAGAAGGTAAATGAGCAGTGCCCCTACGGTTTTCCCCTTTTTATGGGGAAGGTGGGGGCCAGCTCTTTACCATTTACTGCGGGGTGACACATGCGTGCCAGGCCCATCCCACGCGCAAACCCCACGTCACGCACTCAACGCAGGTCGTCGGGAAGTGCAACTGACAGAAGGATCGCGGCCACGCCCACCCGCGCACTGCCTTGGGCCTGGCCCAACTACGCCTTGCGCTTAAGTGTGGCCCAGGCCCGAGGGCTCCTGTCGGTGTACAAAAGTATGGGTACTTTTGTACCCCTTAATAGTGCACGGGTAGATGCAGCCACGGGCAGTCGCGGCCACACCTACGGCAGGGCCTGGCAAGGCAGAGGGAGGAAAAGCCCGAAGACTACCAAAACAAGCACTCGGAGCACGACGGACGAGGGGCAAGCTAGACCGCCCCCGGCAAGGGCCTTGCCGGGGCAACCAACACAAACACCAGCAAGTCCATCACCCTTGGGGCTGAGAGCTCTGACACCATCGACAACGTTAAGACCAAGATCTAGAAAGTGCATGCTCAATAGCATGCAAATCCTCATAAAGATTGACGGCCCACAGATCCACGTGGGACCAGAAGACGGAGACCCCCCGGCAAGACCCTTGCCGGGGACGACTCCAAGTCCCCCGGCAAGCCTTGCCGGGGACGATCGCTGGGCTGCGGCCCGACCCGCGCCCGGCAAGGTCTCGCCACCTCACCACCACCCTAGTGCCATGACAGGAGGGCCAACTAGGAAGGCGCCTGCGTGGCGGCATGCAGATCTTCGTGCAAGCTTACCGTTGCAACAACACAACAGCTAGTTGGCCAGCATGGCACTGCATGCCTTGTCAACCTGGACGCGCGTCAAGGCAAGGAGGAGCAGCGAAGGATGAGATGGCCTCTGTTGCCGACCCCAATAAAGTGAGAGGACACATAGGCAACACATTAAATGCGCTCGTCCAAGGTTGATCGAGCGATAAGCTCGCACAACTGTAGCTTGCCACCTCCTGTGTGCCATTGTGGCAACCCCTTTGCAATAAAAGGAGGCCCGAGGCATACAGAGAGAGGATTCGGACTTTTGGACAAAGCATGCACCATAGCTAGTTCAAAAGCTCAGGAACTCACATATAACCAGACAAGCAGGACTAGGGTATTACGCATCTTTCGGCCCGAACCTGGATAAAAATCCCCTGTGTGCTAACGAGTCGACCTACTCTTCGTATAGCTAATCCCTTGCTAAACATAGAAGGGATCTTTGTGACCCCATAGGTGATCGGTTTCCTCGACACCATCCGCCTCTTATATACCTAATGGGTGACGGCCGATTGAACAACACACAATCGATCAATCCATCTACCACTTTTACTTTTACCTTTATCCTCTCCCTCGTTCTGCTTCTTCCTCGTTCTTCGTTCATTCTTCTTCGTTGCGGGGCAGCGAACCTCGAGGCCCTTGGGGCGTTCAGGTTGACCTAGGGCAGCCCATAGCCACCACGCGCCCTGACGTGGTCCCTCCCGGGCGTGTGGGGTTTCGGATCCTCAAAAGCACCAGCCGGATTGCTTGCGTACCGCGCTTCTGGTAGGGTCTCCTTCGATGTGAGCTGCGGTGCATCACCCCAGGGGTCGAGGGTACACGATGACGTGTTCGTGTGCGAACAGGAGGTGACGAGGAGGGGGCTAGTTGGGCCGGCCAGGGGTTTTACGCCCAAAGGGAAACATGGAGGGGCTCTTTCCTTTTATTTTTTTGTTTACTATTTTTCTTTTATTTGTTTTCTGTTTTCTTTTAAATTCAAACTATTTTAGTTTTATTAAACGCAAAATAGCACCTAAAATAGTGTTACAAATTAAGTCACTGCCACAATAATTTTGGCATTTAAACTATTCAGTTTGCAAATTTTTATTATTTAAAAGCATTTAAATTATTGATTTTTTTGAATATTTTAAATTATTGATTTGGCCCCTGTTTTAATTATTTTAGGGCATTTAAATACTTTATAAAATGTTGGTTTCTCCACCATAATTATTTATGATTTATTTTACATATTATGAACATTTTAGTTTTCATGTTTGAGAACTTCAATTATTTGGCTTTAATTTAGATTTGAATTTGAATTGTGTTTGAATCAAGGTGAGGTTTAGCAACAGTAATTGTGATGACACGGCACCATTAGTAGTGAATCATTGTAGCTTAATTATCAAGGTGTTACACCCCCTGGTTAACTATTTTAACTAAACCCATGTTAGTTAATGGGTCAATGACAATGGGGCCCCACTGCTAATTAAAATAAACTTAATAGCTACCGTGTCACTGACCTCTGGGTCCCACCCCGCTAATTAACTAGTTAGATTAATTAAAACACTGATAATTAGCTCAGTAAATGATATGTGGATCCCCCTGGAGCCTTTGACCAGTCAACTACTGATTGGGCAGTCAATTGGGCCCCCTGTCAGCCTCATGTGTACCCTGTTGGGTACATTTCTGGGTACCCCTAGCAGTTTTCCATTTAAATTCGAATTAATAATAACTCCAGGAAATTCTAGAAATTGTTGAAAACTTTGAAAATTAATAGAAAATAATCTGTAACTCGGATGAAAATAATTTATATATGAAAATTAATCAAAAAAATAAGACGAGTCCGTTTATGCCCTCCATATACTTGCCACATGCCTCCAATGTTGGGCAACATAGAATGCAATTTGAAATAATTCCTACTCTCAAGCTAGATCTATCCAGGAGATGCATAACAACGAGAGGGGGAGAGTGTGTCCACATACCCTCGTAGACCGAAAGCGGAAGCATTTGTTAATGCGGTTGATGTAGTCGAACTTCTTCTCGTTCCGACCGATCAAGTACCGAACGTACGACACCTCCAAGTTCTGCACACGTTTACCTTGATGACATCCCTCGAACTCTTAATCCAACAAAGTGTCGAGGGAGAGTTTCGTCCGCACGACGGCATGGTGATGGTGATGGTGAAGTGATCCGCGCAGGGCTTTGCCTCAGCACTATGTGAATATGACCGGAGGCGTAAACTGTGGAGGGGGGCGCCGCACACGGCAAACAATGTTTGATGTGTGTTCAAGCGGTGCCCCCCTCATATATTTAGGTTGGAGGGAAGGAGAGGCAGCCAAGGGGGCGCCCCAAGTAGGAGGAATCCTACTTGGGCACCTCCCAATTCGGCCTCCCCCCTTTCCTATTCCTATTCGGAGTACGAAGGGAAGAGGGGAAGGGGGAATCCTATTCCCTTTTATCTTTCCTCCTTCCACTTTCCTTCTCCAATTTGACCAGCCCATCTGGGAGGGGGGGCACCAGCCTCTTTGTGGCTGGAGTGTTTCCCCTCTTCGCCCATAAGGCCCATATCTTTTGCCGTGGGTGCCCGGAACCCCTTCCGACGACCCGATTAGTACCTGGTGCTTCCTAGAACACTTCTGGTGTCCGAATACCATTGTACTATATATCAATCTTTACCTCCCAACCATTTCAAGACTCCTCGTCATGTCTGTGATCTCATTCGAGACTTCGAACAACATTCAATCACCAAATCACATAACTCATATAATACAAAATCATCATCGAACGTTAAGTGTGAGGAACCTACGGGTTCGAGAACTATGTAGACATGACTGAGGCACCTCTCCGATCAATAACCAATAGTGGAGCCTGGATGCTCATATTGGTTCCCACATATTCTACGAAGATCCTTATCGGTCGTACCACAATGACAACATACGTCATTCCCTTTGCCATTGGTATGTTACTTGCCCGAGATTCAATCATCGGTGTCGGGGCGGTCTCTTGTGCGGCCACGAGCACCTATGGGGCACGGGGGGCCCCTTCTAGTCCGGAAAGGGAGCGGAGGGCGTGCGCAGAGCAGATCGAGGTCGGGCGCTGGGGAGACAGGCGATTTTACCCAGCCGGGGCTCTCCGGGAGATAAAACCCCTCTTGCTGCTTTTGTGCTTGTATTTGATCTTGCTCGAGGCCGAGCGTATGGTGGTGTTGTGGGTGTCGAATGGATCGAACCCTTCTCGTGCGCATGGGCCTCCCTTTTATAGTTCAAGGGGCGCCAACAGGTGGCAGCGTGGGAAGAGGGGTAGAAAGGTAAAATCGCAGGTTGGTACAACATTGACCAACGATGTTCCCTACCTAACTCGACGGCGGGGACAAGGGCATTTAATGCCCATCCGGTCGCCCTAAAAAGTGCAAAGAAAGCGGCCGTTAGGTGAGCCACGGTTGCCACGATGGCGTCTCTGTCACTCCGCTTCGCCACCTCGCCTGCATGGCTGTGCTGCGCCTCGCACGCGCCTGGGGCGGCCACAGGGTGACACGTCGCTGGGTGCGCCGGACTTTGGGTGGCAGCCTTGCCGCGGCAAGTGTCTTGCCGCGGCCCTTCTCTTGCTGCGCCGGCAAGCTTGCCGGCCGCCGGACCTTGCTGGGACGCGCGGGGCGTCGCGGCAAGTCTTCTGGAAATGCCTCGGTTGGCCTTCCCGGCAAGCTCCTCTTGCCGGGGCCTTTGTTTTCTCAGTTGATACTTTGTTCTTGAATGGCAGTAGCAGGTATTGACGGAGGATCTTGGCGGGCATCCGGCAAGCCTCGCCGCGGGGTGCTGCGGCTGCCCGTGCACAAGTTCGGGGTACTAAGGTACCCCTACTTTAGTACACCGACAGGAGCCCCCGGGCCTGGGCCATACACGGTGCCGAGCGTTGTTGGGCCAGGCCCAGAACAGTTCACGGGCACGCGCGCGGCCTGGGCCTACACAAAGTCGGACTCCGCGCCCACCGCGTTCTCCCGCAACGGCACGCGTCAATTGCGGCGTCGTGGGAGAGAACGTGGGCAATACTTAATTCCAGGAAATGCGTAACGTTCGCATCCCCCGTTTATAAGCAGAGGAAACGGGGCCGTTCCCCCACTTCCGCCACTTGCAGTTCCTTCCTCCGAAAGCTCCGCCGTTCTCCTCTGTCTCCTGAATCGAGAGGAAAACAGCGCTCCGCCGTCCGTCGTCGCCGTCGCTTTTGCCTCCCCCACCGCCCCTGCCATGGCTCCGAAGGCTGGGAAGGCTACGAAGGCCGCGAAGGCTGCGAAGGCCGCGAAATCGGCCGAGGCGCTGGAGCTCGAGGCGCTGCGCAAGAAGCAGGTGCTTTTCCCCCCTGAGCACACTCCGGAGGCGTTGCGGGCGGAGTTTTACCTCTTCTTGTCGACGGAAACTCGTGCTCATCCGCGCACGCCGGTGCTTTCCGTGGAGGCCTCTAAATCGAAGAAGTGCCCCAAAGGGTACTACTTCTTCCCTGTGTTCTTCTATTGCGGGCTCTGCCCACCTTTTTCCGATTTCTTTTGCGACATCATGAACACCTACGGGTTTCATCTGCTTGATTTCACCCCCAACGCCGTTCGACAATGGCGGTTTCGCACCCTCTGCGAGAACCGTTGGTATCCTCCCCAATGTGGCCCTTTTCCGTCATTACTTCTCCCCTCGGGCCGAAAAAGGGGAGCCACTGGCTGGCGGAATCGCCTGGACCTCCTGGATGGGTATGAAGGAGGTGTACTTGTCGGGCGAACTCCGCAGCAAGTGGGACGAGCGGAGGGCGGAGTGGTGTTGGATCTGTGATGACAATCCGCCGTCGTTCACCAAGCTGCGCAAGACTCGGGTGATGCGCGGCAACGACTGGAGTGCTCTGTCGTCGGACGACGCCAAGCTGTCGATCGCCACCACCCGAATCCTCCGGCTCAGACATGCCAGACTCACAACAGGGGCGGTTGGTGCGGATTTCCTTCATCGCTGTATCGCCCCTCTGCAGGCGAGGGGGAGGCCCGCCTGGCAGTTCAGCGGCCCGGCAGATTTCATGAGGCTGCGCCCAGGCCTCAACTTCAACTTCACGGTCATGGAGCTTGGCGCGATCTTTGAGGAGATGTTCAAGCATGACCCCAATCATCGAGTGGTTCCGGTTGGCGCGAGGTGTCGCCCCTTGTGCAATAATTCCCGGTCGCGATCGCATCGTGCAATGATGCGAGTCGACTTCGCATGGGATAAGTGCAAAGCTGGATAGAAACTGCTGAGGCCGTACAGCAATTCTTCGATGACTTGTCGGAGGTGGCAGTCAACTCCGACGAGCAGAAACTCCTCACCCGCGCCACCACCGCCGACGAGCTAGCGTACATCGCTAGTAGGGCCGAAGAGGCGGCTGCAGCCGCCGCAGCGGGTGAGTTTGGCTTTACGTTGGCGGAAGCGGACGCAGCTGCGGCGGCAAGCCTTGCCGCCCAGGAAGCACTTGCCGGGGAAGGCGATGGCGAAGGGGAGGTCGAGGCCAGAACGGGCGAGTCCGCCGAGGGCGCGAGCGGCCAACCGTCTTCGATTAACTTGATGCAGGCGGAGCCCACAGCGCAGCCCCAATTCCGTCCGAGAAGGCGCCTCCATCGAGTCGGAGAGCTGGCGGAGGAGCAGGCCGCCCAGCAGCCGCGGCGCCGTGGGACACGTTCCACCGCGGCAAGTACTGCAGCCGCGGGAGGGTCCCAGGCCGCGCCGGCAACCGAGGCGGGATCTTCTCGGGCCGCCACGCCTGATCCTGCTGCAGCCCTCGGCAAGCGCCAGAGGGAGCCTACTCCTCCACCACGTCGCGCTGAGAGGGTACCGGAGTTCGACCTCTCCGCGCTGAGCTCCGATGACGAGGAGGAGGAGGAGGAGGAGTAAGGCTTTCTTCATACTGTTCTTGTCTTTCTTTTGATCCTTATTATTGTTTGTCTTATATATAATCTGTTTTTCTCCGAACCCCTGCCCTGTATCAGGACTTTGGCGGAGAGAGCGGCGAAGAGGGCCAAGGTCCCCGTGGTTAACATCGAGGACGATCCTGCTTTGTGGTGGCGTAAGATCGTCAGAGACCACTTTGACGGACCCGGTCCCTTCTCCTCGCAGTAGCTCCCAGCACAGCCCCCAGCGTGAGTGCCTCGATTCACTTCCTGTCGTGGGGCGCGCATGGTAGCTTCTTCTTCTGCCAGTATCTTGATTATCGACTCTTTTGTATACAGGAGCAGAACAGGCCCAACAGGAGCAGTCGGAGGCCGACCCGGAGATGTCGTCGGCCTCGACTACGCCACCAAAGGCTGATTCCCCGACATGGGAGCCATCTCCGGCAAGGAAGGGTTCTCCGGCAAGGGGTGGGACCAGTGAGCCCCCAGTGGTGGAGCCCACGATCACAGAGCCCAGCACAGGTGACCCTCCTTGTCGGGGACTCTTCCTTGGGTTCTGTTGATCTCCCTTTTTCTTCTTTTGGGTATTTGCTTGACTGTCCCTTCCTTTCCTGCCGCCGGATCCTCCCTTGGGGACCCGATGGAGGCTGAGGCCCTTTGGCGAGGAGGGCGGGGCAGCAATCTGGGATGCTGCTGTCTCGAGGGAGAGGCCGTGGAGGAACCCCTTGGCGAAGAGGCCGCCAAGGCCGCGGCAGGGCCGGGCGAGCGGGTCCGCGACCGCACCGACGGCCGGAGGCCTTGAGGAGCGAGGCGCAGCACCGACCGCCGACCCCTCCGCCCGGCTGACGATTTGGACTCCGAGGAGCCCCAGCCCGGCGCTTACTTGAAAGCCGGTGAGGGTGTGTATATCAAGCTCCCCTGGGCATCAAGCTCCAAGGCGCCGGTTGAGGGGAGGAGTTCGACGGGAAATACTTGCCTCTCTTTGGGCTGTCGATGGTCGGCTGTGTCGAGCAGCGAGAGCGGCGAGTCCGAGGAGGAGCAGCTGCTCCGGAAGCTGGTGTCACTCTATCGCGCCCGGCAAGCGAAGCTTGAGTCCCGGGAAGCGCTTGTCGTGCAGGCGGGAGCTGATATAGAGAAACATGCGCAAGAGCTCAAGAGCCGCAACCAGGAGGCCCTCCGGTCCATCGCCGAGGAGAGGGCGCAACTCGACGAGGCAAAGAAGGTGTTCATTCTAGAGAAGGCTGAAGCTGAGGAGCAGCAGAGGCTTGCCGCCGAGGAGCTGTCCAAGCGGGACGGCGAGCTGATACATAGGAAGGCGTACTTGGACAGCCATGACGAGGAGCTCGCCGTCCGGGAACAGTCACTTGGCGGGGCACTCAAGGAGGCGAAGGATGCCGCCGCGGCTGCCGAGGCCGCCAAGAAGGAGTTGGAGGAGAAAGTGACGCAGCTGGAGGCGGATGCGACAAGGAAGAACGAAGAGCTTGCCGCACTCCAGCGCGATCGCGAGAAGGATGCGCGCGCCCACGGCAATCTGCAAGTCCAGCTCTCCGAGAAGATCAAGGAGCTGAACGCCGCCAAGGACTCGAGCGCTAATCTAGAGCTAAAATTGGCCACCTTGACGGAGACGCTGGACGCCGCCAAGAAGCGAGAAGATATCCTGAGAAGAGACCTCAAGGGCAACGAGGAGCTGCTGACGAGGGCCGCCGAGACCCAGAACACCTTCAAGGCCACGGTGGAGCTCTGGACGGAGGGCCTCGTCAACATCGTCGCGCTCATTGACGAGGAGTTGGCGGAGCTGAACTTGACGGGCTTCGGGTACTCTACAGAGGGGAATCTCCAGCCGAGCGCCAAGCTCACGCTTTTCTTCAGGGCGTGGTAGCGGCTCTCGGCAGCTCCGGAAAGGATCCCGGCGATTGGCCGCCCGAGTCGCGCGATCTGCGCTGGGGTTTTGGAGAAGGTGTTGGTGAAGGACCTCTTCCGCAACCCGGGCATCGATCTCTCCCGCGTCACCAAGAAGCTGCCGGAGGGCGCTGACGTTGAGGAGCTCAGGGCCATCATCGCACCCATCGTGGACAAGGTGAACGAGGTTAAGAGGGTCGATGGCGAGCGCGTGGATTAGGATGCCCTTCTTCTCCCTTTTTCTTGCTGCTGCGAGAACAATTTCAGTCAGTGCCACAATAAGTCATTCTTGTAATATAACTTTATTCTGGGTACTGCTTGCTATGTTATTCCTTTATTACTAAGGCCCCTTGTATGCTTTTACCTGTGTTTTGAGGGACCTTGCGGCCGCGAGCACACTTTGCCGAGTCTTGGAACATCAAGCAACCATTGGCGATCTTTGTTTCCGCAAGGAATCTCGTCGGGGCTAGTTGCAGCTCACTTGTATTGTTGAGCGTGCTCGGAAACAACGCAAGGGCGTGACTTAGCCGCGAGTCGATTCCTCCGCACACAGGTTTTCCATACAAGGCACGAACGCTCAAGGGATATAACTTAAAAAAATTTAAGATTGACTAAGCTCAAACTTCGGCTACTAGCTTTTCCGTTTTCTTCGTTCCGGTAAGGCTTGATTCTTCTGAACAGCGCCTGGTCCAAATCTTTATCTCTCTCCCCCCTCCTGGTTAACTTGTGGGCAGAGGGATCTTCTTTTTGAGAAGAAAGAAGAGAAAATGACGATATGATACCTTAAGATTCCTTATCGCTTACCGGGGGCAAGTGCTGCACAAATTGTCAGGTATATATGCAAAAAGAGAGAAAATGCACTAAATTTGACAAGGCGTGCGAGGCACATAAACTTTATTTACGCACGGGGGCTGCGCCCGGCTTTGTACAAAGTGTTACATGCAACAGCGGCAAGGCTTGTACAAAAGGTGGTTGCCGGAACGGGGCCGGCAACCGCGCCTTATGGGTAAAATTTGCGAAGATGTTCTATGTTCCAGGAATTGCTCATCGGAATGCCATCTTCGGTCTCAAGGCGGACAGCGCCGGGCCTAGTGACTCGTTTTACCCGGTAAGGGCCCTCCCACTTCGGCGTCAACTTGTTTGAATTCTTGGCGGATTGAACGCGCCGAAGAACAAGGTCGCCTTCCTCGAAGCTTCTGGCATTAACCCTGCGGCTATGATAGTGGCGCAAAGCTTGCTGGTAGCGAGCAGTTCGCATAGCAGCCTGAAGACGATCCTCCTCGAGGAGCAGCGCATCATCTTGCCGCAGCTGCTCTTGCTCAAGCTCATCATAAGCGAGCACTCGTGGCGACCCGTGTACGAGTTCCGTGGGGAGAACTGCCTCTGCTCCATAGACAAGAGCAAAAGGTGTCTGGCCAGTGGCTTGATTTGGTGTCGTCCTGATCGACCAGAGAACCACCGGCAACTGCTCGATCCAATTCTTCCCGCATTTATGCAGCCTGTCGAAAGTTCTGGTCTTGAGCCCACGCAACACTTCAGCATTCGCCCTCTCCGCTTGACCGTTGCTTCTCGGGTGAGCAACAGAAGCGAAGCAGATCTTGGTGCCAAGATCTTGGACGTACTGCATGAAGGTGTGGCTCGTAAACTGTGTGCCATTGTCGGTAATGATCCTGTTAGGGATCCCGAAACGGCAAACAATCGACCTAAAGAATTTGACTGCTGATTGCGCTGTCACTTTCCTCACTGGTTCCACTTCCGTCCACTTTGTGAACTTGTCGATTGCAACGTACAAGTACTCAAAGCCCCCGACAGCTCAGGGGAAAGGGCCGAGGATGTCGAGCCCCCAGACCAAAAACGGCCAGGACAAAGGGATTGTTTGGAGAGCTTGAGCTGGTTGATGAATCTGTTTGGAATGGAACTGGCACGCTTCACACTTGGTTACTTGTGCGCTTGCATCCGGAGGGCTGTCGGCGGAAGAAACCTTGCCGGAAAGCTTTGCCGGCAAGTGCTCTTGCGCCAATGTGGTGGCCACATATGCCTCCATGTATCTCCGCCAACAGCTTCTGTCCATCTTCCCGGGAAATGCACTTCAATTTCACCACGTTGAATCTTCTTCTGTATAGTATGTCATCGACAAACTGGTACATACTTGATTGCCGGGCTACTTTCTCCGCTTCTTCTTGTTCCTCGGGAAGTTCCCCTGTTTGAAGGAAATGGACGATCTGTTGTGCCCATGCCGGAGCCTGAGGCTCGACGACAAGGACTAAAGGCGCAAATGCTGCTGCGGGAACATCTGCCTCCACGGCAAGGTTCTGGGACCCTGCTGGAGCGTGATGCTCCCCGGCAAGCGTGTCGGGACACAGCTTGTCGGGAGCGTCTGCTTCAACGAAACAGGCCCTGGGGCTTGCCGGAGCGGATCGCTCCTCAGCGCTTTCTGTGTTGATCCTGGGGACCTTTTTGGCGGCGGCTTCGGGGAGCTCTGCCGGAAGGTAGTCGCCAGTGACCAACTTTCTTTTCTTGCTCTGTCCAGTTGATGGCGTCACAGATGGCTGAGTAAGCCTGAGCACAAAGATCCCTGGTTCCACAGGCAACTTGAGCGCGGCGCACTTTGACAGGCCATCTGCAATGTCGTTCTGAGCTCTTGGAACATGTTCCATTTGCAGGCCGTCAAAATGCTCTTCTAGCTTCCTCACTTCATCGATGTATGCTTCCATCAACGGACTCTGATAATCTTTGTTAACTTGGCGGACAACAAGCTGTGAGTCACCCCTGACAATAAGCTTCCTGATCCCAAGTTCTGCCGCGATCCTGAGCCCGACAAGCTGCGGTATTGTTTGTTGCTTGCTCCTTGGGAAAATGCATCTGGACCACGTACTTGAGGTGCTCTCCGGTGGGTGCGACAAGTAGTACGCCCGCACCGGCACCTTGCAGTGAGAAGGCACCATCAAAGTACATGATCCATTCTTTGCCTGCTTCCTTGACGGGGATGCTCTTCTCCGGAGTTTCTTCATCGGGTGTTGGTGTCCATTCTGCTATAAATTCTGCCAATGCTCGGCTCTGAATGGTTGAAGTACTTTCAAACTCGAGGCCAAAGCTTGACAATTCCAGTGCCCACTCAACAATCCTGCCTGTTGCTTCTGGATTTTGCAATATCCTCTTCAACGGAAAGCGAGTGACCACTGTGATCTCATGTGCTTGGAAGTAATGGCGCAGCTTCCTTGTGGCCATGAGGAGGCCGAAAAGCAACTTTTGTACACCAGGGTACCTTGATCTAGCCCCCTGTAGAAGGGAACTGACAAAGTAAACTGGGCGCGGCACCATCTTCTTCCGTCTCTCTTCTTGTGGCTGTGCAGACCCATCCTCGCCGGAACCAGAACTTGACGGATCAGGGCTTGTCGGGCCAGAGTTTGTCGGGGAAGCCCCCTGCTTGTCGTCGGACTCACCTGCCGCGGCCGCTGGCTCATCATCTGCCTCCCTCTCCGCTACTAACGCAACACTAACCACTTGATTGGTTGCCGCCAGATATAGCAGCAACTTCTCTTGTGGTTTAGGTGCGACAAGTGTTGGAGTGGAGGACAAATATTTCTTCAAGTCCTGTAGCGCAGCCTCCGCTTCCGGAGTCCACTTCATTGGACCCGCCTTTTTCAAGATTTTGAAAAACGGCAGGGCGCGTTCAGCGGACTTGGAAATGAACCTGCTGAGGGCAGCAACGCAGCCGGCAAGCCTTCGTACGTCCTTGACTCGCTTTGGTGCTTCGATTTGCTCGATGGCCTTGATCTTGTCGGGATTGGCTTCAATCCCCCTCTGTGACACAAAGAATCCGAGAAGCTTGCCGGAAGGAACTCCGAACACGCACTTCTCGGGATTCAACTTGAGGTTGATCTTGCGCAGATTTATGAAGGTCTCGTCCAAGTCTTGGATCAAAGTCTCTTTGTCCTTGCTCTTGACCACTATGTCATCCATGTAAGCTTCTACATTCCTGTGCAACTGTGGCTCAAAAGTGTGGCTGACTGCTCTTGCAAATGTCGAACCAGCATTCTTTAACCCGAAAGGAATTTGCACGAAGCAGTACGTGCCACATGGAGTAATGAATGTGGTTTTCTCCTCATCCTCTTCTGCCATGAAGATCTGATGATACCCCGAGTAAGCATCAAGGAATGAGAGCAGATCACATCCTGCTGTGGAGTCGACAATCTGGTCGATGCGCGGCAGAGGGAATGGATCCTTGGGACAGGCTTTATTGACATCAGTGAAGTCGATCTGAGCCTCCACCGTATTTGCCTTTGCGACGACTCTTTGGGTTGGCTAGCCACGTCGGATGGAGTACTCCTCGGACCAGGCCCGCTGCTTCCAACTTTCTGATCTCTTCTGCTATGAATTCTTGATGCTCTACTGCTTGCTTCCTAACTCTTTGCTTGACGGGCCGCGCATGAGGGCAGACGACAAGGTGGTGCTCGATTACTTCCCTGGGAACACCGGGGATGTCGGATGGCTGCCATGCAAACACATCGACATTCGCCCGCAGGAAAGCAACGAGCGCGCTTTCCTATTTAGGATCAAGCGTGGCACTAATGGTGAATGTACCACCGGTGCCGTTCTCCTTGGAGGCCACTTTCTTGGTCTCGGGTGAAGCTGCCTTTGCCTTCTTGCACTTGCCGGTGGAGCTCAATGGCGCGCCCTCGACGGCAGCGCAGCACTCCGGGGAGGCGCACTTGCCGGAGTGGGCATCAGAGCTGCTCTTGCCGGAGTGGGCTTTCTTCTTCCCCCGGGGAGCTTCAACGGCAAGTGACTTGCACTCTGCCGCGGCTGCTGCTTCCCGGTAGATCTTGTCGGTGCAAATAAGTGCATCCTTCTTGTCACCTTGGACGGAAATGACACTTATCGGACCAGGCATCTTGAGCACATTGTACGCATAGTGAGAGGCTGCCATGAACTGGGCAAGCGCTGGTCGGCCAAGTATCCCATTGTAGGGTAATGGGATATCAGCAACATCAAACGTGACCCGTTCTGTCCTGAAGTTCAGTTCGCTGCCAAATGTCACTGGTAGTGTGATCTTCCCCTTGGGCTTGCTCCTTCCCGGATTTATCCCTTGGAAGGTACCAGTTTCTTCGAGCTCGCTGTCGGGGATCTGGAGCTTCTTGAGCACCGCGGAGGAAATCAGGTTTAGGCCGGCCCCGCCGTCAACTAGCATCTTTGTGACCTTGAGGTTGCGGATTGTTGGTGAAACCAACATCGGCAAGCACCCGACCGCAGTGATGCGATCAGGGTGGTCCTCAACATCGAAGATGATGGGCGTGCTGGACCATTTCAGAGGCTTGCGCGACTCGACGGATGGCTCTGCCGCGTTCACTTCTCGCACCCACTGCTTAAGTTGGCGGTGCGAGGTGTGCAGAGAGGCGCCGCCGTCGATGCACAACACCTCTGTTGCCTTTTGAAACTCTTGGTCATAAGTCTCATCTTCCTCCATCTCATCGTCCTCATCTTCATCTTCGTCCTTGTCGCGGCCACGAGGAGGCCTGTCTCCTTGCCGCGGTGCCCTCCCCGGGTGGGAAGCTTCTTGCCGGATCCTCCGCCACCTCCCTGGGCCCTCTCCTTATCGCGGCGCTCGTATTCAGCTTTCTGCAGCTCCGCCATCTGCTCCACTTTCTTGCAGGTTTGGAGGTCATGGCCCTTGGTGCGATGAATCTTGCAATATTGCTTGCCGGAGCCATCCTGCTTGTCGGCGGCTACCACAGCCTCGCCGGAGTCATCGGCTTTGGCTTTGTCGGAGCCGCCTCCATTGCCGGAATTCTCAACAACTAGCACATCCTTGGCCTTTCTCTTCCTGTTGTTCCGCCTCCGGTTCTTCCTTGCCGGGGCGGCGTCCTCACTGTCAGATCCTTCTGCGCCCGCAATCTCTCCGGGGATTTTCCTCCCCTCCTCAGCCCGTGCACACTTGTCGCCAGGGCATAGAGCTCACTGACATCTCTGATCTTGCACATCGCCATCTCCTCCCTCATCCTGCGGTTACGACGTTTCGATGAAACGCTACCGATAACCGCGCGGGGTGGACGCTGGGATGTTGCGCGCACTGGCTGAATCTCTGCATGTACTTGCGCAGGGGCTCTCCCTCCTTCTGGACGAGCAGATGCAGATCGCTTTCCTGGCCATGGGGTTTGTGGCCGCCTGTAAAGGCGCCGACAAACTGGTGGCATAGGTCCGCCCATGAAGAAATGGAGCCGTCCGGCAAGTGCATGAGCCAAGATCTGACGTTGGGTTTGAGCACCAGCGGGAAGTAGTTGGCGAGGATCTTCGTCGCGCTTCTTCGCAGCCTCGCACCGCGATGGTGTAGATCTTGAGGAACTCCGACGGATGTATCCTGCCATCATACTTCTCCGCACGCCGGCTTGAAGTTCTTGGTTTTGGGCGATGGACTTGCCGCAGCTCACGGGTGAACGCAGGGCAACTCGCTTTGCAGACGCAAGTCGCTGGTTCTCCGGGTGCGTGCACATCGACAGTGGGCCCAGCGCGCTGGTCAGATTGACGTCGTGCTTCTCTCCGGCGCTCGATGCGAATGCGGGCGTCTTCGTGCTGCCGTTCTTGGAGAACGTGGCATTGGTCACGGCGAGTTCGCGGGTCCGGCGACACGGTGGAGTCGGCGTCGGGGTTGGTCCGGCGAGCTGGCGATCTTGGCCGTCGGGGCTGGGAGTGTATGGAGGTGGCACCCCCAGCGGTCTTGTCGGCGTCGGCTTGCGCCTGGGCGCCTTGCCGGGCTTCGCGCGCTTCGGCTGCGGGGCTTATCGCCGTTAGCGAAGCGATGAGGTGTATATGGTCATCCTCGATCGTCGATCTTGTGTGGCGCCGAGGGTAATCTAAGCAGTGGGCTCGGGCGGCGCTTCTTCGCTATCTTGGGTGGCGGTGGCGAGCGGCGCGAGGAGCGGATGTGCTCGGACTCCCAATTGATTGGGAGGTGCCACACCTGTCCGGGCGATCAGACCTCACTCACGCCCGGCATGTTTGGCGCGCATGCTGACCTCGAACGTCCCGCGACCCACCAGCTTGGCCTTGCTCCAATGCGAGCACGGTGCTAGGAGCACCGGGGCGTTGTCGACCTTGCACCTCCTGAGAAGGGTGTGGTGTCTGTACGGTCGTCGATGCTTGCGGGGCCTTGTTTTTGGACCTGGTGACGACGTGAGTCCCACCGTCGGCGCCCGCTCCTTCGCCGGCGTCGACTCCACCGCCTGCTTGCTCCGGCGGTGGTGGCAGAATCGATGTAGACGGAGCGACCACCTCTGAAGGCTTCTTCTTCGGTGTCATGTTGACGATGACGTTGATGTAGCGCCAAAGATGTCGGGGCGGTCTCTTGTGCAGCCACGAGCACCTATGGGGCACGGGGGGCCCCTTCTAGTCCGGCAAGGGAGCGGAGGGCGTGCGCAGAGCAGATCGAGGTCGGGCGCGCGGGGGAGACGGGCGATTTTTACTCAACTTCGGGGCTCTCCGGGGAGATAAAACCCCTACTGCTGCTTTTGTGCTTGTATTTGATCTTGCTCGAGAGCGCGAGCGTATGGTGGTGTTGTGGGTGTCGAATGGACCGAACCCCTTCTACGTGCGCATGGGCCTCCCTTTTATAGTCTGAAGGGGGCGCCAACAGGTGGCAGCATTAGGAAGAGGGGGTAGAAAGGTAAAATCGCAGGTTGGTACAACAGTGACCAACAGTGTTCCCTACCTAACTATGACGGCAGGGGACAAGGGCATTTAATGCCCGTCCGGTCGCCCCAACAGTGCAAAGAAACGACCGTTAGGTGAGCCACCGGTTGCCACGATGGCGTCTCTGTCAGCTTCGCTCGCCACCTCGCCTGCATGGCTGTGCAACGCCTCGCCACGTGCCCCTGGGACGGCCCTGGGGTGACACGTCGCTGGGTGCGCTGGACTTTGGGTGGCAGCCTTGCCGCGGCAAGTGTCTTGCCGCGACCCTTCTCTTGCTGCGCCGGCAAGCTTGTTGCCGCCGGGCCTTTGGGGACGCAAGGCGTCGCGGCAAGTCTTCTGGAAATGCCTCGGTTGGCCTTCCCGGCAAGCTCCTCTTGCCGGGGCCTTTGTTTTCTCAGTTGATACTTTGTTCTTGAATGGCAGTAGCAGGTATTGACGGAGGGTCTTGGCGGGCGTCCGGCAAGCCTCGCCGCGGGGTGCTGCGGCTGCCCATGCACAAGTTCGGGGTACTAAGGTACCCCTACTTTAGTACACCGACAATCGGTATCTTCATACCTAGTTCAATGTAATTACCAGCAAGTCTCTTTACTCGTTCCGTAATACATCATCCCGCAACTAACTCATTAGTCACATTGCTTGCAAGCCTTATTATGATGTGCATTACCGAGAGGGCCCAGAGATACCTCTCTGATACTCGGAGTGACAAATCCTAATCTCGATCTATGCCAACCCAACAAACACCTTCGGAGATACCTGTAGAGCATCTTTATAATCACCTAGTTACGTTGTGACATTTGATAGCACACAAGGCATTCCTCTGGTATTCAGGAGTTGCATAATCTCATAGTCGAAGGAATATGTATTTGACATGAAGAAAGCAATAGCAATAAAACTGAATGATCAATATGCTAATATAACGGATGGGTCTTGTCCATCACATCATTCTCCTAATGATGCGATACCGATCATAAAATGACAACACATGTCTATGATTCAGAAACTTAACCATCTATGATTAATGAGCTAGTCTAGTAGAGGCTTACTAGGGACAGGTTGTTCTGTCTATGTATTGAAACATGTATCAAATTTCCAGTTAATACAATTCTAGCATGAATAATAAACATTTATCATGATATAAGGAAATATAAAATAACAACTTTATTATTGCCTCTAGGGCATATTTCCTTCAGTCTCCCACTTGCACTAGAGTCAATAATCTAGTTCACATCGCCATTGATTTAACACCAATAGTTGACATCTTTATGTGATTAACACCCATAGTTCACATCTCCATGTGACCAACACCCAAAGGGTTTACTAAAGTCAATAATCTAGTTCACATCGCTATGTGATTAACACCCAAAGAGTACTAGGGTGTGATCTTGTTTTGCTTGTGAGAGAAGTTTAGTCAATGGGTCTGCCACATTCAGATCCGTATGTATTTTGCAAATTTCTATGTCTACAATGCTCTGCATGGAGCTAATCTAGCTAATTGCTCCTACATTCAATACATATCTAGATTGAGACTTAGAGTAATCTAGATCAGTATCAAAGCTTGCATCGACGTAACTCTTTACGACGAACTCTTTATCACCTCCATAACCGAGAAATATTTCCTTAGTCCTATAAGGATAATTTTGACCGCTGCCTAGTGATCTACTCCTGGATCACTATTGGTGCCTCCCTGCCAAACTTATGGCAAGGTACACAATAGGTTTGGTACACAACATGTCATACTTTATAGAACCTATGACTGAGGCATAGGGAATGACTTTCATTCTCTCTATGTATTCTGCCGTGGTCAGGTATTGAGTCTTACTCAACTTCGCACCTTGTAACACAGGTAAGAACCCTTTCTTTGACTGATCCATTTTGAACTCCAAGTCCAGTTAAGCGTCTTGATCTATCTCTATAGATCTTGATGCCCAATATATAAGCAGCTCCACCGAGGTCTATCATTGAAAAACTTTTATTCAAGTATCCTTTTATGCTATCAAGAAATTCTATATCATTTCCAATCAACAATATGTCATCCACATATAATATTATAAATGCTACAGAGCTCCCACTCACTTTCTTGTAAATACATGCTTCTCCAAAGTCTGTATAAAACCATATTGCTTTGATCACCTCATCAAAGCATATATTCCAACCCTGAGATGCTTGCACCAGTCCATAAATGGATCGCTGGAGCTTGCACACTTTGTTAGCACCTTTAGGATCAACAAAACCTTCTGGTTGCATCATATACTACTCTTCTTTAAGAAATCCTTTAAGGAATGCAGTTTTGACATCCATTTTCCATATTCCATAAAATGCGGCAATTGCTAACATGATTCGGACAGACTTAAGCACTGCAACAAGTGATAAAATCTCATCGTAGTCAACACCTTGAACTTGTTGAAAACCTTTCGCAACAAGTCGAGCTTTGTAGACAGTAACATTACCATCAGCGTCAGTCTTCTTCTTGAATATCCATTTATTCTCTATGGCTTACCGATCATCAGCCAAGTCAACCAAAGTCCATACTTTGTTCTCATACAAGGATCCCATCTTAGATTTCATGGCCTCAAGATATTTTGCGGAATCTGGGCTCATCATCGCTTCCTCATAGTTCGTAGGTTCGTCATGGTCTAGTAACATGACTTCCAGAACAGGATTATCATACCACTCTGGTGTAGAACGTATTCTGGTTGACCTACGAGGTTTGGTAGTAACTTGATCTGAAGTTTCATGATCATTATCATTAGCTTCCTCTGTAGTTGGTGTAGGCATCACAAGAACGGTTTTTTGTGATGAGCTACTTTCCTATTCGAGAGAAGGTACAATTACCTCATCAAGTTCTACTTTCCTCCCACTCACTTCTTTCGAGAGAAACTCCTTCTATAGAAAGGATTCATTCTTAGCAACAAAGATCTTGCCTTTGGATATGGGATAGAAGGTGTACCCAATAGTTTCTTTTGGGTATCCTATAAAGAGGCACTTCTTCGATTTGGGTTTGAGCTTATGAGGCTGAAGCTTTTTCACATAAGCATCGCAACCCCAAATTTTAAGAAACGATAGCTTAGGTTTATTGCCAAACCACAGTTCACATGGTGTCGTCTCAACGGATTTAGACGGTGCCCTTTTTAATGGGAATGCAGCTGTCTCTAATGCATAACCCCAAAACGATAGTGGTAAACCGGTAAGAGACATCATAGATTGCACCATATTTAATAAAGTACGGTTACGACGTTCGGACACACCATTACGCTGTGGTGTTCCAGGTGGCATGAGTTGTGAAACTATTCAATATTGTTTCAAATGAAGGCCAAACTCGTAACTCAAATATTCGCCTCCGCAATCAGATTGTAGAAACTTTATTTTCTTATTATGATGATTCTCCACTTCACTCTGAAGTTCTTTGAACTTTTCAAATGTTTCAGACTTGCGTTCATTAAGTAGATATACCCATATCTGCTCAAATCATCCGTGAAGGTCAGAAAATAATGATACCCGCCACGAGTCTCAACACTCATCGGACTGCATACATCGGTATGTATTATTTCCAATAAGTTAGTGGCTCGCTCCATTGTTCCGAAGAACGGAGTCTTAGTCATCTTGCCCATGAGGCATGGTTCGCAAGCATCAAATGATTCATAATCAAGTGATTCCAAAAGCCCATCTGCATGGAGTTTCTTCATGCGCTTTGCACCAACATGACCTAAACGGCAGTGCCACAAATATGTTGCACTATCATTATCAACTTTGCATCCTTTGGCATCAATATTATGAATACGTTTATCATCACAATCGAGATTCAATAAACCATTTATATTGAGTGTATGACTATAGAAGGTTTTATTCATGTAAATAGAACAACAATTATTCTCTATCTTAAATGAATAAGCGTATCGCAATAAAAACATGATCCAATCATATTCATGCTCAACGCAAACACCAAATAACATTTATTTAGCTCCAACACTAATCCCGAAGGTAGAGGGAGTGTGCGATGGTGATCTTATCAACCGTGGAATCACTTCCAACACACATCGTCACCTCGCCCTTAACTAGTCTCTGTTTATTTTGCAACTCCTGTTTTGAATTACCAATCTTAGCAACTGAACCGATATCAAATACCCCGGGGTTACTATAAACACTAGTAAAGTACACATCAATAACATGCATATCAAATATACCTTTGTTCACTTTTCCATCCTTCTTATCCGCCAAGTATTTGGGGTAGTTCCGCTTCCAGTGATCATTACGTTTGTGGTAGAAGCACTCAGTTTCAGGCTTAGGTCTAGCTTTGGGCTTCTTCATGGGAGTGACAACTTGCTTGTCTTTCTTCTTGAAGTTCCCTTTCTTTTACTTTGCCCTTTTTCTTGAAACTAGTGGTCTTGTTAACCATCAACACTTGATGCTCTTTCTTGATTTTTACCTTTGCCGATTTCAGCATCGCTAAGAGCTTGGGAATCGTTTTTGTCATCCCTTGTATATTATAGTTCATCATGAAATTCCAGTAACTTGGTGATAGTGATTAGAGAACTTTGTCAATCACTATTATATCTGGAAGATTAACTCCCACTTGATTCAAGCGATTGTAGTACTCATACATTCTGAGCACATGTTCACTGGTTGAGTTATTCTCCTCCATCTTGTAGGCAAAGTACTTGTCAGAGGTCTCATACCTCTCGACTCGGGCATGAGTCTGAAATACCAATTTCAGCTCTTGGAACATCTCATATGTTCCATGACGTTCAAAATGTTTTTGAAGTCCCGGTTCTAAGCCGTAAAGGATGGCACACTAAACTATCAAGTAGTCATCATACCGAGCTTGCCAAATGTTCATAACGTCTGCATCTACTCCTGTAATAGGTTTGTCACCTAGCAGTGCATCAATGACATAATTCTTCTGTGCAACAATGAGGATAATCCTCAGATCTTGGACCTAGTCCGCATCATTGCTACTAACATCTTTCAACTTATTTTTCTCTAGGAACATATTAAAAATAAATGGGGAGCTACATCGCGAGCTATTGCTCTATAACATAATTTGCAAATAATATCAAGACTAAATTCATGATAAATTAATTTCAATTAATCATATTACTTAAGAAATCCCACTTATATAGACATCCCTCGAGTCGTCTAAATGATCACGTGATCCATATCAACTAAACCATGTCCGATCATCATGTGAGATGGAGTAGTTTTCAATGGTGAACATCTCTATGTTGATGATATCTACTATATGATTCATGTTTGACCTTTCAGTCTCCAGTGTTCCGAGGCCATGTATGTACATGCTAGGATTGTCAAGTTTAACCCGAGTATTCCGCATGTGCAAAATTGCCTTGCACTCGTTGTATGTGAACGTAGAGCTTATCACACCCGATCGTCACGTGGTGTTTGTGCACGACGAACTGTCGCAACAGTGCATACTCAGGGAGAACACTTACACCTTGAAATTTTAGTGAGGGCTGATCTTATAATGCTACCGCCGTACTAAATAAAATAAGATGCATAAAAGATAAACATCACATGCAATCAAAATATGTGACATGATATAGCCATCATCACCTTTTGCCTTTGATCTCCATCTCCAAAGCACCGTCATGATTTCCATCGTCGCCAGCTTGACACGTTGATCTCCATCATAGCGTCATTGTCGTCTCACCAACTATTGCTTCTACAACTATCGCTAACGCATACTGGTAAAGTAAAGCAATTACATGGTGTTTGTATTTCCTACAATAAAGCGACAACCATAAGGCTCCTGCCAGTTGCCGATAACTTTTACAAAACATGATCATCTCATACAACAACGTATATCACATCATGTTTTGACCATATCACATCACAACAAGCCCTGAATTTGGCCAGCCCATATGGGGGGGGGGGCGCACCAGCCTCTTTGTGGCTAGTGTGTTTCCCCTCTTGGCCCATAAGGCCCATATATTTTTCCGGGGGTGCCCGAAACCCCGTGACCCGATAAGGACCTGGTGCTTTCCGGAAAGCTTTTGGTGTCTGAATACCATCGTCCTATATATCCATCTTTACCTCTCGACCATTTTGAGACTCCTCGTCATGTCTGTGATCTCATCCGGGACTCCAAACAATATTTGGTCCCCAAATCACATAACTCATATAATACAAATTGTCATCAAACGTTAAGCGTACGGACCCTACGAGTTCGAGCAGTATGTAGACATGACCGAGACACCTCTCCGATCAATAACCAACAGCGGAACCTGGATGCTCATATTGGTTCCCACGTATTCTATGAAGATCTTTATCGGTCGTACCGCAATGACAACATATGTTATTCCCTTTGTCATCGGTATGTTACTAGCCCGAGAATCGACCGTCAGTATCTTCATACCTAGTTCAATCTCGTTACCGGCAAGTCTCTTTACTCGTTCCATAATACATCATCCCGCAACTAAATCATTAGTCACATTGCTTGCAAGGCTTATTATGATGTGCATTACCGAGAGGGCCCAGAGATACCTCTCCGATACTCAAAGTGACAAATCCTAATCTTGATCTATGCCAACTCAACAAACACCTTCGAAGATACCTGTAGAGCATCTTTATGATCACCCAGTTACGTTGTGATGTTTGATAGCACACAAGGTATTCCTCCGGTATCTGGGAGTTGAATAATCTCATAGTCGAATGAATAAGTATTTGACATGAAGAAAGCAATAGCAATAAACTGAACGATCAATATGCTAAGCTAACGGTGGTCTTGTCCATCACATCATTCTCCTAAGGATGTGATCCCATTCATCAAATGACAACACATGTCTATGGTTAGGAAACTTAACCATCTATGATTAACGAGCTAGTCTAGTAGAGGCTTACCAGGGACACGGTGTTTTGTCTATGCATTCACACATGAATCGAGTTTCTGGTTAATACAATTCTAGCATGAATAATAAACATTTATCATGATATATATAAAATAACAACTTTATTATTGCCTCTAGGGCATATTTCCTTCATCCAACACAGCAAATATGGAATCTTCCCCTCCAGATCGTCTGACCGATAATTGCCTAAAAGCCAGGAAAATATTCCCAGATATTTCCCTGCTCCGTCTATATCACTTAGCACTGCATTAGGTCACCCCTACCATAGGATATCACCTTGTCATGCATTGTGTTGCACCTATATGCTTTATATTTACTGTTTCTTCCCCCTTTTCTTCTCCGGTAGACCCTGAGCCCGATGCTGACGCTGCTATGTACGACTACACTCCTAACAACCAGCCGCTTTCAGCAAAGCTTCTAGGCAAGCAAACCCCCCTTGATCATTCATATATCTCCCACTCTTTCTCTCATGCTTGCATTAGATTTTCCTACTGTTGTTTGATAGCTCCTATTCTGATGCATAACCTGCTTTTGTAACCTGCTATTGTTATTTTACATGTTATCCTATATGCTTAGTAGAGGTTGGTTAGTGATCCATCAGTGACCCCTCACCCTTGTCCTTGTTGCCTCGCTTTGTTATCGTTGACTCGATCAATGTGATCAACGAGCTGAGATCGACACATCACCAGCACCCCCCTTAGTTGTACGACTCTGCATAGCTACTATCGAGTGTTGAGGGTGATGCCTCATATCCCACTTATGATGATATCTCTACAGTGTAGCATGTCAAGTGTGGTTAGCCGAGGGTGATTCCTTACTCACCACTCCTGATGACATCTCTGCCGTGTAGCTCTTCAAGCGTGAAACTACCGAGGATGATTCCTCCGAGTTCACCATGACATTTTACCTCAGGTGTGAACCTATCAAGGGTGATTCCTTTGAGTTCACCTTGATGGTAAGGACACAATATTACCTTTAACTATTACCCTGTTAACCGTTACTGCAGGACTGAAGGGACAGGTGGTACCGCCCCGGTAGAGGTGGACCTGAGTTCCCGACAGTCTCTGGATAAGTCGGGTTGAACATGAAGGTACTCGCGAGATAATGACGTGGCACGACCGGGCATGCAGAAACCGTCCTAGAGAGGGATGGGCCTGGCCCTTGTCGTAAGTTTGCGAGACGGGGCGACTGGATCACTAATCATCTCCGCGCGCTCCCAAGACACTAACGAGTTTGGATATGTGATCCGAGTAGGCCTCTGATATGTCTCCAACGTATCTAAATTTTTGTTTGTTCCATGCTATTATATTATCTATTTTGGATGTTTTATATGCATTAATATGCTATTTTATTTTATTTTTGGGACCAACCTATTAACCCAGAACCCAGTGCCAGTTTCTGTTTTTTCCTTGTTTTTGAGTTTCGAAGAAAAGGAATACCAAACGGAGTCCAAAGGGAATGAAACCTTATCGATGATTTTTCTTGGACTAGAAGACATCCAGGGGCTTAGAGTGCACGTCAAGAAAGACACGAGGCAGCCACAAGGTCGGGAGGCGCGCCCAGGGGGGTAGGGCGCGCCCCCCACCCTTGTGGGCCCCTCGTGACTCCACCGACCTATTTCTTCCGCCTATATATTCTCAAATATCCCAAAACCTACCAGGGAAGCCACGAAACCACTTTTCCACCACTGCAACCTTCTGTACCCGTGAGATCCCATCTAGGGGCCTTTTTTGGCGTCCTGCCGGAGGGGGATTCGATCATGAAGGGCTTCTACATCAACAACATTGCCTCTCCGATGAAGCGTGACTAGTTTACCACATACCTACGGGTCCATAGCTAGTAGCTAGATGGCTTCTTCACTCTCTTTCATTCTCAATACCATGTTCTCCTCGATGTTCTTGGAGATCTATTCGATGTAATACTTTTTTGCGGTGTGTTTGCCGAGATTCGATGAATTGTGGATTTATGATTAGCTTATCTATGAATATTATTTGAATCTCCTCTGAATTCTTATATGCACGATTTGATATCTTTGCAAGTCTCTTCAAACTATCGATTTGGTTTGGCCAACTAGATTGATTTTTCTTGCAATGGGAGAAGTGCTTAGCTTTGGGCTCAATCTTGTGGTGCTCGATCCCACTGACAGAAGGGGAACCGACATGTATTGTATTGGTGCCATCAAGGATAACAAGATGGGGTTTTCATAATATTGCTTGAATTTATCTCGCTACATTATGTCATCTTACTTAATGCGTTACTCTGTTCTATGAACTTAATACTCTAGATGCAGGCAGGAGTCGGTCGATGTATGGAGTAATAGTAGTAGATGTAGGCAGGAGACAGTCTACTTGATACGGATGTGATGCCTATATTCATGATCATTACCTTAGAAATCATCATAATTATGCACTTTTCTATCAATTGCTCGGCAGTAATTTGTTCACCCACCATAATATTTTCTATCTTGAGAGAAGCCTCTAGTGAAACGTATGGCCCCCGGGTCTACTTTCCACCATATAAGTTTCCGATCTACAATTTTAGTTTCCTATTTACTTTCTTTGCAATCTTTAACTTTCCGTTCCATAAACCAAAAATACCAAAAATATTACTTTACCGTTTATCCATCTATATCAAATCTCACTTTGCAAATAACCGTGAAGGGATTAACAACCCCTTTATCGCGTTGGGTGCAAGTTGGTGTTTGTTTGTGTAGGTATCCGGTGGCTTGAGCATTATCTCCTACTGGATTGATACCTTGGTTCTCAAATCTGAGGGAAATACTTACTCTACTTTGTTGCATAACCCTTTCCTCTTCAAGGGAAAAACCAACGCAAGCTCAAGAGGTAGCAGGAAGAATTTCTGGCGCCGCTGCCTGGGAGATCTACGCCAAGATGAGACATACCAAGTACCCATCATAAACCCTCATCCCTCGCATCACATTATTTGCCATTCGCCTCTCGTTTTCCTCCCCCCGTTTCTAAAACGATTTTTGAAATGATTTGCCTTTTCTTCACCCCTCTTCCGTTCATCTTATTCTCTTGCTTTTTGTGTGCTCATATGTTGGATTGCTTGCCTTGTCACAATGATTCCTCCAAAAAAACGTCGACCCTCACCTTAGGAGGTTAGACAAAATTGAAAATAATGTTAGAAAGCTTCATGTCTTTGCAATTTGAGCATAACAATTTCTTTAGAAACGAGCTCAAGGAGCAGAAATTTTTTATGGAATACATGAATAAAGAGCTTGATGATATGTCAAAGGAATTTTATGGTTTGAGATCTCAGTTTGCGCATCTTGAAAATTTACTAGGCCAAATTTTTGATAAATAAGCTACTTTAGTAAACAAAATGGCCGCCAAACCAGAGGCTAAAAATAATGATGAAGATCTTAAAGTGATTGATGTGACTCCTGTTGAATCTTTGTTTTCTAATACAAATCTTGATAAAGATGGGACTGGAGATGAGTCAACTTTAGTTAAAAGGTGTCCCAATGATTCAGAGTTTGTAGATCTTGATGCAAAAATTGATAAAAGTGGTATTGCAGAGGTCAAAACTTCAAGTAGCAATGAACCCACTCTTTTGGATTTCAAGGAATTTAATTATGAAAATTGTTCTTTAATAGATTGTATTTCCTTGTTGCAATCCATGTTGAATTCTTCTAATGCTTATAGTCAAAACAAAGCTTTTACTAAACATATCATTGATGCTATGATGCAATTTTTTGAAGAAAAGCTTGAATTGGAAGTTTATATCCCTAGGAAACTTTATGATGAGTGGTAACCTACTATTAAGATTAAGATTAAAGATTATGAATGCCATGCTTTGTGATTTGGGTGCTAGTGTTTCCACGATTCCAAAAACTTTATGTGATGTGTTAGGTTTTCGTGAATTTGATGATTGTTCTTTAAATTTGTATCTTGTGGGTTCCACTATTAAGAAACCTATGGGATGAATTAATTATGTTCTTGTTGTTGCAAATAGGAATTATGTGCCCGTAGATTTTATTGTTCTTGATATAGATTGCAATCCTACATGCCCTATTATTCTTGGTAGACCTTTCCTTAGAACGATTGGTGCAATTATTGATATGAAAGAAGGAAACATTATATTTTAATTTCCGTTAAGGAAGGGCATGGAACACTTTCCAAGAAATAAAATTAAATTACCTTATGAATCTATATGAGAGCCACTTATGGATTGCTTTATGCCTAGCTAACGGCGTTAAACAATAGCGCTTGTTGGGAGGCAACCCATTTTTTTTGCTTTTTTGGTTCTGTATTGCAATAAGTATTTCATTAGGCCTCTGGTTAGATGTGGTTTTATGTTTTAATTAGTGTTTGTGCCAAGTAAGACCTTTGGGATAGCTTACACTGATAGTTGTTTTGATCCTGCTGAGAAATAGAAACTTTTGCGCTCACGAAAATATTTTTCATAAATCACAGAAACGTGGTTTTGCTCTTATTATTTTTTCAAAAGATTAATAAAAAAATTCCAGGTCATCCTAATTTTTCAAAAATTGTGAGATTACAGAAGTATTCGGGAGTTACAGATTGGTACAGACTGTTCTGCTTTTGACAGATTCAGTTTTTCACGTGTTGTTTGCTTATTTTGATGTATCTATGGCTAGTATCGGGGGGTATGAACCATGGAAAACTTGGAATACAGTATATCTTACACAAATAAAATAAAGAATTTGTTCACAACAGTACAAAAAGTGGTGATTTATTTTCTTATACTAGCGAAGCTTACAAGATTTTCCGTTGAGTTTTGTGTTGTGAAGTTTTCAAGTTTTGGGTAAGGATTTGATGGACTATGGAATAAGGAGTGGCAAGAGCCTACGCTTGGGTATGCCCAAGGCACCCCAAGGTAATATTCAAGGACAACCAAGAGCCTAAGCTTGGGGATGCCCCGGATGGCATCCCCTCTTTCGTCTTCGTCTATCGGTAACTTTACTTGAGGCTATATTTTTATTCACCACATGATATGTGTTTTGCTTGGAGCGTCTTGTATGATTTGAGTCTTTGCTTTTTCGTTTGCCACAGTCATCCTTGCTGTACAAACCTTTTGAGAGAGACACACATGAATTTTGATTTATTAGAATACTCTAGGTGCTTCACTTATATCTTTTTAGAGCACAGCGGTGGCTTTATTTTGTAGAAATTGATGAACTCTGGCGTTTCACTTATATTATTTTGAGAGTCTCCAAACAGCATGGTAATTTTCTTTGGTTATAAATTTAGCCCTAATATGATAGGCATCCAAGAGGGATATAATAAAAACTTTTATATAAAGTGCATTGAATACTATGCGAAGTTTGATTCCTTATGATTGTTTTGAGATATGAAAATGGTCATATTAGAGTCATGCTAGTGATTAGTTGTGAATTTGAGAAATACTTGTGTTAAAGTTTGTGCTTCCCGTAGCATGCACGTATGTAGGGCTGGAAAAAAAGCTTGAAGCTCGTGAGCTAAACGAGTAACTCGTGACTCGGCTCGAATCGACTCAAACTCGAAGAATAACGAGTCAAGCCGAGTTTTAGTTTAAGATCGTTTATAGATCAAGTTAAACGATCCAATCTCACGAGTACTCGTGTAACTTGTGAAGCTCGTTACAAGAGATCAGCCAAGCACCCTGCGTTCTAGGTGCAAAACACAAGGCCCAGCCGTGCAAGACACCTTACAAATATGAAAAAAAATATTACTTGCAAATGCAAAGTGTACATATTAAACATGTACGATGTTCACAAACAATGTTCATTTGTATCTTATTGGTAAGGTTTTATGTTTGTATCCTTAACGAGCTTAACAAGCTAAACGAGCCAGCTCACGAGTTATACAAGTCGAGCCAATCTTGGATTTGAGCTTGTTATAGTAATGAGTCGAGTCGAGCTAGCTCGTTAGCGAAACAAGCTTTAGCGAGTCGAGTCATATTGCTTTCAATGACCATGTAGTTGACATCGTATTTGTGGCAAAGCCACCATTCATAATTCTTTCATACATGTCACTTGACTCATTGCACATCCCGATACACCGCCGGAGGCATTCAAATAGAGTCATATTTTTTTCTAAGTATCGAGTTGTAATTCTTGAGTTGTAAGTAAATAAAAGTGTGATGATCTTCATTATTAGAGCATTGTCCCATGTGAGGAAAGGATGATGGAGACTATGATTCCCCCACAAGTCGGGATAAGACTCTGGATGAAAAAAAGAGGCCAAAAAAAGAGAGAAGGCCCAAATAAAAAAATAAAATAAAAAAATGAGAGAAAAGAGAGAAGGGGCAATCTTACTATCCTTTTACCGCACTTGTGCTTCAAAGTACCACCATGTTCTTCATGATAGAGAGTCTCCTATGTTGTCACTTTCATATACTAGTGAGAATTTCTTTATTAAAGAACTTGGCTTGTATATTCCAATGATGGGCTTCCTCAAATTTCCCTAGGTCTTCGTGAGCAAGCAAGTTGGATGCACACCCACTTAGTTTCTTTTTGAGCTTTCATAAACTTATAGCTCTAGTGCATCCGTTGCATGGCAATCCCTACTCACTCACATTGATATCTATTGATGGGCATCTCCATAGCCCGTTGATACGCCTAGTTGATGTGAGACTATCTCCTTCTTCTTGTCTTCTCCATAACCACCGTCTATCCCACCTATAGTGATATGTCCTTAGCTCACGCTCATATATTGCTTGAAAGCTGAAAAGGTTTGAGAACATCAAAAGTATGAAACAATTGCTTGGCTTGTCATCGGGGTAGTGCATGATTTAAATATTTTGTGTGATGAAGATGGAGCATAGCCAGACTATACGATTTTGTAGGGATAAGCTTTCTTTGGCCATGTTATTTTGAGAAGACATAATTATCTTGTTAGTATGCTTGAAGTATTATTGTTTTTATGTCCATATTAAACTTTTGTTTTGAATCATACGGATCTGAACATTCATGCCACAATAAAGAAAATTACATGGATAAATATGTTAGGTAGCATTCCACATCAAAAATTCTATTTTTATCATTTACCTACTCGAGGAAGAACAGGAATTTAGCTTGGGATGCTTGATACGTCTCCAATGTATCTACAATTTTTGATTGTTCCATGCTATTATATTATCTTTTTTGGATGTTTTATAAGCATTAATATACTATTTTATATAATTTTTGGGACTAGCCTATTAACCTAGAGCCCAATGCCAGTTTCTGTTTATTCCTTGCTTTTCAGTTTCGCAGAAAAGGAATACCAAATGGAATGAACATTTCGGGATGATTTTTCTTGGACCAGAAGACATTCAGAGGGCTTGGAGTGCACGTCGGGAAAGCCACGATGTGGCCACAAGGCTGGGAGGTACGTCCAGGGGGTAGGGCACGTCCCCACCCTTGTGGGCCCCTCGTGACTCCACCGGCCTATTTCTTCCGCCTATATATTCTCAAATATCACAAAACCTACCAGGGGAGCCACGAAACCACTTTTCCACCGCCACACCCTTCTGTACACGTGAGACCCCATCTAGGGGCCTTTTCCGGCGTCCTGCCGGAGGGGGATTCGATCATGGAGGGCTTCTACATCAACACCATTGCCTCTCCGATGAAGCATGACTAGTTTACGATAGACCTACGGGTCGATAGCTAGTAGCTAGATGGCTTCTTCTCTCTCTTTGATTACCATGTGCTCCTTGATGTTCTTGGAGATCTATTCGATGTAATACTTTTTTGCGGTATGTTTTCCGAGATCCAATGAATTGTGGATTTATGATCAGCTTATCTATGAATATTATTTGAATCTCCTCTGAATTCTTATATGCTTGATTTGATATCTTTGCAAGTCTCCTCGAACTATCGATTTGGTTTGGCCAACTAGATTGGTTTTTCTTGCAATGGGAGAAGTGCTTAGCTTTGGGTTCAATCTTGCAGTGCTCGATCCTAGTGAGAGAAGGGGAACCGACACGCATTGTTTGCCATCGAGGATAACAAGATGGGGTTTTCATCATATTGCTTGAGTTTATCTCGCTACATCATGTCATCTTGCTTAATGTGTTACTCTGTTCTATGAACTTAATACTCTAGATGCAGGTAGGAGTCGGTCGATGTGTGGAGCAATTGTAGTAGATGTAGGCAGGAGTCGGTCTACTTGATACAGACATGATGCCTATATTCATGATCATTGCCATAGATAGTCATAATTATGCACTTTTCTATCAATTTCTCGGTAGTAATTTGTTCACCCACCATAATATTTTTTATCTTGAGAGAAGCCTCTAGTGAAACATATGGCCCCGGGTCTACTTTCCATCATATAAGTTTCCGGTCTACAATTTTAGTTTCCTATTTACTTTCTTTGCAATCTTTTACTTTCCGTTCCATAAACCAAAAAACCAAAAATATTACTTTACCGTTTATCCATCTATATCAGATCTCACTTTGCAAATAACCGTGAAGGGATTGACAACCCCTTTGTCGTGTTGGGTGCAAGTTGGTGTCTGTTTGTGCAGGTATTCGGTGGCTTGAGCGTTGTCTCCGACTAGATTGATACCTTGGTTCTCAAAACTGAGGGAAATACTTACTCTACTTTTCTGCATCACCCTTTTATCTTCACGGGAAAAACCAACGCAAGCTCAAGAGGTAGCAGCCTCTAGCCTTTTCGTACTAAACCACATGAGAATAAGTATGGGCACTCGGCATCGTACGATTCTCCCAAAAGCTCTACAGACGTCACAGTTGAGTGGCACATGACCGGGTGGTCCACGTAAGCACCTGTTTTGTATAAAGAGGTAGCCAGGGCTGATCCCGACTGTCAGTGCAATGTGCAGGAGTGCTTTGGGCGATTGTCCCATGACCCCTTCGCACTTAGGATTTAGACCGGCATGCTAACCTCTCTGTTGAGACTATGTAGGGACTACGGTATGTCGATCAGCTGAGGTCGGGCATGACCCGAAAATTGTGTTCGACTGGAGTTAATCGAGCATGTTGGGTAAGTTGGCACACCCCTGCAGGGAAGTATATCTAATCGAATAGCCCTGTCCGCGACAATAGACGCTCAGAGTTATACCCTGATCTATTAAAAGTAGAAGTAGATACTTGAGACACTAAATGGATATGATGGCTCCAGGATCGCTTTCTCGCAGGGAGTCGAGGAAGGATCTCTGGGCATTATTAAAATATGTACTTGTTACTATATGTTACGTTATTCTACTCTCTTCTGTTGCTGCAAGATGCTAGTCTTTGATAGGCTAGGCCTTCCCTTCTATTCTGGTGTTTCTGTAGTTTAGTCCACATATACAACCCCTTCCCGTTGATATTGATTCATACTTAGCATAGATCTGATGTAAGTCTTGCGAGTACTTTGGATGAGTACTCACTAACCTTTTTTCCCTTTACCCAATTGCTGCGACCAGATGATGGAGCCCAGGAGCTAGCTGATCTCGTCGTTGACTACTACTACTCCAACCACTGGTATGCCTGGTGCTATACAAACGGTTTTTAACCCATTTCCGCGACGGCATTTGGAACCATCGCCAAGTAAGTGTGGGCGATAGGGGAGTCCTTCCCACACGACCCAGAAACCGTCGGGGATAGGGAGCCTTGATGCATATAGTTGGCCCTATATAACCGTTTCCGATGTCTCAAATATCCGAAATGCTTCATCCTTGCTACTAGTTTGTGCTCGCATTGCCATCACAGTCAGAGTTTTGTGGTTTTACCTAAAACCAGGCAGATTCCAGGCATGGGAGTTTTCTAGGCACGTACCAAACCGGCTCTACACTTACGATGCCTGGCACATCACAAACAGTTCATGATTATAAACCGTGTACGATAGGTAGACATTCACACACATTTAGTTTTCCCGCACCATATGTGATAGTGTCTGACATCACACACGCTATGCAAACAACAACTGTTTGCATTGTTACACAGGTTTCCACTTCGTGAACCGTGTCGGATTATGATGTATATCGCACATGCTGTGCTTTATTAACTATGTGTGCCGTAATGACCTGCACACCATAATTTCGCCCTAATTTAATTGCTGCTATTTAAAATTGTACCTAATTTAAACTTGAAAGTAGGCTATAGCTTTATTCATATCCATCAGGTTCAAAAAACCAACACATTATTCAATTCACATGTACATATGTTAAAGAATTACATAAGCACCAAATAAAGAATGATGAACCAGGGTTCTATACTTGGTACTATTACATATGGTAAAGAAAGAGGCGACAGACATACTGGTTGCTGAACAAGGTGAAGCAAAATGGCCCTATTGTGCTCTCCTGGATGCAGAAGGCACGCACAACTCTAGTCCAACCCCTTGTGATGGCCGTCCGCCAATCATGTAGTTTGAGAGGTAATCTTGAGTAAACTTCTTCTGGATCCACTACAAAGAAAAAAAGATTCAGACATTGTCATCTAACAATACTCATTATGGGCAGTAAAAAGAAGGCTACAGGGTTCTTACTTACCATCCTGCAGTTCACTGTTGTCTTCCATAAAGTGTAAACAAATAGTTTGATTGACATCTTTTGACCCATTTTAATAACAATCTTTATCAGTTTCCTCACTTGATGCTAGTTCATGAATATCTCATTGCCCCATACGTAGAAAGGGTCGAAGTGTGGATCTTTGGCAATGACATGTGTACCTAAAAGCACCAAGTTAATATTAGAAGCTAAACAACAATTGCAAAATGATGTAGTATAACACTCCCTCCATCCCATTATATAAGATTTTATACATGTATATCTAGACATCATCAGAACATTAAGGTAACACGAACATTAAGGTAACACTCTTACTTGTTGCTATGTAGCATGGGATTGCATATTTAGTCATTCAGTACAATGCATGTTGCTATGTAGCCTCAGATATATTAAATATGGCCCTAGTTAACCTACTGATAAATGGGTTACAGATATATTCAGTGAAATGTCCAATTCTATGATTAATCCCTTAACAGCCCCCAGGCTATATGGTGCTACCAAGATCCTGAACAGTGAGTACATATAAGCAATGTGATGAAACTAACCTCGATGAAAAACAAGACTGTTCTCAATATTGTCCTGTATGAGTACATATAAAGGCATGTTAAGCACAACAGGCTAAACATCAACCAAATATATCCATGGTAGATAACATAATCTACAAATGATAGCTTCAGTGTGCAGGCTTAAGCATGCTAGTTAAGCAAAACAAGAAGTGGAAAGGTGTGTTAACTGCATCAGGCATAACATTTATAAACAAGCAAACAATCATTCAAACTGGTATTTTGCAGGTCTAAAGTACACTAGTTATTGTTAAAAAATGAAAAGGCATGTTAATTGCAATATCCTTAACAACAACCAAATATTGTAATTCATAGTGGTATTGTTGAAACTTTTATTGATGAAATTGAACTAAAGCACGGCAAATAGTTGCACATATAGAGCATCACATTGTGAAGAACTGAAATAAAAAAGGCATAAGGCCATCTCTAGCCGATCCTTTGAAAGTTAAAGGACTAAAACCCTTAGTGGATATATATATATATATATATATATATATATATATATATATATATATACTCCAGCAATTTTTGGCCATTTCTAGTCGATCCCCTAAACTTAATGTTGTAAACTTCAATTCGATCAAGTTCAAAGAAGGTTCAACCGAAAGTAGCATGCATTCAAACATAAACATAGATAGTTTTGCATAACCAAACATAAAACATAAATTTAAACTAAGCTAAACTACTTCCGCTCGAAGTAGAGGTCGAGCCAATCCTTCCTCGTCAGGTACGGTGTGCCACGTGCTGGGTCTGGGCCAGTGCCGTCATCGGGGTCGTTGGGGAAGGCACTCCTCCACTCGTCGACGTCGATCTCCTCGTCCTCGCCGCCCACCTCGACACCCTCCGTGCCGCCGTCCTCGCCGCCTTCAACCTCATCATCAAAGGAGAGCGCGATAACCTCGCCGCCCTCTGCGCCGTCGTCCTAGCTGTGTTCGACCTCATCATTAGAGGAGAGTGCGATAACCTCACCGCCCTCCACGCCGCCGTCCTCGCCGCCTTCAACCTCGTCATTGGAGGAGAGCGTGATAACCTCGCCGCCCTGCGTGCCGGCAAAGATTGCCCGAGCAGCCTCCACGAGCTCCGGGTGCTGCCGGCGGAGCTCTTGCATGTAGTCCTCGTTGACGGCCTCGGCCTCGAGGAGCTTCCACGCCTGGCGGTCCTCCTGCGCTATAGCTGAGCTCACCACCCCTGGCTCCATCAAAACGAGGTGGACCAGACGTGTGCCGAAGGGGAAACTGAGCCTAGCCGCTACGCCATGGTAAAGGACCTGCCAGCAGTC
This sequence comes from Aegilops speltoides, assembly GCA_021437245.1. Classification (NCBI taxonomy): domain Eukaryota; kingdom Viridiplantae; phylum Streptophyta; class Magnoliopsida; order Poales; family Poaceae; genus Aegilops; species Aegilops speltoides. Next base: position 416,007,442 of record CM038142.1, on the reverse strand, counting down.
GTACTCCATGGCCGCGAGCTCGGCCGTGTGGAAGCTACCGAGCCACCGGCGGGTGTGGGACTCCCTATCTGTAATCTCGGCGACCCACGTCCCCCACCTCCACTGCCGGACCGCGAGGTAGGACCTCGTCGGCTGCCGGGTCCGAGGGAGGACGGGGAAGTCCTCGAAATGGCGTAGGGGCACGGAGGCTGCCGGATCGGGGGACCGGCGACGGCAGATCGATAAAGAGCCCACGGAGAACGACGGGGACACCTCAGCGGTAACCTCGCCGGCGTCGGGCGAAGAGGCCGCGATAAACCTCTCTTTGGCCATTGGCTCCTTGATCTCCCTGGCACACATGCAGAGGTTGAGGTGGAGGCGGCAACGATGGCAGCGATTGTCGGTGTCAAAACCGGCGGATCTTGGGGTAGGGGGTCCCGAACTGTGCGTCTAAGGCTAATGGTAACAGGAGGCGGGGGACACGATGTTTATCCAGGTTTGGGTCCTCTCGATGGAGGTCATACCCTACTTACTGCTTGATTGATCTTGATGATATGAGTATTACAAGAGTTGATCTACCACGAGATCGTAGAGGCTAAACCCTAGAAGCTAGCCTATGATTCTGATTGTTGTTGTCGTACGGACTAAACCCTCCGGTTTATATAGACACCGGAGGGCGCTAGGATTACACAGAGTCGGTTATAGAGAAGGAGATCTACACATCCGAATTGCCAAGCTTGCCTTCCACGCAAAGGAGAGTCCCACCCGGACACGGGACGAAGTCTTCAATCTTGTATCATCATAGTCCAACAATCCGGCCAAAGTACATAGTCCGGTTTTCCGAGGATCCCCTAATCCAGGACTCCCTCAGTAGCCCCTGAACTAGGCTTCAATGACGATGAGTCCGACGCGCAGATTGTCTTCGGCATTGCAAGGCGGGTTCCCTCTCCGAATACTCCATAGAAGATTTTGAACACAAGGATCATGTCCGGCTCTGCAAAACAAATTCCACATACCACCGTAGAGAGCACAATATTCCACAAATCTAATCTACTGACAACTGTTCATAGCAAGACATCACGCCACGGCCCTGTCATTATTCGAACCGTTTTTCTCAACGAGCTACGGCACATATTGCGAGGAGGTTTCCTTGGCACGTCTTGTTGAAGCAGAGATCGTGTCCCCTTATCACCGGATTCTCATCAATACGGGTGTGGGTAACCCAACCGTGCCATCAATCGCGGCGCTTGGGGAATAAGCGATTTTACGGGGCAAGTGGGGAGGCGCACAGTTTCTACCGCCTTTATAAAGGGATAAGGATTCCTCTTTTTCACCCACCCCTTCTTCTTCCCGTGCCCATCTATTCTTACACACTCGAGCTCCAGCACCCAAGTTGTCACCTTCTCCGCAAAGCCGGTCCAAACATGTCCGGAGTGGGAGGCAAGTGGATGGTCTCCTCCGTTACGGAGGAGGACATTACGAAGCTCCGGGAAGCCAGATACCTGGCCGTAAACATTGGGCACCGGCTCCCAGACGCAGGGCAGATTGTCCCTACTCCAGAACCCCATGAGAGGGTCGTATTCCTTGCCTAATTCGTCCGTGGACTGGGACTCCCCCTCCATCCATTTGTCCGCGGGCTCATGTTCTACTACAGGCTGGACTTCCATGATCTGGCCCCCAATTTCATCCTCAACATCTCGGCTTTTATCGTCGTGTGCGAGGCCTTCCTCCGCATCAAGCCTCACTTCGGCCTGTGGCTGAAGACCTTCAACGTGAAACCTAAGATAGTGGTCGGCTAGCAAGCGGAGTGCGGAGGCGCCATGGTGGGCAAGATGCCCAATGTCATTTGGCTCAAAGGCTCCTATGTGGAGACCGTGAAGGGGTGGCAATCGGGGTGGTTCTACATCACCGAGCCGTGTGATGCCAATTGGGCGGCGGCCCCCGAATTTCGATCTGGCATCCCTATGCGGCTCACCCCCTGGAAAAAGAAGGGCTTAGCCTGCGGTGTGCCGGCGGAGCTGACCGGACTCCAGAACTGTGTCAAAATATGATAAGCAAGAAAATCAAGCTTGTCAACGTGGTCTAGGTCATGCTCTTCCGCCGGATCCTCCCGTGTCAAAGACGGGCATTCAACATGTGGGAGTTCGACCCGACCAAACACCACACGCTGCAAGAGCTCTTCGACACGACACACAAAGACGTCTAGAAGGTGTTGTTCAAAGCTGCCAAGGTACCTCCTCCCATTACCGAGGACCGCGGACTCAGCACAAAGCGCCGCGCCAATCTGGTAAGCTCTTTATATTTCACAGGATGTGCCTTCCCCAGTGTGTTCGTGGGAGTAATCTAAGCCCCCACGCCCGTTTAACAGGATTGGGTAGCGACAGCGGAGCAGATCGACTATCCAGCTCCATTACCTAAAGATCTAGCAACGGCTCTCTTAACAGAGATGCTGTTTCCGGTGCCCTATGAGGTGCCAGAGAAGAAGGCCAAGAAGAAGGCCGCGGGGACCAGGAAAGGACTCCAGTGCAAGGTTGTATCGGACTCATCGTCCGAAGACACCGAGGCGCGCTCTTCCAACAAAAATGAGGAGGAGGAAGAGGAAAGCCCCCCCCCCCGCAACCGGGGGGAGAAGAAAAGGAAGGCCGCCCCATCTGGGGAGGCTGAAGGGTCCAAGAATGTCGGAGTAATGGGCCACGGGTAGGCTAACCCGAGTCCCTAAACCTTTCAAGACATCGGGGCAGGCTGCGCCCCTCGAGCCCCAAGAGATGAGCTGCCTTCCAAGAATCGGCGGCGACGCTGCCAACTGCCCCTCGCGGCCGAGTCCCAGGGACGACTCCAAGATAAGCCGACTCCTGGCCGGCGACTTCCGGAGAAGCCGGCTGTAGGAAGTCGTCCCGCGACTCCAGCCACCCCGTACCTTCGCGATAATGGACGGGACGGGGAACGGCTACCACGCGGCCCGTTCCTGTCCCGTTTATCGAGGGCAGGCATGGCCACAGTGTGCCGTACCGAAGGATATCTCCATCCGGCGCGGCACTGTTGCCATGCCAGCCCTGACATCAGCCCCTGGGGGCGGAGCCCTGTGCCCACGATGGCCTGTGTGTACGACCCAGAGACGGCGGGTCCCACCAGTCGGCGGGAGTACAGAAGACGGCGAGGGCGCCACAAGACAGACCCGTCGGGAGTCGGCCCCCAGGAGTCGGCTGGCCCCTCCCACGGGCCCCACACGCCATTAACCAGACACGACGGGGAATGACAACAGTGATCGCCCATCAGGCGGCGGCACTGTTGCCATGATCCCATGAGCAAGCTAGCGTCATTAGAAGCACGGCTACAGTGATCCGCAGCCGGCAAGACCCGCCCGCGGTGGACAAGGGCTGACGACCCTGTACCAGGCCAGTCGGCGGGCCCCAGCAGTCGCGGAGAAGACAGCGGCCTAAGAGACAGACAGTTGGGACCCGCGCCCAGACGGTTTTACCATTGTACGCCTAGGGGTAGGCCTATATAAACTCCCCAGGGCACCCATGCAAAGGGTTTGAATCCATTAGCACTAGACCAGATCACATACGAAGGAGAGAGCTAGCCTTGCCTTCTCCTATCTCCAGAATACAGCTCAAGGAGCAACCTTGTACTCACTTTGCCTTAGTGATCATGCGGAGACCCCACAGAGCAGCAGTAGGGGTGTTATCTCCTCGGAAAGCCCTGAAGCTGGGTAAGATCCGCCGGCGAGCATGTCTTCGCCTCATCCCGTTTCCAGGAACCGGCGATGTTCTACTCGCCTCCACCATGATAAGCCATCCTTTGGCATATGTCGCACCCAACCCCCGACATTTGGCGCCCACCGTGGGGCATGGTGCACCGTCGTCCAGAGACCTGCTCTGGATGGGAACCCTTTTCCTCCCCAGTGAGCGTAGCCAGCCGAGCACGCCCGATTGCGCTTGCCCCGACGCGCTGCAAGGCGTCGACGACGCTTGCACGGCGAGCTGCCTCGCCGATCTTCTTGGCGAGGTTTGCATCTCCGACGAGCCCGCATCCGACGCGGGCACCGGCTGCCTCGAGAGCCGCCTCGTCAGCCTCCTCGACCAACTCCACGTCTCTGGCGAGCCTATCGCGGACTTGGAGTCGGTCGGCTCCACCGACCCGATGCTTGTCGACTCTGACACGGAATCACTCGACGCCTTCCCCACCGACGTGATCGTCTTCGACAACCCTTTTCCGCAAGCTGACAGTGGTGGCAGCACTGTCACCGAGGTGCTGGTCATCAGCCACGGAGCCACTTCCGGTGAGAACACCCGCGACGCCCTGCAAGTGGTGCTGCAGGACCTGTCTGTCCCCATCCCGGCCGATGCCGATGCCGAGGCGCTGGAGGCTCGCCGCCTTGCCCTCGTCGCGGAGGGCCAGAAGATAAACACCATGAGACGCCTCACGAAAGCCAACCAGCGCGAGGTCAACCGAGCCGCCTTCGGCACGCAGCCTCCAGAAGGGCCAAGCCGAGTCGGCGCAGTCAAGCAACGCAGCGCGGCCATTGCCGGCATGTTGGGTGCAGACCGCCCGATCTACACCACCCCCCTCGAGAACCTACGCGCAGCCCAGTCGATCGTTGACGAGCTCAACGGACTGGGGGCCGACGAGCTCCCCTACATGACCAGACGCATCCAGCAGCTAATCGGCGTGGCCGCAGCGTGGCACGAAGCCGGCGTCCGAGCTGGAAGCCCCCCTCACCGAGAACACGGTGCGACGTCGCGCACGCCGACTGCGGGAGGCGCCCATGCGAGACAAGAGAAGGAGCCGGCTGCTAGCCGCAGCCGGACATGAATCACCTCGCGGGGAGAGATATCCCACCCCGCCGCCTGTCGAGCATCCGACTCTCAGCGGCCGACTTGGTCGCCGCGAAGGAGTCAGCGAGAATGACGCCCGCCACCGGATTGACCGACTCCACCGATCCCTAGAGCTGGAAGAAGAAGATGAGTTGGGTCCGCCCTGTTTCGGAACTCGCATCCGAGATGAGCCCTTTCCCAAAGGGTTCACGCTCCCCCGAGATACGCCCAAATACACCGGCTCCGTGAAGCCGGAAGACTGGCTGGTTGACTACTCCACGGCCATCAACATAGCGAACGGCAACAAGCGTGTTGCCGTAAAGTATGTTCCACTCATGCTCCAGGGCACGGCCCGGACATGGTTGAACAGCCTGAAGCCCCGCAGCATCAACAGCTGGGTCGACTTCACCGAGGCCTTCGTCCGCAACTTCACAAGCACGTACAAGCGACCCCCAAGCCTCGCCAGCTTTCCTTGTGCGTGCAAGGCCCCGACGAGTCAACTCGCGACTACCTCACGCGCTGGGCCGAGCTTCAGAACTCCTGCGAGGGCGTGCACGAGGTGCAGGCTATCGAGTACTTCACTGTTGGGTGCAGAGAGGGCACTCTCCTCAAACACAGGCTCCTCTGCGACGAACCGGAAACCCTCGACGAGCTGCTGATCATAGCAGACAAGTATGCCACGGCCGACTCCTCCATGAAGACGGAGATTCAAGTTAGTGCGACCGGCAAAGTGGCCCCTCAGGCTCCCAGAACTCCGGCTGGAGATGCCAGTCGGCGGCAACAATAGAATGATCACAAGCGCAAGGCCACACAGCCGGCTTCCAGCAGCCGGCAGGTTGCGACAGTCGAAGACCAGCAGCCGGAGGGGCAACCTCCAACCAAGCGACAGAAAGGCGGCAAGTCCAACTGGTTGCCGGCCTTCTCTTACGAGCAGACTCTAGATGGTCCAAGCAAGTTCCACAGCGGCGCGAAGCCATCAAACCATACCACCCGGAAATGCCACTGGCTCACCAGGATCGCCAAGGGAGACGGCCTCCTTCCTCCCCTGCCTGCTGGGCCGCCGCCTCCACCGCCGCCTTCAAAGAGTCCGGCTGCGAGCCGGTCGGCATGAAGACGAGATGAGTACCCGGAAGAGCACGGAGACTTTGTGGTGTTCACCAGCATGGCCGACGACCGACGCAGCAGGCGGCAGCAGTAGCAAGAGGTGAATGAGTAGCATCAGATACTCTAGAGTTCATGCACTAGTCCGAGAGGCCTATCAGTTGGAGCAGAGCTGATCACCCAGAGGTGATGCCGAGTCCGGGCTCCTACGCCCTGGTCTTGAGTGCAACCTTTGCCACAGACAGGTGGGCCGCTCGCTTCTCGCGAGTGCTGATAGACGAAGGCAGCAGCATCAACATCCTGTACAAGGATACCATGGAGAAATTAGGAATCAAGCAAAGACAACTTCAGAACAGCCGGACTGTGTTCCACGGCATTGTTCCCGGCCTTTCCTGCTCACCAATCGGCAAGATCCTGATAGACGTCCTCTTTGGAGACAAAGAGCATTTCCGCCGAGAGCTAGTTTGGTTTTAAGTGGTAGACCTCGAAAGCCCGTACCATGCGTTGCTTGGCCGACCTGCCTTGGCCAAGTTCATGGCGGTCCCCCACTATGCCTACCTCAAGATGAAGATGCCGAGTTCTAAGGGGATTCTAACCATAGCCGGCGACTACAAAAAGTCGTCCGCTTGCGCGGCTGAGAGCAGTCGACTGGCCGAGTCCCTGGTGATCGCAGCTGAGAAGCGGCTTCTTGATCGGGTTGTGGCGATGGCCGGCAAGCAGCTGGAGATGTCGCCCAACCCCAAGGAGTCGGAAGCTGAGGGTTCATTCAAGCCGGCCAAAGAAACGAAGAAGATACCCTTGGACCCGGATTACCCAGAGAGGTACGCTGTCATAGGTGCAAACCTTGACAGCAAATAGGAAGGCGAGCTCGTCGATTTCCTCCGTGAGAATCGAGACATCTTCGCATGGTCCCCTAAAGACATGCCAGGTGTACCGACGGAATTCGCCGAGCACAAGTTACATGTCCGACCTGATGTGAAGCCCGTCAGGCAACCCTTGCACCACCTGTCGGAAGAGAAGAGAAGAGTTGTTGGGGAAGAGATAGCCCGGCTCCTAGCAGTCGGCTTCATTATGGAAGTGTTTTTTCCAGAATGGTTAGCAAACCCGGTCCTGGTGCTGAATAAGAACAAGCAGTGGCGGATGTGTATTGACTACACAAGCCTCAACAAAGCTTGCCCCAAGGGCCCATTTGCTCTGCCGAGAATTGGTCAGGTGATAGACTCCACAGCCGGATGCAAGCTGTTGAGCTTCTTAGATGCATATTCAGGATATCACCAGATCAAGCTGAACCCGGCAGACAAAATGAAGACTGCCTTCATCATGCCGTTTGGAGCCTTCTGCTACCTGACCATGACGTTCGGCTTGAGGAATGCCGGCGCCACCTTCCAGCGTTGCATGTAGAAGTGCCTCCTCAAGCAACTCGGCAGAAATGCCCACGTCTACGTAGACGATGAGGTGGTGAAGACGGAAAAGCGTGGAACACTGCTGGAAGACCTCAAGGAAACCTTTGAGAACCTGCGCTGATTCCAGATCAAGCTCAGCCCTGAGAAGTGCATTTTTGGAGTACCAGCCGGCCAACTCCTTGGTTTCCTGGTCTCTGAACGTGGCATAGAGTGCAACCCTGTAAAGATCAAGGCCATCAAGAGGATGGAGGTACCCAGCCGGCTGCTAGATGTGCAAAAGTTCACCAACTGCTTGGCGTCCATCAGCCGATTCATCAGTCGGCTGGGCGAGAAGGCTCTCCCTTTGTACCAGCTGATGAAGAAGACCACCTTTTTCGAGTGGAGCCACTAGGCGGACGAAGCATTTCTCCAGTTGAAGAAGATGTTGACTACTCCCCCTGTGCTGGCGGCTCCGACTCCTAAAGAGCCCATGCTCCTATACATTGCCGCCACCAGCCGGGTAGTCAGCACAGTCATCGTAGTTGAGCGCAAGGAGGAAGGCAAGGCGCTACCTGTCCAGAGACCGGTATATTATCTGAGCGAAGTACTGTCGACTTCCAAGAAGAACTACCCCCACTACCAGAAGATGTGCTATGGCGTGCTCTTTGCCGCCAAGAAGTTGAAGCCTTACTTTCAAGAGCATCCAATCACTGTGGTTTGCACATCCCCACTGGCCAAAATCATCGGAAGCCGAGATCCGCACCGCCATCAAGTCGCAAGCACTGGCCGACTTCCTTGTCGACTGGGACGAGACCCAGTACCTGCCGCCAGCGCCCGACTCCACCCATTGGCGGATGCATTTCGATGGCTCCAAGATGCGCACCGGCTTAGGAGCCGGCGTCGTCCTCACCTCCCCTAAAGGCGACAAGCTCAAATACGCGCTGTAGATCCATTTCATCGCCTCCAACAACATCGCCGAATACGAGGCGCTCATTCACGGGCTCCGGCTTGCCAAAGAACTTGGCATCCGCCAGATCCTGTGCTATGGCGACTCCGATTTGGTGGTCCAGTACTCATCTGGCAACTGGGACGCCAAAGATGCAAACATGGCGAGCTACCTTTTCCTGGTACAGCAACTCAGTGGATATTTCGAGGGGTGCGAGTTCCTTCACGTGCCAAGAAATGACAACGACCAAGCAGACACCCTAGCACGAATCGGCTCCACCCGTCAAGCAATACCATCCGGCGTCGCCCTTCAGCGCCTCCTCAAGCCGTCTATCAAGCCTTCACCAGAATCAGACTCCTTCTTTGTGCCGGCTCCCCCTGAAGAAGTCGGATCCAACTCAAGAGCTCCAGCAGACGGCACAAGAATTCTTACGAACAGCTCCAAAAATGCCGCAGTCGAAGCCGGCCTGGGGACTTCAGAGCCCGGCCCGGGGACTGCGATGACCAGTTCGAAGACTCCAGAGCTCGGCCCGGGGACTGCGCCAGTCGGCCCGGGGACTTCGTCAATCCAGCAAGCGGCCGCGGACTCCAGCACGTCGCCTCCCAGCCCAGCCACCCTCGTCCAAGTCGCAATGGTGGCAATTGAAGAAATAGCAGCACCCTCATGGTCCCAGCCCATCCTCAAGTTCCTAATGAGCAAAGAGCTGCCAACCGATGAAATCTTGGCTCGGCAAATACAACGCCGAGCGACAGCCTACACCATAGTCAACAGAGAGCTGGTCAGGCGCAGTGTCACTGGTGTCTACCAGCGTTGCATCAAGCCAGAGCAAGGCCAGGCAATTCTCAAAGACATCCATCAAGGCGAGTGCGGCCACCATGCGGCCTCACGAGCACTCGTCGCCAAAGCCTTTCGACACGGTTTTTTCTGGCCAACTGCCCTAGAAGAGGCCAAAGAATTAGTCCAAAAATGCAAGGGGTGCCAGAAGTTCTGCTCCAAGCCGCATCAGCCGGCTTCCGCACTCAAGACTATCCCCATCGCCTGGCCCTTTGCGGTTTGGGGCCTGGACATGGTGGGACCATTCAAGACAGCACGAGGCGGCCTAACTCACTTACTTGTCGCGGTGGACAAGTTCACCAAGTGTATAGAAGTAAAGCCCATCAAGAAGTTGAATGTTCCGACTGCGGTTACTTCCATCTCCGACATCACGATTTGGTACGGCATACCACACAGCATCATCACCGACAATGGCACAAATTTTGCCAAAGGCGCCTTGGCCCGTTTCTGCGCGACACAGGGCATCCGACTGGACTTAGCGTTCGTTGCCCATCCGCAGTCAAACGGCCAGGTGGAGCGAGCAAATGGCCTCATCCTATTTGGCATCAAGCCTCAACTGGTCGAACCACTGGAGCATTCGGCCGGCTGTTGGCTTGAGGAGCTGCCGGCCGTCCTCTGGAGTCTGCGCATGACTCCAAACAAGTCAACCGGCTTCACGCCTTTCTTCCTCGTCTACGGTGCTGAAGCCGTCATCCCAACGGACATAGAGTTCGACTCCCCGTGAGTCACCATGTACACCGAGGAGGAAGCAGAAGAAGCATGTCAAGACGGCGTCAATATACTGGAAGAGGGCCGGCTATTGGCACTCAGCCAGTCCAGCATCTACCAACAGAGCCTGCGCCGATACTACAACAGGAAGGTCAGGCCAAGAACTTTCCAAGAGGGCGACCTTGTGCTCCGACTAATCCAGCGAATAGCCGGCCAGCACAAGCTGTCGGCGCCTTGGGAAGGCCCCTTCATTATCAGCAAAGTGCTGGGCAACGACTCGTACTACCTAATCGACGCTCAGAAGCCCCGAGCACGCAAGAGAGACGAATCCGGCAAAGAGTTGGAACGGCCTTGGAATGCAAATCTGTTCGGGAACGTAGTAATTTCAAAATTTTCCTACGCACACGCAAGATCATGATGATGGCATAGCAACGAGAGGGAAGAGTGTTCATCCACGTACCCTCGTAGACCGTAAGTAGAAGCGTTATAACAACGCGGTTGATGTAGTCGTACGTCTTCATGATCCGACCGATCCAAGTACCGAACGTACGGCACCTCCGAGTTCAGCACACGTTCAGCTCGATGACGATCCCCGGGCTCCGATTCAGTAAAGCTTCGGGGATGAGTTCCGTCAGCACGACGGCGTGGTGACGATGATGATGTTCTGCCGGCGCAGGGCTTCGCCTAAACTCCGTGACGATATGACCAAGGTGGAATATGGTGGAGGGGTGCACCGCACACGGCTATGGAAAGATCCGTAGATCAACTTGTGTGTGATGGGGTGCCCCCTGCCCCCGTATATAAAGGAGCAAGGGGAAGGGGGCCGGCCAAGGGGAGGAGGCGCGCCCAAGGGGGAGAATCCTACTCCAAGTAGGATTCCCCCCTCTTTCCTAGTCCAAGTAGGAGAGGGGAAGGAAGGGAAGGAGAAGGAGAAGGAAGGAGAGGGAGGAAAAGGAGGAAAGGGGGGCTGACCCCCTAGTCCAATTCGGTTTGGGCTAGGGGGGCCGCGCGCCCTGCCTCCTCTCTTCCACCGCTTGGCCCATGAGGCCCATTGCTTTTTTCTCGTATTCCCGTAACTCCCCAGTACCCCCGAAAATACCCGAATCACTTGGAACCTTTCCGAACTCCGAATATAGTCGTCCAATATATCGATCTTTATGTCTCGACCATTTCAAGACTCCTCGTCATGTCCCCGATCTCATCTGGGACTCCGAACTCCTTCGGTACATCAAAACTCATAAACTCATAATAAAACTATCATTGTAACGTTAAGCGTGCGGACCCTAACTATGTAGACATGACCTAGAACAATTCTCGGTCAATAACCAATAGCGGCACCTGGATGCTCATATTGGCTCCCACATATTCTACGAAGATCTTTATCGGTCAAACCGCATAACAACATACGTGGTTCCCTTTGTCATCGGTATGTTACTTGCCCGAGATTCGATCGTCGGTATCCAATACCTAGTTCAATCTCGTTACCGGCAAGTCTCTTTACTCGTTACGTAATGTATCATTCCATAACTAACTCATTAGCTACATTGCTTGTAAGGCTTATAGTGATGTGCATTACCGAGAGGGCCCAGAGATACCTCTCCGACAATCGGAGTGACAAAACCTAATCTCGAAATACGCCAACCCAACATGTACCTTCGGAGACACCTGTAGTACTCCTTTATAATCACCCAGTTACGTTGTGACATTTGGTAGCACCCAAAGTGTTCCTCTGGTAAACGGGAGTTGCATAATCTCATAGTTACAGGAACATGTATAAGTCATGAAGAAAGCAATAGCAATATACTAAATGATCAAGTGCTAGGCTAACGGAATGGGTCATGTCAATTACATCATTTTCCTAATGATGTGATCCCGTTAATCAAATGACAACTCATGTCTATGGTTAGGAAACTTTAACCATCTTTGATTAACGAGCTAGTCAAGTAGAGGCATACTAGTGACACTATGTTTGTCTATGTATTCACACATGTATGATGTTTCCGGTTAATACAATTCTAGCATGAATAATAAACATTTATCATGAAATAAGGAAATAAATAATAACTTTATTATTGCCTCTAGGGCATATTTTCTTTAGTCTCCCACTTGCACTAGAGTCAATAATCTAGTTCACATCGCCATGTGATTTAACACCAATATTCATATCTGTATATGATTAACACCCATAGTTCACATCTTCATGTGACCAACACCCAAAGGGTTTACTAGAGTCAATAATCTAGTTCACATCGCTATGTGATAAACACCCAAAGCGTACTAAGGTGTGATCATGTTTTGCTCGTGAGAGAAGCTTAGTCAACGGGTCTGTCATATTCAGAGCCGTATGTATTTTGCATATATTCTATGTCTACAATGTTCTGCACGGAGCTACCCTAGCTAATTGCTCCCACTTTTAATATGTATCCAGATTGAGACTTAGAGTCATCTGGATCGGTGTAAAAACTTGCACCGATGTAACTCTTTACGATGGGCTCTTTTATCACCTCCATAATCGAGAAATATTTCCTTAGTCCTCACTAAGGATATTCTTGACCAATGTCCAGTGATCTACTCCTAGATCGCTATTGTACTCCCTTGCCAAATTCAGAGCAAGGTATACAATAGGTCTGGTACATAGCATAGCAAACTTTATAGAACCTATGACTGAGGCATAGGGAATGACTTTCATTCTCTTTCTATTTTCTGCTGTGGTCAGAATTTGAGTCTTACTCAATTTCATACCTTTCCAGCACAGGCAAGAACTCTTTCTTTGACTGTTCCATTTTCAACTACTTCAAAATCTTGTAAAGGTATGTACTCATTGAAAATCTTATCAAGCGTCTTGATCTATCTCAATAGATCTTTATGCTCAATATGTAAGTAGCTTTGCCGAGGTCTCTCTTTTGAAGAACTCCTTTCAAATACTCCTTTCTGCTTTCCAGAAAAATTCTACATCATTTCTGATCAACAATATGTTACTCACATATATTTATTAGAAAGGCGGTATTGCTCCCACTCACTTTATTGTAAATACAGGCTTCACCGCACGTCTGTATAAAACTATATGCTTTGATCATCTTATCAAAGCGTATGTTCCAACAATGAGATGATTGCACCAGTCCATAGATGGATCGCTGGAGCTTGCACATTTTGTTTAGCACCTTTAGGATTAACAAATCCTTCTGGTTGCATCATATACAACTCTTCTTTAAGAAAACCATTAAGGAATGCAGTTTTGACATCCATTTGCCAGATTTCATAATTTGTGGCAATTGCTAACATGATTCAGACAGACTTAAGCATCGCTACAGTTGAGAAAATCTCATTGTAGTCAACACCTTGAACTTGTCAAAAACCTTTTTGCGACAAGTCAAGCTTTGTAGATAGTAACACTACTATCAACGTCCGTCTTCCTCTTGAAGATCCATTTATTTTTCTATGGTTTGCCGATCATCGAGCAAGTCCACCAAAGTCCATACTTTGTTCTCATACATGGATCCTATCTCAGATTTCATGGCCTCCAACCATTTCACGGAATCTGGGCTCATCATCGCTTCCTCATAGTTCGTAGGTTTATCATGGTCTAGTAACATGACTTTCAGAACAGGATTACCGTACCACTCTGGTGCGGACCATACTCTGGAAGACCTACGAGGTTCTGTAGTAACTTGATATGAAGTTTCATGATCATCATCATTAGCTTCCTCACTAATTGGTGTAGGAATCACTGGAACTGATTTCAGTGATGAACTACTTTCCAATTTGGGAGAAGGTACAAATTACCTTATCAAGCTCTATTTTCCTCCCACTCACTTCTTTCGAGAGAAACTCCTTCTCTAGAAAGGATCCATTTTAGCAACGAATATCTTGCCTTCGGATCTGTGATAGAAGGTGTACCCAACAGTTTCCTTTGGGTATTCTATGAAGACGCACTTCTCCGATTTGAGTTCGAGCTTATCAAGTTGAAAACCTTTTTCATATAAGCATCACAACTCCAAACTTTAAGAAACGACAACTTGGGTTTCTTGCTAAACCAAAGTTCATATGGTGTCGTCTCAACGGATTTAGATGGTGCCCTTTTAACATGAATGCATCTGTCTCTAATGCATAACCCCAAAACAATAGTGGTAAATCAGTAGGAGACATCATAGATCGCACCATATCCAATAAAGTCTTGATTCTGACGTTCGGACACACCATAACGTTGTGGTGTTCCGGTGGCGTGAGCTGTGAAACTATTCCACATTGTTTTAATTGAAGACCAAACTCGTAACTCAAATATTCGTCTCGCGATCGGATCGCGAAACTTTATTTTCTTGTTACGATGATTTTCCACTTCACTCTGAAATTCTTTGAACCTTTCAACTATTTCAGACTTATGTTTCATCAAGTAGATATACCCATATCTGCTCAAATCATCTTGTGAAGGTCAAAAAATAATGATTCTTGCCACGAGCATCAACACTCATTGGAACGCATACATCAATATGTATTATTTCCAATAAGTCAGTAGCTTGTTCCATTGTTCCGGAGAACGGAGTTTTAGTCATCTTGCCCAAAAGGCACGGTTCGCAAGCATCAAATGATTCATAACCAAGTGATTCCGAAAATCCATCTTTATGGAGTTTCTTCATGCGCTTTACACCGATATGACCCAAACGGCATTATTAACTTTTCATCTTTTGGCATCAATATTATGAATATTTGTATCACTACGATTGAGATCCAACAAACTATGTTCATTGGGTGTATGACCATCGAAGGTCTTATTCATGTAAACAGAATAACAATTTATTCTCTAACTTTAAATGAATAACCATATCGCAATAAACATGATCAAATCATATTCATGCTCAACGCAAACGCCAAATAACATTTATTTAGGTTTAACACTAATCCCGAAAGTATAGGGAGTGTGCGATGATGATCATATCAATCTTGGAACTACTTCCAACACTCATCGTCACTTCACCCTTCAACTGGTCTCTGTTTATTCTGTAACTCCTATTTCGAGTTACTGATCTTAGCAACTGAACAAGTATCAAATACTCAGGGGCTACTATAAACACTAGTAAGGCACACATCAAACACCTGTATATCAAATATACCCTTGTTCACTTTGCCATCCTTCTTATCCACCAAATATTTAGGGCATTTCCGCTTCCAGTGACCATATTCTTTGCAGTGTAAGCACTAAGTTTCAGGCTTTGGTCCAGCTTTGGTCTTCTTCACGGGAGTGACAACTTGTTTGCCATTCTACTTGAAGTTTCCCTTTTTTTCCCTTTGCCCTTTTCTTGAAACTAGTGTTCTTGTCAATCATCAACACTTGATGCTCTTTCTCGATTTCTACCTTCATCGATTTCAACATCACGAAGAGCTCGGGAATCGTTTTCGTCATCCTTTGCATACTATAGTTCATCACGAAGTTCTAGTAACTCAGTGATGGTGACTAGAGAATTCTGTCAATCACTATCTTATCTGGAAGATTAACTCCCACTTGATTCAAGCAATTGAAGTACCCAGACAATCTGAGCACATGCTCAATAGTTGAGCGATTCTCCTCCATCTTTTAGCTATAGAACTTGTTGGAGACTTCATATCTCTCAACTCGGGTAATTGCTTGAAATATCAACTTCAATTCCTGGAACATCTCATATGGTCCATGACGTTCAAAACGTCTTTGAAGTCCCGATTCTAAGCCTTTAAGCATGGTGCACTAAACTACCAAGTAGTCATCATATTGTGCTAGCCAAATGTTCATAACGTCTGCATATGCTCCTGCAATAGGTCTGTCACCTAGTGGTGCATCAAGGACATAATTCTTCTGTGCAGCAATGAGGATAAACCTCAGATCACGGATCCAATCTGCATCATTTCTACTAACATTTTTCAACACAATTTTCTCTAGGAACATATCAAAATAAACATATGAGAGCAACAACGCGAGCTATTGATCTACAACATAATTTGCAAAGTACTACCAGGACTAAGTTCATGATAAATTTAAGTTCAATTAATCATATTACTTAAGAACTCCCACTTAGACAGACATCTCTCTAGTCATCTAAGTGATCACGTGATCCAAATCAACTAAACCATGTCCGATCATCACGTGAGATGGAGTAGTTTCAATGGTGAACATCACTATGTTGATCATAACTACTATATGATTCACGTTCGACCTTTCGGTCTCCGTGTTCCGAGGCCATATCTGTATATGCTAGGCTCGTCAAGTTTAACCTGAGTATTCCGCGTGTGCAACTATTTTGCACCCGTTGTATTTGAACGTAGAGCCTATCACACCCGATCATCACGTGGTGTCTCAGCACGAAGAACTTTTGCAACGGTGCATACTCAGGGAGAACACTTCTTTATAATTAGTGAGAGATCATCTTAAAATGCTACCGTCAATCAAAGCAAGATAAGACGCATAAAGGATAAACATCACATGCAATCAATATAAGTGATATGATATGGCCATCATCATCTTGTGCTTGTGATCTCCATCTTCAAAGCACCATCGTGATCACCATCGTCACCGGCACGACACCTTGATCTCCATCGTAGCATCGTTGTCGTTACGCCATCTATTGCTTCTACGACTATCGCTACCGCTTAGTGATAAAGTAAAGCAATTACAGAAGCGTTGCATTTGATACAATAAGCGACAACCATATGGCTCCTCGCCGATTGCCGATAACCGGTTACAAAACATGATCATCTCATACAATAAAATATAGCATCACGTCTTGATCATATCACATCACAACATGCCCTGCAAAAACAAGTTAGACGTCCTCTACTTTGTTGTTGCAAATTTTACGTGGCTGCTACGGGCTTAGCAAGAACCGTTCTTACCTACGCATCAAAACCACAACGATAGTTCGTCAAGTTAGTGCTGTTTTAACCTTCCCAAGGACCGGGCGTAGCCACATTCGATTCATCTAAAGTGAGAGAGACAGACACCCGCCAGCCACCTTTAAGCATGAGTGCTCGTAACGGTGAAACCAGTCTCGCGTAAGCGTACGCGTAATATCGGTCCGGGCCGCTTCATCTCACAATACCGCCGAACAAAAGTATGACATGCTGGTAAGCAGTATGACTTGTATCGCCCACAACTCACTTGTGTTATACTCGTGCATATGACATCTACGCATAAAACCAGGCTCGGATGCCACTGTTGGGGAACATAGCAATTTCAAAATTTTTCTACGCACACGCAAGATCATGGTGATGGCATAGCAATGAGAGGGAAGAGTGTTCATCCACGTACCCTCGTAGACCGTAAGCAGAAGCATTATAACAACACGGCTGATGTAGTCGTACATCGTCACGATCCGACCGATCCAAGTACCGAACGTACGGCACCTCCGAGTTCAGCACACGTTCAGCTCGATGACGATCCCCGGGCTCCGATCCAGCAAAGCTTCGAGGATGAGTTCCGTCAGCACGAAGGCGTGGTGACGATGATGATGTTCTACCGGCGCAGGGCTTCGCCTAAACTCCGCGACGATATGATGGAGGTGGAATATGGTGGAGGGGGGCACCGCACATGGCTATGGAATGATCCGTAGATCAACTTGTGTGTCATCGGGTGCCCCCTGCCCCCGTATATAAGGAGCAAGGGGGAGGGGGCTGGCCAAGGGGAGGAGGCGCGCCCAAGGGGGAGAATCCTACTCCAAGTAGGATTCCCCCCTCTTTCCTAGTCCAAGTAGGAGAGGGGAAGGAAGGGAAGGAGAAGTAGAAGGAAGGAGAGGGTGGGAAAGGAGGAAAGGGGGGCCGGCCCCCTAGTCCAATTCGGTTTGGGCTAGGGGGGCCGCGCACCCTGCCTCTTCACTTCCACCGCTTGGCCCATGAGGCCCATTGCTTCTTCCTCGTATTCCCGTAACTCCCCGGTACCCCCGAAAATACCCGAATCACTCGGAACCTTTCCGAACTCCGAATATAGTCGTCCAATATATCGATCTTTACGTCTCGACCATTTCGAGACTCCTCGTCATGTCCCCGATCTCATCTGGGACTCCGAACTCATTGGGTACATCAAAACTCATAAACTCATAATAAAACTGTCATCGTAACGTTAAGCGTGCGGACCCTACGGGTTCGAGAACTATGTAGACATGACCTAAAACAATTCTCGGTCAATAAACAATAGCGGAACCTGGATGCCCATATTGGCTCCTACATATTCTACGAAGATATTTATCGGTCAAACCGCATAACAACATACGTTGTTCCCTTTGTCATCGGTATGTTACTTGCCCGAGATTTGATCGTCGGTATCCAATACCTAGTTCAATCTCGTTACCAGCAAGTCTCTTTACTCGTTACGTAATGCATCATTCCGTAACTAACTCATTAGCTACATTGCTTGCAAGACTTATAGTGATGTGCATTACCGAGAGGGCCCAGAGATACCTCTCCGACAATCGGAGTGACAAAACCTAATCTCGAAATATGCCAACCCAACATGTACCTTCGGAGACACCTGTAGTACTCCTTTATAATCACCCAGTTACGTTGTGACGTTTGGTAGCACCCAAAGTGTTCCTCCGGTAAACGGGAGTTGCATAATCTCATAGTTACAGGAACATGTATAAGTCATGAAGAAAGCAATAGCAATATACTAAATGATCAAGTGCTAGGCTAACGGAATGGGTCATGTCAATTACATCATTCCCCTAATGATGTGATCCCGTTAATCAAATGACAACTCATGTCTATGGTTAGGAAACTTTAACCATCTTTGATTAACGAGCTAGTCAAGTAGAGGCATACTAGTGACACTATGTTTGTCTATGTATTCACACATGTATTATGTTTCCGGTTAATACAATTCTAGCATGAATAATAAACATTTATCATGAAATAAGGAAATAAATAATAACTTTATTATTGCCTCTAGGGCATATTTCCTTCAATCTCCCACTTGCACTAGAGTCAATAATCTAGTTCACATCGCCATGTGATTTAACACCAATATTCATATCTGTATATGATTAAAACCCATAGTTCACATCGTCATGTGACCAACACCCAAAGGGTTTACTAGAGTCAATAATCTAGTTCACATCGCTATGTGATATACACCCAAAGCGTACTAAGGTGTGATCATGTTTTGCTCGTGAGAGAAGCTTAGTCAACGGGTCTATCATATTCAGAGCCGTATGTATTTTGCAAATATTCTATGTCTACAATGTTCTGCACGGAGCTACTCTAGCTAATTGCTCCCACTTTTAATATGTATCCAGATTGAGACTTAGAGTCATCTGGATCGGTGTAAAAACTTGCACCGATGTAACTCTTTACGATAGGCTCTTTTATCACCTCCATAATCGAGAAATATTTCCTTAGTCCCCACTAAGGATATTTTGACCAATGTCCAGTGATCTACTCCTAGATCGCTATTGTACTCCCTTGCCAAATTCAGAGCAAGGTATACAATAGGTCCGGTACATAGCATAGCATACTTTATAGAACCTATGACTGAGGCATAGGGAATGACTTTCATTCTCTTTCTATTTTCTGCTGTGGTCGGGATTTGAGTCTTATTCAATTTCATACCTTTCCAACACAGGCAAGAACTCTTTCTTTGACTGTTCCATTTTGAACTACTTCAAAATCTTGTCAAGGTATGTACTCATTGAAAATCTTATCAAGCGTCTTGATCTATCTCAATAGATCTTTATGCTCAATATGTAAGTAGCTTTGCCGAGGTCTTTCTTTTGAAGAACTCCTTTCAAATACTCCTTCATGCTTTCCAGAAAAATTCTACATCATTTCTGATCAATAATATGTTACTCACATATATTTATCAGAAAGGCGGTATTGCTCCCACTCACTTTATTGTAAATACAGGCTTCACCGCAAGTCTGTATAAAACTATATGCTTTGATCATCTTATCAAAGCGTATATTCCAACACTGAGATGATTGCACCAGTCCATAGATGGATCACTGGAGCTTGCACATTTTGTTTAGCACCTTTAGGATTGACAAAACCTTCTGGTTGCATTATATACAACTCTTCTTTAAGAAAACCATTAAGGAATGCAGTTTTGACATCCATTTGCCAGATTTCGTAAGTGATGGCAATTGCTAACATGGTTCGGACAGACTTAAGCATCGCTACAGTTGAGAAAATCTCATTGTGGTCAACACCTTGAACTTGTCAAAAACCTTTTTGCGACAAGTCGAGCTTTGTAGATAGTAACACTACTATCAACGTCCATGCCGGGGGAAATCTGCCCGCCGCGGACACCTATGGGGCCGGGGGGCCCCTTGTCTGTGCAGTACGAGGGCGGAGGAGGCGCAGAGAGCAGATCGAGGCGAGCACGCGGGCGGATTTTACCCAACTTCGGAGCTCTCCGGAGAGATAAAACCCCTACTGCTGCTTTGTGTTTGTATTTGATCTTGCTCGAGAGCGCGAGCGTATGAGCGGGTTGTAGTGTCGAATGAGTCGAACTAGCCGAACCTCCTCTACGTTGTGCATGGGCCTCCTTTTATAGTGCAAGGGGTCACCGACAGGTGTCAACGTAGGAGGAAGGGTAAAAATGTAAAAGAGGTGGTAGTTGGAACAGTGCGGGAACAGTGAAGCTACAGTGCGTGAACAGTGGTTTCTACCTACTTTTGACAGAGGGGGACAAGGGCATTTAATGCCCGTCGCCGTCGACCCCAAAAGCTCCCGCCCTTGCGTCTCCGTCTGCCACGGTGTAGGATCGTTGAAGGCAAGAGTGTCTAGGGGGGGGGGTGATTAGACAACTCGACAAGATAAAAGTTTATGCCTTTTGATTAGCATAAGTTCATAGCAAATTCACAATGAAGGACAAGTCAAGCATCATGCATACAAGTCGAGAAACATACTAAACATGCAATTCTAGAGTATAGGGCAGCGGAAAGTAAATTGCATGAATAGTAAGGGAGAGATTGTGAAGAGCAAACGCAATTGGAGACACGGAGATTTTTCTCGTGGTTCCGATAGGTGGTGCTATCGTCAATCCACGTTGATGGAGACTTCAACCCACGGAGGGTAGCAATTGCCTGCGAGTCCACGGAGGGCTCCACCCACGAAGGGTCCACGAAGAAGCAACCTTGTCTATGCCATCATGGCCTACGTCCACGGAGGACTAGCCTTACTCGGGGTAGATCTTCACGAAGTAGGCGATCTCCTTGCCCTTACAAACTCCTTGGTTCAACTCCACATCATGACGGAGGCTCCCAAGCGACACCTAACCAATCTAGGAGGCACCACCCTCCAAAAGGTAATAGATGGGGTTGGTGATGATGAACTCCTTGCTCTTGTGCTTCAAATGATAATCTCCCCAACACTCAACTCTCCTCACTGATTTGGCTGTGGTGGAGGAAGGGATTGAGTGGAAAGCAACTTGGGAAGGCTAGAAATCAAGTTTCATATGGTGAGAGTGGAGCAACTTGATCTCAACACAAGGGTAGGTAGTTTTCTTCTCGAAATGTAAGGTAGGAGTGGTAGTTCTTTCGATGGCTCTCTCCACGAATGAAGAGGAGGTGGAGGGTATTTATAGCCTCCACACAAAATCCAACCGTTACACACATTTGACCAATCTCGGTCGGACCGAAGTTGACAACTCGGTGAGACCGAAAGTTCAAATCTTGTGAGCGTTGGGATTTTCGTGGGACCGAAAATACAATCTCGGTTAGTCCGATTCTTCCAAAGTCTAGGGTTTGCCAATTTCGGTGGGACCGACTTTCTCATCTCGGTGACACCGATTTGAGTCTGTATGTTCTGAAGCTTGGCAACACCAATTTCGAATGACCGAGTTTGGAATCGGAAAATCCGAGATTCTTAGGGTTTGGCTATATGGTGAGGTGGTTCATCTCGGTGTGACTGAGTTTGGAATCGGTGGGACCGAGATTACTTATGGGTTTATGTTGGAATGAAAGATTGCTGATAGTTTGAGAGATAAATCACTAAGCACTTAGAGCAACCAGATCATCATCATAACCTCATCCCCTTTTAATAGTATTGGCTTTCCTATGGACTCAATGTGATCTTGGATCACTAAATCAAAAATGGAGTCTTGAGCTTTTGCCAATGTTTTCCTTAGCATCCTAGGGGTTCACCTCTCTAGTCCTTTTGCCATGCGAGTGATTGACTTTCTGAGACATACTTGATAAAAGCATTAGTCCAACCACAAAGTATGTTGTCATTAATTACCAAAACCACCTAGGGAGCAAATGTGCTTTCAATCTCCCCCTTTTTGGTAATTGATGGCAACACACAGAAAAAGATATCAAAGCTTACTGAAAGAAAGACAGGGTTAACATTAAAGCTTTGACAAACATGTAGTACACAAGCTCCCCCTACAAGTGTGCAAGATTTTAGATTTTGGTTTTGGACTACCACAAGCACACATGAGAGAAAAACAAGATGTGCTGCATGCAGCTTGGCTATATGCATCAGAGCAGATGAGGGTAAATGAGAGATGATGCATATGTGCATGGTGATTTCTTGCAAACAAGTATTCACAAGCAAGTCACCATCATGCACATCCTGCAAGATGCATATACTTACCTTGGAGTTCCTTGGTATTGTACCTGAAGAAATAAACTTGGGAAAACAGGGTTAGATAACACAAGAGTAGTTCTTCAACCAACAGCAAGAACATCAAGAGTACCAAGCCAGGGATGACATGTATAAAGAGTGTCTCATGTTGAGCACTAGCTTGAATCAGCCAACATGTCTCCCAAGACTAAAAGATTTTCAATGAGCTCTGAGAGATTTTGCTTTTCATAAGATACCAATTGTGATCTTTTAAGATGCCAATGGTGAGAGCAGGAGAAGCAAAATCAGGGGAATAATGCCAAAAGTATTATCACAGTGAAATATATGGCAAAGCTTTGATGTGATCCTCTCCCCCTTAAGGTAAGATTGTTCTTCCTTTAAAATATTTTTTCTCCTCTTATCCTCCAATCTTCCCTTAAGCTCCCCAGCTCCCCAGCTCCCCCTAAATCTTCTCCCCCTTTGACATCAAGTGCCGAAAAGGACAGTAAACCAGGAAGGGCAGGAAAGATGGAAGGAAAGAAGTGGGTTCATTGAGAATCACAACTGAGCAAATTAAGAATGTAGAATGTAAATCATTTAGATGAGCTGTAGAAGATGATATCCTGGTGAATGTAAATCGGTGACACCGAATTGATATGGATCGGTGAGTCCGAAAGTCGAGACTTAGGGCAGATCCTTTTGGTCGGACCGAAATGATTGAATCGGTGACTCGAGTTTAATTCAAGGAAATCTGAAATAATTCAGCTCACTTTGCAAGAAATGTTTCAGAAGATTTGCAATGAATTTGTAAATGATTTTCAGGAATTTATCGAGCTAAAGGATATACACAAGAACGGAAAAGCGAAATGAAAAAGATTGCTAGATGAAGTTTTTTTTTTTAATAATAAGCAAGGAAACTCAATGAGAGAGCATAAGAGAAAAACAGAAAAACTCCAAAACATATGTACTTCATCTAGATAGGGGTTGGTGACAAAGTCACCTATGTTTGAGTATATTGACTTAGGAGTCAAATGAGAACATTTGATCATAGGTCATACTCATCGATTAAGCTCAAAATGGGGTTACCATTTTTCGATTAAGCATTTGATGTGATCACATCTTTTGAAGCTGCTTGTACTCATGACTTTGAGCAAAGCTTTTTCAGGATGTGAAAGACATACCTTGGGCTTGTTGTTGCTTGTTCTCATGTAGGTGAACTTGATGTTGATGCTCATAGAATGTGAAGTTGGAGCACCATTTTCAAGTGTGTAGTTCATCTTCCTACATGGGTTAGGCAAGCAAGGAAATACTCAAGAATATCCAATATGACATGAGTGAAGTACTATAAGTATATGGTGTCAAAAGGATATGTGGAATTTTGTTCCTTGAACTCAACATCCCAAAGAGCTAGATACTTGGTTAATGACAAGATTACTCATGATTTGAGTGAGTGATAATCTTGTTGAATGTAGACCATCCAAGTACCGCAAGGAGTTAGATGCAATACAAGGGGCAAATGTGTCCAAGACATATGATCATCATCATAAGAGAAATATCAAGGATTAGTCAATTAGGCTCATGCCTTGCATGCATCAATGGAGTTTTCACTCCAAGTTTGAAGCATCAATGATGTTCAACTCACTCCTCAAGCGACAAAACACTTTCTCATCAAGTGGTTTTGTGAAGATATCTGCAAGCTGTTTGTCAGTTCGAACATGCTTAAGATCAATGTCACCCTTAGCAATATGATCACGGATAAAATGGTGGCGAACTTCAATGTGTTTCGTATGCGAGAGTGTTGCACGGATTGTGTCCAATCTTAATTGCACTCTCGTTGTCACAAAGCAAAGGAACATGTCTCGCATGTATCCCATAGTCCTTAAGCATTTGTTTCATCCATAGCAATCGAAAGCACAACACGAACCAGCAGCAATATATTCTGCTTCGCGATCGATAACGATATTGAGTTTTGTTTCTTGGATGACCAAGATACAAGGGATCGACCGAGAAATTGACATGTACCGAAGTTGACTTTCTATCTATCTTGTCTCGGCATAGTCCGAGTCGGAATAGCCAACAAGATCGAAAGAGGCCCTCTTAGGATACCAAATGCCAAAGTTAGTGTGTGTATCAAATATCTCACAATTCTTTTAACAGCTTTAAGATGACATTCTTTAGGAGCAGCTTGATATCGAGCACACATGCATACACTCAGCATTATATCAGGACGAGAAGCACAGAGATATAGTAGAGAACCAATCATGGATCGATAAACCTTTTGATCAACAGGTTCTCCATCTTTAGTCAAGTCATTATGTCCATTAGTAGGCATGGGGGTTCTCATACCTTTGCTCTCTTGCATGTTGAACTTCTTGAAGAGATCCTTAGTGTACTTAGTTTGTGAGACAAAAGTACCCTCCTTAGATTGCTTGATTTGCAATCCAAGGAAGAACTTGAGTTCACTCATCATGGACATCTCATACTTCTCTGACATAAGCTTCCCAAACTTCTCACTAAAATCAGGGTTAGTTGATCCAAAGATAATATCATCGACATATATTTGGCACACAAATAGTTCTCCGTCAACCCTTTTTGTGAATAGCGTTGAGTCAATTTTACCAATTTCAAATCCTTTTTCAAGAAGAAAGCTAGTCAAGCATTTGTACCAAGCTCTAGGGGCTTGTTTAAGACCATAAAGAGCTTTGTGCAATTTGTAAACATGATTGGGCTTTTTAGGATTCACAAATCCGGGAGGTTGTTTCACAAATACTTCCTCCTCAATTTCACCATTTAGGAAAGCACTTTTAATGTCCATTTGATAGAGAGTAATGTTATGATGGTTGGCATAAGCAAGAAGAATGCGAATGGACTCAAGTCTAGCAACGGGGGCATAGGTCTCACCATAGTCCATACCTTCGACTTGTGTGTAACCTTGTGCTCTGAGGCGAGCCTTGTTGCGGATGACTTGTCCATCTTCATCTTGCTTGTTCCAAACACCCATTTGGTTCCAATGACGTTTTGGTCATCATTGGGCTTCTCTACCAAAGACCAAGCGTTGTTCCTCTCGAAGTTGTGCAGCTCTTCATGCATAGCGTTCACCCAATCCGGGTCTTCAAGCGCTTCTTCTACCTTCATAGGTTCAAGACTGAAATAAATGAGTAATGCTCACAAAAGTTAGCTAAACGAGTTTTAGAGCGAGTGATTCTCCGAGTCGATGTCATTCATCATTTGTTCCACGGGATGGTCTTTCTTGACTCTTTCTCGAACTCGGGATAGCTTTTGTCGTGGTCGTGGCTGAGCTTCCTCATCATCCTCATCTTCTTCTTCATCTGTGTTGTTGGTGTTGTCTTGAGGTGGTGGAGAAGGAGGTTGTGGTGGATCTTCTTGTCGCACTTCCTCATCTTGGTGAGTTCCACTTGTGGAAGCCTCCATGTTGCCTTGAGGTTCACCTTGCCGTGAGGTGGGGGCTCCACATATGTAGATGAGGTACTCTCCTTCACTTCCATGGGACGAATCTTTCCAATGGATAAATCTTGAATGGCTTCCGATGGGTCCTTGTCTCCTACATCAATAGGCATTTGCTCTACTTGCGAGCCATTAGATTCATCAAACTTCACATCTACCGTCTCTTCAACCTTTCGGGTGAAATTATTGTAGACACGGTAGGTGTGAGAGTTTGATCCATAACCGAGGAAAAAGCCTTCGTGAGTTTTAGGAGCAAATTTAGACCGACGATGCTTATCAAGAATATAGCATTTTGAACCAAAGACACGAAAATATCCCACTTGGGGTTTGTTACCCGTAAGGAGCTCGTATGAAGTCTTGTCGAGAAGCTTGTGAAGATAAAGTCTGTTGATGGCATGACAAGCTGTCTCAACGGCTTCACCCCAAAAGTGCTTTGGTGTCTTGTATTCATCAAGCATTGTCCTCGCCATCTCAATGAGCGTTCGGTTCTTCCTCTCAACAACCCCGTTTTGTTGAGGTGTGTACGTAGCTGAGAACTCATGTAGAATCCCTTCCTCATCGAGAAAGGAGTCCACATGGGCGTTCTTGAACTCCGCTCCGTTGTCCTCCGAACCTTCTTGATCTTCACCTCAAATTGATTACGAGCCTTTCTAGCAAAGGTTTTGAAGATTTTACGAACCTGCGATTTGTCATCAAGTAGAAATACCACGTAAATCTTGAAAAGTCATCAACAATAACTAGACCAAAGGAGTTACCACCAAGGCTTTTGTAAGCATTGGGACCAAGAGATCCATATGAAGAAGCTCAAGCGGTCTCCTTGTGGTCATGATATTCTTCACGGATGACTTCCTCCTACTTGTTTTCCTGCTTGACATGCACTTTGAGTCTATCTTTGTCAAAGAAAACATCTTTAACACCAAGAATGTGATCTCCTTTGATTAGCTTATCTAAATTTAGCATACCAACATGTCCAAGCCTTCTATGCCAAAGCCAACCTTTAGCAGATTTAGCGATAAAGCAAGTTCTAGGTTGAGCTTTCTTAGTGAAATCGACAATGTATAGGTCACCTCTACGAATGCCAGTAAAGACCATGTTATGATTGTCACTACGAAAAACTTGGCAATCTACTTTGGTGAATAGCACATTGAATCCAAAGTCAGCTAATCTAGACACGGAAAGTAAATTGTATCCAAGTGATTCAACAAGCATGACATTTTTAATGGAGCTATCATGAGATATGGCCACCTTACCAAGGCCAAGTACCTTACCCTTGGAGTTGTCTCCAAAAGTCACATACTTGCGTGGACCATCGTTCTTTGCAAGCTCTCGAAACATGTCTTCATCTCCGGTCATGTGATCGGTGCATCCACTATCAAGAATCCATTCTTTGCCACCGGATATGTAGTCTCTCATATTTGCCATTAGACTAAGACTCTTCATGATCTTGTCTAGCTCGGTGTCCGAATCGTCATCATGCTCATGCTCATCATCATATTGACCCATAGATAATTCATCATCAATACCTAGGTCAATTTGATAATGACTTGCATCAGTTTTATCAACGTGATAATAGTCATCGGAATGCAATACAAGAGCATTTCTTATTCGAACATTGATAAAACCGGGATCACCCTTCTTTTTCATAAGATCACGAAACTCAAAGAAGCATTTATCAAAGTTAGGATCTTTGGGGCGCAACATATCAAATTCAACAGTCTTGTATAGAATTTCATCAAGACCTCTCAACAAGTAGTCCGGATAAAGTTCTTCCAAGAACTTCCACATAGCATGGGCGCACTCAAAGTTCGTGACAAGCTCAAGCAAGTTATCGAGCAAACCTCTAATGATAAGATTGGCAGTTCTAAGGTTCTGAAGCAAATCAAGCTCTTCATCTACAGTTGGGTGCAAGGGGTCAAATGGTGGTACATATGGGGTTTCAACATATTTGCATAAGTTGTATATCTTAAAGATAGCAAGCATTTCAATCCTCCACGAGTTATAGGACACTCCATCAAGAATAGGCACTCTATGACTAACACTCCCAAACGTGACACGTCCATCTTCCTCCAATGGTGTGCAAACCAAAGCAATGGAGACCACAGCTCGATACCAATTGTAGGATCGTTGAAGGCAAGAGTGTCTAGGGGGGTGATTAGACAACTTCGACAAGATAAAAGTTTATGCCTTTTGATTAGCATAAGTTCATAGCAAATTCACAATGAAGGACAAGTCAAGCATCATGCATACAAGTCGAGCAACATACTAAACATGCAATTCTAGAGTATAGGGCAGCGGAAAGTAAATTGCATGAATAGTAAGGGAGAGATTGTGAAGAGCAAACGCAATTGGAGACACGGAGATTTTTCTCGTGGTTCCGATAGGTGGTGCTATCGTCAATCCACGTTGATGGAGACTTCAACCCACGGAGGGTAACGGCTGCTTGAGTCCACGGAGGCTCCACCCACGAAGGGTCCACGAAGAAGCAACCTTGTCTATGCCATCATGGCCTACGCCCACGGAGGACTAGCCTTACTCGGGGTAGATCTTCACGAAGTAGGCGATCTCCTTGCCCTTACAAACTCCTTGGTTCAACTCCACATCATGACGGAGGCTCCCAAGCGACACCTAACCAATCTAGGAGGCACCACCCTCCAAAAGGTAATAGATGGGGTTGGTGATGATGAACTCCTTGCTCTTGTGCTTCAAATGATAATCTCCCCAACACTCAACTCTCCTCACTGATTTGGCTGTGGTGGAGGAAGGGATTGAGTGGAAAGCAACTTGGGAAGGCTAGAAATCAAGTTTCATATGGTGAGAGTGGAGCAACTTGATCTCAACACAAGGGTAGGTAGTTTTCTTCTCAGAAATGTAAGGTAGGAGTGGTAGTTCTTTCGATGGCTCTCTCCACGAATGAAGAGGAGGTGGAGGGTATTTATAGCCTCCACACAAAATCCAACCGTTACACACATTTGACCAATCTCGGTCAGACCGAAGTTGACAACTCGGTGAGACCGAAAGTTCAAATCTTGTGAACGTTGGGATTTTCGGTGGGACCGAAAATACAATCTCGGTTAGTCCGATTCTTCCAAAGTCTAGGGTTTGCCAATTTCGGTGGGACCGACTTTCTCATCTCGGTGACACCGATTTGAGTCTGAAGGTTCTGAAGCTTGGCAACACCAATTTCGAATGACCGAGTTTGGAATCGGAAAATCCGAGATTCTTAGGGTTTGGCTATATGGTGAGGTGGTTCATCTCGGTGTGGTGAGTTTGGAATCGGTGGGACCGAGATTACTTATGGGTTTATGTTGGAATGAAAGATTGCTGATAGTTTGAGAGATAAATCACTAAGCACTTAGAGCAACAGATCATCATCATAACCTCATCCCCTTTTAATAGTATTGGCTTTCCTATGGACTCAATGTGATCTTGGATCACTAAATCAAAAATGGAGTCTTGAGCTTTTGCCAATGTTTTCCTTAGCATCCTAGGGGTTCACCTCTCTAGTCCTTTTGCCATGCCAGAGTGATTGACTTTCCTGAGACATACTTGATAAAAGCATTAGTCCAACCACAAAGTATGTTGTCATTAATTACCAAAACCACCTAGGGAGCAAATGTGCTTTCACACGGCGATGGATCCACCACCGTGAAGTGCCACCGTGTCCCCCAGGCTGCGCAGCCATCCGCCACGCATCCCTGGAAAGGCCCTGAGGCGGCACGCGTGGGCTGATGAGCTGGGCCAGCGAGCACCTGGCCTTCTCTTCCCGGCAAGCACCTTGCGGGGTCTTATTCTTGCCGGGCCGGGAGCTTGCGGGCTCAGAACTGCCGCTCCCGGGCCCTCGCCCGCACGTAGCACCGAGGCGTGTCTTCTATGATGTAATCTTCTAGTCTTCCCGACGAGCTCCTCTCTCACGGGGCCTTGCGTGAGTGATGTAATCTTGAGCCTGAAATGGCCTTCGGCAAGCTCCGCTTGCCGGGTCTCGATCTTCTGTCTTGTATATTTTGTCTTTGAATGGCTTGATATGGAGCGGGAAGGTCTCCGGCAAGCACGTGGTAAACCCCGCTTGGCTGGAAGCTGCAATCTGCCCGTGCACAAGTTGGGGTCTTGAGGTACCCCTACCTTAGTACACCGGCAGAGCCCCGACTGGGCCATCTGCTGTGCCGAAGCTGTTGGGCCAGGCCCAAAATATGCTCTGCAGGCTCACGCGCCCACGGTAGCGTCGAATCCACTTCCGCATCTGCAGCGTCCCCCATAGCAGCGCACGCGTCGATTGCGGCGTCGTGGGATGGGGCGTGCCCACGTTCTTTAATGGTAAGCGGGATGCCCCCACTTCCCCATAAAAGCAGAGGAAGCAGGAGGCGGTTCCCTCCTTCGCCTTCATTGCATCTTCTCCCTCCTCCGAGAGATCCCCTTTGCGCTCCGCCTCCGCATCTCCGCCTTGCCGTCTCTTGCGTCTCTGGGCGCGCCGACTCTTCGTCCTCCTTCCCTCGCCGCCTCCGCTATGGCCCCGAAGGCCGGGAAGGGGAAGGCGGAGAAGACCAAGAAGGAGAAATCTGAGCAGGCGGCGAAGCTTGCCTTGCTGCGAAGCGGAGCGTCGTCTTCCCGCCGCGGCTCGGCGTGCGGGAACTCTGGAACAAATACTACCTGTTCGGGCCAAGAAGACCAATCGCATCCTCGGACGAGCTCATCCGCCGCCACTAAGGACAACTACCCGGCGGGTACTACTTCTTCGCAGCCTTCTTCCACTGCGGCCTTTGCCCTCCTTTTTCTGAATTCTTTTGCGACATCATGAACACATACGGCTTCCATCTTCTTGACTTCACCCCCAACGCCATCCTTACAATGGCGGTTTCGCTTTACATGTGCGAAAACTTTATTGGGATACACCCAAACGTAGCGCTGTTTAGGCACTTCTTCATCCCTAGGCGAGGCGGCAACCCCTCTCGGAGGAATTTCTTGGGTTTTAAATGCGCACAAGAAGGCGTCTTACTTGCCGGGAGCTCGCGGCAAGTGGGGAGAGTGGCGTCTTGACTGGTCTTTGGGTCGTTGAAGGCGAGCCGCAGCACTTCACCGCGCGCGCACAACTCCTATCGTCGCGCCAGGATCGAGCGATCTGGATCCGGACGACGTCAAGCTCAACGTCGCCCTCGTCCGGATTCTTCGTCTTCGAGCAACAAAGCTGTCCGTTCTGCGAAGTAGGCGCAGATTTCCTCGCCGCCGCGCCGCCCCCTTCAAGACAGGAAAAGGCCGGCTGGGAGTATGGCGGCGGGGGATATCATGAGGCTGCGCCCCGGGCTGAACTTCAACTTCACGACGCTGGAGTTGAGGGGGATGGTCCGGGAACTCTTTAAATATGACCCGGCCCATCCAGAGTGGTTCAGACCTCCCCGGGGAGTGGTGCCCCTCTGCAACAGCACAGCTCGGGATCGTCTTCTCGCCATGATGCCCGCGTGCGATTCGCACGGCGTGGAGCGCACATGGATTCCGCCCGAGTCCATAGACGTCCTCAACTTCTTCGACAACCTTGAGGAGGTGGCGAAGAACAAGGACGAAACCCGGGGCTGACACGGGACACCACGGACCAGGAGATAGCGTACATAGCTTCTTGGGCTGAAGAGGCCGCTGCAGCCGTGGCGGCAGGAGAGTTCGGCTACACGCCCGAGGAGGCAGAGGCTGCGGAAGCGTCCTGCCAAGCGGAAGAGGCGGAGATCTGCAGACTGCTGGAACTTCCTCCCGACGCGCTCGCCGGGGTTCCCCCCCTGAGACACTCCGGGATCCCTGGCATCGTGGCCGAGGCCGCGGCAAGAGGTGGCGCTGCCGGAGGGAGCGGAGACGCCAGAGGGGAAGGGGCCGCAGCGCAAGGCGCGGGGTCCAGCGAGCCAGCCGGCGAGGAGGAGGAGGAGGAGGAGGACGTCGAGGCCGCCGAGGACGCCAAGGGTCCACGGATCTTCGACGACGACCTCTCCTCGTGTCGGAGACCCTCCGCCCGGGCAAGCCCTAGGCGTTCTCCATCAAGCGCCTCAAGGCGGCGGCGGAAGCAGGCGGGCGCAGCCCTCCGGCAACAACCAGCTCGCCCGGGCAGCGCAAGCTTCCGGGAGACCAAGTTGCGCCGAGGACCGCCAAGCGCTTCGAGGAGTCTCGCCTCCCACTCCCGTGCCGACGCATCCCAGCGGAGTATGACTTCTCCGCCTTGGCGAAGGCGGCGAGGAGGAACAGGAGTAAGTATCCGAGATCTTTATCTTCTCAAATTTCGCCTTGATCATTGTTGATGCCAATCTTGTTTCTTGCGTTGATTTGGGACCTTGGCTCGGCAGCGAAGAGAGCCAAGGTGCCCGTGGTCGAAGTCGCGGACGACTTCGCCCACCGCGGCGACCGGGGACGTGCGGAGTCAAGCTTGCGGACCAGCTGTTCCGAGAGCAGCCCAGCGCAGCCCCCAGCGTAAGTCTAGGTTCTGCACTTTCGCTCGCCGGACGTGCTTGAAGATTTTGGTCTTGTACTAATGCCTTAATGTTTTGTCTTGGCTTGTGCGAAGTGGAGCCACAGCTACTGAGGCGTTCGGAGGTCGCTCGAGGAGCCGCAGAGCCCGCCGCCCCGCCAAGGCCGATCTCCCGCAAGGAGGCGCCCGCCAAGGGGGTACTCCGCCAAGGTGAGTACCCGCGAGAGCGAGCAGCCCGGCGGCGGCTACTCCGCCAAGGCGGAGCTCCCGGGCGAGAGCCGCTTGTTGGCGACGCCCGCCAAGGTAGGTTCTGCAGCTTTGTCTCCTTGGCGTTGTCTCTTTTGGATATTTGCTTGAAATTCTTTTGCTTTTCTTCTTCTTCTAGATCCTCCTCCCCGAGCAGATGGAGACGGAAGTCGTCATTGTTGAGGAGGAGGGCGTAGGCGGCGGCGGCGGCGCCTGTCGCCGAGGACACTGGCGGGAGCCGCCGGGCGAATGTGCGAGGCCGCTCGGCTGCGGGCGCAGCGGCCGGAGAGGGGGCGGCGACCGCACGCCAGCCCGGGCGGCGGGAGCATCTAGTGCTGCGCGGTCGCCGACCCTTCCGCCGGGAAGAACAGCCCGGCTACTACTTGAAAGCCCCCACGGCGTCTTCATCCAGTGCCATGGGGCTCTTCGTCATGAGCTCCATGAGGGCGAGGCCTTTGATGGGGAGGTCCTCGCCTCCGCTGGGCTTGAAGATCGTCGAGGGCCCGCGGGAGGGCGGGCAGAGGAGGAGAAGCTGCTTCACCAGCTCTCGGCCCTTTACCGGGCAGGCGGTAGCTGCTTCCGGGAGGCTCTCGTCGCCAAGGCGCCGGCGAGATGGAGAAGCGTCTTGGCGGAGCTCAGCGCGCCGCCAACCAGGCCGCTCTCCGCGAGGTGGCGGAGGCGCAAGCAACTCGCCGGGAGTATGAAGAGTGGGTGCGGGAGAAGGCCGAGGCGAAGAGCAGCAGCGGCTCGCCGGGAGGAGCTGTCCGGCGAGAAGGAGAACTCGCCCAGCGGAAGGTCAACCTCGGCGCCCACGAGGAGGACCTTGCCGCTCGGGAGCAGGCCTTGGCGAGGAAGAAGGAGGCGAAAGCCGCGCGGCTGCCGAGAGACCGCCAAGAAGGAGCTTGCCGCCTGTGTCGCAGAGCTGGAGGAGCTGCTTGAAGGCGGCGCGGAGAAGGTCGCCCGCGCTCAACACGGGCGAGAAGGGCGCCCACACCAACTCGAGAACTCCAGTGCGGCTTTCCAAGAAGGGCGGCGAGTTGAAGGCCGCCAAGGACTCCATCGAGGATCTTGAGCTGCAAATCTCCGCGCTGAGGAACTCGCTCGACGCCGCCCGTGATCGGAGACCAAGTTGAAGGAGGAGCTCCGCGAGAGCGAGCTTTGGCGGACAGCGCCAACAAAACAGCCGAGCAATTCCACCGTACTGTCGAGTTATGGACCGAAGACTTGGTGTCTTGTGCGTCCGACATCGACCAGGAGCTGCTGGCGCTGAAGCTGGAGCATCTCATCTACTCCCGGATCCAAATCTCGCTCACAGGCGCCAAGCTCAGCCTCTTCTTGTGGGGATCGCGCCGCCCATGCAAATCTGCGGAAGAAGATCCGCAAGAACTCGCCGAGGCGACTTCTTGCCGGCTGTCTTGCGGGAACCATGGGCGTGTCGACGAAGATCGTATACCGCAATCCCGGCATAAACCTCACCAACGTTCTTCGCAGCTTGCCGGCCGACGCGAACATGGAGGCTCTGAAGGAGCAGGTCGCCCACATCATTGCTAAAGTGAACAAGATCCCCAGGGTGGAGGCGGCCAGTGTAGACTAGGCCTCCTTTATCTTTATCTCTTTTTGTTGCTGCATAGGGTGTTATGAACTCATTAGTCATCGCGACAAGTTATTCCTTGTAAGATATTATCTTTATTTTGATCAATAGATGCAGTGTTATCTCCCTTGTTCGATCCTCAACCTTGTATGCTCCAACCCTCGCTTCTAGGGAACTTGCGGCAAGGGGCCCTTGCATGAAGCGCTGAGTCTTGAACTCAAGCAGCCTCTTTGGCCAAGGTCTTACCGGCAAGCAACCTTACATGACTAGTCATAATCGCACTTAGCTTGCTGGCGGACTCAAAAAACGAAACAAGGCGCGACACTTGTCGCAGCTCATAAAATCGTTGGCGTGCTCGAAAACAAGATAAGGGTGCGGCTATCCACGGGTAGGTTCCTCCGCGCACAGGTTTTCCATACAAAGTGTGGCTGTTCAAGGAAGGCAACTTAGAATTTTAAATTTTGAAATGCTCAAATTCTAATGACTTAGCTTTCGTGATCTGTGCGTTCTCCGGCAAGCTTCTCTTTCTTGAACAGCACTTGGTCCATCCTCCATTTCCTTCCCCCCCGGCAAACTTGTGCGCGAGGAACGTTCCTTCTGCT
This sequence comes from Aegilops speltoides, assembly GCA_021437245.1. Lineage (NCBI taxonomy): Eukaryota > Viridiplantae > Streptophyta > Magnoliopsida > Poales > Poaceae > Aegilops > Aegilops speltoides. The sequence goes on along the minus strand of CM038142.1, from coordinate 415,972,816 downwards.
CAAGAGGCAAAGAGAGAGAAGAGGGAAACAAGTACATGGCCTTTCGGCGTGCTATTGCTTACCGGGTATGTGTGCCGCACAAGAAATGCCAAATAACACATGCAAATAGCAAAGAAAAGCACGGGAAAGGCAACTAGCGCAAAACACAGAAACTTTACTGATGCACGGGGTCTGCGCCCGGCTTTGTACAAGGGGTTACATGCAACAGCGGCAAGGCCTGTACAAAAGGTGGTTGCCGGAGCGGATCACGGCAACCGCGCCTTATGGGTGAAACTTGCGAAGATGCTCTATGTTCCAGGAGTTGCTCACCGGTAAGCCTTCTTCGGTCTCGAGGCGGACAGCGCCGGGCCTCGTGACTTGTCTCACCCGATAAGGGCCTTCCCACTTCGGCGTCAACTTGTTGGAATTCTTGGCGGACTGAACACGCCGAAGAACAAGGTCGCCTTCCTCGAGGCTCCTGGCCTTGACCTTGCGGCTATGATAGCGGCGCAAGGCTTGCTGGTATCGAGCAGCTCGTACAGCAGCCTGGAGACGTCCCTCCTCAAGGAGCAATGCATCATCTTGCCGCAGTTGCTCTTGCTCGAGCTCATCATAGCGAGCACTTGAGGAGATCCGTATCGAAGTTCCGTGGGGAGAAGCGCCTCTGCTCCATAGACTAGGCGAAGGGTGTCTGTCCGGTGGCTCGATTTGGTGTCGTTCGATTGACCAAAGAGCCGCGGCAGCTCCTCTATCAATTTCTTCCGCACTTGCGCACTCGTCGAAAGTTCTTGTCTTGAGTCCGCGCAGCACTTCAGATTGGCCCTCTCCGCTTGACCGTTGCTCCTCGGGTGAGCAAGCGAAGCGAAACAGACCTTGGCGCCAAGGTCTTGGGCGTCTTGCATGAAGGTGCGACTAGTGAATTGTGTACCGTTGTCGGTGATAATCTGTTAGGGATCAAGCGGCACACAATCGACCAAGAACTTGACCGCTGATTGTCTTGTCATCTTTCTCACTGGCTCCGCCGGGCCACTTTGTGAACTTGTCGATTACTACGTACAAGTACTCAAAGCCCCGACAAAGACGGGGAAGGGGCGAGGATGTCGAGCCCCAGATCGAGAAGGGCCAGGACAAAGGATTGTTTGGAGAGCTTGAGCTGGCTGGTGAATCTGCTTTGCATGGAACTGGCACGCTTCACACTTGGTTACTAGTGCAGTTGCATCTTGGAGGGCTTCTTGCCAAAAGAACCCTTGCCGGAAAGCTTTCCCGGCAAGCGCCCTTGCGCCAATGTGGTGGCCACATATGCCTCCATGTATTTCTGCCAACAGCTTCTGTCCATCTTCCCTGGAGATGCACTTCAGTCTGACACCATTGAGCCTTCTTCTGTACAGCTCGTTATCCACGAACTGGTACATACTTGACTGCCTGGTTATCTTTTCTATTTCTTCTTGGTCGTCGGGAAGTTCTCCAGTTTGCAAAAAACGGACGATCTGCTGCGCCCATGCCGGAGCTTGGGGCTCAACGGCAAGGACTAAAGGCATGAGGGCCGCTGCGGGAACCTCAGCTTCTACGGCGAGAACCTCTGGCTCTGCCAGAGCTGAAGGTCCCCCGGCAAGCTCGCCGGGGCGAGGCTTGTCGGAAACACTTGCTTCAACTGTACAGATCCGAGGATCTGCAGGAGCAAACTGTTCCTCAGCGTTCTGGTCGTTGATCTTGGGGACTTTGGCGGCGGCCTCGGGGAGGCCCGCCGGCAAGTAGTCGCCGGAGACCAACTTTCTCTTCTTGGACTGCCCAATCGATGGCGTAACGGATGGTTGAGTCAGCTTGAGCAAGAAGGTCCCGGTTCCTGAGTAACTTCATTGAAGCACACTTTGAAAGGCCATCTGCGATTTCATTACGAGCTCTCGGGGCGTGCTCCATCGCAAACCTTCAAAGCGCTCCTCAAGCTTCCTCACTTCATCGACATAAGCTTCCATCAAAGGGCTCGATAGCTCTTGTTAACTTGCGGACCACCTGGCGAGAATCTCCCACAATCAACTTTCGATCCCAAGTTCGGCCGCAATTCTGAGGCCGGCGAGCAAACCTTCATACTCAGCAGTGTTGTTAGTCGCTTGCTCCCTTGGGAAGTGCATCTGGATAACATACTTGAGGTGCTCTCCGGTGGGCGCGATGAGTACCACGCCGGCACCGGCGCCCTGCAGCGAGAAGGCACCATCAAAGTACATTATCCATTCACTTGTCACTTCTTGTACGGGTGTACTTGTCTCTTGGGCTTCTTCGTCGGGCGTCGGGGTCCACTCTGCTATAAATTCTGCCAAAGCTCGGCTCTGTATGGCTGAAGTACTTTCAAACTTGAGTCCAAAGCTCGACAGCTCCAGTGCCCACTCAACGATCCTGCTGCCGCTTCGGGTTATGCAATATCCTCTTGGTGAGCGAGTGACCTTTGTTATCTCGTGTGCACGAAGTAGTGGCGCAGCTTTCTCGAGGCCATGAGGAGGCGAAAAGCAACTTTGCACACGAGTATCTTGATCTAGCCCCCGGAGAAGGAACTTACAAAATACACTGGTATTTGCACCATCTTCTTCCGCACCTCATCCTGTTCCCTGTGAGTTGCCCTTGTTGGGGCAGAGCTTGCCGAGCAGCCCCCGCTTGTCATTTGGACTCGCTTGCGGTGGTGTAACCTCCTCGTCGGACTCCTCTCCGCTACTAACGCAGCACTAACCACCTGGTTGGTTGCCGCTAGGTACAGCAGCAACTTCTCCTGTGGTCTAGGTGCGACAAGTATTGGAGTGGAGGACAGGTACCGTTTCAAATCCTGCAGCGCAGCCTCCGCTTCCGGAGTCCACTTCATGGGACCTGCCTTCTTCAAGATTTTGAAGAAAGGTAGGGCGCGTTCTGCAGACTTTGAAATGAACCTACTGAGGGCAGCCACGCAACCTGCAAGCCTTCTGACATCCTTGACTCGCTTCGGGGCTTCGATCTGCTCAATGGCTTTAATCTTGTCGGGGTTGGCTTCAATCCCCCTCTGTGACACAAAGAACCCGAGAAGCTTGCCGGAGGGAACTCCAAAGACGCACTTCTCGGGGTTCAACTTAAGCTGTATCTTGCGCAGGTTCTGAAATGTCTCTTCCAAGTCTTGAACCAGCGTATCCTTGCTCTTGCTCTTCACCACGATATCATCCATGTAAGCCTCTACATTTCTGTGGATCTGTGGCTCAAAAGCAGTATACACTACCCTTGCAAATGTTGATCCTGCATTCTTCAGTCCAAATGGCATGCGTACGAAGCAATAAGTGCCACATGGAGTGATAAATGTAGTCTTCTCTTCATCCTCTCGGCCATAAAGATCGGTGATAGCGAGTATGCATCAAGCGAGTAGCTCACATCCGGCGATGGAGTCAACAATCTGGTCAATGCGCGGCAAGGGAATGGATCCTTGGGACATGCTTTATTCACATCGGTGAAGTCTATACACAGCCTCCATTTCCCGTTGGCCTTGCGCACGACGACTGGGTTTGCTAACCACGTCGGATGGATCACACCTCTAACTAGGCCTGCCGCCTCTAGCTTCTTGATTTCTTCGCTGATGAATTCTTGGCGCTCCACGGCTTGCTTTCTCACTTTTTGCTTGATGGGCCACGCATGAGGGCAAACGGCAAGCTTGTGCTCGATCACCTTCCTGGGAACACCGGGGATGTCAGATGGTTGCCATGCAAACACATCGACGTTCGCCCGCAGAAAGGCAACGAGCGCGCTTTCCTATTTCTGTCGGCGTGTAGCGATGGTGAAGGTACCACCAGTGCCGTCCTCCTTGGCGGGCACCTTCTTGGTTGCCGGCAGAGCGGCCATCCCCTTTTTACCCTTGCCGATGGAGCTCGATGGTGCGTCCTCGACGGCAGCGCAGCACTCCGAAGAGGTGCGGTTGCCGGAGTGGGCCCCAGAGCACTTGCCGGACTTGGTCTTCGTCTTCTTCCCCCCGGGAGCTTCAGCGGCAAGTGTATTCTTGTCGGCCGCAGCTGCCGCATCCCGGTAGATCTTGTCGGCACAGATAAGCGCATCCTTCTTGTCGCCGTGGACAGTGATGACGCTTATCGGCCCCGGCATCTTAAGCACGTTGTAGGCATAATGGGAAGCTGCCATGAACTTGGCGAGGGCGGGACGGCCAAGTATTCCATTGTACGGCAATGGAATATCGGCGACGTCGAAAGTGATGCGCTCAGTCCTGAAATTGAGCTCCCCGCCAAAGGTCACCGGCAGAGTGATCTTTCCTTGGGCTTACTCCGTCCGGGTTGATCCTTGGAAAGAACCGGTCTCTTGAGCTCGCCATCAGGGATTTGGAGTTTCTTGATCACAGCGAGAGGAGATCAAGTTCAGCCCGGCCCGCCGTCAACCAACATTTTGGTGACCTTGAGGTTGCGGATGGTGGGTGAGACCAGCATCGGCAAGCACCCGACCCATGATGGTGCGGTCGGGGTGATCCTCAAGATCAAAAATGATGGGCGTCTTGGACCATTTGAGGAGCTCTTGGCGACTCCACGGGCGGCTCCGCTGCATTCACCTCACGCACCCACTGCTTTAGCTGGCGGTGGGAGGTGTGCAGAGAGGCGCCGCCGTCGACGCACAGGACCTCCGTGGCCTTCTGGAACTCCTGCTCGCTGTCATCCTCATCCTCCATATCTTCGTCGTCGTCTTCTTCATCCTTGTCGCGGCCCCGGGGAGGTCGATCGCCTTGCCGCTGCTTGGCCTTGTCGCGGCGTCCTCCCCGGCCATTGAACGGCCGCTTCTTGCTTGGTTCTCCTCCGCCACTTTGGGCCTTCTCTTTGTCGCGCCTCTCGTACTCAGCCTTCTGCTGCTCGACGAGATACTCGACGCGCTTGCAGTTGGTGAGATCGTGGCCCTTGGTGCGGTGGATTTTGCAGTATTGCTTGTCGGAGCCGTCCTGCTTGTCAGCTGCCGCCACAGGGGCAGGCTCCTTGCCGGAGAAGCAACCCTGTGTTTGCTTGGCGGGAGCCTCCTTGCCGGACTTCTCGACAGCAAGCACTTCTTTCTTGTTCTTCCTTCGGTTGTTCCGCCGCCGGCTCTTGCTTGCCGGGGCGGTGTCGTCGCTATCGCTTCCTCCTGCGCCAGCATCCTCCCCGGGGAGTCTCCTCCCCTCTTCAGCGTCTTGCCTTGTCACCGAGCATAGAGATCGTGACATCCCGAATCTTGGTCATCGCCATCTCTTCACGCATCACGGCGATTCGCCGCGTTACGGTGGAACGCGCTGATAACAGCGGCGGGGTGGACATCGAGATGTTGTGCTGCACACGGTGAAGCGTTGGATATACTTGCGCAGGATTCTCCTTCCTTACGGGCCAAAATGTGGAGATCGCTCTCACGGCCGTGGGGTTTGTGGCCGCCGGTGAAGGCGCCAACAAAGCGATGGCAAAGATCTGCCCAGAAGAAATGGAGCCTTCCGGCAAGTGCATAAGCCAGAACGAGCGTTCGGCTTAAGCCGAGCGGAAATGGTTGCCAAAATCTTCTCGTCGCGCCCGGCAGCCTGCACCGCGATGGTGTAGACACCGAGGAACTCCGAGGGTGCGTCTTGCCGCGTACTTCTCCGATGCGTCGGGCTTGAAATTCTTCATCTTTGGGGCCTTTGGGCCGCGCCGCGGCTCGCGGGTGAGCGCAGGCAGCCTGCAGCGTCTGACAAGTCGCTGGTTCACCGGTAGCGTCTGGCGTCGACAGCGTTCCCAGCTCTGGTCTGATTGTCGCCGAGCTTCTCGGCGGCGCTTCGATCGTGGTCGGCGTCTTCTTATCGCCCGGTCGTCGAGGACTGGCGTTGATCCCGACGAGCCCGCGGATCCGACGACGCCGTGGAGCCGTCGTCGGTGTTGTTCCGGCGGGACGGCGTCTTTTGCTTCTGCGGCGGGGAGTGCTCCGTGGTTGCACCCCCAGCGGCCTTGTCGCCGTCGGCCTTCGTCTTCTCAGCTTGCCGCGGCCGTGAGGTCGCCGGCTGCTGTGAAGATTCGTTGTTGGCGAAGGCGACCAGGCTCTTGATGGTAGCCCTCCATTCTTCGGCCTTGTCCGCCGCTGGAGGAAGTCGAGGCGATTGCGCTCTTCTGGCGCTTCTGCCGGAGTGGAGGGGAGCGGAAGCGGCGGTGCGAGGCGGGTATGCTCGGACTCTAACGGTGTTAGAAGGGCGAGGTCCTCCTGGCGCGCCGCTTTGCTGCGTGTCGGGACGCTGGTCCGGAGCATCCCGCGAGCCTCCGGCGTGTCCTTGCCCCAGCAGGCGGATGCCACCTCCCGTGGTATGGCGCTGCTGGGTTGTCGTGCGCTGAGATGGACGTGGATCCACGGAGACCGAGGCGTGGTCATCCGTCCTGTCCTTGGATCTGGTGGCGCCGCGAGCGTCCTCGCCAGCGACCACCCCTCCGACGGCGTCTCCTCCGCCCACCGTTGGCTCCGGTGGCGGCGGGTGAGACGCAGACGGGCCTCCAACCTCCGAAGGCTTCTTCTTCGGGGCCATGGCGCGATTGTTGACGAAGTTACTGATGAAACTGGAGAGGTTGATGAAGAGCGTGCCCGCGCGAACGCCGGATCAGGTCCGCACAACCTCGGCGCCCCCTACCTGGCGCGCCAGAGATGCCGGGGGAAATCTGCCCGCCGCGGACACCTATGGGGCCGGGGCCCTTTGTGTCTTGATGCGAGGCGGAGGAGGCGCAGAGAGCAGATCGAGGCGAGCACGCGGGCGGATTTTACCCAGCTTCGGAGCTCTCGGAGATAAAACCCCTCTGCTGCTTTGTGTTTGTATTTGATCTTGCTCGAGAGCTTGGCGTATGGCGGGTTGTAGTGTCGAATGAGTCGAACTAGCGAACCTCCTCTCGTTGTGCATGGGCCTCCTTTTATAGTGCAAGGGTCACCGCAGTGTCAGCGTGGGAGGAAGGGTAAAAATGTAAAAGAGGTGGTAGTTGGAGCAGTCTTGGGAGCAGTGAAGCTACGGTCGTGAGCAGTGGTTTCTACCTACTTTTGACAGAGGGGACAAGGGCATTTAATGCCCGTCGCCGTCGACCCCAAAAGCTCCGCCCTTGCGTCTCCGTCTGCCACGGGCGATGGATCCACCAAGTGAAGTGCCACCGTGTCCCCAGGCTGCGACCATCCGCCACGCGCGTCCTCGAAAGGCCCAGGCACGCGTGGGCTGATGAGCTGGGCGCGGGCACCTGGCCTTCTCTTCCGGCAAGCACCTTGCCGGGGTCTTGACCTTGCCGGGCCCGGGAGCTTGCCGGGCTCTGTAACTTGCCGCTCCCCGGGCCCTCGCCGGGGCGCACGTAGCACCGAGGCGTGTCTTCTATGATGTAATCTTCTAGTCTTCTCGACGAGCTCCTCTCGCCGGGGCCTTGCGTGAGTGATGTAATCTTGAGCCTGAAATGGCCTTCCCGGCAAGCTCCGCTTGCCGGGGTCTCGATCTTCTGTCTTGTATATTTTGTCTTTGAATGGCTTGATATGGAGCAGGAAGGTCTCCGGCAAGCACGTGGTAAACCCTGCCGCGGGAAGCTGCAACTGCCCGTGCACAAGTTGGGGTACTGAGGTACCCCTACCTTAGTACACCGACAGTCCATCTTCCTCTTGAAGATCCATTTATTTTTCTATGGTTTGCCGATCATCGGGCAAGTCCACCAAAGTCCATACTTTGTTCTCATACATGGATCCTATCTCAGATTTCATGGCCTCCAGCCATTTCGCGGAATCTGGGCTCATCATCGCTTCCTCATAGTTCGTAGATTTATCATGGTCTAGTAACATAACTTTCAGAACAGGATTACCATACCACTCTAGTGCGGACCATACTCTGGAAGACCTACGAGGTTCTGTAGTAGCTTGATCTGAAGTTTCATGATCATCATCATTAGCTTCCTCACTAATTGGTGTAGGAATTACTGGAACTGATTTCGGTGATGAACTACTTTCCAATTTGGGAGAAGGTACAAATTACCTTATCAAGCTCTATTTTCTCCCACTCACTTCTTTCGAGAGAAACTCCTTCTCTAGAAAGGATCCATTTAACAATGAATATCTTGCCTTCGGATCTGTGATAGAAGGTGTACCCAACAGATTTCCTTTGGGTATTCTATGAAGCACGACTTCTCCGATTTGGGTTCGAGCTTATCAAGTTGAAAACCTTTTTCATATAAGCATCGCAACTCCAAACTTTAAGAAACGACAACTTGGGTTTCTTGCTAAACCACAGTTCATATGGTGTCGTCTCAATGGATTTAGATGGCGCCCTTTTAACGTGAATGCATCTGTCTCTAATGCATAACCCCAAAACAATAGTGGTAAATCAGTAGGAGACATCATAGATCGCACCATATCCAATAAAGTGCGGTTACGACGTTCGGACACACCATAACGTTGTGGTGTTCCAGGTGGCGTGAGCTGTGAAACTATTCCACATTGTTTTAATTGAAGACCAAACTTGTTACTCAACCATGATCAGATCGCAGAAACTTTATTTTCTTGTTACGATGATTTTTCCACTTCACTCTGAAATTCTTTGAACCTTTCAACTATTTCAGACTTATGTTTCATCAAGTAGATATACCCATATCTGCTCAAATCATCTTGTGAAGGTCAGAAAATAACGATTCTTGCCACGAGCATCAACACTCATTGGATCGCATACATCGATATGTATTATTTCCAATAAGTCAGTAGCTTGTTCCATTGTTCCGGAGAACGGAGTTTTAGTCATCTTGCCCAAAAGGCACGGTTCGCAAGCATCAAATGATTCATAACCAAGTGATTCCGAAAATCCATCTTTATGGAGTTGCTTCATGCGCTTTACACCGATATGACCCAAACGGCAGTGCCACAAATAAGTTGCACTATCATTTTAACTTTTCATCTTTTGGCATCAATATTATGAATATGTGTATCACTACGATTGAGATCCAACAAACTATGTTCATTGGGTGTATGACCATCGAAGGTCTTATTCATGTAAACAGAATAACAATTTATTCTCTAACTTTAAATGAATAACCATATCGCAATAAACATGATCAAATCATATTCATGCTCAGCATAAGCGCCAAATAACATTTATTTAGGTTTAACACTAATCCCGAAAGTATAGGGAGTGTGCGATGATGATCATATCAATCTTGGAACTACTTCCAACACTCATCGTCACTTCACCCTTCAACTGGTCTCTGTTTATTCTATAACTCCTATTTCGAGTTACTGATCTTAGCAACTGAACAAGTATCAAATACTCAGGGGCTACTATAAACACTAGTAAGGCACACATCAAACACTTGTATATCAAATATACCCTTGTTCACTTTGCCATCCTTCTTATCCACCAAATATTTAGGGCATTTCCGCTTCCAGTGACCATTTTCTTTGCAGTGTAAGCACTAAGTTTCAGGCTTTGGTCCAGCTTTGGTCTTCTTCACGGGAGTGACAACTTGTTTGTTTGCCATTCTACTTGAAGTTTCCCTTTTTTCCCTTTGCCCTTTTCTTGAAACTAGTGCTCTTGTCAATCATCAACACTTGATGCTCTTTCTTGATTTCTACCTTCGTCGATTTCAACATCACGAAGAGCTCGGGAATCGTTTTCGTCATCCTTTGCATACTATAGTTCATCACGAAGTTCTAGTAACTCAGTGATGCTGACTAGAGAATTCTGTCAATCACTATCTTATCTGGAAGATTAACTCCCACTTGATTCAAGCGATTGAAGTACCCACACAATCTGAGCACATGCTCAATAGTTGAGCGATTCTCCTCCATCTTTTAGCTATAGAACTTGTTGGAGACTTCATATCTCTCAACTCGGGTATTTGCTTGAAATATCAACTTCAATTCCTGGAACATCTCATATGGTCCATGACGTTCAAAACGTCTTTGAAGTCCTGATTCTAAGCCTATAAGCATGATGCACTAAACTACCAAGTAGTCATCATATTGAGCTAGCCAAACGTTCATAACGTCTGCATCTGCACCTGCAATAGGTCTGTCACCTAGCGGTGCATCAAGGACATAATTCTTCTGTGCAGCAATGAGGATAAACCTCAGATCACGGATCCAATCTGCATCATTGCTACTAACATCTTTCAACACAATTTTCTCTAGGAACATATCAAAATAAACATATGAAAGCAACAAAGCGAGCTATTGATCTACAACATAATTTGCAAAGTACTACCAGGACTAAGTTTATCATAAATTTAAGTTCAATTAATCATATTACTTAAGAAAACCCACTTAGACAGACATCTCTTTAGTCATCTAAGTGATCACGTGATCCAAATCAACTAAACCATGTCCGATCATCACGTGAGATGGAGTAGTTTCAATGGTGAACATCACTATGTTGATCATATCTACTACATGATTCACGTTCGACCTTTCGGTCTCCATGTTCCGAGGCCATATCTGTATATGCTAGGCTCGTCAAGGTTAACCTGAATATTCCGCGTGTGCAACTGTTTTGCACCCGTTGTATTTGAACGTAGAGCCTATCACACCCGATCATCACGTGGTGCCTCAGCACGAAGAACTTTCGCAACGGTGCATACTCAGGGAGAACACTTCTTGATAATTAGTGAGAGATCATCTTAAAATGCTACCGTCAATCAAAGCAAGATAAGATGCATAAAGGATAAACATCACATGCAATCAATATAAGTGATATGATATGGCCATCATCATCTTGTGCTTGTGATCTCCATCTTCAAAGCACCATCGTGATCACCATCGTCACCGGCGCGACACCTTGATCTCCATTGTAGCATCGTTGTCGTTACGCCATCTATTGCTTTTACGACTATCGCTATCGCTTAGTGATAAAGTAAAGCAATTACAGGGCGTTTGCATTTCATACAATAAAACGACAACCATATGGCTCCTGCCAGTTGCCGTTAACTTTGGTTACAAAACATGATCATCTCATACAATAAAATATAGCATCACGTCTTGACCATATCACATCACAACATGCCCTGCAAAAACAAGTTAGACGTCCTCTACTTTGTTGTTGCAAATTTTACGTGGCTGCTACGGGCTTAGCAAGAACCGTTCTTACCTACGCATCAAAACCACAATGATAGTTCGTCAAGTTAGTGCTGTTTTAACCTTCGCAAGGACCGGGCGTAGCCACACTCGATTCAGCTAAAGTGAGAGAGACAGACACCCGCGAGCCACCTTTAAGCACGAGTGCTCGTGGCGGTGAAACCAGTCTCGCGTAAGCATCTGCTGTAATATCGGTCCAGGCCGCTTCATCTCACAATACCGCCGAACCAAAGTATGACATGCTGGTAAGCAGTATGACTTGTATCGCCCACAACTCACTTGTGTTCCACTCGTGCATATGACATCTACGCATAAAACCAGACTCGGATGCCACTGTTGGGGAACGTAGTAATTTCAAAATTTCCCTACGCACACGCAAGATCATAGTGATGGCATAGCAACGAGAGGGAAGAGTGTTCGTCCACGTACCCTCATAGAACGTAAGCGGAAGCGTTATAACAACGCGGTTGATGTAGTCGTACGTCTTCACGATCCGACCGATCCAAGTACCGAACGTACGGCACCTCCGAGTTCAGCACACGTTCAGCTCAATGACGATCCCCGGGCTCCGATCCAGCAAAGCTTCGGGGATGAGTTCCGTCAGCACGACGGCGTGGTGACGATGATGATGTTCTACCGGCGCAGGGCTTCGCCTAAACTCCACGACGATATGACCGAGGTGGAATATGTTGGAGGGGGCACCACACACGGCTAAGGAACGATCCGTAGATCAACTTGTGTGTCATGGGGTGCCCCCCTGCCCCCGTATATAAAGGAGCAAGGGGGAAGGGGCCGGCCAAGGGGAGGAGGCGCGCCCAAGGGGGAGAATCCTACTCCAAGTAGGATTCCCCCTCTTTCCTAGTCCAAGTAGGAGAGGGGAAGGAAGGGAAGGAGAAGGAAAAGGAAGGAGTGGGAGGAAAAGGAGGAAAGGGGGGCCGGCCCCCTAGTCCAATTTGGTTTGTGCTAGGGGGCCGCGCGCCGTGCCTCCTCTCCTCCACCACTTGGCCCATGATGCCATTGCTTCTTCCTCGTATTCCCGTAACTCCCCGGTACCCCCGAAAATACCCGAATCACTCGGAACCTTTCCGAACTCCGAATATAGTCGTTCAATATATCGATCTTTACGTCTCGACCATTTCGAGACTCCTCATCATGTCCCCGGTCTCATCTGGGACTCCGAACTCCTTCGGTACATCAAAACTCATAAACTCATAATAAAACTATCATCGTAACGTTAAGCGTGCGGACCCTACGGGTTCGAGAACTATGTAGACATGACCTAGAACAATTCTCGGTCAATAACCGATAGCGGAACCTGGATGCCCATATTGGCTCCTACATATTCTACGAAGATCTTTATCGGTCAAACCGCATAACAACATACGTTGTTCCCTTTGTCATCGGTATGTTACTTGCCCGAGATTCGATCATCGGTATCCAATACCTAGTTCAATCTCGTTACCGGTAAGTCTCTTTACTCGTTACGTACTGCATCATTCTGTAACTAACTCATTAGCTACATTGCTTGCAAGGCTTATAGTGATGTGCATTACCGAGAGGGCCCAGAGATACCTCTCCGACAATCGGGATGTGAAACCTAATCTCGAAATCGCCAACCCAACATGTACCTTCGGAGACACCTGTAGTACTCCTTTATAATCACCCAGTTACGTTGTGACGTTTGGTAGCACCCAAAGTGTTCCTCCGGTAAATGGATGTTGCATAATCTCATAGTTACAGGAACATGTATAAGTCATGAAGAAAGCAATAGCAATATACTAAATGATCAAGTGCTAGGCTAACGGAATGGGTCATGTCAATTACATCATTCTCCTAATGATGTGATCCCGTTAATCACATGACAACTCATGTCTATGGTTAGGAAACTTTAACCATCTTTGATTAACGAGCTAGTCAAGTAGAGGCATACTAGTGACACTATGTTTGTCTATGTATTCACACATGTATTATGTTTCTGGTTAATACAATTCTAGCATGAATAATAAACATTTATCATGAAATAAGGAAATAAATAATAACTTTATTATTGCCTCTAGGGCATATTTCCTTCAAAATCTTCTCTGAAGATTTTACAGTTGATGCAGTATGTACCACGCTACCCTTTGTATTAAAGTACCAAGACTACGGGCCCCCCGAGACGAGCTCGGGGACTGCCCTCTTTTGCTATCTGTATGATAAATAATTATGCCTTCGAGTATGCTACTCTTTGTTATGCCGCTTAGCACTGGGTTCGACTAGTCGGCCCGAGGTCTCGCCGCCTTACGCTATGAAATGCTTCCTGCAGTCGGACAAGTAGTGTGTGGTGCCCAAGCCGTCTCTTGTCAGAAGCCGGAGCTCGCAGAGCGACTGTTTGGTGGGCAGGAGTAAGGAAGAATGGGCGCCCACACGAAAAATGGCTAAGGACCTAAAAGCATTGACATAGCTTAAGCCGGCTTCCAGCCTCTCTTCGCAAAGCCGACTCTTGAGTAGTCTGCTTGCCGCCTTCTATCCAACATTTTAAAAAGACTCTAAAAAATGGCAAGTACTTGCCTTCCCCAAAGAAGCCAAGCATTTGATCTAGCGGCAGTCCGCAGAGCGGTTGTCTGGCTGACAAGGCGGCGACTAAGGGAAGGCGGCAAAGGAAAAAGCCAAAGGAGCAATGTGCAAGGAAAGATAGAAGTCGGATAAATATTTACACAACATAGGCTCTTGGCCGAATCTTCAAGCAGAAGTTCAAAATACACCCCGCGAGTGGAATTGTGTGAATTAACAAGTTTTTCAAAGACTAATAAAAGCAGATAAAATAAAGGCAAGACGGCAGCCTAGGAAGCGGCAGACGGGTTCGGAGGGTCGGAGGAGACGGCGGTGTCAGGCGCCGGGGCAGCCGACTGGGCAGTCTTGACTTGATCGTCTCCGGTGGGAGCTGGCTCGGTCGGACGCGGCTCGTTGCTGGAGGCACGGTCGAGCTGAGGCTGGTCGCCCGCTCCGTCTTCTGGTGCCTCCGTCTCGCCTCCGTCCTCCGCCTCGCCTTCCTCCTCGGTGCTGGAGTCAATCACCTCCTCCGAGTCCTCGTCGTAGTCCGGGTTCATTCCGAACCACTCCGGCGGCACCACCCCGCTGTCTGCAGCCCGCTCAGGGGTGAAGACACTGGTGTCTGTATAGTCGGCGATCGTCGCGGCACGCTCGACGAGGGCGTCTTCCACAGCTACCTGCTCTGCCTGGGCCTCTGACCGGAACGCGGCCAGCCGGTCCAGGTCCAGCCCCGGATACCATGCCTTGACGAATTCCAAGGCCTAGCGCGCTCCAGCCCGGGCCAAGGAACCCTTCCAGGCCTTAAGACGGCCGGCCGCGACCTCCAGCCAGTCGAGAGTCCGACCGAGTGCGATAGCCGCATGTCGGCCATAGGGCGCTGTCGCTGCAGCGCCGACATGTTGAAGCCGGCGCAGCATCCGATGGGCCGGCCGCAGACGAGCCTCGATGCTCAGAAGCTGCTCATCAAGGCTCCAGGGGGCGTTGGCGGCAATCTCCACACCATTTGCCCTCCGCGCCTCGCGATCAGCCTCGATGGCTTGAATGGCCGCCTGCGAGTGGCCAGGGAAGAAGTCTGCCAAGACAAAAAAGAAGCAAGACAAAGAATCAGGAGTCGGCCCGACTTATAGTCGGCGGCTCAAAGAAAGAAAGTAAAGAAACTCACCGTCGATGATGTCTTCAATCTCATGGAAGCCGGAGGTCAGCAGTGCCTCCTTGTTGGTCCAGGAGGAGCGCTCGCTTTCGAACTCGGCCAGGAGAGCGGTCTCTTTCTTCTCCGCCTCGGCCTGCGCCTTGTTAAGCAGCTCCTTCTTCTCCGCCAGCTGCGCAGCAAGTAGGTCGCGTTCTGCGGCGAGCTTGTTGCACTCCTCCCCCTTGACGCGCAAGGCAGTGTTGGCTTCGCCCAGCTGTTCCTGAAGAGCGGCGTTGGCCTCTGAAGAATAAAAAAGGAAAAAAACATTAACTCATCAACAAAGAAGGTCGCCGGGAAGATCCGGCCCGACTACTCAGCAGTCGGTCCAAATCTCGGGGACTACAGCCCGCGGGTGCGCCAGCGCACCCCCGCAAAAAAGAAGGACTCACTCCGGCTCTCTGACAAGTCGGCAGTCCGCTTGCCCAGCTCCTCAACATTGCGGTTGAAGGCAGTGACACGGAGATTGTGATACTCCTGTAATAAGTATTTCAGACGAAGGTAAATATTTGGAACTCACCAGATGGAGTTCCGAGCCGCCTGCTCAGCAGCCGGCCTGAAACTCGGGGACTACACCCAGTGGGTGCGCTGGCGCGCCCCCACAGAGAAGAACAAGAAAAACAGAATCAAAAGAAAAAAGCGTACCCGAATAGCTGCTCGCGACGCCAGATGCGCCTTGGTGCAGTTCTGGATGGCGTCGCCCTCGGCTTGCAGCTTCGCCTGGACGTCCAGAAGCACATGGTTCAGTGGGCCGTTGACGCCTCCTCGCACCCACCCAACGGGTGCGGCGCTCATCGCCTCAGCGTCTAGGATGGCCGAGCTGGCGGCACCGGTCTCCAAGGGCCGTGGCGCCGAAGTCGCCTTCTCAAGGCGGCGGCACGCTGGCGAGGCGACTTGAAGGAGCAGCTTCACCACGGCCTCGTCTTCAGTCGGCGGCACCGGCGGGTCCGCCGGCTGCTTACCCTATGCGCTCCCAGACGGCGGTGGAGGCGGCGGCGGCGGCGTAGCCGTGTCCGACATGAAGGCCTCAGCGCTGTCCTTCTCCATGATGGGGTTCTCCCCGCCGGCTTCCCCAGTCTGCCCCATGAACTTCGGGAGTGGTGGTGCGGAGCTCAGCGGAGTGACGATCAGCGCCGACTGGAGGTGCGTGGCCTCCTCGGCCTGCCGCTGTGCCGCGACGGCGGCTTCGGCCTCTTCCAGCTTCTTCTGGGCGGAGGCCACCGCCTTCTCGGCCTGTGCCTTCTCCAGGCGGTCGGCTTCCTCCTCGTCGCGCTTCTCCCGCGCGTTTCGCTCCGTCGCCTCCCGGAGGTCGGCGGCGGGGTCAATCCGCCGAGTATTTGCGGACGTCTCTACCGACCCCATGATGGAGGGGGCGGTGACCCTCTCAAGCGTAAGGGGGGCCCTGAAGTGAAGAAGGCATGTAAGAAATTTTGACAAGATTCGCCAGAAGAAAACAAGTCAAAGACGGAGCACTTACGCAGAGACGAGCGGCGGCTTTTTCACTTCCTTGCGGAAGCGGTTGGCCTTCGCGACCGCCTCCTCCCGCTTGGTCGCGGCGGCCGCCCCCTTGAACTTCTTCAACCGGCCGCCGAGCGAACTCGGCCCGGCCCGGCGCTTCTTCGCGCCGCCTTGACCGGCCAAGCCGATGGATGAACTCGCACCAGGCTGGCCGACCTTTGGCTGGTGACGCGGGGCGACTTCCCCCTCGACATCGTCATCAGGCCAGTCGGCGAAGGTGGCCGAGGGCCTGAAGCCGCCAGCTCCTCCTCCTCCTCCTTCGGCATCGGTCTCCATCGCCGCCGCCCCCAAGTCAGGGTCGTCGACGTCGCTCTCCGCTCGGTCGGGGACGAAGTCACGGGGCGGTCCCGTGGCGCCGGCTGAAGGCTGCATGAGGGGGTTCTGACTCGAAAAAGCCAAAAAGAGATCAGAAGTCGGACTTGGCGCGTGAGTACGGCTCTTTGCCGAACTGCCAATCCGCCAAGATATTGCAGTTCGCAATGAAGTTCACCATGTTCGCCACCTCCACGTGGGGCATGTCCTTGGTGCACATCCGACTGGGGTCCCGGTGGTCGCTCATCTGGCAGATCAGATGAGGTCGGCCTTGGAGCGAGAGGACTCAGCGCGCCACGAAGGCGGCCAGCAAGTCGGCCCCGGTCAGAACCTCCGACTGTGTCAGCACTCGGAGTCGCGCGACGGGGGTAGCGCCAGTAGGAGTCAGTGTCCTGGCCTGGTCGGACCAGCTGGGGAGCCTCCCAGCCGGTGTGCCGGCTTCATAAGGTGGCAAGTTGACCCAGTCGCCTTCCGGGGCTATGTTCTTCACGTAAAAGTAGGACCGCTGCCACATCTTCACCGACTTAATCAGCGGGATGGAGGGAAACGGATTGTCGGCCACCGATCGCCACATCGTGATAAAGCTGCCGCACTAGGCTGGCACGCCGGCGACGTGCGTGCCGAGCTTGGATTGGAAGAATTCCCCCCACAGCTCGATGGTGGGCAGAACGCCAAGGAAGCCTTCGCATAGGGCGGCGAAGGCAGCCAGCAGCACCACCGTGTTCAGAGTGAGGTGGTGCGGCTGAAGCCCGTTGAACTCCAAGAAGGAGCGGAAGAAGCCGCTCGCCAGCAGCCCTAGGCCGCGCATGAGGTGCGAGCGGAATATGACCCGCTCGCCCTCCTCCGGTGCCGGCGTTATCTCCTCTGCCGGTGCGGTACGGCCTCGCACTAGGTTCGCACCGGGGAGATGGCGCGTCTTGCGAAGAAGCTCGATGTGGTCGTCGTCCACCTCGGAGCCGTCCCACACGCCGGAGCGCACGGCAGGAGGTGCGGCGGCGGAGGAAGAGCTCATCGCTGCGGGCGCAGAGTGGTTCGGCACGGCGGCGGCAAGAGGAAGAAGAAGCAAGAGGAAGCGGGGGAGCAGGGAAGATGGGCGCGCGTGCTTCGCCGCCCCTCTCCCCCCGCCTACTTATAGCCTCGTGGGCTGAGAAGCCGATGGGGCGGGCGTGGGATTAACTACGCGCAGGACCCCACGCCCCCCACGATTTACCCACGAAGTCACTGCACGCAGTAACGACGTGGGAAGCCCAACCGTCCGCACGGCCGCGACGGATCCGTTCGCATGCCAAGGCGCGGTAGTGGCGGGCCCTGCCTGACGGCATGTCTCATCACGCGCGTGGGGGGCAGACTGTCCTTGCCACGTGGCGCCCCGCAACGGGCCCGCAACGGGCGGATGCGTAGAAGCGTATCAGGCATGCTGCTTGGATCCCACCGCGACTTTCAAACTCTTTAGGGGGCAAGATGGCCCCCTGCGAGTCCGGCTCCAGTTAGTCGGCCTGAAGGAAGACGGCGAGCAAGGCCCGGATTCCACCACCAGAAGGATGAAACTGTTGAGGCACCACGACGTATCACCCTCGGAGCCTCACCAGCTTCGGGGACTACTGTCGGAGTAATGGGCCACGTGTAGGCTAACCCGAGTCCCTGAACCTTTCAAGACATCGGGGAAGGCTGCGCCCCTCGAGCCCCAAGACAACGTGCCGCTTTCCAAGAATCGGCGGCAACGCTGCCGACTGCCCCTCGCGGCCGAGTCCCAGGGGCGACTCCAAGATAAGCCGACTCCTGGCCGGCGACTTCCGGAGAAGCCGGTTGTAGGAAGTCGGCCCGCGACTCCAACCACCCCGTACCTTCGCGATAATGGACGGGACAGGAATGGCCACCACGCGCCCGTTCCTGCCCTGTTTATCGAGGGCAGGCATGGCCACAGTGCACCGTACCGGCGGAGATCTCCATCCGACAGGGCACTATTGCCATGCCAGCCCTGACATCAGCCCCTGGGGGCGGAGCCCTTTGCCCATGACGGCCTGTCTGTACGACCCAGAGACGGCGGGTCCCACCAGTCGGCGGGAGTACAGAAGACGGCGAGACGCCACAAGACGGACCCGTTGAAAGTCGGCCCCCAGGAGTCGGCTGGCCCCTCCCACGGGCCCCACACTCCATTAACCAGACATGACGGGGAATGGCAACAATGGTCGCCCGTCAGGCGGCGGCACTGTTGCCATGATCCCATGACCAAGCCAGCGTCATTAGAAGCACGACTACATTGATCCGCAGCCGGCAAGACGGCCTGTGCAGAAACGGTCGGCGAGGCCCACGAAGGGCGGGCCCAAAGAGTTAGCGGAGAAGACGGCGGCCTGAGAGATGATAGTGGGACCCGCCCAGCCGGTTTTACCATTGTACCCCTGGGGGTAGGCCTATATAAACCCCCCAGGGCACCCATGCAAACGGTTCGAATCCATTAGCACTAGACCAGATCACATAGGAAGGAGAGAGCTAGCCTTGCCTTCTCCTACCTCCAGAATACAGCTCAAGGAGCAACCTTGTACTCACTTTGCCTTAGTGATCATGCGGAGACCCCGCAGAGCAGCAGTAGGGGTGTTATCTCCTTGTAGAGCCCTGAAGTTGGGTAAGATCCGCCGGCGAGCACGTCTTTGCCTCATCCCGTTTCCAGGCACCGGCGACGTTCTACTCGCCCCCACCATGATAAGCCATCCTTTGGCATATGTCGCACCCAACCCCCGACAAAGAAGGGAAGGACCCTCCCTCCGAACCACTCCACAACAGCCGCCTACAGCGACGAGGAGTGGTTGCCCAGGGACAAGCCCCTGGCAAAGTTGTAAGTATCCGGACACTACAATACATCCAGTATGTTTTGATTTATTGCTTCTTATCATGTTAAATATGGTCGTGCAGTCCGTCCAAAGCCCACCTCGACGTATCCTCCTTAGATGGGTCTTTGGGCCAGTCGGCAATGAACAATGATTCACTCCCGACGGCCACCACCCCTCGGCCTGCGGATGGCAGCGAGGTGTTGTCTCAGAGGATACCGGACCAGGGGGAGGCAGTTCTAGAGATGCCCCAAGGAGAAACCCCGGCCGCCAGGGACATGGGAGGGAAGGCCCCCATGGATTCTGATGATGGGGGCCAAAACAAGTCTGGCCCCCAGCCAGATACAGCTTCGGAACCTCCATTGGTTCCGGATTCAGGTAGGCAGCCCCTCACTAAGGAGGGCGAGCTGCCTGTGCCAATGACCTCTGTCCATCCAGAGGCATCGGAAAATCTGCTGGAAGTGCTTCACGGCCCTTCCATTGACGAAGAATACCGCACCGTCATGAGTGCGGTGATTGAGAAGGTCCGGTCCGCCAAAAGCGGATTGACCGAAGCCTGCGTCAGCCGCCTAACAGGCTTCGAGGTAAGTAGTAAATTTATAAGAAAATATCACAATATAGACAGTAGCCCCTGATGCTCTGTTTGGTGTTCGGAAGAAAGGCCGAATAGAGGATCAAATAACCTCCAAAGGAGTCTAACAGGATGTGTCTATGTGAATAAGCAGGCGTCGCTGCTGGCCGCTGCCACCTGTACAACGGAGGTCTCCGGACTGACGCGGGACCTAGAGCAGACCGAAGGAGAGCTCGACCTCGTGAGGAGGCAGCTCGAGGAGAACAAAGGTGCATAATACCCCGTCTGTATATTGATAAAGAAAGAATGGTTTTAGTTCACAGAAGCATTATGAATTTTTATAGGGGCCACGACCGAAGTGGCGGCCCTAAAAAAGACGCTAACCGAGGCCGAAGACAAAGCGGCCAAGGAGTGCGCCGAGTGCGAGAAGCAAGAGGCCCGAGTCGGCGAGGTCCAACAAGAGCTCCAGGATTTCATCAAGAAATACGAGTCCTTGGAGCGTGACTC
Organism: Aegilops speltoides; assembly: GCA_021437245.1. Classification (NCBI taxonomy): domain Eukaryota; kingdom Viridiplantae; phylum Streptophyta; class Magnoliopsida; order Poales; family Poaceae; genus Aegilops; species Aegilops speltoides. The sequence continues at coordinate 415,952,334 of CM038142.1, read as the reverse complement.
TAAGACGCAGGAGTCCGAGCTTGCGAAGGCCCTCCAGAGTGCACAAGATGCCAAGGCCGAAGCCCAAAAGGCCCTCCAAGAGATGCAGGCGGTCAAGAAGATAGAGGCAGGTAAGGAATTCATTATGCAAAGCAAGCATGTGAAGGAGACTTTCCTTTTACTTACCCGAATTAGGAGCTCTCTAGGGGCGTTTGCAGATCTGCCGAGCAGCATATCGGATGCTACAGAGTTCTACTGGGCCGAAGAAGGGAGCTCGATGGAGAAGCTGTTCTGGTCTCAATATACTGGGACCGAACATCCGATGCCCTTGAGCGACCAGCTGAAGCAACTGGTCAAACTCCACAAGGCGGCCGAACTGGCCATGAAGGATCTCATAGTCCGGATGTGGCCTGGCGAGCCCCTGCCCAGCAGCTACTTCGGCCTGGTAAAACGGCTTGTGAATGCATGTCCGCGGTTTGAAGCCATTAAGCGGTCAGTCTGCATTGAAGGTGCATGCAGGGCCTTCGCCCGCGCGAAAGTGCACTAGGCGAAGATGGATGCTGAGAAGCTGGTCATAGAGGGGCCGCCGGAGGGCAAGGAGCATTGCCACCCCGAAAAGTATTATGACAGTGTCCTGAAGGGTGCCCGCCTTGTGGCGGAGGAATGTGCTAAGGATGTAATATTTGAATGAATGTACTCATGTGATCATGTAATGTGAAAACGAGTTCATGTGCACTATATAACGCTTGTTGATTTAAAATCTTACCTTCTATGCGGCCGTTTATAAAATCTGACAGTTGGCCAGTCGTCGGCTTCTACCCCCATGTAACTAGTACCGGGGTGTTCGGGGTAAATCTAAACACTCTTCATCCGAATATTTGGTCCTTTAAGGAGGTGTTTAGTGCAGCGGACAAGGCAATCGGACTATACAGCTTTATCACTCTCACTTAGCCATATAAGTCTACAATTTTAAATTTTGGCGAAGCCCCTAGTATTCGTAAGGCCGAACTTGGGGCGCTATGCACACCTAAATCAGACAAGTCCGATTCCTCGCCCGAAGCGAAAAAAACCTTTAAGGATTTGAGACCTCTCGAATAGCGACCAACTCTCGCCTCATCATGACAGTCAGTTTTCGGCTTTTCTACTGAGGTGCTCGTCCGGAAGAACCAGGACACAATCGCAGCAGTTCTCCCTATGCTACCTTAGCCGATATAGCAGAACGTAAGGTACCAAAACATGGGAGCCGGGCAAACCCAACTATTGACCCAAGACATGATTCGGAGCTGATGCATATAATGCTATAAGTTCGGGGTGCCGCACTGTCGAAAGTGTTCGGACTTTTCTTGCCGTGTAATGGGGTACACTGAAGCCCCTGGCGAGCCGGACGTACGAAAATGTACGGGTGAAATTTGTAATAAATAAGCATTAAAGGAAAAGGAGAAAGAAATGTAATAGTAAGCTGACGCTGTACATTATTTTCCATTGTTATTTGAATAATACGTCAAAGCGTATGTGTACAAGTAGTGCGATAAGCGGAACAGGACTATTTGACATGCCCTGACCAAGAGCGAGCTGCGTGCGGGTATGTAAAATAGGTATAACGATCGTTATCAGAGACCACCTGGGGATACCCTTGTACGCAAAAGCTTCTTGTCTCCTTGGTTTTTCCATCCCGTTATGGGTCCGATAGTCAAATTTATCGGAAGAGCCTCCTAAAGATAGGGACCTGAAAAGAAAAAGTTGTAAAGATATACGGATCCTGGGGTGGTTGAGCCGCATTGTGGACCGTGTCATAGCCGTGCCTCCGCCTATGCCCATGGTATTTTGAGTGCGTAATTATGTACGCGCGGCACAAATTTCGCCGCTTGGCTGGGACTAGGATGGAGGCCGAATTGCTAGGCGAGCTCTGGTCGTGCCGGACGATCCTGTTGCAGGGTACTCCGGACTCTCTTGACGGTGTCCGGGGGCTTTATCGCCGAGTTGGCGGTCTGCCTAAGAAGGCTGTTTTGTACTTCTGTTGTGAGGGCCGCAGTGTGCTCCTCCATACAGAGCGAGCGCTCTGTGTTTCCACTAACTGTTATCACCCCGCGAGGTCCTGGCATTTTGAGCTTGAGGTATGCATAATGCAGCACCGCACTGTATCTTGCAAATGCAGTTTGTCCGAGCAGCGCGTGAGGGGACGATATCGAAGATTAACTCTTCGCTTCAGAAGTTGTCCGGAGATCCGAAGACCACTTCCAGTGTGATTGAGCCCATGCAACATGCCTCTACACCTAGTATGACACCTTTAAAGGTGGTTTTTTGTGGGTTTGATCCTTGAGGGGTTGATGCCCATTTTATGCCTTTGATCCCGATATAGCAGGTTCAGGCTGCTGTCACCGTCCATAAGGACTCGTGTGAGATGGAATCCGTCAATGATGGGGTCGAGGACCAACGCGGCCGAACCGCTATGATGGATACTGGTAGGATGGTCCCTGCGATCGAAAGTGATCGGATAAGAACACCATGGGTTGAACTTTGGGGCGACTGGTGTCAGCGTTCTGGGAACGGGGGTCCCCAGACTTGCCTGCCTACGGCCTGCGGCGTGGCTCAAAGGAGGCCCAGCATAGCCCATCTTCATCAACACAAACTCAAGACCCTCGCGAGGGGCAAGATTGCAGGCGGACAACAAGGAGCTTACTCAGCACGGCCTCGTCAGCTGGCTCACGAGGAGGTGTAGAGTTCAAGGTGGGTACCTGCAAGGTGCCCATGACATAAGCCATGACGCACCGGGGGCGCCATCGGGCGCCAGCCCAAGAAGATGTCCTCCTTTCCCCTTTGGTGCAAAGGGGGCAAGCGCAGGCGAGGGCATCAAGCAAAGGCATCCATTTCGGTGCAACGAGACCAAGACCAGCCCAACGGCAGGGAAGAAGTCATTGTGGAGCCCAAGCATGCGTCATGACCAGAGCCTTTGACAGGCGAGGACCAACTTTAGTCAGGATAAGTGTACCCGCTGTTCCCCTTCAAAATGGCCAATTGTTGGCGCCCTTCCCGCTCAATATTTGGGAAGAGGCCCAGGGCCTTTGCCTATAAATAGGACTAGCCACCCCCGGGTAGAGACATCTAGAGACCAGATCGGGAATCCAGGAGCCAGAACCGAGTAGCACCAGCCAAGAGCAGACCCTCGTGAGGCTGTTTTGCCTTGTATTGTTCATCATCAGCCCAAGAGGCAATCCACCACACCACACACTGGAGTAGGGCATTACACCGCAATGGTGGCCTGAACCAGTATAAATCTTGTGTCTCTTGTGTTGTTCTATTTGGTAGTTTAGATCCTAGCAATTCGGCGAGGAATAGGCAGACAGAGGGTGGAATCTCCACGCGCACCCCAGAGTTCGAACCTCAAGGGTCTGCCGGAACCCGAAATCCGACATTTGGCGTGCCAGGTAGGGGTGTGCTGGAATTTGCCTTCTGTCGTCTCGTTCTTCTCCGACCATCGCATCCATGTCTGACGCTCGTCGGGCTCGCGCCGAGCGCCGAGCCGCCCTTGCTTCCCACGTCGCCCAGATGGCTCCCGTCGGCGGGCGCCCTCGCCATCCCCCGTCACCCGCCGTCAACGCCGCCATCGGCCCGGCGGGGAATGAACACCAGGCGTTGTCTCAGCATCCATCCATGAGGCGGGACGACCACACTGCCACACCCTTGCTCACCCCCACTGGTTCTTCGTCATGCGCGCCCCGCGCGGCCATGGAGGCCCGAGCTGTGCTCATCGCGGCAAACGAGCTCCTGCGCTACCGCCCCATCGACGACGTCTATGAAGAGTGGCTCGACCGAGTCGCCGAACTCGTCCGCGCCGCCAGGGGCTCCCCCCCGCCGTCCTTCTCGCTGAACCGCGCCCCGCCCTGCGCGGGCAATGAAGCTCCTGGGGCGCCTCAGCCGCCTCCTCCTCAAGAAGGCACCCTGGCCCCAAGGCGCGCGGTCCCTTGATGGATCCCGCTCCGTCAGGCGCCAGCGCGGAAGGAGCAGAGCTGCCAAGAAGTCCCTCGCCCCCGAGAAGCTGCCCGAGCGCTCCCTGCTCCAGCACGTCATGACCCTGCGCTGCCCCCAACCACGGCGCATGGGGACCCGCAGGACCAAGCTCTCCGTCGCCCCAGGCCTCCTGTGGCCACAGCAGGCTGCCGCGCCTTCACCTCCGAGCTACGCAGCGTCGCATGGCCCGGCAAGTTCAAGCCAGACCTGCCTCCTCGCTACGACGGCACGGCTGACCCTGCAGAGTTCCTCCAGCTTTATGAGTTGGGCATCGAGGCTGCCAACGGAGACGAAAAGGTAATGGCAAACTGGTTTCCCGTGGCGCTCAAGGACGGACCTGGCTCCTGAATCTGGCCCCAGGCACGATCTCCTCCTGGGACGAGATGCACACCCGCTTCATCGCCAACTTCCAGCGTACCCGCGACCGGCCACCCGCCGTGAGCGACATGCGCCTTATCAAGCAGCAACCAGGGGAAACCCTGTAGAAGTACATCCAGCGCTTCAACAACACGCGCCTTAAGATCCCCAGGGTGACGGAGGAGGCCATCATCTCAGCTTTCTCCGATGGTGTGCGCGACGTCAAGATGAAGGAGGAGCTGACGATGCATGAAGACCTGTGCATCTCCTTGGAGCTGTTCAACTTGGCGACCAAGGGCGCCAGGGCTGAGGAGGGACGCTCCTCCTCGAGCTGCTCGCCGACCTGTAAGAGAAGAAGCCCAAGGCCAAGGACGTGAAGCGCAAGGGGGCTGCCGTACTTGCGGCAGAGCCATACACAAAGCGGGGCAGAGATCAGCCCGAATCCTCCAAGGGCAGTCGGTACTGCGTGTACCACGACCTCCACACCCACAAGACCAATGAATGCCAAGAGCTCCGGGCCGTGCGTGAAGGAAGGGTCGGTAGACGTCCCGACCGCAGTGACCAGGGCTACGGTCGAGGAGGAGGAAGGAACGCAGGGCGCTGGGAAGACCGCGGCCCGCGCCAAGGGTGGTGCGACCAACCTCGCGAGGATCGCTGGCAGGACCCGCCCTGCGAGGGAGGCTGGAGGGATCAGCCTCGCGAGGATCACCCGCAAGGGAACGCAGGCCTCCCCCCGCTACCGCCGCAGCCAAGGAGAAATGAAGACCGTCATCAGGACGAGGGAGCTGGGGGCTTCTAGGAACCACGTGCGATCGCCTGCATCCTGGGTGGAGCTCAAGCCCCAGCCTCTCAACGCATCTTCAAGCAGTTCGCTCGTGAAGTGAATGCAGTCCTCCCCAAGCTCGAGGCCACACGCCCTCTCAGGTGGTCGGCATGCGCCATTACGTTCAGCTCAGCGGATCAGCTCAAGTGCGCGGCCACAGCCGGAGTCCTCCCGATGCTTTGTTCCCCAATCATCAGCAACGTGCTAGTCACCAGGACCCTCATCGACGGCGGAGCAGGGCTCAATGTCCTGTCCGTGGAAACGTTCAACAATCTCCAAGTGCCCTACAGTCAGCTTCATCCGACCAAGCCCTTCTCCGAAGTCACCGACGGCTCCACGGTCCCGATTGGGCAGGTCCACCTTCCTGTCACCTTCGGGGCACGCGACAACTACCGCACCGAGCTCATCGACTTCGACGTCGCCCACATTTGCCTGCCATACAACGCCATCCTCGGGTACCCAGCACTGGCCAAGTTCATGGCCGTGACTCACCATGGCTACAACGTCCTCAAGATGCCAGGAAGTGGCGGGGTCATCACGGTGCCCTGCGAAGAGAGAGACGCAGTGTGCTCCCTGGAGCGAGCCTTTCAGGCCGCATCGCTGGAAGACCTGGACCGCGGAAGCAGGAGGCTTCCCGAGACCGCCCCCAAGAAGAAGGCATCGTTAGGCCCGGCCCCTTAGGAGGCAGGCCCCTCAGGGCCCACGCCTGCTCAGGGGGAACCTCCTTCCATTGCATAGGAAAGCGCGCCCGGCGCCCTCCTCGGGCAGGGCTCGGGGGCTCTCCCCTGGAGGGCCGCCGACCTTGCCAAAGTCATGAGGGAGGCGCTTGGGCACCACGTGGAGGCGTGTTTTGAAGCACGTTTCCCTCAAGAAGGAGCAAGGCAAGGAGGGCCCAACTCTCAGGAGTTCGTCAGCAAGGCCATTCAGGAGCTACAGGAGTCAAGGGTCATGAGAGGCAGCCGCCGCTCACTCGCTGTGGCCCCCCATCCAGGCGAGGATGGTGGGTTGTGCGTCTGCATCGACATACCGGGGCTCAACCGAGCCGCGTCTCAGGAGCGCCTCTGGCCCTCGCGAGTGGGACGCTGCAAGGGTCCGCCCCACAGCTACGTTCGCATGCCTTATGGCTTGCCGAACGCGGCTGCTGCACACCAGCGCCTCATGAGAGCTATCCTGGAGGCTCAAGAGGTCAGGCGTTCCGCGGCCCTGGTGGAGATGGAGATGGCCCGTGAGGAGCCGCCGTCGCCTCCGGAGCCTCCCGAGGCCCCTGGGCCTGGGGGCTCGTGAGGATCGGCTCCCGCAGCCCACCGAGTCTACTACACCAACACCCCTTCGTCTCCAACATCATCAGGTGACAACTTACAAGTTTCATTTCTGGCTGGGAGCGCCTAGAGGGCCGCATTATTCCCAGGCCACATGGGTCCGTTCCTGCGGCATGTATCCCTTTTGTTTCATGTTCTTAGCTTACCTTATTGGGGGCGCCCCTCGGGCTGCATCATCCCCATGTCGCTCGGGCCTGACCCAGCGGCATGTACCCTTCTTGTGTTTATCTTAGGGCTATGCTTTTAACCCACCATGCTTGTTATTTGGTGCCTTTTTCTCTTGGGTGTCGGAATCTTGGGCGTTAAAGGGGGTGCCTGAGCATCGCGACTCAGGGCTCCTACCGGCTCTCCGGCCCTCACCCTCTGGTCTTGTCCACGGCATCGCGACCTCGCATGCCAGCGACGACTGAGACCAGCTCGAGAGCCGGGACCCGAGGACGTAGAGTTTCGACGTCTAACCTAGCTTGCGCGTTAAAGGGGGGGTGCCTGAGCATCGCGACTCAGGGCTCCTACCGGCTCTCCGGCCCTCACCCTCTGGTCTTGTCCACGACATCGCGACCTGGCATGCCAGCGACGGCTGAGACTAGCCCGAGAGCTGGGACCCGAGGACGTAGAGTTTTGACATCTAACCCAGCTTGCGCGTTAAAGGGGGGGTGCCTGAGCATCGCGACTCAGGGCTCCTACCGGCTCTCCGGCCCTCACCCTCTGGTCTTGTCCACGGCATCGCGACCTGGCATGCCAGCGACAGCTGAGACCAGCCCGAGAGCCGAGACCCGAGGACGTAGAGCACCGGCATCTGGCCAAATTTGCAGGAACACACTCCAAGATAAGGCCCAGAGCTAGGCGCAACCTGCCTTGAGGTAGGGCCCCGTGAGTCCCGCGCTGTACACCTCGTCAAGCCCTACCGTGCCAGCCACGTGTCGCAGGGGCTGATCACGCTGGGGCTCCTCCCGAGGGGAGCCCCTCCCACGCACTGGAAGCACCATGCTCCGCTACTGGCCGAGGACACCGCCGAGGAGCGGCTATGCCCAGACGCATACGGAAGCGCTATGCTCGCGCGCTGGTGATAAACAATCGAGGTGGCCCCAGGCCGCATCAACCTCGTGGAGCCCGGAGCTCGGTGTCCGCCTCATCGCAACGCCTCCTCGGGAGTGCCGCGCTGGCGGGCTGGGCACGGGCTGCGCCTGGTCACGCCTGAGGCACGCCACTGGCCAGCCCCGGGCCTGGTTCATCGTGACGCCTCCCCGAGCGGAGCCAAGGTACGAAGGCCGCTTGAGCGTCAAGGGGACTCTGAGCATCGCGACTCAGAGCCTAACTGGTCACGTAGCCCTCACTCCTTAGTTCCGAAGGCTAACGGCGGTTGAGGTATGCGCGGGGCCGGGCTCTACAGACGTAGAACGGCACATCCACCCACACCTCACCTCCCTACTTGCTGTTCGAGCGCCAAGGGGGACTCCTGAGCATCGCGACTCAGAGCTTAACTTGTCACGTAGCCCTCACTCCTTGGTCCCGCCCTAGTTTCCGGTCGGGGCTAATGGCGGCCGAGATCTTGTGAGGGCAGGCTCACGGCAGAGAGCATAAGCAAGTAGGAAGGAATAGCGCAAATTTCAGGGAATTCAAAAGCAAATATTACAGTCCATACTGTTATCACATCATCAAACACAAGTTTTAACGCCTTCCCGAGGCATGGTACATGCGCAGGAATTAAAAACAGGACGGGAGCCACGACGGAGTCACTTGCCGGCGGTGGAGCTGCGCGGAGCAGGTTCGCCTTGTGGAGCAGCAGGTGGGGCAGCGCCCACTTCGCTTGGTGTCAAGGTCTGAACTTCCCAGCAGGCCTCCGCACAACCCTTCATGGCCTCGGTAGCGGCAGTGGCACGCTCGCCGCTCGCTGGCTCCAACAGGCTGTCGAGGTCGATGTTGGGGTCAACAAGATAGATGTGGGTGAAGACCCATGTCAGCACTGCAGAAGACAAGACGCGTGCCTCGGCCTCGGCCGTAGGGCCAAGGCCAAGGGTGACATCTTCAAGGGTGCGAACCAGGAAGGGAAGCAGCTTGGCGGGGCCATCCTCCTCGCCGGCCAGCGGGCTCTCAAGGCCGCTATCATAAAGCGTCTTTGAAAGTGCAACTAATCCCCGGGTGGTTTTGGTAATTAATAACAACATATATATCATTGAACTAATAGTTACTTGAGAATCATTTCAGAAAGTTCAGTGATATGGGTATGGCAAGGACTGAAGAAGTGGACCCCTCAAGATGCTAAGGCAAGCATTGGCAAAAGCTCAAGACTCCATTTTTGGTTTAGTGATCCAAGATCACATTGAGTCCATAGGAAAAGCCAATACTATTAAAAGGGGATGAGGTTATGATGATGATCTGGTTGCTCAAGTGCTTAGTGATACATCTCCTAAAATATCAGCAACTTTCACCGCCATATACACTCATAAGTAGTCTCGGTCCCACCGATATTCCAAACTCACCACACCGAGATGAACCACCTCAGCCATAAGCCAAACCCTAGCAAACTCGGATTTTCCGATTCGAACTCGGTCTCACGAAAAATGAGTTGCCAAGCTTCAGTAACCTTCGTCATCAAATCGGTGTCACCGAGATGATGAAGTCGGTCCCACCGAATTGGCATGCTCTTGTCATTGCACGAATCGGACTCACCGAGATTGTATTTTCGGTCCCACGAAAATCCCAACGTTCACATTATTTGAACTATCGGTCTCACCGAGTTGTCAACTTCGGTCCCACCGAGATTGGTCAAATGTGTGTAACGGTTGGATTTTGTGTGGAGGCTATAAATACCCTCCACCCCTCTTCATTCGGGAGAGAGCCATCGTAAAGAACTACCACTCCTACCTTACATTTCGAGAAGAGAACTACCTACCCTTGTGTTGAGATCAAGTTGCTCCACTCCCACCATATGAAGCTTGATCTCTAGCCTTCCCAAGTTGCTTTCCACTCAATCCTTTCTTCCACCACAGCCAAATCGGTGAGGAGAGTTGAGTGTTGGGGAGATTATCATTTGAAGCACAAGAGCAAGGAGTTCATCATCATCTACAACATCTATTACCTTTTGGAGGTGGTGCCTCCTAGATTGGTTAGGTGTCGCTTGGGAGCCTCCGTCGAGATGTGGAGTTGAACCAAGAAGTTTGTAAGGGCAAGGAGATCGCCTACTTCGTGAAGATCTACCCGAGTAAGGCTAGCCCTCCGTGGGCGTGAGCCATGATGGAATAGACAAGGTTGCTTCTTCGTGGACCCTTCGTGGGTGGAGCCCTCCGTGGACTCTCATGGCCGTTACCCTCCGTGGGTTGAAGTCTCCATCAACGTGGAAGTACGATAGCACCACCTATCGGAACCACGAGAAAAATCACCGCGTCTCCAAAATTGCGTTTGCTCTTCTCCACCTCTCTTTACTACATGTGCAATTTACTTTCCGCTGCCTATACTCTAGAATTGCATGTGTAGGGTGATACTTGACTTGATCATAATTGTGAATCTGCCAAAACTGTTCTTTGTCAAAAGGCAGAATTTTTATATTGTCAAGTAGTCTAATCACCCCCTCTAGACATACTTTCGATCCTACAAGTGGTATCAGAGCTTTGGTCTCCATTGTATTGGTTTCCATTGCATTGGACTCCATAAGCTTGGTTTCACAACCTAGGAGAGTATGGCGTCTAGTGAGGGTAATTTTCAGAGAGGTCCTTACTTTGATGGTACAAATTTTGCTAGTTGGAAGCATAAAATGAAAATGCATATTCTTGGTCATAACCCAGCCGCATGGGGCATTATTTGTGTTGGTATGCAAGGTGAATTCTTGAGGAAGGAAAAGTTCCGGATCGTGGGTTACAACGGAAGAATTGCGGATGTTGCAAAACAATGCTCAAGCTTGTGACATTCTCTTCAATGCCTTGTGTCCCGAGGAGTTCAACAAAATCAGCCGCCTTGAGAATGCAAAAGAGATTTGGGATACTTTGGTTGAAATGCACGAAGGTACCGAGTCCGTGAAGGAATCAAAGCTAGATATTCTTCAAGGTCAACTTGACAAGTTCAAGATGAAGGATGGTGAAGGAGTCGCTGAAATGTACTCTAGGCTTGCTCTCATCACAAATGAGATTGCCGGCTTAGGAAGCGAAGAAATGACCGATCGATTCATCATCAAGAAGATTCTCGAGCTTTGGATGGAAAGTATGACACCATGTGCACTTTGATCCAAATGATGCCAAACTACAAGAATCTCAAGCCAACCAAGTCATTGGAAGAATTGTTGCTCATGAGATGACACTTAAGGATAAGGAAGAGCTTCACAACAAGTCAAGTGGTGCTTACAAAGCTACAAGTGATGCTCCCACAACCTCAAGTGACAAGTTAGTTTCCAATGAAGAGATAAGCCTAATGGTCAAGAACTTCAACAAATTCTACAAGAATAGAGGCAAAGAGAGAAGCTCAAAGTCTAGATCATATGATGAAAAGAGATCTTCTAGTCGTGATCGAAGCTGCTACAATTGTGGAAGACCGGACACTACTCAAATGAGTGTACGGCTCCCCACAAGAGAAGAGAAGAATCTCCAAGAAGAAGAAGCTCAAGAGATGAGTCACCTCGGAAAGAGAGAAGGAGCAGAGATGATCGTTATGAGCGAAGACCCTCTCGGAGAAGCAAGGATTAGGAGAGGAAAGACAAGTCATCAAGGAGCTACACAAGAAGAAAACATCAAGCTCATGTAGGTGAATGGGTCTCCGGCCCGACTCGACAATCAATCCGAAGGAAGCTATCACTCCAACTCCGACTACAGTCAAGATGAAGGTGTTGCGGTCTTGCTCTCAGATCCTCCAACTCCAACTCCTACGACTTATTTGATTCACCAAATGAGGGAATTGGAAGATGCTTCATGGCTAAAGGCCCCAAGGTATCACACCCTGAATTCATTGACTTTGATAGTGATGAGGATGACTTGCTTGGTGAAGATGAGCTCTTGCATGATAAAACCAGTGAGCCTAGTAACGATGAACATGCTAGTAGTCTTTATAGTCGAGAAAGAGTGAATGACAATGCTATGAAGGAGATTGAGCGTCTAACTAAAGAACTAAACACTCTTAAGTTAGCTCATGAAACAACTCAAGAAGATCATAGAGAGCTCCTAAGATCTCATGAGAAGCTACGCTTCGAGAAGCTCACTCTAGAGCAAGAACATGAGTTTCTAAAAGCAATCAATGACGATCTTCGAAAGAAGAGTTCTTCATATCTTGCCAAACGACTTCTCTTGTCTAATTTCTTGCCACCCATTAAGACTAAGCATGACAAGCATAAGAAAAATTCTTTCTCTAGTAGTAACAATAACCATGCTAAATCCAATGTTGTTGCTTCTAGTAGTTCTCTTGATTCCACTAACAATGTTTCAAGCCAAGTTACACTTGAGCAAGAAAACAGTTTATTGAAAGGGATCATAGAGAAAGGTGTCTACAAGAGCCTTGCCGGGAGCAAGAACTTTGAGGAAATTGTTCGCAAGCAAGGAAGGCACCGGAAGAATCAAGGAATTGGTTTTGAGCGAAAGTTCAACGCCGAAGGTGTTGAATGGGAAGAAGGTCAATATCCTACTCCACATTTTGTTCCTCAAAAGGAGAAGTATGATCCTACTTCTTCCAATGTGGAACAAGCTCAAGATGACCTTCCACCACAAGACCACAAGCTAAAAGGCAAGGACAAGCTTCAAGAGGAGATTGATGCATTTGTTGAAGCACCTCAAGCCATGGTCAAGTGGGTTCCCAAGGAAACGACAAGTTCTACTTCGTCAAGCTCAACTACAACCCCAAGGATTCCCATCAAGATGATGTGGATCCCGAAGAAGAAGAACTAGAAAGTAGGTGACTCCACCAACATACTTCACTCACATTCATTTTGGCAAAAACTTGTGCAATCAACTTCCACATCGTGCACTAGTTCATGGAGTCACAAACCCTCTTGTTGGTAAGTCAAGGGACAAGGTAATCATTGCTTTCATGGACATCATCTATTGTGAACTTCAATCTATGTCCATGGATATCCTTGTTTGTTCCTTGTGGGACTAACCCATGTAGGTATTGAAAGTGCCCGAATCCAAAGGATAGCTCCCAACTCTTGATGATCTCCATCAACATTGAGCATCAACATCTTCAACATCTACATGAAGTCTTCTCGACAACCCAAGGTTAGTTTGACCCTTTAAAAGGGTTCTCACATCTAGGGGAGCTTTGCTCTAAAAATTGAGCTAAAGCATCTTCAAATGATGTGAACACATCAATGCTTTATGTAAAAGTGGTAACCCCACTTGTGCTTAAACGATGAGTATGACCTATGATCAAATGTTCTCATTTGGCTCCTAAGTCAATATACTCATATAAAGATGACCTAGTCATCGACAAATTGTGTGTTAGTAGCTAGAGTTTTGATTGTGCATGTTTGACACATATTTCATTTGCTATCTTATTGTGTGAGCATGTTGGATGCATGATTTTGTCCATTCGAGGACATCCATTTGTTGTTTTAGTCGTTTTGATTTTTTCGACCAAATGGATGGACAAGAATGCCTAAGTACCTCCCCTAGCTATCTATGCTTTCTTGTCTCAAATTCTATTCATGCTTACATCACAAATTTTGAACAAGTCATTTTGGACCCTCGGGTGAGGAGCACTTGAGCCACCGATCCGTCAAGGGCTAACTTCCAAAACCTTCTAATTGATTTCGGTCGGACCAACTCACTCAAACTCGGTCGAACCGAAAGCATTTAGATCGATCTAGGTTTTCATCTCGGTGAAACCGAGTTGTGATTTTCGGCGTGATCAAGTGCATAACGCCTAGCAGTTATCCATCTCGGTGCCACCGAGTTTTACAACTCGGTCCCACCGACAGCAAAGGGGTATATATACTCCGAGGGCCGCGCGCGTTGATTTCTCCTTCAAACGTTTCGCCCCCACACCCCTTGCTGCCGTCGCCTTGGTCTCCGGATCGTCGCCGTCATCGCCTGTGCGCCCTCGCTGCAGGTCTCCGTCGCCGTCAACGGACATCTCCTCCGAGCCGTTGCCGCCGTAGAAAAACTCCACCAAGTTAGGGTGAGTTTTGATCCCACTCGTGCTCCCATCTCCGATTCAATGCACGTTTGGATTGCCTAGTATCTTGCCACGATTGAAATCCTCCTGTACACCAGATTGGTTCGTTTGAACTAAAATCGAGTAAAAGTTTTAGGGTTAGGTTTCCGCCGAACACATCTCGGTGAGACCGATTTTATAGTTTCGGTATGACCGATTTGGCCTATGGTCATTGCACTGCACCCTTCGGTCCAACCGAGTTGTGCAAATCGGTGTGACCGAAATGAAAATTCTGTGAAACCCTAGTGTTTTCGGCAGGACCGAAACCCACTTCGGTCAAACCGAAAGTGGTGTGAAAGCTCTGTTTAACACTTCGGATTCACGAACCTTAAACTCGGTCTCGACCAAACGTCTTTCGTGAAAACTTAATACTATAATTTTAACTCATTTGTTTGCAAAACTTCTGCATTTTGTGATGACTCTTCTTCTCTCGCCTACACCTTATCTATTCACGGAGTTGTCGGCCATGTCGGATGCCGGTGGCAATGTAACAGGTCGAGACACCCATTACAGATATTCCGAGGCGGGCACTAGTCCCGATCCTAGCAGCTCATCGATGATGGTGAGAGGAGTACACCAAGTGGTTTGCCTCCTGCAGCCACCGAGAGCCGAAAGAAGAGGAACTCAGATGATGAGGACTCAGATTTTGTTGTTGAGGAAGAGGTGACCTCAAAGCCTAAGAGGAAGGTTGTTGCCAAAGAGCAACAAGGTCAACAAACTAAGAAGGGCACCAGCAAAGTCAAGCAGTCAACTGTTGCCAAGAAGCTGAATTTGGGAGAGGCAGCTGCAAGCAAAGTGAAGAAAACCTCCAAGAGAAAGAGATTAGTGCATGAAGATGCAGCAGCAGAAGATGAGGATGAGGAAGCACCCCAGCCTCCTCCTCAAAAGCCAAAGCTGACAAGGAAGCAGCAGCATCAGCAGCAACTAAACCAAAGAGTTTCGGAGAGCAGATTCTTGAAGCTACCCAAAGGATTGAACAACGCCTGGCCAGCATTGTACAGTCTCAGGAGAGCTTAGAGAGGATTGTTGATGACAAGATCCACGCTCTGGATGTGAAGCTGACTGAAGTGCAAGTGACTATCAACAAGCTTGAGGCAGACATTGAGGAAGCAAAGCAGGAGAAGGAAGAGCTTATGCGTGAGATGCAGGATGACTTAGTCCAGATGCTTATCAGCAGATCGCTCCGGTTCCCACAGGACCTCGATCAGCTGCTATTCCAATGGATCGACACCAGGACTACAGCTTCAAGACCTCCCACAGTTCAGAAGATTACTCCAACTCCAGCTCCAAAGTGACCACTCCTCCAAAGACAGACATCAAGCTGAAGTCTTCGCCGATCTTTGTCATATCCACTCCGACATCAACCCAGACGGAGCCGCCAGCAGAGTCCCAGTGGACGCTTAGCTCATGCTTTTTGAACTTTTTGGTAACTTGTTGCCAAAGGGGGAGAAATTGTATAGATCATAGGACTTCGAGAGAGAGAGTGCTGTTGTCGCTTTTGCTCTTTCGTTCTTTTGCGGTTTCTTTGAGATACTTCTTGTTTTCGAGACATTCAATGTGTTTGATACTACGTTTGATTCTACCTTAATGAGTGCTTGGTCGTACTATGCTTTAATGTGTGCTTAATGCTTATCATATGCCATTCCTATCTTGTATGACCATTTACTCATGTCTTGGTGATTGGGTGCATGCTGTTCATTCTTATCATTTTGTGCGCTCCACCAAGATGTATGTGACATGGAAGAGTGACCCATGATCCTAATTGATTGTGCATTTGCATTCAAACGCAAATCTTAAATAATGCACAAATTTAGGGGGAGCTCTTTCTTATCACATACTTCTCAAAGCGACGATATTATTCATTGATTATATCCTTTGTCGAAGCTTTGATCTATATGTTGTCATCAATTACCAAAAAGGGGGAGATTGGAAGTGCAACTAATCCCCGGGTGGTTTTGGTAATTAATAACAACATATATATCATTGAACTAATAGTTACTTGAGAATCATTTCAGAAAGTTCATTGATATGGGTATGGCAAGGATCAAGAAGTGGACCCTCAAAATGCTAAGGCAAGCATTGGCAAAAGCTCAAGACTCCATTTTTGGTTTAGTGATCCAAGATCACATTGAGTCCATAGGAAAAGCCAATACTATTAAAAGGGATGAGGTTATGATGATGATCTGGTTGCTCAAGTGCTTAGTGATACATCTCCTAAACTATCGGCAACTTTCACCGCCATATACACTCATAAGTAGTCTCGGTCCCACCAATATTCCAAACTCACCACACCGAGATGAACCACCTCAGCCATAAGCCAAACCCTAGCAAACTCGGATTTTCCGATTCGAACTCGGTCTCACCGAAAAATGAGTTGCCAAGCTTCAGAATTCGTCATCAAATCGGTGTCCCGAGATGATGAAGTCGGTCCCACCGAAATTGGCATGCTCTTGTCATTGCACGAATCGGACTCACCGAGATTGTATTTTCGGTCCCACCGAAAATCCCAACGTTCACATTATTTGAACTATCGGTCTCACCGAGTTGTCAACTTCGGTCCCACCGAGATTGGTCAAATGTGTGTAACGGTTGGATTTTGTGTGGAGGCTATAAATACCCCTCCACCCCTCTTCATTCATGGAGAGAGCCATCGAAAGAACTACCACTCCTACCTTACATTTATGAGAAGAGAACTACCTACCCTTGTGTTGAGATCAAGTTGCTCCACTCCCACCATATGAAGCTTGATCTCTAGCCTTCCCAAGTTGCTTTCCACTCAATCCTTTCTTCCACCACAGCCAAATCAGTGAGGAGAGTTGAGTGTTGGGGAGATTATCATTTGAAGCACAAGAGCAAGGAGTTCATCATCATCTACAACATCTATTACCTTTTGGAGGTGGTGCCTCCTAGATTGGTTAGGTGTCGCTTGGGAGCCTCCGTCGAGATGTGGAGTTGAACCAAGAAGTTTGTAAGGGCAAGGAGATCGCCTACTTCGTGAAGATCTACCCCGAGTAAGGCTAGCCCTCCGTGGGCGTGAGGCCATGATGGAATAGACAAGGTTGCTTCTTCGTGGACCCTTCGTGGGTGGAGCCCTCCGTGGACTCTCGGCCGTTACCCTCCGTGGGTTGAAGTCTCCATCAACGTGGAAGTACGATAGCACCACCTATCGGAACCACGAGAAAAATCACCGCGTCTCCAAAATTGCGTTTGCTCTTCTCCACCTCTCTTTACTACATGTGCAATTTACTTTCCGCTGCCTATACTCTAGAATTGCATGTGTAGGGTGATGCTTGACTTGATCATAATTGTGAATCTGCCAAAAACTGTTCTTTGTCAAAAGGCAGAATTTTTATATTGTCAAGTAGTCTAATCACCCCCTCTAGACATACTTTCGATCCTACAAGTGGTATCAGAGCTTTGGTCTCCATTGGATTGGTTTCCATTGCATTGGACTCCATAAGCTTGGTTTCACAACCTAGGAGAGTATGGCGTCTAGTGAGGGTAATTTTCAGAGAGGTCCTTACTTTGATGGTACAAATTTTGCTAGTTGGAAGCATAAAATGAAAATGCATATTCTTGGTCATAACCCAGCCGCATGGGGCATTATTTGTGTTGGTATGCAAGGTGAATTCTTGAGGAAGGAAAAGTTCGGATCGCGGGCTACAACGGAAGAATTGCGGATGTTGCAAAACAATGATCAAGCTTGTGACATTCTCTTCAATGCCTTGTGTCCTGAGGAGTTCAACAAAATCAGCCGTCTTGAGAATGCAAAAGAGATTTGGGATACTTTGGTGGAAATGCACGAAGGTACCGAGTCCGTGAAGGAATCAAAGCTAGATATTCTTCAAGGTCAACTTGACAAGTTCAAGATGAAGGATGGTGAAGGAGTCGCTGAAATGTACTCTAGGCTTGCTCTCATCACAAATGAGATTGCCGGCTTAGGAAGCGAAGAAATGACCGACCGATTCATCATCAAGAAGATTCTCAGAGCTTTGGATGGAAAGTATGACACCATGTGCACTTTGATCCAAATGATGCCAAACTACAAGAATCTCAAGCCAACCGAAGTCATTGGAAGAATTGTTGCTCATGAGATGACACTTAAGGATAAGGAAGAGCTTTACAACAAGTCAAGTGGTGCTTACAAAGCTACAAGTGATGCTCCCACAACCTCAAGTGACAAGCTAGTTTCCAATGAAGAGATAAGCCTAATGGTCAAGAACTTCAACAAATTCTACAAGAATAGAGGCAAAGAGAGAAGCTCAAAGTCTAGATCATATGATGAAAAGAGATCTTCTAGTCGTGATCGAAACTGCTACAATTGTGGAAGACCCGGACACTACTCAAATGAGTGTCTGCTCCCCACAAGAGAAGAGAAGAATCTCCAAGAAGAAGAAGCTCAAGAGATAAGTCACCTCGAAAGAGAGAAGGAGCAGAGATGATCGTTATGAGCGAAGACCCTCTCGGAGAAGCAAGGATTCGGAGAGGAAAGACAAGTCATCAAGGAGCTACACAAGAAGAAAACATCAAGCTCATGTAGGTGAATGGGTCTCCGGCTCCGACTCCGACAATCAATCCGAAGGAAGCTATCACTCCAACTCCGACTACAGTCAAGATGAAGGTGTTGCCGGTCTTGCTCTCGTATCCTCCAACTCCAACTCCTCGACTTATTTGATTCACCAAATGAGGGAATTGGAAGATGCTTCATGGCTAAAGGCCCCAAGGTATCACACCCTGAATTCATTGACTTCGATAGTGATGAGGATGACTTGCTTGGTGAAGATGAGCTCTTGCATGATAAAACCAGTGAGCCTAGTAACGATGAACATGCTAGTAGTCTTTATAGTCGAGAAGAGTCGAATGACAATGCTATGAAGGAGATTGAGCGTCTAACTAAAGAACTAAACACTCTTAAGTTAGCTCATGAAACAACTCAAGAAGATCATAGAGAGCTCCTAAGATCTCATGAGAAGCTACGCTTCGAGAAGCTCACTCTAGAGCAAGAACATGAGTTTCTAAAAGCAATCAATGACGATCTTCGAAAGAAGAGTTCTTCATATCTTTCCAAACGACTTCTCTTGTCTAACTTCTTGCCACCCATTAAGACTAAGCATGACAAGCATAAGAAAAATTCTTTCTCTAGTAGTAACAATAACCATGCTAAATCCAATGTTGTTTCTTCTAGTAGTTCTCTTGATTCCACTAACAATGTTTCAAGCCAAGTTACACTTGAGCAAGAAAATAGTTTATTGAAAGGGATCATAGAGAAAGGTGTCTACAAGAGCCTTGCCGGAAGCAAGAACTTTGAGGAAATTGTTCGCAAGCAAGGAAGGCACCGGAAGAATCAAGGAATTGGTTTTGAGCGAAAGTTCAACGCCGAAGGTGTTGAATGGGAAGAAGGTCAATATCCTACTCCACATTTTGTTCCTCAAAAGGAGAAGTATGATCCTACTTCTTCCAATGTGGAACAAGCTCAAGATGACCTTCCACCACAAGACCACAAGCTAAAAGGCAAGGACAAGCTTCAAGAGGAGATTGATGCATTTGTTGAAGCACCTCAAGCCATGGTCAAGTGGGTTCCCAAGGAAACGACAAGTTCTACTTCGTCAAGCTCAACTACAACCCCAAGGATTCCCATCAAGATGATGTGGATCCCGAAGAAGAAGAACTAGAAAGTTCTTGAGGGTGACTCCACCAACATACTTCACTCACATTCATTTTGGCAAAACTTGTGCAATCAACTTCCACATCGTGCACTAGTTCATGGAGTCACAAACCCTCTTGTTGGTAAGTCAAGGGACAAGGTAATCATTGCTTTCATGGACATCATCTATTGTGAACTTCAATCTATGTCCATGGATATCCTTGTTTGTTCCTTGTGGGACTAACCCATGTAGGTATTGAAAGTGCCCGAATCCAAAGGATAGCTCCCAACTCTTGATGATCTCCATCAACATTGAGCATCAACATCTTCAACATCTACATGAAGTCTTCTACGACAACCCAAGGTTAGTTTGACCCTTTAAAAGGGGTTCTCACATCTAGGGGGAGCTTTGCTCTAAAAATTGAGCTAAAGCATCTTCAAATGATGTGAACACATCAATGCTTTATGTAAAAGTGGTAACCCCACTTGTGCTTAAACGATGAGTATGACCTATGATCAAATGTTCTCATTTGGCTCCTAAGTCAATATACTCATATAAAGATGACCTAGTCATCGACAAATTGTGTGTTAGTAGCTAGAGTTTTGATTGTGCATGTTTGACACATATTTCATTTGCTATCTTATTGTGTGAGTATGTTGGATGCATAATTTTATCCATTCGAGGACATCCATTTGTTGTTTTAGTCGTTTTGATTTTTCTGACCAAATGGATGGACAAGAATGCCTAAGTACCTCCCCTAGCTATCTATGCTTTCTTGTCTCAAATTCTATTCATGCTTACATCACAATTTTTGAACAAGTCATTTTCGGACCCTCCGGGTGAGGAGCACTCGGAGCCACCGATCCGTCAAGGGCTAACTTCCAAAACCTTCTAATTGATTTCGGTCAGACCAACTCACTCAAACTCGGTCGAACCAAAAGCATTTAGACTGATCTAGGTTTTCATCTCGATGAAACCGAGTTGTGATTTTCGGCGTGACCGAAGTGCATAACTGCCTAGCAGTTATCCATCTCGGTGCCACCAAGTTTTACAACTCGGTCCCACCGACAGCAAAGGGGTATATATACTCCGAGGGCCGCGCGCGTTGATTTCTCCTTCAAACGTTTCGCCCCCACACCCCTTGCTGCCGTCGCCTTGGTCTCCGGATCGTCGCCGTCATCGCCTGTGCGCCCTTGCTGCAGGTCTCCGTCGCCGTCAACGGACATCTCCTCCGAGCCGTTGACGCCGTAGAAAAACTCCACCAAGTTAGGGTGAGTTTTGATCCCACTCGTGCTCCCATCTCCGATTCAATGCACGTTTGGATTGCCTAGTATCTTGCCACGATTGAAATCCTCCTGTACACCAGATTGGTTCGTTTGAACTAAAATCGAGTAAAAGTTTTAGGGTTAGGTTTCCGCCGAACACATCTCGGTGAGACCGATTTTATAGTTTCGGTATGACCGATTTGGCCTATGGTCATTGCACTGCACCCTTCGGTCCAACCGAGTTGTGCAAATCGGTGTGACCGAAATGAAAATTCTGTGAAACCCTAGTGTTTTCGGCAGGACCGAAACCCACTTCGGTCAAACCGAAAGTGATGTGAAAGCTCCTGTTTAACACTTCGGATTCACCGAACCTTAAACTCGGTCTGACCGAAACGTCTTCTGTGAAAACTTAATACTATAATTTTAACTCATTTGTTTGCAAAAACTTCTGCATTTTGTGATGACTCTTCTTCTCTGCCTACACCTTATCTATTCACAGGTTGTCAGCCATGTCGATGCCGGTGATGATCGTAACAGGTCGAGACACCCATTACAGATATTCCAGAGGCGGGCACTAGTCCCGATCCTAGCAGCTCATCGATGATGGTGAGAGGAGTACACCAAGTGGTTTGCCTCCTGCAGCCACCAGAGCCGTAAAGAAGAGGAACTCGGATGATGAGGACTCAGATTTTGTTGTTGAGGAAGAGGTGACCTCAAAGCCTAAGAGGAAGGTTGTTGCCAAAGAGCAACAAGGTCAACAAACTAAGAAGGGCACCAAGAAAGTCAAGCGATCAACTGTTGCCAAGAAGCTGAATTTGGGAGAGGCAGCTGCAAGCAAAGTGAAGAAAACCTCCAAGAGAAAGAGATTAGTGCATGAAGATGCAAAGAGCAGAAGATGAGGATGAGGAAGCACCCCAGCCTCCTCCTCAAAAGCCAAAGTCGACAAGGAAGCAAAGCAGCATCAGCAGCAACTAAACCAAAGAGTTTGGAGAGCGATTCTTGAAGCTACCCAAAGGATTGAACAACGCTCGCCAGCATTATGCAGTCTCGTGGAGAGCTTAGAGAGGATTGTTGATGACAAGATCCACGCTCTGGATGTGAAGTCGATGAAGTGCAAGTGACTATCAACAAGGTTGAGGCAGACATTGAGGAAGCAAAGCGGGAGAAGGAAGAGCTTATGCGTGAGATGCAGGATGACTTAGTCCAGATGCTTATCAACAGATCGCTCCGGTTCCCACAGACCTCGATCACCTGCTATTCGATGATCGACACCAGACTACAGCTTGGCACCTCCCACAGTTCAAAAGATTACTCCAACTCCAGCTCCGGTGACCACTCCTCCAAAGACAGACATCAATGAAGTCTTCGCCGATCTTTGTCATATCCACTCCGACATCAACCCAGACGGGAGCCGCCAGCAGAGTCCCCAGTGACGCTTAGCTCTATGCTTTTTCGAACTTTTTGGTAACTTGTTGCCAAAGGGGGAGAAATTGTATAGATCATAGGACTTCAAGAGAGAGAGTGCTGTTGTCACTTTTGCTCTTTCGTTCTTTTGCGGTTTCTTTGAGATACTTCTTGTTTTCGAGACATTCAATGTGTTTCATACTACGTTTGATTCTACCTTAATGAGTGCTTGGTCGTACTATGCTTTAATGTGTGCTTAATGCTTATCAAATGCCATTCCTATCTTGTATGACCATTTACTCATGTCTTGGTGATTGGGTGCATGCTGTTCATTCTTATCATTTTGTGCGCTCCACCAAGATGTATGTGACATGGAAGAGTGACCCATGATCCTAATCGATTGTGCATTTGCATTCAAACGCAAATCTTAAATAATGCACAAATTTAGGGGGAGCTCTTTCTTATCACATACTTCTCAAAGCGACGATATTATTCATTGATTATATCCTTTGTCGAAGCTTTGATCTATATGTTGTCATCAATTACCAAAAAGGGGGAGATTGGAAGTGCAACTAATCCCCGGGTGGTTTTGGTAATTAATAACAACATATATATCATTGAACTAATAGTTACTTGAGAATCATTTCAGAAAGTTCAGTGATATGGGTATGGCAAGGACTGAAGAAGTGGACCCCTCAAGATGCTAAGGCAAGCATTGGCAAAAGCTCAAGACTCCATTTTTGGTTTAGTGATCCAAGATCACATTGAGTCCATAGGAAAAGCCAATACTATTAAAAGGGGATGAGGTTATGATGATGATCTGGTTGCTCAAGTGCTTAGTGATACATCTCCTAAACTATCAGCAACTTTCACTGCCATATACACTCATGAGTAGTCTCGGTCCCACCGATATTCCAAACTCAGTCACACCGAGATGAACCACCTCAGCCATAAGCCAAACCCTAGCAAACTCAGATTTTCCGATTCTGAACTCGGTCTCACCGAAAAATGAGTTGCCAAGCTTCAGAACCTACATCATCAAATCGGTGTCCCCGAGATGATGAAGTCGGTCCCACCGAAACTGGCATGCTCTTGTCATTGCACGAATCGGACTCACCGAGATTGTATTTTCGGTCCCACCGAGAATCCCAACGTTCACATTATTTGAACTATCGGTCTCACCGAGTTGTCAACTTCGGTCCCACCGAGATTGGTCAAATGTGTGTAACGGTTGGATTTTGTGTGGAGGCTATAAATACCCCTCCACCCCTCTTCATTCATGGAGAGAGCCATCAGAAAGAACTACCACTCCTACCTTACATTTTCGAGAAGAGAACTACCTACCCTTGTGTTGAGATCAAGTTGCTCCACTCCCACCATATGAAGCTTGATCTCTAGCCTTCCCAAGTTGCTTTCCACTCAATCCTTTCTTCCACCACAGCCAAATCGGTGAGGAGAGTTGAGTGTTGGGGAGATTATCATTTGAAGCACAAGAGCAAGGAGTTCATCACCATCTACAACATCTATTACCTTTTGGAGGTGGTGCCTCCTAGATTGGTTAGGTGTCGCTTGGGAGCCTCCGTCGAGATGTGGAGTTGAACCAAGAAGTTTGTAAGGGCAAGGAGATCGCCTACTTCGTGAAGATCTACCCGAGTAAGGCTAGCCCTCCGTGGGCGTGAGGCCATGATGGAATAGACAAGGTTGCTTCTTCGTGGACCCTTCGTGGGTGGAGCCCTCCGTGGACTCTCGCAGCCGTTACCCTCCGTGGGTTGAAGTCTCCATCAGCGTGGAAATACGATAGCACCACCTATCGGAACCACGAGAAAAATCACCGCGTCTCCAAAATTGCGTTTGCTCTTCTCCACCTCTCTTTACTACATGTGCAATTTACTTTCCGCTGCCTATACTCTAGAATTGCATGTGTAGGGTGATACTTGACTTGATCATAATTGTGAATCTGCCAAAAACTGTTCTTTGTCAAAAGGCAGAATTTTTATATTGTCAAGTAGTCTAATCACCCCCCTCTAGACATACTTTCGATCCTACAGTCTTCAATGAAGTGCGAGCCTTGTCCTCCATATCCGTGATGGCCACGCGATCCTCGGCGAGAACCCGGGCCTTGCCCTCCAACTCAACCTTCCTCGCCTCCAGCTCTTGCTCCAGCACACCTAAGCGGCTGCGGCGCCTCTTGAGCTTGGCCTCCAGGTCCTTGACGGCCGTCTCGCGAGCCTTCATGCTCTCCTCCTACTCTTGGCGAAGGCGGGCCTCCTCGGCAAGCTGGTTCTACAGGCTCGCTCTCCAGCGCCTCGCAGTGACCTCGGACACTAGCTACCTCCCCCAAGGTAGCGTCGCGAGCAACCTTCGCCCCAAGGACGGCCTGCTTCTCCTCGTCGCAAGCTGTCGAGGCCTGGACCAGCGCCGCCTGTATCGAAGCATCGAAGCGAATCCAACCAGAAGCCAGCTCCAAGCGCCCGGCCACTAGACGAGGGTTGGCGCCCAGAAGATCCTGCCGTAGACGGTCCAGTTCGGCAACGGCGCGATCCAGAACAGTAGTCGGGGAAGCAGCAGTCGGTGGAGTAGGAGGAGAAGACGGCAGCATGACCACAGTATCCTGAGGCGGAACCTGCTGCGCCACGACGGCCGTGGCGGAGGCATCAGGCAAGAGCACCTCGGGAGTCGCCTGTGCAAGGGGGCTGAGCTCGCCCCAGCAGGCTCAGCCAGGCCTCGCGAGGATGCCCGGGCAGGAGAGGCCTGCGCGTCACAGCCACCTTCTTTCTCAGGCAGAGGCATTCCCACGGATGGGACCTCAGGAGCTCCCTTCGACTTCTTTGCCGCGGGCGCCAACCTAGCCGGGAGACACGAACATCAAGCCTCAGCAACAAAACAATAATCAAGACAGGAATCAAGCACTTTAGGTCGTCGCTTGCGGGCTCAAGCAGCCTCCGACCGTACTTGAAGCCCGAGAGCCGGCTGCTGGGATCAGCTTCAAGGAGCTCGGGAGCAGGAGGTGCGCCTGTGGACCGCCTCGGAGCTGGGGCAGACCCACGTGTGGATCAACCCAGTCCGGTCCTTCTTCAGGATCGGAGGCAGGCTCCTGTCGCCCTGCTCATCCTCATCCTCATCGTCGTCACTCTAGGAGAGGCGGAGAGTGCGGGACCTACACCGAAGGGGAGGAGCCCTTGACTCCGCCTCGGAGTCAACCCCTCTTCCCGCTCCCCTTCTTCCTTCTCTTTGCTGGAGTCGCCGGAGGTCACGTCCACCAGGTCCTCTGGAGCCTCCGCGGGCACGGGCCCGTCCCCGTTGAAGACGGGCATGGGCCCCACTACCTTCTCCCAATCCTCGCGGAGGAACAGGGGTGTGGGAGCACCCTCCAACCTCGCCACGTCACCCCCAACCAAGGACTGGAGGACCGCAGCCAGATCCTCATCAGCCAAGACCGCGGGGCTCGGGTGAGGCCTCCACATCGGAAGTGAGTACTAACGAAGCGGAGCCAGCTGGTGCTCCAGGAATTCCCTCAGCAACGATGCACCGGTCAGCTTTGCCGCCGCCATGCTGGCCGGCCTCAGATATGCGTCCATCTTCTCCAACACCGGCTTCGCACGGGGATCCAGAAGCTCCACTCGGGACTAGTCGTCGGAGCTTGCGGGGTGCTCCGTGGGCAGGATCAGCCGAGGGTGGATGCGCCCAGCATCCACCAAGACCCACTTCCTCCTGAAGCCCTCAATCCTTTTCCCAGAGTTCGAAATGGCGATGGAGCCGCCGTACGCGACGAAGCTCACGCACGCGGAGGC
Organism: Aegilops speltoides; assembly: GCA_021437245.1. Taxonomy (NCBI): domain Eukaryota; kingdom Viridiplantae; phylum Streptophyta; class Magnoliopsida; order Poales; family Poaceae; genus Aegilops; species Aegilops speltoides. The sequence goes on along the minus strand of CM038142.1, from coordinate 415,926,615 downwards.
AGAACACGGGAGGTCCGGAGGGAGAAGTAGTGGCGCAACAAGGCCACCGAGGGTTTCACCCCTACGTGAGCCTCACAATAGTAGGCAAAGATCGCCAGAAGAAGGACGGAATTGGGATGGAGGTGCAGAGCTTGAATATTATAATGGCGGAGGACAGAGAAGAAGAACTCGGAAAAGGGAGCCACCAGACCGGCGACAATGGCGCTCACGAAGAGCGGATAGAACGTGCTCCCTCGGGCATCAGGGATGGCAGAGCCGGCCTTGAACGCCTTCGTCCCGTCGATGCCCTACGCCGCCGGCATCTGGCGCACCCGGGCGAGGCTCACCTCTGACACATTTGGCGAGTCCAATGCGGGCGAGTACCAAGCTCCGGCCGGGGCTTGGCGAGGCGCCATGACTGGCTAGGGCGCGCGGACGGAGTATATCTGAAGATTTTGGAAGCAGGGAGGAGAGGCGCAAGAAAGGGGATCTAAGCAGCAACTGGAGGAAGTAAAGGAGCCAAGGGAGATGCCGCTCCTTTATCAAGTCGCGCGGTTGCAGAGGCGCCCACGTCCAATCAACCGCCACACGGCGCCCAAGGCCGCAGGCTATTAGGGCCCGCAACGCTTTGCACTTTCCCTTTCGCCTCTCTGCTCAGCCAAGTTCGGCGCCCCGTGGGCCCGGGGGCTACTATCGGCATTTTGGGAACGGGGGTCCCCAGACTTGCCTGCCTGCGGCCTGCGGCGTGGCTCAAAGGAGGCCCAGCGCAGCCCATCTTCATCAACACAAACTCAAGACCCTCGCGAGGGGCCAAGCCTCGCGGGGCGGACAACAAGGAGCTTACTCACGCACGGCCTCGTCAGGCTTGCTCACGAGGAGGCGTAGAGTTCAAGGCGGGGTACCTCGCGAGGTGCCCATGACGCAAGCCATGACGACCAGGGGCGCCAGTCGGGCGCCAGCACGCGCAGTATCCTCCTTTCCCCTTTGGTGCAAAGGGGGCAAGCGCAGGCGAGGGCATCAAGCAAAGGCATCCATTTCGGTGCAACGAGACCAAGACCAGCCCAACGGCAGGGAAGAAGTCATTGTGGAGCCCAAGCAGGCGTCATGACCAGAGCCTTTGACAGGCGAGGACCAACTTTAGTCAGGATAAGTGTACCCGCTGTTCCCCTTCAAAATGGCCAATTGTTGGCGCCCTTCCCGCTCAATATTTTGGAAGAGGCCCAGGGCCTTTGCCTATAAATAGGACTAGCCACCCCCGGGGTAGAGACATCTAGAGACCGGATCCAGAATCCAAGAGCCAGAACTGAGTAGCACCAGCCAAGAGCAGACCCTCGTGAGGCTGTTGTGCCTTGTATTGTTCATCATCAGCCCAAGAGGCAATCCACGACACCACACACTGGAGTAGGGTATTACACCGCAATGGTGGCCTGAACCAGTATAAATCTTGTGTCTCTTGTGTTGTTCTGTTTGGTAGTTTAGATCCTAGCGATTCGGCGAGGAACAGGCAGGCAGAGGGTGGAATCTCCGTGCGCACCCCAGAGTTCGAACCTCAAGGGTCTGCCGGAACCCAAAATCCGACAACTAGCTCCATCTCATAGACGTCCCTTAGTGCGCGCTTCCGTTCCCGTTTGGGAATATGGGTTCCGTATATCATGTTCACCGTTTTCACCTGGGGAGGAAATTTCTTCTGTCCTCCTGTGTTCAGTGGCCGGGGCTCCTTGTCGTCATCGCTTGCAACCCCTTTTACCTTGTTTTCGGCATTCAACTTGCCGGCCTGTTAAACACCCAACATTCTCTGTTGGTGTGGTTGGCTGGTTTATCGGGGGTGCCGTGAATTTGACGTGAGCGATCGACTATGCGGTCCAGACTGGACGGGCCCGGATTGTTTCTTTTGAATGGGTTTTACGGCTGACCGGACTTAGAGCCACTGAATCCGGCATTGACTGTCGTGTCTGTGGCGTTGTCGCCATTGTTGTGACGCTTGTGTCTGTTGCGTCATGGCTTGCCGTTGCTATCTCTGGCATCTGAAGTGCCAGGATTTCTTGATGTGTTGTTGCTACGAGCCAGCCAGCTGTCCTCGCCCGCACAAAAGCGAGTCATGAGTGTCATGAGGGCTTCCATGGACTTTGGCTTCTCTTGGCCGAGGTGTCGGGCAAGCCACTCGTCACGGATGTTATGCTTAAAGGCCGCTAAGGCTTTGGCATCCGGACAGTCGACAATTTGGTTCTTTTTAGTTAGGAACCGAGTCCAGAATTTCCTGGCTGACTCTCCAGGCTGTTGGGTTATATGACTTAAGTCATCAGCATCCGGCGGTCGCACATAAGTGCCCTGGAAGTTGTCAAGGAATGCGTCTTCCAAGATCTCCCAACTGCCAATGGAGTTTGCCGGCAGGCTATTCAGCCAATGCCGAGCCGGTCCTTTGAGTTTTAGTGGGAGGTACTTGATGGCGTGTAGATCATCACCGTGGGCCATGAGGAGGAAATCTTCAATCCATACCGCGGGGTCTGTTGTACCATCATACGATTCAATGTTCACGGGTTTAAATTCTTCGGGGTATTCATGATCTATTACGTCATCAGTGAAGCATAGGGGGTGTGCGGCGTCTCTATGCCGGGCTACATCACAACGCATTTCAAATAAATCTGGTCTATTGTATTCGGCCCGGCCGGATTTGCTTTTAGTATAACCGGCGTGACGGTCATCGTCACGCGTTGGGGCGCGCCCTCGTAATCCGTAGATCGATCTTGTATGTCCTGCTTTGTTTTCCAATACGTCTTGCAGGTCTTGCGTGTAGCCCCGGGCCTTGGTGTCTTTGTTTGATTGGCGACGGGGTGAGGGCTGGTGTTCGGGCTGATACGCCACTTTGTCTCGGCCACGAGGTGGTCGGTCAGTCGCATCATACACTAGTAGTGTAGGCTTTAATGCCTCCTCTTCGAGTTGAGGTAGCAACCTACGCTTTGGGTAACTTTTGGTAGGGCACTCGAGTCCGTATTCCTCGGCTGCTAGGACTTCAGTCCATCTATCAGTTAGCAAATCTTGATCAGCTTGAAGCTATTGCTGCTTTTTCTTCAGGCTTTTTGCTGTGGCTATAAGCCGGCGCTTGAAGCGCTCCTGCTCGACGGGATCCTCAGGCACGGTGAATTCTTTGTCGCCAAGGCTCACTTCATCTTCGGAGAAAGGCATGTAATTATCATCCTATGATTCTCTATTCGTTGCATGTTCCTTAGGGCTAGCTTACCCGTCCTCCCATTAGGCCTGCTCATAGCCTGGCTGGGCGGGGTTGTTTTCATCTTCAGCACCGTCCAAATTGCTTGTGCCGGTATCGCTTTTTTTGCTCTAGCGGGGCTTAGAGCGGCGCCTATGACGCCGGTGCTTAGATTCCTTCTCAGGAGGGTTATCCTCCGTTGCCTCATCGCCGTCGCCTTCTTTGGGCGTGTCCACCATATATATATCATATGATGAGGTGGCTGTCTAGTGCCCTGTGGGCGGTGGTTCCTGTTCTTCTCCTGCATCGTCGTCCATACCGTCGATGTCTTCGGAGTTGAAGTCGAGCACGTCGGTTTAAGTCATCGACAGTGGATATTTAGTGGGAGGTGGGTGGGGAACGAATTTCTTCGTCGTCCGCTTCCCACTCCAATCGGACATAGTTCGGCCAAGTGTCTCCTGACAAGGAGAGAGAACTCAATGAATTTAGCATGTCACCCAAGGGCGAGTGTTGAAAGATATCCGTGGAGGTAAACTCCATGATTGGTGCCCAATCAGATTCGATAGGCATGGATGCACGCGGTTTGGAGCCTGTGGCCAGAGACGAGTCCGGGGGTTTGATGACACTGGCCTCATAAGAGATGAAGTCAGCGTTCGGCTCTATCGCGGCGGGGTCCGTCCACCCATCCTCGGATGGCACGATCTGCTCCGGATTGAGGGCCGGGGCAGCCGCAGGTGTGATCTCCCGAACACTGTCCGATGGCAGATCTAAGTCATGCTCGTCATGACTGTTCGGCGCACCTCACATGGGCTCGAATCCGTCAAAGATCAAGTCACTATGGCTGTTGGCAGTATAGTTCAAGCTTCCAAACCTGACCTGATGGCCAGGGGCGTAGCTATCGATCTGCTCCAGATGGCCAAGCGAGTTGGCCCGTAGTACAAAGCCACCGAATACGAAGATCTGCCCGTGGAGGAAAACCTCACCCTGGACCGCATCGTTGAAGATGATTGAAGGAGCCATCAAGCCTTATCGTGACGACACAGTGGAACTCTCAATGAAAGCACCAATATCGGTGTCAAAACCGGCGGATCTCGGGTAGGGGGTCCCGAACTGTGCGTCTAAGGCTAATGGTAGCAGGAGGCGGGGACACGATGTTTACCTGTGTTGGGCCCTCTCAATGGAGGTAATACCCTACTTCTGCTTGATTGATCTTGATGATATGAGTATTACAAGAGTTGATCTACCACGAGATCATAGAGTCTAAGCCCTAGAAGCTAGCCTATGATTACGATTGTTGTTGTCCTCGGACTAAACCCTCTGGTTTATATAGACACCGGAGGGCTAGGGTTACAGAGTCGATTCTGAGAAGGAGATCTACACATCTGAATTGCCAAGCTTGCCTTCCACGCAAAGGAGAGTCCCACCCGGACACGGGACGAAGTCTTCAATCTTGTATCTTCATAGTCCAACATTCCGGCCAAAGTACAAAGTCCGGCTGTCCAAGGACCCCCTAATCCAAGAATCCCTCAGCGACCTACCAGTGGTTACGGGGGTGGTGTGTGTCGGTGAGTGGAGGTTTTGGGGAGTGTGTGCTTGTTACATCTCCAACATATCTATAATTTTTTATTGTTCCATGCTATTATATTATCATTCTTGGATGTTTTATAATAATTTTATAGTCATTTTATATCATTTCTTGGTACTAACCTATTGACATAGTGCCCAGTGCCAGTTGCTGTTATCTGCATGTTTTTTACATTGCAGGAAATCAATATCAAATGGTGTCCAAACGTAGTGAAACTTCTTGAGGATTTTTTTGGGCCAGAAGACGTCCAGTGGGCTAGGAAAGCACCTGGGGGTGCTCCAAGGGAGCACAACCCACCAGGGCGTGCCCCGGTGGGTAGTACCCACATCGGGTGCCCCCTGAACCGCCTCTTTGCTCTATAGGTACCCCGATATTTCCAGAAACCCTAGGGGAGTCGATGAAAATCAATTCCGCTGCTGCAAAGTCCAGAAACACAAGATCCAATCTAGACACCATCTCGGAGGGGTGCATCATGTCCATTGGTGCCTCTCTGATGATGCGTGAGTGGTTCTTTGTAGACCGACGGGTCCGTAGTTAGTAGCTAGATGGCTTCCTCTCTCTCTCTCTCTCTCTCTCTCTCTCTCTCTCTCTCTTGATTATCAATACACTGGTCTCTTGGAGATCCATATGATGTAAGTCTTTTTGTGGTGTGTTTGTTGGGATCCAATGAACTTTGAGTTTATGATCATATCTATATTTTTATATATGAAAGTTATTTTAGTCTTCTTTAATCTCTTATATGCGTGATTGATTATAGCCTCATATTTCTTCTCCGATATTTGAGTTTTATTTGGCCAAGTTGATCTATTTGTCTTGCAATGGGAAGAGGTGCATTGTGATGGGTTCGATCTTACAGTGCTTGATCCCATTGACAGAAAGGTAAATGACACGTATGTATTGTTGCTATTAAGGATAACAAGATGGGGTCTATTTCTACATAAATAGATCTTTGTTGGGGACCGTAGTAATTTCAAAAAAAATCCTACGCATACGCAAGATCATGGTGATACATAGCAACAAGAGGGGAGAGTGTTGACCACGTACCCTCGTAGACCGAAAGCGGAATCTTTAGGACAACGCAGTTGATGTAGTCGTACGACTTCATGATCCGACCGATCCAAGTAGCGAATGTACGGCACGTCCGAGTTCAGCACATGTTGAGCTCGATGACGTCCCACGAACTCTGATCCAGCAGAGCTTTGCGGGAGAGTTCCATCAGCACGACAGCGTGATGACGGTGTCGATGATGCTACCGACGCAGGGCTTCGCCTAAGCACCGCTACGATATTACCAAGGTGGAATATGGTGGAGGGGGGCACTGCACACGGCTGGAAGAGATCAATAGATCAACTTGTGTGTCTAGAGGTGCCCCCCTACCCCCGTATATAAAGGAGTGGAGGAGGGGGAGGGCCGGCCCTCCTATGGCGCGCCCTGGAGGAGTCCTACTCCCACCGGGAGTAGGATTCCACCCCTTCCAAGTAGTAGGAGTAGGAGTCAAGTAAAGGAGGGGGCGCAACCCCTCCCCCTAGTCCAATTTGGACTAGGCCTTGGGGGGCGCGCAGCCTCCCCTCTCTCTTTCCCCTAAAGCCCAATAAGGCCCATATACTCCCCGGCGAATTCCCATAACTCTCCAGTACTCCGCTAAATACCCGAAGCACTCGGAACCTTTCCGATGTCCGAATATAGTCGTCCAATATATCGGTCTTTACGTCTTGACCATTTCGAGACTCCTCGTCATGTCCCCGATCTCATCCAGGACTCTGAACTACCTTCGGTACATCAAAACACATAACTCATAATATAAATTGTCACCGAACATTAAGCGCGCGGACCCTACAGGTTTGAGAACTATGTAGACATGACCGAGACACATCTCCGGTAAATAACCAATAACAGAACTTGGATGCTCATATTGGCTCCCACATATTCTATGGAGATCTTTATCGGTCAAACCGCATAACAACAACATACGTTGTTCCCTTTGTCATCGGTATGTTACTTGCCCGAGATTCGATCATCGGTATCTCAATACCTAGTTCAATCTCGTTACCGGCAAGTCTCTTTACTCGTTATGTAATTCATCATCCCGCAACTAACTCATTAGCCACATTGCTTGCAAGGCTTATAGTGATGTGCATTACCGAGAGGGCCCAGAGATACCTCTCTGACAATCGGAGTGACAAATCCTAATCTCAAAATACGCCAACTCAACACGTTCCTTCGGAGACAACTGTAGAGCACCTTTATAATCACCCAGTTATGTTGTGATGTTTGGTAGCACACAAAGTATTCCTCCGATAAACGGGAGTTGCATAATCTCATAGTCATGGGAACATGTATAAGTCATGAAGAAAGCAATAGCGACATACTAAACAATCAAGTGCTAAGCTAACGGAATGGGTCAAGTCAATCACATCATTCTCCTAATGATGTGATCCCATTAATCAAATGACAACTCATGTCTATGGTTAGGAAACTTAACCATCTTTGATTAACGAGCTAGTCAAGTAGAGGCATACTAGTGACACTATGTTTGTCTATGTATTCACACATGTATTATGTTTCCGGTTAATACAATTCTAGCATGAATAATAAACATTTATCATGAAAGAAGGAAATAAATAATAACTTTATTATTGCCTCTAGGGCATATTTCCTTCAGTCTCCCACTTGCACTAGAGTCAATAATCTAGTTCACACCACCATGTGATTTAACAGTAATATTCACATCTGCATGTGATTAACACCCATAGTTCACATTGCCATGTGACCAATGCCCAAAGGGTTTACTAGAGTCAATAATCTAGTTCACATCGATATGTGATTAACACCCAAAGAGTACTAAGGTGTGATCATGTTTTGCTCATGAGAGAAGTTTATTCAGCGGTGTCATCACATTGAGCCGTATGTATTTTGCAAATATTCTATGTCTACAATGCTCTGCACGGAGCTACTCTAGCTAATTGCTCCCACTTTCAATATGTATCCAGATTGAGACTTAAAGTCATCTGGATTGGTATAAAAGCTTGCACCGATGTAACTCTTTACAATGAACTCTTTTATCACCTCCATAGTCGAGAAACATTTCCTTAGTCCTTTCTAAGGATATTCTTGACCGTTGTCCAGTGATCTACTCCTAGATCAAAATTGTACTCCTTGCCAAATTCAGAGCAAGGTATACAAAAGGTCTGGTACATAGCATAGCATTCTTTATAGAACCTATGGCTATGGCATAGGGAATGACTTTCATTCTCTTTCTATTTTCTGCCGTGGTCGGGCTTTGAGTCTTACTCAACTTCACACCTTGCAACACATGCAAGAACTCCTCCTTTGACTGTTCCATTTTGAACTACTTCAAAATCTTATCAAGGTATGTACTCATTGAAAAATCTTATCAAGCGTCTTGATCTATCTCTATAGATCTTGATGCTCAATGTGTAAGCAGCTTTACCGAGGTCTTTCTTTGAAAAACTCCTTTCAAACACTCCTTTATGCTTTCCAGAAAATTCTACATTATTTCTGATCAACAATATGTCATTCACATATACTTTTCAGAAAGGCTGTAGTGCTCCCACTCACTTTCCTGTAAATACAAGCTTCACCGCAAGTCTGTATAAAACTATATGCTTTGATCAACTCATCAAAGCGTATATTCCAACTCCGAGATACTTGCACCAGTCCATGGATGGATCACTGGAGCTTGCACACTTTGTTAGCACCTTTAGGATTGACAAAACCTTCTGGTTGCATCATATACAACTCTTCTTTAATAAATCCATTAAGGAATGCAGTTTTGACATCCATTTGCCAAATTTCATGAAATGTGGCAATTGCTAACATGATTCGGACAGACTTAAGCATCGATACGAGTGAGAAAATCTCATCGTATTCAACACCTTGAACTTGTCGAAAAACTTTTTGCAATAAGTCGAGCTTTGTAGATAGTAACACTACTATCAGCGTCTGTCTTCCTCTTGATGATCCATTTATACAATATGCCTTGCCGATCATCGGGCAGCTCCACCAAATTCCATACTTTGTTCTCATACATGGATCCTATCTCAGATTTCATGGCCTCAAGCCATTTTGCGGAATCTGGGCTCATTGCCGCTTCCTCATAGTTCATAGGTTCATCATGGTCTAGTAACATGACTTCCAGAACAGGATTACCGTACCATCTGGTGCGGACTGTACTTTGGAAGACCTGAGAGGTTCTGTAGTAACTTAATCTGAAGTTTCATGATTATAATCATTAGCTTCCTCACTAATTGGTGTAGGAATCACTGGAACTGATTTTTGTGATGAACTACTTTCTAATTCAGGAGAAGGTACAATTACCTTATCAAGCTCTACTTTCCTCCCACTAACTTATTTCGAGAGAAACTCCTTCTCTGGAAAGGATCCATCTTAGCAACAAATATCTTGCCTTCGGATATGTGATAGAAGGTGTACCCAACAGTTTCCTTTGGGTATTCTATGAAGACGCACTTCTTCGATTTGGGTTCGAGCTTATCAGGTTGAAACTTTTTCACATAAGCATCGCAACTCCAAACTTTAAGAAACGAAAACTTTGGTTTCTTGCCAAACCACAGTTCATAAGGCGTCGTCTCAACGGATTTTGATGGTGCCCTATTTAAAGTGAATGCAGCTGTCTCTAATGCATAACCCCAAAACGGTGGTAAATTGGTAAGATACATCATATATCGCACCATATTCAATAAAGTGCGGTTACAACGTTTGGACACACCATTATGCTGTGGTGTTCCATGTGGCGTGAGCTGTGAAACTATTCCACATTGTTTTAAATGAAGTCCAAACTCGTAACTCAAATATTCTCCTCTACGATCAGATTGTAGAAACTTTATTTTCTTGTTATGATGATTCTCCACTCCACTCTGAAATTCTTTGAACTTTTCAAATGTTTTAGACTTATGCTTCATTAAGTAGACATACTCATATCTGCTCAAATCATCTGTGAAGGACAGAAAAATAACGATACCTGCCACGAGCATCAACACTCATTGGACTGCATACATCAGTATGTATTATTTCCAACAAGTCAGTAGCTCGTTCCATTGTTCCGGAGAACAGAGTTTTAGTCATCTTGCCCAAAAGGCACGGTTCGCAAGCATCAAATGATTCATAATCAAGTGATTCCAAAAGTCCATCTTTATGGAGTTTCTTCATGCGCTTTACACCGATATGACCCAAATGGTAGTGCCACAAATATGTTGCACTATCATTATCAACTTTGCATCTTTTGGCATCAATATTATGAATATGTGTATCATCATGATCAAGATTCAATAAACCATCAACATTGGGTGTATGACCATAGAAGGTTTTATTCATGTAAATAGAATAAAAATTTATTCTCTGTCTTAGATGAATAATCGTATCGCAATAAACATGATCTAATCATGTTTATGCTCAACGCAAACACCAAATAACATTTATTTAGGTTCAACACTAATCTCGAAAATATAGGGAGTGTGCGATGATGATCATATCAAACTTGGAACCACTTCCAACACACATCGTCACTTCACCCTCAACTAGTCTCTGTTTATTCTATAACTCCTGTTTTGAGTTACTAATCTTAGCAGCTAACAAGTATCAAATACCCAGGGGTTACTATAAACAGTAGTAAGGTACACATCAATAACATGTATATCAAATATACCCTTGTTCACTTTGCCATCCTTCTTATCTACCAAATATTCAGGGCATTTCCACTTCCAGTGACCATTTCCTTTGCAGTAGAAGCACTCAGTTTTAGGCTTTGGTCTAGCTTTGGGCTTCTTCGCGGGAGTGACAACTTGCTTGCCATTCTACATGAAGTTACCTTTCTTTCCCTTTGCCCTTTTCTTGAAACTAGTGGTCTTGTCAATCATCAACACTTGATGCTCTTTCTTGATTTCTACCTTTGTTGATTTCAGCATCACGAAGAGCTCGGAAATCATTTTCGTCATCCCTTGCATACTATAGTTCATCACGAAGTTCCAGTAACTTGGTGATGGTGACTAGAGAACTCTATCAATCACTATTTTATCTGGAAGTAACTCCCACTTGATTCAAGCGATTGTAGTACCCAGACAATCTAAGCACATGCTCACTGCTTGAGCTATTCTCCTCTATTTTTAGCTGTAGAACTTGTTAGAGACTTTATATCTCTTAACTCGGGTATTTTCTTGAAATATTAACTTCAACTCCTGGAACATCTCATATGGTCCATGACGTTTAAAAGGTCTTTGAAGTCTCGATTCTAAGCCGTTAAGCATGGTGCACTAAAATATCAAGTAGTCATCATATTGAGCTAGCCAAACGTTCATAACGTCTGCATCAGCTCTTGCAATAGGTCTGTCACCTAGCAGTGCATCAAGGACATAATTCTTCTGTGCAGCAATGAGGATAAACCTCAGATCACAAACCCAGTCCGCATCATTGCTACTATCATCTTTGAACTTAGTTTTCTCTAGTAACACATATAAAACATAGGGAAGCAACAACGCGAGCTATTGATCTACAACATTATTTGCAAAATACTATCAGGACTAAGTTCATGATAAATTAAAGTTCAATTAATCATATTACTTATACAAATCAACTAAACCATGTCCGATCATCACATGAGATGGAGTAGTTTTCAATGGTGAACATCACTATGTTTATCATATCTACTATATGATTCACGATCGACCTTTCGGTCTCCAGTGTTCCAAGGCCATATCTGCATATGCTAGGCTCATCAAGTTTAACCCGAGTATTCTGCGTGTGCAAAACTAGCTTGCACCCGTTATAGATGAACGTAGAGCTTATCACACCCGATCATCACGTGGTGTCTCGGCACGACGAACTTTGGCAACGGTGCATACTCAGGGAGAACACTTTTATCACTACAAAAAAATACACTTCCGTGATGATACGTGTTTGTCACAGTAGGTCGTGTTTTTTGTCATGCATGTACATCCATGACGATTTTATAGCGAATCAAGATAGTCATACGTGATGTCGTAGAAGTGTTCCATGACATTACCAAAATTATCATCATGGAAGTGTCCACTTCCATGATGATAAATTGCGCGTCACAGAAGTGCTTTCATCAAGGGTGACCGACATGTGGCATCCACCGTAACGGAACGCCGTTAAGCTATCAGGTCGGGTTTTGGATCCGTTAACCTGTTAACAGCCCCGACCAATGGGGATTTTCCACGTGTCAAATCATCATTGGCTGGAGGAAACACGTGTCGGCTCATCGTTGGGACAGATGTCATCCACTCATTGGACAGAAGGCTCCTATGATACGTTGGCACATGGCACGGCCCAACAGAGGCCCATTCCTGTGAAAAGGCCGGCCCGTTTGACTTGGTCAAAAGGTGGTGGGCCGGCCCATGGAAAGCCTGTTAACGTCTGTTCGCATATAGCCCATTTACAGCCCGCTAACCCAAGGCCCGTTCGCCCTATTGAATTAGGCCCGATGGCGTCATCTGGGCCATCAATATGATTCGACTGTTTTCACTACGGCCCATGTATGGCCCATGGCGTCTTCGGCCCATATGAGGCCCTTTGTAACTCTTGGCCCATTAACGGCCGCGGTGGCCGCCCGTAATGAACAGTGTATCACTTTACACCCATTAACGGCCCGTGGTGAAACTGGCCCATAATGAACAATGTATCACTTTATACCCATTAACGGCCCGTTATTCCATTGGGTCGTTTCCAGCCCATGTTATCTTTCGGCCTTCTATGAGCCCATTTATTCTTGGGCTCATTTCCAGCATTCGTTTACTTACGGCCCATTACTGTCATTTTCTGCTTGTGGGCCAAATTTAGCCTGTGGTTACAGTCGGCCCGTTTGTGGTCCGTTAATATGTTGGGCTGTTTTCATAGCGTCATCAAATATGGCCTATTAATGATGGCCCGTTATGGTCGGCCCATGAACGGACGATTCCAACTCTAGCCCGTTTACGGCCATAATGCGGCCTGTTATTGGCCCATGTTTGGCCAATCGATCATACGACCCGTATAAGGCCCATTGATGATACGACCCGTAAAAGGCACATTGTTTCTATGGCCCGTAGAAGGCCCACTGTTTCTATGGCCCGTAGGAGGCCCAGTGTCACAACAGTAAATATTAGCCCATCGTTATTGTGGCCTAGTTTTAAAAGATAGGTTATTGCAGCCACTAGCAAACCGTGGAAAAAGAGCTGCAATGACTACAAGCAAACAAATAAACAAGACAACAAGGAAATAAATAAGCAAGCAACTTACGCTAGGCTATCATAGCTATCACACATATTGTTGGGGAACGTAGTAATTTCAAAAATTTTCCTACGCACACGCAAGATCATGGTGATGTATAGCAACGAGAGGGGAGAGTGTTGTCCACATACCCTTGTAGACCAAGCGAAGCGATCTAGCGTAGAGGAAGTAGTCGACGTTCTCCTCGCGATCCGACCGATCCGGCGCCGTTACTCCGGCGCCCCGAGTTCTTGACACACGTACAGCTCGATGGCGTCCCTCGTACTCGATCCAGCCGAGTGTCGAGGGAGAGTTCCGTCAAGACGACGGCGTGGTGGCGATCTTGATGTTTCACCGCGCGAGGCTTCGCCTAAGCTTCGCGACAGTATAACCGAGGTGGAATATGGTGGAGGGGGGCACCGCACACGGCTAAGGAACGATCTCACGATCAACTTCTCTGTTCCAAAGTGCCCCCCTGCCCCCGTATATAAAGGAGCCAAGGGGAGGGGGGCTGGCCAAAGGGGCATACAGGAGTCCTACTCCCTCAGGGAGTAGGATTCCCCCAATCCTAGTTGGACTAGGATTCCGGAGGAAAGAAGAGAGAGAGGGCGGCCCCTTCTCCTAGTCCTAGTAGGACTAGGGAAGGGGAGGCCTTGCGCCAGGCTTGGGCTGCCCTCCTCCTTTCCACTAGGGCCCATCGAGGCCCATTTATCTCCGGGGTTCGGTAACCTCCGGTACTCGATAAATTCCGTTTTACCGGAACCATTCCAAACTCAAACATAGGCTTCCAATATATCAATCTTTATGTCTCGACCATTCCGAGACTCCTCGTCATGTCCGTGATCACATCCGGGACTCGAACTTCATCGGTACATCAAAATACATAAACTCATAATAAGCATCATCGAAACTTTAAGCGTGCGGACCCTGCGGTTCGAGAACAATGTAGACATGACCTAGAACCATTCACGGTCAATAACCAACAGCGGGACCTGGATGCCCATATTGGTTCCTACATATTCTCGAAGATCTTTATCGGTCGGACCGCATAACAACATCGTTGTTCCCTTTGTCATCGGTATGTTACTTGCCCGAGATTCGATCGTCGGTATCAATACCTAGTTCAATCTCGTTTCCGGCAAGTCTCTTTACTCGTTCCGTAATACATCATCTCACAACTAACTCATTAGTTGTAGTGCTTGCAAGGCTTAAGTGATGTGCATTACCGAGAGGGCCCAGAGATACCTCTCCGACAATCGGAGTGACAAAACCTAATCTCGAAATCGTCAACCCAACATTTGCCTTTGGAGACACTGTAGTACTCCTTTATAATCACCCGATTACGTTGTGACGTTTGGTAGCACCAAAGTGTTCCTCCGTAAGCAGGAGTTGCATAATCTCATAGTTACGAGGAACATGTATATGTCATGGATAGAAGCGGTAGCAACATACTAAGCGATCGTGTGCTAAGCTAAGGGAATGGGTCATGTCAATCAGATCATTCTACTAATGATGTGACCTTGTTAATCAAATAACAACTCCTTGTTCATGGTTAGGAAACATAACCATCTTTGATTAACAAGCTAGTCAAGTAGAGGCATACTAGTGACACTCTGTTTGTTTATATATTCACACATGTATTATGTTTCCGGTTAATACAATTCTAGCATGAATAATAAACATTTATCATGATATGAGGAAATATATAATAACTTTATTATTGCCTCTAGGGCATATTTCCTTGAGTCTCCCACTTGCACTAGAGTCAATAATCTAGATCACATCACCATGTGATTAACATCGATAGTTCACATCATCATGTGATTAACACCCATAGTTCACATCGCCATGTGACCAACACCCAAAGGGTTTACTAGATTCAGTAATCTAGTTCACATCACTATGTGATTAACACCCAAAGAGTACTAAGGTGTGATCATGTTTTGCTTGTGAGAGAGTCTTAGTCAGCAGGTCTTTCACATTCAGATCCGTTATGTATTTTGCAATTTTCTATGTCTCGCAATACTCGCTGCGAAGCTACTCTAGCTAATTGCTCCCACTTTCAATATGTATCTAGATCGAGACTTAGAGTCATCGGATCGGTGTCAAAACTTACATCGGCGTAACCCTTTACGACGAACCTTTTGTCACTTCCATAATCGAGAAACATATCCTTATTCCACTAAGGATAATTTTGACCGCTGTCGATGATCTACTCCTAGATCACTATTGTACTCCTTGCCAAAATCAGTGCAGGGTATACAATAGATTTGGTACTGACATGGCATACTTTATAGAACCTATGGCCAAGGCATAGGGAATGACTTTCATTCTCTTTCTATCTTCTGCCGTGGTCGGGTTTTGAGTCTTACTCAATTTCACACCTTGTAACACAGGCAAGAACTCTTTCTTTGACTGTTCCATTTTGAACTACTTCAAAATCTTGTCAAGGTATGTACTCATTGAAAAAACTTATCAAGCGTCTTGATCTATCTCTATAGATCTTAATGCTCAATATGCAAGCAGCTTCACCGAGGTCTTTCTTTGAAAAACTCCTTTTAAACACTCCTTTATGCTTTGCGAATAATTCTACATTATTTCCGATCAACAATATGTCATTTACATATACTTATCGAAATCTTGTAGTGCTCCCACTCACTTTCTTGTAAATCTGAGGCTTCCTTTGCAAGTCTGTATAAACTATATGCTTTGATCAACTTATCAAAGCGTATATTCCAACTCCGAGATGCTTGCACCAGTCCATAGATGGATCGCTGGAGCTTGCACACTTTGTTAGCTCCCTTTGGATCGAAAAAACCTTCTGGTTGCATCATATACAACTCTTCCTCCAGAAACCCATTCAGGAATGTAGTTTTTATATCCATTTGCCAAATTTCATAAATTGTGGCAATTGCTAACATGATTCGGACAGACTTAAGCATCGCTACAGTTAAGAAAATCTCATTGTAGTCAACATCTTGAACTTTGTCAAAAACCTTTTTCGACAAGTCTAGCTTTGTAGATAGTAACACTACTATCAACGTCCCTCTTCCTCTTGAACATCCATTTATACAATATGGCTTGCCGATCATCGGGCAACTCCACCAAAGTCCATACTTTGTTCTCATACATGGATCTCATCTCAGATTTCATGGCCTCAAGCCATTTCGCGGAATCTGGGCTCATCATCGCTTCCTCATAGTTCATAGGTTCATCATGGTCTAGTTACATGACTTCCAGAACAGGATTACCGTACCACTCTGGTGCGGATCTCACTCTGGTTTACCTACGAGATTCGGTAGTAACTGATCTGAAGTTACATGATCATCATCATTAGCTTCCTCACTAATTGGTGTAGTAGTCACAAGAACAGATTTACGTGATGAACTACTTTCAATAAGGGAGAAGGTACAATTACCTTATCAAGTTCTACTTTCCTCCCACTCACTTCTTTCGAGAGAAACTCCTTCTCTAGAAAGGATCTATCTTAAGCAACGAATATCTTGCCTTCGGATCTGTGATAGAAGGTGTACCCAACAATTTCCTTTGGGTATTCTAGGAAGGCGCACTTCTCGATTTGGGTTCGAGCTTATCGGGATGAAACTTTTCACATAAGCATCGCAACCCCAAACTTTAAGAAAGCGACAACTTGGGTTTCTTGCTAAACCACAGTTCATATGTTGTCGTCTCAGCAGTTTAGATGGTGCCCTTTTAGCGTGAATGCAGCTGTCTCTAATGCATAACCCCAAAACAATATTGGTAAATCGGTAAGAAACATCATAGATTGTACTATATCCAATAAAGTACGGATATGACGTTCGGACACACCATTATGATGTGGTGTTCCAGGTGGCATGAATTTGTGAAACTATTCCACTTTGTTTTAATTGAAGACCAAACTCATAACTCAAATATTTGTCTCTGCGATCAGATCGTAGAAACCTTATTTTCTTGTTACGATGATTTTCCACTTCACTCTGGAATTCTTTGAACCTTTCAACTATTTCAGGACTTATGTTTCATCAAGTAGATATACCCATATCTGCTCAAATCATCTTGTGAAGTTCAGAAAAATAACGATACTTGCCACGAGCATCAACACTCATTGGATCGCATACATCGGTATGTATTATTTCCAATAAGTCGGTAGCTTGTTCCATTGTTCGGAGAAGCGGAGTTTGAGTCATCTTGCCCAAAAGGCATGGTTACTTAAGCATCAAGTGATTCATAATCAAGTGATTCCAAAATCCCATCAGCATGGAGTTTCTTCATCGCTTTACACCAATATGACCTAAGCGGCGGTGCCACAAATAAGTTGCACTATCATTATTAACTTTGCATCTTTTGGTTTCAATATTATGAATATGTGTATCACTACGATCGAGATCCAATGAACCATTTTCATTGGGTGTGTAACCATATAAGGTTTTATTCATGTAAACAAAACAACAGTTTATTCTCTTACTTAAATGAATAACCGTATTGCAATAAACATGATCAAATCATATTCATGCTCAACGCAAACACCAAATAACATTTATTCAGGTTCAACACTAATCCCGAAAGTATAGAGAGTGTGCGATGATGATCATATCAATCTTGAAACTACTTTCAACACACATCGTCACTTCACCCTTAACTAGTTTACATTTGATACGCAACTCCGTTTGAGTTACTACTCTTAGCAACCGAACCAGTACCAAATACCGAGGGGTTGCTATAAACACTAGTAAAGTACACATCAATAACATGTATATCAAATATACCTTTGTTCACTTTGCCATCCTTCTTATCCGCCAAATACTTGGGGTAGTTACGCTTCTAGTGACCAGTCCCTTTGCGGTAGAAGCACTTAGTCTCGAGCTTAGGTCCAGACTTGGGCTTCTTCACTTGAGCAACAACTTGCTTGCCGTTCTTCTTGAAGTTCCTTCTATCCCTTTGCCCTTTTCTTGAAACTAGTGGTCTTGTTAACCATCAACACTTGATGTTCTTTCTTGAATTCTACCTTCATCGATTTCATCATCATGAAAAACTCGGGAATCATTTTCATCATCCCTTGCATACTATAGTTCATCACGAAGTTCTACTAACTTGGTGATGGTGACTAGAGAATTCGTCAATCGATATCTTATCGGAAGATTAACTCCCACTTGATTCAAGCGATTGAAGTACCCGGACAATCGAGCACATGCTCACTAGTTGAGCGATTCTCCTCCATCTTTTAGCTTATAGAACTTGTTGGAGATTTCATATCTCTCAACTCGGGTATTTGCTTGAAATATTTAACTTCAATTCCTGGAACATCTCATATGGTCCATGATGTTCAAAACATCTTTGAAGTCCCGATTCTAAGCCATAAAGCATGGTGCACAAAACTATCAAGTAGTCATCATCTTGAGCTAGCCAAGCGTTCATAACGTGCGCATACGCTCTGCAATAGGTCTGTCACCTAGCGGTGCATTAAAGACATAATTCTTCTGTGCAGCAATGAGGATAAACCTCAGATCACGGATCAAATCCGCATCATTGCTACTAACATTTTCAACACAATTTTCTCTAGGAACATATCAAAATAAACATATGAAAGCAACAACGCAAGCTATTGATCTTACAACATAATTTGCAAAATACTACGGGACTAAGTTCATGATAAATTTAAGTTCAATTAATCATATTACTTAAGAACTCCCACTTAGATAGACATCTCTCTAGTCATCTAAGTGATCACGTGACCCAAATCAACTAAACCATAACCGATCATCACGTGAGATGGAGTAGTTTTCAATGGTGAACATCTTATGTTGATCATATCTACTATATGATTCACGCTCGACCTTTCGGTCTCCGTGTTCGAGGCCATATCTGCATATGCTAGGCTCGTCAAGTATAACCGAGTATTCTGCGTGTGCAAAACTGGCTTGCACCCGTTGTAGATGGACGAGAGCTTATCACACCCGATCATCACGTGGTGTGCAGGCACGACGAACTTTGGCAGCGGTGCATACTCAGGGAGAACACTTCTTGATAATTTAGTGAGAGATCATCTTATAATGCTACCGTCAATCAAAGCAAGATAAGATGCATAAAAGATAAACATCACATGCAAATCAATATAAGTGATATGATATGGTCATCATCATCTTGTGCTTCGTGATCTCCATCTCTGCAGCACCACCATGATCACCATCGTCACCGGCGCGACACCTTGATCTCCATCGTAGCATCGTTGTCGTCTCGCCAATCTTATGCTTCTATGACTATCGCTACCGCTTAGTGATAAAGTAAAGCATTACAGGGCGATTGCATTTCATACAATAAGCGACAACCATATGGCTCCTGCCGATTGCCGATAACCGGTTACAAAATATGATCATCTCATACAATAAAATATAGCATCACGTCTTGACCATATCACATCACAACATGCCCTGCAAAAACAAGTTAGGCGTCCTCTACTTTGTTGTTGCAAATTTTACGTGGCTGCTACGGGCTTAAGCAAGAACCAATCTCACCTCGCATCAAAACCACAGCGATACTTCGTCAAATAGACTCCGTTTTAACCTTCTCAAGGACCGGGCGTAGCCACACTCAGTTCAACTAAAGTGAGAGAGAGAGACCCACCGGTCACCTTTAAGCAGCGAGTGCTCGTGGCGGTGAAACCAGTCTTGCGTAAGCGTCTGGCGTAATGTCGGTGCGGGCGCTTCATCTCACAATACCGCTGAACCAAAGTATGACATGCTGGTAGGTAGTATGACTTGTATCGCCCACAACTCACTTGTGTTCTACTCGTGCAAAACATCAAACCATAAAAACCTGGCTCGATGCCTTTGTTGGGGAACGTAGTAATTTCAAAAATTTTCCTACGCACACGCAAGATCATGGTGATGTATAGCAACGAGAGGGAGAGTGTTGTCCACATACCCTTGTAGACCCGAGCGGAAGCGATCTGGCGTAGAGGAAGTAGTCGACGTTCTCCTCGCGATCCGACCGATCCGGCGCCGTTACTCCGGCGCCCGAGTTCTTGACACACGTACAGCTCGATGGCGTCCCTCGTACTCGATCCAGCCGAGTGTCGAGGGAGAGTTCCGTCGGCCGACGGCGTGGTGGCGATCTTGATGTTTCACGGCGCGAGGGCTTCGCCTAAGCTTCGACGGTATAACCGAGGTGGAATATGGTGGAGGGGCACCGACACGGCTGAGAGCGATCTCACGATCAACTTCTCTGTTCCAAAGTGCCCCCTGCCCCGTATATAAAGGAGCCAAGGGGAGGGCGGCGCCCAAGGGCGGCGCGGCAGGAGTCCTACTCCCTCGGGAGTAGGATTCCCCCAATCCTAGTTGGACTAGGATTCCGGAGGGGAGAGAGAGAGGGGCGGCCCCTTCTCCTAGTCCTAGTAGGACTAGGGAAGGGGGGGGCTTGTGCCAGGCTTGGGCTGCCCTCCTCCTTTCCACTAGGGCCCATCGAGGCCCATTTATCTCCGGGGGTTCGGTAACCTCCGGTACTCGATAAATTCCGTTTTAGCGGAACCATTCCAAACTCAAACATAGGCTTCAATATATCAATCTTTATGTCTCGACCATTTCGAGACTCCTCGTCATGTCCGTGATCACATCCGGGACTCCGAACTTCATCGGTACATCAAAATACATAAACTCATAATAACTGTCATCGAAACTTTAAGCGTGCGGACCCTGCGGTTCGAGAACAATGTAGACATGACCTAGAACCATTCACGGTCAATAACCAACAGCGGGACCTGGATGCCCATATTGGTTCCTACATATTCTACGAAGATCTTTATCGGTCAGACCGCATAACAACATCGTTGTTCCTTTGTCATCGGTATGTTACTTGCGAGATTCGATCGTCGGTATCAATACCTAGTTCAATCTCGTTACCGCAAGTCTCTTTACTCGTTCGTAATACATCATCTCACAACTAACTCATTAGTTGTAGTGCTTGCAAGGCTTAAGTGATGTGCATTACCGAGAGGGCCCAGAGATACCTCTCCGAGCAATCGGAGTGACAAAACCTAATCTCAAATCGTCAACCCAACATTTGCCTTTGGAGACACCTGTAGTACTCCTTTATAATCACCCGATTCGTTGTGACGTTTGGTAGCACCAAAGTGTTCCTCCGTAAGCAGGAGTTGCATAATCTCATAGTTACGAGGAACATGTATATGTCATGGATAGAAGCAGTAGCAACATACTAAGCGATCGTGTGCTAAGCTAAGGAATGGGTCATGTCAATCAGATCATTCTACTAATGATGTGACCTTGTTAATCAAATAACAACTCCTTGTTCATGGTTAGGAAACATAACCATCTTTGATTAACAAGCTAGTCAAGTAGAGGCATACTAGTGACACTCTGTTTGTTTATATATTCACACATGTATTATGTTTCCGGTTAATACAATTCTAGCATGAATAATAAACATTTATCATGATATGAGGAAATATATAATAACTTTATTATTGCCTCTAGGGCATATTTCCTTCACATATTACATCCACTAGGCATCAAAGTTCACCACTAGTGCAAATAAACGCGCCGACAAAAGAATATACATATCTGAGAGCACTTCAGAAGGCACTAGGCCTGGCCAGGTTGGGCCCCCCAAACAGCCGAAGAAGCTGAGTAGACCTTAGTTGTGTCAATGATAGATGCATAAACACTAGATTTATGGCATGATGGTGCGCACGGCAGTCCTCTGACATCTTGATTGCATCTTTGACTTCAAGTCGGAGCTGAGCTGAAGCAAGCCTTTCCGCTTTAAGTTGAGACTGAAGAAGTCGAATTGATTGAGGCAGCTACTACATAGAGGTTGTCTCACACCTGCTGGTGAGTAGCTTCAACTCACTGTCTTCATCAAGACAGGACCTTGGGGTCATCTCGCTGTCCTCAAGATGGTTTGGCTCACTATCTTCCCTAAAGTTCTGCCTGGCGTAAGAGATACGACTTTGAAAGAGAAACAAGGAGACACGTAACAGGTTTCACAATGATATAAGCAAATAAATGGATCTGTTCTGCATAATGAACATGTTTTTACAACTACAATTTGAAACTGGTAGTTGTTGCAAACATCCAATCAGATGTAAACAGCAAAGCAAACAACAGTGGAGGAAATGATGCCTATCCAAATCTATACTAGAACAAAGTTTGAAGGCTTGAGAAGGATGAACTTACATTACATGTTAACACGGGCTGGACAAAGCCCTTCTCCATGTTGATGGAAGGATAATTCAATAAATTCCCCAAAGAAAATTCTTTATAAGCGTTGCCATTATTCTAGATTTTGCAAAGAGTAAACATAGATCAAATAATATTGGAAGAAACAGAGGATAATGATGCTCAGGTGCAGACTGATGATACATAATGAAATAGCAATTAATTAAGTACATCGTTAGAAGGCAAAAGGGAGAGAGGTACTGACAAGAGCAATGCAGAGCCCAATATTGTTTCGAGATCGTATGATCCTTTGAGCAAGGAGATTCATCTAAAATTAGTTTTCATACAAGAGAGAAGGTAAGGCACAAGCAAAAATTTAGGAGTTCAAATTTTGAATTGATATCATAAACGATTACTTGATTTGGGCTCCCAGCAGTTCTAATAGGGTTTGCCCTTTGGAGTAGGGGTAAAGTGTGGTGCAGTTGGGCTGTGTTTTACGTGGCTCTTGATCTATCTGATTTAACGGTATCACTACCTTTTCCAAATACCTAGTTTGTACTCCTTGAGGATCTGCACTCACCCTCTTCCTTTTGGACATCTATTACGAAAGAACAACATTTGTGAGGAAAAACATAGTGTGACGACACATGGAATAGAGTCTGAGAAAATGGATAGGTATGGCGTATACTCATATATGATGCTTAAACTAAGCAGATGGTGTAACAAAGTAGAAGTAAAGCAAGAGGTCAGATGCAAAATCTATGCGACCAATACAACTTTGCAAAGTTAGAGCAAGCACCTTGATGGGTGAATAAGATAGGCCATCCTCCACCATGCCAAGTTTGTTAGCTAGTGGATTGTTCCGCAATATTCCTCTCGTGCACCCATTCTCATATTCATTTTGATAATGTTCAATATCTGACATGCATGAAAACATAAAAACAAGTGAGATTTTCTTTGTAATGCAGAAGTGATTCTAATCCAATACTGCCTCCCTGTAAACCCCTTTGTGCTATCTCTGCTATTCTTTTAAGAGATGCCATGCATGCTCTAATTTGTTGTGTGCATTAATATAATGTGGCCTACTACTCAAAATATGAGAGCTCCAGAAGTGATGACACTTCGCATATGACAGCTTCAACATATAGTAAAGAAGAACAAGTCAACCTGACCTGACAGAATCAAAATATACTAAGGGAGAACAACTCGACCTGACCAGTCGACCACAAGAGAAGAGTATCATCTTAAAGAAGAGGAGAAGAGCAAGCAGATTGAAGATATCACAAGTCTTTCAATACAATGTCGGTTGGCCACCCATGATGAACCAGAGCGCACAAAGAAATACTATTCTTTCCAGTCTCTCCATATGTGGCTCACATGCATTTCGAAACTAAAGTAGGAACATTTAGCTAACCAATTAAACATCTCTCAGTTTTACTAATATCAGCAATAATATCAGATATGAATTTGTACAACTAAGCTTGTTTAGCTCGATGGGTTGAGCAGTGCTATTACGACACGAACCATGTAGGCTGATTGTGGTCATCATAAAATGAGGAAACCATAAGCATGATGAGTACAGTGTTGATTGTGGCAGTGGGATGGCAGATCTGAAGCTGCAAACCGCGCAAAGGGTAGTTAGCAACTGATGTTTGCTTTGAAATAACAACTAAGATTTGGTATGGACAAGAAAGTACGGTCAACAAGTGACAAAGAAATGCAATTATGCTGTCTCTCTATATGTCGCGACATGCATTTGGAAACTCAAGTGGGACCTTTAGCTAACCAATTAAATGTGTCGGTTAACCAATATCAGTATCATATCACAATCATATTTGAACAACTAAGCTTTCAAATTCTGAGTGTTGTGTTGTTTAGCTTGAAGGGTGGAGTAATGCTAGTATGACTGAAAGCACCTACGTAGATCATAGTAGAGTAGATAAAAAGGGGAAAACCCTAAGCATCAAGAGAAAAATCAGGAAAGTGGAACTAACTGGACCAGTGGGTGGCGCACATGCTTTTCGAAATGAATATAGGAACATTAGGTGACCAATTAAACATTCTCTATTTTAGTGATATGAGCATCATACCAGATTCGTATTTCAACACGTAAGCTTTGGGTTGAGGTCTTGAGGAGTAGTGCTAGCATGACACGAAGCACCTACGATGATGGTAGTAAATATAAAGGGGGGAAACCATAAGATTTACGAGTATAGTGCCCGTGCCATGGCGGATCTGAAGGTGCAAACCGGACAAAGCTACTTCGCAACCAATGTTTGCTTTCAACTAGCCACTGCGATTTGGTACGGACAAGAAAAGTACAGTAAACAAATTATGATCTATTTTCCGGGTGAGATCAATAACTTAAGCACATATGGAAGAGTACCACCTCTCTTGCGACGCCGTGTAGGCCTATGCTGATACATTGAGGGTGTTGCGGGTGCGATGGCTGTCGGCGGCGGGGAAGAAGACTTTAGACAGCAGACGGCCGGGTCGGGGAATATATCCTGTTGCCGTGGATGAGGCGGTCGTAGGAGCGGCAACAGCAAGGTGGACGACGGCGCCGATGAAGCGGGAGGAGGCGATGAAAGGATCCTGGTCCAGCACCGTGGATGAGAGACGTCCATCTCTTGCAGTGGACGACGGGGTAGGGGTAGCGGCTCCGGCAAGGTGGAGGATGGGGTGGCGGACGGAGGAGGCTGGCTGCAGTGCGGAGGTTGTCATGCCGCCGATGGTGTATGAATGGGGAAATGGAGGGGGGGATCTCAAACTTTGGGACGCGCTTCTCTGAAATGTGGGAAAGTTACGAACTTATCCCCCGTTTAAAATTTCGGACATCGCGTCGGTTGGGGATAGGACGGTAATCTCACATCTCCTAAATATTTGTCGTTAACTATTTCGGGCGAGGAGAGGGTGTTTTGCTGCCCGCGGCTGGCGCCCACGGTGTATGAACGGGACTGACAGGTAGGGCGGTTGTGTCACGTCCGAGGGATGTTACACATCTGCCCCTATTTAAAATATTAGCCTACATCGATTTTGGACGAGGAGAGTTTGTTTTGCCGCCCACCATGTATGAATGGGGAAATGGAGGAAGAGACACATGTCTTTTGGACGACCTTGAATCAAATGTGTTTTGCCGCCCACGTTTGCCGCCCACCGTGTCTGAATGGGCTCAGAGGCCGTCGTGTCACGTCTGATTGAAGTTACTAGTCTACCCCTATCGACAGTAGTGTAAATCCGGTCGATAAGGATGTCAAGTGTCAGGGGTAGACAGTAATTTCCATCTCGCAAACACTTGCTTCGGGCAACCCACAAATTATAGTGCGTGTTTAGCTGCTTCATTCAAAACTTGGGAGAATTAGCATTCACGTTTGCCCTGGGCCCTGGCAAACTAAATTCAAATCCAATTTGTATTCGATTATGAATATCCTCTGATAATTCTACGTTTTGTTATTTATTTCTTCAAAACCACAACAATGATTTATTCCACCTTTATATATGATTATGATTTAGAAATGTCGTGATCTTCGAATTCAGTAGGTTGGATACACTCTGAGTCAAACAGTTATTTCATCCAATACAATATGCTCACACGAAAAAAGTTCACCTTATGTCAATCATACAAGTACTGAGGATTACCTCGCCTAAAAAATTCGGATCATTACAACACATGGACAACATAGGGGGTCTTGCAACATAATCCATTCAGAGACATGACACAACATGCAAGTACAATAATCTAATGACAATTTCAACTGGTATCTAAAGAACAACCAGGATTACCTTGGGCTTCAGATAGCAGAAATAGCAGGACCTCCCCCGTCTTCAAATGCAACATTCTTCCTTCCTCCAATTCTTGGGTTGCTTGCATAATGCGTGCCACTAATTCCGTAATTTCCAGCTTCAAGATAAAGATTACCTCATTCATGGCAGCCACACCATCTCTTTCTGCCTCTAGTAGAGCCTCAAGCACTATAATATCTGTGCTCAGACTGCTCTCCGGCAGTGTTGCCTCTGAACTGCTACCATCTGGTAACATGGATGCCGCACTGCTTCCACAAATAGATTCTGGGGTTGTACATTGTGTCCTAGTGTGAACGGCATCCTGAAAGGTTTCCGCTGGACATAAGTAAGAGATAGTTATCGTATGATCCAGGCAGTAAGCTTACATGGTAAAGGACGGACAAATTATTGCCGAGCATGGCAAACTATATTTAAATGGTTCGAAGCAGCATCAGCCGAAAAGAAATTAAAATGGTAAGATGAAACTAGGGATGTAAGTGGCAAATAAGCGACATCCGCATGGTCCCATCTAGTTAGTTTTGCTACCTCCTAGTTCATTTTCCTCAAAAAACAAAAACTCTTTTGAACTATCATACCACTAGTGGACTTTAATCGGGATTAAACGGGACCCAGTTGACATCCCTAGTTGAAAGGGAGTGTACCATCGCTATATTTAAGTTGCCAAGGCATCTAAGCAGTTGAAATAATCTGAGAAAGCATTTAACAGTGTGGCCTCATATATACTACGAAGACAGTCTTGTGATGAAGTTGAGAGAAGAAGTTAAGGACTCAAATGAAATAGTCATGCATTTCTTTACGATAGTACAGCTGGCACTGCTGACATATTGGCCAACTCAGGTATAGCGTAACAACAAACAAGCATTTGAATCAAGCAATACAGCAAAGCAGACAACTGAACTATTTGTAATTCGGTAGGATTACAGGTTGAGGGCACAAGCCAAGAAAGCAGCCCACTCACATTAAATTTCACATGTACTAAAACGCACTAGCTTACCATATGTTGCTATGAAGCCTCGCTACTGTTGCAATGTTCTTTGAAGATATCGTCAGCATCCCGTGGTTGCAAATCTAGTTGTTGTAGTTTATTCTGCACCCTCTATTTAGGTAAAATTAATTTTAATCGCATGCACTGGTCCAAATTGATCATCAATGGTTCATCTAAACTAATGAAAGAAGGGTGTGTGCATACACGACAATATATCTGCTTCCCTCTATTTTTATGCTTGTTCGAGGTGCCAGCCCCAAAAGAACAAATATTTTGCTTCATGGGGTTGGAAGCTCCATAATTAATAGAAGCATCAAATTAGTAATGCAACTTGGGAAGATCAAGAACACACAAACAAGTAATGAAAAGAGGCTCGGAGCAGTGATGTAATTGAAGGAAATATGCCCTAGAGGAAATAATAAAGTTCTTATTTATTTCCTCACTTCATAATAAATGTTTATTATTCATGCTAGAATTGTATTAACCAGAAACATAATACATGTGTCAATACATAGACAAACATAGTGTCACTAGTATGCCTCTACTTCACTAGCTCGTTGAACAAAGATGGTTGTGTTTCCTAGCCATAGACATGAGTTGTCATTTGATTAACGAGATCACATCATTAGGAGAATGATGTGATTGACTTGACCCATTCCGTTAGCTTAGCACTTGATCGTTTAGTATGTTGCTATTGCTTTCTTCATGACTTATACATGTTCCTATGACTATGAGATTATGCAACTCCCGTTTACCGGAGGAACACTTTGTGTGCTACCAAACGTCACAACGTAACTAGGTGATTATAAAGGAGCTCTACAGGTGTCTCCAAAGGTACATGTTGAGTTGGCGTATTTCGAGATGAGGATTTGTCACTCCGATTGTCGGAGAGGTATCTCTAGGCCCTCTCGGTAATGCACATCACTATAAGCCTTGCAAGCAATGTAGATAATGAGTTAGTTACGGGATGGTGCATTACGTAACGAGAAAAGAGATTTGCCAGTAACGAGATTGAACTAGGTATTGAGATACCGACGATCGAATCTCGGGAAAGTAACATACCAATGACAAAGGGAACAATGTATGTTGTTATGCGGTTTGACCGATAAAGATCTTCGTAGAATATGTGGGAGCCAATATGAGCATCCAGGTTCCGCTATTTATTGACCGGAGACGTGTCTCGGTCATGTCTACATAGTTCCTGAACCCATAGGGTCCGCACGCTAAAAATTCGATGACGTTTATATTATGAGTTTATGTGTTTTGATGTACCGAAGGTAGTTCGGATTCCCGGATGAGATCGGGGACATGACGAGGAGTCTCGAAATGGTCGAGACGTAAAGATTGATATATTGGACGACTATATTCGGACTTTGGAAAGGTTCCGAGTGATTCGGGTATTTTTTGGAGTACCGGAGAGTTACGGGAATTCGTCGGGGAGTATATGGGCCTTATTGGGCCATACGGGAATAGAGGAGAGATGCCAAAAGGAAGGAGGCATGCGCCCCCCCTCTGGTCCGAATTGGACAAGGGGTGCAGCCCCCTTTTCCTTCTCCCTCTCCCTCTCTTTCCTTCTCTCCTACTCCGGAAAGGAAAGGGGAATCCTATTAGGACTTGGGAGTCCTAGTAGGACTCCCCACCCTTGGCGCGCCCTCCTCCTAGGCCGGCCGCCTCCCCCCTTGCTCCTTTATATACGGGGGCAGGGGGGCACCTCTAGACACAACAATTGATCCCTTGGATCTCTTAGACGTGTGTGGTGCCCCCCTCCATCATAATCCACCTCGATAACATCGTAGCGGTGCTTAGGCGAACCCTTGCGGCGGCAGAACATCATCATCGTGACCACGCCGTCGTGCTGACGAAACTCTCCCTCAAAGCTCGGCTGGATCGGAGTTCGAGGGACGTCATCGAGCTGAACGTGTGCTGAACTCGGAGGTGCCGTGCGTTCGGTACTTGATCAGTCGGATCGTGAAGACGTACGACTACATCAACCGTGTTGTGCTAACGCTTCCGCTTTCGGTCTACGAGGGTACATGGACATCACTCTCCCCTCTTGTTGCTATTCATCACCATGATCTTGCGTGTGCGTAGGAAATTTTTTGAAATTGCTACGTCCCCCAACAATGGCATCCGAGCCAGGTTTTTTGCGTAGATGTTATATGCATGAGTAGAACACAAGTGAGTTGTGGGCGATACAAGTCATACTGCTTACCAACATGTCATACTTTGGTTCGGCGGTATTGTTGAATGAAGCGACCCGGACCGACATTACGCGTACGCTTACATGAGACTGGTTCTACCGACGTGCTTTGCACATAGCTGGCTGGCGGGTGCCAGTTTCTCCAACTTTAGTTGAACCGAGTGTGGCTATGCCCGGTCCTTGATAAGGTTAAAAAAGCACTAACTTGACAAACTATCGTTATGGTTTTGATGCGTAGGTAAGAACGGTTCTTGCTCAGCCCGTAGCAGCCACGTAAAACTTGCAAGAACAAAGTAGAGGACGTCTAACTTGTTTTTGCAGGGCATGTTGTGATGTGATATGGTCAACACGTGATGAGATATAAGTTGTTGTATGAGATGATCATGTTTTGTTGAAGTTATCGGCAACTGGAAGAAGCCTTATGGTTGTCTGTTTATTGCATAAGATGCAAACGTCAAATAATTGCTTTACTTTATCGCTATGCGATAGCAATAGTTGCAAGAGCAATAGTTGGCGAGAAGACCATGTGAGACACATTGATATAGATCAAGATGATGGAGATCATGGTGTCGTGCCGGTGACGATAGAGATCATGACAGTACTTTGGAGATGGAGATCAAAGGCGCAAGATGATCATGGCCATATCATCTCACATATTTTGACTGCATGTGATGTTTATCTTTTTTACATCTTATTTTGCTTAGTTCGGGGTAGCTTTATGAGATGATCCCTTACTAAATTTCAAGGTATAAGTGTTCTCCCTGAGTACACACCGTTGCGAAAGTTCTTCGTGCTGAGACACCACGTGATGATCGGGTGTGATAGGCTTTACGTTCAAATACAACGGGTGCAAAACAGTTGTACACACGGAATACTCAGGTTAAACATGACGAGCCTAGCATATACAGATATGGCCTCGGAACACTAAGACCGAAAGGTCGAGCGTGAATCATATATTAGATATGATCAACATAGTGATGTTCACCATTGAAAACTACTCCATCTCATGTGATGATCGGACATGGTTTAGTTGATTTGGATCACGTGATCACTTAGATGATTCGAGGGATGTCTATCTAAGTGGGAGTTCTTAAGTAATATGATTAATTGAACTTTAATTTATCATGAAGTTAGTCCTGATAGTATTTTGCAAATAATGTTGTAGATCAATAGCTCGCGTTGTTGCTTCCCTATGTTTTATATGTGTTCCTAGAGAAAACTAAGTTGAAAGATGATAGTAGCAATGATGTGGACTGGGTCCGTGATCTGAGGTTTATCCTCATTGCTGCACGGAAGAATTATGTCCTTGATGCACCGCTAGGTGACAGACCTATTGCAGGAGCAGATGCAGACGTTATGAACATTTGGCTAGCTCAATATGATGACTACTTGATAGTTTAGTGCACCATGCTTAACGACTTAGAATCGGGACTTCAAAGACGTTTTGAACGTCATGGACCATATGAGATGTTCTAGGAGTTGAAGTTAATATTTCAAGAAAATACCCGAGTTGAGAGATATGAAGTCTCCAACAAGTTCTATAGCTAAAAGATGGAGGAGAATTGCTCAACTAGTGAGCATGTGCTCAGATTGTCTGGGTACTACATTCACTTGAATCAAGTGGGAGTTAATCTTCCAGATAAGATAGTGAGTGACTGAATTCTCTAGTCACCATCACCAAGTTACTAGAACTTCGTGATGAACTATAGTATGCAAGGGATGACGAAAATGATTCCCGAGCTCTTCGTGATGTTAAAATTGACGAAGGTAGAAATCAAGAAAGAGCATCAAGTGTTGATGATTGCTAAGACCACTAGTTTCAAGAAAAGGGCAAAGGGAAAGAAAGGGAAACTTCAAATAGAATGGCAAGCAAGTTGTTACTCCCGTGAAGAAGCCCAAAGCTGAACCAAAGCCTAAAACTGAGTGCTTCTACTGCAAAGGAAATGGTCACTGGAAGCGGAAATGCCCTGAATATTTGGTGGATAAGAAGGATGGCAAAGTGAACAAGGCTATATTTGATATACAGGTTATTGATGTGTACCTTACTAGTGTTTATAGTAGCCCCTGGGCATTTGATACTTGTTCGGTTGCTAAGATTAGTAACTCGAAACCGGAGTGACAGAATAAACAGGGACTAGTTGAGGGTGAAGTGACGATGAGTGTTGGAAGTAGTTCCAAGATTGATATGATCATCATCGCACACTCCCTATAGTTTTGGGATTAGTGTTAAACCTAAATAAATGTTATTTGGTGTTTGCGTTGAGCATGAATATGATTTGATCATGTTTATTGCAATACGGTTATTCATTTAAAAGTCAGAGAATAATTGTTGTTCTCTTTACATGAATAAACCTTCAATGGTCATACACCCAATGAAAATAGTTTGTTGGATCTCGATCATAGTGATACACATATTCATAATATTTATGCCAAAAGATGCAAATTTAATAATGATAGTGCAACTTATTTGTGGCACAGCCGTTTGGGTCATATCGGTGTAAAGCGCATGAAGAAACTCCATAAAGATGGATTTTTGGAATCATTTGGTTATGAATCATTTGATGCTTGCGAACCGTGCCTTTTGGGCAAGATGACTAAAACTCCGTTCTTCAGAACAATGGAACGAGCCACTGACTTGTTGGAAATAATACATACCGATGTATGCGGTCCAATCAGTGTTGATGCTCGTGGCGAGTATCGTTATTTTTTGGCCTTCACAAATGATTTGAGCAGATATGAGTATATCTACTTAATGAAACACAAGTCTGAAACATTTGAAAAGTTCAAAGAATTTCAGAGTGAAGTGGAGAATCATCGTAACAAGAAAATAAAGTTTCTACGATCTGATCGTGGAGGAGAATATTTGAGTTACAAGTTTGGCCTTCATATAAAACAATCTGGAATAGTTTCATAGTTCACACCACCTGGAACACCACAGCGTTATGGTGTGTTTGAACGTCGTAACTGCACTTTATTGGATATTGTGCGATCTATGATGTTTCTTATTGGTTTACCACTATCGTTTTGGGGTTATGCATTAGAGACAGCTGCATTCACTTTAAATAGGGCACCATCAAAATCCGTTGAGACGACGCCTTATGAACAGTGGTTTGGCAAGAAACCAAAGTTGTCGTTTCTTAAAGTTTGGGGCTGCGATGCTTATGTGAAAAAACTTCAACCTGCTCCCTTATTGTGCGATCTATGATGTTTCTTATCGGTTTACCACTATTGGAGAAATGTGTCTTCATAGGATACCCAAAGGAGACTATTTAGTACACCTTCTATCACAGATCTGAAGGCAAGACTTTTGTTGCTAAATTTGGATCCTTTCTAGAGAAGGAGTTTCTCTCGAAAGAAGTGAGTGGGAGGAAACTAGAACTTGATGAGGTAACTGTACCTGCTCCCTTATTGGAAAGTAGTTCATCACAGAAACCGGTTCCTGTGACGACTACACCAATTAGTGAGGAAGCTAATGATATTGATCATGAAACTTCAGATCAAGTTACTACCGAACCTCATAGGTCAACCAGAGTAAGATCCACACCAGAGTGGTACGGTAATCCTATTCTGGAGGTCATGTTACTTGACCATGGCGAACCTACGAACTATGAGGAAGCGATGATGAGCCCAGATTCCACAAAATGGCTTGAGGCCATGAAATCTGAGAAGGGATCCATGTATGAGAACAAAGTATGGACTTTGGTTGGCTTGCCCGATGATCGGAAAGCCATACAAAATAAAATGGATCTTCAAGAGGAAGACAGATGCTGATAGTAGTGTTACTATCTACAAAGCTCTAATTGTCGCAAAAGGTTTTCGACAAGTTCAAGGTGTTGAATACGATGAGATTTTCTCACTCGTATCGATGCTTAAGTTTGTACGAATCATGTTAGCAATTGCCACATTTTATGAAATCTGGAAAATGGATGTCAAAACTGCATTCCTTAAGGATTTATTAAAGAAGAGTTGTATATGATGCAACCAGAAGCTTTTGTCAATCCTAAAGGTGCTAACAAAGTGTGCAAGCTCCAGCGATCCATTTATGGACTGGTGCAAGCAGCTCGGAGTTGGAATATTCGCTTTGATGAGTTGATCAAAGCATATGGTTTTATACAGACTTTTCGAGAAGCTTGTATTTACAAGAAAGTGAGTGGGAGCTCTGTAGCATTTCTAATACTATATGTAGATGACATATTGCTGATTGGAAATGATATAGAAATTCTGGATAGCATAAAAGGATACTTGAATAAGAGTTTTTCAAAGAAAGACCTCAATGAAGTTGCTTACACATTGAGCATCAAGATCTATAGAGATCGATCAAGACGCTTGATAAGATTTTTTCAATGAGTACATACTTTGACAAGATTTTGAAGTAGTTCAAAATGGAATAATCAAAGAAAGAGTTCTTGCCTGTGTTGCAAAGGTGTGAAGTTGAGTAAGACTGAAAACCCGACCATGGCAGAAAATAGAAAGATAATGAAAAGTCATTCCCTATGACTCAGTCATAGGTTCTATAAAGTATGCTATGTTGTGTACCAGACCTATTGTATACCTTGCTCTGAGTTGGGCAAGGGAGTACAATTTTGATCTAAGAGTAGATCACTGGACAGCGGTCAAGAAAATCCTTAGTGAGGACTATGGAAATATTTCTCGATTATGGAGGTGATAAAAGAGCCCGTCGTACAGAGTTACAACAGTGCAAGCTTTTACACCGATCCAGATTACTATAAGTCTCAATCTGGATACATATTGAAATGGGAGCAATTAGCTATAGTAGCTCCATGCAGAGCATTGTAGACATAGAATATTTGCAAAATACATACGGCTCTGAATATGACAGACCCGTTGACCAAACTTCTCTCACGAGCAAAACATGATCACACCTTAGTACTCTTTGGATCTTAATCACATATCGATGTGAACTAGATTATTGACTCTAGTAAACCCTTTGGGCGCTGGTCACATGACGATGTGAACTATGGGTGTTAATCACATGCAGATGTGAATATTAGTGTTAAATCACATGGTGATGTGAACTAGATTATTAACTCTAGTGCAAGTGGGAGACTGAAGGAAATATGCCCTAGAGGCAATAATAAAGTTATTATATATTTCCTTATTTCATGATAAATGTTTATTATTCATGCTAGAATTGTATTAACCGGAAACATAATACATGTGTGAATACATAGACAAACATAGTGTCACTAATATGCCTCTACTTGACTAGCTCGTTGATCAAAGATGATTGTGTTTCCTAGCCATAGACATGAGTTGTCATTTGATTAACGGGATCACATCATTCGGAGAATGATGTGATTGACTTGACCCATTCCGTTAGCTTAGCACTTGATCGTTTAGTATGTTGCTATTGCTTCCTTCATGACTTATACATGTTCCTATGACTATGAGATTATGCAACTCCCGTTTACCGGAGGAACACTTTGTGTGCTACCAAACGTCACAACGTAACTGGATGATTATAAAGGAGCTCTATAGGTGTCTCCAAAGGTACATGTTGAGTTGGCGTATTTCGAGATTAGGATTTGTCACTCCGATTGTTGGAGAGGTATCTCTGGGCCTTCTCGGTAATGCACATCACTATAAGCCTTGCAAACAATGTAGCTAATGAGTTAGTTATGGGATGATGCATTACGTAACGAGTAAAGAGACTTGTCGGTAACAAGATTGAACTAGGTATTGAGATACCGACCATCGAATCTCGGGAAAGTAACATACCAATGACAAATGGAACAACGTATGTTGTTATGCGGTTTGACCGATAAAGATCTTCATAGAATATGTGGGAGCCAATATGAGCATCCAGGTTCCGCTATTCGTTATTGACCGGAGACGTGTCTCGGTCATGTCTACATAGTTCTCGAACCCGTAAGGTCCGCACGCTAAAAGTTCGATGACGGTTATTTTTTGAGTTTATGTGTTTTGATGTACAAAAGGTAGTTCGGAGTCCTAGATGAGATCGGGGACATGATGAGGAGTCTCGAAATGGTCGAGATGTAAAGATCGATATATTGGATGACAATATTCGTATCACGCCCAAGATGCGACCCTATCCTAAAGGAACTCGAAGGTCCCACCAAGGATAGAAGCGCATCTTGAAGACGCTTTTGCAAGGTGGATATCATTACATCAACATTACATAATATTTGGGGATACATACAAGAGGCATACAATGCCACATGAATACATCAATACATCATACACAAGATCAACATCCGACTACGGATGACACACAAACAGAAACTCAAACGACATCCACCCTGCTAGCCCAGGCTGCCGACCTGGAACCTATCCCCTGATCGAAGAAGAAGCAGAAGAAGAACTCCAAATGCAAGCAAACATCGCTCTCGCATCATTATCATCGCATAACCTGTACCTGCAACTGTTGTTGTAGTAATCTGTGAGCCACGAGGACTCAGCAATCCCATTACCATGGGTATCAAGACTAGCAAAGCTTAATGGGAAAGGAAGAGGTAAAGTGGTGAGGTTGCAGCAGCGACTAAGCATGATATGGTGGCTAACATACGCAAATGAGAGCGAGAAGAGAAGCAAAGGAACGGTCGTCAACTAGCAATGATCAAGTGGTGATCCTAAACTCCTACTTACGTCAATCATAAGACAGAAACCGTGTTCACTTCCCGGACTCCGCCGAGAAGAGACCATCACGGCTACACACGCGGTTGATGCGTTTTAATTCGGATCTGGTGTCAAGTTATCTACAACCGGACATTAACAAATTCCCATGTGCCACATAACCGCGGGCACGACTCTCGAAATTTTAAACCCTGCAGGGGTGTCCCAACTTAGCCCATGACAAGCTCTCGCGATCAACGAAGGAATAGACCTTCTCCCAGGAAGACCCGATCAGTCTCGGAACCCGGTTTACAAGACATTTCGACAATGGTAAAACAAGACCAGCAAAGCTGCCCGATGCGCCGACAATCCCGATAGGAGCTGAACATATCTCGTTCTCAGGGCAACACCGGATGAGACTAGCTACGAGTAAAACCAGACTTCGAGTTTCCCCGAGGTGGCCCTCAGTAGCTCGATTCGGACCAACACTTAGACAAGCACTGGCCCGGGGGGCTAAAATAAAGATGACCCTTGGGTTGGCCGACCCAAGGGAAGGGTATAGGTGGTGGTGAGGCAAATGGTAAAACCAAGGTTGGGCCTTGCTGGGCAAGTTTTATTCAAAGCGAACTGTCAGGGGGGTCCCATAGATCACCCGACCGCGTTAGGAACGAAAAATTCGGGAACATAACACCGGTATGACGGAAACTAGGGCGGCAAGAGTGGAACAAAACACCAGGCATAAGGCCGAGCCTTCCACCCTTTACCAAATATATAGATGCATTAATAATATAAGAGATATTGTGATATCCCAACATAATCCTGTCCACCATGGAGCAGTCTTCAACTTCACCTGCAGCTAGCAACGCTATAAGAGGGGCTGAGCAAAGCGGTAACATAGCCAAGCAACGGTTTGCTAGGAATGGTGTCAAAGGTTAGAGGTTCATGGCAATTTGGGAGGCTTGAAGAGCAAATGATAGGTAACGCAGCATAGCGATAGAACGAAGCAACTAGCATAGCAATGATAGTAGTGAGATCCAGGGTAGCGGTCATCTTGCCTGAAATCTCGCAAGGAAGAAGAACGAGTCCATGAAGAAGATGAAGCCACAAAGACGAACCAAGCGGAGACGAACGAATCCTCACGATCGCAACGAAACGGGAACTATCGAGAAGAAGCACACAACATAGTAAACACACCACACATGAACAAGGCATGATGCACAACAAGCATGATGCAAGACAAGACTACATGAAGCTACTCATGGCAAGAGATGATGCAAACAAGAACAACACATCAAGGCAAGTTTAAATGAGGCCGGAAACAACATATAACAATTCCGGTAAGTCCTCATATGCATATTTCGAAATTGGTCCAGATCTGAATAAACCTTATGTTCAAGTTGTTAAACAGCAAGTTGAGACGCACCAAGATGGTCTACACGAGATTCTAGTCAAGTTCCATATAAAGTTCATTAGATTCGGAGCTACGGCCTAGAAGATATGAGAAAAACAAGTTAAACATGGCATTGATGCAAAATGCATACAAACATCAAGCAAACACCTCAAAACAAGGATGCAACATGATAATATGGAACTACATGCAAAAACAAGCAAGTTTCATATAGAGCACACTCAAAACGGAGCATCGGTTCAACACATACACTATACAAAGCATAACAACAATCTGTCCATAACAGCAACTAGGCATCTTGCAAGCATCAAAACAATAAGCTACAGCACCCCAACATAATAACAAAAGGCATGGGTATGAAGTACATGTAAAGCATAACAAAACATGAACACTGAACTATCTCCAGAAATCACTAGAACATGCTCAAAAAGACATGGAGAGATTGCAAATAATAACAGTTTCAGACTGGCAGAAATAACATCAGGTTGCAATGTTTAGAGCAAGCAAACAACATGTTACAGGAACATATCATGGCAAACAAAGGCATGACATGATACTAATAAATGCATAGAACAAAAGTCCCTTACTGACCATGAGCCAAAAAGGCATAGAAAATATGATGGCACCCATGTAAACATGGCAAGTTATATTACAGATTCATACATGGCAGGAACAACAATAAGTAGGCATGTTGGTGAGCTTGAACCACTCACTACAGAGCAATACATGGCATGGCAAGGCAACCAACAGTAAGAAGACATGTTTATGAAGCTAAGAATGGCAAGATCAAGTTCATAGGATGCATGGATCACTAGCAAACAATCATGGAAACATTGAACTTGATGTTAACAGGCTAACAGCAACATCATTTAGCAACTTTGGAGCAAGATTACAACAAGCTACATTGGTCTATAAATGCAACCAGGGGCATGAATGGATAGAGCAAGACATGTATAACAAAACATCCTTACTGAAGTATCTCAAAATATGCATGGATATCTCTGTAGCAACAAGTTTACATGGCATCAAAATAACAGCAGAACAGGGACTAAAATCAGCAATATCACGAAGCCTAGTTTGCATGTTTGTGATAGTCACCACATTGATCACAAAAATACATGGCATACACCCCTGGAAAGATGGCATGGCATAGATCAAAACACATGTAGACATCAACCTCATAGGATGCACACATCAATCATGGCAAAAATGACAAATGAGCAAGTTATAACAGTTTCAGCAGATTAACATCACTTAGCACTCTTCCAACAGCATTTCGGGCATCAAGATGACATCAAATGAACATGATTCAATGGAATGAAATGATGTACTCATCGAGGCGAACAATTTGACATATAACACACACGACCGGAGCTACGGATGCAGAGATACAGCATGATGAACATGGCATGATTATGTCAGGGATTCAGGGACTTAGTGGAATTCTCACCCTGCGAAAAGTCAACCCGGGACGGCGCAGTGCGGGACGGAGGGATCCGGGCGTGGGGAAGGCGTTTGGATGGGCGAGGTGGTGGATCTGATCCCGATCCATGGACCTCGCCAGAGTAGCTCGCCGGAGACGGCGGGGACGGCGCCGGAGAGGCGGAGAGCGAGGCCGGCGCGGAGGCGCGGGCGGTGCCGGGCCGAGGCGGGCCGGGCGAGACGAGCAGCGGCGGGCGGAGGAAGGATGGCGGCGAGCGAAGCGGCGGGCGACGGGCGCGGGCGCGCGGAGGCCGGAGGCGAGGAGGAGGGCGGCAGCGGCAGCGGCCGGCGGCGCGGCAGGCGAGGCGGCGGCGGCGCCGACGCGTGATCCGGCGGCGCAGGAGGCGGCGGCG
This sequence comes from Aegilops speltoides, assembly GCA_021437245.1. Lineage (NCBI taxonomy): Eukaryota > Viridiplantae > Streptophyta > Magnoliopsida > Poales > Poaceae > Aegilops > Aegilops speltoides. The sequence continues at coordinate 415,887,609 of CM038142.1, read as the reverse complement.
GTGCTGCTGGCGGCTGCGGGCGGGCGGGCCCGACGACGGAGGCGGCGGGAGTGCCACGTGGCACCACGCGTTTGGACGCGGACGGCGGCGCTGGACGTGTCCGGCGCGGGATGGACATGTCCGGCGGCAGGAGGAGGAAGAGGCTAGGGTTTGGACCCGGGATTTCGGAGGGGAAGGTGTTTATATAGGTAGAGGGAGCTAGGAGAGTCCAAATGAGGTGCGGTTTTCGGCCACGCGATCGTGATCGAACGACCGAGAGCATGGAAGGGAGTTTGCTGGGTTTTGGGCCACTTTGGAATGGGTGTTGGGCTGCAACAAAAGGGGGCTTTGCGGTTACCCGGTTAACCGTTGGAGTATCAAACGACCTCCAAATGGCACGAAACTTGACAGGCGGTCTACCGGTGCTATACCAAGGTCGCTTGGCAAACCTCGGGCCATTCCGAGAAAGTTTAACACCCGCACACGAAAAGAGGCAAAAGGGGAACGCCGGAGGACATAGGAGTGCCAGATTGCAAAACGGACAACAGGGAAAATGCTCGGATGCATGAGACGAACACGTATGCAAAATGAAATGCACATGATGGCATGATATGAAATGCATATGATGACATGGCAAAGTGCAACACGCACGCAAATGACATGGCAATGACGGCGAATAACTGGCGGACACCTGGCGCAACGAATCCGAGGCGTTACAACACTCCTCCACTAACAAGAGATCTCGTCCCGAGATCTTAGGACCGAGACGGAAGGGGAGAAGGATGAGGTGAAGCAAGAACTCAAGATAAGAAGCAAAGAATCGAGAGCACACTAGAAGAAGAGAGGAACGCGAGAATGACAAGAATTGAAGGCTCACAGAATCAGATAGACTATGAAACAACTCCTGTTAGAACAAAATAAGAAACGAATAAGACTGAAAAGGATTTAGGCAGCACTCCGGCTGAAACATGGAAAGAATAGAACATGAACTTCACAAGATGGAATGACACTAACTCTTGAAGAATGAATTAAATCATGAAGAACCACCATGAAGAACTCCGGTAACATAAAGGCTGATGAGATAGAATGAAGGATGAAAGAATAAGATGAGCCTTGCGATGATTTAGATGGGGGGTTCCGACGAAATGGCCGCGGAAAATTTTTAACTCCGGGAAAAGACAAGATGAAAACACTTGAAACTCGAATTTATTCACCAAGAACAAACTCTGAAGGAAGGGATTACTCACTTGGATGAAATAAGAATAAGATTTATTGTATGCTTATCCTTCATCAAATTAAATTGATGACAAGCAATGGATTTTGCATACTACTTATTCTTGTCGAAAAAGGATTAAGGGGAAATATAGCACAAAACTTGAGAAAGTTTTCATGAACCACCGGTAGGATTCGAAAGAACAAATGGATTAAAATGATAATCAAGGAAAAAGAATCTGAAAGAACCACCGTGAGAATTCGAAAATGACTGATGAAAGATACTTAATCACCGGTAAGAATTAGGAGAACAAATATGCTAGAGGGAATTTAGATGCAAAATAACGGGAAGAACTCGAGCTGATTCACGAACACTTGAACGAAGCACCGGGATAATTGGATGACGGTAGCTGGAATGTGAGGACGAAGAATACTTCTGGAATGATGCCTCCGGTGAAAAGAAATGGAAATCAACTCCTGAAATACTCCGGATAGGTAAGGAGGAATATCTGACAAATGAAATAATTCGTGAGGATAACATGAAGCTAGAATCACGAATATTTGAGAGAACGGACAAGATTGAGAGGAAAACTCTTCTTCGGTCTTCAAATAATGACGAGAAACCCCACCAACATTGCTGAGCTACTCCGGGAGAATGAAAAAGAGGAAGGGTTGAACCAAAGATGAAAATAATTGAAATTGATCTTGAAAAGGCATGTGACTGATGGAATCCATTCTTATGTCACACTTGAAAAGAATTGAGAATAACTCCGGGGAATTAGAAGAGTCAGGTAAGATCCTGGGAAAATACCTGTGGGTTAGGGCCCACTAATAGAAAACACCGTTGGAAAGGATTGTTGAAGAGGTAGATGATGCACCGGAATGATTGAAATATTTCAATGAGGTGATAACCTCGAATTAATTGGAAGACACACGAATCTCCTAAGATGTCTTGAGCACTCCGGAAGGATAAACTGGCGAGAGGCAAACGAACAGGGAAAACACTTGAGCCGAGGGAAAGAATATAATCAACACCGAAAAAACTTGAATTGAATCCACCGGATAAGAAAAGAGATGAAGAATGTCCACCGAGACGAGAATTCACCGGTTGAAATGATTGATGGAAGACTGAAGAGGCTCCGTACGAATGAAATTGATGCTCGAAAGAGGATTAGGCTCCGGGAAGAAAAAGGGGTGGGAGGGCGGGAAAACAAAGGCCACTTGGAAGGGGGAAGCTACGAATATCTTGAAGAGAAAACACCGATTGAAAGAAAACAAAGGCTTCACACGAGTAGAATGGATACTCGATTACGGACTCCGGATTCGAGAAGAAGAAGGGAGGGCGGGTGGGAAAAACAAGGGCAACTTCGGACAGGGAAACAACGTTGATTGAAAAGAGCTGAGGATTGATCTCATGAAAGACAAAGAGGTTTGAGTCAACTTGACGAGAGATGCACCGGATAAAAGAGCTGGGGAACAATGATCGGAAAACCAACTGCGTGATCCTAAAGAAAAATTTGAAGGGGAAGAGGAGTAGTTCAAAACACCTACGTAAAGATTCCTCACCAGAGCGACGAAGGGGCTGAGGAGTAAAAAGAATTCCTACTCTCCGATATAACTAGACTCTGAAAATAGTTTTCTTCTAGACTCAACAACGGCCAAACTACACGATCAATCAAGGGGGCTCCTAAGGTCGGTCGAGGCTCTGATACCAACTTGTCACACCCAAGATGCGACCCTATCCTAAGGGAACTCGAAGGTCCCACCAAAGATAGAAGCGCATCTTGAAGACGCTTTTGCAAGGTGGATATCATTACATAATATTTGGGGATACATACAAGAGGCATACAATGCCACATGAATACATAAATACATCATACACAAGATCAACATCCGACTACGGATGAAACACAAACAGAAACTCAAACGACATCCACCCTGCTAGCCCAGGCTGCCGACCTGGAACCTATCCTCTGATCGAAGAAGAAGCAGAATAAGAACTCCAAATGCAAGCAAACATCGCTCTCGCATCATTATCATCGCATAACCTGTACCTGCAACTGTTGTTGTAGTAATCTGTGAGCCACGAGGACTCAGCAATCCCATTACCATGGGTATCAAGACTAGCAAAGCTTAATGGGAAAGGAAGGGGTAAAGTGGTGAGGTTGCAGCAGCAACTAAGCATGATATGGTGGCTAACATACGCAAATGAGAGCGAGAAGAGAAGCAAAGGAACGGTCGTCAACTAGCAATGATCAAGAGGTGATCCTGAACTCCTACTTACGTCAATCATAACACAGAAACCGTGTTCACTTCCCGGACTCCGCCGAGAAGAGACCATCACGGCTACACACGCGGTTGATGCGTTTTAATTCGGATCTGGTGTCAAGTTATCTACAACCGGACAGTAACAAATTCCCATCTGCCACATAACCGCGGGCACGGCTCTCTAAAGTTTAAACCCTGTAGGGGTGTCCCAACTTAGCCCATGACAAGCTCTCGCGATCAACGAAGGAATAGACCTTCTCCCAGGAAGACCCGATCAGTCTCGGAATCCCGGTTTACAAGACATTTCGACAATGGTAAAACAAGACCAGCAAAGCCGCCCGATGCACTGACAATCCCGATAGGAGCTGCACATATCTCGTTCTCAGGGCAACACCGGATGAGACTAGCTATGAGTAAAACCAGACTTCGAGTTTCCCCGAGGTGGCCCCGCAGGCAGCTCAGTTCGGACCAACACATAGGCAAGCACTGGCCCGGGGGGGCTAAAATAAAGATGACCCTTGGGTTGGCCGACCCAAGGAAGGGTATAGGTGGTGGTGAGGCAAATGGTAAAACCAAGGCTGGGCCTTGTTGGACAAGTTTTATTCAAAGCGAACTGTCAGGGGGGTCCCATAAATCACCCGACCGCGTTAGGAACGCAAAATCCGGGAACATAACACCGGTATGACGGAAACTAGGGCGGCAAGAGTGGAACAAAACACCAGGCTTAAGGCCGAGCCTTCCACCCTTTACCAAATATATAGATGCATTAATAATATATGAGATATTGTGATATCCCAACATAATCCTGTCCACCATGGAGCAGTCTTCAACTTCACCTACAGCTAGCAACGCTATAAGAGGGGCTGAGCAAAGCGGTAACATAGCCAAGCAACGGTTTGCTAGGAATGGTGTCAAAGGTTAGAGGTTCATGGCAATTTGGGAGGCTTGAAGAGCAAATGATAGGTAACGCAGCATAGCGATAGAACGAAGCAACTAGCATAGCAATGATAGTAGTGAGATCCATGGTAGCGGTCATCTTGCCTGAAATCCCGCAAGGAAGAAGAACGAGTCCATGAAGAAGATGAAGCCACGAAGACGAACCAAGCGGAGACGAACGAATCCTCACGATCGCAACGAAACGGGAACTATCGAGAAGAAGCACACAACATAGTAAACACACCACACATGAACAAGGCATGATGCACAACAAGCATGATGCAAGACAAGACTACATGAAGCTACTCATGGCAAGAGATGATGCAAACAAGAACAACACATCAAGGCAAGTTTAAATGAGGCCGGAAACAACATAGAACAATTCCGGTAAGTCCTCATATGCATATTTCGAAATTGGTCCAGATATGAATAAACCTTATGTTCAAGTTGTTAAACAGCAACTTGAGATGCACCAAGATGATCTACACGAGATTCTAGTCAAGTTCCATATAAAGTTCATTAGATTCGGAGCTACGGCCTAGAAGATATGAGCAAAACAAGTTAAACATGGCATTGATGCAAAATGCATACAAACATCAAGCAAACACCTCAAAACAAGGATGCAACATGATAATATGGAACTACATGCAAAAACAAGCAAGTTTCATATAGAGCACACTCAAAACGGAGCATCGGTTCAACACATACACTATACAAAGCATAACAACAATCTGTCCATAACAGCAACTAGGCATCTTGCAAGCATCAAAAAAATAAGCTACAGAACCCCAACATAATAACAAAAGGCATGGGCATGAAGTACACGTAAAGCATAACAAAACATGAACACTGAGCTATCTCCAGAAATCACTAGAACATGCTCAAAAAGACATGGAGAGATTGCAAATAATAACAGTTTCAGACTTTAGCAGAAATAACATCAGGTTGCAATGTTTAGAGCAAGCAAACAACATGTTACAGGAACATATCATGGCAAACAAAGGCATGAAATGATACTACTAAATGCATAGAACAAAAGTCCCTTACTGACCATGAGCCAAAAAGGCATAGAAAATATGATGGCACCCATGTAAACATGGCAAGTTATATTACAGATTCATACATGGCAGGAACAACAATAAGTAGGCATGTTGGTGAGCTTGAACCACTCACTACAGAGCAATACATGGCATGGCAAGGCAACCAACAGTAAGAAGACATGTTTATGAAGCTAAGGACGGCAAGAGAAAGTTCATAGGGTGCATGGATCACTAGCAAACAATCTTGGAAACATTGAACTTGATGTTAACAGGCTGACAGCAACATCATTTAGCAACTTTGGAGCAAGATTACAACAAGCTACAGTGGTCTATAAATGCAATCAGGGGCATGAATGATAGAGAAATACATGTATAACAAAACATCATTACTGAAGTATCTCAAAATATGCATGGATATCTCTATAGCAACAAGTTTACATGGCATCAAAATAACAGAAGAACAGGGACTAAAATCAGCAATATCACAAAGCCTAGTTTGCATGCTTGTGCTAGTCACCACATTGATCACAAAAATACATGGCATACACCCCTGGAAAGATGGCATGGCATAGATCAAAACACATGTAGACATCAACCTCATAGGATGCACACATCAATCATGGCAAAAATGACAAATGAGCAAGTTATAACAGTTTCAGCAGATTAACATCACTTAGCACTCTTCCAACAGCATTTTGGCCATCAAGATGACATCAAATTAACATTATGCAATGGAATGAAATGATGTACTCGTCGAGATGAACAATTTGACATATAACACGCATGAAACGGAGCTACGGATGCAGAGATACAGCATGATGAACATGGCATGATTATGTCAGGGATTCGGGGATTTAGTGGAATTCTCACCCTGCGAAAAGTCAACCCGAGACGGCGCGGTGCGGGACGGAGGGATCCGGGCGTGGGGAAGGCGTTTGGATGGGCGAGGTGGTGGATCTGATCCCGATCCACGGACCTCGCCGGAGTAGCTCGCCGGAGACGGCGGGGACGGCGCCAGAGGCGGAGAGCAAGGGCGGCCTGGGGAGGCGCGGCGGTGCCGGATGGAGCGGGCGGCGAGACGAGCAACGGCGGGCCGGAGGAAGGAGGGCGGCGGAGCGAGCGCCAGGCGGACGGGCGCGGGCGCAGGAGGCCGGGCGGCGAGGGAGCGGGCGGCGCTTGCACGGCCGGGCGGACGGGCGCGCCGGGCGAGGCAGCGGCGGGCGCCGACGCGGATCCGGCGGCGCGAGAGGCGGCGGGCGGCGCTGCTGGGCCGGCTGCGCGGGCAGGGCGGGCCAGCGGCGGAGGCAGCGGGAGTGCCACGTGGCACCACGCGGTTGGACGCGGACGGCGGCGCTGGACGTGTCCGGCGCGGGATGGACACGTCCGGCGGCAGGAGGAGGAAGAGGCTAGGGTTTGGACCCGGGATTTCGGAGGAGAAGGTGTTTATATAGGTAGAGGGAGCTAGGAGATTCCAAATGAGGTGCGGTTTTCGGCCACGCGATCGTGATCGTACGACCGAGAGCATGGAAGGGAGGTTGCTGGGTTTTGGGCCACTTTGGAAGGGGTGTTGGGCTGCAACAAAAGGGGGCTTTGCGGTTACCCGGTTAACCGTTGGAGTATCAAACGACCTCCAAATGGCACGAAACTTGACTGGCGGTCTACCGGTGCTATACCAAGGCCACTTGGAAAACCTCGGGCCATTCCGAGAAAGTTTAACACCCGCACACGAAAAGAGGCAAAAGGGGAACGCCGGAGGACATAGGAGTGCCGGATTGCAAAACAGATAACAGGGAAAATGCTCGGATGCATGAGACGAACACGTATGCAAAATGAAATGCACATGATGGCATGATATGAAATGCATATGATGACATGGCAAAGTGCCACATGCACGCAAATGACATGGCAATGACAGCGAATAACTGGCGGCCACCTGGCGCAACGAATCTGGGGTGTTACAATTCGGACTTTGGAAAGGTTCCGAGTGATTCGGGTATTTTCCGGAGTACCGGAGAGTTACGGGAATTCGCCGGGGAGTATATGGGCCTTATTGGGCCATACGGGAATAGAGGAGAGAGGCCAAAAGGAAGGAGGCGTGTGCCCCCCCTCTGGTCCGAATTGGACAAGGGGTGCAGCCCCCTTTTCCTTCTCCCTCTCCCTCTCTTTCCTTCTCTCCTACTCCGGAAAGGAAAGGGGAATCCTACTAGGACTTGGGAGTCCTAGTAGGACTCCCCACCCTTGGCATGCCCTCCTCCTAGGCCGGCCGGCTCCTCCCTTACTCCTTTATATACGGGGGCAGGGGGGCACCTCCAGACACAACAATTGATCCCTTGGATCTCTTAGCCGTGTGCGGTGTCCCCCTCCACCATAATCCACCTCGATAACATCGTAGCGGTGCTTAGGTGAAGCCCTGCGGCGGTAGAACATCATCAACGTTACCACGCTATCGTGCTGACGAAACTCTCCCTCAAAGCTTGGCTGGATCGGAGTTCGAGGGACGTCATCGAGCTAAACGTGTGCTAAACCAGGAGGTGCCATGCGTTCGGTACTTGATTGGTCGGATCATGAAGATGTACGACTACATCAACCGTGTTGTGTTAACGCTTCCGCTTTTGGTCTACAAGGGTACGTGGACATCACTCTCCCCTCTCGTTGCTATGCATCACCATGATCTTGCGTGTGCGTAGGAGTTTTTTTGAAATTGCTACGTTCCCCAATAGTGGCATCCGAGCCAGGTTTTATGCGTAGATGTTATATGCACGAGTAGAACACAAGTGAGTTGTGGGCGATACAAGTCATACTGCTTTCCAACATGTCATACTTTGGTTCGGCGGTATTGTTGAATGAAGCGGCCCGGACCAACATTACGCGTACGCTTACGCAAGACGGGTTCTACCGACGTGCTTTGCACACAGCTGGCTGGCGTGTGTCAGTTTCTCCAACTTTAGTTGAACCGAGTGTGGCTACGCCTGGTCCTTGAGAAGGTTAAAACAGCACTAACTGGACAAACTATCGTTGTGGTTTTGATGCGTAGGTAAGAACGGTTCTTGCTCAGCCCGTAGCAGCCACGTAAAACTTGCAACAACAAAGTAGAGGACGTCTAACTTGTTTTTGCAGGGCATGTTGTGATGTGATATGGTTAAGACATGATGAGATATAAGTTGATGTATGAGATGATCATGTTTTGTTGAAGTTATCGGCAACTGGCAGAAGCCTTATGGTTGTCTCTTTATTGCATAAGATGCAAGCGCCAAATAACTGCTTTACTTTATCGCTATGCGATAGCAATAGTTGCAAGAGCAATAGTTGGCGAGACGACCATGTGACGACACATTGATATAGATCAAGATGATGGAGATCATGGTGTCGTGTTGGTGATGATAGAGATCATGACAGTACTTTGGAGATGGAGATCAAAGGCGCAAGATGATCATGGCCATATCATGTCACATATTTTGATTGCGTGTGATGTTTATCTTTTATACATCTTATTTTGCTTAGTTTGATGATCCCTTACTAAATTTCAAGGTATAAGTGTTCTCCCTGAGTATGCACCGTTGCGAAAGTTCTTCGTGCTGACACACCATGTGATGATCGGGTGTGATAGGCTCTACGTTCAAATACAACGGGTGCAAAAAAGTTGTACACGCGGAATACCCAATTTAAACTTGACGAGCCAAGCATATACAGATATGGCCTCGGAACACTGAGACCGAAAGGTCGAGCGTGAATCATATAGTAGATATGATCAACATAGTGATGTTCACCATTGAAAACTACTCCAACTCACGTGATGATCGGACATGGTTTAGTTGATTTGGATCACGTGATCATTTAGATGATTAGAGGGATGTCTATCTAAGTGGGAGTTCTTAAGTAATATGATTAATTGAACTTTAATTTATCATGAACTTAGTCCTGATTGTATTTTGCAAATAATGTTGTAGATCAATAGCTCGCGTTGTTGCTTCCCTATGTTTTATATGTGTTCCTAGAGAAAACTAAGTTGAAAGATGATAGTAGCAATGATGTGGACTGGGTCTGTGATCCGAGGTTTATCCTCATTGCTGCCTGTAAGAATTATGTCCTTGATGCACCGCTAGGTGATAGACCTATTGCAGGAGCAGATGCAGACGTTATGAACATTTGGCTAGCTCAATATGATGACTACTTGATAGTTTAGTGCACCATGCTTAACGACTTAGAATCGGGACTTCAAAGACGTTTTGAACGTCATGGACCATATGAGATGTTCCAGGAGTTGAAGTTAATATTTCAAGCAAATACCCGAGTTGAGTGATATGAAGTCTCCAACAAGTTCTATAGCTAAAAGATGGAGGAGAATTGCTCAACTAGTGAGCATGTGCTCAGATTGTCTGGGTACTACAATCGCTTGAATCAAGTGGGAGTTAATCTTCCAGATAAGATAGTGATTTGCAAAGTTCTCTAGTCACCATCACCAAGTTATTATAACTTCGTGATGAACTATAGTATGCAAGGGATGACGAAAATGATTCCCGAACTCTTCATGATGTTGAAATCGACGAAGGTAGAAACCAAGAAAGAGCATAAAGTGTTGATGATTGACAGGACCACTAGTTTCAAGAAAGGGGCAAAGGGAAAGAAAGGGAAACTTCAAGTAGGTACATGTTGCGTTGGTGTATTTGGAGATTAGGATTTGTCACTCCGATTGTCGGAGAGGTATCTCTGGGCCCTCTCGGTAATGCACATCACTATAAGCCTTGCAAGCAATGTAGCTAATGAGTTAGTTACGGGATGATGCATTATGTAATGAGTAAAGAGACTTGCCGGTAATGACATTGAACTAGGTATTGAGATACCGATGATCGAATCTCGGGCAAGTAATGTACCAATGACAAAGGGAACAACGTATGTTGTTATGCGGTTCGACCGATAAAGATCTTCGTAGAATATGTGGGAGCCAATATGAGCATCCAGGTTCCGCTATTGGTTATTGACCGGAGACGTGTCTCGGTCATGTCTACATAGTTCTCGAACACGTACAATCCGCACGCTAAAAGTTTGATGACGGTTATATTATGAGTTTATGTGTTTTGATGTACCGAAGGTAGTTAGGAGTCCCGGATGAGATCGGGGACATGACGAGGAGTCTCGAAATGGTCGATACATAAATATCGATATATTGGACGACTATATACGGACTTCGGAAAGGTTCCGAGTGATTTGGGTATTTTTCGGAGTACCGGAGAGTTACGGGAATTCGCCGGGGAGTATATGAGCCTTATTGGGCCATACGGGAATAGAGGAGAGAGTCTAAAAGGAAGGAGGCATCGCCCCCCTCTGGTCCGAATTCGACAAGGGGTGCAGCCCCCTTTTCCTTCTCCCTCTCCCCCTCTTTCCTTCTCTCCTACTCCGGAAAGGAAAGGGGAATCCTACTAGGACTTGGGAGTCCTAGTAGGACTCCCCACCCTTGGCGCGCCCTCCTCCTAGGCCGGCCACCTCCCCCCTTGCTCCTTTATATACGGGGGCAGGGGGCACCTCTAGACACAACAGTTGATCCCTTGGATCTCTTAGCCGTGTGCGGTGCCCCCTCCACCATAATCCACCTCGATAATATCGTAGCGGTGCTTAGGCGAAGCCCTGCATCCGTAGAACATCATCATCATCACCACGCCATCGTGCTGATGAAACTCTCCCTCAAAGCTCGGCTGGATCGGAGTTCGAGGGACGTCATCGAGCTGAACGTGTGCTGAACTCGGAGGTGTCGTGCGTTCGGTACTTGATCGGTCGGATCGTGAATACGTACGACTACATCAACCGCGTTGTGCTAACGCTTCCGTTTTCGGTCTACGAGGGTACGTGGACATCACTCTCCCCTCTCATTGCTATGCATCACCATGATCTTGCGTGTGCGTAGGAATTTTTTTGAAATTACTACGTTTCCCAACAGTAATAGCTAGCATCAGAAGATGTAGGGTAAAACAAACAAAAAGCAGTGGAACCACATGCTAGTTTGCTGATGTGTAATTAAGCATAGAGAACATTAAGTAGTCTGATGGAACCAACAGGTGGCATCAGAACAACACCATTATCATAAATATAGCATTCAAGAAGTAAAATAGTAGGCAGTGATATCTAGGAAGTACAGTAATAGTACTTAGGACAAAACTAAAGCATATTAACTATATGTGCACTGGTATGTAATTTAGCACAAGTAACATGTTCACTGCCAGAAGTATGGCCCTACAGGTGCAAGCAGAATAACGTGTCTCATGAAAAACTGAATGATGCCCTAAAGAAATTCAAAGGTGCGATGCTTATGCTAGGAAAGTGAACATAGGCATCGGCCGTTGGATAATAGTACCTGATTCTCGGCGGCGTATGGGTATCGTTGTCATACTTGATATCTAAGGATCGTCAATGGTGCTCATGTTGCGATTGAGTTTGGGCCGGCTGTCGCCGTCGCTAAAGCGGCTCCGGTGCTACGGTTGCGGTGCATGTCGACATACAAGAAAGCTCATCTGTGGTAAGTGAATAGTTGCACGATAAGGAGAAAAACCGAAGGAGTACAAATTGAAATAACCTGATGAGGTTGCGGCGTCGGTAAAGCAGGGCCGGTGGAGTTGAATATGGCGTCCGTGGAGCGGGTCGGTGCGATGGGCGAAGGCTTCATGGCGCGTTATCTGATGCTTCGGTGAGGCGGATCTGTTGCGGCGGACGAGGGCATGTATGAAGGGCCAGCGAAGGGGCAGACGAGGGAGTCAGTGACGGGCCTACACTGTGGTGGACGAGGGCGCCAGTTAAGCAGATCCGGTGCGGTGGACCATGATGGCGGTCAAGGAGATGTGGAGTGGTGGACAAGCCAGTCGCTGAAGCGGCTCCGGTGAAGTGGTGAGTTCACAGTTGGGGGTTCCAAGGTGCGGAAGGTAGATCCGGCGAGGTGTGAGGTCCACCGTTGCGGCGGAGGACTAGATTCGGTGACTTGTCGTGGTTGGGGGTCGGGGAGGGGAAGGGGAGGGGCTCTGGGAAGAATGTTGGGAGCAAAGAGGGGAAAACAATGGAGTTACCAAAGCAGCCCTTTTCCGTTCATGTGGTAGGGGTAAAACAGGAATATCGCAGGGCTAAACTTTCGGGCGCGTGATATTTCAATGTGAGCAGGAAGTTTGAAAACTTTTGGCGCCTAAAATTATAAGTATTCTGCTCTTATATGGCCGACTATGATATCATAGCCGACAATTTGTTTGTTTTGCACGCAAAAAAATGTGCAAGTTTTGAAAATCAATGTCTCCAACTCGAAACTTAGATTGTCCATTCAATTCAAATATGGATCATTGAGCTACTACAAGCAAATACCATCATACGGTCCAATTCAAATGAAATTCCAAATGTGTTTATCCTAAATATGATGAAAAAAGCAAAAATGTGTATGTGTATGAATAAAGTGGATGATTATAAAGTTTGAACATGCCCGTATGTGTATATCTCTAGGTTTGATATGAATTTCAAATCACGAAATCCCGGCTTAAAAAATGTACCTCCATTTAAATGGATTACAAAAGCTAATGATGGAGTCGAATTCCAAAATTCCAATCTTAGGTTTGTAAGTCTGGTACATCAAGGTATATCACGCATGTTCAAAAGTATCATTATCTCATAGTACAAACTGTGAAACAGATTGATCAACCATGAGTGCACAATATCTCAATTACGCTAAAGTCCCTCAAATATAGACACCTCGCTCTTTATCTGAAGCCACCCCCCACCACCACCACCACACACACACACACATAGAGAAGTCGTTCTCTCCCCCAAACACCAACACACGAGCACATTAACACCCCTCTCTCTTGTAAGTCTGGACACCAATATAGGTCTCTATCACTTTGTCTCTCGGGCATGCACACATCTCTTCCCTCACTCTCTAGGTCTCCCGCTATCTCTCTTACCCAAGCACACGCACTATGTAGAGTGTATATTTCCCATACACACAAAACGTTGCCCCCAAACTTATATCCCCCTAGTTATGTGGTTCTCGCGCACTCACCACACACACCACCCCCACTGCAAACAAGCACACTTTGTCTCCTTGTGCACCACTCTCCTCTTTCTATCTCTCCCACATGCGGACCCGCCCCAACTCCTTCCCTGTATACATATATGTCGTGACTCTTTCCATAGCTCCCTAATGTATAATCGTTCTCGATTTCGCATATTGTTCTCTACACCATCTATTCTAGATCTCTCATGAAGTCCCTATCACACACACGATGACTCGCTTCCCTTGCGTCTTCGTTCATAGGCCAATTTTGGACAACATCAACATTGTCTCCCTATCTATACGTCATTTATGGACACAAACGACCCCTCTCGCCCTCTCTCTTCCTCTCTCCCTCTCTCTCTCCGTCGCTAGCTCTCTCTCTCTCTCTCTCTCTCTCTCTCTCTCTCTCTCTCGCTCACACCCCTCTCCCACACACACACTCGATGTCTCTTCCAAATAGTCTGCTCCCCCCGCCCGCACCCGTGCTATCCCACTACTACACATGTCACACCATTCCCCCTTTCCCTTATACTAGGTTTACATCATCAGTGGTCTCTCTACTCCACATACACACACTCCCTCTCACACACAAACGCGTGCACAAACACACACAGACACGCACAAACACCCATTTATATGGATCCTCATCTCTCCCCATGTCCGCATGTGTATCTCACACACTCACTCTCTAATTATGTATATGTGTCTCCACGTTACACAACACAAAGCCCCATGTACATGTCTCTCTCTATCCTCGACACACATAGACACAAAGAATCTGTTATTATTGCCTCAGTCTCTAACATATCACACACGCACACTGTCTCTCTCTCTCGCAAACACGCTCAACAAGGGTTTCCCTGTGAATAACTTACTGTCTATTCATCAAGAGTCGTGGCAGTACAGCGAACACGAGACGTGAAAGAGAATAAATCTACACGTGCTTAGACCACCTAGTATGACTACTAGGACTAGAGCAAGCCAAAAAGCGTGCCACCGTCACCCCCTCCTTATCGGCGACGGGAAAATCTTTGTTTTACACAGTGGAGAAGTCATTGTGCTAAGGCCCCACATGCCGAGGCGTTGAATAGAATGTAGATGCTAGTTTACGGAAGCAAGTATCGATAATACATTTGTATCTCCATACTTATATTTCTTCTCTTATAAAAAACCGAGTTGGTGATGATGGTACGTGTGCCATCTTGCAATATAGACCATCCGATCTATATCTGGCGGATGGAAATTAAACTAAAAGATACCCGCACCCCTCTCCACATTTACAGACAAGGCCTTCCCTCGTTCATCCTCATCTCCAACAAACCTCATTGTTAAGCAATTAAGAAAGGAAGCCTCTGGAACAAACTGGCCTGGTGGCCGCTGCCGGCGTCGTCAATCCCCATGCCTCCGCTCAGTCCGACCACCAATCACCACCACACCCCACTCCTCTTCACCTTATCTCATATTTCTCGAGATCTCATTAGTTTTTGCACATGGGATTACTCCCGCAAGGGTCAATCACAACAAGTGTTTTATAAAAAAAATGCATCTTAGTGTTCCGTGCAATGCATGGATCTTGCTAGTACTCCTACACAAGACTAAGTTGGTGATGATGGTGTGTCTATCATCCGTCATTTCTGACCATTAGATCTACATCTAATGACTGTGAGGTAAGTTGTTGCCTTTTCTCACCAACATCCCACTTGTCTACCAATTTGCAGAAAAACCCATAATTAGTATCTTAAAACCAACCACATCCCTCCCTGACCTCACCAAAACAGCCCAAGGAATATATTCTAATTGAAACATAATATATCTCTAGTGACATATGTATATCAAAATTAGAGTGTTTTGTACCAAGTTTGTGAATAAGTATTATTCTAATTATGATTCGTTGCAACCCACATGAACATTGCTAGTATTTCCAACCATGCATTTTTTCCCTAGTATTCCATAGTTTCGAGTTTTCCATCAAGATATTAGTCACTCATGGTTGATATTTACTTTCAATCATGTACACATATGCATTATGTAACTAGCCTTGCTTATTGGCTTCCAAAGCTTAACTTTCACTTTTACTTACAACTAGCAGTGTGACCCGCGCATTTGCGCGGCTAGATCTTATTTATTTATATATAGACATTCTCATAGATTTTGACCCACTTTTGGCACACATTTTTTTAATTATCTATTTTATGGATGTCTCTAGATAAAATTATAAATAATATCATCACAAAAAACAATCTGCAAGGAAAATAAAATGTACATTTTACTTGGAAATTAAAATAATCTATGATAATGCTAATGTTTAAAAAGTTTGAAGCACACATTGTTGTCGCTATATGCATTTATGTTTTGTCACCAATATGTAGTTAGAAAACTAAAGTATGAACATATTCTGATGCTTTCTAAATATCACCTCGAGAATTTTCCATCCAGAATTATATTAGCTTAAACTTCCTTTCATCCACCTACCACATCATCTGTGATATTAATTACAGATTACATTGTTCTATTTGTGTGTCCTTCATGTATCTAAATGCTTTACAAAAAAATCAATTTTCTGAAATGCATGTCGTCAATTGGCCATCAAATTCTGATTGCCACATGTCATTTGTGACAAATTTCATTCCTAAGGAAAACTAACTTGAATACACTTCCAATGATTGTAGTTCAAAGATTTATTATTGTTGGCACAACAACATTTTCCTTCTTTGGCATGGTATGCTCCATCTTATACATATCACACTCCCGGAGATCTGCCGATTCACCTTACCATATGATGTTCATGCCCTTTTTGTGATGTGTACAGATGCAAATACACTTGTGTCCCTTCTGAATTTACCACTTCCTGGCCGCTTTCATACATTGGCCTTTTTCCTATGTTAATAAATATTGCATATTGTTGACTTCAAATGATATTCAAAATATGTACATTGAAATTACTTCCCTCCTATATATACCAATTAGAATTAGGTATACAATACTTGGATCTATTATGTGATATTAGAGTATATTTTGAGCTTTGCTATTTATTGACTATATATATGTATTACGTAGGTTGCTACTTTCCTTTTATTTGAATTTCAAAAATCACATATAAAAAGATATGTATTATTCATCTATATAAAAATGAATATTTTATATAGCTCATTTTGAATTAGATTCTATAGTTTACAGATGGGATTTTTGTACAAAAGCCAAATTACTAACATTAGTTCTCTTTCAAAAATTCATTTGTAAAATAGTCACATTCTTAAAATCATAGTTTGAATTCTTTTTAACTAAATAGTCACGTTCTTTACATTTTACAGATATTTCAGTTTAAATTATGCAACAAATTCCAATTTAAAAAATTATATTCGTCGGTGCTGTTAGCACCAATGATGTCAACTGCTAACATGACCCATGATGTCAGTGATGCAACGCGACACCAACTGCTATCTGGTTGGCCGTAAAGCCTTTTTTTCTTCCTTTGCTTTTTGTTTTGAACTGTTTGCTTTGCTTTGTGATTTACTGTAGATTCTAATACGGGCATGTATGCAGGAGCTTGATTGATTTTTCTGTCTCGTATCCTATAAAAAATATATACTTTTTTATTCTAGGGAACACACACATGTAGCGCATCTTTGTGCCATGTTTTTTTTTTTTTTTTTTGCCAGGATAACTGGTGATACGCTGGCTAGTTCATGTACGTGTCTGATGCAAATAATTGTTTTCTTTTGACTGAGATGTGTGATGCAAATACTTGTAATTCCTATTGTTTTTGTAACTTTTTCGTCTTTCAACTCAACCACTATTATCTAAATCAATGGCGTATATATTTTAAACCTTTGTCTTAGAAACCGATATATGTTAAACTACTAATATATAGTAAAAGTAACTATTTTGTTAAAAAGAGCAAAATACGCTTAAAATCATTGAAGAGAGAAAATTTAGAGTCATTTGTTAGCTGCAGCATATATAAAAATTTGCAGTGCAGGTTGAACCGTTTAAGAGAGAAAAGAAATATATGCTCAAGAATATCACATAAAAGCAAAGCATGAGGAAATTCATTTTGTAGAACTTTAATATAGCCGATCATCGCAATTTCATTTTTTTAAAAATCTATCTAAACATTATATGATCATTGATTCTTAATCCAATGGATTTTGCAAGAAAAAGTCCAGAACATTGGCCATCTAAGAAATACGTAGTTACTTCACAACCGAATAATTTCACACACATGCATAATGCATATCCCATGTAGAAAATTAAAGCAAATGCATATACCACTGTAAAGAAAAAACACGCATATATCTCGTACCGCTGCAAAAAAGAAACACATATATCTCACAAACGCATGCATACATAATATGTAGCCTAGATTGTATAACGCATGCAGTAGTTGGTAGCATGAAGAATCAGTTAACGTAGCGTGCTTAGCGGGAGATAGATCAATCAACGTGCCTTGTTCACATCTAGACATATGTGTACGTGTGTGTTTGTGTTGTGCCCGGTCAAAGCACCAGTCAATGTTTACCTCTTAACCTGAATTGACCGGGCCGCCGCAATCGCCGAGTCCTCCCGTGGCCACGCCGTCTGTGTTTCTGTACAGCCACATGCGACTCTTCCATTGTCGCGTAGCCACACTGCCGCTGATACAATCATACGTAACCAGTAGCTAAATAAACAATGCTTTAGGTACAGCCGTAATTGTGGTTTGGCCGCTTGCTGGCTCGCCGGCGGCGAGGTCGCATGAAGCATGAGGTAGTCATCACTTCAAAAAGTTGGATCCTAGGTATATATGCATGTACCATCGATCCAGATATTTGCTAATAGTCTGTCTTTTTTATGATATTGCTAACAATCTGTCCTTGTCCTACTCATAATAGGATTTGACTGGCCTATGTACATACGCCGCACAATAGGCTTCGACTTTATTTTTTTTTTGAACGTCAATAGGCTTCGACTTGCCTATACCCG
This sequence comes from Aegilops speltoides, assembly GCA_021437245.1. Classification (NCBI taxonomy): domain Eukaryota; kingdom Viridiplantae; phylum Streptophyta; class Magnoliopsida; order Poales; family Poaceae; genus Aegilops; species Aegilops speltoides. The sequence continues at coordinate 415,869,192 of CM038142.1, read as the reverse complement.
TACGCTGCAGCATGATTTTTTTATCTCTGGATGGCTTACCCTTCTAATTTCACTTTTTTTTCCTTGTCAATCTTTTTTTAGAATCATTTTTTTAGACAAACTCTTGCCAATCTGAACTTCTCAGTTTACCTCATGTGATCATGTCCATCACGTTCGGCCACGGTTGGAAAACATAGCTATTGGTACGTGACATGGCTAATTGTTGGTACATAGCAATATTAATGGTCAAGTTAATTTAATCTGTGTGGACAAACGTAATGGCTTGTTTGCCTCTTGTTTTAATTAAATAATAGATAATAGATAATAGATAATAGATAATAGATATGTAGAGTATTTAACAAAAAACTACCACTTTCAACCAGCCCTAGGAAGAATCTATTGTACAAAAAATAGCAAAAACATACCCAAAATTTCTTAATCCACGCCAAAAACTACTACCTAGTACTCCTACCGATTAGGTTTGTTTAAACCCATTTATGACAGGGTTGGCCCACACGTCCGTGCTGACAAGGCAGCTTAAACCAGCACATTTTGTTTGACCGTTGACACGAGGGACCCACATCTGACCTTCTATCCTGTTATTCCCCTTCAAATCATTATTTTTCCTGAACATTACTTCAAATAGTACTGATGCGTGTTCGTTGGTAGCGCCGGTGATGAGCGAGTTGGCCGCCGCTCCGCTAGACGGGCTGGACACCGCGCTGGCCTTCGCACGGGTTGGCAAGCTAGCCCGAGCGTGACTCATGAGCGAGCAAGCCGCCGCGCTGGCCTTTGCTCGAGCCAAATGGCTGGCCTTAGCACGGCGCGCACGAGCAAGCCACCGCGCTGCCATGTCAATCTAGCTAGCAAACGTTGCAGACAAGCAGCTGGATGGAGCTATCTTGGCTAGCTAGCGGCCGCAAGCGCCGGATGGAGCTGGCATTCGGGCTGCCGCAACATGGGCTCCGCACCGCCAGCGGTTTTGACCTCGCCTTCTGCCCGCGGCGGTAGCTGCGTCCCATGGCCGAGGATGACTAGGTGGACGGGCCAGAGGTAGGAGGTCACTCGGGGATTTTTATGCAGACTGACATGTAGGTCCCACAAGTCATAACGCCCGTTCAAATAGAAGGCGTTGACTTAATGGGAGACATGCGCCCTGTCAGAGGTTCGAGTTAGATTCTAACCCTGAACTAACTCTAACCAAAGTGGTGTTTGGATGGCAGGGTTAGATTGACAACAAATGTATCCAAACAACGCCATGGGTTGAAACGTGCCTATAACGACACTTTGTAGAGTAGTCGTTTCTTGGTAGGGCTGGTTGGTAAGAGCATGTACAATGGTTGATAAGGTACTCTTATCTTAAGTCTGCCACGTATGCAAGTGGTAGTAGTTTCTTGGCATTTTAGTGGTTTCTTGCATTATTAGGGGTTTCTTGTAAGGAACAATGTACGTACTACTAGCGACAAAAGGCGATTCTAGGTTGCGTTGTACTCCAACGAGCACTACTAGTGGTCGCGGGAGTGTATACCTCGTTTTGTGGGTTGAACGCACAGTGGCCTTTTTAAAAAAATAGTACTACTACACTTCGCTGCGAGCCAATATTTTACACAGGTAGTTTGAGTTTTGAAGTCACCCCACAATCTGGGTGCACTGGATAGCCTAGCCACGTGAACGGGTTTTCCTTCCCAGCGTCCCGTGGCTCGCGTGCTCGCCCTAGCCGCACCTCGCTTGCAGCTTCCTCATCAGCTAGTAGCATATTTAAACTAGCGCCTCCCAGTTAAGCCCGAGGAGCTGGAAAAGCCTGGCGGTGCATTGGGAACTGTGCAATATGGTTGTGTACGTAAAGTGCTCTACTACTACTCTGTAGCTTGTGGCGTTGCACGCATGGACTTCACTCCATTATCGGCTCTACTATAAAAGAAATTCCTCTTGACGTGTTTTTTTTTGAAACGGAGGCAAAAACTTTGCTTCATCTCATTCATAAAGAAGGAACTACTAACAAAGTTCGACATTACACCTCCACAAATGGAAGCGAAAAGCCTAGTCTCGCTATATCAAATAACTCAAATGTTCTGCCCCCAATGTAACCATCGCTGATAAACAGGCTGCTAGTGTGTGCGTGAGAGGAGCGGCTGAGTAGGCCAGCTACATGAGAGGAGCGGCTGAATAGAGCACCGAGAGTACCCACTAGGCCACTACGCAGGTGTACTTTCCCTGCATTGATAGTACAATGATGGTTCTAGAAACGATAGTACCCTCCACTTCCAACTGTAGCTCCTTGGCCCTAAGATTCAAGAATTCAAAACTGGTGCACTATACTAGACTAGACTAGAAGTACAGTACATCGCACTACTAGTTGAGAAAAGTAGTACAAGTATTGCTTTCTGATGCGATCGTACTCCTCCGTCACATAATGTAAGGCGTTTTTGACACTAGTTGGCGTGTACAAAAAATGGCAAAAACATACCCAAAATTTCTTAATCCACGCCAAAAACTACTACCTAGTGCCAAAAATTTCTTACTAGTGCTATTATTTACAGTATAATGCAATCCCATAACGTTCCATAATGCTAGTACTAGTAGTAAATAATAGCCTCACCCCTTCGCTGAGGAATGATGTACCATTGGAAGGGACGAGGCCCTGCGGTTACTTTCGGTGTCAAAACCGGTAGATCTCGGATAGGGGGTCCCGATCTGTGCGTCTAGGCTGATGGTAACAGGAAGCAAGGGACACAATGTTTACCCAGGTTTGGGCCCTCTCGATGGAGGTAAAACCCTACTTCCTGCTTGATTAATACTGAAGATATGAGTAGTACAAGAGTAGATCTACCACGAGATCGTATAGGCTAAACCCTAAGAGCTAGCCTATGATGGTATGATTGTAATTGTGATCGGCCTTCTAAGGACCAACCTCTCCGGTTTATATAGACGCCGGAGAGGGCTAGGGTTTACATGGAGTCGGTTACAAGGAAGGAAACACAATATCCGGATCGCCAAGCTTGTCTTCCACGCAAAGGAGAGTCCCATCCGGACACAGACCGAAGTCTTGAGTCTTGTATCTCCACGCTTCAATAGTCTGAACGATGTATACAGTCCGGCTATCCGGATACCCCCTAATCCAGGACTCCCTCAGTAGCCCCTGAACCAGGCTTCAATGACGATGAGTCCGGCGCGCAGTCTTGTATTTGGCATTGCAAGGCGGGTTCCTTCTCCAAATACTCCAAAGTGGTTATCGAACACGTAGACCGTGTCCGGATCTGCAAGATGATCTTCACATACCATAGCATAAATCTGATCCGCTCGCAATCTTCATACGTCGTGCCCTTGCATCATGGCCTGGTCCAACGTGAACTGGTGTTTCTTTCCCCACCTCGACTCGTGTTGCGAGGCGGTTTTATTGGCATGTCCCGTCGAGGCAGAGATCGTGTTCCTCTTATTACGGGATTTTCCATTAATATGGGCGTGTGTGACCCCACGACGGCCGTTGGTATGACTTCGTGTGTTTTTAGATAAGCCTCAAACGGTCACACCGAGGACTCTTGATATTCACCCCCTTTACAAAGGGGTCGAGGCCTATGCCTCTTTTCCACCTTCCTCGCACCTTCTCGCACCTCGAGTTCTAACACCCGAAACCTAAGCTCCAACACCCCAGATCCTCCAATATGTCCGGATCCGACCCTCAAGGTCGGTGGGTGGCCTCCTCGATTCAAAAGGAAGACATCGTGAAGCTTAGGGAGGTCGGATACCTGACCGCCGACATCCAGCACAAGCTTCCTGCTCCAGGGCAGGTCATCCCTACACCGAAGCCCAATGAGTGCGTCGTGTTTGTCCCTCACTTCCTCCACGGCTTGGGATTCACCCTCGACCCCTTTGTGAGGGGGCTCATGTTCTACTATGGGTTGGATTTTCATGATCTGGCTCCGGACGCTATCCTCCATATCTTGTCGTTCATTATCGTGTGCGAGGCTTTTCTTCACGTCACTCCTTCGGCTTATGGCTCAAGACCTTCAATGTGAAGCCGAAGATGATCGAGGGGCGACATGTGGAGTGCGGAGGTGCCATAATAAGCGAAACGCGCCGATGCCCCATGGCGGAGGGTTCTTTTCGTAAATATCGATGTATGGCAACAGAGGTGGTTTTATGTTACGGCTCCCAGGGGCACAAAGTGGGTAGCCGCCCCCGAGTTTCGCTCGGGCCCTCCATCACAGTTGGCATCTTGGACCGACGTAGGACGGAATTAGGGGCCCGCTGGTGATGTACATGTACTGCAGAATCGCAGCCGAGAGCTTCTTGAGAGGGACATTAACCTTGTCAGCATATGCAAGTGATGTTAATCCGGCGGATGTTGCCGTGCCAACGCCGGCCTCTCCGGATGTGGGAGTTCAATCCGGAGGGTCCGCGGACTGTCAAGCACTTCTTAGGCTTGAAGCTCGAAGGGATGTGCAAGTTATTCTTCGGACCGAAAGTAGAGTGTCCGGACACCACCGAGGATGCGGGCCTAAGCTGCAATCGCCTAGATACCCAAGTAAGTAACCTTGATACCGGACACCTTGTTTTGTATTTGTCACAATTGTTTATTCTGAAATTCATCAGTGGCCAGGAATGGCTTAGCAAGGTGGAGAGAATCAGGTGTCCGGCACCAGTTCCCGAAGGCTCGCCTGGTCCCACCATGGCCAAGATGCTTGACCGGGTACTCAGCAGAATGCCCTCAGGGAAAGACAAGGGGAAGAACAAAGAAACCGAACTTCACATGCTACGCATCTGAACCAGGGGAATTGTTGCCTCCCCTGAGGAGGATAGTCGGGGAGGGAAGGCTAAGGCCTCCTCCCCGCGCGGGAAGAAGTGGGCTGCCTCCGAAGACTTGGAGGCGGAGATGCCCAAACCAGGGAAAAGGTATCCCCAGGGGGCCTTGCCCCGACAGGCACCCTCACCGCGTCATGCCCGCCAACGGGCCAGCCCTCCACCGAGCTGTAAGTCAATCGTTAATTTGAAGGTACTATGTTTCTGCTAGATCAATAACCGGGATTCGTCTTTTGCAATCTGGCTAGCAGCTCTTCTCACAAGAGTTCGTCTTGGGGGATCTTCCTCCGGAGATGATGGAGAGCGAGACCCCACCCGCCTCTCCAACTCATGAAGCGGACGACACCGAGGTGTTGTCACAGAGGAGTCCGGATCTGCCAAAGCCGGAAGCCAATGCGTCAGCCGCCCTGAGCCCGGAGCATTTGGTTCCCATGGGGGGCGATGGGAAGGGTCCGGCACAGTTCAATGTCCGGCCGGACGTGCTGACAGGCCTACTGGAGCGAGCTGCGCTCTTGGAGGAGCACCGCTCATTAATGAGCGCGGTGCTCAAGAAGATTTCATCCGCTACAAGCGGCTTGAATGAAGCATTTACAAGCCTGCTCATAGGCTTTGAGGTATGTAGTGAAGAATACACTATTTTTTGGCTGTGAGGCACGCGCTAGGTGTGCTCCATATAGATAGTAGCCCTCGAGACTCGGTTGCCGCCCTAGGCGGCAAACGGGGGATCATAAACCAATGATTGTCTTTGCAAATATGTGCGGTACCTATGGGTCCGGCCGCCGGCCAGTCCGTTGAAGTTGCCGAACTAACGAGGCAGATTGGATCGATTGATGCCGATATCACGCTGGTGAATGAGCGGCTGGACAAATCACAAGGTATGTGCTCTGCCTTCCTTTGTATAGGAAAATATGAAGGCGGCATGATATTAATGCAGTATGTTTGGACTGCAGATGGTGCTGCTGCCGTGGAGGCCCTACGGGCGGAACTTGTCCAGGCCAAGGAACAAGCTCGGGTTAGCAATGCGGCTGCCCTAAAGGCGGCCGAGGAATTGAGAGCCGAACAGGCTGCTCATCACCGAAGCGAGGAAAAGATAGCCGACCTGAAAAAGGCACTTAATGCGACCAAGGAAATACGGACCGAGCTCAGGGGTGCACGGGAGGAGCTTCAACAGGCTGGTAAAATTGCGGCTGGGGGCTCCTACTTGCTGCGGACGAAGTTTTTCGATCCGAAGTACGCTTCCCTGGATGGACGCTGGAGTCCTCATGGACGGCGTATCTGATTTGGCAAAGAGTACAGCTGACGCTGCCAAGTTCTTCAAAGATCAGGGTGATAAGGAAGTGGAGAAGCTTTTCTGGTCGCAATTCAATGCTCCCACTCGCCCGCTGCCGTTAAGTGACAAGATGGCTGTCGTAGTGGAGCTTCACAGGCTGTCCGGGCTTGCAATGCGGTCTGTAATAGACCATCTTTGGCCGAAGGGGCCTAAGCCGGACAGTTACTTTGGCTTGGTGCAACAATTCGTTGGGGCCGTGCCTCGGATCGACGCCATGAGGAGGTCGGCATGCATAGAAGGTGCACGAATGGCTCCTGCCCGCGTTAAAGCCTATTGGACGGAGATGGAGGCCACCATTATAGCGACCCCGGATCCGGCGGGGGGCCAATATCCGGCCGAGCACTACTTGGCGCACGTCACAGAAGGTGCCTTCCTAATAGAGGCGCAGTGCTCGAAGAATGTCTTGTTCGAGTGACAAATCAGATCATTGTAAAAAGAATGTTATTTTGGTTGTGAGGCTATATTTATACTTTTTGCCTGAAAGTATTGTTGTGTCTCCTGTGCGGCCGTTTTTTGTATATATATATACATGTAATCCGAAAGTTAGCAGTCGTTGGCTTCAGCCCCCATGCGTATAATGCGGGGGTGTTCGAAAAAAATAGGCATAATCACACTTGATCCAATGTCTTGGTCCATTAAGGAGGTGATCACACGTCGAACTAGGCAATCGGACTATATAGCTGTAACGCTTTCGCTTAGCCATGGGAGTCTAATGGTGGGGCTACTATGTAGCCCCTGGTACTTTTGCTTGCATCCGAATACGGGCGCGTGTGTACATGACCGGGAAACGGTCCTTCGTTAATGCGGAGGGATCCTAAAGATTCTGATAAGTCTTCGAGTGGTTGAACAATCTCTCACTGTATCATGACAGTCAGTTTTCGGCTTTCTCTACTGAGGTGCTCGTCCGGAATAACCAGGGCATAATCGCAGTAGTTCTCCTTTGGCCACCTTAGCCGATAACTACGGAACGTAAGGCGGCAAACCCAAGAGCCAGGCAAACCCAACATTTGACCAAAGACATGATTCGGAGCTGATGCATATGAGGCCAAACTCGTGACACCGAACACTCCCAAAGGTATTCGGACTTTATAACAGACGATGGGCTCAAGAATGCCCATTCATTATAAACCCTATGTTTCCAGGTACGTGCGTTAATCTGTTGTGTCGAAATGCCAATAACGGCAGTATCCTCTATGGGTATGGAACCCATGGGATGGTTAAACAATAAGAGGCAATAGAAAAGGTTTACACAGGGGCTTAATCTAAAAAGAAACCTGATGAACGGGGCCCTGCTGCACGTCTACGCCTTTGTCTCCGTTGTGCCGTATCCTGGAAGGGTATCGCGCGAATGTTGTCTGTGAAAAAAGCAAACTCGTAGGAGAGTACAACATAAGTATGCGATGGATAGTAAAAGTGTAAGATGTTGGCCTACCAATAAGGTTGAGCCAAGTGTTGGGATGTATTAAATATTTATAGCCCCTGGTGTCCGCTATGGGATTACATATACGGTGCCTTGGTTCAATTTTATCCGGGCTACCGGACTCGTCTAACCATGTCTTTGGTCTTAATGACCAGTCATGTTTTCTGATATTGGAGGCCGCTTATAGTCCGGCCACTAGGGCCGTCACGTGTTCATTTACGCGTGAAGAGCGCTCTGTGATTCCGCTAACGGTGATGACGCCACGTGGACCGGGCATCTTGAGTGTAAGGTAGCCATAGTGCGGCAATGCATTGAAGCGGGCGAAGGCCGTTCTTCCAAGAAATGCATGATAGTCGCTTTGGAAGGGTGCAATGATGAAGAGTAGTTCTCCACTTCTGGAGTTACCTGGAGAGCCGAATGTTACCTCCAGTACGACGGAGCCCCTGCTGTAGGCTTCAACGCCTCGTATCACCCCTTCAAAGGTGGTGTTGCTTTGACTAATTCCGGATGGGTTTATCCCCATCCTGCGGACAGTGTCCTCGTGTATTAAATTGAGACTACTGCCGTCGTCCATGAGGACACGGGTGAGACGGTATCCGTCGATTATTGGGTCAAGCACCAAGGCCTTTGATCCTCCGCGCCGAATACTAGTTCGGCCGTCCAAGTGATCGAAAGTGATCAGATAAGATATCCATTAGCTGGGTGTGGGTACGATGGGCTCTATGTCGTGCGCGTCTCTATGCGCGCGTTCGTGCCTTCTCATGGATGTGTGAGTCGCGTGGATCATGTTCACTGTTTTAACCTCTGGCGGGAATTTTTTCTGTCCCCCAGTGTTCGGCTGGCGAGGTTCATCCTCGTCTTCACTTGGTGTATCCCTTCCCTTGTGTTCGCCATTTAATTTTCCGGCCTGCTTGAAGACCCAGCACTCTCTGTGCGTGTGGTTCGCAGGTTTGTCAGGGGTGCCATGAATTTGGCACAGTCTGTCTAGAACTCTATTCAGACCGGACGGTCCCTCTTTACTGCCTTTAAATGGCTTCTTTTGCTGATCAGGTCAAGAGCCCCTGAATTCGGCACTGACCGTTGTGTTATCTGGGCTCTCTTCCTTGTTTTGGCGTTTGTTTTTATTACGTCGTGGCTTCCCGTTGCCATCCCTTATTTCAGATGTGCTGGGGTCGCTGGTGCCTTTATAGGCTAGCTAGCTGTCTTATCCCGCGCAAAAGCGGGTCATAAGGCTTGTTAAGGCTGCCATTGTCCTTGGCTTTTCTTGGCCGAGGTGTCGGGCGAGCCACTCGTCGCGGATGCTGTGTTTGAATGTTGCTAAGGCTTCAGCGTCCGGACAATCGACAATTTGATTCTTCTTAGTGAGGAATTTGTTCCAAAGCTTGCGGGCGGACTCTCCGGCCTGTTGGATTATGTTACTTAAATCGTCAGCATCCGGAGGCCGGACATAAGTCCCTTGAAAATTGGCCTTGAAAGCGTCTTCGAGTTCTTCCCAACTCCCAATTGAATTTTCGGGGAGGCTTTTCAACCAGTGTCGAGCTGGTCGCTTCAACTTTAGGGGAAGGTATTTGATGGCATGGAGATCATCCCCACGAGACATGTGAATATGCAGGATAAAATCCTCGATCCAGACCCCTGGGTCTGTCGTTCCGTCGTATGCCTCTATGTTCACAGGTTTGAAACCTTGTGGGAATTCATGGTCCAGTACTTCTTCGGTGAAGAACAGGGGGTGAGCAGCCCCTCTTTATCTGGACGCGCTATGGCATGCGGTCGGCTATTGTTGTGTCCGGTGTTTATTCCGAACTAGTATTTGATTAGCGTAATCGTTTTGGTGACCATAGTCCCTCACCGGGGTGTGTCCTTTAGATCCGTAGATGGACCTAGCTACGCCAGCCTTCTTATCTAGGTGCTCACATGGATCGTGTGCGGCGTCAGTGGCTGTTCGTTGCGGTACGTTGGGCCTCCTGGTCATATTAGTCTTTGGTGGAACGGCCTCGTCGTCGAATTCTGGCAGTAGCTTGCGTTTTGGATAGCTCTTTGTATGGCGATCGTCACCATATCTTTCTTCAGTGTTTAGCACTTTATTCCATCTGCGGTTGAGCGTTTCTTGTGCGGCTTTGGGCCGTTGCTTCTGCTTCTTCAGACTTCTCGCTGTGGCCATAAGCTTTCTGTGGAGGTTATCTCATTCCACGCGTTCTTCCAGAATGATGAATGCATCATCGTCCGGACTGTCTTCTTGTCGTGGGCCGGTTTGATGAACTCGTCCCTCTGGATCATTGTCCTCGGGCGTCTGCTCCGAACTGTGTTCGGCGTGACCTGGTTCTTCCTGCTCCATCGCTGGTTCCGTATGGTCATTGTTGCCTTCGGGGTTGACCGGAGTATCGATCCTTCTGGCGCTCTTGCTGCTATTTTTACTGTTGCTGGACTTGGAACGCCGTCTACGCCATCGCTTTGGCTTTTTCCCGGGGGTTTTATCTTCCGGATTGTCACCGTCCTCCTCCTTGGGTGTATCCACCATGTATATGTCGTGTGACGAGGCGCAAGTCCTGCACCCCATAGATTCTGAATCTTCTCCTGCATCATCGTCCATATAGTTGATGCCTTCGGAGTCGAAGTCAAGCACGTCGGTTAAATCATCAACCGTGGCTATGAAGTGGGTGGTGGGTGGGTAACGAATTTCTTTGTCGCCAGCTTCCCACTCGAGCCGGACATAGTTCGGCCCGGAATTTTCTGTCAAAGAGAGAGTTTTTAATGAATTCAGCATGTCGCAAAAGGGCGAGTGCTGGAAGATATCCGTAGCGGTGAACTCCATTACCGGAGCCCAACCTGGCTCGACTAGCTCGGGAGTGCGCGGACAGGAACCAACATTCGGATGCGAATCCGGGGGTCCGAAGTCACAGGCCACCACAGAGGTGAGACTGTGTTCGGCTCCACCGCTGATGAGTGTGCGGCCTGCGGGACGGGGTCCAGTCCTCCGTCTTTAGGCAGCACAGCCCGCTCTGAATTTAGATCCAAGGCTACTGCGGGGATGATATCCCGAGCTTTGTCTGACAGCAGGGTTAAGCCGTGCTCGTCGTGATTGTCCGGTGCTCCTGGCATGGGCCCGAATCCGTCGAATATCAAGTCTCCGCGGATGTCCGCCGTGTAGTTTAGGTTTCCGAACATGATCTGGTGGTCAGGGGCGTAGCTGTCGATCTGCTCTAGGTGGCCAACCGAATTGGCCCACAGTGCGAAGCCGCCGAACACGAAGATCTGTCCGGGGAGAAAAGTCTCCCCCTGGACCGTGTTGCTGATGATTGAAGGCGCCATCAAGCCTTGCAGCGACGACACAGAGGAACTCTCAATGAAAGCACCAATGTCAGCATCAAAACCGGTGGATCTCGGGTAGGGGGTCCTGATCTGTGCGTCTAGGCTGATGGTAACAGGAAGCAAGGGACACAATGTTTACCCAGGTTCGGGCCCTCTCGATGGAGGTAAAACCCTACTTCCTGCTTGATTAATACTGAAGATATGAGTAGTACAATAGTAGATCTACCATGAGATCATAGAGGCTAAACCCTAAATCTAGCCTATGATGGTATGATTGTAATTGTGATCGTCCTTCTAAGGACCAACCTCTCCGGTTTATATAGACACCGGAGAGGGCTAGGGTTTACATGGAGTCGGTTACAAGGAAGGAAACACAATATCCGGATCGCCAAGCTTGTCTTCCACGCAAAGGAGAGTCCCATCCGGACACGAGCCGAAGTCTTGAGTCTTGTATCTCCATGCTTCAATAGTCCGGACGATGTATACAGTCCGGCTGTCCGGATACCCCCTAATCCAGGACTCCCTCAGTTACTACGCTCTTATCTCCTCCTCGCTAGTTCCCCTCCCCCTGAACAGAAGGCAGTTTGTCGCTGCTCCCATGGATTCGCCAGGCGGTTCTCCTCCTCGTTGGGGCTGGGAGACCTTGGATGACGATCCTCTGGGAGAAATCGCACGCCGCTACAATGTCCTCACCGCCACAAGACTCGGTGCTTCCTGCACCAACTTTTTCAAGACTCTGCTTAAACATGCTTGGGAGCCATGCTTGTTGGTCTTCCATGCGTCCTCGAGGAGAAGGTTCTTCTATGGGACAATCCTTCGATCAGTCCACCGTTCCCAGGCCATGGTTGCACGTTGACTCCACTAGAGTTGCCGACATTTAGAGGTAGTCGGATTATGTCCGATGAGCAGGTCAGTAATGGAGTTTGATCATGTAGTACTTAGTTATTCCATTTCCATCCCGTAATTTCTCCGCTGCCCACCGTCTTATATATAGGTCTGGGTTGGTGCCAACGAAGATTGGCTTGCATACCTCCGGTCAGATACCACCATCATTTTGCACAACATCCACAGCAGTGCGGCCGTTCCGGTAGACCACTTCTCCACCATTGGGATCGGCCTTCCGGACTGGTTGGGCTTGAATACGTATGATGATGCCTACATGAGATTGAAGAAGATAGCAATTGCGGACCCACCGACAAAGCAATGCGGCTACGACGATTACTATCTCATCGTGGTGTTCGACATAAGGATTGCCATCAATGCAAGAGGCAGTAACGATAGAGGCTAGCGCATGTTGGCGGCGGCAGATTTGTACCCCTACACGTTCGAAGACGTCGTGCGCCATCTAGGACGCATCTTCACGGTGACAAGCCAGGGGACTTGTTTCATCTGGTTGCCATCCTACGGTATGGGAGATTACAAACGGAATGCACAAACCATCAATTGCATCCCTAACGGTACTCCATTATTTTGCAGGGACAACTCATCCCCCGATCAAAATAAGATCGCCGATCCTGGATGTGCATTTGCATCCGCGATTCAGTCTAACCTAGAACCTTGTAGCTGACTTTGGCATATTGGGATCAACTATCTTAGTAGTCGTTACCCATGGTACCACTGATGTGCAACTGGTCACACAATCTACCACGATCGGACCGTCACCATCTACCCAGGTATTCCATTTTTTAACCCTCTCGCTTTCTCTTTCGTTGTTGTACTAGTAGTATACTTAGTACTCCCTCCTTCCTGGTTTACAGGGCTTATCTCTAAAAAATTGGTTTCCTGTTTTATAAGTCTCAATTTGATTGTTCCCCATCACATGCTCAGATTTCAAGGCGCATTAATTCATTGCATGCCAGGATTATGAGAAACTTGACCAATGCATGTACTTCATGCATGCATGCATTGTAATTAATGCATTGGTAAACACAATTCTTTGAGGAAAACGAGCGCATTAATTGAGAGCTTTTACAAACCACGAAAATTATTCCACCACTCATCATCTACCTTGGTTGGTGAGATTTTTGAATTGAGCCCTATAAACCGGAAAGGAGGTAGTAGTACTAGTAGGAGTACTTTTTACCTTGGAGGACGCGTATAGCTAGCTAGGCCCTTGAAGACTTGAACCCACTAGCTGCCACCATTTTTGTTTTTCCATGCCTTACTATCTCATCCATGTAGTCAAGAGTGGCTATATATAATAAGCCGATTATTTTACTTCCTCTATACCAGAGTAGTACTATTTGCTGCATAGTATTACTGACCGCCATATTTGAGCACACCATTATTATGCATGGACCTTGACTATGTACGTCACCATGTGTCCAGATCTAGGATGCCGCGTGTACCAAATGAACGGCGCCGAGTTCGACCCCCATGATGCTACATGGGTGCCAAGGAACACTCTTGGAGAGTACTCGCTTTTCATCGAGGACAGCTACCCCGTTGTGAAGTGGATGCCACCTTCCGTGCACGACACGGAAGGCCTGCCGTTCATGAAGCATGGTTGTGTCTTCAGTGCGCACCACCGGATGAACGACATGCTGGGACAGGCTATCCCTGATTTCTGCCGCTTCAGCTTGGATGAGTCTCCATCTTGTGGAACCGGTCTACAAAGCTGCGACAATGATTCCCGTTGCCCACCGCTATGGATCGTGCCATCCATGAAGAACACCTGGGACTGGAACTTGGAGGAGGACATGTAGCCCATCTATAACGTGTAAGTGGAGTATGGTAATTGTGAACGGTAGCGCTGTGAATATATGTTGACTAGTCGTGCACAAATTTATCACATGAATTGGAGATGAACTTGTGTGGCATACTGGCATTTGTCCTTTAGAATTTATTACTAGTAAATGTGTTATGTGTGCGTGCAACTTGTGTGGTTGTTGCACGGGCTCCAACACGCTCTTTGAGAAAAAAAGGTGGCACAGCTTTGGATATACGTGACATGGCGGCATCATACAGTAGCATCGTTCGCTATAGTTGTAGTACACTCCTACTAGGACGACAACTCCTATAAAACCTTGCGCTTGGCTCTTTGCCTCTTCGGGAGGTTCAACAGTTCGTACTTGTTGGGGATATTACCACTAGGTGTAAACCGGCCGATGATTGGGCCGGGTTAGCTCTGTTAGAGGTGTAGCTATGAAAAGGCCCAAGGCCTATAGTCGGTTTAACTCTGGTAGCCGTGACTAGCCTGATGTATGACTTGTATTGTAAGTTAGGAATAGAGATACCAACGGGATACAGTATGAACGGTTGGGATTCTCCAAACCGACAGGCGTCACTCGTGTATATAAGGGGCGACCGGCGGCGGTTCAAGACAGACAACAACAGCTCGAGCCTAAGCGAAGCTTATTTGCTCCCTAGCCATCGAGACTACATCAATTCCATCACAACTAGGCGAGGCTTTACCTTCATCGAAGGGCGAACTAGTATAAACCCTCGTGTCTTTGTGTCCGTTTAACCCCTACAAGTAAACCCGTAGCGATGGCTCCACGACTAAGTCCTCATACTAGGACATCTGCCGTGACAAATCCACGACAGTTGGCGCCCACCGTGGGGCTATCGCATGATGGTTTGGCGATCTTGGAGGGCAAGCTCAAAGGACTCGAAGGCTACGTCGTGGGCCGGATGACTAAGAGTCGTCGTGGCCGCATCTACATCGACAATACGGATGGGGTCGAGGCCGATTCAATTGAGTATGGATACGGGTCCCCTTGGCGATATACACGTGTTCATCGGCAAGATTGGAGGGCCCGAGCCGGACGTCAGCACCGACCTCGTCGAGACGGCTCAGCGCGCGCAACCAGCCCGGGCTAAACCGGCCGCAAGGCACGTCTTCGTCGGAGTTACCCATGGAGGGGAGTATGATGCGGTTGAGTGCGGTAGCGAGACCGTCGTTTATTCGGCGATGAATCTTCAGCGGAGAGACGAGTCATTGTACCAGCTGCAGGATGGTATGATCGAGGCTGTTCCGGCGGTGGCGATATTCCGGACCCCCAAGCCAGCTGAACCGGATCGGCGTATTCATGGCGATACGCAGGTCGCAAACCTTTCGCCGACCGCAGCAGCGATACTTTCGGTTCAGCAGCGGCGAGGCGAGGAGGCTCGGTCGTCCGCCGGTTCAAGTTTTGTCGATCTGTTTGATGCCTTGGCGGCGCTCATGGCGGAGGATAATCCGGCAGATCAAGAGGCTCATAATGCGAGATTGCAAGGTGAGAGAGCGAATCACGCAGCCCAGCGGATCTAGCGGCGAAAAGGGCGCATGGCCTCGAGAGCGGGCGCTTTAGATGCGCAAGCTTACGGACTCATGCTCGACGAGCGCGTCGCGAGAGGTGTTAAGGCGGAAATACAGATCGCGCTTGCCATCGGATTTGACCCTAGAAACCTCTTTGACACACGGGCGGACCCCAACCCGCCCAAAGACAGGGAGGTAAACCGGATCGAAGCGCCCGGGAGCGAGGCGGCGGTCCAGCCACGCCAGATGGAGCCCCAGCAGAATACGGTGATGCCTCCGCCGTCTGAGCGCCTCCGGGGCATTACTCTAACCCTATGGACAACCTTGTTGCGGCTGCGGCGCGATTGAGGCAATCGATCGAAGGAGATTCCCCACAAGCAATTGAGACACGCCGGGTTAAGGAGCTTCTCGGACTGCACTAACCCGGCGAGAAGCATATTCATATAGCCGCGATCGGATTCACTCTACACCCGTCAAGCCGAGCTCTGATGGCGCATGGATGAACCGGCCTGTCAAATGTAGCGGGACGAGAAGCGGCCGAGGCAACAACCGATAGGCAGCGCTTCGTAATGCTCGGAGGTGGTAGATCGGGCCGGGCTCGCGAGGGAGGCGAGTTGGCAGCCTGAGGTGATGCGGTTCAGCACACGCCGGTTCGCCCTACCTCCTTCACAGGACCAGGAGTCTCCTCCGCTTTGGGAGTGCCCTGTTTAACCCCCGCTTTGCGCAACGTGCGTTTGCCTAAGGATTTTAAGGGCCCGCGTAAGGTGCCGAATTACACTGCAGATTTATCCCCTGAGGCGTGGGTTGAGAGTTACGAGATGGCCATGGAGATGCTTGACGTTGATGAAGCGGCATGTGCAAAATACTTCACCATGATGATGGAGGGCACGGCCCGTACTTGGTTGAAAAGCCTGCCGCCCAATTCGATCAGTTCATGGGGTCAGTTACGGGCCCAGTTTATCCAGAATTTCAAAGATACATGTAAACAGCCGAAGTCTATAGTGGACTTGGCGGCTTGCGTTCAGGAAGAAGGGGAGTCCACAACCCGTTGGGTACGCCGTGTATCTGAGATTTTACATTCCTCTGACCGGATCAACGCTGACTCGGCGATCATCACGCTAGAAAGCAACTGCCGGTTTGAGCCTCTGAAACTGAAGCTGGGGCGTATGAAGCGGTTACGCAATGATCTGAGAACCCTCATGACCGCTTTGGTGAAATATGCCGATTGAGACGGTACCAAGGATCCCGAGGTAGATGATGACGAAGCGAGGAAGGAAAGAAGAATGGCAACTCAAGCAGTGACATGTCAAACCGGCAGGTCATGGAAACTGGGGCAAGCGCAAGGCTGATGATTTTGTAGCTAATACTAATGCACAGGACAGAGGCCCGCGGCATAGAGGCAAAGCGAATCGGGGTCCAAATGCTGGTGCAGACCGTTTGAATTACTTGCTGAATCAGCCCTGTCCCAAACACGGGACGAAAGAAAACCCATCGAATCATCTTTGGAAGGACTGTTCTATTATGCAAGCGTTCAAAAACTCTGATGCTTTCCGATATGATCAAGGATCAGGTGGCGGTTCAGGTTCCGGTTTTCATGGGCGGGTCAAGGCGGAGACTTCGGTTGAGGGCACAACGAGCAATTTCAACAACGGAACAATCAAGGTAGCCAGCAGCAGCAGCAGCGGTCGAGCTATCGAGCCAACCAAAGCAGTTGAGCGGCGGGCAATATCATGTTTTCACAACCAGTTTGGACAAGCGGGATAGGAAGCTTCACAAGCGGGCGATAAATTCTGTTGAACCGGCTGTGCCACGGTATTTCGTTGGTCGAACAGCCGATCATATGGGCGAGAGGACCATCCCGGGTTGATAATCCGGGTCGGTGGCTTTGGTGGTGGACCCCAAGTTGGGGGCTATAAGTTTACTAAGGTGCTTATGGATGGAGGAAGCAGCATCAATATATTGTATTATGACACTTTCCGTCGCATGGGTCTCACAGATAAAGATCTCAGACCGTCCAACACGGTGTTCCATGGTGTAGTGCCAGGCAAATCTGCTTATCCCATTGGCAAGATAGCCTTGGATGTGGCCTTTGGAGACGAGCATGATTCTCGATGCGAAAAGCTAACCTTTGAAGTGGTAAAAATTCGGAGCCCATATCATGCCCTGTTTGGGCGGCCGGCTTATGCCAAGTTCATGGCGCGACCTTGTTATATCTACTTGCAGCTTAAAATGCCGGGTTACAAAGGAACAATAACGGTGCACGGAAGTCGCCGAGTCGCTTTGGAATGTGAGGAAGGAGATGCAGCTTACGCAGAAGCGGTCTGTGCTACAGAGGAGTTGAAGTTCTATAAGGATAATGTTGATCCGGCGGATATGACCCCTCTGAAGAAGCCTACTACGGAGCATGAGTCAGATCTGAAATTCAAATCGGCGGCTGAAACCAAGCTTGTTGACTTTGTACCAGGCGATTCATCTAAGCAATTCACCATCAGTGCCAACCTGGATCCCAAATAGGAAGGCGCGCTCATCGAGTTCATCCGTGAGAACCGGGACATTTTTGCATGGAAGCCTTCTGACATGCCAGGTGTACCGAGGGAACTCGCTGAGCACACACTTAATGTGGATCCTAAGTATAAACCGGTGAAACAGTTCCTCCGCCCGGTTTAATGAGGAAAAGCGCAAGGCCATTGGAGAAAAAGTAGCGAGGCTTACGGCAGCTGGTTTTATCATCGAGGTGTTTCATCGAGTGGCTCGCTAATCCGGTGCTAGTCCTTAAGAAAAACGGCTTTGGCGTATGTGTGGACTACGAGATCTTAACAAGGCTTGTCGGCGGATCCTTTGCTCTCCCGCATTGATCAGATTATCGATGCCACGGCGGAGATGTGGCGTTTAAGTTTCTTGGGCGCGTACTCGGATATCATCAAATCAAGATGGCAGTCAAGGACCAGGAGAAAGCGGCGTTTATAACTCCCTTTGGAGCCTTACGCTATGTATCTATGCCTTTCGGGCTCAAGGCGCCCAAGCCACGTATCGGCGGTGTGTGCGAATTGTTTGCATACCACAGTTGGCCGCAATGTGCATGCCTATGTGGATGACATTGTGGTGAAATCAAAAACGAAGGAGGCGCTGGTTGATGATTTGAAGGAGACCTTCGACAACTGCGTATTTATAAGATGATGCTTAATCCGGCCAAGTGTGTTTTTGGTGTCGGTGGCAAGCTATTGGGGTTCTGGTGTCCAACGGAGGAATCGAAGCCAATCCGGAGAAAATTAAAGCGATCACCTCCTTGGCTAAACCAAAGTGTATCAACGGCGTTCAACGCTTGGCGAGGCGGATTGCGGCGCTGAGCGGTTTATTAGCCGACTTGGAGAGAAGGCTATTCCTTTATACCGAATCTTTGAGGAAGACAGATCGGTTAAATGCAGAGTCGGTGCGAGACGAAGCTTCGAGGACCTAAAGCGGCAATTGGCCAATCCGCTTTGTCCTTGCAGCTCGATTGACAACGAACCGTTGTTCTTATATGTGGCAGCCAATGCGCGGCGGTGGCGTAGCCATTGTGGTCGGCGTAAGGAGGCAGGAAAGAATATCCGGTTCAGCGGCGGTTTATTATATCGATGAGGTACTTATTGAATCCAAGCAGAGGTATCCGCATTGGCGAAGTTAGTCTATGGTGTTTTTATGGCGGTAGGAAGCTGAAACAATATTTCCAAGGGCATCCTATTACGATGGTTAGTTCAGCTCCTTGGGTGATATCATACAAAACCGGGAGGCGGCGGCGGATTGCAAAATGGGCCATCGAGCTTGGGCGCACGGGCTCAAATATATACCACGACGGCGGTGAAATCATAGCGCTTGTTGACTTCATTAATGATTGGGCGGAGTTACAAGCACCGGAGGAGAAGCGGATCATACATCTTGGACCATCCACTTGATGGGTCGAGCGGTTTGAAGGCTCGGGGAAATTTGGAGTCGTGTTAACTTCCCCACGGTGATAAGTTTTATTCGTTCTCCGTCTAATGTTCCTTGTACTAATAATGCAGCTGAGTCTGAGCTTTACTCCATGGTCTCCGGATGGCTAAGAAATGAACTTGAGCGGGTCAAGTGTTTTGGTGACTTCGGACACGGTGGCGCAGACAAGTATCGCACTTGGGATTCTAAGGACCCCCTCATGGCTGCATATCGGCGAGAGGTGGATAATATTGCGAGGGTGCTTCAAGGGATATCAAGTAGATCATGTGGATCGCCGGAAGAACGAAGCGGCAGACGCTTTAAGCCGGCTGGGTTCTCGGCGTAAACGGTTCCCCTAATGTCTTCCTCGACATCTTGCACAAACCGTCGGTTCGGCTCCTGGTGAAGCGGATTTGGCAATTCTGACCGGAGGCCCGGTTGGTGGCAGCATTACACGCTATTCGGATTGGGCGGTGCCTTATCTTGCGTATATGACTCGAGGAGAATTGCGAGACGATGAGGTGCTGGCGAGCGGTAACCGGCGCTCAAGTCCATAGCGATTATCAATGGTGAGTTGCATCATCATGGCGTTTGAGAGCGTTTCAACGCTGTGTTTCCCCGAGGAAGGTGGCGAAATTTTACGAGAAATCCATGAAGGGATTGCGGGCACCATGCGGTTCAAAGTCCACAGTGGCGAAGGCATTCCGTCATGGATTCTCTTGGTTAACGGCTCATCTTGATGCGGAGGATTTGGTCAAGCAACTGCGATGGGTGTCGAAATTCTCGAGCGTGCCCATATACCGCACAGGAGTTGAGGATGATCCGATAACATGGCCGTTTGCGGCGTGGGGGCTGGATATGGTCGGGCCTTTTAAGAGATCCAAAGATAAGAAGACCCATCTGTTGGTGGCGGTGGACAAATTCACCAAGTGGATTGAAGCGAACTGTCGATAAGTGTGATGCGGCAAGCGGTGCGAGTTCATCAAAAGGTGATTTTCGGTTTGGCTTTCCACGGTATCATCGCGACAATGGCACCAATCTGTCCAAGGGAGCTATGAAAGAATTTTGTGAGCGAGCATATCCGCAGCGTATCGTCGATGGCGCACCCCCAACGGGCAGGCAGAGCGTGCTAATCGGGGAAATCTTGCGAGGCATCAAACCGCGACTTCGGTCCCATTACAAAGGGCGCCAGGTGCTGGGTTGAAGAGCTCCCATCGGTGCTATGGAGTATCAATACTCGCCAAACCGGTCTCTGGTTACCGCCTTTTTCATGGTTTATGGGCGAGCGATTCTCCCCGATGATATTCGGCACGACTCGCCCGATGTAGCGGCTTATGTTGAAACGGACAATGAAGCGGCGCGACGGGGCGCTTTGGACCTGCTGGATGAGGGCGTGATATGGCAGCCGCTCGATTGACAATTTACCAGCAAGACCTTCGCCGTTATCACAGCCGCCGGATCAAAACCAGAGCCTTTCAGGAAGGCGATTTGGTACTGCGTCTCATCCAAGACCAGACAGACATGCACAAGCTATCCCCACCTTGGGAAGGGCCCTTTGTGGTCAGCAAGAATCTGCACAGCGGTTCCTATTATCTGGTTGATATTCGAGGCGTAAAGACTCACGTACATCAGAGGAGGAGACCAACAGGCCGTGGAATATAGCTCATCTTGACCTTATTACACATGAGTCATCGGCTCGGTTTATGTACATAGCATGACAATGTATATATTATCTTCGATATAATAAAAACCAGGGCCTCGACCAAGCGGGGTCTCTGTCTTTCTTTTCATGCGTGGTTACGGAGTGTTTCTGTTTTTCAAAGCGGCCTCGGTTTACCCCTTGACAATTATATTTATCATTTGGGGGCTTGGTAGTATCCGAACCGAGTGCTACACCTCTTGATAGGCGAAAGCCACTAGATCATTGGGGACACGGTCACGTCTGAACCAGTCACGCCTCTTGGTCGACCACTAGGGCCGGCGCCACTTGGGGCTTGGTGAACCCGAACCAATGTCACGCCACTTGGCGGCGTACTGCGCCACGAGTCTTTTGGGGACTGGCTGACTAGCACCATCGCTACACCTTGGGGCTTGGTAGCATCGACCATGGTAATGCCATCGACCAGCTCCAAGCAGCTCTCCTTTTTACAAAGAGTTATTGCCTTTGTTGCCATATTTGGTATTTGATTTTGTTGTGTTTCCAACATAATGAATATTTTTTCGGTTTAGCCGTCAGTAACAAGTTGATAGTGCACGATCTGGTATTATCCAAAGTTTTCATTTTTTCTTTCCGGTTTAGCAATTATTTCCCGGTTCATCTTTATGGAAAAATTTGGGGGCTAGTGCTCATTCAGCACGCCTATATGGAGGTTATTGCCTCCCAAGACGGTTATGGTTTTAACAAGAAAGCCTCCGCTTCAAGATTGGTTACACCAGCTTTATGCCCAGATATGGCAGGTATTTGTATCAAATACTCATTAAATTTTCAATACATAAAGACATATTGGATGCCATAAACGGTAGGCGGTCTCACCGCCGCCGAGTTTTATCTTTTGATTGCAGGAACTGCGAATCAAAGAAAGTTCACTCGATGCGAAGGCATACCCGAGCAACAAAGTTTAGCTAAAACTATTACAAGGCAACACGATTGCCCAAATGATCATTGTTTTCTAAACCGGCTACGGTTCAAGACTGTTCTTCGTCCTCCCCGTTTCACATCCTCTTCTCTACCCATTGGTGAAATCCACGAAGTCGATCGATGCCCATCGGCGCTTGAAAAACAGCTTCTTCATGAATCAAAGTTGGCGGTTCAATGTCGGGGCGTAAGTGTGCTTACGGTTGGAGGGATTAAATTTTCCGGCTCAAAAGTTGGAGCGGACACACGCTTGTTACGATCATTGTATTGGGCTTGATAGTGCTCCAAATCGGCTTCTTCCGCCAATTGACAAGCAAGTGGGCGTCTTGCACGGTTTATTGCGCGCAAGTCCTCTTCATTAAAGTCTGAGCCATCTTCCTTCACCTTTGGGATAGCCACTGGGCTGCTTCCCTTTGGATCAAAATCCGGCACCCGGGCTTTGGCCGGATCGAGGCGTTGATGGCTCGGTTCGTGCGACCAACTTCTTTACCTCCTCAATCCGGGAAGGTAGGATGGATAGCGGTTCAAGGTGTCTTGGATCAAGGGCGGCGCCGGGTTGTTGTGTGACATTGTGGTAATCACACATTGGGCTCCGGTATCTGACTGTTCTACTAAGGTGTACACGACTTTTAGTTTCTTCCGCACGTCATTCCCCAAGTGCCCACGCGTGTGCTGCATTTCATAAGCAGGACAGTTTTAAACCGAGTCTTTGGAGATCTGAGAACAAGTAAATTACACTTATTTGCGGCGTGCGAAGATGGCTGCCGTCATAGAATGCACTTGCCGCTTCACGGTGTCGGATCATCTACCACCGGTTTAAGGCGGCTTGACATTTTCCGCCCGCTTGAGCAAGTTGGCCTTTTCAATGGCCCGGACAGCTGTTCCTTCTTCATTTTGTCGCCGTTTCTTCTACAGCAGCGAGCAATCGTCGGTTCTTTCTTGGCCTTATGCATCTCGGCCTGTTGGGTCTCCAATACGCCGTAATTCGACAATCCGGTCATCCTTGATCGCCACATCAGCCTGCATGTTCATAGCATCATCACCACAATTAAAGTGCAAGTCTCAACCACACAACATCGTTATATGCTTGACACTTGGGGCTAATGTACCTTCAATTTTTTTTACGTTAACTAATACATGAAAAAGTCCCAAGTTCAATACACGTATTTAACTTCGGCACTTGGGGGCTAATGGCTGTTTCATTTTACTACAGCATTGCTACGCAGCTTTTGGAATACCGGTTTAGGTTTGCATACATAAACCGGCCTTGGTGGTTATGAGGAAAATTACAGCGATCTATCGAGAAAATTATCAAAGTGCGGTTTGATCACAGTTACAAAGCGGCCCTTGGGGCTACGAGGATTACTATCTCGATATTTAAGAAAGGGCGTTACCTCAAACTTGTCTCTCATCAGTTTCACCAAGCCAGCTTCATAGTCACGGCTACTGTAAAGCCGGTTTAAGTATCCGGAATGAAGGTCTTGGGCGCTCATAGCGGCATATGTTTCCAGCTCTACATTCCATTTTCCTTTCTTAAAAGCGGCGAGTCCTCTTTCACGATGTGCGGGTTAAGGTAGCAGCATTGCCGGTTGAGTGGCCTATTCGATAATTACCACGTCGTCGTCTTTTGATTCGACGGACCGAAAGGTGCCGATGGCTTTGGCAGGACTATGAGGTTTTTCATTTGGATGGTCTTTGGCAGGAGGATCAACAGACATTGAAGCATCTGTAGGCCTCTCCTCGAGTCACATCTTCTTGAACCGGGGATTGTTGGAATATCTTCAAAAGCAACATTGTCATGATCCGGTGCTGCTCATGATCGGAGGTGGCAGCTTCCTCGGTGGTTTTTTCCAAGCGAGCTTTTTCTTTGGGTTTCGGTTTGGTCTGAAGAAAGCGAAATAAGACCGTACATTTCGAAGAAATTGACAAGTATGTGGTCATGATGGCTTACCCGACAGCTATCTTGATGGCGGCGGTTAGTGGTGACGATTCGCCAGAGGATGAATGAGAGGTGACGATAATCGGGTCGGACGGATTAAGAGGTTGACGGAATAAACCCGCTTTGGAATTCAAGGTAATAAAATGGTTGGAAACCTCGGTGCGGCGCTTTCGAGCGGGCTGTTGATAAACCGCGAAGTAACTACCATCCTTTGTGCGGGTTGTGCGGCGGGCCTCGTCTTGCTGCGTCTTCATAAGAAGTTTGGGATCCAAGTGAGCAAGAGGATGAGAAAAGTTAACTTTCCGGTTTGCCGGCGGAATTTTGGGGAAGGTAAGCTTGTTGAATCGGAAGAAAGAATGGTTACCTCGGCAAATCCAGCATTCTTGGCTTCAGCGTCATCGACAAGCATCGTCATCAATAAGGCGTGTAAAAACAAGCCAAGAGAGTCAAGTTCGGATTACCCACATCGTCATCAATGGCGGATCGAGGCGAAGCCGTGGTTTTCCTCTTATGAGCAGGCTTCTTGACAACTTTCGTTTTGGGCGGTTTTGCCGCCCAGCCTTGTCCGCTTTGTCTTGCGAGAGCTTCTTGCTCGAATGGATCATCACCTGGATCGGAAATAATTGAGAATTGCAAGTATGAAAGTAGTGGCAAAAATTAATGATGGCACAATCGGAGCTTACGCGGGAGGAGCGTTGAGGTGCGATGAGGAGCCAAGCGGTTTGGGCACGAGAGGTGCTCCGGTTCGTTCAGCATTTTCCTCTTGAATCTGTAACCGTCTTGAGACAATTCTAATTTGGTGTGTCGGGTGGGTCATCGACCTTTGCCGGTATCTTGACACATCAAACGGAACGCCGACTCAAAGGCGGTATGCCCCAAGATAACCAGCAGCGTGCGGATCGATTCGGTCAAACCGTTGGCCATAAAGGCCCGGAGCTTGGACAGTTGGGGCGTATCTACTTCTCTCTTTGCGGTCAATCGTTGCGGAAAGGGATGTGTGTTCTGAGCGCTCTGGGCGGAAACCAGGTAAAGGATTTTCACCTTCGGGGAGTGTGTCTGCGATAGAACCAAGTTGCATTCCATTCTTTGGGGTAGAGTGGAGCTTCCGTGGGGATAAGTTATCTCTTTCCTCTTACGGATAGCCATACCGCCCAACTCAAGATTGGGGCCATCGGTGAATTGATGCGGCGGTTTAGGTGGAAAAGATCCGGAATAACTCGACGAAGGCTCCTCTTGCGAGATAAGCTTTGACAGACTTGAAAATGACACAAGTTAGTAATGTAATTGGGGCCGATATCTTGGGGCGTAGTTGAAAGTTGGCCATTACGTCGGTAGAACTTTGACCAGGCGGTTTGAAACCCGGAATAAGTGATCTGCGAAAACTATGACTTCACCTTCACGAGGTGGGAGGACATTCCTCACCGGGAACCCTCAATGGATGGTGTTTTGGTTATCAAAGCGCCAATGGACACTAGTTTTCGTTGATTCGTCTCGAGAGGCGGGAAGGACCAGTTGCACTCGTACACTGTTTGGCCATCATGAGGTCTACAAGGAGAAAAATCCGGTTTGAGAAAATACTCATTCTGAGTAATTGATCCAAGATATGACAAACCGGAAGATGATCCGATGAACGATTCAATACGGTATGGTGTCGGACATATATTGGCGGTTCAACACAGGGGCTAATGGTGTCTTGATGCGGTTTAGCAATTTTTCTTGTTTCTATGGTGAGTTAAACCGCCTAATTCTGGCTTCAGAGGAAATCGGCGAAACAAGTTTCACAAGAGTTCATGTTTATCATGGATCAAGCGTGAGTTTTGAAAAGCAGAAAGGCGCGCGGAAAGTAAAGAAGAAGCAGGAAACGCACCATAAGGTATGCATATGTATATGTGAGAGAGCTATGGGATTTAGATGAGAAAGCGCGGCAGATGCGCACGGATCTTCGTTTAGTACAAAACAGGGATCATAATGCCGCTCAGAGGATAGAAAGGTGAAAGCATATGAAGAACACGGACGAAGCTTGAACCCTAGAACAGATCTAAAGATGATGAACAGATTAAACAAAGGATAAGGGATTTACCGGAAGCAGAAAGGAGTTAATGCGAAAGGTCGCTGTATTCTGGTCCGAACAGGTTGATGCAGTGCCATCGACGAAGCAAAGGTCGATGGCGGCAGCCAGACTCGGAGGCGATGGCGCAAGGAAGAAGGCGAAGAGGGAGCGAAGGAGAAAACCGAATGACCCTTCGGTCTTATTTATAAGGCAAGAAAACTAGGTCAAACGCAGCGTGAATCCGTGGACGGTCATTAAAGAAGGCGCTATAAAGATAAGCTTCAAGATGACGTCAGGCGGTTTACAATGACGGGAGCGATGATGTCATGCGGTTTACAATGATGACCAGTGACGATCTACTACACAAGAAGATATCCGAGATGCAGGTTTTATCAAGGATCGACATGAACCAGTTCAAATCAATCTGGGGCCTAATGTTGGGGATATTACCACTAGGTGTAAACCGGCCGATGATTGGGCCGGGTTAGCTCTGTTAGAGGTGTAGCTATGAAAAGGCCCAAGGCCTATAGTCGGTTTAACGCTGGTAGCCGTGACTAGCCTGATGTATGACTTGTATTGTAAGTTAGGAATAGAGAGATACCAACCGGGATACGAGTATGAACCGGTTGGGATTCTCCAAACCGACGGGCGTCACTCGTGTATATAAGGGGACGACCCGGCGGCGGTTCAAGACAGAACAACAACAGCTCGAGCCTAGCGAAGCTTATTTGCTCCTAGCCATCGAGACTACATCAATTCCATCACAACTAGACGTAGGCTTTTACCTTCATCGAAGGGGCCGAACTAGTATAAACCCTCGTGTCTTTGTGTCCGTTTTAACCCCTACAAGTAAACCCGTAGCGATGGCTCCACGACTAAGTCCTCATACTAGGACATCTGCCGTGACAAATCCACGACAGTACTCGTGTGAACCTTGCACTTGGCTCTTCGCCTCTCGGAAGGTCCAACAATGATGATATTACAGTACAATATGCTTCTGGCAATCTGACACCGATTGAACTGTTGCACGTCCACCGCGAGGGCAAGGGAGAGGGAGAGGGAGAGGGCGCAGTAGTCAAAACCCTCTCCTCGTCCTGCGAACCACCACGCGCGTGGGCAAGGGAGAGGCATAGTAAGCAAGCTTCTCCTCGTTCGGCGAGTTGACGGGACACATCAAAGCAGTACTAGTACTAGTAGTCCATACTGCGTCCTTTCCGATTAATATGGCTTAATTTGAAATGAGAAAAATACACTGGCGGTAAATGTATGTAATAATACGCTCTTTACGGTCACTATATATAGTTTTGCGATGATTACGATCACTAGCTCATCGTAGAGCACCATATTGCACCCTACTGACCGGCCACATGGTCGACGTGGCACTTTGTTGACTGGTTAATTTGTCACCTGGTTTTTGGGTCCCACCTGTCAGTTGGCAGAGCAAAGAAATCAGTTAAACAAAACTTTACACAGGCGCGACACGAGTCCAACCCTTGCGCGCGAACCGCCCTGGCTATGTATGTGAGTGCATGCACGTGTACTCCCTCAGTCTTCCAACAAAGAGTGTACATCGGCTATAAAACAAAGAGTGTAGCACATGATGTACATCTACACTTCCAACGCATTTAGCCTTTAATCTAAATCGATATTGATTCACTAATGCACCAACTTGTGCTGTAGGTATAGGCTACATGTCTATCCTTAATTAAGCATGCAACAGCCTTCATTTAATCTTCTTCTCTCAATGGTCGCATGCACACATAAGTCTACTACTTTTGGGCGTTAATTATGCCCTGGTAAATGTGTAAATCTCTAAATGTACAGTCTTTCACGGACGTAGGGAGTAGGTTGAGCACTTGAGCATGAGCGTGTGTGTTGCGTCATGTGTTGTGTGCCGCATGGGTGTGTGAGTGTTGCGTGCGTCCATGTGTACATGTGAGTGTTGCATGTTGCATGCATGGGGCTTACTCCCTCCCATTGACATGTTCATATTTCAAGCTTCCTCTGTTCCCTCCATATGGTGATACTCCCTCTGTTCCCAAATACGAAGTAAAAGCCTCCCTCTGTTCCCAAATACGGAGTATTTGTCTTTCTACATATTTCAACAAGTGACTAGGTACGGAGCAAAATGAGTGAAGTGAGCGTAGAGGCACAGGGATACTGTAGAAAGGAAGTCCTTGCGATCCATTATTTCCCATCTCGGTCACAGAGAACTATTCAGCTAGTCTTTGCAGTGAAATGACAATACACGCTGCAGCAGATGGGACACGTAATTAATAAGCTGAACCAGCGTGTTGGTGTTACTAAATCAGCCTTACCCAGTACTGCCATCATGTTTGCCAGTATAGCACGCTTCTGCAAATACGCCTACGCACCTCTGTCCTCCATTAACTGACATATGGGCCCTCTTGTGGTAGACCCACATGTCATCGGTGTAACTATTTACACTCCGAAGGACGGTATATCCTGGTAGTAGTACTAGTAGAATTGAGATTTAATGCACTTTCTTCCCCATCTTCCACTCTTCTTCCACCTCTCTTCTTCTTCCTCCTCTCTTCCCCATTGTCGGCCGCACACCATTTACCCCCGCTCACTGCTCGCCCGCCCGTGCCATCTTCCTTGGTAGCTCGCGCATACCATATCCCCCCGCTCACTGCTCGGCCACATGAGGAGAAGCTTCTTCACTCACCCGCCCGAATCCACTTCCTCGCTGGCTCGCAGGCACCGAAAACCCCAATGGCAGAACCGACTGACACGCAGAGCCGCGATTGGAATTCCCTCCCCAATGTTCTCTTGGATCAGAACTGTAATCGCATGGACCTACTCAGCACCGTCCGTATGGCCGCATGCTCGGTGTCTTTGTACCGTCTACTCGTCTGCAACCGGCTGGCTCTTTTCAAGGCACCCTGCTTGCTGATGCCCGATCCTCGCAGGTGGCCTAGACACCGACTTGGCGATCCTACGGAGGTTGCCGTGGTGCCCCTCAACATGCTACCACTACCCGTCCACATGTCGCGGCCACTACTGGGCGGGCATGAAGGCCAACTGGATCGTCCTCATCCACCAATCTGGTAGTCTGTGGCATCTCGTGGATATCTACACCCAGCGAGAGATCACCCTTCCATCGTTGGATACCGCCGCCATCGAGCCTCGCGGCCCGCTGGACATTCCTGCCTACTACGCACGAGACGCATCAAGCTTTTGGCTCGACCTCTGTTTGCAAAAAGTTGTAATCTGCGAAGTTCCCACACCATCAGAAGACTGCATGGATTACAAGCTCATTGCCTTGTTCAACATGGGATTAGTCTATCTGGAATCCGGTTGCCATACATGGTTATGGCTCATCATCAATCCTGTTGAGGCAACATTTCTGTCTGATGCTATACTGCACGATGGCATCGTTTACGCGGTCGGCCTTACAGATTATTTGCCTATCTTGGTGGAATCTATCATCGTGTAATTGTTCTATCTCATCTCATATTTACCTTATGAATACAACTACCTGTTCATTTGTTACAAATTTAGAATACATAGCATGTCCATAACCACATCATTGCTATATGTTCCTCTCATTTCCTAGATTTTTATGACCACACATGTTATTGTTAGAGTTGATATGAGAACAATTGGCATCTAATGATTGTTAGAATACATACTATGAGCATAACATCATGCTTGCTATATGTTACTCTTGTTTACAAGATTTTTATAACAACGCATGTTATTGCTTAGAGTTGATATGAGAACAGTAGTAGTAAGTGCTATGGTAGAATATGAGTAGGCGATGTCATAGCTGTTTTCCTCTCATTGTTACATGATGTTTGAACCATGACATATTGCTAGAATATGAAAGCCATTGGCTTATTTTTTTAACTTGGGGTATGATTATGACCACGACATCGCAATTCTCTGTCTATGATATGTGTCACTGTTATAATAATCTTAATTCCACACATACTCTGAACATGATTGTTTATTTTTGTCCTTTTGGTCTCCAATTTGAATTGTTGCAGTAGATGCAAATGCGCTGGCCTTCATGATTCCTGGACCTGGAATCATACCAGCCGATGGGTGGTGGTTTATCGCTCGTTCAGCTGACGGTGGTCATTTGATGCTCATTCGCATGTACCAAATTGACCAAACCATTACATCAAACCACATGCAGTACAATGCATGGGGCGTTCGTGACATTCATGGCTATGGTTGCTTCGTGTTCGAGAAAGATCCCAGCTCCGTTGGGCCAAGCGTATTCAACTGGAGGCGGGTTTACAGCCTCGGCAACGACTCCTTGTTCCTCGGGCTCGGTTATCCGATCATCCAACCAATCATCGATCATATCATCGGCGATGATTACCGTGCTATGCAACTTCCATTCGCGAGGGGGGACTGTGTTACACATCATACCATGGGTTTCATGAATCACCATATCCACAGATTCGTCGACACTGCCAGATAATCTTCAGTGTGTGAAAGGCATCAAGCTTCCATGTGATGGATGGCTTTTGCAAACCCGACATGCGGCGATGTGGTTCATGCCAACAGCAAATATGCACAACTTGATTTGTGCTGATATCTAGACTGAGCCATGTATTCTGCTGCTGTAGCATGACCCTCTTTTTGTTGGATATTATGTACTATTGTTAGTTTGAAGCACTCCTCTGGTTTGAAGGATGGATACCTTCCTGGGATCAAGTGCATCCTAACTCACCTACGTAGGATGTACTGATAAGGATGATGGAGATCTTTGTCGAATATATATATATATATATATATATATATATATATATATATATATATATATATATATATATATATCGCTTAGGCTTCAAGTGTGTCCTTGTTAGTTAAACCTATGTATAAATTGTGACACTAAATCGACTAGTAAGTAGTACGAGAGCTTGATACTAGTATACGTCGGTCAAATTATTCATCATGTCCACACATTGAATTGATGTGACAACACGCTGCACGTGAGGTGACACAAGAATTCCGGCGGCGTGTTCGGGTATTCTGGACTTCAGATTTGGAGTACCGCTTATCTGTCGAAATCTTTCATCATTCACTTAAAACAGTTGATTGATCATACATTGAGTACCATATAACTGGAATTATCGATGCAAGTCGAAGAAGGATTGGCCGGTGCTGCCGGCTGGTGTCAAGTTCGATCCCATGGATCAGGAGCTGATCGAGCACCTGGAGGCCAAAGTGAGTGCTGATAGCGCGAGATTTTAGTCTCTCATCGATTTGTTCATACCAACCATCGACAGCGAGCACGGCATATGCTACACCCAACCTGAGAAACTTCCAGGTAAGACACCGATCGGCCGTCTACTTGCACAAACATATTCCTTTGTTTATAGCTCTATTTTTCTTCTTAGGCCTTGACTGGTGAAGCAATTACAATTTGATGAGTTAATAAAAAGTGAAACAAGTGATCGCAACATGCCAAAGATGTTATGAAAATGCCAACTATGTACACTAAAACCTGTATTCCACAATACTGCAGGTATCACACTAAGTGGCCTAAGGAAGCATTTCTTCTAGCGCAATTCTAGGGCGTTTAAAAGGGGCACATGGACGCGTCGCAAGATACAGTCGGAGTGCGGCATGCATGCGATGTGGCACAAGACCGGCAATACCTTGCCGGTGATGGTCGACGGCCGGCAGACGGGTAGCAAAAAAGGTTCTAGTGTTGCACACCAACAAGAACTTCGACCAGCAGAGGACCAACTGGGTGATGCACCAGTACCACCTCAGGGACCTGGAGCAAGAGAAGGAGCGGGAGTTGGTCTTCTGCAAGATTTTCTACCAGACGAACACTAGGGCCAGGAGTAAAAAGATTATAAGTTAGTTTGGTATTGGTAGTTGTACTACCTTGTCATCCGCAAGTTGGTATTGTTGTTAACGATCTTTTGGTATGAACTTGCATTTGCTTCCAACCATCATGCCGAGGGTCGACGTGGATATAAAGCTGAATCATTTGTTTCGAAACGAATTTCAGGCACCTGATTTTTATTTGATGGGTAGCATAAGTACCTACCGTTCGAATTCCCAGTTCTCCAATTTTTTCGAAACAAGTGCATGCACTTATTATCACGATGAAAAAACAATATCCCTGCTGCATCCTAGTTATCAGTCTGTACTTGCAGAATTCTCTCGTTTATTGAGCATGTATATTGTTTTTTCAGGTCGAGCAAGTTTCAACTGGGCTATAGACTGCCCAGGGTTGGTTTTGTTTTTAACAGGCCCAGCCCATGACGACAACGGGGCACAAAGATCCAGCAGGTACCTACTGGCCTCTGGCCCGCCAGCGCTAGTTATATTTTGTCTTACAACATCTGCAGGCAGTTTTTTTACTAAATCAAACACACAGCCCAGTTCTATTTTCCTCTTGAAACGCATGTCCTACATCTGTTTTCTAATCTCTACCTATAGTTTTACTAGTTCATATACATGTATCATTATATTGAAAACACAAAAAATTCAATTTTCATATTCACATCCTTATTTTTGTTCTTTTTTCCCACCCAGCGTTGATTTTTTTACCACTAGTTTTCCCTTAAACCAACTCAATTGTCCCACGTCTTATTTGCTTACAAAAACAAAATGATTTTTTTGGCAAATCAATAAGTTCTTAAAAAAATGTTTATCATTTCGAGATTACAATAGTTTGGACTCCACTGAAATATGCAAAATAAGGTTGAACTTTTTGACCGTGGTCCTGGGCAGAAAATGGGCTGTAATAAATTTCTTAAGAATTAGCAAATGGGCTGCAAATTATAAAAAATAGCAAATGGGCTTTATGTTGTCTGCCACAGATTTGGAGGCTGACTTGTGGGCCTACTAAGTTTATGCGTACACAAGGTTTCCCAAAAAAGAAACTTAGTCAACAATCGACTCTACCAGTGTCCGACCATTAGATGTCAATCTAACGGCAATCATGCTTCTTCAGTCTCTGATCTTCCTGCCCCAGCCACCCAAACCAGCACCGTCGGAACTGCCTGCTCCCGCCTCCTGTGGTCGGCTGTGCTGCCGGGCAGGCCTCAAGACACCATCATACTCGCATCCCTGGCCTGTCTATCCCTCTACTCACCCACACCTCCTGTTATTTTCCAGCGACGGCAGCCGAACCAGTCAACCCTCGTACTCTCCACCGCGTGGGCAGCCACTGCCGTGTCTTCCCCGGCTCCGTGTTGTTCCCTTCGTATGCCTCACCTCGTCCACCGCCCTGGTGCTCTCGGCACGGCGTGGTCAACGATGTCCATCCAACAGCCGTAGTGCTTCTTTAACCTCTGGTCTTCTTGCCCCAGCCGCCCAAAGCAGCGCCGGTCATCCCGCATGCTCCTGCCTCTCGTGGCCGGCTGTGCTACCGCGGAGGCCTCACCGCCCCCATACTACTCCCACCGCTGGCCAGGCCATCCCTCCACTCACCCACTCCCCCTGTTATTCTGCGGCGACGGCAACCTCACACCACAGCCGAACCAGTGAACCCTTGTACTCCTCTCCGCATGGGCATCCATTGCCGCATCTTCCCAGGCTCCGTGTCATCCCATTCCTAGGCCTCACCGTCGTCCACCGCCGTGGTGCTCTCGGCGCGGCGTGGTCAATGTGGTCAACGACCGACTTCCATCGGAAGAGTACTGTATGTGGAGAGGTTGACAACTGGGTCCACAGCAGCCGCAAGGAAGTGCCTCCTTATTATGCGCAAAATAATTATTTCTCCACCTGACAGCACCGGACGGGCCACCAATATTTTGTGAAAAAAATGTTTCCCCCCTGACTGCTGGGACCCACCGTACGGGCCACCGTATTTCGCGAAAAACTGTTTCCCCTGACTGCTGGGACCCACCAGACGGACCATTGTATTTCGCGAAAAAACGTTCCCCCTCTGTCAGATCAGACCCACCGGAAGTGCCTCCTTATTATGCACAAAAAAAGAATACTCCCCCTGCTAGCTGGGACCCACCATGGTAGGAGGCTGACTTGTGGGCCTACTAAGTTGACGGGGACGGACGGCTTTGTCAACTTAGTCAATATGAACGATTCTAGCTCCAGTGACCGTACGATGTCAATCCAACGGCCGTCGTGCTTCTTCAATCTCTACTCTTCCTGCTCCAGCCGCTCAAACAAGCGTCGGCGGGACTGCCTGCTCACTCCTCCCCACAGCCAGTTGTGTTGCCGCGCAAGCCTCACCGCCCCACCGTACTCCCATCGCTGGCCTAACCATCTCTCTACTCACCCACACCGGCTGTTATTCTCCGGCGATGGCAGATGAACCAGTAAACCCTCGTACAGTCGTACTCCCCTCCGCGTGGGAAACAACTGCCGAGTCTTCCCTGCCTCCGTGTCGTTCCCTTCCTAGGCCTCGCCGTCATCCATCGCCCTAGTGCTCTCAGCGCGGCCTGGTCAACATGGTCAACGACCGACATGCATCTGAAGTGGACTGTACATGGAGAGGCCGACAGCTGGGTCCATGGCCGTACGCAAGGAAATGCCTCCTTATTACGTGCAAAATAACGATTCCTCCACCTGACATCAGGGACCCACCGAAAGGGCCTCTGTATTTCGCGAAAAAAACGTTACCGCCACTGACAGCTCGGACCCACCATCTATATCTTTGCACGCAAGGAAGTGCCTCCTTATTACGCACAAACAAAATGAATACTCCCCCTGTTAGCTGGGACCCAGTATAGTGGCAGGCTGACTTGTGGGCCTACTAAGTTGACGGGGACAGAGGGCTTTGTCAACTTAGTCAATATGCACGATTCTAGCTCCAGTGACCGTACGATGTCCATCCAACGGCCGTAGTGCTTCTTCAACCTCTGGTCTGCTTGCTCCAGCCTCCCAAACCAGCGCCAGTCGTGCCTCGTGCTCCTGCCTCCCGTGGCCGGCTGTGATGCGGCGGAGGCCTCACCGCCCCCTACTACTCCCACCGCTGGCCGGGCCATCCCTCGACTCACCCACACCCCCTGTTATTCTGCGGCGACGGCAGCCTCACACCGCAGTGAACCAATGAACCCTCGTACTCCTCTATGCGTGGGCATCCACTGTCGCGTCTTCCCCGGCTCCGCGTCGTCCCCTTCCTAGGCCTTGCCGTCGTCCACCGCCCTGGTGCTCTTGACGCGGCGTGGTCAACATGGTCAAGGAACAACTTCCATCGGACATGGACTGTATGTGGAGAGGCTGACAGCTGGGTCCACAGCCGCAGCAAGGAAGTGCCTCCTTATTACGCGCAAAATAATTATTCCTACACCTGACAGCGGGGACCCACCAGACGGGCCACCATATTTTGCGAAAAAACATTTCCCCCTGACTGCTGGGACCCACCAGCTACATCTTCGCAGGCAAAGAAGTGCCTGACAGTCGGGACCCACCTGGTCAAGCATACGTATCGTTGTCATTCTGGTCGTGAATGTGTACGTACATATATACTGGTCGATGTAGAGGCGTGCACGTGTCGTAGTAGAGGCGTGTACGTGTCGTGTTAGAGGCGCGCACGTAGCATGTACACGTACGTATAGAGGCCAGTGTGCAAGAAAGAAAATATGTCCACGCATGTATACATACAGGCGGGGTCTCGAGCGCCTACTCGCGCATATGTACGGCCACGGCTTGTGTACATGGCTGGGTCGAAATGGAGAAACATCATCGTCGTCGTGTTCATGGGGAGGCAACGGAATGCATCATGGGCAACGGAACGCGCGGGAGCCAACCGGCTGGGTCGGAACGGAATGCATCGTCGTGTTCATCGGAAGGGCTTGGACGGAACAGGCAATGGAAACGAGGCCTGGCGTACCGCAAAACGGAGGAAACGGCTTTGTGTTCGACCGGCCACGTTCGAAACGGGATCGTGTTCATCGTGAGGGTCCGCGCATCCAGAAGCGGAGGAAACGGACCTCCTATGGTCGAAACGGGGGTCCTGTTGATCGGGAGGGGTGTGGCGTACCGCAAAATGGACGAAACGGACTTGTTTTGGAGCGCTACGGTCGAAACAGGGGTCCTGTTGCTCGGGAGGGGTGTGGCGTACCACAAAACGGACAAAACGGACTTGTGTTGGAGCGCTACGGTCGAAACAGGGGTCCTGTTCATCGGGAGGGGTGTGGCGTACCGCAAAACGGGACTCGACGGGATACTGTTCATCTCCATCGTCGACCTCCTCCAGCCTCCACGGGATACCGTCGACCTCCTCCAGCCTCCACGGGATACCGTCGACCTCCTCCATCCTCCACGGGCTCCTATTCATCCAACCTCCACCGCGCGCTACTCCACTGGCTACTGTTCAACCACCCCTCCAAGGGCACCTCTCCACCGTCTACTGTTCATCCATCCCTTCACGGGGTCGTCCTGTTCATCCAGCCCTCCACACCACGGAGTCCTGTTCATCCAGAGGCAACGCCACCGCTCACTGTTCATCCACCCCCCCCACAACACTCACTGTTCATCCAGAGAGGCAGCATCGATCGGCTTCAGTTAGCAGCAGTAGCGAAGGAATCGCTCGATCGGGTTCAGTTAACAGCCATCGGTCGATCGCTCGGGTTCAGTAACGTGTAGCCTGCAGTGCAATTGCTCGGGTTCAGTTAGAGCCCAATGCCTCGCTCGGGTTCAGTTAGAGCCAACGCCTCGCACACACGTGCGTACGTGTACAAGAGAAACACGCATTGCTTGGCCCCCGACCACCCACCGTAACCGGGAACTCCCCAAAATTTTCCTCGCCCTCGCTTCTACCATAGTTTT
The DNA here is from genome assembly GCA_021437245.1 of Aegilops speltoides. Classification (NCBI taxonomy): domain Eukaryota; kingdom Viridiplantae; phylum Streptophyta; class Magnoliopsida; order Poales; family Poaceae; genus Aegilops; species Aegilops speltoides. The sequence continues at coordinate 415,832,808 of CM038142.1, read as the reverse complement.
TTCCGTCATGGGCGGCCCAAAGAATGTCATGCAGCTGCGTCTTCGGCCCGCCCAGGACGAAAAGCCCATTTTCTGTCATGATTTTTTGTCATAGAAGTAGGAGCCCACCACAACTATGATGATACCGAGTTTTGTCAGAATTAGCGTCATAGAAGTGTCATGTATGACAGAAAAAAAATCGTTCGGCCCAAAATGTCACGGATGTGTCTTTTTTTTAGTGTATCTTGAAAATTAGTGAGAGATCATCTTATAATGCTACCGTCAATCAAAGCAAAATAAGATGCATAAAGGATAAACATCACATGCAATCAATATAAATGATATGATATGGCCATCATTATATTGTTCTTGTGATCTCCATCTCCGAAGCACCGTCATGATCACCATCGTCACCGGCGCGAAACCTTGATCTCCATCGTAGCATCGTTGTCATCTCACCAACTATTTCTTCTACGACTATCGCTACCGCTTAGTGATAAAGTAAAGCAATTACAGGGCGATTGCATTGCATACAATAAAGCGACAACCATATGGCTCCTGCCAGTTGTCGATAACTCTGTTACAAAACATGATCATCTCATACAATAAAATATACCATCATGTCTCGACCATATCACATCACAACATGCCCTACAAAAACAAGTTAGACGTCCTCTACTTTGTTGTTGCAAGTTTTACGTGGCTGCTATGGGCTGAGCAAGAACCGTTCTTACCTACGCATCAAAACCACAATGATATTTCATCAAGTTAGTGATGTTTTAACCTTCTCAAGGACCGGGCGTAGCTACACTCGGTTCAACTAAAGTTGGAGAAACTGACACCCGCCGGCCACCTATGTGCAAAGCACGTCGGTAGAACCAGTCTCGCGTAAGCGTACGCATAATGTCGGTCCGGGCCGCTTCATCCAACAATATCGCCGAACCACAGTATGACATGCTGGTAAGAAGTATGACTTGTATCGCCCACAACTCACTTGTGTTCTACTCATGCATATAACATCTATGCATAAACCTGGCTCGGATGCCACTGTTGGGGAACGTAGTAATTTCAAAAAAATCCTACGCACCCGCAAGATCATGGTGATGCATAAGAACAAGAGGGGAGAATGTTGTCCATGTACCCTCGTAGACCGAAAGAGGAGCGTTAGCACAACACGGTTGATGTAGTCGTACGTCCTCACGGTCCGGCCGATCCAAGTACCGAACGTACGGCACCTCCGAGTTCAGCACACGTTCAGCTCGATGACGTCCCACGAACTCCGATCCAGCGAGCTTTATGGAGAGTTCATCACAAGACGACGGCATGATGTTGGTGTCGATGATGCTACCGACACAGGGCTTCGCCTAAGCACCGCTATGATATTACCGAGGTGGAATATGGTGGAGGGGGCACCGCACACGGCTGGAAGAGATCAACAGATCAACTTGTGTGTCTAGAGGTGCCCCCTGCCCCCCGTATATAAAGGAGTGGAGGAGGGGGAGGGCTGGCCCTCCTATGACGCGCCCTGGAGGAGTCCTACTCCCACCGGGAGTAGGATTCGCCCCCCCTTCCAAGTACTAGGAGTAGGAGTCAAGGAAAGGGAAAAGAGAAGAGAAGGAAGGAGGGGGCGCAACCCCTCCCCCTAGTCCAATTCGGACTAGGCCTTGGGGGCCGCAGCCTCCCCTCTCTCTTTCCCCTAAAGCCCAATAAGGCCCATATACTCCCCAGCGAATTCCCGTAACTCTCCGGTACTCCGATAAATACCCGAATCACTCGGAACCTTTTCGATTTCTGAATATAGTCGTCCAATATATCGATCTTTACGTCTCGACCATTTAGAGACTCCTCGTCATGTCCCCGATCTCATCCGGGACTCCAAACTACCTTCGGTACATCAAAACACATAAGTCATAATATAAATCGTCACCGAACGTTAAGAGTGCGGACCTACGGGTTCGAGAACTATGTAGACATGACCGGGACACATCTCCGATCAATAACCAATAGTAGAACCTGGATGCTCAGATTGGCTCCCACATATTCTTCGAAGATCTTTATCGGTCAAACCGCATAACAACATACGTTGTTCCCTTCGTCATCGGTATGTTACTTGCCCAAGATTCGATCGTCGGTATCTCAATACCTAGTTCAATCTCGTTACCGGCAAGTCTCTTTACTTGTTATGTAATGCATCATCCGGCAACTAACTCATTAGCCAGATTGCTTGCAAGGCTTATAGTGATGTGCATTACCGAGAGGGCCCAGAGATACCTCTCCGACAATCGGAGTGACAAATCCTAATCTCGAAAAACGCCAACTCAACAAGTACCTTCGAAGACACCTATAGAGCACCTTTTATAATCACCCAGTTACATTGTGATGTTTGGTAGCACACAAAGTGTTCCTCCGGTAAACGGGAGTTGCATAATCTCATAGTCATGGGAACATGTATAAGTCATGAAGAAAGCAATAGCAACATACTAAACGATCAAGTGCTAAGCTAACGGAATGGGTCAAGTCAACCACATCATTCTCCTAATGATGTGATCCCGTTAATCAAATTACAACTCATGTCTATGGTTAGAAAACTTAACCATCTTTGATTAACGAGTTAGTCAAGTAGAGGCATACTAGTGACACTATGTTTGTCTATGTATTCACACATGTATTATGTTTCCGGTTAATACAATTCTAGTATGAATAATAAACATTTGTCATGAAATAAGGAAATAAATAATAATTTATTATTGCCTCTAGGGCATATTTCCTTCAATCTTGTCTACATCATGTCATCGTTCTTATTGCATTACTCCGTTTCTCCATGAACTTAACACTAGATGCATGTTGGACAGCGGTCGATGTATGGAGTAATAGTAGTAGATGCAGGCAGGAGTCGGTCTACTAATCTTTGACGTGATGCCTATATAATGATCATTGCCTATATATCGTCATTATTATTTTAAGTTCTATCAATTGCCCCTCAGTAATTGTTTTTCCACCGTTTGCTATTTTTCTCGAGAGAAGCCACTAGTGAAACCTACGGCCCCCGGGTCTCTTTTCATCATATTTGCCTTTGCGATCTATTTTCCTTTACATTTATTTTGAGATCCATTAAACCAAAAATACAAAAATACCTTGCTGCAATTTATTTTTTCCGTGATCTATTTATCGTATCTACCACTTTTACCTCACGTTATTTGCCTATCGTGAGGCGGAGTACCCAAAAGGGATTGACAACCCCTTTAACACGTAGGGTTGCGAGTATTTGTTAGTTGTGTGCAGGGGTTGTTTACGTGGTGTGAGGAGGTTCTCCTACTGGTTCGATAACCTTGGTCTCATCACTGAGGGAAATACCTACCGTCGCTATACTGCATCATCCCTTCCTCTTTGGGCAAATACCTACGTAGTTCTAGCAGACATCAAAAGAAATTTCTAGCGCCGTTGCCGCGGAGGATCTTCAACATCAACCAGGTTCCTAATCACAAATCTCATATCCTCGTAATTTACATTATTTGCCATTTGCCTCTCCTTTTTCTCTCCCCCACTTCAAAAAAATTTGTCGTTTTATTCGCCCTCTTTTTCGTTCGTCTTTTTCTCGTCAGATCAGTTTTTGAGTGCAATCTTGTTGTGAAGTCATCATGACTCAAGAGAACACCAAGTTGGGTGATTTCTCAAATACCAACAACAATGATTTTATTAGCACTCCGATTGCTCCTCCCGCCACTAGTGTGGAGTCTTGTGATATTAATACTGCTTTGCTGAATCGTTTCATGAAAGATCAATTTGCCGGTACTCCTAATGAGGATGTCGTGTCCCATCTTAACACATTCGTGGAATTATGCGATATACAAAAGAAAAAAGATGTGGACAATGATGTTGTGAAGTTGAAATTGTTTCCGTTTTCTTTGCGAGATCGTGCAAAATTTTGGTTTTATTCTTCGCCTCGCAATAGTATCGATTCTTGGAACAAGTGCAAGGATGCTTTTATTACTAAGTATTTTCCGCACGCAAAAATTATTTCCCTTAGAACCCAGATCATAAATTTCAAGCAACTTGGACATGAGCATGTTGCACAATCTTGGGAAAGGATGAAATTGATGCTAAGGAATTGCCCAACTCATGGGTTAAATCTTTGGATGATCATACAAAAAATTTATGCGGGATTGAATTTTGTTTCTCGTAATCTTTTAGATTCCGCCGTGGGGGTACTTTTATGGAAATTACTTCAGGTGAAGCTACTAAATTGCTAGACAATATTATGGCAAATTACTCACAATGGCATACCGAAAGAGCTCCTACTAGTAAAAAAATTAATTCAGTAGAAGAAATAAATTCTTTGAGTTAAAAGGTTGATGCTCTTATGAAGTTGGTTGCTAATAAAAGTGCTCTCGTTGATTTTAATGATGTGCCTTTGTCTACTTTGATTGAGCAAAATAGTGATGCCATAGATGTGAATTTTGTCTCGCGAAACAATTTTAATAACAATGCTTATAGAGGTAATTTTAATCCTAGGCCTTTTCCTAGTAATTCCTCTAATAATTATGGTAATCCTACTTATAATAAGAACAATATTAAAGAATTTATCAATACTCAAAAAGCTTTCAATACTTCAATAGAAGAAAAGTTGAATAAAGTTGATGATATGTTTAGAAGTATTGACAGAATTTCTCACGATGTAGAAACTCTCTTTATGTTTCTATGGAGGAAGGTAAGAAAAGAACCGCTATGCTTAGAGCTAAAACAGAATTGTTAGAAAGAGCGTTTTCTAGTGATTACTTTCATAAAAGTGATGAAGATCTTAAAATGATTGGTGTTTCTCATATTGATTCTTTGTTTAGTAAAATTAAGATTGATGAAAAAGGGACTGGAGAAGAGTCAATTTTAGTTAGAAGGCGTCCCTATGATTCGGAGGGTGAAAATCTTGTTAGAAAATTTGATAAAAGTGGGTTTGAAGAGGTCAAAACTTTAACTAGTGATGTGCCCACTATTTTGGATTACAAAGACTTTAATTATGATAGTTGCTCTTTTGTTGATTGTATTTCTTTGTTGCAATACATGATAAATTCACCCCATGCTTATGAACAAAATAAAGCTTTTACTAAACATATTGTTGATGCCATGATGAAAGCTTTTTGAAGAAAAGTTGGAATTAGAATTTTCAATTCCAAGAAAATTGCATGATGAGTGGGAACCTACTATCAAAGTCAAGATTAAAAATTATGAGTGTTTTGCTTTATGTGACTTGGGTGCTAGAGTTTCTACAATTCCGAAATCTTTATGTGATGTGCTTGGTCTTACCGATATTGAAGAATGCTCTTTAAATTTGCACTTGGCGGATTCTACTATTAAAAAGCATATGGGAAGAATTAATGATGTTCTTATTCTTGCAAATAGGAATTATGTGCCCATAGATTTTATTGTTCTTGATATTGATTGCAATCCTTCTTGTCCAATTATTCTTGGTAGACCATTTTTACGTACTATTGGTGCCGTGATTGATATGAAAGAAGGCAATATTAAATTTCAATTTCCACTAAGGAAGGGAATGGAACACTTCCCTAGAACAATAATTAGGCCACCATATGAATCAATCATGAGGGCATCTTATGGATCTAGAACCAAAGATGACAAAACAAAGATCCTACGTGTTATGCCTGAAGGAAATATGCCCTAGAGGCAATAATAAAGTTATTATTTATTTCCTTATTTTATGACAAATGTTTATTATTCATGCTAGAATTGTATTAACCGGAAACTTAGTACATGTGTGAATACATAGACAAACAAAGTGTCACTAGTATGCCTCTACTTGACTAGCTCGTTGAATCAAAGATGGTTAAGTTTCCTAGCCATAGACATGAGTTGTCATTTGATTAATGGGATCACATCATTCGAGAATGATGTGATTGACTTGACCCGTTCCATTAGCTTAGCAATTGATCGTTTAATATGTTGCTATTGCTTTTGTCATGACTTATACATGTTCCTATGACTATGAGATTATCCAACTCCCGAATACCGGAGGAACACTTTGTGTGCTACCAAACGTCACAATGTAACTGGGTGATTATAAAGGTGCTCTACAGGTGTCGCTGATGGTACTTGTTGAGTTGGCATAGATCGAGATTAGGATTCGTCACTCCGATTGTTGGAGAGGTATCTCTGGGCCCTCTCGGTAATGCACATCACTATAAGCCTTGCAAGCAATGTGATAATGAGTTAGTTGCAGGATGATGCATTATGGAACGAGTAAAGAGACTTGGCGGTAACGAGATTGAACTAGGTATTGAGATACCGACGATCGAATCTCGGGCAAGTAACATACCGATGACAAAGGGAACAACATATGTTGTTATGCAGTTTGATCGATAAAGATCGTCCTAGATTATTTCGGAGCCAATATGAGCATCCAGGTTCCGCTATTGTTTATTGGCCGGAGACATGTCTCAGTCATGTCTACATAGTTCTCGAACCCGTAGGGTCCGCACGCTTAACGTTCGGTGACGATAAGTATTATGAGTTTATGTGTTTTGATGTACCGAAGGTTGTTCAAAGTCCCGGATGAGATCTCGGACATGGCGAGGAGTCTCGAAATGTTTGAGACATAAAGATCGATATATTGGAAGGCTATATTCGGACATCGGAAAGGTTCTGAGTGGTTCGGGTATTTATCGGAGTACCGGAGAGTTACGGGAATTCGCCGGGGAGTATATGGGCCTTATTGGGATTTAAGGGAGAGAGAGGCAGGCCACGCCCCCAAGGCTTAGTCCGAAATTGGACTAGGGGGAGGGGCGGCGCCCCCTCCTTCCTTGTCTTCTCTCTTCCCTTTCCTTCTCTCCTACTCCTACTACTTGGAAGGGGGGAATCCTACTCCCGGTGGGAGTAGGACTCCTCCAGGGCGCGCCATAGGAGGGCCGGTCCTCCCTCCTCCTCCACTCCTTTATATACGGGGGAGGGGGTGCTACGTCTTGAGCTTGCGTTGGTTTTCCTTGAAGAGGAAAGGGTGATGCAGCAATAGTAGTGTAAGTATTTCCCTCAGTTTTTGAGAACCAAGGTATCAATCCAGTAGGAGGCTCCTCAAAAGTCCCATGCACCTACACAAGCAAACAAGAACTCGCAACCAACGCAATAAAGGGGTTGTCAATCCCTTCACGGCCACTTGCGAAAGTGAGATCTGATAGAGATAATATGATAAGATAAATATTTTTGGTATTTTTATGATATAGATTGGAAAAGTAAAGATGCAAACAAAAGTAGATTGAAAGCCTATATGATAAAAGATAGACCCGGGGGCCATAGGTTTCACTAGTGGCTTCTCTCAAGATAGCATAAGTATTACAGTGGGTGAACAAATTACTGTCGAGCAATTGATAGAAAAGCGAATAATTATGAGATTATCTAGGCATGATCATGTATATAGGCATCACGTCCGTGACAAGTAGACTGACTCCTGCCTGCATCCACTAATATTACTCCACACATCGACCGCTATCCAGCATGTATCTAAAGTATTAAGTTCATAAAGAACAGAGTAACGCATTAAGAAAGATGACATGATGTAGAAGGATAAACTCATGCAATATGATATAAACCCCATCTTTTTATCCTCGATGGCAACAATACAATACGTGCCTTGCTGCCCCTACTAGCACTGGGAAAGGACACCGCAAGATTGAACCCAAAGCTAAGCACTTCTCCCATTGCAACAAAGATCAATCTAGTAGGCCAAACCAAACAGATAATTTGAACAGACTTGCAAAGATAACTTAATCACACATAAAAGAATTCAGAGGAGATTCAAATATTTCTCATAGATAAACTTGACCATAAGCCCACAATTCATCGGATCTCGACAAACACACCGCAAAAAGAGTTACATCGAATAGATCTCCAAGAAGATCAAGGAGAACCTTGTATTGAGATTCAAAGAGAGAGAAGAAGCCATCTAGCTAATAACTATGGACCCGAAGGTCTGTGGTAAACTACTCACAACTCATCGGAAGGGCCTTGGAGATGATGTAGAGGCCCTCCGTGATCGATTCCGCCTCCGGCGAAGCGCCGACGAAGGCTCCAAGATGGGATCTCGCGGATACAGAAGGTTACGGCGGTGGAAATAGTTTTTGGTGGTGCTCCTCGATGGTTTTGGGGTACAAGGGTATATATAGGAGGAAGAAGTAGGTCGGTGGACGCTCGAGGGGCCCACGAGGGTGGGGGCGCCCCCACCTGTAGGGGGGCGCACCGGGCACCCTCGTGGCCGCCTCCTCTGTTGCTTGACGTCCACTCCAAGTCCCCTGGATCATGTTTGTTCCAAAAAGATCGCTCCCGAAGGTTTCATTCCGTTTGGACTCCATTTGATATTCCTTTTCTTCGAAACACTGAAATAGGCAAAACAACAACAATTTGGGTTGGGCCTCCGGTTAGTAGGTTAGTCCCAAAAATGATATAAAACTGTAAAGTAAAGCCCATAAACATCCAAAACGGGTAATATAATAGCATGGAACAATCAAAAATTATAGATACGTTGGAGACGTATCAGGAGGGCACCCCATGGACACACAAGTTGAACATTGATCTTTAGCCATATGCGGTGCCCCCCTCCACCATAATCCACCTCGGTCATATCATAGCGGTGCTTAGGCGAACCCTGCGTCGGTAGCTTCATCAACATCGTCATCACGCCATCGTGCTGACGGAACTCTCCCTCAAAGCTCAGCTGGATCGTGAGTTCGTGGGACGTCACCGAGCTGAACGTGTGCAGATCACGGAGGTGCCGTACGTTTGGTACTTGGATCGGTCGATCATGAATACGTACGGCTACATCAACCGCGTTGTCATAATGCTTCCGCTTACGGTCTACGAGGGTATGTGGACGACACACTCCCCTCTTCTTGCTATGCATCACCATAATCTTGCGTGTGCGTAGGAAATTTTTTGAAATTACTACGTTCCCCAACAGTAGCATCCAAGCCAGGTTTATACGTAGATATTATATGCACGAGTAGAACACAGGTGAGTTGTGGGCGATACAGGTCATACTGCTTACCAGCATGTCATACTTTGGTTCGGCGGTATTGTTGGATGAAGCGGCCCGGACCGACATTACGCGTATGCTTACGCGAGACTGGTTCAACCGACGTGCTTTGCACATAGGTGGCTGGCGGGTGTCAGTTTCTCCAAATTTAGTTGAACCGAGTGTGTCTACGCCCGGTCCTTAAGAAGGTTAAAACAACACTAACTTGACAAAATATCGTTCTGGTTTTAATGCGTAGGTAAGAACGGTTCTTGCTCAGCCCGTAGCAGCCACGTAAAACTTGCAACAACAAAGTAGAGGACGTCTAACTTGTTTTTGCAGGGCATGTTGTGATGTGATATGGTCAAGATGTGATGAGATATAAGTAGTTGTATGAGATGATCATGTTTCATTGAAGTTATTGGCAACTGGCAGAAGCCTTATGGTTATCTCTTTATTGCATAAGATGCAAGCACCAAATAATTGCTTTACTTTATCACTATGCGATAGCAATAGTTGCAAGAGCAATAGTTGGCGAGATGACCATGTGATGACACATTGATATAGATCAAGATGATGGAGATCATGGTGTCATGCCAGTGATGATGGAGATCATGACGATGCTTTGGATATGGAGATCAAAGGCACAAGATAATGATGGCCATATCATGTCACATATTTTGATTGCATGTGATGTTTATCTTTTATACATCTTATTTTGCTTAGTTCGGCGGTACCTTTATAAGATGATCTCTCACTAAATTTCAAGGTAAAAGTATTCTCCCTGAGTATGCACCGTTGCCAAAGTTCGTCGTGCCGAGACACCACGTGATGATCGGGTGTGATAAGTTCAACGTTCACCTACAAGGGGTGCAAGCCAGTTTTGCACACGCAGAAATACTCGGGTTAAACTTGACAAGCCTAGCATATGCAGATATGGCCTCGGAACACTGAGACCGAAAGGTCGAGCGTGAATCATATAGTAGATATGATCAACATAGTGATGTTCACCATTGAAAACTACTCCATTTCACGTGATGATCGGAACTGGTTTAGTTGATTTGGGTCACGTGATCACTTAGATGATTAGAGGGATGTATGTCTAAGTGGGAGTTCTTAAGTAATATGATTAATTGAACTTTAGTTTATCATTAACTTAGTCCTGGTAGTATTTTGCAAATAATGTTGTAGATAAATAGCTCGCTTTGTTGCTTCCCTATGTTTTATATGTGTTCCTAGAGAAAACTAAGTTGAAAGATGATAGTAGCAATGATGCGGACTGGGTCTGTGATCTGAGGTTTATCCTCATTGCTGCACAGAAGAATTATGTCCTTGATGCACCGCTAGGTGACAGACCTATTGTAGGAGTAGATGCAGATGTTATGAACGTTTGGCTAGCTCAATATGATGACTACTTGATAGTTTAGTGCACCATGCTTAACGTCTTAGAATCGGGACATCAAAGACGTTTTGAACATCATGGACCATATGAGATGTTCCAGGAGTTGAAGTTAATATTTCAAGCAAATACCCGAGTTGAGAGATATGAAGTCTCCAACAAGTTCCATAGCTAAAATATGGAGGAGAATTGCACAACTAGTGAGCATGTGCTCGATTGTCAGGTACTACAATCGCTGAATCAAGTGGGAGTTAATCTTCCGGATAAGATAGTGATTGTGAGTTCTCTAGTCACCATCACCAAGTTACTGGAACTTCGTGATGAACTATAGTATGCAAGGGATGATGAAAACATTTCCCGAGCTTTTCATGATGATGAAATCGATGAAGGTAGAAATCAAGAAAGAGCATCAAGTGTTGATGATTAACAAGACCACTAGTTTCAAGAAAAGGGCAAAGGGAAAGAAAGGGAACTTCATGTAGAATGGCAAGCAAGTTGTTACTCCCGCGAAAAAGCCCAAAGATAGACCAAAGCCTGAAACTGAGTGCTTCTACTGCAAAGGAAATGGTCACTAGAAGCAGAAATGCCCTAAATATTTGGTGGATAAGAAGGATGGCAAAGTGAACAAGGGTATATTTGATATACAGGTTATTGATGTGTACCTTACTAGTGTTTATAGTAGCCCCTGGGTATTTGATACTTGTTCGGTTGCTAAAAATTAGTAACTCGAAATAGGAGTTACAGAATAAACAGAGACTAGTTGAGGGTGAAGTGACGATGTGTGTTGGATGTGGTTCCAAGATTGATATGATCATCATCGCACACTGCCTATACTTTCGGGGTTAGTGTTAAAACTAAATAAATGTTATTTGGCGTTTGCGTTGAGCATGAATATGATTTGATCATGTTTATTGCAATACGGTTATTCACTGAAAGTCAGAGAATAATTGTTATTCTGTTTACATGAATAAAACCTTCGATGGTCATACACCCAATGAAAATAGTTTGTTGGATCTTGATCGTAGTGATAAACATATTCATAATATTGATGCCAAAAGATGCAAAGTTGATAATGATAGTGCGACTTATTTGTGGCACTGCCGTTTGGGTCTTATCAGTGTAAAGCGCATGAAGAAACTCCATAAAGATGGACTTTTGGAATCACTTGGTTATGAATCATTTGATGCTTGTGAACCATGCCTTTTGGGCAAGATGACTAAAACTCCGTTCTCCGTAACAATGGAACGAGCTACTAACTTGATGGAAATAATACATACCGATGTATGCGGTCCAATGAGTGTTGATGCTCGTGGCCGGTATCGTTATTTTCTGACCTTCACAGATGATTTGAGCAGATATGAGTATATTTACTTAATGAAGCACAAGTCTGAAACATTTGAAAAGTTCAAAGAATTTCAAAGTGAAGTGGAGAATCATCGTAATAAGAAAATAAAGTTTCTACAATCTGATCGTAGAGGAGAATATTTGAGTTACGAGTTTGGCCTTCATGTAACAATAATGTGGAATAGTTTCACAGCTCACGCCACATGGAACACCACAGCGTAATGGTGTGTCCGAATGTCCTAACCGCACTTTATTGGATATGGTGTGATCTATGATGTATATTACCGATTTACCACTATTGTTTTGGGGTTAGAGACAGCTGCATTCACTTTATATAGGGCACCATCAAAATCCATTGAGACGACGCCTTATGAATCATGGTTTGGCAAGAAACCAAAGTTGTCGTTTCTTAAAGTTTGGGGCGCGATGCTTATGTGAAAAAGTTTCAACCTGATAAGCTCGAACCAAAATCGGAGAAGTGCGTCTTCATAGAATACCCAAAGGAAACTGTTGGGTACACCTTCTATCACAGATCCGAAGGCAAAACATTCATTGCTAAGAATGGATCCTTTATAGAGAAGGAGTTTCTCTCGAAAGAAGTGAGTGGGAGGAAAATAGAGCTTGATGAGGTAATTGTACCTTCTCCCGAATTGGAAAGTAGTTCATCACAGAAATCAGTTCCAGTGATTCCTACACCAATTAGTGAGGAAGCTAATGATGATAATCATGAAACTTCAGATCAAGTTACTACCGTACCTCGTAGGTCTTCCAGAGTAAGATCCACACCAGAGTGGTACGGTAATCCTGTTCTGGAAGTCATGTTACTAGATCATGATCAACCTACAAACTATGAGGAAGCGATGATGAGCCCAGATTCCGTGAAATGGCTTGAGACCATGAAATCTGAGATGGGATCCATGTATGAGAACAAAGTGTGGACTTTGGTTGACTTGCCCGATGATCGGCAAGCCATAGAATATAAATGGATCTTCAAGAGGAAGATGGACGATGATAGTAGTGTTACTATCTACAAAGCTCGAATTGTCGCAAAAAGTTTTTGACAAGCTCAAGGTGTTGACTACAATGAGATTTTCTCAACTGTAGCGATGCTTAAATCCGTCCGAATCATGTTAGCAGTTGCCATATTTTATGAAATCTGGCAAATGCATGTCAAAACTACATTCCTTAAATGGATATTTCTTAAAGAAGAGTTGTATATGATGCAACCAGAAGGTTTTGTCGATCCTAATGGTACTAGCAAGGTGTGCAAGCTCCCGCAATCCATCTATGGACTGGTGCAAGCATCTCGGAGTTGGAATATACGCTTTGATGAGTTCATCGAAGCATATGGTTTTATACAGACTTTTGGAGAAGCCTGTATTTACAAGAAAGTGAGTGGGAGCTCTGTAGCATATCTAATATTATATGTGGATGACATATTGTTGATTGGAAATGATATAGAATTTCTGGATAGCAAAAAGGGATATTTGAAAAGAGTTTTTCAAAGAAAGACCTCGGTGAAGCTACTTACACATTGAGCATCAAGATCTATAGAGATAGATCAAGACACTTGATAAGTTTTTTCAATGAGTACATACCTTGATAAGATTTTGAAGTAGTTCAAAATGGCACAGTCAAAGAAGGAGTTCTTGTCTGTGTTGCAAGGTGTGAAGTTGAGTAAGACTCAAAACCTGACCATGGCAGAAAATAGAAAGAGAATGAAAAGTCATTCCATATGCCTCAGTCATAGGATCTATAAAGTATGCTATGATGTGTACCAGACCTATTGTATACCTTGCTCTGAGTTTGACAAGGGAGTACAATTTTGATCTAGGAGTAGATCACTGGACAGCGGTCAAGAATATCCTTAGTAAGGACTAAGGAAATGTTTCTCGATTATGGAGGTGATAAAAGAGTTTGTCGTAAAGAGTTACATAGGTGCAAGGTTTTACACCGATCCAGATGACTCTAAGTCTCAATCTGGATACATATTGAAAGTGGGAGCAATTAGCTAGAGTAGCTCCGTGCAGAGCATTGTAGACATAGAATATTTGCAAAATACATACGGCTCTGAATGTGACAGACCCGTTGACTAAAACTTCTCTCACGAGAAAAACATGATCATACGTTAGTACTCTTTGGGTGTTAATCACATAGCGATGTGAAATAGATTATTGACTCTAGTAAACCCTTTGGGTGTTGGTCACATGACGATGTGAACTATGGGTGTTAATCACATACAGATGTGAATATTGATGTTAAATCACATGATGATCTGAACTAGGTTATTGACTCTAGTGCAAGTGGGAGACTGAAGGAAATATGCCCTAGAGGCAATAATAAAGTTATTATTTATTTCCTTATTTCATGATAAATGTTTATTATTCATGCAAAAATTGTATTAACCAGAAACTTAGTACATGTGTGAATACATAGACAAACAAAGTGTCACTAGTATGCCTCTACTTGAATAGCTCGTTGAATCAAAGATGGTTAAGTTTCCTAGCCATAGACATGAGTTGTCATTTGATTAATAGGATCACATCATTAGAGAATGATGTGATTGACTTGACCCATTCCGTTAGCTTAGCACTTGATCGTTTAGTATGTTGCTATTGCTTTCGTCATGACTTATACATGTTCCTATGACTATGAGATTATGCAACTCCCGAATACCGGAGGAACACTTTGTGTGCTACCAAATATCACAACGTAACTGGGTGATTATAAATGTGCTCTACAGGTGTCTCCGATGGTACTTGTTGAGTTGGCATAGATCGAGATTAGGATTTGTCACTCCGATTGTCGGAGAGATATCTCTGGGCCCTCTCGGTAATGCACATCACTATAAGCCTTGCAAGCAATGGGACTAATGAGTTAGTTGCGGGACGAGGCATTACGGAACGAGTAAAGAGACTTGGAGGTAACGAGATTGAACTAGGTATTGAGATACCGACGATCGAATCTCGGGCAAGTAACATACCGATGACAAAGGGAACAACGTATGTTGTTATGCGGTTTGACCGATAAAGATCTTCGTAGAATATGTGGGATCCAATATGAGCATCCAGGTTCCGTTATTTGTTATTGGCCGGAGACATGTCTCGGTCATGTCTACATAGTTCTCGAACCCGTAGGGTCCGCACGCTAACGTTCGGTGATGATAAGTATTATGAGTTTATGTGTTTTGATGTACTGAAGGTTGTTCGGAGTCCCGGATGAGATCATGGACATGACGAGGAGTCTTGAAATGTTTGAGACGTAAAGATCAATGTATTGGAAGGCTATATTCGGACATCGGAAAGGTTTTGAGTGGTTCGGGTATTTATCGGAGTACCGGAGAGTTACGGGAATTCGCCTGGGAGTATATGGGCCTTATAGGGCTTTAAGGAAGAGAGAGAGAGAGAGAGAGAGAGAGAGAGGCAGGCCGCCCCACCCCTCCCCCCAAGGCCTAGTCCAAATTGGACTAGGGGGAGGGGCGGCGCCCCCTCCTTCCTTCTCTTCTCTCTTCCCGTTCCTTCTCTCCTAGTCCTACTACTTGGAAGGGGGGAATCCTACTCCCGGTGGGAGTAGGACTCCTCCAGGGCGCGCCATAGGAGGGCCGGCCCTCCCCCCTCCTCCACTCCTTTATATACGGGGGAGGGGGCACCCCATGGACACACAGGTTGATCATTGATCTTTAGCCGTGTGCGGTGCCCCCCTCCACCATAATCCACCTCGGTCATATCATAGCAGTGCTTAGGCGAAGCCCTGCATCGGTAGCTTCATCAACATCGTCATCATGCCATCATGCTGACGGAACTCTCCCTCGAAGCTCTACTGGATCGTGAGTTCATGGGACTTCATCGAGCTGAACGTGTGTAGATCGCGGAGGTGTCGTACGTTCGGTACTTGGATCGGTCGATCGTGAGGACGTACGACTACATCAACCGCGTTGTCATAATGCTTCCGCTTACGGTCTACGAGGGTACATGGACGACACTCTCCTCTCTCGTTGCTATGCATCACCATGATCTTGCGTGTGTGTAGGAATTGTTTTGAAATTACTACGTTCCCCAACAATGCCTAGCTAGGGGCGTAAAATGATAGCGCTCGTTGGGAGGCAACCCAACTTGTATCTTTTTGATTTTTGTTTTTCTTGCTGTTTTAAATAAAATACCCAATTATACCTCTGTTTAGATGTGTTTTTGTGGTTTAAATTAGTGTTTGTGCCAAGCAAGGTTTGGGATGATTTGGGTAAAAGTTGATTTGATCTTGCTGAAAAACAGGAACTTTTGCGCTCACGAGATTATTTATCATTTTTAACAGAAAAGTGCTTTTGAGTTGATTCTTTTTTCAGAAGATTAATAGACAAATTTCTCACATCAACCTAATTGTTTCAGAATTTTTGGAGTTACAGAAGTATTCGAAATATTCAGATTGCTACAGACTGTTCTGTTTTTGGCAGATTCTGTTTTCTTTGCGTTGTGTGCTTGTTTTGATGATTCTATGGTTTTCTTTGATGAGTTTTTGCCATAGATAAGTTGTAATACAGTAGAAATAATGCAAAGACAAAATATGAATAGGTTTGGAACAGTACTTATAGTAGTGGTTTGCTTTCTTATACTGATGGATCTCACGAAGGTTTTGTTGAGTTTTGTGCGATTGAAGTTTTCAAGTTTTGGGTGATCTTGCGATGGATGAAGGAATAAGGATTAGCAAAAGGCTAAGCTTGGGGATACCCGAGGCACCCCAAGATAATATTCAAGAAGTATCAAGCAACTAAACTTGGGGATTCCCCCGAGTGGAATCCCCGCTTTCTTCTTACAACCATCGGTATTTTACTTGAAGCTATATTTTTATTCGTCACATATTATGAGTTTTGCTTGGAGCGACTTGTATGATATGAGTCTTTGCTTTTTTTTGCTTTGCGTTTTATGTCTTGAATCCTTGCTGAATACACCTTTTTGAGTGAACAAAAAAAATTATGCTATGTTTGCTCCTATGCTTCACTTAAATTTTTAGAGCCATGGATTTGCTCTAGTACTTCATTTATATCTTCTTGAGCATGGTGTGCTTTGTTATTTTTGAAGAAATGCTCTCATGCTTCACTTAGGTTTATTTGGGAGTTAGTAAAATTTTCAGAAATTCTCTCTTGCTTCACTTAGATTATTTTGATAGAAAGAAAAATTATGCTCATGTTCTTCACTTATATTTGTTTGAGCTTATCAAATGCAACATATGAGAATAGTCCCAAAGTGATAGATTTCCAAGGACGATATAATAAAAACTTTCATGAAGATCATTGGACAAAATAAACTTGATTCTTAATAATGGTTTTGAGATATGACGATATGATATGTGAGCCATGTTGATGAGTTATTATGCTTTAGTAAGAATACTGATGTTAAGGTTTGTGATTCCCTATGCAAGCACGAAAGTCAATAGTTATGCAATGAAATTTATATCCTACTCGTGGTGCATTATTCGGTGTTACTTATGCTTAATGCTTGGGTATGAGATTTTTTGCTTTTTGGTTGGTCGCTTCTCAATCTTTTTTCTAGCCTTCATTTTGCACTAAGTATGATCACTACTTGTGCATCCAAAACCCTTTAAACCAGTTTTGCCATATGAGTCCACTATACCTACCTATATGTGGTATTTCCATGCCATTCTAAGCAAATTTGCATGTGCCATCTCTAATTTTCAAAATAAATTTATCTTTTGTGTGCTCTATCGCTCGTGAGGCGGTGAGGGGTGGCCAATATTTTCCATGCTAGATGTGTTATGCTCATGATGAGTGTTTATTCACTTGTCATTGCACGAGAGTACAACAAAGGTATTAGGGATGCCCAGTCTCGAAATGAAAAATGAATTTACTTTATGTTATTAAATAATAAATTTCTCGGAAAGTGTTGGTATGGAGGGCACCCGTGGATACGGTTAGCCATGGAAAGTGAAAGTAATGGTGGAAAAAGGAATAAACTTTATTTTCTGTTTGGGAACCGCCTATGATGTATATAGCATGGTAAGTGTTGGAGCTCTAAGTCGTTTTCGTTGGTGGGAAAAGTATGCCTCTCAAAAATGTTTTTATCTCTCAATTTAAGCTTTGAGCTCTCGCACATGTACAAATCCGTACTTGCCTCCGCGAAGGGCCTTTCTTTTACTTATGCAATTTTTATTTTGAATTCGAGACTCCATCTTCTCTTATAAAGCACCAACTAAGGGGCACTATGATTGTATTTGAGCATTGGGTGTAGCTAATATTCGAGTGTGTTTCATGAATGGATCAATGATTGAGCATAATGGGATAGGGATAACTTGCTTTAGTGTTGATATTTTGAAAGACATGGTTGCTTGTTGGTATGCTTGAGTATTAAAATCTTCATGTCAAAAATAGACTATTGCTTTGAATCATATAAAAGTCCAAATGTCCATGCTATAAAGAAAAGAAATGTGATGAACATGTTAGGCATCATTCCACATCAAAAAATTTGTCTTTATAATGTACCTACTCGAGGATGAGCGGGAATTAAGCTTGGGGATGCTGATACGTCTCCAACGTATCTATAATTTTTTACTGTTCCGTGCTGTTATATTATCATTCTTGGATGTTTAAAATCATTTTATAGTCATTTTATATCATTTTTTTGGTACTAACCTATTGACATAGTGCCCAGTGCCAGTTTGTTTTCTGCATGTTTTTACATCGCAAGAAATCAATATCAAACGGAGTCCAAACACAGCGAAACTTCTTTAGGATTTTTTTTCAGGCCAGAAGACATCCAGTGGGCCAGGAAAGCACCTGGGGGTGCTCCGAGGGGAGCACAACCCACCATGGCGCGCCTGGGGGCCCAAGCGTGCCCCTGTGGGTTGTGCCCACCTCAGGTGCCCCCTGAACTGCCTCTTTGCTCTATAAATACCCCAATATTCCAGAAACCCTAGGGGAGTCGACGAAAATCAATTCCAGCCGCCGTAGAGTCCAGAAACACAGGATCCAACCTGGACACCATCTCCGAGGGGTGCACCATGTCCATTGGTGCTTCTCTGATGATGCGTGAGTAGTTCTTTGTAGACCTACGAGTCCATAGTAACTAGCTAGATGGCTTCCACTCTCTCTCTGTTGATTATCAATATGGTCTCTTGGATATCCATATGATGTAAGTCTTTTTGCGGTGTGTTTGTTGGGATCTGATGAACTTTGAGTTTATGATTAGATCTATGTTTTTATCCATGGAAGTTATTTGAGTCTTCTTTGATCTCTTATATGTGTGATTGATTATAGCCTTGTATTTCTTCTCTGATATTTGGGTTTTGTTTGGCTAACTTGATCTATTTATCTTGCAATGGGAAGAGGTGCTTTGTGATGGGTTCGATCTTACGGTGCTTGATCCTAGTGACAGAAAGGGAAACGACATGTTTGTATCATTGCTATTAAGGATAACAATATGGGTTCTATTTCTACATAAATAGATCTTGTCTACATCATGTCATCGTTCTTATTGCATTACTCCATTTCTCCATGAACTTAATACACTAAATGCATGTTGGATAGCGGCCGATGTGTGGAGTAATAGTAGTAGATGCAGGCAGGAGTCGGTCTACTAATCTTGGACGTGATGCGTATATAGTTATCATTGCCTGGATATCGTCATGATTATTTGAAGTTCTATCAATTGCCCAACAATAATTGTTTTCCCACCGTTTGCTATTTTTCTTGAGAGAAGCCACTAGTGAAACCTACGGCCCCCGGGTCTCTTTTCATCACATTTGCCTTTGCGATCTATTTTCCTTTGCATTTATTTTGAGATCCATTAAACCAAAAATACCTTGCTGCAATTTATCTGTTTCGGGATCTATTTATCCTATCTACCACTTTTACCTCGCGTTATTTGCCGATCTTGAGGCGTCGTACCCGAAAGGGATTTGACAACCCCTTTAACACATTGGGTTGTGACTATTTGTTATTTGTGTGCAGGGGCTGTTTACGTGGTGTGAGGAGGTTCTCCTAGTGGTTCGATAACCTTGGTCTCATCACTGAGGGAAATACCTACCGTCGCTATGCTGCATCAATCCTTCCTCTTTGGGGAAATACCGACGTAGTTCTAGTAGACATCATTGCTGTGTGTGGAGGGGGCGGGGGGGTCAGGTGGTGTTTGAGGAAATACTGCGGCAACTGAAAATTTTACTAGGCGGGAGTAACAAGGTGGGGCTACTGAAAATTTGGATCCAGGGCGAGCAGATATTTTTGAGATTGCGAGGGATGCAGGGGCAGGAGTATTTGGGGAGCGAGCTAGTGTGCTTCACACGCCGGTTGTGGACTGTAGCCGACGCACCTTCTTGCGTAAGGCATAGGCGTACTATACACCGACGATGCTCCAGGATATTTTGTACTGCATCTCACATGGTTGGTGATAATAAACTGTGTGGGATCTACTTGATTTTCCATCTTGATTTGAATTACATAATGGGGTCACATCGGCAATGGACGGTGTTTGAATTGCTAGAACTTTTATCTGCAGTGAACATGCAACTATATGTGTGTCGTAAAAAAATGAAATTATTCAGGGTTCGTTTGGAAATTTTGTACATTAAATTGGTTTTCTAGCCATTTCAGGTGCACAACTCAAAATTAAAGCACATGCTCCAGTCCATAAAAATGGGTTGCAAAATCAAATGTTTGTCCTTGGTTGCAAGCTTAGGTCACATGAAAGAAATGAGAATGAATGTCAAACACCCTCACACTGTCGCTCGGCCGCTAACATTGAGATACATGCTTTTAAAATTCTAGGAAATCAAAAACTCATCTGAAATTCTTGAAACTTGATATGATATCATGGAATGGCAGCGACATGCCGTGGTAAAAATATTTTTTCATTTGGGGCAGGTGTGGGTATAAGCTTCTCGCAAACCAGAGCTTCTCTCACAACAAGCCTAATGGTTTCAGTAGGTTACGTGCCACTTTGGGGAATGAACGATATATGTTGCCTCTTCTTACTTTCTAAATCTTTCTCGTGTCAACATAGAACAACACGAGTGTTGTGTCTTTTTTTGGGATTTTTCAGGTTCGCTTGGACATTTTTATACACTAACTAAGTTTTCTATGCATTCATGTGCATAATTCAAATTTGAACTACATGCACATGCTCCAGTGCATATAAAGTGGTTCAAAATTGGAATGTGTGTCCTTGGTTACATGCTTAAGTCCCATGCAAGAAATGAGAATGAATGTCAAACACATTGCCACCGTTTCTCGGCCGCTAACATTGAGATACATGGTTTTTAAATTCTAGTAAATCGAAAATGTGTTTGAAATTTATGAAACTTGACACGCTAGCATGGAACAGCATCAACATGCAGTGGTCAAAATATTGTCCCACTTGGGGCAGGTTGGGGTATATAAGCTTCTCACAAGCCAGAGCTTCTCACAACAAGCCTCATGGTTGCAGTAGGGAACGTTTCAACTTTACGAAACGATATCCGTTGCCTCTTCTTGATTTCAATTTTTTTCTAGTGACAACATAGAAAAACATGAGTGTTGTGTTAGTTTCAGGATTTTTTCGGGGTTCATTTGGACATTTTTATGCATTAATTGAGTTTTCAATGCATTTATGTGCATAATTCAAATTTGAACTACGGACACATGCTCTAATAATGCATAATAATTGGTTGAAAATTCAAATTTGTGTCCTTGGTTGCATGCTTAGGTCCCATGCAAGAAATGGGAATGAATGTCAAACACACTGCCACCGTCACTCGGCCGCAAACATTGAGATACCTGCCTTTTAAACTCTAGTAAATCAAAAACTCTTCTGAAATTCATGAAACTTGGCATGCTATCATGGAGCGGCATCAAAATTCCATGGTAAAAAATTTGTCCCATTCGGGCAGGTTTGGGTATAAGCTACTCACAACAAGAGCCTCATGGTTTCAGTAGGGAATGTGCCACCTTTGGGGACGAAACGATATCTGTTGCCTGTTATTGCTTTCAATTTTTTCTCTAGTGTCAACATAGAACAACAGGAGTGTTGTTTTAAAATTTGGAATTTTTTGGGGTTCGTTTGGACATTTTTATACATTAATTGAGTTTTCTATGCATTCATGTGCATAATTCAAATTTGAACTACAGGCACATGCTCTAATGCATATAAATTGGTTGAAAATTCAAATTCGTGTCCTTGTTTGCATGCTTAGGTCTCATGCAAGAAATGGGAATGAATGTCAAACACCCTGCCACCGTCACTCGGCCGCAAACATTGAGATACCTGCTTTTTAAATTAACCTCATTACCGGTTGTTCCTCAAAGTGATGGACGACGACCTCGCAGGCCCACAGAAAGCCTCACACGCTAGTATTGAGTGTCGTGTAAGACAACCATCGACTGCATGTGGCCAAAACATGTATGTATGAAAGGGTTGTGTAATGTTTTAAATTACGAATTCACGACTGTGATGTGGCACTGGCCTGCCTAACAAAACGGCCAACCCACACGGTGGCTCACAACTCGTGTACTGCAAGCCACCCGCCTCCCCTAGACGCACACACCCACACACACACCACGAATCCACCGCAACTACGATGCATGTTAAATTAATTATCCCGTGGTGAACATATATATGTTACCAAAGGAGGGACATTTTAATTTCGAAAAAATCAGAGATCATTAAGACATTTTAGTACATTAGTTGATTGATTTTCTACGGGTATAATGTGCAAAAATCAAATTCGAGCTACATGCACACGTGACAGTGCACCTAAATGGATTGCAAAAACACATGTGTCTCACTGGGTGCATGTTTACTCCCCGTGCAACAAATTTCAAACAATGAGAATCTTGATTTTTAAATTCTAGTACATCCAAAACTTATTTGAAGTTCATGAAACTTATCGTGTTATCATATGGACACCAATACAATGTTGCATTATACTTTTTTGGGTCAAATTTGAGAACAGTTTTGATGTAATCTTTATCTAGTTACAAACGGAAGATTATTAATAATGGGAACCAATATCCCAAACGGATTATTTATTCGAACCGTGAGCATTAGACCAACAATGGATGCGTGCCATGCTTCGGTTAAGCAATAAAGCGGTAGCATTAATCATCCAAATAGAAAAATAATATACATTGGATTATATACAACAAGTCATCAACACACAACGACAGCGAGGATACATGTTGGATTATAGATTATTTCCAACAAAACATTCTAGTAAATACTAAAGTTTTTCTCACGCAACAAATAACAAAGCGATGAAATGAACTTCAGCTCAACCAATCCTTGGCGTTGGAAACGCTTGCTTTGAACCATAACTGATTCTCTGGGAAGGGCCTGCTATTGTCAATCTCGAGACCAATGCAGGACTGATCATCCAGGCTGAAGTGGCCTCTAGGACGCATATTGTGATAGCAAGGGTAGGGAACCATAGCAATGTCCGAGGTATAGATATAGTTGCTTCTCATAAACGGTAGTAACGTTGTGTCAATAGCAGCTGGATCGCCTTTCACCATCATTGGATAGTTTTGTCCAAGGAAGAGCGAGTTTTCTCCAATACTATCAATACTGAACATGGGAGAAGGTGTTGGCGCTAGCACACGAGTATCCATCTCGAATACCCTGCAACAGATGTTGGAATTGGTCCGGAGAGTGCGACCATGGGAGACAACACCTGCTTCATTAGTAACATCAGCAGTGCCCTGTATACATACAAGAAGAGGTGATCCATCGGAATAAGTTGCCAGGCGAAACTGAGTATACAGGTCTTGCTTGTGATCATCACCATCGTCATCTCCCCCTTGGTTATAAATTTTTTCAAGTATAGGTGGTGGAATGTTCACAGGACCTTGGAAAAATAAGAAGGTTAATTAGTAAAGGGAAGCTAACCCGCATGCATGTGGATGAAACAATTATAATTACGATGGAATACAAACATATCGAAACCATAAGGATTCCATGCAAAAACAGTGCCATGAGTGGTGGCAACAAACACAAGACCCTCGCGTTGAATTGCATCACAGTACTCATCCGTGTACAGAAATTGATTTTTGAGCAATATCCATCGAGGTGTGGAAGTAAGGACGGCAACAAGCTTGTCAAAGATGGCAACAACTTCATAGTTCTTGTAATCCCAAGAGCGGTTGGGAACTCAATAAATTGCTATCTTCCATAGACGACAGTCACCATGATCGTATTTGAACGTACGTAGATCATCTGTGTGCTCAACCTCAGGGTAGTCTGTGATTTTTGGAAGTGGAACCTGGTGACGAGTGTACACATTCACAAGTTCCCACTCGCAGTTATACCCAATATAAACAACCCAATCTCCATTTGCGCATGCCCAAGCCTTACCCTCAAGCGATGGCATCTTAACATCACATGTATCATTATCAAGCGGCATCAACTTGCACAAGGCAAGGCTTCCGTCGTCCCCACGCCGGTGACCAGCATCATGGCGAAGAAGATAGGGAGATCAAACCGCTCCTGAACCCTTGGGTTCTTTGCAATGATGTTATTTGTTGAGTCGAGAATGGACTTGAACGAACCTTCCATGCCAGCTGAGGTGATGAAGTCGCACCGATCAATGAGTTCCTCCACCATGTCATCTTTCAGATCGGGGCAAGAATAACGGGGTCGTTTTCGGCATGTTCCCTCCATGGAGAAGACGATAGAACAATGGTAGACGGAAGGGTGAAGGCAAATGGAGGGAGGAAGAGCGTGCAACAGCAGTTCCAAATCAAGAGGGAAAGGCAAAGAGGCGGTAGGTAGTTGCCATGATACACAAAGAGGCTAGTGGGGAGTGAACGGTTGCCACGGAGAGGTCACACACTGACGACAAGGCCGTCCTCTCAGACCTAGCGCCCGCGTGGGATGACCTCCGTCCCGCACACGAGCGAAGCCACTTCGCACCCCACAAGTTTGGTCCGCCATGATGCTAAGAGCAAGTACTACAATAGTGGACTTATAGCCTGCTTACATGGCAATTTTGCCTATGTGGAGGAGAGAGACATGAAGGATTCCTGCAACAAGGACAAGCGTGCATGGCACTCGGCCTGGATGGAGAAACTCGAAAAATTAAAGCTCATGTCATGTACGCAGCCAAGGAGGCGTACACGTGCTACGACATGTACAGGTAGATCATTGACATGAGGGAGTGCCTCCTTCCCCAAAACGGCCAGGGATCCAGCCGGAAGCAGAGCAATGGCAACCGTCGTCGCAACAAGAAGTAGATGATTAAATCCTCGGTTCTCCTAGTTTAGTATGCATGTAATTGCTTACTTTGGTGTGTGGAAATGTTATGTGTGTAGTCACTTGTGTAATTGTATGCTTAATTTGGTTATGCAATGCTGTCTTTTTAAGTATATATATGTTGATGCTCAATAGACAAAGCAAATCACATCGCACATAGACTAAACAATGGAACCCGTCAGTGATGATTTCATCAATCACTGACAATTGTATACCAGCAATCATTTGATCACAACACAGACGGCTTGTTAAGAGGAATTGTCTGTGTTGTTATCGGTCTTCCCACACATTTCCGATTACAGACCTGTTTACTGCATATCACACACATCTTGTTAAGTTGAACCATTTCTGTTCTCTTAGCTCAATGCAAACAGTTCATCCGAGTGAGCTGTATGTCGTATATCGCACACACCTTCATCTGGCTGCCCGTTTCTGTTGTTCTGCCTCATCACAAATAGTTCATCTGAGTGAATTGTATGCTATACATCGCACACGCCTTCATCTGTCGGCCTGTTTATTTTGTTCCTCCTCATCGCAAACAGTTAATTGAACTGAACCGTATGCCCTGAATCGCCCACGCAACAAAAATATGAATCGTGTTTGATGCATCCGTCATCGCAAACGCTTTGCACCCTTTTTGACGGTTTTTCTACACCACCGTTTGTGATTATTGCATCACATACAGTTTCGTCGAAGAGTCTCTGATCATAGTGTCGCATTAGTAGCATCCTGGAGTAGTGAACAGAGCCAACTTCTACGTGAGGACTGATGACCAGGAGTAGTTAGGAGGCTCCTAGGCAGGAGGCATGCGCCTTTTCGATCTAGATGTCGTTGTTTTGCTAGCCTTCTTAAGTCAAACTTGTTTCTTTTGTCTATATTCAGATGTTGTTGCTTCCACTGACTTATGTATTCAAACCTTCGTGGCCCTGGCTTGTAATACAAAGCTTTATGTTTGAATTTGTGTCTAGAGTTGTGTCGTGATATCTTCCCGTGAGTCTCTGATCTTGATCATGCGCATTTGCGTGTATGATTAGTGCACTATTGAGTTGGGGGCGTCACACCAATCATAAACTTTAGGTACTGTTGTAAACTCATTCATATTTTATTATTTCATAATACCTACTATATTCTAACTTCACCATGACTTATGCCCCCTGATACAATCCATAGATTCATTAAAACAAGCAAACAATACAACGAAAATAGAAAAGAAACCAAGAAAAATAGTTCAACTCGGAAAATTTGAGTCTATAATGATCTGGACAAACGCAATAGTTCGGTAACTCCAAAAATTCTAAAACATTAGGACAACGTGGGAAATTTGTATATCAATCATGTTTAAAAATTCAGATTTTTATCACGTCCCAGTGAGTTTAAACAATTCTGCTCATGGGCACAAAAGTTTCTGTTTTTTCGCAGAATCAAGTCAACTATCAACCAAATCATTCTGAAGGCTTTACTTGGCACAAACACTAATTAAAACATAAAGACACAATCATAACAGTAGCATAACTGGGCGAACACTCAAAGGCATAAAAGAAAACAAGAAAAATAAGATAACTATTGGGTTGCCTCCCAACAAGCGCTATTCTATTATGCCCCTAGCTAGGTGTAAGGCATAGTTTCAAGTATTATCATCCTTAGTTTTAACTACCCTGGAAGGGATCTTCTCAAAGCCAGGAGGTTTTTTACGCTTCCCATTAATTTCAGAGAATGAAGCAATTTTATTATCTATGGTATGAAGTCTCTTGTTGCAAACGGTAAGAAGGGAATTCATGAGATTAACATTGGAATTAAGTGCTTTTAGTGGCTCACTAATCTTTTGTAACTCCATCAAATTTTTCTGCATATCCCCCATTTTTTCTAAGATTTGGACCCCTTCCCAAGTATAACTAAATCTTTTTTGTGGGGTGGACTTCCTACTATCCCCTCTATTATTTCATAGGCAGCATTAGCATCACTTTCAATAAAGTTTCCTTTAGTAGCAAAATCAAGTAGTTGTGTATTAGGCATAGCAAGCCCTACATAAAAGTTTCAAAGCAAGATTTTAATATCACCTTTTATGGTGCAAATACAATAAGATTCCATCATTCTATACCAAGCATCTTTGAGGTTTCTCCTTGTTTCTGTTTGAAGTAAAGAACTTCAAAGTCCGAAGACAAAGGAGGGATAGTAACACTACTTATAGCGACAAAGCAAGCAAATGAGCAATAAAATGTTTTTGTTAGATTTTTTTAGAAGTGGGGGAGATGAAAATGAGAGTCAAAGGCAAACAAAGAGTAGATCAAGTAGATGATAGTTTGTCCAAAGGTACTTGATAGGTGTTAATGATGTCTCCCCACCAAGGGCGCCAGGAATTCTCCCAACTACTTGTGAGCTGTAGTGGGATTTTCCCCGAAGAGGAGGGGAGATGCAGCACAATAGAGATAAGCATTTCCCTTAGTGAAAACCAAGGTATCAATCCAGTAGGAGAATCACGCAAAGCCTCGTGAACAACACCTGCACACACAAAAGCAAATACTTGCACCCAACGCGGGTAAGAGGGTTGTCAATCCCCTTGAACTCATTACTTGCAATGATCAAATCTTGTAGTGGTAGATAGATAAATTGCAAAAAAAAATTGCAGCAAGGATATTTTGCTTTATATATATATATATATATATATATATATATATATATATATATATATATATATATGACAAAAGTAGACCCTGGGCCATAGTTTTCACTAGAGACTTCTCTCTCAAACACATAGCATACAATGGGTGAACAAATTATTGTTGGGCAATTGATAGAAAAAGCGCATAGTTATGACAATCTCCAAGGCAATGACCATGTATATAGGCATCATGTCCGAGACCAGTAGACCGACTCCTGCCTGCATCTACTACTATTACTCCACCCATCGACCGCTATCCAGCAGGCATCTAGGGTATTAAGTTAATACAAACAGATTAACGCCTTAACCAAGAGGACATGATGTAGACAAAGTAAACCCAATCAATATGAATAAACCCTGTCATTTTTTGAAGGAAATATGCCCTAGAGGCAATAATAAAGTTGTTATTTTATATTTCCTTATATCATGATAAATGTTTATTATTCATGCTAGAATTGTATTAACCGGAAACTTGATACATGTGCGGATACATAGACAAAACACAGTGTCCCTAGTAAGGCCTCTACTATACTAGCTCGTTAATGAAAGATGGTTAAGTTTCCTAACCATAGACATGTGTTGTCATTTGATGAATGAGATCACATCATTAGGAGAATGATGTGATGGACATGACCCATCCATTAGCTTAGCATATTGATCATTCAGTTTTATTGCTATTGCTTACTTCATGTCATATACATATTCCTTTCACTATGAGATTATGCAACTCCCGGATACCGGAGGAATACCTTGTGTGATGTCAAACGTCAGAACGTAACTGGGTGATTATAAAGATGCTCTACAGGTATCTCCGAAGGTGTTTGTTGGGTTGGCATAGATCGAGATTAGGATTTGTCACTCCAAGTATCGGGAGGTATCTCTGGGCCCTCTCTATAATACACATCATAAGAAGCCTTGCAAGCAATGTGACTAATGAGTTAGTTGCGGGATGATGTATTATGGAACGAGTAAAGAGGCTTGCCGGTAATGAGATTGAACTAGGTATGAAGATACCGACGATTGAATCTCGAGCAAGTAACACACCGGTGACAAAGGGAATAACGTATGTTGTCATTACGGTACGACCGATAAAGATATTCGTAGAATATGTAGGAGCCAATATGAGCATCCAGATTCTGCTATTGGTTATTGACCAGAGAGGTGTCTCGGTCATGTCTACATAGTTCTCGAACCCGTAGGGTCCGCACGCTTAAAGTTTGATGATGATTTGTTATTATATAAGTTATGTGATTTGGTGACCGAATGTTGTTCAGAATCCCGGATGAGATCACAGACATAACGAGGAGTCTCAAAATGGTCGAGAGGTAAATATTGATATATAGGACGATGGTATTCAGACACAGGAAGTGTTCCGAGTCAACCCGGCAATTCGACCCATGGGTACACACGCCCATGGGCACCCGACCCGAATGGATAGGGTATGGGTCTTCATGTACGCCTATGGGCGCGACCCATGGGTGACCCAATTAGTGGTGGGTAGGGTATGGGCACAGGTCTACGCCCATGGGTTACCCGATGGGTTACCCGATAATATGAAATATGGGTCACATAAATACATGGTCTAATTTATACTCATACATACGTACATGTTCAATGGTGTACGAGCCACATAGCAAAGGATCGACCACAAAAAGCAAAAACAATTCACAGGAGCCCAATAGTACACCGGCCAGGTTTTCTCCCTACTATCATTTTGTCAAAAAAATAGTACACCGGCCACATGCACATGCAAAGAGAAGTACTCGATCCATATAGCACAGAAACAAAAAAGTGTCAGCCCAATGCATATACGGGCCACATGCACATGCAAAGAGAAGCACTCAGCCCATGTTCGATGCCTCTAGCTGGCTTCCTTCTGTAGTCTTGTTACACTGCTGGTGCGAGTAATTTAGTCCCACCTCGAATAGGGAAGAAGGAATACAAGGGGTGGGTGCCTATAAAACAGAACCAGAACGCAGGGTTGTTCAGGTCTCTCTGTTTGCTCTGCCTTGGCTGAGTTAACAAGGAGACTTTTGCTCATTCAAGTAGCAGTTAACCGGAAAAAAAGATGGTTGTACCTTACCCGATGGGCTCCCGACAGGGATGGGTTACCCGGTGGGCTCGGGCATGGGTCTGACTCAGACCCATAGGTAGGGTCAGGGGTTTGTGGGGGACCCGATAGCTCGATCAGGCATGGGTTTGGTTAAGGTTGACCCGGCAAAACCCGACCCGACTGCCAGGTTGAGTTTCGAGAAGCACCAGGTACTTATCGGGTCACCGAAATGGGAAGGGGTTCCGGGCACCCTCGGCAAAAGATATGCACTGGTATGTGTTGGCGCTATACAAACGGTTTTTAACCTTTTTTCGCGACGGCATTTGGAACCGTCGAAGTGAGCATGCTATACAAACGGTTTTTAACCTCTTTCCGCGACGGCATTTGGAACCGTCGAAGTGAGCATGGGCGATAGGGGGTCCTTCCCACACGACCCAGAAACCGTCGGGGATAGGCCCTCCTGACACACAGGCTGGGGCAAAATGAGCTCATCTGCGATCGGGCAGGGCATCGAAACCAAATTGTTTCCGTTCGTATGTACATCCCACACGGTGAATCCCAAAAAAACATTTCCGTTCGTATGTACTTCCCATGCAGTAAATCCAGGGAAAACGTTTCCGTTCGTATGTACATCCCACACAGTCAATGCAGGGAAAACTTTTCCGTTCGTATGTACATCCCACACATGTTTATGTATAGGCTCGTGTGTGATAGGTGTAACTATCACACACGCTCTGTCTTGATTAATCGTTTGCTTTTATCAACTACATCACACATGATTTGATGAAGAAAACTGTGTGGCATTGGGCAATCCATCACCAGCGCTTTTACTTCTAGAACCGTTTGCAAAGTTTCATGACCCATTTAGCAAGTTTGTTAGTTTACAATTAATAATTCCAGTATTACGCAAATTCACATTTCATATCGAACAACTGTTTGCCAATTTCATATCAGGCACATAGATATATTTTAACATCACAATACGATAGCTACCGGAAAACAGCACATTACAGCATATAGATAGTTCAACTTCATAAGAACAATATTAGAACAATATAATCATTTCCCTAATCGAGATCATCCAGGCTTGTCTTATCCACTTATGATTTCAGTTCAGTAGGAACATGTTTTGCACTGGCCAGCTGGCAAAGTGCCTCCTCCTTCGCCAACACCATCTTAGCAAAGTTTGATTTAAAAAATCTGAGTTCATTCTCCACCTTCCTCTTTTTATCCCGCATCTTCACATATTCTTCAGCGTTGACAACACTTTCTCTAAGCCTACCTCTATTCTCTACCTGATACATGCTCCAGAGCTTTGCTAGGCACATCTTGAAAGACGGTGGCCACTCTTGATCAACCCACTCCAAGTAAGAACACTTCCGTTCATCCTATAATATTTAAAACTAGATGAGTAACAATTGTAGGGAAAATGGGTTTATAGCAACATAGAAAATCACCAACACTTATTTTGAAAAACTGAAGAAACAGGTTAATTATGACATATCTTCTCAAAAAGATCAATGTGCAAATGAATTAATTGCTACTGAGACAACAACCAAATTCTGAAACATCAGAAGCTATAATTAACTACAACAACGCTACAAGTTCTTACTCATGTACTATAAATAACAAATTGAAAATTTTAAGAGGAAGGTAAATATAACTGCAACAGCATAGCGACAATGTTTGGATAACAGCAAATTGATACTAACAGGTGTGTACATGCACAAATTTAGTAACATAGAACTAATAGCACTAAGGTTGTCCACTATGTATGCCAAAACCGGTGTAAAGACAATTGTTGCTACATCTCGCACCAGTGCCCTGCACTGGCGAGCCGATGCAGCGTAAAAAAAATCAGGGACCCGAACTCCAAAGCACCTAGTTGCTCCGACGCTAGTTCCTTTTTGCCATAAATATTTAGTATTTTACTGCTTGACTGCTCGGATGTGTGGACAAGTTGGCTACACAAACTGCTGAAGTGGTGCCAAATAATTTTCTAATGACACCGCTGATGAGATGGCAACATTTTTAGATACTAGGTACAAACTATGACACTGTCTTAGGATGCGTTTGGTTGAAGGTGTGGTATGAATGGGTTGGGACCGTGACACTGCCTGAATCACATCTGACAAATGATTTGTAACAACGAAAGAGGGTCTAACCTCCCCTGCACATGCCAGAAACTTCCTCCCACTGTCCATAGATTCAAACGCAACTAGCTTCACACATGGAGATTGATGGTGACAACGAGTAGACAGATCTTCAGCCACCCCGCTCCATTCGTTTCAACTGATGGTCCTAGGAAACTAAAAGAGGAAGAAATGACTCAAATCGACCGCTGGGTAAAAATCCTTCATTCCAAGTCATAACCCGAGAGAGAGAAGTGAGGCATACCCGGGTGGTGAAGGATTCATCAGAGGAGGAGGAACCGCTGGAGAGGTCTTTGAAGAAGACCATGGCGACGCAGGCGGTAGGATGCGAGACGGCGAGAGCGAGGAAGCAAGCGAGGAAGCGGTTATAGCTTAGGAAGTAAGGAAGGAAGGGGGAAACAGGGGAAATGTGACTTGTGGTCGGGGAGAAAGGGGGATGGGAAAGGGGGGAGGGTAGATATTTCGGCGGTGACGGTGTCCTGGACTAGGGGGTACTCACCATGTCGTCTCCTGACTAGTGGGTCGGGCCGAGGACCCCCATGATGATTCACTAATGGGCCACTTCGGACAGCCCATGTCGAATACAAGGAGGATTCAACAAGACTTGGCACACAAGACAAGGACTCCTCTAAACCCTAGGCCTATGGTGCATATATAAACCGAGGTCGGGCTAGTCAATAGGCAATCTCATATTCATTACTACAATCTCGTGGTAGATACATGTACTATGTACTATCCTCATATCAATACAATCAAAAGCAGGACATAGGGTATTATCTCCTTGAGAGAGCCCGAACCTGGGTAAAATCCAGTGTCCATGTTACCATTGCTCCAAGACGCTTAGCTTAGGATCCCTACTACAAGATCCGCCGGTTTTGACACTGACATTGGTGCTTTCATTGAGAGCCTGCTGGGTGATCGTCATGGATCGATGGGGCAATCCGGTGATATTTTTTCAGTTAAATATGTTCCATACGAATTAATTGCTTTGAGAATTATTGTTCTCGGATGCTATTTTATTCCGCAGATTTCCCCAATGTCAATTTCGATCTTAGATCGAATCAAAAGAATCTATGCGCCGGTTGCCACCGAGCATCAAATCGCCTGCATGGCCGAGGACCGTGCGGGGCGGTGTCCGAACCAAAGCAAGATGCACTGGCCTCAAGCCATGTGCAGACCCCTATATCGAAGAACCCGTAAAGCACAAATTTCCGTGTTCGGGCAGCGGGCATGCAACAATGTTCGATTAGTCCAAGCCTGCCACCTTCGGTCTGGATTAGCACGTGGACCACTACTCCTTGGAGAGCTGAAAATACATGGAGACTAGTAGTACTACAACTCCATCAGGAAGTCCACGTTGAGGACTCCACTCAAAAAATACCAATTGGTCAGCACGTCTTCTGAGGACTGATTGGTCTTTCTACAAGGCACTAGACCTGGCTTTTTACCTTGGGTTTCAACGCCTCGCTCCAGGTTTTATCTTTCTAGCTACTTTTACTATATATATTAAATATACACCGGATGTTTTTCTGCTAGTTTGCATGATTTTTTCAGTGTAGACCTTTAGCGATTGATCTAAAATTTGGTCCGTCGACGCGGCGGCCCCATACAGACATAAAGTCACATGAGGAGATGATCCACGCGCAAGTCCCATAACCAAGCTAGCAAACTTTGTCTTGATCGGCTTCTCACGGGCGCACGCGTAGCAACGCATACATAGAGCGGCGGCGGCACGTCCCGAGCGACCACATGGAACTGAGGACCTCCAAACACACAACAGGGATATTGCAGTACGGTACCTCGATTTTGGTCAGCGAATTCTAGTAATTCAAATCTGCCCTGGTCATCGCCGTCTATCACATCCCTAGTTCTGGTATGCACTAAGCTAGACCTTCATGTGTGCATCATGTTTAAAATTCTCAGAAACTTGAAATGGGGATTGCCTATTCACTAGGTTCAACCAAAATATTTCCAGTAAATCCAAATGGTTTTCAAAAATGTTCATCATTCTTGGAAAATGCTAGAAACAGTAACCAGAGGTGATGCACATTTTTCCATAACATATTTGGGCTCTGGATTAAATCATACTCTATTTGCATTTGGGCATTTAAATGCTATTAAATATTTTAAATGCTCAAATAATCATAAACTAAAATGTTTGCTGTTGGTTACATTCCAACCAGTGGCATTGAGCAGTTTCATGATTTTGGGGTTTGTTTGAGTATTTTTAATAAAGCCCTAGAGATTACATAATAATAGAAAACAGAAAGTAAAATAGGAAAAAACAGAAAGGAGAGAGAGAAGCCCACCTGACTTACATGCGGCCTGACTGTAGCAAAGGCCCAGCCCACCAGGGCGAGGCGGTCGTCCTCAACCTCTGCTAGAAGGCAGAGGCGTGTCGACGCACGAGCGATCGCCGTGGCCACCTCCCTGCTTGCTTCCTCTCTTCCCCGACCCTTCTCGAGACGCCAGGAGACACGCACGAGCCCCCTCTTGCTTTCCTCTCTCTCTGGTTGTTCTCTCTCCTCCCCCTCGCGTTCTTACAGCCACCTGAGAGCCAGCCGTCACCGCCGACGAGCACCGCCATGGCCACAGCCACTGCCTCGCCTCGCCGATGCTCTCGGAGGCCCCAAGATGACGACGTGACCTTCTTCCCCGCCCATGGCCTCCGGATGCCGTCGCCCGATTCGCCGCCTCCCGTGCTTTCCCGGCCTCGCCGTCTCCCCCATCGGATCCGCTGTGAGCCCCTTCCCCTCCCTCTATGCTCGCCCCCTACTTTCTCGTCCACTAGCTGCCATTCCCGCGAGCTCCGAGCTACGGCCGCCGCCATGGCCGACGAGCTCCATGCTCCGGCGCTCTCCCGCTCGCCCTAGCATCACCAACTTGCTCAACGCGTCCCCAGGAAGCGAACGCGCCACGCCATTGCTCTAAGCTCGCACTAAAACCCCACACTCGCTCGAGCCCGAGCTCCGACGCCGCTAAACCTCGACGTTGGCGACACACCTGGCCACCCCAGGACCGCCCAAGGCAACTAACCGACGCGCCTCGTTGCGCCGGTTCCAACAAACCCAGGCACACGACCCCTCATCACCGGAGTTGGCCGGATGGGAAACTCCGACGTGCCCCACTTATGCCGGCGATTATCGCCGGCTAAACCCCACTGTTCGCACTAATTAACCCCTCCCCCCTTCTCACTAAAAAAATGGGCCCCACGCCCTTAATTAATCATAGGCTTATCTCCCCGCTTAGATTAAGCTAATGGCCATGGCCCCACCGGTCAGTTTGACTTGGCCACGTCAGCATTGACCGGGTCCACGCGTCGACCTCAGAGTCGACTTCAGTGTCACCGACCTGGGCCCCTCTTGGTCGTTTGACCGACCGCCTGCTGACCGCCGACATCACCATGACGCTTTGCTGACGCAGTAATGTTTTCTAGATTTTAAATAAATCTAAATGATTTATTTATTTTTAGAAAATAACCTAAACTTTGAAAAATCATAGAAAATTAACCATAGCTCAGAATGAAAATCTAGTGTATTAAGTTCATGGAGAAACGGAGTAATGCAATAAGAATGATGACATGATGTAGACAAGATCTATTTATGTAGAAATAGACCCCAACTTGTTATCCTTAATAGCAATGATACATATGTGTCATTTCCCTTTCTGTCACTGGGATCAAGCACCGTAAGATCAAACCCATCACAAAGCACCTCTTCCCGTTGCAAGATAAATTGATCAAGTTGGCCAAACAAAACCCAAATATCGGAGAAGGAATACGAGGCTATAATCAATCACGCATATAAGAGATCAAAGAAGACTCAAATAACTTTCATGGATAAAAACATAGATCTGATCATAAACTCAAAGTTCATCGGATCCCAACAAACACACCGCAAAAAGACTTACATCATATGGATCTTCAAGAGACCATTGTATTGATAATCAAGAGAGAGAGAGGAAGCCATCTAGCTATGAACTGCGGACCCGTATGTCTATAAAGAACTACTCACGCATCATCGGAGAGGCACCAATGGACATGATGCACCCCTCTGAGATGGTGTCTAGATTGGATCTTGTGTTTCTGGACTCTGCGGGGGCTGGAATTGATTTTCATCGACTCCCTTAGGGTTTTTGGAATATTGGGGTATTTATAGAGCAAAGAGGCAGTTCAGGGGGCACCCGAGGTGGGCACAACCTACCGGGGCGCGCCTGGGCCCCCTGGAGCACCCTGGTGGGTTGTGATCCCCTCGGAGCACCCCCTAAGTGCTTTCCTGGCCCACTGGATGTCTTCTGGCCCAAAAAAATCCTCAAGAAGTTTCGCTGCGTTTGGACTCCGTTTGATATCGATTTCCTGCTATGTAAAAAACATGCAGAAAGCAGCAACTGGCACTGGCACTATGTCAATAGGTTAGTACCAAAAAATGATATAAAATGACTATAAAATGATTTTGAAACATCCAAGAATGATAATATAACAGCATGGAACAATCAAAAAGTATAGATACGTTGAAGACGTATCGGGTCACGCGCAACTCCTCCTCCCTGCGCTCCTCGATCTTCGCCGCCTCCTACATCTCCAGCTCCCGCTCGACGACCTCATGAGGAAGCAGGTGCTCCATGGCCACCGCCGCCTTTTTGTACATGGGTTGCATGCTGGATTTCGAGGTGGCCTGGAATATCTTGGAGTGGATGGCCTCGACCCGGGCCATCGCGACATTGGTGGCATGGACGGCCGCTCGAGCGCTCTCGGCCTTTTCAGCTGCCGTCGCAGCAGCAGCTGTAGCCGTCTCGGTTACTGCAGCTGCCCTGTCGGCCGCCATAGATGCCCTCTCAGTAGAAGCGTACACGCTCAATGCGGATGCGGCGGCACTCTCGGCGTAGGCAGTCGCGCTCTCGATGAAGGCAGCTG
This sequence comes from Aegilops speltoides, assembly GCA_021437245.1. Taxonomy (NCBI): domain Eukaryota; kingdom Viridiplantae; phylum Streptophyta; class Magnoliopsida; order Poales; family Poaceae; genus Aegilops; species Aegilops speltoides. The sequence continues at coordinate 415,796,073 of CM038142.1, read as the reverse complement.
CGCTCGGGGGGGACGCGACCATCGTATGGGCCTTCACGAAGCATTTCCATGGTGTCATCTTTGCAAGAAGGGGCTGCGGGAATGGGGATCGGGATTTGTGGATTCGGGAGTTGCCAGCACTGGAGCAGACGAGCCGGTGAAGCTTAAGGAGGAAGACTTAAATAGACCCAGAAATTTTCATCGCAAACGATTCCTACAATACAACTATGTGTGATGTTGTAGATATTTTTTTATTAGCTGTGAAAGACGAATTTGGAGTAAAGTGGCAAATGATGGTGTTTTAAATGTACGAGAAAATTTGTAGTACTAATACAATTGTCATGTCAAATTTGGGAAAATTTCAGGGGTCATTTGACCTTTTGAGACATTTAAGTGATTTTCTAGCCATTTAATGACCGTAATTGAAATTTGAACTACATGTACATGCAACAGCTAACCATAATGGTTTGAAAAGTCATATTTTGTGTACTTGTGCACGATTTAATTCCGTGTGCAATAAATTAGAAGGAATTTTCAAACATATTGGTCTAACGGCTATGTGCATGTTTGATGACGAACGGGAGATAGCTTCCTCTTACGGCCTTCAATTTTTTTAACGTATAACGTGCACTAATACAACTGTCATTTGGAAAATTTCAGGGATCATTTGACCTTTTGAAGACATTTAAGTGATTTTCTAGCCATTTAATGACCATAATTCAAATTTGAACTACATCTACATGCAACGGCTAACCATAACGGTTTGAAAAATCATATTTGTGTACTTGTGTGTGAGTTAAAAAATCATCACACGATGTAAATATCTGGTGTTCAAAAAACAAAATGTAAAATCTAGCAAGACAACCGGCCCCACACGATTGGCACTCTATTTCACGCCTCCAGGTTTGGAAGGTGAGTGGCGGGCATTATTAATCAGACATGGTTCTGCATTGGGAACTGTCAGCTATTATGTTCACACACGGATTTTGCTGCGGGGATCATGTGTAATTCAAACTATAGTACTCGTAAATTCCGGCGATCGGCGTGTGTATCGTTCCCATCGATCTAGATTCTGGCCGCCAATAAATACTACCTTTCTCACATTGTCCCGTCTGCATTCTCATCTACATCCTCCCCTTGCTCGCCCTCTTTCTCTCTCTCCCTCTCAAATCTCTGCCATGGCGCCGCCGGTCTGCCCACGCGCCGACGAGGAGTCGCCGCCCCTCGAGGACGCTCACTCGAAGAGCAGCGATGTGGACCCCTACGCGCCGCCGGATGAGGTTGCGTCGGACCCCACCCAACTTTGGATTGGTTTGGGGGCCAGTATGATAGCCAGGCAAGTGGCTTTCAAGAAGGAGATGGACGAGGAGGATGCCAGGTACCAGGCAGCATGTGAATCCCGTGATGCCGCCTGGAAAAAGGAGGCGGTGGAGCTTTGGGGGCGGGCACGTCGTCGTGCGGAGGAGGTGTATGAAGACGGGTACTTCGCGAGGAATGCCAAAGGCGCTAGGTGCCTCGTTGATGCGTGGAGCTGGGCAGATAAGCTCCAGCATGCCACCGACGAGGAGCTCCGGTGGGCGCCCAACAAAATGGCAAGATCGTTCACGCTCGTCCGCCTGCTAGAGGCAGATCGGTACGTCAAGCACTGCGAGGCGGAGGAGGCGGAGTACCGCCTCCGCGCTGGGAAGACGCCGCGCACCAGGGAGTTGCTCGCGAGGGATTGCCGAAATACTGGCCCTAGGAGGGATTATTAGTTTTAGTAGTGTTCGTTTTCAATTTTATGCATTGTACCTAGTAGTTAAGTATCATCACGTATATGTGATGATATTATATATATTCTGTGATGAACTAATGAACAATTAATATTATATATATTATGAATTCCATTTTCTATCTGTTTTACTAATTTCAATCTACCTGTTATCATCCACATATACAGAATGGAAAGCATATAAACACACATTTAAACAGAACATATAAGAACGGAAAACAGAGTACACATATTGAAACAGAGCAACAAATAGAGCAATACTATGATTGCTGTGAGTACATAGCTATCCACGCCGAAATGACTCAACAAAATAAAACGCGTCCATGAGACCATGACCAGCAGCCCTTGCCTATGGTAGCTCTTGGCTCTGCCAGAACTCGTTCAGGCGTTCGTCCAAGCGGTCGACACGCTCGGGGTACATCTGCAGCGCAATCTCGAGCTCCAAGTTGGCTATTTCATCGAAGATCACCACCTTGAGGATGCGAGAGCCATTTTCCTCTACTGCGCCCAGGTGGACACCTGGCCAAGGAGGCGGTCGAGCCTACCGACCAACGCGTTGGCATCGAGCGGGCTGCGGACAAGTGTCACGACCGGTTTTCCGGGTATTAATTTCCAGAAAATGGCCGTTGTGCTCACCAGCCCCAGGATTACTGTTAGCTGATGAGACACCGACTTGATACAGAATTTCCAAGAAAAATAAAAAGTATGAAGTACAAGACCATTCTGGCCTGCGAGTACAACAAATAGTTTCTAGTGGTTGAGGGCGGAAGCGGTTTGTGGATCATCGGTGTCTATGGGAATCCATTTCCCAACAGGAACAGCTGACCAGGTTAACTCCTATCTTCACGGGACTGCTATCACCGTTGCTTAGGTTCCATGGCTGTCATCGCGTCGCTCCTCTCCAAGCAAGAAATCTGGCCAAGACAATAGCCAGGGACAAGTCAGTGAGTACTTTGAATGTACTCGCAAACATTATGAACATTGGGATAATATAATTGATAATCATGCACTGAAATATTCTATGATCACATCGTCAATCATAAATAAAAATCTTTTATGCATGCAAGCAGGTTATTTATGTGCAACATGAATATGCAATAATAGAGTGGAAATAAAATGCCACAGTCGGGCGTCTTTGCGACACCACATAAAGGGCTTGTAAATATATAAATAACAAGCAATGCCACAGTCGGGCGTCTCAGCGACACCACATAAAGGGCTTATAAATATATAAATGACAAGCAATGCCACAGTCGGGCGTCTCAGCGACAACACATAAAGGGATTATAAAGTAAATAAATAACAAGCAATGTTACTAATCAAGGCCTCAAATGACACCACATAAAGGGCTTATAAATATATAAATGACAAGCAATACCACAATAAGCGCCTCAATGACACCACATAAAGGGCTTATAAGTATATAAATGACAAGCAATGTTAATATCAAGCGCCTCAAATGACACCACATAAAGGGCTTATAAAGTAATAATCACAATGAATATCCGGGAGGTAGAACCGCCCCTGTGGATACTCAACAATTCAAATAATATAATGGGTTAGTCCCTAATAAAAATAAACATAATTATCACAAGTCATCAGTCATGATCCACGTTCTGGTTTAGTAGTTTCTCCTCCGAAGACCGACATTAAGATCGACACTTGACCCATCCCAGACTGTAGTCTTTAACCATGGACACGGCTATTCGAATAGATTTAATCTCTGCAGAGGGTGTACTTTTTACCCACGAGTAACGGATTCCTTTAGTCCATCGGGACTAATTCCGTCTACGGTCTTTTAAATGAAAACGCACCTGACTTTCACACACTAGCTTAACTTACCAGTATCTGGAATCACCCACGACACTCGTTAAGCAAAACTCTAAGTGGGGAGCCTACAACCTCGATTAGCATGGGATCACAAAATTTATACCGCGCATAAAACTGGGGAAGCTACCCCCTCAGCTACAACCGAAACACCCATGCCCCCTGACCGGATGACTGGCTTTAATACATGGCCTTGGTACCCTCATCCCGGCCCCTCTGTACGGTGTGTGCTAAAAAGGGGTTGACAATTACTGAACTGTACCCTACCTATGGCAGGGACAAGTGGTAGCACAAAACAAGTGTGGGGGTTACTAGAACAAGACTCGATCTACGGTCGACTCGGGAGGTTTATAATTTCCCTGCATGACATGTATAACAAATATATTTCAACCAACACAATCAACACTCATTATACCTTACTATGCCATACCGGACATAACCGTCCCGATGGAGACCGGCGACAAGCTCACGCCTACCCAAAGCAGAGGCTTTCCCGGATTCCTTTCCGGCATGCATGCAAGGTACATGAGGATGATTACCATCACAAGTATACTCATTTCCAACAGAAAGGAAATCACTAATATGCATTCATGCAAATGATCATATCACCACATAAAATAACGAGTTTTTCCGAAGTAAGGTGGTGTTATAACCGCGTCAACTAACACACCAAAAATATTATGCCAGGGTTCAGGATGCTTGCCTTCAAGTTGTGGGGAGGCAGGGTGCACTCCAAAACCTTTGAAGGCTTTCTCTTCTCTCCAAAAATCCTATTTAAAATATTTTTGAATCAACATATAGTTTCAAAAATAGTACCAAAAATTTGTTCTGAATTTTTATGAAATAAATCTTAAAATAAACTAGACAATATTTGGGAGAGGTAGGAAAAAGTATCAATTCATTTGGAGTTATATTTAAAAAGTTATAGACAGTCAAAGTTTTGGTCAAAATTTGTTTCTAAAATAAAACAGAAAAAGAAAAACGTTTCGAATATACGTACACGTCGAAGGCGTATTCTGGAAACGCGCCTCCACTTATCCAGCGTGGACCATGCGTGGGTCACTGATAGTGGGCCCGCCTGGCCCACTGGTCAGGTTTGACCAGTCGCCGCGCCTCTTCTCCCTCCTCTGTCCGAACGGGGCGGGACTCCGGCGATCTTCGCCAGCGAACGGTGGTTCCTCGAGGGCATCTGAGTGCAGGGATGGATCCGCCACTCCTAGGCGGTCCTCCCGGCGGTTGTAGGGTCGCCGGGGGTGGAGAGAATCGCCGGCGGCGAGCTCTGCGGCGGAGGGGGGGCTTCGGTGGATTTGGGGTTCTGCTCTACGGTGGTTCCCCGTCGCAACTGAGTGCTTGGGCGGCTCCGCAAGGTCATGGGGAGTCGAACGGTAGTGCTAGATGGACGGGAGGGCTCGGGTTGCGACTGAATGGAGCTGGGGCGTGGCGGCGGCCGAGCCGGTCCGAGGCGGGGAAGAAGACCTCCTGCCGTTGATTGCTGGCCATGGGGGGTCCTAGGGAGATGGCTTGGGGCTGCCTGAGTGCTGGGGCGAGCTCGGGGCTCTCCATTTATAGCGCAACCATGTCAGTTCGCGGCGGCCGTGGATAAGCTCGTCGGCGGACCGCCCTACTGTGCTGCAGGGTGACGTGGCGGTGACGAGGGCTAGAGGACACACTTGTGGATGAGCTCACTGCTCCAGGGGGCAGGTGGCGAGCGCTAGCGGCTCGGGCGGCGTCGTCCACGGCAGAGGCGCACTGCGGATGCCGGCGTGCCGCCAAGAGTGCCCTGACGGCGGCGCTGTAGGGTGCCAGGGCGGTTTGGGGGTTTCTGGTGAGTGGATGAGGCCGGGGGTGGGCTCTGCAGGTGAGAAAAGGTCAGGGGCGCGGATTGGGCACGACGCGGCGGCTCGGGTGCGCGGCTGCAGTTGGCGCGCTCTGGGCGTGCCCAGTGCACGCCCACCATCTGCTCGGCGAAATGCCATGGCCTGCTAGGTGGCTTGGTTGGAGCTGGGAATTAGTAGGTCTAGTCTAGGGGTAGCTAGGATGCTAGTGGGCATGCTTGTTGGGTCAGAGGATCAGGTCCACAATGCAAACCAAAACTCATGCCAAATTTGTTCATGCTCTCAAGGTGTTTGACAAAATGCCACAGGCACCTAGGCATTTCTTGGAGTGGCCAAATCTTCCAGAGTGGGGTCTCTTTAGATGAAAGAGAGGGTGGTGAGGTTAGTTTGTAAAAAGAACAAACTTGTTAGTGCAAGTTTTGCAAAACTTTAGATTAGGACAGAAAGAACAGGGCATGATTGCAAGAACTAGAATTGCTCCAATGAGTCCAACCTCTTAAACTTAAGGGTTTAGCAGGGAGGACTACAAGTAGGAAAAGAAATCATGGATAAAGGAGCAATTTAAAATATAGTTGCTGTACAAATCATCAAGTTGGACCAGAATGGAAAAGAGGTTGATTCACTCAACTTTTTCAAAGGACAACACTTGGTTTTTGCAAAAAGTTAATTAACATACTCATATTGACATCCCAAAATTTTGGTGGAAGTTTTAAAGAAATATTTAAATAGGTTGTAGTGTAAAATTGCCCACTGGACCAGATTTGAAAATTATGTGTAGAACTCAAAATATTCAGAGATTGAAATATATTTTTGTATAAAAGTGTTTTAAAAACATCACATGACATCTCCAAATTTTGGTGGGATTTTTGAATGAATTTATAAAAGAGTTGCAGTGCAAATGGGACCCTAAACTGATGAAAAACCAAATTAGAGAAATAAAACTCAGGAAAAAATAATTATATAAATAATCCTACTGATAAAAGAATTGTTTTATTTGAGAGGATAAGAGAGTCCAATAAAATTGGGAAGTTTTTTCACTTGAGGTAAAAACTCCAATAAAATAAAGGGAAGAATGGTTCTGAGAAATTCCAGAAAACAAGAGTTTAAGTTCCTGGCCAAAATTTTAATTAACAAAATAAGGTTAAAGATTTGGGGTGTTACAACAAGGCGAACGACGCAACCCATCTGAACGGCGTGGCGGGCATCCGGTGCAAGTACGGCACGGCCGGCCTCTGGTGCAAGTACGGTGCAGAGGGTCTGTGCCCACTCCTGGCAAGGAATGGGGGTACTGACGGGACGTGTACCCAGTTGTGATGCCCTGTCGACTGCAGGCAAACGCTGATGGATCCGCTCTTGTTGTGCGGCGCATCACGCCTCTCGCTCTACGGCGCTCCAATGGTCTCGTTGTGCGGCGAGCCGCAGCCTACCGGCGCAGACGCGCCTAGCTTGCTCTGCAGCGCACCATCGATCATGTTGTGCGGTGAGCTGCAGCCTCTCGGCGCTGACATGCCTATCTTGATTTGCGGCGCTGAAGCACCATGCGCCAAGGGTCTGCTCAACCCTGGCGATGACGCGCATCACAGCGTCGTCCATCACGTTGTCGGGGAGCGCTGCAGCCTCAACGGGTCGTGGCGCCTTCTGGTTTTCCTCGTCAACGAGGTTTATGGCAGAGGCGGCGCTTTGGTGGGTTGGCATGCTTAGAAAAGGTGGATGTGCTACAGGTTGCGCTTGTTGCCTCCCTCCATCGCGTCGTGCCTAGGTTTATGCGTAATATCGCTGGGTGGCGGGAAACAGGTGAGGAAATGGCGGGAAATGGTGGCATGTTTGAGGGAGTCCTGGATTAGGGGGTATCCGGACAGCCGGACTATATACTTTGTCCGGACTATTGGAGCGTGAAGATACAAGACTCAAGACTTCGTCCCGTGTTCATATGGGACTCTCCTTTGCGTGGAAGACAAGCTTGGCGATCCGGATAATAGATTTCCTTCTTTGTAACCGACTTCGTGTAAAACCTAGCCCCCTCCGGTGTCTATATAAACCGAAGGGTTTAGTCCTTAAAGACACAATCACAATCATAATCATCATAGGCTAGGGTTTAGCCTCTACGATCTCGTGGTAGATCAACTCTTGTAATACCCATATCATCAATATCAATCAAGCAGGAAGTAGGGTTTTAGCTCCATCGAGAGGGCCCGAACCTGGGTAAAACATCGTGTCCCTTGCCTCCTGTTACCATCAGCCTTAGATGCACAGATCGGGACCCCCTACCCGAGATCTGGCGGTTTTGACACCGACATTGATGCTTTCATTGAGAGTTCCTCTGCGTCGTTGCTTCAAGGCTCGATGGCTCCTTCAATCATCAACAACAACGCGGTCCAGGGCGAGACTTTTCTCCCCGGACAGATCTTCGTGTTCGGCGGCTTCGCACTGCGGGCCAATTCTCTTGGCCATCTGGAGCAGATCGATAGCTACACCCCTGGCCATCAGGTCAGGTTCGGAAACTTGAACTACACGGCCGATATCCGCGAAGACTTGATCTTTGATGGATTAGGGCCTACGCCAGGAGCGTCGGACAGTCTCGACGAGCACGGCCTAGACCTGTTGTCGGACAATATTCAGGATATCGCACTTGCAGGAGCTCCGGACCTAAATCCGGGGCAGTTCACGTCGTCCGAGGACGGGTGGATGGAACCCGCCCCGGAGGCCGCACACTCATCAGCGGTAGAACCGAACACCGGCTTCATCCCCAAGGAAGCCTGTGTCACCGGACCCCCGGACTCGTGTCCGGCTGTAGTTCCCAATCCACGCACCCCCGAGCCTGTCGAATCTAGTTGGGCTCCGGTAATGGAATTCACCGTTGCGGACATCTTCCAGTGCTCGCCCTTTGGCGACGTGCTGAACTTACTAAAGTCTCTCTCTTTGTCAGGAGACTCTTGGCCGAACTATGTCCGGCTCAAAGGGGAAGAGGGCGACGAAGAAATTTGTTACCCACCCACCACCCACTTCATAGCCACTGTCGACGACGTAACAGACATGCTTGATTTCGACTCTGATGACACCGACGGTATGGACGTTGGCGCAGGAGATGATTCAGAACCACCACCCATGGGGCGCTGGACTGCCACCTCATCATATGATATATATATATATATATATATATATATATATATATATATATGGTGGACACGCCTAAGGAGGACGATGGCGATAAAACGGAGGACAAAACCCCCAGACAAAAGCCAAAACGACGGCGCAGACGCCGCTCTAAGTCCAGCCACAGTAAAAACGGCGATAACAGCGTGCAAGGGATCGACACCCCAGACAATTCCAAAGGCAACAATGACCATGTTGACCCAGCGATGGAGCAGGATGAGCCAGGTCATGCCGACCATAGCCCGGAGCAGACGCCTGATCATAGCGATCCCTAGGGCCGAACCCATCAACCCGCCCCGGGAGAGGAGCAAAGCCCGGACGATGATGCATTCATCATCCCGAAAACATGTTTGGAACGAGATAACCTCCACAAAAAGCTCATGGCCACTATGAGAAGTCTAAAGAAGCAAAAATAAAGACTTAAGGCCGCCCAGGAAACGCTCAATCATAGATGGAATACAGTGCTAGACACTGAAGAAAAATACGGCGACGATCGCCGAACAAAGAGCTATCCGAAGCGCAAGCTGCTGCCAGAATTCGACGATGAAGCCGTCCCATCGAAGAACAATACGGCCGGAGGCCGGACAAACCACTTTGTAACCGCAATAGAGCAGCTACCGACGCCGCACACGATTTACGTGAGCTCCTGGATAAAAAGGCCGGCGCGGCCAGGTCCATCTATGGATCCAAAGGACACGCCCCGGTGCAGGCCTGCGGTCACCAAAATGATCAGACTGATCGGATACCAGTCCGGAATCAGTACCGGACACCACAACAACCGACGGCATGCCACAACACGTCCAGACATGAGGGCTGCTCACCCCGTGCTTCACCAAGAGGTGCTGGACTACTTAATTTCCACTGTGGTTTTAAACACGTGAACATAGAGGCATATGATTTGAACGACAGCAGACTGTGGTCCGGATTGAGGATTTTATCCTGCATATCCACATGGCTCGTGGGGACGACCTCCACGCCATCAAATATCTTCCCCTCAAATTGAAGGGACCGGCTCGGCACTGGTTGAAAAGCCTCCCTGAAAATTCAATCGGAAGTTGGGAGGAACTCGAGGATGCTTTCAGGGCCAATTTTATGGGGACCTATGTCCGACCTCTGGACACAGACGATTTAAGTCACATAGTTCAACAGCCCGGAGAGTCCGCCTGCAAGCTTTGGAACAGATGCCTCACTAAGAAGAACCAAATTGTCGACTGTCCGGATGCCAAAGCCCTAGAGGCCTTCAAGCACAGCATCCGGGACGAGTGGCTCGCCAGACACCTAGGCCAAGAAAAGCCGAGGACAATGGCAGCCTTAACAAGCCTTATGACCTGCTTTTGCGCGGGTGAAGATAGCTGGTTGGCCCGTAAAGGCACCAGCGACCCAAGTACATCCAAAATCAAGGATGGCAATGGGAAGCCACGGCGCATAAAAAACAAACGTCAAAACAAGGAAGAAAGTCCGGACAATGCAACGGTCAATGCCGGATTCAGGGGCTCTCAACCCGGTCAACAAAAGAAGCCATTTAAAGGCGGCAAGGAGGGACCGTCCGGCCTAAACAAAGTCCTGGACAGACTGTGCCAAATTCATGGCACCCCCGAAAAACCTGCGAACCACACTCATAGAGAATGCTGGGTCTTTAAGCAGGTCGGCAAATTAAATGCCGAACACAAGGGAAGAGAAACACCAAGTGAAGACGAGGATGAGCCTCGCCAGCCGAACACCGGGCCAGAGGTAAAAACAGTAAACACAATCCACGCGACTCACATACCCACGAGAAGGCGCGAATGCACGCTCAGAGACGCATACGCTATAGAGCCCGTCGCCCCCAAACTTAACCATTGGTCGTCCCGCCCGATCTCCTTCGATCACAGGGACCACCTGACTAGTATGCGACACGGAGGATCAGCTGCCTTGGTGCTTGACCCAGTAATCAACGGGTACCATCTCACTCGCGTCCTCATGGACGGCGGCAGTAGTCTTAACATAATATACCAAGACACAGTCCGCAGGATGGGGATAGACCCATCCAGAATCAGCCAAAACAACACCACCTTTGAAGGGGTGATACCAGGTGTCGCAGCTCGCTGCATGGGCTCCCTCGTACTAGAGGTGATATTCGGCTCCCCAAGCAACTTCAGAAGCGAAGAACTACTCTTCACCATCGCAACTCTCCAAAGTGGTTATCACGCATTGCTCGGGAGAACGGCCTTCGCCCGCTTCAACGCAGTACCGCACTACGCCTACCTTAAACTCAAGATGCCCGGTCCACGTGGCGTCATCACCGTTAACGGAAGAACAGAGCGTTCTCTACGCGACGAAGAGTATGAGAAGGTTCTAGCAGCCGGACTCTAAGCGGCCTCTAATATATAAATGCACGACCAGTCGTTAAGACCACGGACACGGTTAGACGAGTCCGACAGTCCAAATAAACCTGATCTGGGTGCCACGCATGTAATCCCATAGCGGACACCAAGGGCTATAGATATTTAATAAATCCCAACTCTTGGATTGACCTTATTAGCAGGCCAATGTCTTTCACTTCTTACTATCCATTGGGGATAGCCAACTCTTCGCACACTTACGTCATACTCTTCTACATGAGTTTTTCTTTTTACAGACACCATTCGTGTGATACCCTCCCAGGACACGGCACAACGGAGACAAAGGCGCGGACGTGCAGCAGGGCCCCGCTCAAAGGTTTCTCTTTAGATTAAGCCCCTGTGTGAACCTTCTTTATTGTCTCTTGTTGTCTACACATCCCATGGGAACTACACCCATAGAGGATACTGCTGTTATTGGCATTTCGCCACGACATACTAATGCACGTACCTGGAAATACAGGGTTCATAATAAAGGGCGTTACTCAGCCCAGTATATGTTACAAAGTCCGAATACCTTCGGGAGTGTTCGGCGTCGTGAGTTTGGCCTTATATGCATCAACTCCGAATCATGTCTTTGGTCAAATGTTGGGTTTGCCCGGCTCCTGGGTTTGCCGCCTTACATTCCGTTCTTATCGGCTAAGGTGGCCAAAGGAGAACTACTGCGATTGTGCCTCTGGTTATTCGGATGAGCACCTCAAGAGAGAAAGTCGAAAATCGATCGTCATGATCTGAGAGACTGTTCAACCACTCAAGACTCATCGAATCTTTAGGATTCCTCCAGATAACGAAGGACCGCTTTCGGTCATGTACACACGCTACCGTATTCGGATGCACGCGAAGGTACCGGGGCTACATAGTAGCCCCACCGCCAAACTCCTATGGCCAAGTGAAAGTGTTAAAGCTATATAGTCCGGTTGCCAAGTTCGACGTGCGATCACCTCCTTAATGGACCAAGACGTTGGATCAAGTGTGATTATGCATATTTTTGCGAACACCCCCGCATTTTATGCGTAATAAGCCAACGCATCGCTAACTTTCAGATTACATTTATACATAAAACGGCCGCACAGGAGGCACAATAACACTTTCGGGCAAAAAGTATAAACATAGCCTTAATAATTAAAATAGCATTGTTTTTACAATGAAATGATTTGTCACTCAAACATGACATTCTTCGAGCACTAAGCCTCTACTAAGCAAGCACCTTCCGTTACCTGCTCCAAGTAGTGCTCGGCCGGATCCTGGCCTCCCACCGGATTCTGGGTCGCAACGATGGTGGTCTCCATATCTGTCCAATATGCTTTAAGCGGGCAAGAGCTATACATGCACCCTCTATACACGCCGACCTCTTCATGGCATCGATTTGTGATATGGCACCAAGGAATTGTTGCCATAGATGGTCTATTACAGACTTCATTGCAAGACCAGACAGCCTATGAAGCTCAGCCACAGCCGCCATCTTCTCACTCAACGGCAAGGGGCGCGCAGGAGCACTGAATTGCGACCAGAACAGCTTCTCCGCTTCTTTATCATTTTGATCCTCGAAAAACTTGGCCGCATCAGTCGTACTCGTCCCCAAATCCGCGTACGCGCCTGCAGGGCTCCAGCGTCAATCCAGGGGAGCATACTTCGGATCTAAAAACTTCATCCGCAATAAATAGGGGTTTCCAGCCGCGATTTCTCCGGCCTGGCGAAGCTCCTCCCGCGCATCCCTAATTTTGGACCGCGTCTCCTTGGCCGCATCAAGTGCCTTTTCAAGTCAGCCGAATTAGCCTGATTTTCTTTCTCAAGGAGCTCATACCGGTCGGCGGCATTTTTCAGCTCCACACCCATCTCGGCTATTTTGTCTTCGCTTTGGCGATGAGCAGCCTGTTTGGCTCTCAACTCTTCGGCCGCCTTTAGGGCAGCCGCATTGCTAGCTCGGGCTTGTTCCTTGGCCAGGGCAAGCTCCGCCCTCAGGGCTTCCACGATAGCAGCACTATCTGTAGTCCAAGCATATCACATTAATACTATGCTCCTCTCAATTTTTCCTATAAAAAATAAGAAAAGCAGAGCATAGACCTTGTGACTCATTAAGCCAGTCGTTCACAAGCGTGATGTCGGCATCAATAACTCCAATCTGCCTCCTCAGTTCGGCAACTTCAATGGACCGGTCGACTGTCGGATCCTTAGACACCTGCGCATAGATACAGCGCGATCATTACTTAATGATGTGATCCTCCGTTTGCCGCCTAGGGAGGGCAACCAGAGTCTCAGGGGCTACTATCCATATGGAGCACACCTAGCGCGCACGTCACAGTCAAAAATTATGTATTTTCATTACATACCTCGAAGCCTTTGAGCAGGCTCGTAAAGGCTTCATTCAACCCGCTTGTGGCGGATGAAATCTTCTCAAGCACCGTGCTCATTAGTGAACGGTGCTCCTCCGAGAGAGCAGCTCGCTCCAGAAGGCCCGTCAGTGTGTCCGGTCGGACGCCGAACTGTGCCGGACCCTTCTTATCGCCCCTCATGGGAGCCAAACGCTCCGGGCTCAGGGCGGCCGAAGTATTAGCTTCTGGCTTCGGCAAATCTGGACTCCTCCGTGACGACACCTCGGGGTCGCCCGCCTCATAAGGCGGAGAGGTTCGTGGGGTCTCACTCTCCATCATCTCTGGAAGGAGATCCCCTGAAGACGAACTCTGTCGAGAAGAGCTGCTGGCCAGACTGCAAAGAATGAATCCTGGTTATTGTTCTTAGAGAAGGAAGCAGTACCTTCGTATTTACGATTAACTTACAGCTCGGCTGAGGGCTGGCCCGTTGGCAGGCATGGCGCGGTGAGGACGCCCTGTGGGGCAGGGGCCCCTGGTGAAGCTTTCTTCCCCTGTCTGGCCAACTCCATCTCCAAGTCTTCAAAGGCGGCCCTCTTCTTCCCGCGAGGAGAGGATGCCTTAGATTCCCCTCCCCGATTATCCTCCTTTGGGGAGGTAACAATTCCCCCGGTTTGGATGTGCAATGTGTGAAGTTCTGCTTCTCTGTTCTTCCCTTCGTCTTTCCCCGATGGCACTTTCCTTAGCACACGACCAAGCATCTTGGCTGTGGTGGGGCTAGGCGAGCCTTCGGGAAGTGGCACCGGACACCTGATTCTCTCCGCCTTGCTGAGCCACTCCTGGCCAGGGAGGGTTTTTCAGAATAATGTTATGATAAAAATAATCAAAGTGTTCGGTTCTGGGTTGCTTACTTGGGTATCCGGGCGATTGCAGCTCAGACCCGCATCCTCGGTGGTGTCCGGACACTTCACTTGTGGTCTGAAGAATAACTTACACATTCCTTCGAGCGTGACGCCGAAGAAGTGCTGAATAGTCCGCGGACCTTCCGGATTGAACTCCCACATCCGGAGAGGTCGGTGTTTGCACGGCAAGATCCGTCGGATTAGCATTACCTAAATTACGCTTAAAAGGCTGATGTCCCTCTCAAGAAGCTCCCGTATGCGGCTCTGCAGCGTGGGTGTCACAGCCCTAGAATATTTGTTTGTAATTAGTGGCATTGCATCCATGCATCATGTCTAATTTTATTTGAATTTGAAATTGGGATTGTTGAAACCCTAGCACAGATGAATCCAACTAGGTTCAAATAAAAAAATCATTTTCAATGAACCCAAAATTCCTTTGGAAAAGTTCATCATTTTTGAATTGGTATAGAACCTTTGCCAAAAATGGTGCACATTTTCCTAGGTCACTTTGGATTTTTGAAATGAAGTCATAAAGTATTTGAATTGGAGCATTTAATCGCTATAAATATTATTAAATGCTCCAACAATTCTGAAAATAGCTAAGGGCCCTCGAGATAATTCAAGAATTGCCCATAATTAATTTCAGGATTTATAGAAGTGATTTGGTGTTTTACTAAATCAAAAACAAACTTGCAAATTAGAAAACAGAACAAAAGTAGAAATTAGAGAGAGAGAGAGTACTACGGGCCACTTACGGCCTTACTCAGAGCCACCATTAGGCAGCCCAGCCCACCAGCATCGTGCCATCTTCAACCTCTGCCAAGAGGGCGAGGCGCGACGACGCGCCACCGGGAGGCCTCCACCTCCTGCTTCCACCGAGGCGTTCCCGAGCCTTCCTCGCCACCGCGATGCCACGAACCCTCCGAGCCCTCTCACTCTCTCCTCGGCGCCTCCCTCCCCGCTCTCCACCGAGCGCAGCCGCAGCCGCACCACCGACGTAACCACGGCCACCGTGCTCCCCTCAACTCCCCACCTCATCTGCAAGCTCCGCCATCGTCCGCTGCTCTCCCACCTCGCCCCGAAGCGCTGGGATGCCCCGCGACCCGGCTGCTTCATCTTCTTCCTCCTCGGTCGCGGAGTTACCTCGCCGCCTAATCGCTCCGGACCGTCTCCGAAGCTCGCCGACCTGCTCGTCCGACTCATCTGTGAGACTCAACCCGCCATCCTTGTTTCTTCCTCGAGACCATCAGAGCCATCGGATCGCTGCTACAAGAAACTCCGCCGCCTGCGCCACCACCGACGCGACCGACGATCAAATGGTCCGCCCGTGCGCCCAACCCACTCATCGATCGCGTAGGGCCTCGCTTAGCGGCTCAGCTTGCTTGCTCGCAAGATCGCAGCATCGCCAGCGCCACGCCCGAAGCTCGGCCGCCGCGGCCGAGCTCCTCGCCGTCGTCTCCGGCCACCCCAGCCCGATTAGCGCCATCGCCGACGCGTTGGTCAGGCTCTCGAACGAGCCCAGCCACGCTGCGAACGGGGCACCACAGCCCGTTCCCGAGTGCGCCGCCGCGTCAGCTGCCGCCGGCGACTAAACGCCGGTGGTTTCGCCCCGGTTGACCAGGGGATTTGACCTCCCCTGAGTCTATGACATGTGGGACCAGCCCGCCTAATTAATCCAGGTTAGCTTAAGTTAAAACGCTAACTAACCCAGTTAGTTAGGTTAGTAACTGACACGCGGGCCCACTGGTCAGTTTGACCTGGGCCGCCCGTTGACCTGCTGACGTCAGCATGATGTCATGCTGGCGCAGTAAATTATTTTCTGGTTTAAGTCTAATTTAAAATAACCAGGAAATTCCAGGAAATAGTATAAAGTTCTAAAAATCATAGAAATTCAACCGTAACTCCAAATGAAATAATTTATATATGAAAAATGATTAGAAAAATCCAATCTATCCATCTGTACCATTTTCATGCATGTTGGGACAATTTTTGTTCACTGTTTAGGTCAAATCAATTAAATGGCATCACATATGGAGTTTGAATTTGAATCTTGTATTCAAACCAACTTCATTTAATCTGTTGCTAGTTGCATTATCTCAAATCACAGCATATTTCCATGTCATGATCATGCATCATATTGTGCATTGCATTGATTGTGTTCTTCCTTGTTGCCGGTGTTTGTCCCCTCTCAGTAGACGTGGTTTCGATGATGAGATCGATGACACCGATGAAGAACTATACTATCTTCAGAAGTGCCAGGCAAGCAAAAACCCCTTGTTCATTCCGATACAATCCCACTCTCTTGCTCCTGCTCTCTTTTATCGCATTAGGACAACAACGATTCAACTGTTACATGCTGCGTAGTTGAACCCTTTCCTCTGCATGACTGTCATTGCCACAATAAATAGATGAAACCCACTAGCATGAGTAGGATTTGTTTAAGCCCCGTGTGCCTACTCATTCATGCTTGTTTGTCATGCCCGCTATCGCTTAGAGTTGAGTCAGTCCGATTCATCGGGATGAATCGGAGGTGTGTGAACATGTCCCTCTTGTTGAGAGCTAAGTGTGTGAACACGATTTGGTAAAGGTAGCGGTGAGAGGCCATGTAGGAGTACATGGTGGGTTGTCTCATTGCAGCCGTCCTCAGGAACTGAGTTCTGTGTTTGTGATCCATGAACAGTTACTACCACTCATTGGGATCCTTAATTGACCCTCTCGGCTTCTTAATCACCCTTGTTCTCTGTCCAGGACTTGCAACTAGTTTCTGGTGTTTGTAGATAGTGCTAGTAGTCTACCAAGTGGCACCCGGTACAGGTGGGCTTGGGACAGACTAGGTGCAGTGGCACGGTGTACCAAGTGGCACCCGGATGGTGGGTTTGGGAACCCTGCTCACATCGTTTGGGGCCGTGAGTGACACCCCGGCCGGATCTCCTTGCGGATGGAACCCGAATAGGCGATAAACCTAGACGAGAGACTTGAGTGTTTAGGTAGGCCGTGGCTGACACCCTCGCCAGGCTTCCGCTTGAAGGTTGCTGAGATACATGACGTGTACATGGAGGTAAGTGGCGAGAGCGTGTGTGAAGAAGTACACCCCTGCAGGGTTAATATCATCTATTCGAATAGTCGTGTCCGCGGTAAAGGACTTCTGGGTTGCTTGTACAGTTCATAGACAAGTGAAAGTGGATACTCTAAAATACGCAAGATAAGCGTGAGTGCTATGGATGGCGTTCTCGTAGGTTGATGGGAGCGGATCCATAGTGGTGTATTGACATGGTGAATATGTGGACTTGTGTGCGCCACCTCAAAGAGTTACATTGCAGTCGTAGTTCAGGATAGCCACTGAGTCAAAGCTGGCTTGCTGCAGTTAAACCCCACCAACCCTTTGTTGATAATGATGCATATGTAGTTAGTTCTGATGTAAGTCTTGCTGGGTACATTTGTACTCACGTTTGCCTATTTTATGTTTTTGCAGAGACTTCCGTCTCACTAGTAGTTCCGTGTGGACTTCGACATTTAGCTTGTTACCTCAGCTACGATCTTGTGCCCTCGGTAGGATCTGGTAGATAGTCAGGCTTCTCAGCCTTTTTCATTTGTAGATGTCTGTACTCAGACATGTTAAGCTTCCGCTTGTGTTTTGACTTCTATGCTCTGAATGTTGGGTCATGAGGCCCATGTTTGTAATATCTCGCTCCTCGGAGCCTATTGAATAAAATACTTGAGTTGTAGAGTCATGTTGTGATGTCATGTTGTATTTGCACATATCGAGCATATTGTGTGTATGTTATTGAAATGCTTGGTATGTGTGGGATCTGACTATCTAGTTGTTTATCCTTAGTAGCCTCTCTTACCGGGAAATGTCTCCTAGTGCTTCCATCGAGCCATGGTAGCTTGCTACTTGCTCCGAACACTTAGGCTGGCCGGCATGTGTCCTTCTTCGTCTCAGGTCTACGTCCTTCGGGAAATGTCACGCGATGAATACCAGAGTCCTGTTAGCCCGCTACAGCCCGGTTCACCGGAGTCCTGCTATCCCAGTGCTACAGCCTGGATGCCTGTCCCTGTAAGTTTGTGCCACTTTGGGTTTACGACTAGCCATGTCAGCCCGGGCTCCTTATCATATGGATGCTAGCGACACTATCATATACGTGTGCCAAAAGGCGCAAATGGTCTCGGGCAAAGGTAAGGCGACACCCGTGGGGATACCGTGCGTGAGGCCGCAAAGTGATATGAGGTGTTACATGCTAGATCGATGTGGCATTGAGTCGGGGTCCTGACAGTGGGTACATCATTAGCAGATCCCCAATCTCGTCCTACGTCGGCCCATGACGCCAATTGAGGCGGAGGGCCAGAACGGAAGTCAGGGGCAACCACCCACTTTGTGCCTCTGGGAGCCGTGACATAAAACCACCTCCGCTGCCATTGATTGGACACCTCCGGGAAGGAACCCTCTGGCCATGGAGCATCGACGTTCCTGCTTATTACAGCACCTCCACACTCCGCGTGTCGCCCCTCAATCATCTTCGGCTTCACATTGAAGGTCTTGAGCCATAAGCCGAAGTGCGGGGTGACGTGGAGAAAAGCTTTGCACATAACGATGAACGACTAGATATGAAGGATGGCGTCCAGAGCCAGATCATGAAAATCTAGCCCGTAGTGGAACATGAGCCCTCTCACGAAGGGATCAAGAGTAAGGCCTAAGCCGCGGAGGAAGTGAGAGACAAATATGATGCTCTCATTGGGCTCGGGAGTAGGAATGATCTACCCTGGAGCAGGGAGCCTGTGCCGGATGTCGGTGCTCAGGTATCCGACCTCCCTAAGCTTCGCGATATCCTCCTCTGAGACGGAGGAAGCCACCCACTGACCTTGAAGGTTGGGTTTGGACATGATTGAAGATCTGGAGGGCTTAAGCCTGGGCTTCGGGTGTTGGAACTCGAGATGCGAAAAGGCGCAAGCATGGTAGAAAAAAGGGATAGGCCTCGGCCCCTCTATAAAGGGGGTGAATATCAAGCGTCCTCAGCGTAACTGCTTGAGCTAAAAACATGGAGTCATACCAACAGGCGTCGTGGGGTTGCACGCGCCCGTATTGATGGAAAATCCCGCGATAAGGGGAACACGATCTCTGCTTTGGCAGGATATGCCAATAAAACCGCCTCGCAACGCGTATCGAGGCAGGCCAAGAAAAACTGGTTCATATTGGACCAGACCACGGCGTAAGAGCACATCATGCAAAAATTACCAGCAGATCAGATTTATGAGGTACTATGCTCTCTATGGAGGTGTGCGGAAATTATCTTGTAAAGCTGGACACAATCCGTGAATCTGCTTCGGAGTATTCGAAGATGGAACCCGCCTTGCAATGCCGAAGACAATCTACGCGCCGGACTCATCGTCATTGAAGCCTGGTTCAGGGGCTACTGAGGGAGTCCTGGATTAGGGGGTATCTAGACAGCTGGACTATATACTTTGTCCGGACTATTGGAGCGTGAAGATACAAGACTCAAGACTTCGTCCCGTGTTCGGATGGGACTCTCCTTTGCGTGGAAGACAAGCTTGGCGATCCGGATAATAGATTTCCTTCTTTGTAACCAACTCCGTGTAATCCCTAGCCCCCTCCGGTGTCTATATAAACCGGAGGGTTTAGTCCTTATAGACACAATCACAATCATAATCATCATAGGCTAGCTCCTAGGGTTTAGCCTCTACGATCTCGTGGTAGATCAACTCTTGTAATACCCATATCATCAATATCAATCAAGCAAGAAGTAGGGTTTTACCTCCATCGAGAGGGCCCGAACCTGGGTAGAATATCGTGCCCCTTGCCTCCTGTTACCATTAGCCTTAGACGCAAAGATCGGGACCCCCTACCCGAGATCCGCCGGTTTTGACACCGACAGTGTTCACAAAACACCATCAATAAATGGAAACTTAGCATATAAGGAACATCGAGCTAGCATATGTAGATGATGATGAGATGAACACGGACCACACTAGGGAACCCGTCGGTGATGAATTCATCAATCGCAAATGGTTGTACACTAGCAAGCGTTTTCCCACAACACACACGGCTTATTCCATCACAAAGAGGTCAGATGGATCAACTGTATGCCACGTATAAACATTGTCAAAAATTAATGCGGTAGACCTTCTTTAACATGTGTTAAAAATAAAATAAAAATAAAAAAGAAGGACCTCGAGGTTAAATTAACTCATGGGATGGGTCATATCAGTCATTTAATTTGACAGATATGACCCATCCTATCAGTTAATTTAACATCGACACAACTTTTCGTCCAGTCACCCATCTGATGGCTGCTCCAGCCTATTCACACTTAACTTGATAGTTCTCTTACATGAGCTACTGGTAGAACAGCTAGTCCTTACTGATATAGGATGCCTCTTTGCATCCTTATGGCGTGTCTGGATGACCGCCCGTCCCCCAATGGCCAATAAATGTTGTGTAGACAAAGCATATCACATACGTCTTATTAGAAGCAATCGTTTGTGTTATGATCGGTCTTCGCACACATTTTTGATTACACACCTGTTTGTCGCGTATCACACACATCTTGTTATATTGAACCGTTTCAATTCTCTTGTCTCAACGCAAACAATTCATCCGAGTGAACCGCATGCTGTATATCGCACACACCTTGATCTGGCTGACCATTTCTTTTGTGCTGCCTAATCACAAACAGTTCATCCGAGTGAACCGTATGCTCTAGATCGCACACGCCTTCATCTGGCAGCCCATTTACTTTGTTCCTCCTCATCGCAAACTGTTAACTGAACTGAACTGTATGCCCTGAATCGCACACGCAACAAAAATATGAACCATGTTTGATGCATCCGTCATCGCAAACATTTTGCACCTTTTTTGACTGTTTTTTTACACCACCATTTGCGATTATTGCATCGCACACAGTTTCGTCGAAGGGTCTCTGATCGTAGTGTCGCGTTAGCAGCATCCTGTAGTAGTGATGAGCCCTATGGGCCAAGAGGGGAAACACACCAGCCACAAAGGGGCTGGTGTGCCCCCCCCCCATATGGGCTGGTGCTACGTCTTAGGCTTGCGTTGGTTTTCCTCGAAGAGGAGAGGGTGATGCAGCGATAGTAGCGTAAGTATTTCCCTCAGTTTTTGAGAACCAAGGTATCAATCCAGTAGGAGGCTCCTCAAAAGTCCCACGCACCTACACAAACAAACAAAAAACTCGCAACCAACGCAATAAAGGGGTTGTCGGTCCTTCACGGCCACTTCATGTAAAGTGAGATCTAATAAAGATAGTAAGATAAGATAAATATAATTTTGGTGTTTTATAATATAGATGCAAAAAGTAAAGATGCAAATAAAAGTAGATTGAAAGCAAATAGGATAAGAGATAGACCCAGGGGCCATAGGTTTCACTAGTGGCTTCTCTCAAGATAGCATAAGTTTTACAGTGGGTGAACAAATTACTATCGAGCAATTGATAGAAAAGCGCATAGTTATGAGATTATCTAGGCATGATCATGTATATAGGCATCACATCCATAACAAGTAGACCGACTCCTGCCTGCATCTACTACTATTACTCCACACATCAACCGACTCACCCGCATCTAGAGTATTAAGTTCATAAGAACAGAGTAACGCATTAAGCAAGATGACATGATGTAGAGGGATAAACTCAAGCAATATGATATAAACCCCATCTTGTTATCCTCGATGGCAACAATACAATACGTTCCTTGCAACCCTTTCTGTCACTGGGTAAGGACACCACAAGATTAAACCCAAAGCTAAACACTTCTCCCATGGCAAGAAAGATCAATCTAGTAGGCCAAACCAAACTGATAATTCGAAGAGACTTGCAAAGATAACTCAATCATACATAAAAGAATTCAGAGAAGATTCAAATATTGTTCATAGATAAACTTGATCATAAACCCACAATTCATCGGATCTTGACAAACACACCGCAAAAAGAGATTACATCGAATAGATCTCCACAAGAGAGGGGGAGAACATTGTATTGAGATCCAAAAAGAGAGAAGAAGTCATCTAGCTAATAACTATGGACCCGTAGGTCTATGGTAAACTACACACAACTCATCAGAGGGGCAAGGATGTTGATGTAGAAGCCCTCCGTGGTCGATTCCCCCTCCGGCAGAGTGTCGGCGAAGGCTCCAAGATGAGATCTCGCGGATACAGAAGGTTATGGTGGTGGAAATTGTGTTTCGTCCTACTCCTGGATGTTTTCGGGGTACGTAGGTATATATAGGAGGAAGGAGTACGTCGGTGGCCGCCCGAGGGGCCCACGATACAGGGGGCGCGCCCTATGGGGGGCGCGCCCTCCTATCTTGTGGGAGCCTCGGCAGCTTCTTGGTTTGCACTCCAAGTCCTCTGGATCACGTTCGTTCCATAAATCATGCTCCCGAAGGTTTCATTCCGTTTGGACTCCATTTGATATTCCTTTTCTTTGAAATACTGATGGGCTGGGGCTCCGGTTAGAAGGTTAGTCCCAAAAATGATATAAATGTGTAAAATAAAGCCCATAAACATCCAAAAGGGGTAATGTAATAGCATGGAACAATCAAAAATTATAGATACGTTCGAGACGTATCAAGCATCCCCAAGCTTAATTCCTACTCGTCCTCGAGTAGGTAAATGATAGAAAGAGAATTTTTGATGTGGAATGCTACCTAGCATAATTCATAATGTAATTTTCTTTACTGTGGCATGAATGTTCAGATCCAAATGATTCAAAATAAAGTTCATATTGATAAAAGAAATAGTAACACTTCAAGCATACTAATCAAAGTAATCATGTCTTCTCAAAATAACATGGCAAAAGAAAGTTCATCCCTACAAAATCATATAGTTAGGCTATGCTTCATTTTCGTCACACAAAGACGTTCCCAACTTCTATACCCCCGATGACAAGCCAAGAAATTGTTTCATACTTAAATAATCTCAAACTTTTTCAACCTTCACGCAATACATGAGCGAGAGCCATGGATATAGCACTATGGGTGGAATAGAATATGATGATGGGGATTGTGTGGAGAAGACAAAAAAGGAGAAAGTCTCACATTGACGAGGATAATCAACGGGCTATGGAGATGCCCATTAATTTATGTCAACATGAGGAGTAGGGATTGCCATGCAACGAATGCACTAGAGCTATAAATGAATGCTCAACAAAAGAAAACTAGTGGGTGTGCATCCAACTTGCTTGCTCACGAAGACCTAGGGCATTTGAGGAAGCCCATCGTAGGAATATACAAGCCAAGTTCTATAATAAAAAATTCCCACTAGTATGAAAAAGACAACTTATGAGACTCACTATATGAAAAACATGGTGCTACTTTGAAGCACAATATACGAGACTTACTACATGAAGAACAAGGTGCTACTTTGAAGCACAAGTGTGGAAAAAGAGATAGTAACATTGCCCTTTTTCTTTTTTTATTTTTTTTTTCTTTTTCTTTTTTTGGGCCTTTCTTTTTTTTGGTCTTTCTTCTTTTTCTTTTCTTTTTTTGGGGGGGCAATGTTCTAATAATGATGATCATCACACTTCTATTGATTACAACATAAGAATTACAACTCGAAACTAGAACAAGATATGACTCTATATGAATGCCTCCAGTGGTGTACCGGGATGGTGCAATGAATCAAGAGTGACATGTATGAAAAATAATGCATGGTGGCTTTGCCACAAATACGATGTCAACTACATGATCATGCAATGACAATATGACAAAAGTAAAGTATGTCATGATGATGATGAACGGAACGGTGGAAAGTTGCATGGCAATATATCTCGGAATGGCTATGGAAATACCATAATAGGTAGGTATGGTGGCTGTTTTGGGGAAGATATAGGGAGGTTTATGTGTGATAGAGCGTATCATATCACGGGGTTTGGATGCACCGGCGAAGTTTGCACCAACTCTCAAGGTGAGAAAGGGCAATGCACGGTACCGGAGAGGCTAGCAAAGGCGGAAAGGTAAAAGTGAGTATAATCCATGGACTCACATTAGTCAAAAGAACTCATATACTTATTGCAAAAATTTAGAAGTCATCTAAAACCAAGTACTACGCACATGCTCCTAGGGGGATAGATTGGTAGGAAAAGACCATCGCTCGTTCCCGACCGCCACTCATAAGGATGCACAAGCCAGGTACACTTCATGTTTCAAATTTGTTACACAACTTTAACCATATGTGCATGCTATGGGACTTGCTAACTTCAACACAAGCATTCTTTAAATTCATAATCACCCAACTAGCATGACTTTAATATCATTACCTCCATATCTCAAAACAATTATCAAGTATTAAATTGATCATAGCATCCAATTCACTTCCTATGATAGTTTTTATTATACCCAACCTGGATGCCTACCATTCTAGGACCAATTTTATAACCATAGAAAATACCATGATGTTCTAAAAGACTCTCAAAATAATATAAGTGAAGCATGAGAGACTAGTAATTTATACAAAAATAAATCGCCACCGTGCTCCAAAAGATATAAGTGAAGCACTAGAGCAAAAACTATCAAGCTCAAAAGATATAAGTGAAGCACATAGAGTATTCTAGCAAATTCTAATCAAATAGGCTTCTCCCAAAAGGTGTGTACAGCAAGGATGATTGTGGTAAACTAAAAAGCAAAGACTAATATAATACACGACGCTCCAAGCAAAACACATATCATGTGGCGAATAAAAGTATAGCTCCAAGTAAAATTACCAATGAACGAAGACGGAAGAGGGGATGCCTTCCCGGGGCATCCCCAAGCTTAGGATTTTGGCTATTCTTGAATATCTTGGGGTGCCATGGGCATCCCCAAGCTTAGGCTCTTGCCACCCTTTATTCCATAGTCCATAAAGGCTTTACCCAAAACTTGAAAACTTCACAACACAAAACTCAACAGGAAATCTTATAAGCTCCGTTAGTGAAAGAAAACAAAACCACCATATAAGGTACTGCAATTAACTCATTCTTTATTTATTTTGGTGTTAAACTTACTGTATTCCAACTTCTCTATGGTTTATAAACTATTTTACTAGCCATAGATGCATCCAAATAAGCAAACAACACACGAAAAACAGAATCTGTCAAAAACAGAACAGTCTGTAGAAATCTGTAACTAATGCAAACTTCTGGAACTCTAAAAATCCTACAAAAATAGGAAGTCTTGTAAAATTTGTTTATTGAACAGAATAAAAAAGAATCAACGCAAAAGAACGTTTCTGTGATTTAAAACAATTATATTAGTGCGTGCAAAGTTTCTGTTTTTCAGCCGAATCAAATCAACTATCATCGTAGGTTATCCTATAGGTTCTACTTGGCACAAACACTAATTAAAAGATAAAAACACATCTAAACATAAGGTAGATGCAAGATTTATTACTAAACAGGAGAAAAAACAAAAAACATAAAGAAAACTGGGTTGCCTCCCAACTAGCGCTATTGTTTAACGCCCCTAACTAGGCATAAAAGCAAAGATAGATCTAACGAGTGCCATCTTTGGCACTAAATTCATAAGTAGCCCGCATGATAGATTCACAAGGTAATTTGAATTTCTTTCTTGGAAAGTGCTCCATGCCTTTCTTTAATGGAAATTGGAATCTAATATTCCCTTCCTTCATATCAATAATCGCACCAATCGTTCTAAGGAAAGGTCAACCAAGAATAATAGGGCAAGAAAGATTGCAATCTATATCAAGAACGATAAAATCCACGGGCACCAAATTTCTATTTGCAACAATAAGAACATCATTTATCCTTCCCATTGGCTTTTTAATGGTGGAATTTGCAAGGTGCAAATTTAATGAGCAATCATCAAGATCATGGAAACCTAGAATATCACATAAAGTTTTCGGAATCGTGGAAACACTAGCACCCAAATCACACAAAGCAAAACACTCATAATCTTTAATTCTAATCTTTATAGTAGGTTCCCACTCATCATTAAGTTTTCTAGGTATAGAAACTTCCAAATTAAGTTTTTCATCATAAGATTGCATCAAGGCATCAACGATATGTTTGGTAAAAGCTTTATTTTGACTATAAGCATGAGGAGAATTAACAACGGATTGTAACAAGGAAATACCACCTTTTAAAGAACAATTATCATAATCAAATTCCTTGAAATCCGAGATAGTAGGTTCAATGTTATTTGAAGTTGTGGCTTCTCCAATCCTACTTTTACCAAATTTAGCATCAAGATCTAAAGACTCCAAATTCTTGGGATGCCTTCTAGGAAAAGTTGATTCATCATCAGTCCCATAATCATCAAAATTCATATTGCAAAACATAGATCTAATAGGAGACGCATCAATAACTTTAAGATCCTCATCATTATTTTCATGGAAACTAGAAGGACACGCTTTTATAAAGCTATCTTTTTTAGCATGCAATCTAGCGGTTCTTTCCTTGCACTCCTCAATGGAAATTCTCATTACTTTGAGAGACTCATTGATATCATGCTTAGGAGGAGAAGATCTAAGTTTAAGAGAATCAACATCAAGCTTAAAGTCTATCAACGCTCCTAGCCAAATCATCAACTTTGAGCAATTTTTCTTCAAGCAAAGCATTAAAATTCTTTTGAGAAATCATAAATTCTTTCACACTATTCTCAAAATCAGAGGGCATCTTATTAAAATTACCATAAGAATTATTGTAGGAATTTCCATAATTATTAGAGGAATTACTAGGGAACGGTCTAGCATTAAAGTTTCCTCTATAAGCATTGTTTCCAAAACTATTCCTACCAACAAAATTCACATCCATAGATTCATTATTATTCTCAATCGAAGAAGACAAAGGCATATCATTGGGATAAAGAGGAGTATTTTTAGTAGCAAATAATTTCATAAGTTCATCCATCTTTCCACTCAAAACATTGATTTCTTCTATAGCATGCACTTTTTTACTAGAAGATCTTTCGGTGTGCCATTGAGAATAATTAGCCATAATATTATCAAGAAGTTTTGTAGCATCTCCTAACGTGATTTCCATAAACGTGCCTCCCGCGGCCGAATCTAAAAGGTTTCTAGAAGCAAAGTTCAAACCGGCACAAAAAATTTGTATGATCATCCATAAATTCAAACCATGAGTAGGGCAATTGCGAAGCATCAATTTCATTCTTGCCCAAGATTGGGCAACATGCTCATGATCAAGTTGTTTAAAATTCATAATATCGTTCCTAAGAGTGATAATCTTAGCGGGAGGAAAATACTTAGAGATAAAAGCACTTTTGCACTTGTTCCAAGAATCAATACTATTTTTAGGCAAAGACGAAAACCAAACTTTAGCACGATCTCTAAGTGAAAACGGGAATAACTTCAATTTGACAATGTTGTTATCCGTATCTTTCTTCTTTTGCATATCACACAAATCAACAAAATTGTTTAGATGAGTAGCGGCATCTTCACTAGGAAGGCCAGCGAATTGATCTTTCATAACAAGATTCAGCAAAGCGGTATTGATTTCACAAGACTCAACATCATTAAGAGGAGCAATCGGAGTACGAAGGAAATCATTATTATTGGTATTCAAGAAATCACACAATTTGGTATTATCTTGCGCCATGGCAACAAGTAATCCAACACACAAGCAAGCAGAAAAAGGCAAGCGAAAAAGAGAGGAGGAGATTGGGAAAGAGAGGGCGAATGAAACGACAAGGGTGAAGTGGGGGAGAGGAAAACGAGAGGCAAATGGCAAATAATGTAAATGCGAGGGAGATGGATTTGTGATGGGTACTTGGTATGTCTTGACTTGAGCGAAGACCTCCCCGGCAACGGCGCCAGAAATCCTTCTTGCTACGTCTTGAGCTTGCGTTGGTTTTCCTTGAAGAGGAGAGGGTGATGCAGCGATAGTAGTGTAAGTATTTCCCTCAGTTTTTGAGAACCAAGGTATCAATCCAGTAGGAGGCTCCTCAAAAGTCCCACGCACCTACACAAACAAAAAAAAACTCGCAACCAACGCAATAAAGGGGTTGTCAATCCCTTCACGGCCACTTGCGAAAGTGAGATCTAATAAAGATAGTAAGATAAGATAAATATATTTTTGGTATTTTATAATATAGATGCAAAAAGTAAAGATGCAAATAAAAGTAGATTGAAAGCAAATATGATAAGAGATAGACCCGAGGGCCATAGGTTTCACTAGTGGCTTCTCTCAAGATAGCATAAGTATTACGGTGGGTGAACAAATTACTGTCGAGCAATTGATAGAAAAGCGCATAGTTATGAGATTATCTAGGCAGGATCATGTATATAGGCATCATGTCCATAACAAGTAGACCGACTCTTGCCTGCATCTACTACTATTACTCCACGGATCGACCGACTCCTACCTGCATCTAGAGTATTAAGTTCATAAGAACAGAGTAACGCATTAAGCAAGATGACATGATGTAGAGGGATAAACTCAAGCAATATGATATAAACCCCATCTTGTTATCCTCAATGGCAACAATACAATACGTGTCTTGCAACCCTTTCTGTCACTGGGTAAGGACACCGCAAGATTGAACCCAAAGCTAAAAACTTCTCCCATGGCAAGAAAGATCAATCTAGTAGGCCAAACCAAACTGATAATTCGAAGAGACTTGCAAAGATAACTCAATCATACATAAAAGAATTCAGAGAAGATTCAAATATTGTTCATAGATAAACTTGATCATATACCCACAATTCATCGGATCTCGACAAACACACTGCAAAAAGAGATTACATCGAATAGATCTCCACAAGAGAGGGGGAGAACATTGTATTGAGATCCAAAAAGAGAGAAGAAGCCATCTAGCTAATAACTATGGACCCGTAGGTCTGTGGTAAACTACTCACAACTCATCGGAGGGGCAAGGATGTTGATGTAGAAGCCCTCCGTGGTCGATTCCCCCTCCGGCAAAGTGCCGCCGAAGGCTCCAAGATGAGATCTCGCGGATACAGAAGGTTACGGTGGTGGAAATTGTGTTTCGTCCTGCTCCTGGATGTTTTCGGGGTACGTAGGTATATATAGGAGGAAGAAGTACGTCGGTGGCCGCCCGAGGGGCCCACGAGACAGGGGGACGCGCCCTATAGTGGGGGCGCGCCCTCCTATCTTGTGGGAGCCTCGACAGCTTATTGGCTTGCACTCCAAGTCCTCTGGATCACGTTCGTTCCAAAAATCATGCTCCCGAAGGTTTCATTCCGTTTGGACTCCGTTTGATATTCCTTTTCTTCGAAATACTGAAATAGGCAAAAAAACAGCATTATGGGTTGGGCCTCCGGTTAGTAGGTTAGTCCCAAAAATGATATAAATGTGTAAAGTAAAGCCCATAAACATCCAAAAGGGGTGATATAATAGCATGGAACAATCAAAAATTATAGATACGTTGGAGACGTATCAGCTGGCCAAATTGGATAAGGAACGGGAAGAAGGAAAGGAAAAAGGGAATAGGATTCCCCCTTCCCCCTCTTCCCGTCCTACTCCGAATAGGAATAGGAAAGGGAGGAGGCCAAATTGGGAGGTGCCCAAGTAGGATTTCTCCTACTTGGGGTGCCCCCTTGGCTGCCTCTCCTCCCCTCCAACCTATATATATGAGGGGGGCACCGCTAGAACACACACCAACAATTGTTAGCCGTGTGCGGCGCCCGCCACCATAGTTTATGCCTCCGGTCATATCTTCGTAGTGCTTAGGCGAAGCCCCGCGCGGATCACTTCACCATCACCATGCTGTCGTGCTGACGGAACTCTCCCTCGACACTTTGCTGGATCAAGAGTTCGAGGGACGTTATCGAGATGAACGTGTGCAGAACTTGGAGGTGTCGTACGTTCGGTGCTTGATCGGTCTGAATGAGAAGAAGTTTGACTACATCAACCGCGTTGTCAAACGCTTCCGCTTTTGGTCTACGAGGGTACGTGGACACACTCTCCCCCTCTCATTGCTATGCATCTCCTATGTAGATCTTGCATGGACGTAGGAATTTTTTTGAAATTGCATGCTACGTTCCCCTACAGTTTTACGCTTAATGAAAACAATACAAATACGTGTCTTGCCTCTTTCTGTCACTAGGATCGAGCACCGCAAGATTGAACCCATCACAAAGCACCTATCCCACTAAAGATGAATCAATCTAGTTGGTCAAACCAAATGGATAGATCGGAGAGAAATACAAAGCTATAACAATTATGCATAATAAAGTTCAGAAAAGACTCAATTAATTCTCATGAATATTCAGATCATAAACACACAATTCATTGGATCCCAACAAACTCACCGCAAAAGAAGATTACATCAGATAGAACTCCAAGAACATCGAGAAGAACATTGTATTGAAGATCAAAGAGAGAGAGAGAGAGAGAGAGAGAGAGAGAGAGAGAAGAAGCCATCTAGATACTAGCTTTGGACCCGTAGGTCTGTGGTGAACTACTCAAGCATCATCAGAAGGCAACAAGGATGATGTAGAAACCCTCCATGATTGATTCCCCCTCCGATAGAGTATCGGAAAAGGCCTCACGATGGGATCATGGAAGAACAGAAGCTTGCGGCGGCAGAAAAACTGTTTTAGGTGGCTCTCTGGTATATTGGGAATATTTGGAAATTTATAAAGGTGGAATTAGGTCAAGAGGTGCCACGAGGGGCCCACAAGCTCAGCGGGCACGCGCCCCCCTCGAGCGCGCCTGGTGAGTTTGTCGCTCCCTCATGACTCTTCTAGTCTTCTCTCGAACCTTCGTGGGTCCCTTCTGGTCCAGAAAAAATTAATCCAAAGATTTTTCTCCGTTTGGACTCCATCTGATATTGATTTTCTGAAAAGTCAAAAACAAGCCAAAAATAGCAACTGGTACTGGGAACTAGGTTAATAGGTTAGTCCCAAAAATGATATAAAATATCATATAAATGCATATAAAACATCTAAGATTGATACTATAATAGCATGGAACAATCAAAAATTATGGATACGTAAGAGACGTATCACATCTTCACCCTCATCTTCCATGATCATGTTGTACACGATCACACAACCTGTCATCATCTCCCATAAGGTCTTGGGATCCCATTGTTTAGTAGGTCCACAAACAATTGTGAAACAGGAGCACTACAAATGTCCTCTCCACATCCTTCTAGTTGCTTCTTTTCTTTGGGAAAAGTGAGTACTTTTCTGATCAACTGGTTCAGAGATGGTCTTGATAAAGGTAGCCCACGGAGGATAGATACCATCAACCAGATAGTAACCTATATTGTATTCTTGCCCATTGATAGTATAGTCGCAAGGAGGAGCTTTCCCTTCAGCCAGCCTGGCAAACAATGGAAACCGATGCAACCCATTGATGCCATTGTGAGACCCCGCCATGCCAAAGAAAGCATGCTAAATCCAGAGATCATGTGATGAAACTGCGTCAAGAATGATGATGGGCTTATTAACGTGGCCCTGATATTGCCCTTGTAGAGCTTTAGGAAAGCTCTTCCCTATCCAATGCATACAATCAAGATATATGAGCAAACCTGGCTGCCATCTTGCTTCGGAGATTTAGAAGAGACTCTCGGTGTCTACGACAGTTGGTTCACTCATGTATTGAGGTCCAAACACTAATCTATTGTTTGCAGATGATTCATTAATCCTGATGAAGGCCAATACTGAGAATGATGAGTGTCTGAAAGAAATCCTTGCACCATATTGTGCCACTTCGGGACAGAAGGTTAGTGTGGACAAGTCAAGTGTGTTTTTAACCCTAATACTAGACTTGAGATGAAGGAACAAATAATGGGGAACGTTACATGGAAAACAAAAAAAATCCCACGGAACACCCAAAGATCTATCTATGGAGATTCTAGCAATGAGAGGGGAGTTTGTGTCTACGTACCCTTGTAAACCGAAAGCGTTAACAATCTAGAGATCGTGGTTGACGTAGTCGTACTCGCATCGGGATCCAATCCGATCCAAGCACCGCACGTGTGGCACCTCCGAGTTTAGCACATGTTTGCCTCGGTGGCGGCCTCTCCTTCTTGATCCAGCAAGCAAGGGAGAGGAGGTAGATGAGATCTGAACCAACACGACAACTTGGTGGTGGTGGCAGCAACGGAACTGCAGCAAGGCTTCGCCAACCGTCTGCGCGAGGTGGAGGAGGATCTTGGTGCACCTAGACTAGGGGTGTGGGACCTTGACCCACTACCCACGTCCATGTGGGCCTCCCATGCAGGTGGGCCCCACTCCAAAACCTTCTAGAACCTTCCCGGTACAATACCGAGAAAACCTGAACATTTTTTGGAACCTTGAATATGACTTCCCATATATAAATCTTTACCTCTGGATCAATTCAGAGCTCCTTGTGATATCTCAGATCCCATCCATGACTCTGAACTACTTTCGGCTTCACCATATGAATATCTCAACACTACC
This sequence comes from Aegilops speltoides, assembly GCA_021437245.1. Classification (NCBI taxonomy): domain Eukaryota; kingdom Viridiplantae; phylum Streptophyta; class Magnoliopsida; order Poales; family Poaceae; genus Aegilops; species Aegilops speltoides. The sequence continues at coordinate 415,763,546 of CM038142.1, read as the reverse complement.
CTAGTTCTACTGAATGTTAAGTGTGTGACCCTACGGGTTTGAGACCATGCAGACATGACCAATAGTGGGACCTGGATGCCCATGTTGGTTTATACATATTCCATGAAGATCTTTATCGGTTGAACCATGGTGTTGAGGATTCAGTTAATCCTGTATACAATTCTCTTTGTCCAGCAATATGTTACTTGCCCGAGATTCGATCGTCAGTATCACCATACCTAGTTCAATCTCGTTACCGGCAAGTCTCTTTACATGTTCCGTAATACAAGATCCCCATGACTAAACTCATTAGTCACATGCTTGCAAGCTTCTTGTGATGTTGTATTACTCAGAGGGCCCAGAGATATCTCTCTGCCACACGGAGTGACAAATCTCAGTCTCGATCCATGCAACCCACCAAATACCTTAGGAGATACTTGAAGAGTACATTTATGATCACGCAGTTACGAAGTGACTTTTGATAGCTCACAAAGTATTCCTCCAGTATCCAGGGGTGGCTTGATCTCATGGTCTAAGGAATAGATACTTGACATTACGAAATCTACGGCAAAGTGAACTAAGTGATATAAGCTTACGATTGGGTCTATCCATCAAATCATTCTCCTAATGATCTGATCCTGTTATCAAATGACAACTCATGTCTATGGTTAGGAAACCTTAACAATCTTTGATCAACGAGCTAGTCTAGTACAGACTTACTAGGGACACACTATTGTTTATGTATTCACACATGTATTTAAGTTTCCGGTCAATACAATTCTAGCATGAATAATAAATATGTACTACCATCCTTTTTATTTACTCTGCATATTAAGTTTGACTGAAGTCAAATTTCATAAAGTTTGATCAAGTTTATAGAAAAAATATAAATATTTACCATAACAAATCTATATGATGTGAAAGTACATTCAATAATGAATCTAATGGTATTGATTTGTTATTGTATATGCTAATATTTTTGTTTATAAACTTTGTCAAAGTTTATGAAGCTTGACTTTGACCAAAGCTAATATGCGGACTAAATAAAAAAGGAGGAAGTATCATACTAAGCAAATATATTAATAACCAATTTGTTATTGCCTCTAGGGTATATTTCCAACGACAAATTTGCGGCAGTTTGATATGACCGAGGCACTATCAGATACTTATCTAGGCTTGCCATCCACTGTGGGTCTAGATAGGACTGATTGTTTCCAGTTTTTGATGGATCGAGTTATGAAAAGAATTATGGGATGGAAGGAAAGGAAAGTTTCAACACGAGGAAAGGAAGTGCTACTCAAATCAATTGTACAGACTATACCATCTTATGCAATGTCGGTTTTCAAAATTCCAAAATAGATTTGTAAAGGAACTACAAACATGGTGCCGCATTATTGGTGGGGTGATGGTGACAATCAGAGGAGAATGCACTGGTTTGTGTGGTGGAAGTTGTGTGTGCCAAAGAAAGAAGGTGGAATGGGATTTCGATATATTCATTGTTTTAACCTAGCACTGCTTGCAAAATAGGCTTGGATATTAGTTGATAATCTAGATTCCATTTGTGCCCGTGTTCTCAAAGCCAAGTATTATCTGGATTGTGGTATTTCGAATGCGACTCTGAAAAAGAGAGCCTCATTCACATGGTAAAGTATTATGTCAGGGGTGCAGACACTAAAAAAAGGTCATACATGGAGGGTCGGTGATGGTAGTCGAATCAATGTTTGGGATGATGAATGAATCCCTAACTCACCTACCAAGAAAGTGATCACGTCTTGTGGAGGCAATTTACTATCAAAGGTAAGTGATTTCATTGACCCTGTTACGGGTCGTTTTGATGAAGAGTTGGTTTCTCAAACATTCCGGCAAGTTGACGTGGCGCGGATCCTTGTGATTTCGTTGCCTGAATTTGATATGTCGAACTTCGTAGCATGGAACTTCTGCAAAAATGGGAGATTCCCAATGAGATCAGCATACTTTGCGGAGTGGCACAACCAATATGGATACAAAATATCAGGAGAAAATACAGTCGGACCCTTAAGGAATTCACCAATATGGGGGACGGTCTGGAGCTTAAGCTATCCTGCCAAACTTCAAATTTTCCTCTGGGGAACTTTGTTAGGATTGCTACCATGTCGGGTGACTTTGGCTAATAAACGTATAAAAGTTAGTGGGCAATGTCCTACATACGGTATAGGAGCGGAGGATACCAAGCACCGGTTATTCACTTGCGCAAAGCTAAAGAGGTATGGAGGTTACTAGGTCTGGACTTTACTATTGATAGAGCATGTGTCGTGGATCATGCAGGAGAAACTGTGCTAGAATATTTATTGGTGCAACCAGCTGAAGAATGGGTGATCCTCCGTCTGAGAAATTCAACGGAAGCAATTGCTATTGGTTCCTGGTATTTATGATGAGAGAGGAGAAAGTTAGTGCATAATGAAAAGGTCCAGGAACCTAAGTTCATAGCAATGGCAATCAGAGATTTGGTTGCTAACTATACTACGGTTTGGTTGCTAACTATACTACGGTGAGTGATGCAAAGGCAACGATCGAGCAACATGGCTGGAAAAGACCAAGGAGTAATTATGTGAGGCCAAACGTATATGAGGCTAGACTCGAATGGCAGATTCCTCACGGCAAGAACCGAGGAAGTCAATTGGTGCAGAGATGGGCTTATGGCCTAGGCATTGGCCTTACGGTTTGGTCTCAATTTGGCGACTACAGTCGAGTGGCACAAAGGTGAACTCCGACGACATCGAGGTGATAGAGACAATGAAGAACGGAGGTCGCTCTTTCGGTCTATCGGCAGCAAATTTTTATGATATATATCACATTACGTGTGATTTTCCACATATTATTTTTGAACATGCTCCTAGAGAGACTAATTGTGCTGCCAATGATTTAGCCAAACCAGTTAGAAGTAAGGTGTGTACAGGGTGGATGAAAGATCCACCCGTAGAGATTGTTGATACTCTTGTAAAAGATATATTATGGTCATCACCTTGCAATTGCAATAAAGAGTACTTTGATGTAAAAAGAAAAACTAACTAACAGAGTACGAGGGCCAACCTGAGATGCCAGCTCCACCACTGATTCAGGAAAAACAAATGCATTTGCATCACAAAGAATATACATCATTACATGCTGCTGTTCAACCAGTCTTAACACGCCGAGAAAAGCTACCCTACGATACACAAAATGCACACAACGCTTATACATGGCTCCAGCTACGAGATGCTGAGCTCGTCTATCGTTCTGGACAGCTCGATGTCAACGGCTAGTCCGTTAGCGGCCCCGTTCGCCTTTTGCTCCGCGGCGTGATTGCTGGCGCCTGAATTTGCTTCGCTGCCAGATTCGGTAGTAGGCTTAGCACCGGTTGCGGCTGCAGCGCATTCAGCAAACCGGTAGCAGGAGACGAGGTGGTCGTTGGTCATGCCGGAGACTTGCATGAAAGTGTACACGACTGTTGGGCCTACGCTGCGGAAACCCCTTCGGACCAAATCTTTGCTTATCGCGTCCGCTTTAGATGTCTTGACAGGAACCTGACGGGGATACCTGAATGTGCTCAATATAGGTCTGTGGTTCACAAAGCTCCAGCAGTACTTATCAAATGACCCAAACTCCTCTATAACCTGCAATGATAAACACATGGTGAAGGTAAGACAACACGGTTCAAGAATATCTTGTGGCAAAGATCATGTGAGGCTTTTTTATCAGTAGAAGTGGGTGCAAGAAACTGCGTCCAAAATGTCAGTAAGAAAGGTAAATGTTTCATTTCCATATGGAGCTACCAAAACTTAAGGAGAGTAAAATACAGCTATATATATTTCACTTGTTCTAATCCCAAAGCAGCACTTAGTTTCAAGAATCAAGATTCATAATCATGACAGCGCTTATTATGAGTGAAGAATCAAGCACCTTCAGTATTTGTCGTGCATTCTCAATAACACCGCGCAATTTCTGTTCAGATAACAAGGAGCTGCTAGGACTTCCAGGTGCAATAATCTTCCTCTCGCTTAATTTAGAGACCGATGCAGGGTCAAAATCCATGAAAACCTCCCTGTGAAGCACACCTGAAGATGTTACCAGGGTTGCCAAATGCCAACATCCAAGTACATCAAAAGTGTAAAGAGCTACCTGAATATAGATCTCTTGTTCAAAATTGTTGGCCATGTAAGTTCGGCCAGTGAACCCGAGAGCACCAGTAACTCAAACAACTTCCTGTAATTAACATAAGCATTTAATAAGACATTCTTTGGAGAAACATAAAACAGTATGTTTTAAGTGTTGTATAGATAAAGAAACTAGTATTTTTTTTTTCAAGGTTCATGGTTGCATACTTGTCGTCATGAACTGGAACTCCCCATTCTTCATCATGAAATGCAACATAACATGGATCTGCACTTGTAAGTGAATATGATCAAATCAAGTGATGACCACACTAAAGATAAGAACTAACGAAGAATATTTTGGAAGATATAAAATGTACCATGGATTATATGAAACGAATGATGGCTAATAGGCAAAAGAGAGGATAATAGCTTTTAAGTGTGATGAATTCTCTAAATAAACACTAGATTAGTGGTATAATCAGCTTCATCTTATTGCAGCAATTGGTAATTAAAAAGTAGCGGGGAAAGGATATCCAGGAATGTGAAAAACTCTAAAAATAAAAATCATACACTTCGCTCAAAAGTATATGTTCATGCCCCCAAAATTTATAATAGTCCCAGACTGGGTTTCAATATGCAGCTTTGCATTATCACTGTAATGATTCACGTGAAAAAATAAAGTTGTGATTACATATTACCAGGTCCTTAGTAATGAAAATAGCATTACTGGAGCAAAACAGGGAATGAGAGAAAAGGACCCATTCCTGTCTACTTTAATATCAAGCCTATGAACATGCAAGTATGTGAAAATCATTCTCAAACTTACATTCCAACTTGGAAATCCACAAGATTCTAGTGACTTCTTGAAATTAGTTTACATGCTTGTGACGGTACTCAATGATTATATCCATATTTGTGGTCAGTGAAATTTGTTGTACTACTCTATGTGCATCACTACTGGTAAACAACAGGGGTAGCCCACATGCAGCTCTGTAATAGAATGCTAGCCACAATACACAAAACTCATGGGCATCCAATTGCAAACTTCTTTGAATAGGTCATACAGATAGTCACACACTAAGTCCTTAACTCACTAAGAAGATACCTACCAAATTCTCATTTTCACCTACTCTCTTCAATAAGGTCTATATGTAGCATGACAAATGTTGCTAGTCCTACATGTTCTCAAAAGAACATTGCTAGTCCAACAAGACATTGTTTCAAATTTCTAAGTTTATAGCTGTGCTTTGATCGTGCATGATCTTACAGAATATCTGTGTATATGTTGTTTCAGTAAGTAGAAATATAAAATACCCTTCTTTAAATCACCACTGTGTGAAGGTTTTTTAGAGTTAGTTCCTGTATGACAAAAATCATCAGGGCGTAATTCTACACTTTCCTAGTCACATCAAGTAATACCTACCTTCTGCATACAAAATCAAAAATAAAATTGCTTACACACAACCACATCAGATCCACACAACACATTAATGTAAACAAGAATACTGATACAGTGAATAACTTCATAAGGCTGCTCATAGTGGGAGTAACATAGCAAGTAACATAACACATCCCAAGAAAAGTTTGCTTACATGGCATGTATTTAATGATGAGAGAGATGGTTGGAGTAACATAATATGTTACTGTAACATAACAAATCTCAAGGCAAAATGAGTCTACATCTTAATAAATGATGGCTTGCATGATACTACATACATGTTACTCCCCACTATGAAGGTGGTAACATAGACTAGTAACATATGTATGTTACTAGTCTAAGTTACTCCCCACTTAGAATGACAGTCTTTAGCAATGTACCTCCTTGTGATGATAGCTTTCTAACTACTTAATCATAAATTTTCTTAGCAACTGCAAGAGTTGGAATCTTAAAGATCAGAGACCCCTAAAATGCTTCATCCATAAATGAATCATAGAATCCTGGTCCCCGGTTTGCATCATTGGAATATAGCATTCTAAACTCAATAAAATGGACCTTTTCATCTGAACTTTAGATCGGATGCAGATTGCCTCCTCTCCCTACAACAAAGCTACTACTGCAGTACTAGAAACCATTGCACTAGACCAATTGCAGGTTTATATGTTCAAAGGAGCAGTGGCTCAAGAAAATGCAAAGCAATGGAAAAAAGACGCACCGGTATTAGCAGTAACCCAAGCACACCTCCTCTTGAGACCAGAAGCATCACTTGGAGAAGCAGATCCAGCCTCCCTTTCCAGCATGGCAGAGACCTTATGATCAGCCTGGGAGACGGTCTTCTTCTTCCTCGGCCCAAACACCGGCCTCCCAATCCGCCCAGTGGATGCCCGGCTGCAGAATGAGTCTGTCGAAGCGTCTGATGAGCATGAGGCGTCAAGAGAGAACCCTGAGCGCAGTAGCAGCTCCTGCCGGCGCATCCCTGCCGGCACGCTGAGCGAAGGGAGCAATGTAGGCACCGCAGCAGGCTTCTTCTCCTCCACTGTCGCTGTTGCTGATGCGACATCCCTCCCAGGCCTCGGCGACGCCTTCCGACCCCGTGTAGCAGACACAGATCGTGTCCTGCTCCCCGCAGACCGCGGCTCAGAGTCTCCACCACCGGACGCGGGCGACAGCCGCCCCCTCGAGCTAGACCCAGACATTGCGACGAAATCAGCAACTCGCCCCAACCTCCCCAAAACCCCTCCTCCTCCTCGCCCCTTTCACAGGCTTGTCAGGAAACCAAATCGACGAGTCGCAGCTGGTCGGGAAACACCAAATTGCGCGAAAGCGAGCACCAGACCTCGGGTAACTCGCCGCATTCCGAACGATCCCCAGCCCTCTCTCGGCAAATCCACGAGCAAAACCCTAGCAATCGACGCCCGACCTCCCCGGCATTGCGGAGAGCGAGCTCAGAGGCCTCGATCTAAACCCCAGAAACGCCCAGACCTCCCCGCCGCGAGCTCCCGGAGGCAAAAACGAAAGCTCAGCCGCGAAACCTCGCAGGCATCGGCGGCGGGGCGAGGGAACAGCTCCCGCGAGGCCCGATTTGGGTTCCCCCGGAGCAGCACGCCCCTCCTCCGAACCCCGGCAACGGCGACGCGGCGCGCGAGCAGCCAGGAGGGGACCCTAGGAGCGCTGGGGGTGGGGGCGGCGGTGGCGGAGGCGGAGCGGGGGCGGGGGCGGGGGCGGAGGCGGAGATGGAGTGAGGTGTCCCGAGCAGGCAGCAGTAGCAGCAGCAGCTCGAAATTTACTGCCGCTGGTATTGGTGGGTGGTACTGGTAGGTGCCTTTGCCTGGTGTTTAGCAGTAGATTTGGATTAGCGAGGTGTTTTGGTCCCGGTACAGCTGCTTCGCGTGTGCGCCGTTTTTGGCCTTGGAGTTGGTGGTGGCAGCTCGAAGTTCACTGTGACCTGTCCCCTTGCTTCGAGAGATGCCTCAGTGCTCTCTCGTCCAACGTGACAGAGGATTCCGTGTTCTCGTGTGGAGGTTGCTTCGCGGTCGTCCTTCTTTGCCTTCAATCTTTCTTTCTTTTTGCCTTCAATCATTGTTAGGGCCTATTTGTTCCAAAGGATTCTCCTAAGAATTTAGAAATATAAACTTTAGGAAATTTTTCTATGTTGGTCATTTGGTTGGTATGATTGAAGCATCCATCCAAGCCTCTTCGAAAAGAATACTTTGCGTTTTTCAGGTATGTAAGCAAACGAACCAAAATTATGTAGGATTTGAATGGGCATGACATTAACGTTTTTCAGGTATGTAAGCAAACGAACCAAAATTATGTAGGATTTGAATGGGCATGACATTAACCTTAGTTCAAAACTGGAACATTTTCTTCCGATTGAAGGAAGTATTACTTTTGTATTCATATATATTTTTGGAATTCTGCAAATCAAAGAGATCGTGCCGCTAGATTGAGGCTTCACGGGATATATTGTTTGGACTTGAGGTTCAGCTTGTGCTCCTTCTACCTTTCATTAAAAAAACATACACTACTTCTTGGTGCAATCTTAGACAAATAATACCCAGATCAGCAGAATCTGGATTGCGGCATGTTTTCCTCTTCTGTAAATTTGTGAGTGTGTGACTATGCGCATTATTAGATAAAATTGTTTTTTTTTGCGGGAGAGATAAATTTGTTGGATGCTAGGTATCCCTAACCAGAATATTCTCTTAAAACTTAGTCAAAATTGTATTTATAAGTTTATAGAATTGAGGAAAAGAAAACACGCACATGGGTATTGGATAGAAACCCACGCTTACATATTTTTTTTCATAAACAAGTCTGAACATTTGCGAGAAGCCATGGCACATTTATTATTGATGATCTTTTGTTGCTTGGCTAGTTCGTGCTTTTCTTTAGTTTGGCAAAATGAAGCTAAAAATGTGCTTGAGTATAGCATGATACACTTAGCATTTACAGTCAACAAAGAATATGGAAATTGTATGTCATGCTTGTCCAAATGCGCATGGCGTGAACGAAAGGTGTGGGTATACCATTTTTTTCGAGGCCAAAAATTTCCCTCATCCAATAATTAAGAAGAATGGTGGCAGAGGTTTACAAAAAGAAGAGGATGAAAGATACAAGTTGAACTACTCCCCTGGCAATGGTGTTTCTCAAGTGACTGGCACTCGCGGTTGCCTAAAACTTGGCCTCGCTCTTGATGTTGGTCAAAAAGGAAGGTGATGACGATGGACTTGTTTTAGAAGACTCGTGCATTTTGCTTGTTCCATAAGGCCTAATTAGTAACATTGTGAGGGAAGTCATCGCTTTTTGATTTGTAATTTTTTTGCTCCACATGTTGATCCATCATTTTTATGACTGCTATCTCACCCACCGAGATAAGTCTATCCATTCATTAATCATTCTCCAAAACTCTCAATTAGAAATGGGTAAAGAACAGATGTGTGCCCGCCAATTCTTGCGCCCGCTTGCAATATGGGCCTAAAATTTGGTCAAACCTGCTTTTCCGAACAGTCCGCGATCCACACCCTATTTAGAGTCATAAAACATGCAAAATGGGCGTAGAAAACTATGCACTTTGGGTGTGCGCTAGGCTTAAACTTCACCGAACATGACACACGGACATAAACACATTGTCTGTTTGGATTTGAGATTCAGTTTTTGTTGCCTATAGGCACAAGCTCAACTAATGCAAATGTCTGGTTCTATAAATAGATTTGCATTCTATCACTCCCCCCGTTTTCCCTGCCATGAAAAAGAAATAGAAGATGTGTTTCCTAGACCTACTTGTGACTTATAAGCAAATGTTTTCACTTTATTTATGTCAAACTTGTCGTCACCTACAATACATAAACTAAATTATTTCACGTTTTACCCATCCCTCTAGCCTAACTAGTCAAGAATTTTGGTTATGATAATTATTATGTGCATTATTCAGTAAAATCGTTGATTGCTAGATATTCCTAATTGTGATGTTCTTTCTTCCCAAATCGTGTTTGGTTTTGCTATTGGACAATTATCTAGGTTTTTTCAGTTCAATCAAATTTTTATCTTTTTTAATGTGTGTTTGCTTTGTCTTTCCTGTTCTTCTCCAACTCAACAAAAATCATGTGTAGCCCTTCAGTTGTAGACACATCTTAGTTTTTCTTGAAACAAAATCACTTTATTAAATTCAAATGACAGTTACATCATCCATAAGGAAAGGTATAGTTTGGCTCATAGGTTCCTTGAACTAAGCACTGGTAGCATTAAATCTGGCCAACATAGCAAGCTCATGAGTAAATCTTATTTGCTTCCTTATTATAATGTACGAAACTACTTTGAGGGAAATCACAAGGAATGTCACAACAATCATCAAAAACTGACGTGCCTTGCTCCTGCTAATCGAGGGCCATTCTTCATGGTGATGATGACCTAGAGATTATCAAAATTAATGACAAAGCGATTGCATCCAGCCGATTGCGCAAGGGGGCGGGCTGAATCTCATTGCAATAGCTTCAGTAGTCAGGACATCAGCACAACAATCAATTCTCCAACCCCCCCCAACCCCCACCCAGATAAACTTTCTGCTAGCATCTCTCAAAATTGCACCAGCCGAGCCGGTAAGTAGGTCTTAATCGAAAGAGGCATCAACATTAAGTTTAACAAACTCCACCGGGGGCCAAGTCCAACCTCCTCTTCATGGTGACATTAGGGAAGAAGCAACCACATAGTTAGCCGCCAAAGCATGAAGCTCCAAAGCAACTTGATTAATATCTTGTGTCCTCTCACCATGAACGAGCTTACGCCTTTCCCGGCACAAATACCAAGTGGTAACGGCGATCCTCTCACGAACATTTTTAAGACCCAAAATAGATAAACCCCGATCAGGCAAATGGAGTAAAAAGTCAAGAACAACTTCACCAACAGGGTCCATCTCACAAGGTTTTTTAATTACATCGTCCAAACCCAACCCTCTCCAAACATCCTTCACCATCTGATGTTGAAATAATATATGCTTTCTATCTTCTGGTCCATTTGTACATGAGGTACGGTGAGATGAAACTTTCAAGTGCCTATTGGCAAGCAAAACGCGATAGGGAAGAGTTAGTTCACTGCTTAACTTGTTGGCTTTCATATTTCTTTTATCTCCAAGCTTGACAAAAATGAAGCTAAAGTTTTTTTTAAAAAAGTAGCATGGGCCACTTATACCCATAAAAGAACCTAAACTTGTTATGACTAGCTAGTCAAAAATACGATAGGGGGGGGGGGGGATACGATAGGGGGTGGCAAAAGTGTGATCAATGGCGAAGCCATGTTTGGCAGGCAACCAAGCGAGTTGGAGCCACATTCTCAAGCTTCCATCAAAACTAAAATCCTTGCAACAAAAAAAAAAAAACAAATGTAGACACAAATCAATCATACATTGACTAACACGTTACATCATTCGGGAGATTGGGAACCAGCGGGGTCTGAGCACCAGCCTGATTGATCAACACGCAGTCGGTATTTTTAGAGAGTGTACAATGATTAGGCCATGCGATCCGCTCCAATGAATTGACGCGACTTCACAAAACAGAAAAGGAGGGCGCTTGTAGAACAGACGATGACACCGTCGTACTTGTCCTGGTCACTGCCAACAGCAACGGCGGCAGCACCACCGGAAGCTTGGTCCCGAGCGCCTCGATTTGTTGCACATTTCGTTCTTGCATTTGCTGGATGTACATTACATCTCATGTCATGTCATGTCATGTGCTGCTAACTAACGGTAGCGTACTGGTACCATCCACCTAGCTCACGGGTAGTAGCATGTACCGCCGAAGAAGAAGACGCAACTCTGAATTGCTGATCGTTCGGCGAGTACTTTCTTGATAGAACAAGACAGGCCGGTTAATACTGCCATTTGCACCTTTTTCTCTTCCCGGAGGAGCAGTACACACCTAACAGCACCTCCAAAGGCTTCTTCCACGTGTATGTCGGGCGGACAGTCCCAACATGCCCACACACCAAAACGATCGCCCAGCTCTCCCATGTTAAATTTGACAAATTTGACCGGTGGACGAAATCAAATCACACTTCCCGTGAAACTATTTCACGCGGCTGATCTTTTTGTGTGACGCGAGACACGAAGGCGTCACACTACTGTTGTCAACGCCTCACGAGATAAGCGCTACTGCTTGGCTGCGTGCCTGCATCGCCTAAAATTGCTAAGTCATTGTGCGAGCCTAAGAGCTAGGCGCTGACTGCATAGTGTGGCGCGCTAGCTCGGCGCTGCACTAGTGGTTGCACTACAAATGAAGCAACCACTAGTGCAACGCGCTAGAAGCTAGGCGCTACATCAGATAGTGTGGCGCCTAGCTCTCAGTATTGACACCGACTTAGTAATTTTCGGATCACACGGTGCGACGGCGGCGGGCGTGTAGCGCCTATCTGTGAGGCGCAGAGGTGTAGTGTGACGCCCGCCGTGTCGGCGCCACACAAAAAGGTCAGCCGCATGAAATAGTTTCACGGGCAGTTCATTCTGTGATTTGATTTCATCCATAGGTCAAATTTGTCAATTTTGCGCCCCTCCCATACCCAATACAAATGTCCACAATCCGTACTCGCCCAACCAATCCATATGCAGGGAGAAATGGGCTGCCCGGATGAGTCTAGATTTTTCTCAGCCATGACACATGAACCCAACACAAAAAGATCCACCCCATGGTGTGCCCTTTCTTATCCTTGTTGGACCTCTCCAATTCCCGCTGCAACCCTCTTATTTAAAACCAGACAACACCCACCTAACCTCCGCCATGGCGCCCCTCAACTTCATGCCCTATTTTCCAACAAGCCGTCAAGGAGGAGTTGAGCACCGCCCGAGCCAAGGAGGAGGCCCCGACCGCCTACCATGCTCTCCGTTCATTCCCCTTTCCCCACGTCCGTGCCGATCTGCCATCACCATGGAGGAGGCCCGCCACCTCAATCATGAGGGAGCACACCGCCACCGCCAAGGTGGAGGAGGCACACACCGCCCATAAAACCGCCCTAGCAAAGGAGGAGGTGCTCATCGTCTGAGCCAGGCGGCCATGACCAACACCATCGTGCAAGCCGAATCAGATGCCTCCGAGGAAGTCTCTTCTACTCCCTCTGTTTCAAAATTCTTGTCTTATATTTGTCTAGATATGGATGTATCTGATACTAAAACGGACTTTATATATCCGTATTTCGACAAATTTAAGACAAGAATTTTGGGACGGAGGGAGCCTTCACAGTATGATGGTTGAATTTTGAAGGAATGAGAATGCAATGGGAGGACACAAAGTTTGAGGAAAGACGAAGGGTGTCCGTGAACAAAACCAGACGTGTCACGCACAAATGCGGGATGATGTTAGATCAGTCTTACTCCCTCCGTAAACTAATATAAGAGCGTTTAAATAACTATTTAGTTATCTAAACGCTCTTATATTAGTTTACAGAGGGAGTACTATTTTTCAAACATCTTGGAGATGCCCATGCTTATCAGACGGTCCAGACGTGTGAAGCTAACCCACTGAGACAGGAAGCTTCAGAATCGTATCAGATGCACACGCTACAGCCAATGCAGCCCCAACATTGTGTATCTTCACTGGAACAAAGGAGAAAAAGTATGTACAATTGCACGCTAGCGAAGCTGGAAAAATGATGAACTGCCGAATGCTGCTTTCTGCAACATGCAGCAGAAGGTTGCAAGAATACATTTTACAAGGGGAAGAACCTTCTCTTCTTAAAGTACCACAGGAGGCAGGCGAATATGACCGCGCCACAAACACCTGTTATGATGAGCGTCCACTCGAAAGCGTGAGGCACCTTAAGCAAGGCGACCCCCTCAAAGTTCATGCCAAAGACCCCAGAGACAACCCCAAAGATGGCTACCACAAACGTAGCGGTGGTCAGCAGCAGCTCGAACTGGATCAGTTGGTTCCGGACATTATCCTGCAATAACAGCATTCGTGATGATCATCATGTAAGCATTTTTTCAGTCAAGATCATAAAAAATGGCATTCAAACACATGAAAGAACACCCTATTCTCTAGTTTTATTACTGAACCTAAGTACAGTTTGATGTTCCTGGTATCCAAGATAGTCTTAAACGTCTTTAAAAAAAAGTCTTAAACCATGAACGCATCTACCATAGAGAAAAATATGACAGGCATTATGTATGTAATGTGTCAACCATCAGCCATCACCAACCATTGTAACATGACAACCACATATCAACTTGCTCCGAAAGAAAGCTTTTCATTGGTTCCACATTTGTTATAACTGTCAACTAAGATAGCCCTTTCCCTTTATTCTATCCTTTTATCCCCTTCATGAAACAAAGTTGTTTTGTCCAAAGGTTACTCGTAGCATCAAATGACTAGCCAACTGAAACTAGTATCTCGTCAATGTTCTTAAAAAACTAGTATCTCATCAAGTCATCAGTGCACTTACGAAACTAGAATCTCATCAGTGTTCTTAAGAAACTAGCATCTCATCAATGTTCTTAAGAAACCAGTATCTCATCACACCAGGCTGTTAGTGAGTAGTGACTATATCAGATCAGCTACTGCTTGTCCTAATTCAGGAACAAAAGAGTGGTCAAAGAAAAAAATGTCTAAGCAGATAAGTCTAATATATGATAAATAAATAAATAAAGCCACAGGAAGTATTTTCTAGTACCAGGCTATAATTAGTGTATTAACTTGCGTTACTTGTCAACCATTTATGGTTTATATTGAGTACTTAGTTACTTACTATCTTGCCTGTATCATCCTGATGTTCCCACGAACAGTAAAATACAAGTTATTCAACCTTGCTTACTAATGTTTGTTTCTAAGTTAACTTATCATTTCCATTTGAGTGGGGGACAACAACTATTATGTCTGTCAAACTGAATCTCTTTGTGTGTTTTAATTACAAAAATAAACAGTATTGACTATCCAGAAATGTGCCACTGAGAAGCTGCATATCAATCTCGTAATAACATATGGTAACCGGCATATCATTTTCTCGCTTTGGTGTAGAACCAGGCAAAGTGAAACTTGCTGATTCAATGAGAAACAACTTTTTTTAACGTGATTCTTTATCTGAACGTTGAGCAATAAGCATGACAAATGATAAAGTATGAAATCAGGGGAATATACCAGCTGGATATTGATGAAATCCTCTGTGTCATCAATATACTCCTTCAGCTGGAAAAAAGGAATGTAAATGGCAAAATTGTCAGCCAATGTATTTCTTAAAAGAGAAATCAAACTGAACAAGAGGCTAACTAAAAGACAGTTCATGCTTTGTACCGAAGTTAATTTGCTGAGAGTATAGTCAATAACCACAAAGTAAGCCTCCAGCAACATTTCCAGTTCTTCTATGCTATATTGACTGCTCTCTGAGCTCTTGAAACTGCTGTGCCTGCTTCTAGCAAAACTAAATTGCTTCTCAAGCCGCCGGGGCGCAGGGGGCGATGAAACTGGTGAAACTGGAGCAGAGGCGGATGTACCGAAGACGTTATTTCCAGCAATTCCTTGAAGGCCCTCCTCGTCCAATGATGATGCTTCCATCCTCATCTTCTTTTCCGTGAGGTACATTTCAGCCATATCACCATCGTCGTCCATCAATTGCTCTATCTCATCTCTGACCTTAATGGTGAAAATTGGGCATTTCTTAAGACTGGAAACAGATACTGTTGACAACCTAACTAGTAAGAGCAGTAAAAACATGAGAAAATTCCTTATATAACACTGTTTTAAATTTTGTTTCCCTATTTGACACTCAAATTTTTTTCTTCCTTATCTAACACCGTGTCTAAATTTTTATGCCCTTTATGACCCTTTCGTCCATTTTTAGCCTTAGTGGTGTTAAATGACACCTGAAAAGACCTATTTGCCCCTCATGTGGTATGTGACAAAAAAATTATGTGGTAATTTAGCTTCAGTATATGCGACTCTGTCTGGATGGCAAGCCTGGTAAATCTACCATTTTATATTCTTAACCCCAATATACTAGTGTGCCGAGTACATATGGGAAGTTTTGCCATCAATTGAGTGCTCCATTGAACCGACTTTAAGTCAGGCTGCCATTCAAAAGGCTGGACGCAACATGTTGCATACAGCCTCCCACCCCGGCGAGACCTGACAAATCGATTTACACCCGTACACACCTTGTTGTTTTGCAATTCAGTATAAATTTTTCGGACCAATGCTTCTTGATGTCAGTATAAATTTGTTTAGATCATGAATAGCTACAAAAAATGCTAGTTGTAACGTAGTGTATATATGTATGTACCCAGCCCCTTTATAACAACCCTGAGTTGAGATCGAAAGAAAGACCGTGTGGCCATCATCAATCACCTCGTGTGTTCGTGTTACGGTGTTACCTAGCTTCCTCCAATACATATAGCTGGTTAGCTAGCCAGCCAAAGTAGAATCATCAAGCGAGAGAACGGCTGCTAGCTTCCTCTGGCACGTACATACGTCCAACTAGAATAAATCCACCTGCCCGCCTACTTATTTCTTGTGTACGTGCTAGCCTCGTACGGAACCCATTAGCTCGGAAAGTACCATGAATGTACGTCGGAAAGCACCCTGCTACAACGCCGTCGAGGTCAGGACCAAGGCCAACATAAAACGAGTCGGCCCGATACACACATACACGTAAATTTTTGGTCACATACACATTAGGGGAAAATACGTCTTTTCAGGTGTCATTTAACACCACTAAGGCTAAAAATGGACAAAAGTGTTATAAAGGGCATAAAATTTAGACTCAGTATCAAATAAGGAAGAAAAGGTTTTCCAGTGTTAAATAAGGCAACAAATTTTAAGACAGTGTTAAATAAGGAATTCTCTCTAAAAACATAGTGGAAGTCCATTTACCTTTTGGACCCTCCTAGTCAATGCAACCAGCTTGCTCTTTAGGCGTCGAGCACGCTCCAAGTCAAGGGTACTGATTTTGGCCGTTAACTCATCTAGCAGTGGATAAGCTTCAGCCTCCAGCTCAACAGCCTGATAAAATTTGCAAGCATTTTTAGTACTCCAATCAGATGCCAAATCATTATCCTTGAAACAGCTCAGAAAGTGGGAAACTCAAATTGATCATCACATGATTTGTCAGCTGATAACCAAATTTGTAATGTGTGGCTTCATTTTCATCGATAATTGGTGGTTATGGTCAATTCAATTTTCTGGAAAGCAAACAGAGTAAAAGAAATTCAGACCAACAATGGTTGACACAGAACGATGCTACATTTGTAATAGAGTTGTCAATTTGTCATTAAGATATAAGGCTGGGCATGATGAAAATTCAAATGGTGACACACAACCTCATTTGACCATTGATACGTGGCAAACTGAACTTCCTATGTGGTGGATAATCTACTCCATAGCTTATTTCACCATCAGATACCTTCCTGTCAGTAATAGAATACGATCAAGAGGAAATATATTCTTTTCAGAGTACAGTGTGGAACTGTGGATGTTAAGTACATCATACTAGGATATGACTGTTCAACCAATAACACAGTGTAAGCAATGACACATTCTATATGGAATGCTAGCCCAATGTAAGAATCCAAATTAACAATTGAGAACCATCATTAATTCAATCATCACATGCTCCCGAAGGACCGGAACTATCAAGCTCATCATGCACCAAAACTGTACGCCGGCTAATAGATTACTACTCCATTAGTTGAGACAGTAGCACAAGTATATTCTACACCATCTAGTAAATTATGGAGTAGAACCCAAAGGTCTGTAGAGCGCTGTGTGGAACCTGAGCGTCTAGGAAGGAGCAGGCGGCTTCGAGCGCGACCTCCAGAGCGATGAACTCGAAGGGCAGGTCGTCAGCGCGGTCCACGAGACGGCGCTGCAGCTCGTCGACGTACCTCCGCACGGCCTCCTCCGCAGCGGCTCCGCCGTCGGCGTCGGGGTCGCGCAGGACGAGCGCTTCGTCAGCGGTGATGATGCACCGTATCCGCTCGAGGTTGCAGACGACGGCGCGCTCGCGGCCGAGGATGGCGGAGGGGTAGACGAAGAGCGGGTCGAGGAGGCGGAGGTCGCGCGCGGGCAGGTCGAGCCGCCGCATGAGCGCCGGCTTGGCGACCTCCACCGCCTCGGCCGCGCCCGTCGCCGCGTCCACCCGCACCCACGAGCGCCGCCCGCCGCCGCGCTTCTTCAGGCCGTGGACGTCGATCGTCACGCCGCCCCCTCCTCCGCCGCCGCCTGGCGCCGCGGGCTTGCCGCGGCGGTGGGGCCCGTTCGACGCGGCGCGGGGAGGGAGGAGGAGCCGCTCCTTGGGGTCCTGGTCCATGGTGGCCGGGATCTGTGGTGGGGGCGGCGTGCCAGTGACGGGCTAGGTAGGTAGGCCGCGGAGGAGGTGGAGTGCTTGTGTGGAGAGGAAGGGGTCTCCACGGGATCAAGACGAGGGAAGAACATCACATATGATTCTCGATGGTGGGCTCGGGTGGGCATGCACGTGACGTGGTACCTTCCCTGTCGTTGGATTCACCAGATGTTTCTTTTTACCACGGTCTTCGATTCTAGGGTTATTCTCTAGTTATTTTTTGGTTATTCTCTAGTTCATCGCCATGGTTCCATGTGCACCAACATGAATAATTAATTCCCTAAAAAAGATATGAATAATAAATTAAAAAAAATAACTAGACATTCTAAAATTTTGGGGTATCAAATTTGGTCAGCCGTTCCATTCATGCGTGAAGTTTCGTGAAGTATTGACACATGTTATTCTTAGTGAAGAAAATAAAATTGGGGCCATACTATTCATCAAATAGTATTTTTTTAATATAGCTTTAGTTTTGTTGTTTTTGCCCAGATTTTTATGGATGTTATTTTTTCGTGAAACTTTGTATGCTAGTATACCGGTTGACTATGTATGTTAGAAAAAAAAACTAATATTTTTGCCTTTTTCTAATATTTTATTTTGAAATTTACTATTTGTAAGGGTTGCATATGAAACCATGTTCATCAAATCCGCGGTGGTTCATCGTCATGCTTCATTATATTGTGTACCATGACAAATGAAAAGAAAAATGATTTCTTTTGCGAGAAAGAATCCATATCTATTATCATATACTCCCTTCGTTCCTAAATATTTGCCTTTTAGAGATTTTAAATGGACTACCACATACGGATGTATATAGACATGTTTTAGAGTGTAGATTAACTCATTTTGCTCCGTATATAGTCACTTGTTGAGATCTCTAAAAAAAATTTAGGAACGGAGGGAGTACATTACTAATAAAGGAAATATGTATTTTTGGTCCATCGTGCTATTTTATCCAAAAAATAACGTTTCTAGTAATCAACCCGCGGTTCAATTTTATGTGAGAGTTTTGCTTTTACATAAAACTCTCGAATATTTTTGGTAGTCAACTCGCAGGACAGTTTTAAGTCAGATTTTTGCTTTTGCAAGAAAATCCCTAGGTTAATCAACCCGTAGTACATATCAAATGCTATTTTAAAAATCCATATCTTTTAAATCCTAACACCAAATTTAACATCAAATTTAACATGTTATATATGCAATTTAATTAGGAAAGTGAGTAGATTTTAAATATGATGTTATTTTACCTGTTAACCATTTTAAGAATGCTATTTAGGGTGCAACCTTAGTCAATAGCACATGATCCGTCTTTCTTTCACACCGACGCCGATCTACATTGGACATGAACGCCTCAATAAACCAGGATTGGAGACGAAAAGACCACTTATAACCACGCATGCACTCCTCACTAAAATCTCACAGGAGAAAAACAGATTTCTAATCTTACGCTGAGAGATGGACACCTTAGGATTGACAACATTCAAACGTGTGGTGGTTCTGTGAGCACTGAGGCCACCGTCGGCGAGGGTGAGAAGGAGGATAAGTGGTAACACATATGTGATGCCATGAGTTGAAACAAATGATGTGGATCTATTGGAGTCTCGACTCATGGTTATTGGGTTAGGGGAGTGTGTACTTTTTCTCCTGTTGCAACGCATGGGCTATGCTAGTCTGTTCTATTATAAAGGATCATAAGAAGTACATAAAGAAATGAAACTACATCAAGGATCTACACCACCAAACTACCGTTGCCACCGTCAGAACCCGACTTGACCTTATCGATGACAATCAGGAAGTCTTCGTGCACATGCTCCTGAGGACCATTGGCCCAGAGCCGCAGTCGCTGCTATTGAACCCTTGGATTGATCTCAAGCGTCAAAAATCGGCGTGCACACACAACGGGAAGCCCCTAACCTCGTTGCTCCAAGGAGACGTTATGCATCTACGCCGGGGCTCTATCGACTTCGTCCCAATGGACGAACTCGAGGATAGGATCGAAGCCCGGAAGACCAACTAAAAAATGAAGCATCGCCATACGTCGAAATGCCGCCCCCTGTGAGAAAAAGCCTTAACCTAAACTACTAGCCAGAGCCGAGACATAAGGATATCCTTCCCGACCAACATTTGTCTAAGCGATAGGCAAAGCAGAGAAATATGATTTGTACCTTAACATTCCATAGTTCTTTTATAGAGAAATTTATCACGCACGTCTATTGCTTACTCGATCACAAAACTTTTCCTTTAGTGCACATGAACATGAAAACACACATGAATAGGATAGTAATGCATGTACAAAAGTAACAAAAAAAGAGATTTCATAAACAAATGACCTATGTCAACTTGGATGTTTAGTTCGAAGCAACTAGAAAAAAAAGAATCGTAATAAACATGGTCAAATCAAAATCAAACCACATAAAAATGCATAGTTCTAATGTTATTCTGTTGCCAAAGATCTTAGTCACATTCTTCGTGCATAATAATTTGAAAGGGAGGTCCAAGTAAAAGTTAGAATTTATGCGTTTTTCCTTTCAACCATGATTATAGAAAATTTTCCTCCCTTTTTCTTTTGCCGCATTCCTTTGAACCAAAGGTATGAATAACACAATCATGGGAAAAATTTATATCTCCTATAATTTTCCTCCACTTTCCCTTTAAACCAAAGAGACCCTAAGATCAGTGTAAGCGAAGGGTGTGTCGATAATAGTGCAATATCATAATGTTAGGTTCAACATGTTGGGACCGCATAGGGGAAGGGGCTGACATCCCAGAGGCGATGTAGGGTTCTTCTTGTTGTCATCCTCCACCACTGACATTGCGGAAATGGGTGTGCGATGAGTCCCTAATCTACCGGTGGGAGCGATAGTTTCTCGCCCTTGAGGCATTAGATGCTCCCCGTTTGGTGGTGGCTCGTGATCGATATGGAGTAAAGTCTACCCACCTCGCCCTTGTTTTGGCAATGCTTCCTCGTATCGCGGGGAGCCATGAAAGATGTTGTGTCCTGCTGCTTGTGAGCTACGTTGGGATTTCCGCAAAGAGGAGAGGATGATGCAGTACAATAGAAGATAAGTATTTCCCTCAGTTAAGAACCAAGGTTATCAATCCAGTAGGAGAACCATGCAACACCTCCTTAGCAGTACTTACACAAAAAATAACAAATACTTGCACCCAACACAAACAATGGGTTGTCAATCTCTTGGCGGTTAATTGCAAGGATCAAATATCGTAGTGATAGATAGATAAACAAAAACACAGAATAAAATAAAAGTACATAAATTGCAGTAAGGTATTGTTGGATTTTAATATATGATCAAGATAAACCTTGGGGCCATAGTTTTCACTAGAGGCTTCTCTCTTGAACATAGCATACGGTGGGTAAACAAATTACTGTTGGGCAATTGATAGAAAAGCAAATAATCATGACGATATCTAAGGCAATGGTCATGTATATAGGCATCACGTCCAAGACAAGTAGACCGACTCCTGCCTGCATCTACTACTATTACTCTACACATCGCCCCTATCCAGCATGCATCTAAAGTGTTAAGTTCATAAAGAACGGAATAACGCCTTAAGCAAGATGACATGATGTAGACAAAGTAAATCCAATTAATATGAATAAACCACCATCGTTTTATCCTTAAAGGAAACGATACAAATATGTGCCATGTCTCCTTCTGTCACTGGGCTTAAGCACCGCAAGATCGAACCCATCAGAAAGCACCTCTCACATTGCAAGATAAATCAATCTAGTTCGCCAAACCAAACGGATAGATCGAAGAGAAATACAAAGCTATAACAATGCATAAAAGAGTTCAAAGAAGACTCAAATAATTTTCATGGATAATCTGATCATAAACCCACAATTCATCGAATCCCAACAAACACAATCGAATCCCAACAAACACACCGTAAAAAAGGATTACATCGAATAGATCTCCAAGAACATCGAGGACAACATTGTATTGAAGATCAAAGGGAGTGAAGAAGCCATCTAGCTACTAGCTATGGGCCCGTAGGTCTGTGGTAAAATACTCACACATCATCGAAGGGGCAGCAAGAGGTTGATGTAGAAGCCCTCAGTGATCGATTCCCCCTCCGGCAGAGTACCGGAAAAGGCCTCCAGATGGGATCTCGCGAGAACAGAAGCTTGCGGCAGCGAAAAAGGTGTTTTTGGTGGCTCTCTGCTGGTTTCTTGATTTTAGAGAATTTATAGTTGAAATTAGGTCAAATGAAGGAATAAAGGGCCCACGAGGCACCAGGGCGCGCCGTGGTGGCTTGTGTCCACCTCCTTCGCCTTCTGGCCTCCTCCCGAAGCTTCTAGTATCTCTTATGTCCAGAAAAAATCTTCAAAAAGTTTCGTGGCATTTGGACTTCGTTTGGTACCGATTTCCTGGAAAACCAAAAACAGGCAAAAAACACCAACTGGCACTTGGCACTAAGTTAATAGGTTAGTATAAAAAAGATATATAATTGCATATAAAACATGCAAGATTGATACTATAATAGCATGGAACAATAAAAAATTATAGATACATTGGAGACATATCAAGCATCCTTAAGCTTAATTCATGCTCGTCCTTGAGTAGGTAAATGATAAAAACATAATTTTTGATGTGGAATGCTACCTAACATGTTCATCATGTAATCTCTCTTTTGTGTTACGAATATTAAGATCCGAATGATTCAAAGCAATATTCTATAATTTGACATAAAAACAATAATAATAAGGCATACCAACAAACAATCATGCCTTTCAAAAATATCAATGCTAAAGAATGTTATCCCTACAAAATCATATAGCCTTTTCATGCTCCATCTTCTTAACACAAAGTATTTATCATGCACAATCCCGATGACAAGCCGAGCATTTGGTTCATACTTTTTAACGCGCTTCAGTTTTTTCAACCCTCATGCAATACATGAGCACAAGCCATGGATACAACACTATGGGTGGAATAGAGTATGGTGATAGAGATAATATGGAGAAGACAAAAAAAGGAAGAAAGTAGCACATTGACGAGGCTAATCAACGGGCTATGGAGATGCCCATCAATTGATGTCAATGCAAGGAGTAGGGATTGCCATGCAACAGATGCACTAAGAGCTATAAGTGTATGAAAGCTCAAAATAAAACTAAGTGGGTGTGCATCCAACTTGCTTGCTCATGAAGACTTTAGACATTTGAGGAAGCCCATCATTGAAATATACAAGCCAAGTTCTCTAATGAAAAATTCCCACTAGTTATATGAAAATGAAAGCATGGGGGACTCTCTATATGAAAAACAAGGTGCTACTTTGAAGCACAAGTGTGAAAATGATAGTAGCATTGCCCCTTCTATCTTTTTGTCTCTTTTTTTCTTTTCTCCTTTTTCTGTTGGCCTATTTTTTTCTTTTTTTTCGTCCAGTTCCTCATCCCGACTTTGGGGGAATCGTAGTCTCCATCGTCCTTTCTTCACTTGGGACAATGCTCTAATAATGAATAATGATGATCATCACACTTTTATTTACTTACAACTCAAAATTACAACTCGATTCTAGAAAAATATATGACTCTATATGAATGCCTCTGGCGGTGTACCAGGATGTGCAATGATCTAGCATAACATGTATAAAAATGATGAACGGTGGCTGAGCCACAAATACTATGTCAGCTATATGATCATGCAAAGCAATGTGACAATGATGATGTGTGCCATAAAAACGAAACGGTGGAAGTTGCGTGGCAATATATCTCAGAATGGCTATGGAAATGCCATAATAGGTAGGTATGGTGGCTGTTTTGAGGAAGATATAAGGAGGTGTATGTGTGATAGAGCGTAAGATATCACGTGGTTTGGATGCACCGGCGAAGTTTTCACCACATCTCAAGATATCAAGTATTTCATTTTTCTGCAGAGGATTATTAGGCAAAGCATTAAGTAATTGGAGAAGCCTCCCCCAAGCTTGTGGGAGACTCTCTTCTTCAATTTGCATAAAGTTAAATATTTCCTGTAAAGCAGCTTGTTTCTTGTGAACAGGAAAATAATTTTCAGAGAAGTAATATATCATATCCTGGGAACTACGCACACAACCAGGAGAAAGAGAATTAAACCATATCTTAGCATCACCCTTTAATGAGAAAGGAAACAACATAATAATATAGTAATAGCAAATTTTTTT
The DNA here is from genome assembly GCA_021437245.1 of Aegilops speltoides. NCBI lineage: Eukaryota > Viridiplantae > Streptophyta > Magnoliopsida > Poales > Poaceae > Aegilops > Aegilops speltoides. The sequence continues at coordinate 415,739,540 of CM038142.1, read as the reverse complement.
CCTCACAAGCAAATAGGGTGGCTATATCATTCAATTTAGTAAGATGTGCCACAACAGTTTCAGATTCATAACCATGGAAAGGATCAGATCCAACCAAAGTAATTAACTCAGGATTAACAGAGAATTCATAATCCTTATCAGTAACAAAGATAGGTGAAGTAGCAAACTTAGGGTCATATTGCATTCTAGCATTCAAAGTTTTTTTCTTTCAGCTTGGCTGACAATTTCTTAAGATCATCTTTATCATTGCAAACAAAAAAGTCTCTAGCAGTTTCTTCATCCATAATATAACCCTCAGGTACCTTAGGCAATTCATATCTAGGGGGAGAATCATAATCTTCTGTTTCAATAATATCATCAGTTTCAGTAATTTCATTCTCTCTAACCCTAGCAAGTTATTCATCAAGAAATTCACCTAGTGGCACAGTATCATCAAGCAAAATAGTAGTATCATCATAAGCATCATGCATAGCAGAAGTAGCATCATCAGTTACTTGCAACATATCAGAATTACTAGCAGGTGGTGGTGTCGCAAGCTTACTCAAAACAGAAGGTGCATCAAGTGCAGAGCTAGATGGCAGTTCCTTACCTCCCCTCGTAGTAGAGGGATAAATCTTGGTTTTTTTATCTTTCAAATTCCTCATGGTGATCAACAGATATAAATCCCAAGTGACTCAGATAATAGAGCTATGCTCTCCGGCAACGGCGCCAGAAAAAGGTCTTGATAACCCACAAGTATAGGGGATGGCAACAGTTTTCGAGGGTAGCGTATTCAACCCAAACTTATTGATTCGACACAAGGGGAGCCAAAGAATATTCTCAACTATTAGCAGCTGAGTTGTCAATTCAACCACACCTGAAATACTTAATATCTGTAGCAAAAAATTTAGTAGCAAAGTAGTATGGAAGTAACGGTAACAGTAGCAAAAGTAACGGTGGCAGTTTTGTAGTAATTGTAACAGTGGCAACGGCAAAGTAACGTAGCAAAGATCAATATGTGAAAAGCTCTTATGTAAAGGAACAGTGATGGATAATTATGTCAAATGACATTCATCATGCAACAGTTATAACCTAGGGTGCCACAGAACTAGCTCCAATTCATCAATATAATGTAGGCATGTATTCCGTATATAGTCATACGTGCATATGGAAAATAACTTGCATGACATCTTTTGTCCCACCCTCCCGTGGCAGTGGGGTCCTAATGGAAACTAAGGATATTAAGGCCTCATTTTAATAGAGAACCGGAACAAAGCATTAGCACTTAGTGAATGCATGAACTCCTCAAACTATGGTAATCACCGGAAAGAATCCCAATTATTGTCACATTGGGGTATGCGGATCATAACTTGTAATAGGTGTCTACAACTTACAAGATAGGATCAAGACACACACACACACACACACACACACACACACACACACACACACACACACACACACACACACACATATATATATATATATATTCATGAAAACATAATAGGTTTAGATCTGAAATCATGGCACTGATACGTCCATTTTGCATCATGTTTTCCTACTGTTATTTATATTGTTTTTATGTATAATAATGCTTTTTGAAGTAATTCTAATGTCTTTTCTCTCATAATATGCAAGGTTCACACAAAGAGGGAGAATACCAGTAGCTGGAATTTTGGACCTGCAAAAGCTACGCCAGGCCACCTATTCTGCACAACTCCAAATGAGCTGAAACTTCACGGAGAATTTATATGGAATATATAAGAATTATTGGAGAAAATAAGTACCAAAGGGGGCCCACAAGGTGGGCACAACCCACTTGGGCACGCCAGGGAGCCCAGGCATGCCCTGGTGGGTTGTGCCCTCCTCGGCTCACTGATACGTCTCCAACGTATCTATAATTTCTGATTGCTCCATGCTATTATATTACCCGTTTTGGATGTTTATGGGCTTTACTTTACACTTCTGTATCATTTTTGGGACTAACCTACTAACGGGAGGCCCAACCCGAATTGTTGTTTTTTTGCCTATTTGGTGTTTCAAGAAAAGGAATATCACACGAGTCCAAATGGGATGAAACCTTGGAGCGATCTTTTGGAACAAACGCAACCCAGAGACTTGGAGTGGACGTCAAAGCAGACGAGGAAGCCACGAGGCGGGAGGGCGCCCCACCCTCGTGGGCCCTCGTGGCTCCACCGACCTACTTCTTCCTCCTATATATATCCACGCACCCGAGAACATCCAGAGCACCACGAAAACCTAATTCCACCGCCGCAACCTTCAGATCCGCGAGATCCCATCTTGAGCCTTCACGGCTCACGGAGGGGGAATCGAGCACGCAGGGCCTCTACATCATCTCCAAGGCCTCTCCGATGAGTTGTGAGTAGTTTACCATAGACCTTCGGATCCATAGTTATTAGCTAGATGGCTTCTTCTCTCTCTTTGAATCTCAATACAAAGTTCTCCTCGATCTTCTTGGAGATCTATTCGATGTAACTCTTTTTGCGGTGTGTTTGTCGAGATTCGATGAATTGTGGGTTTATGATCAAGTTTATCTATGAGAATTATTTGAATCTCCTCTGAATTCTTTTATGTGTGATTGGTTATCTTTGCAAGTCTCTTCGAATTATCAGTTTGGTTTGGCCTACTATATTGATCTTTCATGCAATGGGAGAAGTGCTTAGCTTTGGGTTCAATCTTGCCGTGTCCTTTCCCAGTGACAGCAGGGGCAGCAGGGCACGTGTTGTATTGTTGCCATCGAGGATAAAAAGATGGGGTTTATATCATATTGTTTGAGTTTATCCCTCTACATCATGTCATCTTGCCTAATGCGTTACTCTGTTCTTATGAACTTAATACTCTAGATGCATGCTGAATAGCGGTCGATGTGTGGAGTAATAGTAGTAGATGCAGAATCGTTTCGACCTATTTGTCGCGGACGTGATGCCTATATACATGATCATGCCTAGATAATCTCATAACTATGCACTTTTCTATCAATTGCTCGTCAGTAATTTGTTCACCCACCGTAATACTTATGCTATCTTGAGAGAAGCCACTAGTGAAACCTATGGCCCCCGGGTCTATCTTTTATCATGTAAGTTTCCAATCTACTTTATTTTGCAATCTTTACTTTCCAATCTATATCATAAAAATACCAAAAATATTTATCTTATCTTATTATCTCTATCAGATCTCACTTTTGCAAGTTACCGTGAAGGGATTGACAACCCCTTTATCGCATTGGTTGCGAGGTTCTTGTTTGTTTGTGTAGGTGTGAGGGACTTGTGAGGAGCCTCCTACTGGATTGATACCTTGGTTCTCAAAAACTGAGGGAAATACTTATGCTACTTTGCTGTATCGCCCTTTCCTCTTCAAGGGAAAACCAACGCAATGCTCAAGAGGTAGCACTCACCTCCAGTGCCCATCTTCTGGTATATAAGTCATTTTGAACTAGAAAAAATGAGGAGAGGACTTTCAGGATGGAGCGCCGCCGTCTCGAGGCGAAACTTGGGCAGGAGCATTTTTGCCCTCCGACGGAGCGCTTCCGACGGGGGAACTTCCCTCCCGGAGGGGGAAATCATCGTCATCATCATCACCAACAACTCTCCCATCTTGGGGAGGGCAATCTCCATCAACATCTTCAACAACACCATCTCCTCTCAAACCCTAGTTCATCTCTTGTGTTCAATATTTGTGCTTGTGGGTGACTAGCAGTGTTGATTACATCTTGTAGTTGATTACTATATGGTTTATTTGATGGAAGATTATATGTTCAGATCCATTATGGTATTTAATACCCCTCTGATCTTGAGCATGATTATCAATTGTGAGTAGTTAATTTTGTTCTTGAGGTCACGGGAGAAATCTTGTTGCAAGTAATCATGTCAACTTGATATATGTTCCATATTTTGATGGAATGTATGTTGTGATTCTCTTAGTGGTGTCATGTGAACGTCGACTACATGATACTTCACCTTATTAGGGCCTAAGGGAATTCATTGTGGAGTAGTTATTAGATGATGGGTTGCGAGAGTGACAGAAGAGTAAACCCTAGTTTATGCGCTATTCCGTAAGGGGCTGATTTGGATCCCAAAGTTTAATGCTATGGTTAGATTTTATCTTAATACTTTTCTCGTAGTTGTGGATGCTTGCGAGGGGGTAATCATAAGTAGGAGGTTTGTTCAAGTAAGACAACACCTAAGCACCGGTCCACCCACATACAAATTATCAAAGTAGCGGACACAAATCAAACCAACATGATGAAAGCGACTTGATGAAATTCCTGTGTACCCTCAAGAATGCTTTGCTTATCATAAGAGACCGTTTTGGCCTGTCCTTTGCCTCAAAGGGATTGGGCTACCTTGCTGCATTTTTTTACCGTTACCATTATTTGCTCGTTACAAATTATCTTGCTATCAAACTACTTGTTACTTATAATTTTAGTGCTTGTAGAGAATACCTTGCTGAAAACTACTTGTCATTTCCTTCTGCTCCTTGTTGGGTTCAACACTCTTACTTATTGAAAGGACTACGATTGATCCGCTATACTTGTCGGTCATCAGGCACTCGGGCCCCAGTGACAAGCATTAAGCATAGCATAGTCATAGAAACATCAATCTCAGAACATAGTGGATACTAGGGATCAAACCCTAACAAAACTAACTCGATTACATGATAAATCTCATCCAACCCATCACCATCCAGCAAGCCTACGATGGAATTACTCACGCACGGCGGTGAGCATCATGAAACTGGTGATGGAGGATGGTTGATGATGATGAGGACGATGATTTCCCCTCTCCGGAGCCCAAAACGGACTCCAGATTTGCCCTCCTGATGAAGAACAGGAGGTGATGGCGGCTCCGTATCATAAAACGTGATGAAACCTTGTCTATGATTTTTTTTCCTCCCCGAACATGAATATATAGAGTTGGAGTTAGGGTCGGAGGAGGTCTAGGGGACCCACAAGGCAATGGCGTACCCTCCACCCTTGTGGACATGTGGTGGGTCCCCTTTGGTTGATTATTTCGCCAATATTTTTTATATATTCCAAAAATATTCTCCGTGAATTTTTAGGTCAATCCGAGAACTTTTATTTCTGCACAAAAAGTAACACCATGGCAATTCTGCTGAAAACAGCGTCAGTCTGGGTTAGTTCCATTCAAATCATACAAATTAGAGTCCAAAACAAGGGCAAAAGAGTTTGGAAAAGTAGATACGATGGAGATGTATCAACTCCCAACAAGCTTAACCCATTGCTTGTCCTCAAGCAATTCAGTTGACAAACTGAAAGTGACAAAGAAAAACTTTTACAAGCTCTGTTTGATCTTGTTGTTGCAAATATGTAAAGCCAACGAGAGTGGCGTTTTGGCTCCTAGGTGCATATGCATCCATTGTCGAAATACACATTTCGGAAAGTTGAAAAATTCGGAACAAAAATCCAGCATGTATATCCAAACATTTTATGTGCATTCACAAGGTTTCGGTGAAAAAAGACGTTTTTTGTGGCTTGTGTAAAAAAGATAAAGAAATGCCTCGTGAATAGTTAGAATGAAGCATTAGAAATTGTCTTTTTTACACAAGCCACAAAAAACGTTGTTTTTCACTGAAACCTTGTGCACGCACATAAAATGTCCGGATATACACGCGGGATTTTTATTCCGAATTTTTCAACTTCTCGGAATGTGTATTTCGACAATGGGTGCATATGCACCTAGGAACCAAAGGCAATTACCACAACATTCAGGTTTTCAACAAAAATATAAACTAACCATATTCACAATAACATTTAGGTCTCACATTTACTCATATCAATGGCATAATCAACTAGCGAGCAATAATAATAAATCTCGGATAACAACACTTTTTCAAAACAACCATGATATGATATAACAGAATGGTATCTCGCTAGCCCTTTCTGAGACTGCAAAACATAAATGCAGAGCACCCCGAAAGATCAAGGACTGACTAGACATTGTAATTCATGGTAAAAGAGATCCAGTCACAGTCATACTCAATATTAATTAACAACAATGCATACAAATGACAGTGGTCTAACTGGTGTTTTTTATAAGAGGGTGATGACTCAACAATAAAAGTAAATAGATAGGCCCTTCGCAAAGGGAAGCACGGATTTGCAGAGGTGCCAGAGCTCGAGCTTTTAAAACAGAGATGAATATAATTTTGAGCGGTATGCTTTCATTGTCAACATAACAACCAAGAGATCTCAGTGTCTTCCATGCTAGATACATTATAGGCGTACCCAAACAGAATGGTAAAGTTTTTACTCCCCCTCCACCAATAATCACACTCCACGGCTGATCCGAAACAACGGGTACCATCCATACCAACAACAGTCCTGGGGGAGTTTTGTTTGAAATTATATTTTGATTTCATTTAGAGCATGGAACTGGGCATCCCGATTACCAGCCACTTTCTCATGAATGACAAGTGAATCAACACTCATCATGAGAATAACCCACCTAGCATGGAAGATACTGACAGCCCCCAGTCACTACATGAGCGATTCGGGCATACAAAAAAGAATTTCATTTGAAGGTTTAGAGTTTGTCACATGCAAATTTACTTGGAACAACAGGTAAATACCGCATATAGGTAGGTATGGTGGGATCATATGGAACAACTTTGGATTTAAGGAAGTGGATGCACAAGCAGTATTCCCGCTTAGTACAAGTGAAGGCTAGCAAAAGATTGAGGAGCGACCAACTAGAGAGCGACAACGGTCATAAACATGCACTGAGATTAACCAAACATTGAGTGCAAGCATGAGTAGGATATAAATCACCATGATCATAAATATCGTGGAGGCTATGTTGATTTTGTCCCAACTACATGCGTGAACACGTGCCAAGTCAAGCCACTTGAATCATTCAAAGGAGGATACCATCCTATCATACTACATCATAACCATTTTAAAAGCATGTTGGCACACAAGATGAACCATTATAAACTCCTAGCTAATTAAGCATGACAGGAGTAACTATAATCTCTAATTGTCATTGCAAACATGTTTCATTCATAATGAGCTGAATCAAGAACGATGAGCTAATCATATTTACAAAAACAAAATAGGTCGACTTCGTACCAGCTTCTCTCCATCTCAATCGTTTCATCATATATCGTCATTATTGCCTTTCACTTGAACGACCGAACGGTGTGAATAATAATAATAGTGCACGTGCATTGGACTAAGCTGGAATCTGCAACATTTAATAAGAGAAGACAAGGTAATATGGGCTCTTTGTCAATTCAACAATAATGCATATGAGAGCCACTCAACATTTTCATCGTGGTCTTCTCCTTACGACCCAAAGAAAAGAATTTCAAAGAAACATACTAAAATATTTTGGAGTTTTTGTTTTTCTAAAGAAAGTAAAACAAGAACGAGAAAAATTATTTACACGGGAAAGCTCCCAACAAGCAAACTAAAAACGAGAAATCTTTTTGGGTTTTCTTTTAATGCTACAACTAAATGAACTAGAAAGAAACTAGAACTATTTCTCAAAGTTTTTCAAACACACAAGAAGAAAGCAAGAAAAAAGAAATAAACTAACATGGATGATACAGTGGGAAAGTATGAACACCGACAACTGAAATGAGTGTGTGAACATGAATGTAATGTCGATGAGAAATACGTACTCCCCAAGCTTAGGCTTTTGCTTAAGTTGGTCTATGCCCATGGATCAAAGAAGTTCTCCCCTGGGTACTGAGGAGGATCCTGAGGGTTCCACTGGTTAGCAAGCTCCTGTGGCTCCCACTGATAAACAGACTCCTCATGCGGATCAGGTGATGGTTCTGGCTCAGGAACCAGGGATCGCCTCCGCTCCCAGTATGCATAAATGTCAATATCGAACAAAGAAGGTGCAGGCAAAGTAATAATCTGACAAGTCTCCTGGCTGAATACCAGGTTATAGATGAGTTTCTTGTGCTTATCATCACTAATAAAATCATGTGCTACCATACTGTTATAGTCTAAGTATCTAGTGGGTAGCAGCATCTCCTCTTCCTCATCATGCCTAATCGGTATCTCAAATCATTTAGCAAGGCGGGGGGGGGGGCATAGATACCTCCAAAAATAGGACCCCTCGAACGGTTTAAACTCAACCGTCGGGCAACAATAGCACCCAAACTAAAAGTTCTATCATGAAGTAAAGCATGGCGCAGAATAGCGAGGTTAGGGGCACTAAGGCCTCCACTCTTCCCCCGACCAATTAAACATCTCCCAGCAAATAATGAGTAATAGCGCAAAACAGGAAAATTCAAACTAGCCACTCTCGCTTCCGACACTCCTCTCCCTTCCCCTATGGTAACTTCATCAATAAAATCTTCCACATCCCTAGGACGTGGTTTATTGACGCTACCCTCATAAGGTAATTTGCAAACCTCGAAAAAATCATAAAGCATCATCTCCTTATGCTCATCATATAAATAAAACTCTACCGTGGGTGGTGATTTCATAGCATGAAAGTGAAAATTTTGCACGAAGGTATTAGTGACTAGGAGGTATTAATCACACTTATCGTGGAGGAAGTCGGTGATGCCTGCATTCCTAGCCAAATAGTAGAAATCCTCATAAATTCCGGCCGCCCTCAAGAATGCATCACTTGGCCATTCACACGGCCGAACCTCCGTGGTGCGAGGAAGGTTGTACTTGGACTTCTTCTTCTCTTCATCTTCATTTTCCTTTGAACCCCGGCTTGAAGAGTCGCTCAACCATCTCTTCATCATTTCTTTTCTCTGAAAATTTCTGAAATTTTTAGTGACTCAAAATAAAAGTGAACCAAACTCAACAGGATTGATAGCAACTACTCCTACAAGTGTCTAGAGGCTATATCATGCATCAAAACTACTTTGGACCATATAAATTTGACATGCAAGCTCAAGAACAAGGTCACCACAACAGCAAAAATTTGCAATATATAAAGCACTACAACAAAAACTAATTGGACCATGATACGTCCATTTTGCATCATGTTTACCTACTATTATTTATGATGTTTTAATGCATAATAACGACTTTTGGAGTTTTGTGTGATTGAAGTTTTCAAGTTTTGGGTTATCTTACGCACTACAAAAAAAAAGACACATCCATGACATTTTGGGCCGAACAAATTTTTTTCCTGTCATACATATGACACTTCTATGACGATAGTGACAAAACCCGGTATCATCATAGATGTTGTGGGCTCCTACTTCTATGACAAAAAATCATGACAGAAAATGGGCTTTTCGTCCTGCGCGGGCCGGAGACGTAGCTGCATGACATTCTTTGGGCCATACATGACAGAAAAAACTATGGTATAAGCGAGGGGGAGGAAAATTTCGGGAGTTCGATTCTACGGCGGAGGTCGGGGCCGAGCGATCGCGCGCTTTCTTGTACACGTATCTTGGCGTGTGTGTAGGCGTTAGCTCTAATCAACCCGAAGCGAGGCGTTGGGCTCTAATCGAACCCGGCGACAGACCGCAGCTACGACATCGAACCCGGCGATCGATCGATGGTCGTTAATCGAACCGATCGAGCGATTCCTTCGCTACTGTTGCTAACTGAAGCCGATCGATGCTGCCTCTGGGATGAACAGTGAGCGTTGCAGGGGGGGGGTTGGATGAACAGTGAGCGGTGGCGTTGCCTCTGGATGAACAGGACCCCGTGGGGTGGTGGAGGGCTGGATGAACAGTAGACGATGGAGGGGTGCCCGTGGAGGGGTGGTTGAATAGGACCCCGTGGTGTGGAGGGCTGGATGAACAGTAGACGGTGGAGGGGTGGTTGAACAGTAGCCGGTGGAGTAGCACGCGGTAGAGGCTGGATGAACAGGAGCCCGTGGAGACTGGAGGAGGTCGACGGTAGCCCGTGGAGGCTGGAGGAGGTCGACGGTGGAGATGAACAGTATCCCGTGGAGTCCCGTTTTGCGGTACGCCACACCCTCTCGATGAACAGGACCCTCGTTTCGACCGTAAAGTGCTACGTCTTGAGCTTGCGTTGCTTTTCCTCGAAGAGGAGAGGGTGATGCAATATAGTAGCGTAAGTATTTCCCTCAGTTTTTGAGAACCAAGGTATCAATCCATTAGGAGGCTCCTCAAAAGTCCCACGCACCTACACAAACAAACAAAAAACTAGCAACCAACGCAATAAAGGGATTGTCAATCCCTTCACGGCCAATTGCGAAAGTGAGATCTAATAAAGATAGTAAGATAAGATAAATATATTTTTGGTATTTTACAATATAGATGCAAAAAGTAAAGATGCAAATAAAAGTAGGTTGAAAGCAAATATGGTAAGAGATAGACCCGGGGGCCATAGGTTTCACTAGTGGCTTCTCTCAAGATAGCATAAGTATTATGGTGGGTGAACAAATTACTGTCGAGCAATTGATAGAAAAGCGAATAATTATGAGATTATCTAGGCATGATCATGTATATAGGCATCACGTCCGCAACAAGTAGACCGACTCCTGCCTACATCTACTACTATTACTCCACACATCGACCGACTCCTGCCTGCATCTAGAGTATTAAGTTCACAAAGAACAGAGTAACACATTAAGCAAGATGACATGATGTAGAGGGATAAACTCATGCAATATGCTATAAAGCCCATCTTTTTATCCTCGATGGCAACAATACAATACGTGCCTTGCAACCCTTTACATCTTTGGTAAGGACACCGCAAGATTGAACCCAAAGCTAAGCACTTCTCCCATGGCAAGAAAGATCAATCTAGTAGGCCAAACCAAACTGATAATTCGAAGAGACTTGCAAAGATAACTCAATCATACGTAAAAGAATTCAGAGAAGATTCAAATATTGTTCATAGATAAACTTGATCATAAACCCACAATTCATTGGATCTCGACAAACACACCGCAAAAAGAGTTTACATCGAATAGATCTCCACAAGAGAGGGGGAGAACATTGTATTGAGATCCAAAAAGAGAGAAGAAGCCATCTAGCTAATAATTATGGACCCATAGGTCTGTGGTAAACTACTCACAACTCATCGGAGGGGCTATGGTGTTGATGTAGAAGCCCTCCATGGTCGATTCCCCCTCCGGTGGAGCGCCGACGAAGGTTCCAAGATGGGATCACGCGGATCTGTATGTTTGGCGGTGGAAATTCTGTTTCGTTGGCTCTCTGGATGTTTTGAGGCACGAGGCTTATATAGGAGGAAGAAGTACGTCGGTGGTCGCCGAGGGCCCACGAGACAGGGGGGCGCTACTGTAGGGCGCCCTACCTCTCGTGGCGGCGTCGGCTTGCTTGGCTTGCACTCAAGTACTGGATCACGCTCATTCCAAAATCACGCCCCGAATGTTTCATTCCGTTTGGACTCGTTTGATATTCCTTTTCTTTGAAATAATGAAATAGGCAAAAAAACAGCAATACATTTGGGCCTCCGGTTAGTAGGTTAGTCCCAAAATGATATAAATGTGTAAAATAAAGCCCATAAACATCCAAAAGGGGTAATATAATAGCATGGAACAATAAAAAATTATAGATACGTTGGAGACGTATCAAGCATCCCCAAGCTTAATTCCTGCTCATCCTCGAGTAGGTAAATGATAAAAGGAGAATTTTTGATGTGGAATGCTACCTAGCATAATTCTCAATGTAATTTTCTTTATTGTGGCATGAATGTTAAGAGCCAAATGATTCAAAATAAAAGTTCATATTGATAAAAGAAATAGTAACAGTTCAAGCATACTAATCAAAGTAATCATGTCTTCTCAAAATAACATGGCAAAAGAAAGTTCATCCCTACAAAATCGTATAGTTAGGCTATGCTTCATTTTCGTCACACAAAGATGTTCCCAACTTCTATACCCCCAATGACAAGCCAAGCAATTGTTTCATACTTAAATAATCTCAAACTTTTTCAACCTTCACGCAATACATGAGCTTGAGCCATGGATATAGCACTATGGGTGGAATAGAATATGATGATGGGGATTGTGTGGAGAAGACAAAAATGGAGAAAGTCTCACATTGATGAGGATAATCAACGGGATATGGAGATGCCCATCAATTGATGTCAACTTGAGGAGTAGGGATTGCCATGCAATGGATGCACTAGAGCTATAAATGAATGCTCAACAAAAGAAAACTAGTGGGTGTGCATCCAACTTGCTTGCTCAAGAAGACCTAGGGCATTTGAGGAAGCCCATCGTAGGAATATACAAGCCAAGTTCTATAATGAAAAATTCCCACCAGTATGAAAAAGACAACTTATGAGACTCACTATATGAAAAACATGGTGCTACTTTGAAGCACAATATATGAGACTCACTACATGAAGAACAAGGTGCTACTTTGAAGCACAAGTGTGGAAAAAGAGATAGTAACATTGCCCCTTTTATTTATTTTCTTTTTTTTTGCTTTTTCTTTTTTTGGGCCCTTTTTTCTTTTGTCCTTTCTTTTTTTTCTCTTTTTTTTTCTTTGGGCAATGCTCTAATAATTATGATCATCACACTTCTATTGATTACAACATATGAATTACAACTCGAAACTAGAACAAGATATGACTCTAAATGAATGCCTCCGGCGGTGTACCGGGATGGTGCAATGAATCAAGAGTGACATGTATGAAAATTAATGCACGGTGGCTTTGCCACAAATACGATGTCAACTACATGATCATGCAATGGCAATATGACAAAAGTAATGTATGTCATGATGATGAACGAAACGTGGAAAGTTGCATGGCAATATATCTCGGAATGGCTATGGAAATGCCATGATAGGTAGGTATGGTGGCTATTTTGAGGAAGATATAAGGAGGTTTATGTGTGATAGAGCGATCGTATCACGGGGTTTGATGCACCAGTGAAGTTTGCACCAACTCTCAAGGTGAGAAAGGGCAATGCACTGCATCAAGAGGCTAGCAATGGCGTAAAGGTAAAAGTGCGTATAATCCATGGACTCAACATTAGTCAAAAGAACTCATATACTTATTGCAAAAATTTAGAAGTCATCAAAAATCAAGCACTATGTGCATGCTCCTAGGGGGATAGATCGGTAGGAAAAGACCATCACTCGTCCCCGGCCGCCACTCATAAGGATGCACAAGCCAGGTGCACTTCATGTTTCAAATTTGTTACACAACTTTAACCATACATGCATGCTACGGGACTTGCTAACTTCAACACAAGCATTATTTAAATTCATAATCACCCAACTAGCATGGCTTTAATATCACTACCTCCATATCTCAAAACAATTATCAAGTATCAAATTAATCATAGCATCCAATTCACTTCCTATGATAGTTTTTATTATACCCAACTTGGATGCCTACCATTTTAGGACCAATTTTATAACCATAGAAAATACCATGCTATTCTAAAAGACTCTCAAAATAATATAAGTGAAGCATGAGAGACTAGCAATTTCTTCAAAATTAAGTCACCACCATGCTCTAAAAAATATAAGTGAAGCACTAGAGCAAAAACTATCAAGCTCAAAAGATATAAGTGAAGCACATAGAGTATTCTAGCAAATTCAATCAAGTAGGCTTCTCCCAAAAAGGTGTGTACATCATGGATGATTGTGGTAAATTAAAAAGAAAAGACTAATATAATACACGATGCTCCAAGCAAAACACATATCATGTGGCGAATAAAAATATAGCTCCAAGTAAAGTTAGCAATGAACAAAGACGAAAGAGGGGATGCCTTCCCGGGGCATCCCCAAGCTTAGGATTTTGGCTATCCTTGAATATCTTGGGGTTCCATGGGCATCCCCAAGCTTAGGATCTTGCCACTCCTTATTCCATAGTCCGTAAAAGCATTACCCAAAACTTGAAAACTTCACAACACAAAACTCAGTTGGAAATCTTATAAGCTCCGTTAGTGAAAGAAAACAAAACCACCACATAAGGTACTGTAATGAACTCATTATTTATTTAATTTGGTGTTAAACCTACTGTATTACAACTTCTCTATGGTTTATAAACTATTTTACTAGCCATGGATGCATCGAAATAAGCAAACAACACACGAAAAACAGAATCTGTCAAAAACAGAACAGTCTGTAGCAATCTGTAAATAACACAAACTTATGGAACTCTAAAAATCCTACCAAAATAGGCAGTCCTGGACAATTTGTCTATTGATCAGAATCAAGAAGAATCAACGCAAAATCAAATTTCCGTGATTTAACAAAACTAAATTCGTGCGTGCAAAGTTTCTGTTTTTCAGCAGAATCAAATCAACTATCATCATAGGTTATCCTATAGGTTCTACTTGGCACAAACACTAATTAAAAGTTAAAAACACATCTAAACAGAAGTTAGATGCAAAATTTATTACTAAACAGGAACAAAAACAAAAAACACAAATAAAATTGGGTTGCCTCCCAACTAGCGCTATCGTTTAACGCCCCTAGCCAGGCATAAAAGCGAAGATAGATCTAAGTAGTGCCATCTTTGGCACTAAATTCATAAGTAGCCCACATGATAGATTCATAAGGTAATTTGACTTTCTTTCTTGGAAACTGCTCCATGCCTTTCTTTAGTGGAAATTGGAATCTAATATTCCCTTCCTTCATATCAATAATTGCGCCAATCTTTCTAAGGAAAGGTCTACCAAGAATAATAGGGCAAGAAAGATTGCAATCTATATCAAGAACGATAAAATCTAGGGGCACCAAATTTCTATTTGCAACAATGAGAACATCATTGATCCTTTCCATTGGCTTTTTAATGGTGGAATCCGCAATGTGCAAATTTAAAGAGCAATCATCAAGATCATGGAAACCTAGAATATCACATAAAGTTTTCGGAATCGTGGAAACACTAGCACCCAAATCACACAAAGCAAAACACTCATGATCTTTAATTCTAATTTTTATAGTAGGTTCCCACTCATCATTAAGTTTTATAGGTATATAAACTTCCAAATTAAGTTTTTCATCATAAGATTGCATCAAGGCATCAACAATATGTTTGGTAAAAGCTTTATTTTGACTATAAGCATGAGGAGAATTAACAACGGATTGCAATAAGGAAATACAACCTTCTAAAGAACAATTATCAAAATCAGATTCCTTGAAATCCGAGATAGTGGGTTCAATACTACTTAAAGTCGTGACCTCTCAAATCCCACTTTTACCAAATTTAGCATCAAGATCTAAAAACTCTGAATTCTTGGGACGCCTTCTAGGTAAAGTTGACTCATCATTAGTCCCATAATTAACAAGATTCATATTGCAAAACATAGATCTAATAGGAGACGCATCAATAACTTTAAGATCTTCATCATTATTTTCATGGAAACTAGAAGCACTACAAAAAAATACACTTCCGTGATGATACGTGTTTGTCACAGTGGGTCGTGTTTTTTGTCATGCATGTACATCCATGACAAATTTATGACAGAATCAAGATAGTCATGCCTGTGTTGTCGTAGAAGTGTTCGATGACATTACCAAAATTATCATCACGGAAGTGTCCACTTACATGACGATAAATCGTGCGTCACAGAACTGCTTTCGTCAAGGGTGACCGACACATGGCATCCACCGTAACGGAACACCGTTAAGCCGTCGGGTCGGGTTTTGGATCCGATAACCCGTTAACAGCCCCGACCAATGGGGATTTTCCACATGTAAAATCATCATTGGCTGGAGGAAACACGTGTCGGCTCACCGTTGGGACAGATGTCATCCACTCATTGGACAGAAGGCGCCTATGATACGTCGACATGTGGCACGACCCAACGTAGCAAAACAAATCCAGGACTGAAACCACTTCAGAAGATCTCAAGAAACAATATCCTGGGTACCCATAATGCTGGAAAGATGCTTAGCAAGCTTATTAACTTTCTCTTGTTTGGCGCTTAAATCCTCCAGTGCTGGCTGTTGCACCGTAAAATATGCATCTGAATTCTGCAGGACTTCCTCGGTCCTTGACTTCCTATCGGAGCACATCTCGATCGATGTCTTTCAACTTGAAGTTGAGACTCAAGAAGACGAACCGATTCAGCAAATGAGTTTGAAGAGCTTGTGCCAGCGAGAGTGGCCGAGAACTCGAACACTACATCAAGACAGGACTTTTGGGTTCCCTCACCGTCGTCAAGATAGTTTTATCACTTTCTTGGAGACCAACAGGATGTCTCACTATCTTGAACCTTATCTACATTACTTCCTTTACCATTTGATAACGCTGCATCGTTTCTCCAATATTTTGTCCGCATTCTAAAAGAGAAACAAGCAGACACATCACATGTTTACTATGTTGTATATGAAACTCATTTTGGTAAATGAGTTCAAGAGTAAAGTGGACAGGATAACAAAG
The DNA here is from genome assembly GCA_021437245.1 of Aegilops speltoides. NCBI lineage: Eukaryota > Viridiplantae > Streptophyta > Magnoliopsida > Poales > Poaceae > Aegilops > Aegilops speltoides. The sequence continues at coordinate 415,723,255 of CM038142.1, read as the reverse complement.
ATGAAACAAGCATATATCTATGTGCCATGGTCACTTTATGGTCTATATCATTCTAGTTTTGTTGCCAAATCAAGATAGAGACACAGTTCAAATAATATTTGTTCAAGACAAAGAAGAATAGACAGAATATAAGTGTGGGTAACTATAGAGCAATAACAACACTTGTAATGTGCATGACATGAGAACATAACTGTTTATTCAATTGAAACTGAAATCAACATAGAGCAAAGTTACAACAAAGAAACCAGTTAAAGAAATAGGTTTAAAACATACATTGCGCCATTGGAGTTTCAATTCCATCCTTCAAATTTGAAAATAGTTGGTATAAGTAAATACAAGAATGCAAGAGCAAAGGAGTATGAACCATAGCTACGAACCCGACACGAGAACAAATCTTCTTCTCCTTTAAGCGTTGAGTTGGGATTCGAGTGGTGGTCCTCATGCTTTGGGCATCGCAGTTCCCTTACTAACCGCCGTGTTTGGGTGCTCTGTGGTGGAGACGGTGTTGTGTCAACTGGAACGGGTTACTATCTGCCGGGTTGGGGTTAAAAGGGTGTAGCTGGTTCTCTCGTCCAACTGGGTAGGGGTACAATCTGCGAGAGTTTGGGTTATGTGTGGTGGATCTGGTCCTTGGGCAAGTACAACCATGGTTCTATCTGCATCAATGGTAGCACTATCTTTTTCAAGACCGTGTTGTTACTCCCTTAGATATCGCCATCACGCTCTCCAATTCAAATGGCTGATAAACAAGAAAAGTAATTGAAAGTATAGACATTGTATGATAGACAGGTGCAATGGATAGTGGGGAATAAAAGAGGGCATGAAATAATTCATATTTATGTTGTCTAACCAAACATGATAGCATGACACAATTTCACATATATGATGGCTAACTAAACAGGATAGCATGACACAATTTCACATTATGATGGCTAACTAAAAAAGATGGAAAGACATAGTTCAAAATATGAGACTATGTACACAGGATGACATGACATAACTATATAATGTCTTTATTAAATAGGTTGGCATGCCATAATTCACATACATTCATGGATAGAATGCCATAATTCTAAATATGATGAATGTAAACACTAAACAGGATGAGATGATATAACTATATGATGTCTTTATTAAATGGGTTGCCATGCCATAATTCAGATATATGATGTGTATGTACTATGTAAACATGATGGCATGATATAATTCAAATATATGATTTATATAGTAAGCAAGTAAGCAGATGGCAATCTATATATGATGTAAAAACTAAGCAATGCAAGACAACATGCATGACATGGGTAATATAACCTGCCAAGTTTGAGCATAGACCTCGGGGAAATATGATGGTCATCGGTCTCGAATCCTCCTCTCGAGGGGCTCTCTGTAACCAACAAGATGTCTGCTTCAAGCAGTAGCATTATGTCGCTCTGAATACCTTGTTTTCACTCAGATACTTCCATCACCACTTCAAATGGCTGATGCAGGAAGAGTAGTTGAATATACAAACGTTGTCGACAAATGGAACACGTAATACAAAAAAATGATAGCATGATATAATTCACATACATGATGATTGGCTAAATAGCATGGCATTGCATAATACACATATATAATGCCTTTGCAACAAGATAGCATTGTATAATTCACATGTATAATGTCTTGCAACAAGATGGCAATGCATAATTCACATATATGGTAATTAGACACTGAACAGGTGGCATTCACACAAAGCATGTCTAAACTAATCAAATGGCATAGCAATGCGAGACACCATACGCACGATATGAGCAACATAACCCCGCCAAGTTAGAGCATACACCTCGGGGGATAGGACTGGTCATCTCTCTGAATCTTCCTCGAGGAGCTATCCGTAACAAAGCGAGATATGCGCTTCGTCGAGATAGCATAGTTTGCTCGAAGACCTTGTTTTCACTCCGAATTTGCCATCACCGTGCCAAATGGCTGATGCACACAAAGAGCGATTGAATGTACTAACATTGTTGTGAATGTAATATGTAACGAAAAAAAGATGGCTGATATAATTTACATATAAGATGGTGGCTAAGCAGGGATGGCATTGCAAAATTCACATATATGATGCCTGGCTAAACAAGGTGGTGTTGCATAATTCACATAAACGATGAATAAACTAAACACATGGCATTCGCACAAAGGATGTCTAAACTAAGCAGATGACATATTTGATGTATAAAGTAAGCAATGCAAGACACCATATGCATGATATAACCGACATCAGCATGCCAAGTTAGAGCGAAGACCTCAGGGGGTAAATAGGAGTTATCTTCTCCTTCTGAATCCCCCTTAGAACAGATATCTTCCTCTCGATTACAATCCGAAATGCATGGAGGGGGGCTGCCTTTGCGCCTACCATGGAGCGACGTCTGCATGAAATTATATTGCCACACAAGGCTCGTCTCTTTTGCTCTACATGTTCAGTTCCATTGTTTACAATAACTGTCATGCATAGGAATAGAACATAGTGAGATTATGTAAGGAGTGCATGCAGAAATCCAGAGTGATGGTAGCGACCTGTGGATAGACCCAAAACCAATAATAGCAGGCAGATAATGGCTTTAGTTAATAAATACAGATAATGGCTTCTTTACTATTTGTTTCCCACCCAACATGAAACTCGTAGTAGACACCGGAGATTAACCAGATAGTAGATAGATACTATTGATAGCCGCCCGATATGTACCCCACAACCATTTAAAACTCAAGTTTGACCATTAGTTTGGAGTGACTCGAGTCTAATCGGTGAACGGGGACGATAAAGTAGCATGTAATATTAGCGATGCATAACGAAGCGGAACACGAAAGAGTGCGACCTCTCTTGCGGACCCGTGTAGTCCTCGAGGTCATCTGCTTTCGGTTGATGATGGTAATGCAGTTTTCATGGCTGCAACAAGGGAAGAAGATCTCGAGGCGGCGAAAAGCGATCTGAGGCGGATCCCTGCTCTGCTGGACCCTTCTATCGTTGGAGCAGGTGAGCTGGGGTGGACGACGGCAAGCAGCAGACCGGACAAACCACGCAAGGTTTTCTTTGACAACTATCTGTAAGCGAAGTAATTCTGTAAGGGCTCGTTTGAATTGGAGGATCCCAACAATGCAGGGACAGGAAATAGACAAGAATAGGATAGGAATGCACGTGCAAAACAGAGAATTTAAAAACACAGATTTACGCTAACTGGGTGTTTGATTCACAACAATTGGAAGATCACAGGATGCAAAGAAGAATGGTGAGATTAAGTCAAACCACAAGAAAATGTACGGTTATAATGCTATTATGCTACTATCTCTTAGTCTTGTGCTTCATGAATAAGAATTTGAAAAGGAGGACAAGTGAAAATTAAAATTCCTCGTTTTTTCTTTCAAGGAGACACTAAAGGAACAAATCCGTGTGCTCGATGGACAATATATATAACATGTAGAGTAAAAAGAGATGCAACAAGTGTACAACCTCTTTGGTGAAGCCATGTCGATCTCGGCGTGATTGGGTTGGCGGTGAGGATGCTCGCTGACTTTCTTTGTCGGAGGAGGAAGAAGATCTTAGGCGTCCGGAGATGGAGCTCGAGTCTTGCTCATTGTGATGGAGGGTTTAAATCGTTGGAGCAGCTCCGTGAGTTGTACGACGCCGAGGTGAAGCAGACAAGAGAGACAACGAACAACGTTAACTCGAGTGGAATTCTAAGAGCATCTCCAATACATGACGTAAAATACATAACCACAAAGTGCTAGATGTAAAATACATCAGCCCAAGCATCTCTGAACTTAAGCGTCAAACTGAACTTAAGCTGTCCAAACTGAATTTTCTTTGTCGAAACTGAACGCACTAGCAAGGTGAGGCTACACGTCGGTCGACTGACTTTTTCATCTCTGGTCAGTCGATTTTGCAGCTGTTGGATACGAAATCAAGGGCTTGCGGTTCATTTTCAACCTCCACTCCCCTGAGCCGCCAACCACCACCGGCCAAACAGCAGCCCCCCACCGCCCGCGGCCGGCGGTGCGCCACCCCGCCCGCCCCAAAAACACTCCCCACCGCTGGTCCGCCGCCGCCCCGGCCATCCCTCTAGGCCCCCCGTGCCGAGCTTTTTCTTCGGCGATCCCCACGCCACCTCCCCGCCAATGCCCGGCCACCGCCGGCGACCACCGCCCCCATCCTGAACCCTAAGATAGATAGTGGGGTACCTCTCCGGCGAGCCCCCCTCCCCGCTGCGGCTGGTTCTTCCTTCACCCCGGCGAGCCCACCCCTTGGAAATCGACTGACCCAAAAGTCGATTTAGTTGACTAAAGTGTATCCAAATCGGAGCAGCATTGCAAGCAAGAGCAAGAGTGAGAGCAGCAGCGCGAGCAAGAGCAATAGCAAGAGCAGACCAGGTAGGGGACCGAGAGCCAGAGCAGAGCAGCAACACGAGTGAGAGCTAAAGTAGCAGCAGCTCCTACTGATGTGGACGTCGCCGCTGAGGGAGCGACGCCGTGGAGGAAGTGGCCGGCGGCGCCGCCGTGGATGGAGTCGTGCCGTGTCGGCTCGAGACCGAGCGCCGGAAGCACCGTGAGATCAAATCAAGAAGAAAATGTGGTGATTAGTGTACAACCTGTTTGGTGGCGCCGATTAGGCCGTAGCTTCATCCGAGGAAACGGTGATGATGATGCTCTTCCGGTGGTGCAGGTGAAGACGGTGGTGTGGGAATGGAGGTGGCGCGAAAGACGAGGGGAACGTCGGGGCAGCTCCTTGGAGGTGGAGGATGGGGTGGCTGAACCGGCGGGATGATGAGATCGACGATGGATCCTCATCTGGTACGGTGGATGAGGGACGTCGAGGTGTTGCTATGGACGACGTCGTCGGGGAAGAAGCTCCGACTGGGTGGCGGACGGAGCAGGGTGTGGGGTTTCGTCGCGGGTATTCGCGGCCTTGGTGTATGAATGGGTGGGCGGATGGGATGGCAGTGGGGAACCATGGCTTAGAGACGCGCTTGTCCGAAATGTGTGGTAAGTTACGAAAGTACCCCCCACCGATTTGAGGCGGTTCTTTGGTTCAGGGTACCACGGGCATTTCGTGTGTCGGGATTTCACAGAGGTGGGAGTTTTCGCGCGCGTTGTAATTTCAGAATAGCAAGGCGCGGGTTGAGATGGAGGGAGTTGTCGGAGCACAACGAGACAAAGATATATCTTAAATATTTCGGGCTAACAAGGCGTGGGTTGAAATTTCCGGACAAGCCTAACGTGTACTGTACCAAATCAATGTGCACTACAAATGTCATTCCAAACTTTGAATTCATGTTATGTTCAATTAAAATATTTCGCTACGTGTATAATGCATGCAACCTACTACTCAAATGAACGTTTTGGTGCATTCCAAACGTATATACTACCGCTTCAATATGAACTAAATTTGAATAAGATCTACCGTAATGATTGTTGTGAAGTCAAAGCATTTGAATTCATTTCTCTATTTTAATAAGATCTACAATCATCATTATTGTCAAGTTAAACCATCGTTTGTGTATTATCTTCACAGCACACCACATGATCAGTATCGAGTTACATATGAACTATGTGTACTATGTGAACTCAAACTAGATTTTTTTAATCCACTTTATTTTGATTTCGAATCACATTACATTTCTAGCTCTAGCTAGATCTTCATAATCTAAACCATGTCTCATATGTATAATGTGTTTATCACATTATGTATGGTGCCCCGCCCCCAACGCCTACAAGTATTTAGATGTGAGTTGCAAACACCACACATTACCACAAATTCAAACAAAATGTGAGAATGTTCGATATATAGTATTGTTTAGATTGCTCGATATTTAGTTGTAAGCTGCAAACGCCGCACATTATCACAAATTCAAATAAAATGTGAGATTTTTTGATGTATAGTATGGTTTAGATTGTTCGGCATTTAGCTGTGAGTTGCAAACGCCATGCATTATCACATTATGGTATAACATGTGCACATCACGTGTATCACCGCTATATTCATGCATGCAATGTTTAAAACACTATGATCTCCTATTCAAATATATGAATCCGCTTTCATATCAAATTATGATCTTTGTTAGTCTCTTACACCCACACAGTCCTCTAACCTTTGTAGCTACCACTAACTTTCTCTCGTGCATGCACACGCCCTCCTCGCCCTCCCGCTCCCTCGACATTCTATCCACCGGGCACATTCATTTTTTCCTTTAGGTCATTCTCCCAGAGTCTCCACAACTCCTTTCCGACACACACCGATCGATAAACCTCTCCAGCGATGCCTGCCTACAGCATACACACACGGCTTCAATCTCCTCCTTTATGTGTCCTTGCCTCGTGTCTCTCATATGGTCAGACACACATGTAAACTCTCACCCCTCTTTTAATCGATCTCACAACCGCACACTCCTCCCCCTATCTAGCTAGTAGTTGGGCCTCTCGCACCACCTCCTAGCTCCATTCTCTCTGTCTATCCGTCTCGCTGGGCCTTGTTTGCCTCTAACAAATGGACGTACACCGACCAATCTCTCGCTATACATATAGCCAGCTAGGTCCTTATAACTCGTTTTTACCCACACATCGATCGATCTACCTCATTAGTTGTGTCTCTCCCCTCCTCCGACAAACAACAATTGATCTACCGATCTAGTTAGGTTTTCTTACCAAACACATGGTTCCCCTTCATCATCCATGGATGCGTCCCGACAGATCTATCACGCACAGGCACACACAGAAACACATCCCCATCTTATTGATAACATTGCAGTTCCACCCTCAGTTTGTCTAGTAGGCCTCTCCCAACATCTCCGAGAAGCAACTCCATCACCCATCCAGCACTCTACCCCTCTCCCTCCCTCTCCCTTCCTCTCTCTCTCTCCTCTCTCTCTGTCCCATCATATCGCCCGTGCTTCAGTTATGTACGGATGTCGACCGATCTCCCTCATGACATAGCTGGGTCTCTCCTTCTCAACACATATACGAGTCATTCTACCTCTATAGTTAGGCCTCTGCCTACTCCTCCCCCCACCTCCCCCCCCCACACACACCGATACATCAAGCGCTCTAGTCATGTCTCCCTGCCACACACAAACTTGACATGTGCCCTCTAACGTTCCGGTAGGCCAGTCGCCCTATATCTTTGACTTGCACACACACACGCAATTTTGATGGCTCTCTTCATCGATCTCGCACCCACCCGTACTTGATCCTCTCTTCGGCTCTATCGATAGCTATGACCCCTCCCTCTCTTCTCGTGGATTGCCCGACCCTCTATGTATGATATGGATAGGCCTCCATTTCACACACATTGCATGCAAAATTTTGTTTGAGATGTCATCGACACATATTCCCACAAATAATTCACGAAATCAACCCCACCCCACCCCCACCCCCACCACAAAACAAAAAACACTCACGAACGCAGTTTGTATCTCTCACAAACACCCATGTAGGTGGGGGACGTGCATGAAGAGAAGAGGTGCATGCACGACGCACGTACTCCCGTCTCTTTCCCAACCACACCCACGTGGGTACACGGTGGAGCTCATTTCTGTACGAAAAAGGCAGCCCACGTGGTAATTTGGCACGTGTACTGGTTGTCCACTTGGTGGAGGGAGGATCATCTACCATGGGTGAACAAACAAATTGCGACTTGACGTGTTATGTTAAATTAAAAAAAGAGGCAAACCATGTGGAGCCTACCTTAGAGGCAAGGCTCTATACACTGGAGTACTTTTGATGTGTCCCGTCAACTCGCAGAACGAGGAGAAGCTTGGTTAGTACGCCGTCTCCCCCGCCCATGGGCGCGGTGGCTCGCAGGATGAGGTGAAGCTTGCTCCTCCCCCGCCCATGCGCGTGGTGGCTCGCAGGAAGAGGAGAAAAATTTACTACTCCCTCCGTTTACTCCTCGTCCCTACTACCTTGGTTATAGAGATTATATCATATTGTTTGGAATATATATGTCCTTAGTAGATTTCAATATGAACTACTAGTACATACTCCAAACACTGATGTATATAGAAGTATTTTAGAGTGTACATTCACTCATTTTGCTCCGTATGCAGTAGCACTCTCCCTCGCCCCTCGACCCTCGCCCACGTGGTGGACGTGCATCAATTGATTCGGTCTCATATAGCCAGAACGATATATATATATATTGCACTACCATTATTGCTCGACTTCCCGAAGAGGTGAAGAGCCAATCGCAAGGTTAATATTTTGGAGATGCCAAGTGCAAGGTTATAGGAGAACGAGCAATAGGTGCCGCGTCATTTATAAATAATTTTTTTTCTTCAGTGGCACGTACGCAATATGATAGGTTCATATGAAGAGAAAAGGAAACCGCTCCACTATATACATAGTCAGGACGGGCCAGCCTACACGGTTGCTTGCTGGGGTTGCTCTCTTCACACTCTCTTGCACAAAATGACTGTGGCCACATCTCTAACATCCCAGTGGATCACGTCCGCTTGGGGAAGGGGTGGATGCTTAGTGTAGATGCGTGTCCATCACCGACGGTGAAAACCCACTGTCGACATGTCCCGATCAAGGGTCCCCGCCATTCTCTTTCACAAAGCCGGTGAGGTTGCCTTCGTCCCTTGCTCACTACCGTGACATGGGCAGTTGCCGCCTCCCGCTGCCCTCCTCAAGGTCGAGCTACGTCCCTCAGGTACAACTCCCTTTACAGCCGGCTTGCACCACTGCTCCAGCTGCCCACATCACTCCCTGTGGATATTTCTCTACTTCTTTGCCCCGCACATACCTGATACCTCTACTGGCTTCTACGTACTGTATTTGTGATGAGTTTATGTCTCATCAACTAGTCCTAGTAATCTTATTCTAATCATGCTTCTTCAATTTCTTTGCCACAAGGATGCTCATCTCGATTTTGGTGAAACTGCACAAAATGATCCGATGGTCAAAAGGTTGCAAACTTCATTTATTAGGAAGCTCGAACGTTGCCAGCAAATTGAAGCCTGGTCAGGGTTAATGGTTCAAGGGCTAGGGACTGCATGGATCATTTTTTTCTTTAGCTGCCTCTATTCCAAAATAAGTGTCAACTTTAGTAGTAGTACAACTTTGTACTAAAGTTTGCACAAAGTTGAGACACTTATTTTGGAGCGGAGGGAGTACATATTGCTATGATCATCAATCATTGAGATGCAATAGCATGCATGTTAGTCTCGTTTGTATTTGATGAAATGTTGCAACGGGCAACCTTGGACGCAAGATACATGTAACAGGAGCTGGAAGCTTCATAGCATTGTACAAATTTATCTCGCTGATAAATTACAGTATGTACTAGTACTATACTAGTACTTCCTCCGTTCCTAAATATAAGTCTTTGTAGAGATTTCACCATTAACCACATGCGGATGTATATAGATGCATTTTAAGTGTAGATTCATTCATTTTGTTCCATATGTAGTTCACCTAGTGGAATCTCTACAAAGACTTATCTACTAGGGACAATTGCATTTTTACCCCTAGTTGGTTCCTACCCACGGGTTTTGCCCTTACTCTTTGAGCTTGCTCAGTTTTGCCCTTACTTTTTCCATCAAGGTCCCTCGAATGCCCTTTGACCGTTTGACCAAAACTTTGAAAATTCATAACTAATTCATACGAACTCAGAAAAATGCAAATAAGATATCAAAATGTTCAGATAAACATTACCTTTATGAGCATATCATTTGCATTCAGGACAAAAGCATCGTTTAAACTACCCGGGGTAATTAATTTTATTAACATTATTAAAAATAAACAGGTATAAACAATATTTTTTTCGTGAATAAAAATTATATGCAAATGTAGGTGATGTTCTTTGAACATCCTGATACCTTATTTGCATTTTTCTGAGTTCATATCAACTTGTTATGAAGTTTCGAAATAATGGTCAAAGTCGTTAGAACATTCATAACAAGTTGATTCAAACTCAGAAAAATGCAAATAAGTTATCAGGATGTTCAGCAAACATCACCTACATTTGCATGTAATTTTTATTCATGAAAAAAATACTGCTTATACCTATTTATTTTAATAATGTTAATAACGTTAATTACCTCGGGTAGTTTAAATGATGCTTTTGTCCTGAATGCAAATGATATGCCCATAAAGGTAATGTTTATCTAAACATTTTGATATCTTATTTGCATTTTTCTGAGTTCATATGAATTAGTTATGAATTTTCAAAGTTTTGGTCAAACGGTCAAAGGGCATTCGAGGGACCTCGATGGAAAAAATAAGGGCAAAACTAAGCAAGCTCGAAAAGTAAGGGCAAAACCCGTAGGTAGGAACCAACTAGGGGTAAAAATGCAATTGTACCTATCTACTAATAATAGCTAGCCTCCACTACTAGGAATTCTCTATCCTCTCCTTGAGCCACATCATCAAAATTGACGTAGCCGTTAGATGAAGTAAATCAATCATAATAGCCATCTGATCTAGACGTTGAGAGGCTCAGCACTAAGCCACATGCAAGCATGCAGAAATACCGTGGCACATGCATGTGAGTGGGTTTTAAATCACATCAACATGTTCGCATGCAAGCATGCACCGTAGCATGCATGTAAGTGAGCTTTAAGTCCCATTAACATGTCAAAAAGAAAATATAATCCCATTATGCAGTAGGAGTTGGCTGATCTTTTTTCCTTATGTGGGATGATCTAAATGATGATGGGAGTTTATTTAGTTTGGCTACCACATTTGTCATGCGGTTATAGATTTTTTAGTTCTATGAAATCGATAATTTTGCTAGAGAGATATACCGCTGTTCATGGCAATGGCGGGACTCATCTAGTAATATTTAGGAACAGAGGGAGTACTATGTAAAGAGTTAGGTGTCGCACGGTGATAGTGTGAGGTGGGCCATGTAATCACTGAGCCTGCGTGTTTTCACTGCTCTTGCACTCCTCCGCTGTAAGAATGGAGAAAATTGTAATCCACTACCTCCTTTCGCCGAAAGGGTGGGACATCCAGCAGTCCTACCACCTCGGTAATAAAGACCAATGAGCCGTCAAATCACATAGACCCAACAGTAAGTTGGACGGACGAAGCAACCATCACTCTTGCGCCAGTGAGAGGTCACGTCCGCTCTGCCCGGGCATGAATGCGGCACCGATTCTTTGGAGCGGCACTGACCGTTTCGGGCGGGAAGCGCGCACGGGTGGTGGAGGGGCTTTGGGTGGGCCAGGCTGGTCAGGAGCGGGCGTGGCAGCTATCCGCATGTCCCTACCGGACACGCCCGGAAACAAGAGGATGCATCGACTCTTGCGGCTAAAATCGTACACTACACACCATATCTCTGTAGGAGTAGGTCGATCTGTCGCACTCTCTAACACACACATGCTGTTAAACACACACACGCACACGCATGCACCTTGGTCCCATTGCACCTTCTAACGTGACTTATTACACCTAGACGGAGGGAGTAGTAAGTATACGAGATATAGTGGCACACTGATTTAAGTTGAATACAAGTGCCCAAAATTTGTGTGCATGTTATAATAAGGATTCACTTAAAATAGTACGTGAGCTAACAGAGGGATCAATTGGACGGTGTTCGAGCGATGGCGAGATGTGTGAGGTAGTAAGATACACCGGGCGCTTTTAATTTTTCTTATTAATTTGTTTGTTTCACCCCGATTGGTTGGACCCAACGTACTACATGGAGAGAGGTAAGGTGACTAAGGCTGCATTATTTCTGCACCACTGTGGATAGTCTTACCACCAAAGCCACATGACACGATTATGATTGAAATCCTAATGACTCCCACACACACACAAAAAATGGCATGCCTGTCACACGAATGCAGGAATGTATAAAAGGTTATTTTCCTCTCGTTGAACATAACGGGAGGGTTGTGTAGCTGGTTAGCCCGTTCGCTCATCAAACTTGAGGTCTCGGGTTCGATAACTACACTTGAGAATAAATTTTGCCAGGAGGATTCTTTGACTGGTCAACATGTTTTCTAGGGTTTGCACGCTTCACACTCTCTCTGCAGTATATATATACACGGTGGAGCCTCAGCGCTTGTAGTTGCTCTCTTCACACTCTCTCGCCCTCTCCTGCTGGATCCTCAGCGCTTGTAGTTGCTCTCTTCACACTCTCTCGCCCTCTCCAGATCTAAACAAGACTTCATTGACCTCTCTCTCCCCTCACTGCTGCTCAAAGAGCCGGCAGGATCCGTCCACCGGGAAGGGAAGGAGGCTTAACGCTGTCGCCGTTGGCGAGGGAGGGAATCCACTACCGGCGCTGCTGTTCACTTTCCACCTAGCGGCGGCGCGGGAGGGCCTCCGACCCCTTGTTCTTCATCGACGTCTCGTCGCCCACCGAACCACGCCCCAAGAACCTTAAGGTATATTTTACTTACTCCACATGCATTGCTCTAGCTGCATGTATACCATGAATCTACGACATGGTTCAAAGAGGAAAGGAGTGGGGGAAAGTAGTGGGAAAAGTTGTATATAGCATGAATCTAGGACGTGGTTCAAAGAGGAAATGAAGGGGGAAAGTTGTATAGCATGAATCTAGGACGTGGTTCAAAGAGGAAAGGAATGGGGGGAAGTAGTGGGGAAAGTTGTATCGCATAAATCTAGGATGTGGTTCAAAGAGGAAAGGAAGGGGCGAAAGTACTAGTTCAAAAAGGAAAGGAAGGGACAAGGCTGTAGATTTTGAGCAGGACTAGATTTGCTGCACTCCCATAGGGAAAGGTGTCTAAAGATAACAAAACTGGGACCAACACAAATATGCTCCTTGGTTGTTTGTTCTTTGTTGCAACAGATGCATGACCACAAGTACATCGGTAGATGCACATGGTGCTGGAAAGGCCCACCTTGTCCGTGCAACTCATTAGCTGTTGTTAATCTATGGCCCTATTTGGTTAAAAACTCCCTAGTCCTTACCTGCTTGGTTCCAGGGACTAAACATGGACTAGAGGTTATTAAATGACATGATAAAAGACCATGTTACCCTAGTAATGAACTAATAGAAACAAGGTGTGATGCGTGGCAGCGGCAACTGTTGGAAAAAGTCCCAAAAAGACTCCCTCGGGGTCTTCTTTCTTTAGTCCCAAATGCCCACTTTTAGTCCCAAAAAGTCCCTCCTGTTTGGTTTAGATGTGGTGACATGGAGTTTTTTAGTCCCTACACCAAAATGTCCTCGTAAACAAACACCCTCTAATAATGCATTTGGAAAATTGATGCAATGCCACGCTTAAAAGCAAATTACATGTTTAATGAATTTTATTGTTAATATAATCTCTATGTTAATATTAATCAATGCCACCGTTTGAGAAATGCTACTGTCTTGCTTTCTTTCCCATTTAGATAAGGTAGATGCTTCTTTTGGTTGGCTTCTGTGTCATCCACCGTTATTGACCACTAATTGTTTCCTTTGCACCTCTGTGTAAACAGGGTTATCTACTTCACCTCGTTGCCATTGTGACCTTTTGTTGCACTACACAAAACACTTTTATTTTAAGAGTGTTTTGTGTAGTTCAACCAAAATGTCACACTGACAATGTTGCTTGATTGCTTGATCTTAGTGGAACTGCACAATAGGAGATTTTACTTCCTATCCGTTAAGGCGAATTTGGTTGAGATCTTCTTCTTGTGAGTTGTTTGAATTCCGCATCATGAGAGGTCAGTACTAGCCTTCTTTCACATGATTCTGCGGTGTGCTTTCATATGTTGTGCTACTTGTACGATAATGTTGCTTGATTTTAGTGAACTGCACAAACGGAGACAAGACTTCCAATCTGTATGTGCATCGTAATATCCCATTGAAGTAAGATAAGGATATTTCACTGGCTGCTGGCTGTATTTTGCCACTTTCATCGAAAATTAAGTTTAGTACTATACTTGTGCTCCCTAATTGACATGCCAAATCTTACATTGAAGGTGAAGCTTGTGCATTATTGAACCAAGTGATGACGGGAAGAACAAGCGGAAGAAAAACAAAATCAACTTCCGGTGTTGTAATGAAGCCTTTGGGCTGTGATGACACAAGTAATGATATAGTTTTGCATCTTAATTTATTGCTATGGCTGGAGCGAGCAATTGTTTTGCCACCGATTTGATGCCATACGTAATTATCTCTACTTGTGCAAACAGGATCTTCTTTGAAGATACCATATATTTTAGTGGAACTGCACAAAAGGTGTTGGAAACATTAAACTAATCGAGGAGTATATAGTAAGCATGGCCACCCCATAGATAGCAACAGATGGTTCGAGAAGTGCTTCATCTGTATGCTCTACACAATCAGCCTCCTGACAAAGGTTGGTACTCGCCCACTGATTTCATCCATATGATTGAGCTTTGTCATCTCTATTGGTGTTGTGCTACTGTTTAGATATTGTCATGAAAAAGTTGTATTGTCCTTGGGAAGTGCTTCATCTGTGCTGTTTTAAATATTTCCTTTCCTTTTTTTCGAGCAAACATGGATGCTAGCATTTAGTAGTCCTCTTGTCTTTGCACAATAGGATCATCTTCCTCTGAAGAAGAATATGGAGTACGTGAAGTGACTAGTGCCGATTATGCCAGGATGAAGAAGCACTGTCTATCTTCTCATCAGAAGGAGCAGTTGAAGGATGGTTACATTACTCCCCACAAGACCAAACTAACTTCAGCTCGGAAGGGATGACAAATCTCCATTTTTTCTTTGTGATCTTGTGAGTACAATGTTGTTCTAGGATTCTTTCGGTGAGTTCCATTTTTCTAAAAGTGTGCTCTACATGGACCATGTATGTGCTGTTGAAACTGTCAATTCATAGTACAATTTGCTTTATACTAATCACTTTTTGTATTTGTGCAAACAGGGTGCTCGACTTGATTTCAACGAGAACGCACAAAATGTTCATGAATACATCGAATCATTCATTTCCACCACAAGAAAGGAGGTGCCCATAAGTTCAAGGCGTTGTAACATATAAGGCGAAATCATACAAGCTACACGCGAATTTGGTTGATTTTGGTGGAAGCGCACAAAAGAACAATTGGTTTATTTAGCACGAGTTGCCATGTCAATGTCGAATCGATGGCAAACCCTGCCCATTCCACAATCATAGGCATTTGATATTTTGGAATGGGACAACCTTGTCAAATTTTTCTCATTGATTTTAGCAATATATGCGTTTGATATTTTCGAATGGGACGCCCTTTGCTGTCAGCAGCGGCGATCAATTTTTTTCTTTATTCTTTAGTTGTGAAGTAAATATTGCCTCTGACATGTGAGTCGCTGAGATGCATCATCATCGATTGTTTTGAATGTTCTCTATGAATTGTCAGGCCTGTGTGTTTGATTGCAATGTATAGAAATGCTAAAAAGCTGCTCAAACTCTTTGTACTCATACATTCCTTTTACTTCGCACATTGTGAAAGTGCATACTTTTTTGTATAAGATTGGTCAAAGTAGAGATACTTTGACTGCAAACAAAACTTGTATGCAGACTAGAAAGGACCGGAGGGAGTACATGTGAAATTGCTGCAAACCTCGTGATCACCCTGGGAATAATGCTAGTACGTATTGTTTTGCATGTTCATCCAATGCCAGTGATACAGGAATTCGAACTAATCGAAATAAATTCATTCATACACGGCCGGATTTCATATAAACATGCCGGATTTCATTACATTTCATACATTCTTCAACTAAAAAGGGGTGTTTGTGACCGCACGCATCTCCCAGATTCAGAGGCCGGGGGTCATCCTCCTTTTCGAAAAAACTAAAAAGGGGTGCACTGGAGGTATAATTAATTAACCGAAGCTACCCACCTGTGTCCCGCTAAGCGAGCGAAGCTTGATGACTTAAGCTGCAGTGCGATTGCATAATCGACATGTGGCTGTTGATCCAACGTGTTAGTCACCAAGCGCACAAGAGTTAAGTAGAAGCTAGAAGCAGACATTCTTCTCCAGCGCAGCTCTCCGACTCCACGTCGCCGCCAAGAAGCTAACCGGCCGTCAATGGTCAACCCGCCTAGCTTGGCTTCAACCGGAGGGTAGCAGTGGTGGCCTTACTTGGACCCGAGCGGCGGTGACCTACCATGTTCTACTCTTCCTCGTTTTCTATGTGGCGCAGCCTCATTGGCAGCGGGGCGGGGCCTCGGCGGAGCCGGCGATGCCTCTGTCTTGTTGCCAGCGGGCGGCGCCTCATCGGAGCGGTGGAAATCCTCCCCCACGTTGCCGGCACGGTGGGGCCTCAGCTGAGCCGGTGATGTTCTCTGCCTCGTTGTTGGCGGGGCGGGGCCTCGGTGGAGCCGGCGGTGTCCTCTGCCTCGTTGTTGGCACCGCGGGGCCTCGGCGGAGCCGGCGGTGTCCTCTGCCTCGTTGTTGGCACCGCGGGGCGTCGGCGGAGCAGGGCGTCGTCGATGCTAGCAGAGCGGGGACTCGTCGAAGCCGACATTGTCCTCTGCCTCATCCTCGGTCTCGCCAAACAGCGCCTCGCCCGCTTCATCGCCCTCTTTGCTAGCCTCTTTGTAGGCGGCCGCAGCCTCCGCCACCCACATGCGGTACCGCCAGCGCTCGAGGTGGCCCTTGCGGGCGGAGCGGTACGAGTCGAGCAGCGCCTCTGCTCGCCCGCGCCGGCGATCGCTCCTCCGCTGCAGTGCTCTGGAGGAGATAGTGGTTGTAGGCGGCGTCGGCCTGCGCCTCCCAGAACTGCTCCTCATGCATCTGCCTCACCCTGTCCATATATTGGGCACGGGCCTCGCCGATGGTCATGGTGCAATGCACCAGCGAGGATGGCGTGGAGGAGGGGTTTGGCGCCGGATCATCGACTTCCATGTTCTCCATTGGGACGTCGTCGTCCTCCGGCTGCCTGCCGGCCAGCTGGTCGGCAGCAATGGCTGCTATCTCCTTGTGGTCCGTCGTTCGCCCGTCCCGAAGAGCACTGGAGCGCGAGGAAGCCATGGTGGGCAGTAGTGGTGTGGACAGGAGAAAGACAACGGATGCGGATGACTGCGGCTATGGCTGGCGCAACAGTTTATATAGAAATGGTGGGCGGCGGAGGGACGGACGTGTGACACCGGAGTAGCCGCCTCGGCAACCGCATATCATTAATGTGTGCGGCAGATGGACGGATGGACGAAACTTGTGTCGTTTGAAGGCAGAGCAATCGCCTGCACCGGGAAGCGGGGCGGCCGATGCTGACTATTTCGGGCGGAAAGCGCGCGCGGGCGAGGAGATCACTTTACTTGGATAGCATCACAATGGGGACCCACCAGGTCCATAGCCTCACGTACGCAAGTGCCTCCTTATTATATATATATATATATATATATATATATAACTATAATTTATTTTGCTTCCTCCTGGTTTCCTGACATCACGGTCCCACATCATTGTCTACCTATGTACTCCCTTCTTTCCGGTTTATAGGGCTTATCTCAAAATTTTAGTTTTTCCATTTTATAAGGCTCAATTTGGTTGTTTTCCATCACATGTTCAGATTCCAAGGTGCATTAAATCATTACATGCAAGTATCAAGAGAAAATTGACCAATGCATGTACTTTATGCGTGTATGCATTGCAATTAATGCATTGATAAACATAATTTTTTGAGGATAACAAGAGCATTAATTAGGTGCTTTTGCAAAACTAGAAAAAGTATTCCACCACTCACCATCTACCTTGATTGGTGAGATTTTTGAATTGAGCATTATAAACCGGAAAGGAGGGAGTAGGCAATAAACGAGAGAATTGCACAAGAAGTGGCCGATATTTGGGACCAAGCAGCTCGGCGAGATTTGTGTTTTTGAGGTGTGAGCACCGAGAGTTTTTCGATGTTTACCCCGGATATTAATTTTTCCTCACGAACAACAACGAAAACATCGCTGCAGGTATTAATCTGGATGGATGTGTGGCTGTCTAGCCCAGGCCAAATATCCAGCCAGGATATTAATTTTTTCAAGTTGAAAATGGCTAGCCCAGCTATACTTTTTTAGGAATACGCAGCAAGGTCAAGTTGTTATTCTCCTCATTGGCTGCAAATCTTTCCTAGGAGGGATGCATTAGGCTTAACAAGAAAATGGGCTTTAAGAAATAATAAATGGGATGTAATTACAAAAAGCGGGTAGTAACTATAAAAATGCACTAAGCAGTGATTACTTTATAAAATATTATTTTTGGAATATTGAAAATTTTAATTTCATTAATTGTTTGCGGCGGAATGTTTCGTTGGATTTTTACATAATATAAATTTATATTGAAATTGTATTTAATCGACTAAAATTTTGGGATAAAATATTGGATCCCATCAAAATGTGGGAAATTTTATTGAATTCTGTTTTGAGCGGTTGGTTGAAATGGGCTGTACTATTAACAAAGCTGTAAATGGGCTGTAGTAAATTCCATTAGAATTCAAAAATGGGCTACACATTCTTACAAATCTCAATTGGGCTATAAGTTCTCGCCACACACTTACGGCCTTACTAAGTTGTGCGTCCCTAAAAAAACAGAGTTGACGGGTATGCAAGGCTTTGTCAACTTATAGTCAACACACGGTTCTAGCGGAAGTGGCGTTGGATGTCCATCCAACGGATGCCATCTTCTTCTTCAATCTTGGATATTCTAGCTTCACCCGCCCAAAAATGATTCATCCCCACGACATCCGGGCGCACCATTTGGAAGTCGACTGTGGGCCTACTAAGTTGGCGTACCAAGGGCTTTGTCAACTTAGTCAATATAAATGATTCTAGCTGCAGTGACCGTACGATGTCCATCCAACGACCGTCGTGCTTCTTCAACCACTGGTCTTCTTGCTCCAGCCGCCCAAAGCAGCGCCAGTCGTGCCGCCTGCTCTTGCCTTCCGTGGCCGGCTATGCTGCCGCAGAGGTCTCACCGCGCCCTACTACTCCCACCGCTGGCCAGGCCATCCCTCCACTCACCCACACCCCCTGTTATTCTACGGTGACGGCAGCGCAGCCGAACCAGTGAACCCTCGTACTCCTCTCCGCGTGTGCATCCACTGCCGCGTCTTCCCCGGCTCCGCGTCGCCCCTTCCTAGGCCTCGCCGTCGTCCACCGCCGTGGTGCTCTCGGCACGGCGTGGTCAGCGTGGTCAAGGAGCGACTTCCATCGGACGTGGATATGACGTGGAGAGGCGGCAATTTGGGTCAACGACACCGCAAGGAAGTGCCTCCTTATTACAGCGCAAAATAATTATTCTCCACACATTGCGGGGACCCACCGGACGGGCCACCGATTCGTGAAAAAATGATTCGCCCGATTGCTGGGACCCATGAGCTACATCTTGCACGCAAGGAAGTGCGTCCAGGAAAAAACGATTCGCCCCACGACCGCTGGGACCCACTAGCTACATCTTCGCACGCAAGGAAGTGCGTCCAGAAAAAAAATGATTCGCCCCATTGCTGGGAGCCACCAGCTACACCTTCGCAGCAAGGAAGTGCGTCCCGCAAAAAACGATTCACCTCTCATTGCTGGACCCAAGAGCTACACCTTCGCACGCAAGGAAGTGCGCCCGCAAAAGAAACCGATTCGCCCCGATCGCTGGGACCAGCTGCTACACCTTCACACGCAAGGAAGTGCGTCGGGCAAAATAAAACGATTCGCCCCTTGATTGCTGGGACCCACCAGCTACATCTTCGAGCAAGGAAGTGCGCGATCGGGACCCACGGTCGAAGCGCACGTGGCGTTGTCATCACGGTCGTGAGCGTATGCGTACTCATCGGTCGACGAGAGGCGCACATTATGTCGTAGTAGAGGCGCGCGTGTCGTAGTAGAAACGCACGTAGCATGTACACGTACGTACAGCGGCCAGGGTGCAAGAAAGAAAATATGGTCACGTATGTGTACATACGGGCGGGGTCTCGGACGCCTAGTCGCGCATACGTATGGCAAGGGCTCGTGTTCATGGGGAGGCAACAGAATGCGTCGTGTTCATGGGGAGGCAACGGAATGCGTCGTGTTCATGAGGAGGCAACGGAATGCGTCGTGTTCATGGGGAGGCAACGGAATGCGTCGTGTTCATCGGGAGGCAACGGAACGCGTGGGAGCCAACCGGCTGGGTCGGAACAGAATGCGTGGTCGTGTTCATCGGGAGGGTTTGGACGGAACAGGCGATGGAAACGAGGCCTAGCGTACCTCACAACGGAGGAAACGGACCTCCTACGTTCAGAACGGGGTCCTGTTGATCGGGAGGGGTGTGGCGTACCGCACAACGGAGGAAACGGACCTCCTACGGTTGAAACGGGGGTCCTGTTGATCGGGAGGGGTGAGACAACAGAATGCGTCGTGTTCATGGGGAGGCAACGAAATGCGTCGTGTTCATGGGGAGGCAACGGAATGCATCGTGTTCATTGGGAGGCAACGGAATGCATCGTGTTCATGGGGAGGCAACGGAATGCGTCGTGTTCATCGGGAGGCAACAGAACGCGTGGGATCCAACCGGCTGGGTCAGAACGGAATGCGTGGTCATGTTCATCGGGAGGGCTTGGACGGAACAGGTGAGAAGCGAGGCTGGCGTCCGCGACAATGGAGGAAGCGGACCTCCTACGTTGAGCGGGTCTGTTGATCGGGAGGGTGTGGCGTCTGCGACAACGGAGGAAACGGACCTCCTACGGTCGAAACGGGGTCTGTTGATCGGGAGGGTGTGGCGTCATCAAAACGGAGGAAGCGGACCTCCTATGGTGAAGCGGGGTCTGTTGATCGGGGTGGGGGGTGGGGTGGGGTGTAGCGTCATAAAATGGGCCAACAGACTTGTGTTGGGCGCCACTGGTCGAAACCGGGGAGGGTGTGGCGTCGCAAAGCAGGACTCCATGGGATCTGTTCATCTCCACCGTCGACCTCCTCCAGCCTCCACGGGCTACCGTCGACCTCCTCCAAACCTCCACGGGCTCCTGTTCATCCAGCCTCCACCGCGTGCTACTCCACCGGCTACTGTTCAACCACCCCTCCATGGGCACCCCTCCACCGTCTACTATTCATCCATCCCTCCACACCACGGGGTCCTATTCAACCACCCCTCCACGGCCACCCCTCCACCGTCTACTGTTCATCCAACCCCCCCGGCAACACTCACTGTTCATCCAATCGATAGGCTTGATTAGCGGCGAGAGCGAAGAATCGCTCCATCGGGTTCGATTAACGACCATCGATCGATCGCTCGGGTTCGAGAACGCCAGAGTAACTGCGGTGCAATCACATGTTCAGTTAGAGCCCAATGCCTCGCTCGGGTTCAGTTAGAGCCAACGCCTCACACACACGCGTATACCTGTATGAGAGAAACGTGCATCGCTCTCTCACCGTAACCGGCAACTCCCTGAAATTTTCCTCCCCCTCGCTTCTACGATGGTTTTTTCCGTCATGGACGGCCCAAAGAATGTCATGCAGCTGCGTCTCTGGCCCGCCCAGGGCAAAAAGCCTATTTTCTGTCATGATTTTTTGTCGTATAAGTAGGAGCCCACCACATCTATGATGATACCGGGTTTTGTCACAATTATCGTCATAGAAGTGTCATATGTATGACAGAAAAAAATTCCGTTCGGCCCAAAATGTCACGGATGTGTCTTTTTTTTGTAGTGAAGAACACGCCTCTACAAAGCTATCTTTCTTAGCACGCAATCAGCGGTTCTTTCCTTGCACTCATCAATGGAATTCTCATTGCTTTGAGAGACTCATTGATATCATGCTTAGGAGGAGAAGATCTAAGTTTAAGAGAATCAACATCAAGTGAAAGTCTATCAACGTTCCTAGCCAAATCATCAACTTTGAGCAATTTTTCTTCAAGCAAAGCATTAAAATTCTGTTGAGAAATCATGAATTCTTTCACACTATTCTCAAAATCAGAGGGCATCTTATTAAAATTACCATAAGAATTATTGTAGGAATTTCCATAATTATTAGGGGAATTACTAGGGAACGGTCTAGTATTAAAGTTTCCTCTATAAGCATTGTTTCCAAAACTATTCCTACCAAAAAAATTCACATCCATAGATTCATTATTATTCTCAATCAAAGTAGACAAAAGCATATCATTGGGATCAAGAGGAGTATTTTTAGTAGCAAATAATTTCATAAGTTCATCCATCTTTCCACTCAAAACATTGATTTCTTCTATAACATGCACTTTTTTACTAGAAGATCTTTCGGTGTGCCATTGAGAATAATTAGACATAATATTATCAAGAAGTTTTGTAGCATCTCCTAACATGATTTCCATAAACGTGCCTCCCGCGGCCGAATCTAAAAGATTTCTAGAAGCAAAGTTCAAACCGGCATAAAATTTTTGTATGTTCATCCATAAATTCAAACCATGAGTAGGGCAATTGCGAATCATCAATTTCATTCTTTCCCAAGATTGGGCAACATGCTCATGATCAAATTGTTTAAAATTCATAATATCGTTCCTAAGAGCAATGATCTTAGCTGGAGGAAAATACTTAGAGATAAAAGCATCTTTGCACTTGTTCCAAGAATCAATACTATTTTTAGGCAAAGACGAAAACCAAACTTTAGCACGATCTCTAAGTGAAAACAGAAATAACTTCAATTTAACAATATCGCTATCCGTACTTTCTTCTTTTGCATATCACACAAATCAACAAAGTTGTTTAGATGAGTAGCGACATCTTCACTAGGAAGGCCGGCGAATTGATCTTTCATAACAAGATTCAGCAAAGCAGTAGTGATTTCACAAGACTCAACATCATTAAGAGGAGCAATCGGGGTACTAAGGAAATCATTATTATTGGTATTCGAGAAATCACACAATTTGGTATTATCTTGCGCCATGGCAACTAGTAATCAACACACAAGCAAATGTAAAAAGGAAAGCGAAAAAGAGAGGAGGAGATTGGGAAAGAGAGGCGAATAAAACGGCAATGGTGAAGTGGGGGACAGGAAAGCGAGAGGCAAATGGCAAATAATGTAAATGCGAGGAGATGAGTTTGTGATGGGTACTTGGTATGTCTTGACTTGGCGAAGACCTCCCGACAGCGGCGCCGAAATCCTTCTTGCTACGTCTTGAGCTTGCGTTGGTTTTCCTTGAAGAGGAAAGGGTGATGCAGCAATAGTAGCGTAAGTATTTCCCTCAGTTTTTGAGAACCAAGGTATCAATCAAGTAGGAGGCTCCTCAAAAGTCCCACGCACCTACACAAACAAACAAAGAACTCGCAACCAACACAATAAAGGGGTTGTCAATCCCTTCACGGTCACTTGCAAAAGTGAGATCTAATAGAGATAGTATGATAAGATAAATATATTTTTGGTATTTTATAATATAGATGCAAAAAGTAAAGATGCAAATAAAAGTAGATGCAAATATGATAAGAGATAGCCCCGGGGGCCATAGGTTTCACTAGAGGCTTCTCTCAAGATAGCATAAGTATTACGGTGGGTGAACAAATTACTGTCGAGCAATTGATAGAAAAGCAAATAATTATGAGATTATCTAGGCATGATCATGTATATAGGCATCACGTCCGCAACAAGTAGACCGACTCCTGCTTGCATCAAATACTATTACTCCACACATCGACCGACTCCTGCCTGCATCTATAGTATTAAGTTCACAAAGAACTGAGTAACGCGTTAAGCAAGATGAGATTATGTAGAGGGATAAACTCATGCAACATGATATAAAACCCATCTTTTTATCCTCGATGGCAACAATACAATACGTGCCTTGCAACCCTTTCTGTCACTGGGTAAGGACACCACAAGATTGAACCCAAAGCTAAGCACTTCTCCCATGTTAAGAAAGATCAATCTAGTAGGCCAAACCAAACTGATAATTCGAAGAGACTTGCAAAAATAACTCAATCATACATAAAAGAATTCAGAGAAGATTCAAATATTGTTCATAGATAAACTTGACCATAAACCCACAATTCATCGGATCTCGACAAACACACCGCGAAAAGAGTTTACATCGAATAGATCTCCACAAGAGAGGGGGAGAACATTGTGTTGAGATTCAAAAAGAGAGAAGAAGCCATCTAGCTAATAACTATGGACCCGTAGGTCTGTGGTAAACTACTCACAACTCATCGGAGGGGCTATGGTGTTGATGTAGAAGCCCTCCATGGTCGATTCCCCCTCCGGCGGAGCGCCGACGAAGGCTCCAAGATGGGATCTCGCGGATACAGAAGGTTACGGCGGTGGAAATTGTGTTTCGTTGGCTATTTGGAAGTTTTCGGGGTACGTAGGCTTATATAGGAGGAAGAAGTACATCGGTGGCCGCCCGAGGGGCCCACGAGACACGGGGCGCGCCCTACCGTCTCGTGGCCGCCTCGGCTGCTTCTTGGCTTGCACTCCAAGTCCTCTGGATCACGTTCGTTCCAAAAATCACGCTCCTGAAGGTTTCATTCCGTTTGGACTCTGTTTGATATTCCTTTTCTTGAAATCTTGAAATAGGCAAAAAAAACAGCAATACGGGCCGGGCCTCCAGTTAGTAGGTTAGTCCCAAAAATGATATAAATGTGTAAAATAAAGCCCATAAACATCCAAAATGGGTTATATAATAGCATGGAACAATCAAAAATTATAGATACGTTGGAGACGTATCATAGCGCTCCAACACAAGTTCGTTTTGTCCGTTTTGCGGTATGCCACACCCCTCCCGATCAACAGGACCCCCGTTTCGACCGTAGGAGGTCCGTTTCCTCCGTTTTGCAGTACACCACACCCCTCCCGATCAACATGACCCCCGTTTCGACCGTAGGAGGTCCGTTTCCTCCGTTTTGCGGTACACCACACCCCTCCCGATCAACAGGACCCCGTTCCAAATGTAGGAGGTCCGTTTCCTCCGTTGTGCGGTATGCCAGGCCTCGTTTCCATCGCCTGTTCCGTCCAAGCCCTCCCGGTGAACATGACCACGCATTCCGTTCCGACTCAGCCGATTGGCTCCCCATGAACACGACGATGATGATGTTTCTCTGTTCCAACCCAGCCATGTACGGATGCGCGAGTAGGCATTCGAGACCGCGCCCATATGTACACATACGTGGCCGTATTCTTGCACCCTAGCGCCTCTACTACGACACGTGCGTGCCTCTACATCGATCAGTATGTACGTACACGTTCGCGACCAGAATGACAATGCTACGTACGCTTCGACCAGGTGGGTCGGTATCGAGCACTTCCTTACTGCGAAGATGTAGCTGGTGGGTCCCAGCAGTCAGGGGGTGAATCGTTTTTTTTTGCCCGGACGCACTTCCTTGTGTGCGAAGATGTAGCTGGTGGGTCCTAGCAGTCAGGGGGAAACGTTTTTTTTGCGAAATACGGTGGCCTGTCCGATGGGTCCCCGCTGTCAGGTGGAGGAATAATTATTTTGCACGTAATGAGGTACTTCCTTGCTGCGGCCATGGACCCAGCTGTCAGCCTCTCCACGTACAGTCCACGTCCAATGGAAGCCATTGCTTGACCACGTTGACCACGCCGCACCGAGAGCACCAGGGCGGTGGACGATAGCGCGGCTTAGGAAGGGGATGACGCGGAGCCGGGGAAGACCCGGCAGTGGATGCCCACGTGTAGAGGAGTATGAGGGTTCACTCGTTCGGCTGCGGTGTGAGGCTGCCATCGCCGCAGAATAACAGGGGGTGGGTGCGTAGAGGGATGGCCTGGCCAGCGGTGGGAGTAGTAGGGGGCAGTGAGGCCTCCGCGGCATCACAGCTGGCCACGAGCGGAAGGAGCAGGCGGCACGACCGGCGCTGCTTTGGGCAGCTGGAGCAAGAAGACCAGAGGTTGAAGAAGCACTACGTCCGTTGGATGGACATCGTACGGTCACTAGAGCTAGAATCATTCATATATTGACTAAAGTTGACAAAGGCCTCCGTCCCAGTCAACTTAGTAGGCCCACAAGTCAGCCTCCCACCAAGGTGGGTCCCAGCTAGCAGGGGGTATTGTGCGTAATATGGAGGCACTTCCGGTGGGTCCGAGCTGACAGCGGGGGAACGTTTTTTTCGCGAAATACGGTGGCCCGTCCTGTGGGTCCCAGCAGTCAAGGGAAATGTTTTTTTTTGCGAAATACTGGTGGCCCGTCCGGTGGGTCCCTGCTATCAGGTGGAGGAATAATTATTTTCTGCGTAATAAGGAGGCACTTCCTTGCGACTGCCGTGGACCCGGTGTCGGCCTTTCGCGGCGCGATACTCTTCCGATGGAAGTCGGTCGTTGACCACATTGACCACGCTGCGCCGAGAGCACCATGGCGGTGGACGACGGTGAGGCCTAGGAAGGGGACGACGCGGAGCCGGGGAAGATGTGGCAGTGGAAGCCCGCACGGAGAGGAGTACGAGGGTTCACCGGTTCGGCTGCGGTGTGAGGCTGCCGTCACCGCAGAATAACAGGGGGTGTGGGTGAGTAGAGGGATGCCCTAGCCATCGATGGGAGTAGTAGGGGGCGCTGAGGCCTGCGCGGCAGCACAGCCGGCCACGAGAGGCGGAGCAGGTCGTCCAGCCGGTGCTGCTTTGGCGGCTGGAGCAAGAAGATCAAAGATTGAAGAAACACGACGGTCGTTGGATTGACATCCAACGGTTACGTTTGCTAGAATCGTTTGTTGACGTATATAATAACTAAAAAAAATCTTGCATACGCGTCAACTAAACAGGCCCACAAGTCAAACCACTCCCTCTTTTTTTAAATAATTTATATATAGCTCATGGCAACTTCTTATGCAATTTATTGCAGTCGTTTTTTTGGTTGGCCAGGGCCAATTTCGCATATTTCTGTGGGTTCCAAACTATATTTAATACCAAAATGTTGAGCCAGATTTAAAGTACTTTGAAGATATATTTAAATTAGGTTAATGCCCAGTGAAATAGGAATCTAAAAATGTGAAAAAAATCAGAAATTATAAAGTAATTGCCAATTTGTCATCTGTTTTTATATTTACAAGCCATTTCATATTACTTTCAAGATTTGCAGGCGTCTTGAAAGAGTTGCAGTCCATCAGGGCGTAGAAAAATAAGTAGGCCTGGATTGGGTATTCTTCAGAAAAAATAAACTAGGCTCATTTTCACAAAGAAAAATTAGCCGGGCTGGTCACATGGTGAACATAAAATATAAGCCTGGGCTAGACAGGCCACAACCCAGTTCAAACCCTGCTCCGTCTCAACAATACCAAACAACAAAAATACTGCTCGAGTAGCTACGTCCCAGGTGTTAGCCGATCTTGTGCTTTGTTCTCTTGTCTATTGACTATATACACTCACAATGTCATGGGTCCCGGATGTCGAGGAAAACACTAGGAGGAAGCATTTTATTTTCCATCTGTTGACGTGCAGGGCCCCTCTTGTCATCCTCTCCATGTACTTATGCCAATTCCTGTTGTTTGTTGACCATGTTGACAACGCGAGAGGGCGGTCTTGCAAGCGAGCGCACCTGCATGCATGGAGGACGTCGGCGTTAACGATTTAGGAGGCGGTGGGGCGGTGATCGTCTTGCCGAGGCGCAGCCGACCGTGGAGGCGGAAGCGGCGGCCTCGTTAGCGCTGGTTTGGTTTTGGAGGCTGGAGGAAGACAGGGGTGAAACACGATGATTGTAAAAGTAGCAGAGTACTTAACAACCTTAATCAAGCCAGTAGGGCACTTAACAACCAAAGATGAAAGCAGTATGAGTACTTATCTGAGTTCAACCGTACAAAGCACGCCTCGAGCAGTGCTACTTTTCCTCTGATTAACCAAGGGTGAGGCCGCCAAGCCCGTGACAAGGCCCAGCGCGCCACCCAGCGCATCCACAACCTTTTAAAAGCGGCTTCATCTCGCTTAGCGTGGTCAATAAGCAGGATATTTGCTTTAGAGCCATGGAAAAGCATGAACATAATCTTCTGTCCTATTCTCCAAGATGGACGGGCCTTCATTATTTGAGACCACCCATGAATAAGTATCCTTTCACCTCCAAGGGAATTGAGTAGGTCGACATAAACATCATGTTGTGACCAAGCGCCAAGTCGACCCGACCATGGTCAAGCATCCGTATAGGAACAATAGAACTTCGGCAGTTCTGTTTCAAGAAGATCACAACTATAAAACGTGTATAAGCAATAGTTTATGAACAACATATATAACGAAAACAGCTCGTACCATAAGTTTCTCGACACAGTTGGACCTGTTCAGCGAGTGCAAGATGGCACACATATCCCGTGGCCTTCCACCATTGAAACGCCCCACAAGGACCTCAAGACGATCAATAAAGTGTAGGAACTTGTGGATGACGATCCAGTCAACTTCAGTGCCATTAGTAACAGCCGAGTTATTACAGTGTAACAAACGAGCAGACTTCTTAACTCTGAAAAAACCTACACGTGCCACCAATTATTGGAAAATATTAGTTAGAAGTAGCATCTTCGTGAGAGATTCGTTGCTACTTCTAAAGTTAAATTGTGATTAGTTAGACAAAATAGGTGGATTAAAAAGTAATCGAGGCAACAATCAAGAACTAGATACAAAACTAACATGGATGAACAATTGGAACGGCGTCGGGGTGGAAGATCGCAGTGAAGATGAGACCAGGTTCTGCTATTTCCATCGACATTCGTGCGCCAACTTTCAGTCTGTAACACTTGACAAAGTTTATCCAAGTTCGGCCATAAAAAAGCAGCGATCTTCTTGGTTCATGAACCCAACTCGGAACTTATATCCATGGCTTGTCTTCACTGTGACCATTAAACTAGTGTATTCAGTTATGGCAAGGCCGAGCATCTTGAGTACATGTGTTCTGGCAGAGCAAATAATACACTGCAGGAAAAATAATATGAGAACACAGCATGTTAGAGAAAACCCCACCCTCTCGGAAAGAAAAGAGGATTCTAAGAACATACTGTGCGCATTTCAAAATGCCGTGTTAGGATGAGAAGGAACAAGTGTGGCGTCTTGCTACGTCTTGAGCTTGCGTTGGTTTTCCTTGAAGAGGAAAGGGTGATGCAACAATAGTAGCGTAAGTATTTCCCTCAGTTTTTGAGAACCAAGGTATCAATCCAGTAGGAGGCTCCTCAAAAGTCCCACGCACCTACAAAAACAAACAAAGAACTCGTAACCAACGCAATAAAGGGGTTGTCAATCCCTTCACGGCCACTTTGAGATCTAATAAAGATAGTAAGATAAGATAAATATATTTTTGGTATTTTATAATATAGATGCAAAAAGTAAATATGCAAATAAAGGTAGATTGGAAGCAAATATGATAAGAGATAGACCCCGGGGGCCATAGGTTTCACTAGTGGCTTCTCTCAAGATAGCATAAGTATTACGGTGGGTGAACAAATTACTGTCGAGCAATTGATAGAAAAGCGAATAGTTATGAGATTATCTAGGCATGATCATGTATATAGGCATCACGTCCGTAACAAGTAGACCGACTCTGCTGCATCTACTACTATTACTCCACACATCGACCGACTCTCACCTTTGCATCTAGAGTATTAAGTTCATAAGAACGAGTAACGCATTAAGCAAGATGACATGACGAGAGGGATAAACTCAAGCAATATGATATAAACCCCATCTTGTTATCCTCGATGGCAACAATACAATCGTGCCTTGCAACCCTTTTTGTCCTTTGGTAAGGACACCGCAAGATTGAACCCAAAGCTAAGCACTTCTCCCATGGCAAGAAAGATCAATCTAGTAGGCCAAACCAAACTGACAAGTCGAAGAGACTTGCAAAGATAACTCAATCATACATAAAAGAATTTAGAGAAAATTCAAATATTATTCATAGATAAACTTGGTCATAAACCCACAATTCATCGGATCTCAACAAACACACCGCAAAAAGAGTTTACATCGAATAGATCTCCACAAGAGAGGGGGAGAACATTGTATTGAGATCCAAAAAGAGAGAAGAAGCCATCTAGCTAATAACTATGGACCGTGGGTGCTGTGGTAAACTACTCACAACTCATCGGAGGGCTATGGTGTTGATGTCGAAGCCCTCCATGGTCGATTCCCCCTCAGTGAGTGTCGTGAAGGCTCCAAGATGAGATCTCGCGGATCTGAGAAGGTTCTGACGGTGGAATTTGTGTTTCGTTGGCTCCCTGGATGTTTTCGGGGTATGTAGGCTTATATAGGAGGAAGAAGTACGTCGGTGGACACCCGAGGGGCCCACGAGACAGGGGGCGTGCCCTCTAGGGGGGTGCCCTCCTATCTCATGGAGGCCTCGGCTGCTTCCTGACTTGCACTCCAAGTCCTCTGGATCACGTTCGTTCCTAAAATCACGCTCCCGAAGGTTTCATTCAGTTTGGACTGCGTTTGATATTCCTTTTCTTGAAATCTTGAAATAGGCAAAAAAAAAGAATACGGGTGGGCCTCCGGTTAGTAGGTTAGTCCCAAAAATGATATAAATGTGTAAAATAAAGCCCATTAACATCCAAAAGGGGTAATATAATAGCATGGAACAATCAAAAATTATAGATGTTGGGGAACGTAGTAATTTCAAAAAATTTCCTACGCACACGCAAGATCATGGTGATGCATAGCAACGAGAGGGGAGAGTGTTGTCCATGTACCCTCGTAGACCGTAAGCGGAAGCGTTAGCACAACGCGGTTGATGTAGTCGTAAGTCTTCACGATCCGACCGATCCAAGTACCGAATGTACGGCACCTCCGAGTTCAGCACACGTTCAGCTCGATGACGTCCCTCGAACTCCGATCCAGCCGAGTGTCGAGGGAGAGTTCCGTCAGCACGACGGCGTGGTTGACGATCTTGATGTTCTACCGGCGCAGGGCTTCGCCTAAGCTTTGCGACGATATGACCGAGGTGGAATATGGTGGAAGGGGGCACCGCACACGGCTAAGGAACGATCCGTAGATCAACTTGTGTGTCTATGGGGTGCCCCCTGGCCCCGTATATAAAGGAGGGAGGGAGGAGGAGGCCGGCCCTAGGAGGAGGGCGCCAGGAGTCCTACTCCCAACGGGAGTAGGATTCCTTCTTTCCTAGTCCAACTAGGTCAAGGGGGAAAGAGGGAAGTGGAGAAGGAAGGAAGGGGGCGCGCCCCAAACCCTTTGTCCAATTCGGACTGGGCTTGGGAGGCGCGCGCCTCCCCGGCTCCTTCCCACTAAAGCCCATTAAGGCCCAATACTCTTCCCGTATTCCCGTAACTCCCGGTACTCGAAAAATACCGAATCACTCGGAACCTTTCCGAACTCGAATATAGTCGTCCAATATATCGATCTTTACGTCTCGACCATTTTGAGACTCCTCGTCATGTCCCGATCTCATCCGGGACTCGAACTCCTTCGGTACATCAAAACTCATAAACTCATAATATAAGCATCATCGAAACCTTAAGCGTGCGGACCCTACGGTTCGAGAACAATGTAGACATGACCGAGACACGTCTCGGTCAATAACCAATAGCGGGACCTGGATGCCCATATTGGCTCCTACATATTCTACTGAAGATCTTTATCGGTCAAACCGCATAACAACATACGTTGTTCCTTTGTCATCGGTATGTTACTTGCCCGAGATTCGATCGTCGGTATCCAATACCTAGTTCAATCTCATTACCGCAAGTCTCTTTACTCGTTCCGTAATACATCATCTCGCAACTAACTCATTAGTTGTAATGCTTGCAAGGCTTAAGTGATGTGCATTACCGAGAGGGCCCAGAGATACCTCTCCAGACAATCGGAGTGACAAATCCTAATCTCAAATCGCCAACCCAACATCGCTTTTGGAGACACCTGTAGTACTCCTTTATAATCACCCGATTCGTTGTGACGTTTGGTAGTACCCAAAGTGTTCTTCCGCAAGCGGAGTTGCATAATCTCATAGTCATAGGAACATGTATAAGTCATGAAGAAAGCAATAGCAACATACTAAACGATCGTGTGCTAAGCTAATGGAATGGGTCATGTCAATCAGATCATTCACCTAATGATGTGACCTTGTTAATCAAATAACAACCCTTTGTTCATGGTTAGGAAACATAACCATCTTTGATTAACAAGCTAGTCTAGTAGAGGCATACTAGTGACACTCTGTTTGTCTATGCATTCACACATGTATTATGTTTCCGGTTAATACAATTCTAGCATGAATGATAAACATTTATCATGAAATAAGGAAATAAATAATAACTTTATTATTGCCTCTAGGGCATATTTCCTTGATCTCCCACTTGCACTAGAGTCAATAATCTAGATCACATCGCCATGTGATTAACATCGATAGTTCACATCATCATGTGATTAACACCCATAGTTCACATTGCCATGTGACCAATACCCAAAGGGTTTACTAGATTCAGTAATCTAGTTCACATCGCTATGTGATTAACACCCAAAGAGTACTAAGGTGTGATCATGTTTTGCTTGTGAGACAATCTTAGTCAACGGGTCTTTCACATTCAGATCCGTTATATATTTTGCAATTTTCGTGTCTACAATGCTCTTGCGGAGCTACTCTAGCTAATTGCTCCCACTTTCAATATGTATCTAGATCGAGACTTAGAGTCATCGGATCGGTGTCAAAACTTGCATCGATGTAACCCTTTATGACGAACATTTTGTCACTTCCATAATCGAGAAACATATCCTTATTCCACTAAGGATAATTTTGACCATTGTCCGAGGATCTACTCCTAGATCACTATTGTACTCCTTGCCAAACTCAATGTAGGGTATACAATAGATCCGGTACACAGCATGACATATTTTATAGAACCTATGGCCAAGGCATAGGGAATGACTTTCATTCTCTTTCTATCTTCTGCCGTGGTCGGGTTTTGAGTCTTACTCAATTTCACACCTTGTAACACGAGCAAGAACTCTTTCTTTGACTGCTCCATTTTGAACTACTTCAAAAACTTGTCAAGGTATGTACTCATTGAAAAACTTATCAAGCGTCTTGATCTATCTCTATAGATCTTGATGCTCAATATGTAAGTAGCTTTACCGAGGTCTTTCTTTGAAAAACTCCTTTCAAACACTCCTTTATGCTTTGCGAATAATTCTACATTATCCGATCTACAATATGTCATTCACATATACTTATCGAAATCTTTGTAGTGCTCCCACTCACTTTTTAGTAAATACAGCTTCACCGTAAGTCTCAGATAAAACTATATGCTTTGATCAACTCATCAAAGCGTATATTCCAACTCCGAGATGCTTGCACCAGTCCATAGATGGATCGCTGGAGCTTGCACACTTTGTTAGCTCCCTTTGGATCGATAAAACCTTCTGGTTGCATCACATACAACTCTTCCTCCTGAAACCCATTCAGGAATGCAGTTTTCACATCCATTTGCCAAATTTCATAAATTGTGGC
This sequence comes from Aegilops speltoides, assembly GCA_021437245.1. Lineage (NCBI taxonomy): Eukaryota > Viridiplantae > Streptophyta > Magnoliopsida > Poales > Poaceae > Aegilops > Aegilops speltoides. The sequence continues at coordinate 415,690,022 of CM038142.1, read as the reverse complement.
AATTGCTAACATGATTCAGACAGACTTTTAAGCATCGATACGAGTGAGAAAATCTCATTGTATTCAACATCTTGAACTTTGTCAAAAACCTTTTCCGACAAGTCTAGCTTTGTAGATAGTAACACTACTATCAATGTCCATCTTCCTCTTGAAGATCCTTTTATTTTCTATGGTTTGCCGATCATCGGGCAAATCCATCAAAGTCCATACTTTGTTCTCATACATGGATCATATCTCAGATTTCATGGCCTCAAACCATTTTGCAGAATCTGGGCTCATCATCGCTTCCTCATAGTTCGTAGGTTTGTCATGGTCAAGTAACACAACCTCCAGAACAAGATTACCGTACTACTCAGTGCGGATCTCACTCTGCTTTTACCTACGAGGTTCGGTAGTAACTTGATCTGAAGTTACATGATCATCATCATTAGCTTCCTCACTAATTGGTATAGTAGTCACAAGAACAGATTTCTGTGATGAACTACTTTCCAATAAGGGAACAGGTACAGTTACCTCATCAAGTTCTACTTTCCTCCCACTCAATTCTTTCGAGAGAAACTCCTTCTCTAGAAAGGATCCATTTATTAGCAACAAATGTTTTGCCTTCGGATCTGTGATAGAAGGTGTACCCTATAATTTCTTTTGGGTATTCTATGAAGACGCACTTCTCCGATTTGGCTTTGAGCTTATCAGGATGAAACTTTTTCACATAAGCATTGCAGCCCCAAACTTTAAGAAACGACAACTTTGGTTTCTTGCTAAACCACAGTTCATATAGTGTTGTCTCAACGGATTTAGATGGTGCCCTATTTAACGTGAATGTAGCTGTCTCTAATGCATGATCCCAAAACGATATTGGTAAATCAGTAAGAAACATCATAGATTGCACTATATCCAATAAAGTGCGGTTACGATGTTTGGACACACCATAACATTGTGGTGTTCGGTGGCGTGAGCTGTGAAACTATTCCACATTGTTTTAATTGAAGACCAAACTCGTAACTCAAATATTCGTCTCGCGATCGATCGCAGAAACTTTATTTTCTTGTTACGATGATTTTTCCACTTCACTCTGAAATTCTTTGAACCTTTCAACTATTTTGGACTTATGTTTCATCAAGTAGATATACCCATATCTGCCCAAATCATCTTGTGAAGGTCGAAAATAACGATATTTGCCACGAGCATCAACACTCATTGGATCGCATACATCGGTATGTATTATTTCCAATAAGTCAATAGCTTGTTCCATTGTTCGGAGAACGGAGTTTTAGTCATCTTGCCCAAAAGGCACGGTTCGCAAGCATCAAGTGATTCATAATCAAGTGATTCCAAAATCCCATCAGCATGGAGTTTCTTCATGCGCTTTACACCAATATGACCTAAACGGCAGTGCCAAAAATAAGTTGCACTATCATTATTAACTTTGCATCTTTTGGTTTCAATATTATGATTATATGTATCACTACGATCGAGATCCAATGAACCATTTTCATTGGGTGTGTAACCATATAAGGTTTTATTCATGTAAGCAGAACAACAGTTTATTCTCTTACTTAAATGAATAACCGTTTTGCAATAAACACGATCAAATCATATTCATGCTCAACGCAAACACCAAATAACATTTATTTAGGTTCAACACTAATCCCGAAAGTATAGGGAGTGTGCGATGATGATCATATCAATCTTGAAACTACTTTCAACACACATCGTCACTTCACCCTTAACTAGTTTCTATTTATTCTGCAACTCCCGTTTCGAGTTACTACTCTTAGCAACTGAACCAGTACCAAATACCGAGGGGTTGCTATAAACACTAGTAAAGTACACATCAATAACATGTATATCAAATATACCTTTGTTTACTTTGCCATCCTTCTTATCCGCCAAATACTTGGGGTAGTTATGCTTCCGAGAACCAGTCCCTTTGCGGTAGAAGCACTTAGTCTCGTGCTTAGGTCCAGACTTGGGCTTCTTCACTTGAGCGACAACTTGCTTGCCGTTCTTCTTGAAGTTCCCTTCTATCCCTTTGCCCTTTTCTTGAAACTAGCGGTCTTGTTGACCATCAACACTTGATGTTCTTTCTTGATTTCTACCTTCATCGATTTCATCATCATGAAAAACTCGGGAATCATTTTCATCATCCCTTGCATACTATAGTTCATCACGAAGTTCTACTAACTTGGTGATGGTGACTAGAGAATTTGTCAATCACTATCTTATCTGGAAGATTAACTCCCACTTGATTCAAGCGATTGTAGTACCTGCACAATCGAGCACATGCTCACTAGTTGAGCGATTCTCCTCCATCTTTTAGCTATAGAACTTGTTGGAGATTTCATATCTCTCAACTCGGTATTTGCTTGAAATATTAACTTCAATTCTGGAACATCTCATATGGTCCATGATGTTCAAAACATCTTTGAAGTCCCGATTCTAAGACATAAAGCATGGTGCACAAAACTATCAAGTAGTCATCATATTGAGCTAGCCTAACGCTCATAACGTGCGCATCCGCTCTGCAATAGGTCATCACCTAGCTAGTGCATCAAGGACATAATTCTTCTGCGCAGCAATGAGGATAAACCTCGGATCACGGATCCAATCCGCATCATTGCTACTAACATTTTTCAACACAATTTTCTAGGAACATATTAAAATAAACATATGAAAGCAACAACGCAAGCTATTGATCTACAACATAATTTGCAAAATACTACCGGGACTAAGTTCATGATAAATTTAAGTTCAATTAATCATATTACTTAAGAACTCCCACTTAGGCAGACATCTCTAGTCATCTAAGTGATCACGTGATCCAAATCAACTAAACCATAACCGATCATCACGTGAGATGGAGTAGTTTTCAATGGTGAACATCTTATGTTGATCATATCTACTATATGATTCATGCTCGACCTTTCGGTCTCCGTGTTCCGAGGCCATATCTGCATATGCTAGGCTTGTCAAGTATAACTCGAGTATTCTCGTGTGCAAAACTGGCTTGCACCCGTTGTAGATGGACGAGAGCTTATCACACCCGATCATCACGTGGTGTCTCGGCACGATGAACTTTGGCAACGGTGCATACTCAGGGAGAACACTACTTGATAATTTTAGTGAGAGATCATCTTAAAATGCTACCGTCAATCAAAGCAAGATAAGATGCATAAAGGATAAACATCACATGCAATCAATATAAGTGATATGATATGGCCATCATCATCTTGTGCTTGTGATCTCCATCTCCAAGCACCGTCGTGATCACCATCGTCACCGCGCGACACCTTGATCTCCATCGTAGCATCATTGTCGTTACGCCATCTATTGCTTCTACGACTATCGCTACCGCTTAGTGATAAAGTAAAGCAATTACTGAGCGCTTGCATTTCATACAATAAAGCGACAATCATATGGCTCCAGCCATTGCCGATAACCGGTTACAAAACATGATCATCTCATACAATAAAATATAGCATCACGTCTTGACCATATCACATCACAACATGCCCTGCAAAAACAAGTTAGACATCCTCTACTTTGTTGTTGCAAATTTTACGTGGCTGCTACGGGCTTAGCAAGAACCGTTCTTACCTACGCATCAAAACCACAACGATAGTTTGTCAAATAGACTCCGTTTTAACCTTCACAAGGACCGGGCGTAGCCACACTCAGTTCAACTAATGTGAGAGAGACAGACACCGCCAGCCACCTTTAAGCACGAGTGCTCGTAGCGGTGAAACCAGTCTCGCGTAAGCGTCACGCGTAATGTCGGTCCGGCCGCTTCATCTCACAATACCGCTGAACCAAAATATGACATCTTTGGTAGGCGGTATGACTTATATCGTCCACAACTCACTTGTGTTCTACTCGTGCATATAACATCAACGCATAAAACCTAGGCTCGGATGCCACTGTTAGGTAACGTAGTAATTTCAAAAAATTTCCTACGCACACGCAAGATCATGGTGATGCATAGCAACGAGAGGGGAGAGTGTTGTCCACGTACCCTCGTAGACCGTAAGCGGAAGCGTTAGCACAACGCGGTTGATGTAGTCGTACGTCTTCACGATTCGACCGATCCAAGTACCGAATGTACGGCACCTCCGAGTTCAGCACACGTTCAGCTCGATGACGTCCCTCGAACTCCGATCCAGCCGAGTGTCGAGGGAGAGTTCCGTCAGCACGACGGCGTGGTGACGATCTTGATGTTCTACGGCGCAGGCTTCGCCTAAGCTTTATGACGATATGACCGAGGTGGAATATGGTGGAAGGGGCACCGCACACGGCTAAGGAACGATCCGTAGATCAACTTGTGTGTCTATGGGGTGCCCCTGCCCCGTATATAAAGGAGGGAGGAGGAGGAGGCCGGCCCTAGGAGGAGGCGCGCCAAGGAGTCCTACTCCCACCGGGAGTAGGATTCCTTCTTCCTAGTCCAACTAGGTCAAGGGGGAAAGAGGGAAGTGGAGAAGGAAGGAAGAGGGGGCGCGCCCCAAACCCTTTGTCCATTCGGACTGGGCTTGGGAGGGGCGCGCCTCCTCTGGCTCCTTCCCACTAAAGCCCATTAAGGCCCAATACTCTTCCCCGTATTCCCGTAACTCCCGGTACTCGAAAAATACCGAATCACTCGGAACCTTTCCGAACTCCGAATATAGTCGTCCAATATATCGATCTTTACGTCTCGACCATTTTGAGACTCCTCGTCATGTCCCGATCTCATCCGGGACTCGAACTCCTTCGGTACATCAAAACTCATAAACTCATAATATAAGCATCATCGAAACCTTAAGCGTGCGGACCCTACGGTTCGAGAACAATGTAGACATGACCGAGACACGTCTCGGTCAATAACCAATAGCGGGACCTGGATGCCCATATTGGCTCCTACATATTCTACGAAGATCTTTATCGGTCAAACCGCATAACAACATACGTTGTTCCCTTTGTCATCGGTATGTTACTTGCCCGAGATTCGATCGTCGGTATCCAATACCTAGTTCAATCTCGTTACCGGCAAGTCTCTTTACTCGTTCCGTAATACATCATCTCGCAACTAACTCATTAGTTATAATGCTTGCAAGGCTTAAGTGATGTGCATTACCGAGAGGGCCTAGAGATACCTCTCCGACAATCGGAGTGACAAATCCTAATCTCGAAATACGCCAACCCAACATATGCTTTTGGAGACACCTGTAGTACTCCTTTATAATCACCCAGTTACGTTGTGACGTTTGGTAGTACCCAAAGTGTTCTTCTGGCAACCGGGAGTTGCATAATCTCATAGTCATAGGAACATGTATAAGTCATGAAGAAAGCAATAGCAACATACTAAACGATCGTGTGCTAAGCTAATGGAATGGGTCATGTCAATTAGATCATTCACCTAATGATGTGACCTTGTTAATCAAATAACAACCCTTTGTTCATGGTTAGGAAACATAACCATCTTTGATTAACAAGCTAGTCTAGTAGAGGCATACTAGTGACACTCTGCTTGTCTATGCATTCACACATGTATTATGTTTCCGGTTAATACAATTCTAGCATGAATGATAAACATTTATCATGAAATAAGGAAATAAATAATAACTTTATTATTGCCTCTAGGGCATATTTCCTTCATCTCCCACTTGCACTAGAGTCAATAATCTAGATCACATCGCCATGTGATTAACATCGATAGTTCACATCATCATGTGATTAACACCCATATTGTCAAAACTTGCATCGATGTAACCCTTTACATTTACCGAACATTTTGTCACTTCCATAATCGAGAAACATATCCTTATTCCACTAAGGATAATTTTGACCGCTGTCGATGATCTACTCCTAGATCACTATTGTACCCCTTGCCAAACTCAGTGTAGGGTATACAATAGATCCGTACACAAGCATGACATATTTTATAGAACCTATGGCCAAGGCATAGGGAATGACTTTCATTCTCTTTCTATCTTTTGCCGTGGTCGGGTTTTGAGTCTTACTCAATTTCACACCTTGTAACACGAGCAAGAACTCTTTCTTTGATTGTTCCATTTTGAACTACTTCAAAAACTTGTCAAGGTATGTACTCATTGAAAAAAAAATTATCAAGCGTCTTGATCTATCTCTATAGATCCCGATGCTCAATATGTAAGTAGCTTTACCGAGGTCTTTCTTTGAAAAACTCCTTTCAAACACTCCTTTATGCTTTGCGTAATAATTCTACATTATCCGATCTACAATATGTCATTCACATATACTTATCGAAATGCAGTAGTGCTCCCACTCACTTTTTAGTAAATACTGAAGCTTCACCGTAAGTCTCAGATAAAACTATATGCTTTGATCAACTCATCAAAGCGTATATTCCAACTCCGAGATGCTTGCACCAGTCCATAGATGGATCGCTGAGCTTGCACACTTTGTTAGCTCCCTTTGGATCGATAAAACCTTCTCGTTGCATCACATACAACTCTTCCTCCCGTCACCCGTTGGTGAAGAAGCGAAGGTTGCCGCGTAGAGGCCGCCAGGCTGTCTTGGCTCTCTCCAAGCATGGTGACGTCATGCTTATGGCCTCTATTGGCGTATCGCCAAGATCGCTGGCGAAGGAGAAGCACCTCGGCATGGGAGGTAGTTGATAGCGCAAAGCATCGACCCATGGCGGCTTGACCCTCAAGACAGTAGTCCTACCTTGACCTCGGTCGGATCAACCCCAGCCTCTCCTCGAACTGCGCCTCTCTACAACCAGCGCAGCCTCCTTGCCTCAAGGCGCATCCTCATCGCCACCCTCATGAGCTTCACCAAGTAGGCTCAGCTTCCGCCTCGATGGCCCCAAGAAACCCTTGGCGAAGAGCGCGACGCCTCAAGGGCGCTCAAGAGCTCTTCACCGAGTATGGCTTCCACACCATCATCCGCCCCAAGCGAGCGCCGGGGGGCACGAATCAAAACTCCCCTTTCGGGCAGGGGGCTGGGGGCTGGCGCCCTCGAAGCGACCGGGCACGCCTCGCTAGAAGCCCGGCCTCGAGCCAGTCCATCCCCAAATGAAGAGCGCAGGGAGTACCCCAGCCAATCACAGTCCACGACCAGACGAGAAGTCTACGGCAAGCTGGCTATGCCACGAGAACGCTCGCAAAGCAAGGTCGCGAGGCGCGCAGGGTCGCGATGCGCCTCAGGATGGTTCGCCTCTCCAACCGGCCTCACCGCAAGGGCTCTGCTGCTCGGGGTGCTCGAAGACGGTGGAGAGGGCGGAGACAAGGGGATGGCTCCTCACCATCTCCGTGAGCTCAAGGGAAGGGCCTGAGCAAGAATCAGGAAAAGCAAAGGAAGGATTAGGAGCTGGGAAGGGAGAAGGCTTACTCATCGGTGGTGAAGTACTTCCCACGCTCAAAGAAAGCGACAAGGGTAATCATCACCCAGGGCCTCCCTTCTCTTCCGGAGGGCCTCAAGTCCACGTGAAGCGACCCAAGAGTCGAGCGCAGGGTCACCATGACGAGGAAGAAGCCCCAAGGCGACCAGCGTCTGGGCTCGTCGACACGGCCGTGCAGTCGCCTCACCAAGAAGAGCAGCTGGGGCCTCAGGGGCCTCAACCGCAGGCTCTGCGGGCAGCCGCTCGCCGCCCTCAGCCACAGCAGCACGGGCCTCAGGGGCGGCTCTCTCATGAGCGCCGCCCAGTGCTGTCACCTCAGCGGGGGCCCCCTCGGCCTCCGGCGGCTCATGCCTCCCTGCTCTGCCACTTGAGGAAGAGTCACCTTGGCCGACTGCAAGGGTGGCCACCACCACTGGGTTCTCGCGAGGCCCCTGGAGGCCAGCGGGGCGTAGCCCCCATTCGTCGAAGATGGGCATCTGATTCACAAAGTCGCTTCTATTCGGGCAGAGGTACAGCAAGGCCCCCCCTTGCCGGATGCTGCCGAGGGTGGGGTCCCCAGTCAAGACCAAGAGCACCTTCCTCAGCGCTTCAGGCGTCAGGTCCTCTTCCTGGAGCCTCATACAATCCTCACACCCGCTGAAGGCCCACATCCGGTGAGAATGGCATTGGAGAGGGGCAACATGGCGTAGCAGGAACTCCTTCACCACCTTGGGCGCCGTCACGCCGAGCGCCCTCAAGAACGCGAAGAGACGCCAGACGAAGACGAGCCGGGAACTGGTGAGCGTCTCCTGGCCCCAGCCTGAGTTGGGGGCAGCAGGCAAAGATGGCTTCGACAGCAGGGGGCTGGGCACCCCTACGTCCACATACAGCCACCACTCGTGAAACCCAGGTGCGGGCGGAGGAAGACTGAAGTCGACCCCTGAAGCCGTTGTCTCAGGTGCAGCAATGAAGCTCACGCACCCCGAGCATTGAGTGGGGTCGACAAGGCGCAGGGAGAAGAAGTGGCGCAGCAAGGCAACCGAAGGAAGGATGCCCATCATTGCCTCACAAACAAAGGAGAAGACCGCAAGAAGAGTGATGGATTCAGGACCCAGATGCATCATGTGGATCTGATAGTGGGAGAGCACCGCGTTGAAGAAATTGGAAAAGGGGGGAACCAGTCCCGCCCACAGGGCGTCGGGGAAATACCGGACCTCAGTGATTATCCTATCGATGGAGAAGCAAGACATGGGCCAGGTCGTCATCCTCCCGCATTCGTTGAAGATGGTGGCCAGAGCAGAACTGACCTTGTCCAAGCCCTCTCGATTGATTATGATCGATCGGTCGACGGCGGGGGCCGCCAGCGACGGTGTGCGAGGCGGAGGCACGGGCTTCTTCCCTCTTCCCTTCTTCGTCGGAGCCATGGCAGCAGAAGGGGGGGGGGAAGGTTCGAGATTGGATTGAGAGCGGAAGCTGGAGTTCGAGAGGAGGAAGGGCAGAGGACGCTCGGGCGACCAAAAGGGGAGTGGCTGTGTGCAATTACGAGTACACCTAGCATGGCACAAAATAAGGGGGCGTGGGGGAACAGTGCCGCCCACGTCCAATCAACCGCCACGCAGCACCCAAGGCCGCAGGCTATTAGGGCCCGCGGCGCTTTGCACTTGCCCTTTCGCCTCTCTGCTCGGCCAAGTCCGGGCGCGCCTTGGGCCCGGGGGCTATTGTCGGCGTTCTGGGAACGGGGGTCCCCAGACTTGCCTACCTGCGGCCTGCGGCATGGCTCAAAGGGGGCCCAACACGGCCCATCTTCATCAACACAAGCTCAAGACCGTCGCGAGGGGCCAAGCCTCGCGGGGCGGACGACAAGGAGCTTCCTTAGGCATGGCCTCATCAGGCTGGCTCACGAGGAGGCGGAGAGTTCAAGGCGAGGTACCTCACGAGGTGCCCATGACGCAAGCCATGACGACCAAGGGCGCCGGATGTCAGGCGCCACCAAGCCAAAGATGTCCTCCTTTCCTCTTTGGTGCAAAGGGAGCAAGCGCAGGTGAGAGCATCAAGCAAAGGCATCCATTTTGGTGCAACAAGACCAAGACCAGCCCAACGGCAGGAAGGAAGTTATTGTGGAGACCAAGCAGGCGTCACCGCCAAAGCCTTTGACAGGCGAGGATCAACTTTAGTCAGGATAAGTGTACCCGATGTTCCCCTTCAAAATGGCCAATTGTTGGCGCCCTTCCCGCTCAATATTTGGAAAGAGGCCCAGGGCCTTTGCCTATAAATAGGACTAGCCACCACAAGGTAGAAAAGGAGAGAGGATCCCCGCTAAGAAACTAGTAGAGAGTGCGACTGAACTCCCCCTAGCAGTTCATCGCACCAGCCAAGAACAGACCCTCACGAGGCTGTTCCTCCTTGTATTGTCCATCATCAGCCCAAGAGGCAATCCAGCACACCACACACTGGAGTAGGGTATTACACCGCAATGGTGGCCTGAACTAGTATAAACCTTGTGTCCCTTGTGTTGTTCCTTTCGTAGTTTAGATCCCAGCGAGTCGGCGAGGAGCAGGTAGGTAGGGGCGAAATCTCCGCGCACCCAAATGCTCAACTGAAGGGTCTGCGGAACCCGAATCCGACATTTGCGCGCTGTAGGTGCAACGGATCCACCTTCGCCACCGGCCCCGTCAGATCGTCATCACCATGTCCGCGACCAGCGGGCAACCCCGATCCTCGGCGGCTTGGCGGCCGCAGAGCCGCCGCCCGGGCGACCCATGCCCTAGGCAGCTCGCGGTCCGCAGGGCGCCAGGCCGTGGACGCGGACAGTTCGACAGCTCTCACACCGCGGCAGCGCGGTCGGCAGAAGGGCCTCCCACCACGCCGCTGCCACGACGCCAGACACCTACCGGGAGCAAAGCGAACTCAAGGGCGCGCCACAAGTGGCCCAAGAGCTCTGCAGTGCATGCCGATGGAAGGCGGCCGCGACGCGTCTTTGGAGCGGTGGCGAGCTCCGGCTTTGCGCGCCGGGGCTCACCCTTCGCACCCAGCTCCCATCTCAGTCCAGGCAGCCTGCTGGGCTGCACGCGCTCAAGGGCTCCAAGGCTACCCTAACACCAGCCGGTTGTCAAGACCGGAGCCACCGCAGTGCCGACTCCACCCCCGGCCAGCAAAGAAGGACTCGTCGCGACCCACGGCCCCAGTGGGCCGCCGCGCTACCACCCCCAGGTGGGCGAATCAAGCAGAGCTGCATGGCATGCGGAGCGCTACGGTGCGGCCTTCGGGATGGCGGCCCCAGAAGAATACGTGCCCCACATGATGGACCAAGGGCACCCGCATGAAGGCGAACAAGGCTCGCTCCTCAGCCCAAGCTGGGGGGACGAGGTGCCAGAAGCTGAGCTCTTCCAGGAGCCTCGGGATAGTCCCACCGGCCACGCTGGAAGCGACGATTATCGGGTACCGGTAATTCCTCAGGAGCAGGCATATGCTAATCATGGATCGCAGGAGGTGCAGGTCGCGCAGCGAAAGCAATCGCCTGGCCTCCGCGGTCTCCTACCCCTCAGGAGGAGGGCGTCGGGGGCTGCAGGAGAGGGGCCGGGATCCGACATCACCACCGCAACGTTCGGAGCAAGGCGTTCTCAGGAGGTAGGCCCTCTGCTGGGGAGGTGCCTCAGGGCCTGCCCCTGGCGGAGGACCCGTGGTCGTCGGGGGAACCGCGGGCGACCGCTCTACCCCATCGGCGGCATCCTGGTTTCCGGTCATCGTTGATGGCACTAGAGTGTGGCGCAAGGCGGGACCCTCGTCTGGCAATATGAAGCAAGGCCGGTACCTGTGAAGAAGGCCCAGTGCCTGTGAAGCTCGCCGCCCCGTGACACTCTCACGTAATAATGAGTGGGGCTGTACACGCCCCGGAGTCTCAGGGGTGCCGACCTCAGGTCCTGGGGCTCCCTCCCATGCCCAGTGGCAGCCCTTAGCTCCGCGATGGTGAGAAGATGTCCAAGACTAGACTAGGTGCCGGACGCGGCCTTTTTTCTGCTTTCATTGCTTTTCCCTTGGTTGTCGCTTTCCCCCGCTGGATTTAAGTTGGACTCGAATTTGAGATTTGCGTGTGTTTGGGGAGGGGGTGCTTAGTCTCCTTCGAGCAATCTCCCGCATTTCGGTTACCACTTCGCCTCAGCTGCCTCCCCTCGTGAGCCCCTCGCGAGCCGGGTCTGGCCTAGCTTGCGTGCAGCCCAGACTGCCGCCGTCGTATCCTCTCAGGAGGCTTCTACTGCGGATCCTACGGATTCGATTAGGAGACACTCGAGACACCACAACCTCCCACAAGCTATCTCAGGGCCCGCACGGGACAAAGGTAAACTAGCCAGCCGGCTCGTCGCCTGGCCAACCACTTGGCGCGGGCGTACGGGTGTTATAGCATCCACTAGTACGCTGAACATGAGTTTTACATGAGGGGCACCCCCTCCCAAAATGCTCTTACAATCATCAGTTCAAAACCTGAGTTCTATTCATGTAGGGTAAGGAGACAGGAACGATACGCGGTCAGTCGGATAAATCCCCCAATGCATCCACAGGAGCACCACCCAAACTATTGCTGGCGTCGCTGGCCTCGCCATCGCCCTCCGTGTTGCCATCAGCGGCGTCAGGACCGTTCACCACGCCGCCCTCATCGGCGGCCACGATCGCGTCGTCGTTATCTGAAGCAAAGGCCCTGATGAGAGCGTCCACGTTGTCCTCCACCCAGTGCGCCAGGTCGTCCCGGACGGCCTGGGGGACTGGGGCGATGGCAGGGTCGAAGTCGAAGTGGGGATCCATGTTCCGGAGATGGCTGAAGACGCGAGAAAAGGGACGCCCAAGCAGGACGCGGCTCCTCTCCTCCACCAACCCGTCGGCTCTGACCGACCGCGCCTCCAGCCGCGTCACCACGTTGGTAAAGAACTGAAGGTTGCCGGCGTTGTTAACTGCGTGCGGCTCGCCAACAGCCGCCTCGCAGATGTTACCCAAGGTTGTGCTGGCTCTCTCCCGAAGCGTGGTGAGCATGGGGCTGTGCTTATGCTCCAGGATCCGCTGCTGGCGTATCTTGTCCGCATTCTGGCGCGCGACGGCCTCAGCCTCGTCCACCCCTGGCGAAGGAGAAGCACCTCGGCATGGGAGGTAGTTGACTCCCCCTGCGCCACCTCAAGTGCGGCCCGCAAAGCATCGACCTGCCGCGTCGCTTCCTCCAGCTTGACCCTCAAGACAGCGGTCCTACATTCAGCCTCGGTCCAGATCAACCCCAGCCTCTCCTCGAACTCGCGCTCGATGTTCAAGCGCGCCATCGCCACCCGACGTCCAACCTCCTCCAAGACACTGGCTTCCCGCGCAGCGACATCATCCTCCGCCTGCGTCACCAAGCGCTCCCTTGTCTCCAGGCCAGACTCAAGGCGTCTGCGTTCAGCGGCTTCCAGCCACAAGATCTCCTCATGCTTCGAGCTCACTGGTCGCCTGGGCCACCTCATCGACGCGAGGCCGCCTCGCGCAACTCTACTGCTCCTCCAGTGAGCGGCACTGGCCAGAGTTCGCGCCCGCTCCTCCGTCGCCTCTCCGCCGGTCAGCTTCGGGCCTCCTCGGCGGCCCGAGGCGGATTCTCCCGAGAGGCCGCCAGCACGCCTTTGGCCTCCTCATCGCCAAGATCGCTACCGATAGCGGCGAGGGCGACACCGCCGCCCAGCCTTGCGCCTCTCTACAACCAGGCGCAGGCCCTCGGCCTCAAGGCACGCGTCCTCATCAGTGAGCTCTTCACCAAGCAGGCTCACCGCGTCAGCCGCCCTGCGAAGAAACCCTTGGTGAAGAGCGCGACGCTCCCGGGCACGCTCGGGTATGGCTTCCACACCATCATCCGCCCCAAACGAGCGCCGGGGGGCAGGAATCAACACTCCCCTTTAGGGCAGGGGGCTGGGGGCTGGCGCCCTCGAAGCGACCGGGCACGCCTCGCCAGAAGCCCGGCCTGGAGCCAGTCCATCCCCAAATGAAGAGCGCAGGGAGTACCCTAGCCAATCACAGTCCACGACCAGACGAGAAGTCCACGGCAGGCTGGCTATGCCACGAGAAGGCTCGCGAAGCAAGGTCGCGAGGCGCGCAGGGTCGCGATGTGCCTCAGGATGGTTCGTCTCTCCAACCGGCCTCACCGCAAGGGCTCTGCTGCTCGGGGTGCTTGAAGACGGTGGAGAGGGCGGAGACAAGGGGGATGGCTCCTCAGTCATCTCCGTGAGCTCAGCAGGAAGGGCCCTGTGGAGCAAGAATCAGGAAAAGCAACGGAAGGATCAGGAGCTGGGAAGGGAGAAGGCTTACTCATCGGTGGTGAAGTACTTCCTACGCTTCAGCAGGCGACAAGGGTAATCGTCACCCAGGGCCTCCCTTCTCTTCCGGAGGGCCTTGAAGTCCATGCGGAAGCGACCCAAGAGTCGAGCGCAGGGGTCAGCCTGCGACGAGGAAGAAGCGTCAAGGCGACCCGCGTCTGGGGCGTCTGCCTGATGCGCGCTGCCGGTCGCCTCACCAAGAAGAGCAGCTGGGGCCTCAGGGGCCTCAGCCGCAGGCTCTGCGGGTAGCCGCTCGCCGCCCTCAGCCACAGCAGCACGGGCCTCAGGGGAGGCTCTCTCATGAGCGCCGCCCAGCGCTGTCACCTCGGCGGGGGCCCCCTCGGCCTCCGGCGGCTCATGCCTCCTTGCTCGCCACTTGAGGAAGAGTCGCCTTGGCCGACTGCAAGGGCGGCCACCACCACTGGGTTCTCGCGAGGCCCCTGGAGGCCAGCGGGGCGTAGCCCCCATTCGTCGAAGATGGGCATCTGATTCACAAAGTCGCTTCTATTCGGGCAGAGGTACAGCAAGGCCCCCCCTTGCCGGATGCTGCCGGGGGTGGGGTCCCCAGTCAAGACCAAGAGCACCTTCCTCAGTGCTTCAGGCATCACGTCCTCTTCCTGGAGCCTCATACGATCCTCACGCCCGCTGAAGGCCCACGGTGAGAATGGCGTTGGAGAGGGGCAACACGGCGTAGCAGGAACTCCTTCACCACCTTGGGCGCCGTCACGCCGAGCGCCCTCAAGAACACGAAGCGACGCCAGACGAAGACGAGCCGGGAACTCGTGAACGTCTCCTGGCCCAAGCCTGAGTTGGGGACAGCGGGCGAAGATGGCTTCGACAGCAGGGGGCTGGGCACCCCTACGTCCACATACAGCCACCACTCGCGAAACCCAGGTGGGGGCGGAGGAATATCAAGTCGACCGGTCAGCTTGCCTCGGTGCAGCAATGAAGCTCACGCACCCCGAGCATTGAGTGGGGTCGACAAGGCGCAGGGAGAAGAAGTGGCGCAGCAAGGCAACCGAAGGAAGGATGCCCATCATTGCCTCACAAACAAAGGCGAAGACCACAAGAAGAGTGACGGATTCAGGACCCAGATGCATCATGTGGATCTGATAGTGGGAGAGTACGGCGTTGAAGAAATCGGAAAAGGGGGGAACCAGTCCCGCCCACAGGGCGTCGGGGAAATACCGGACCTCAGTGATTATCCTGTCGATGGAGAAGCGAGACACGGGCCAGGTCGTCGTCCTCCCGCATTCGTTGAAGATGGTGGCCAGAGCAGAACTGACCTTGCCCAAGCCCTCTCGATTGATTATGATCGACCGGTCGACGGCGGGGGTCGCCAGCGACGGTGAGGGAGGCAGAGGCACGGGCTTCTTCCCTCTTCCCTTCTTCGTCGGAGCCATGGCAGCAGAATGGGGGAAGGTTCGAGATTGGATTGAGAGCGGAAGCTGGAGTTCGAGAGGAGGAAGGGCAGAGGACGCTCGGGCGACGAAAAGGGGAGTGGCTGTGTGCAATTACGAGTCCGCCTAGCATGGCACAAAATAAGGGGGCGTGGGGGAACAATGCCGCCCACGTCCAATCAACCGCCACGTAGCACCAAGGCCGCAGGCTGTTAGGGCCCGCGGCGCTTCGCACTTGCCCTTTTGCCTCTCTGCTTGGCCAAGTCCGGGCGCGCCTTGGGCCCGGGGGCTACTGTCGGCGTTCTGGGAATGGGGGTCCCTAGACTTGCCTGCCTGCGGCCTGCGGCGTGGCTCAAAGGGGGCCCAGCATGGCCCATCTTCATCAACACAAGCTCAAGACCCTCGCGAGGGGCGAAGCCTCGCGGGGCGGACGACAACGAGCTTCCTCAAGCACGGCCTCATCAGGCTAGCTCACGAGGAGGTGGAGAGTTCAAGGCGGGGTACCTCACAAGGTGCCCATGACACAAGCCATGACGACCAAGGGCGCTAGTCGGGCGCCAGCCCGCGTAGTGTCCTCCTTTCCTCTTTGGTGCAAAGGGAGCAAGCGCAGGCGAGAGCATCAAGTAAAGGCATCCATTTCGGTGCAACAAGACCAAGACCAGCCCAACGGCAGGCGAGGACCAACTTTAGTCATGATAAGTGTACCCGATGTTCCCCTTCAAAATGGCCAATTGTTGGCACCCTTCCCGCTCAATATTTGGGAAGAGGCCCAGGGCCTTTGCCTATAAATAGGACTAGCCACCACAAGGTAGAAAAGGAGAGAGGATCCCCGCCAAGAAACCAGTAGAGAGTGCGACTGAACTCCCCCTAGCAGTTCATCGCACCAGCCAAGAACAGACCCTCGCGAGGCTGTACCTCCTTGTATTGTCCATCATCATCCCAAGAGGCAATCCATCACACCACACACTGGAGTAGGGTATTACACCGCAATGGTGGCCTGAACCAGTATAAACCTTGTGTCCCTTGTGTTGTTCCTTTCATAGTTTAGATCCCAGCGAATCGGCGAGGAGCAGGTAGGTAGAGGGTGAAATCTCCGCGCGCACCCCAGTGTTCGAACCTCAAGGGTCTGCTGGAACCCGAAATCCGACAACATTGGAGACGTATCAAGCATCCCCAAGCTTAATTCCTGCTCGTCCTCGAGTAGGTAAATGATAAAAAGAGAATGTTTGATGTGGAATGCTACCTAGCATAATTCTCAATGTAATTTTCTTTATTGTGGCATGAATGTTCAGATCCAAATGATACAAAATAAAAGTTCATATTAACATGAAAATGGTGTTACTTCAAGCATACTAATCAAAGTAATCATGTCTTCTCAAAATAACATGGCCAAAGAAAGTTATCCCTACAAAATCATATAGTCTGGCTGTTGCTCTATCTTCATCACACAAAGTATTTAATCATGCACAACCCCGATGACAAGCCAAGCAATTGTTTCATACTTTAATAATCTCAAACTCTTTCAACTTTCATGCATTACATGAGCGTGAGCCATGGACATAGCCACTATATGTGGAATAGAATGGTGGTTGTGGAGAAGACAAAAAGGAGAAGATAGTATCACATCAACTAGGCATATCAACGGGCTATGGAGATGCCCATTAATAGATATCAATGTGAGTGAGTAGGGATTGCCATGCAACGGATGCACTAGAGCTATAAATATATGAAAGCTCAACAAAAGAAACTAAGTGGGTGTGCATCCAACTCGCTTGCTCACGAAGACCTAGGGCATTTTGAGGAAGCCCATCATTGGAATATACAAGCCAAGTTCTATAATGAAAAATGCCCACTAGTATATGAAAGTGACAACATATGAGACTCTCTATCATGAAGATCATGGTGCTATTTTGAAGCACAAGTGTGGAAAAAGAGATAGTAGCATTGTCCCTTCTCTCTTTTTCTCTCATTTTTTTTATTTTTTTCTATTTTTTCTTCGTTTTTTCCTTTGTCCTTTTCTTTTCTTTTCTTTTTGGCCTTTCTTTTTTTTTCCTTTTTTTTATAAAGTCCGAAGTCTCATCCTGACTTGTGGGGGAATCATAGTCTTCATCATCCTTTCCTCACTAGGACAATGCTCTAATAATGAAGATCATCACACTTTTATGGATTTACAACTCAAGAATTACAACTCAAAGCTAGAACAAGATATGACTATATGAATGCCTCCAGCGGTGTACCGGGATATGCAATGAATCAAGAGCGAGATGTATGAAAATTATGAAGGTGGCCTTGCCACAAATACAATGTCAACTACATGATCATGCAAAGATCAATATGACAAAAGTAATGCGTGTCATATGAACGGAACGGTGGAAAGTTGCATGGCAATATATCTCAGAATGGCTATGGAAATGCCATAATAGGTAGGTATGGTGGCTGTTTTGAGGAAGGTATATGGTGGGTGTATGGTACCGGCGAAAGTTGCGCGACACAAGAGAGGCTAGCAATGGTGGAAGGGTGAGGTGCGTATAATACATGGACTCAACATTAGTCAAAAGAACTCATGCACTTGTTGCAAAAATCTAGAAGTAATCAAAAACCAAAGCACTATGTGCATGCTCCTAGGGGGATAGATTGGTAGGAAAATGCCATTGCTCGTCCCCGACCACCACTCATAAGGAAGACAATCAATAAATAAAATTGTGCTCCAACTTCATCACAAAGCGGTTCACCATATGTGCATGCTACGGGAATCACAACCCTTAACACAAGTATTTTTCATAATCACCTCAACTAGCATAACTCTAATATCACTACCTCCATATCTCAAAACAATTATCAAGCATCATATTGATCATAGCATCCAATTCTTTTTTATGATAGTTTTTATTATACCCAACTTGGATGCTCATCATTCTAGGACCAACTTTGTAACCATAGCAAATACCATGCTGTTCTAAAAGACTCTCAAAAAGATATAAGTGAAGCATGAGAGACTAGCAATTTCTTCAAAATTAAGTCACCACCGTGCTCTAAAAAATCTATGTGAAGCACTAGAGCAAAAACAATCAAGCTCAAAAGATATAAGTGAAGCACATAGAGTATTCTAGAAAATTCTAATCAAATAGGCTTCTCCCAAAAAGTGTGTACAGCAAGTATGGTTGTGGTAAACTAAAAAGCAAAGACTAATATAATACACGACGCTCCAAGCAAAATGCATATCATGTGGCGAATAAAAATATAGCTCCACGTAAAGTTACCAATGAACGAAGACGAAAGAGGGGATGCCTTCCCGGGGCATCCCCAAGCTTAGGCTTTTGGCAACCCTTGAATATCTTGGGGTGCCTTGGGCATCCCCAAGCTTATGCTCTTGCCACCTTTTATTCCATAGTCCATAAAAGCTTTACCCAAAACTTGAAAACTTCACAACACAAAACTCAACAGGAAATCTTATAAGCTCTGTTAGTGAAAGAAAAAAAAACACCACATAAGGTACTGTAATGAACTCATTCTTTATTTGTTTTGGTTTTAAACCTACTGTATTCCAACTTCCCTATGGTTTATAAACTATTTTACTAGCCATAGATGCATCGAAATAAGCAAACAACACACGAAAAACAGAATCTGTCAAAAACAGAACAGTCTGTAGCAATCTGTAACTAACGCAAACTTCTGGAACTGTAAAAATCCTACCAAAATAGGAAGTCCTGGAAAATTTGTCTATTTATCAGCAGAAAAAAGAATCAACGCAAAATCACGTTTCTGAGATTTAACAAAACTAAATTCGTGCGTGCAAAGTTTCTGTTTTTTAGCAGAATCAAATCAACTATCATCATAGGTTATCCTATAGGTTCTACTTGGCACAAACACTAATTAAAAGACAAAAACACATCTAAACAGAAGGTAGATGCAAAATTTATTATTAAACAGGAACAAAAACAAAAAACACAAATAAAATCGGGTTGCCTCCCAACTAGCGCTATCGTTTAACGCCCCTAGCTAGGCATAAAAGCGAAGATAGATCTAAGTAGTGCCATCTTTGGCACTAAATTCATAAGTAGCCCGCATGATAGATTCATAAGGTAATTTGACTTTCTTTCTTGGAAAGTGCTCCATGCCTTTCTTTAATGGAAACTGAAATCTAATATTCCCTTCCTTCATATCAATAATCGCGCCAATCGTTCTAAGGAAAGGTCTACCAAGAATAATAGGGCAAGAAAGATTGCAATCTATATCAAGAATGATAAAATCTATGGGCACCAAATTTCTATTTTCAACAATGAGAACATCATTGATCCTTCCCATTGGCTTTTTAATGGTGGAATCCGCAAGGTGCAAATTTAAAGAGCAATCATCAAGATCATGGAAACCTAGAATATCACATAAAGTTTTCGGAATCGTGGAAACAGTAGCACCCAAATCACACAAAGCAAAACACTCATGATCTCTAATTCTAATCTTTAGAGTAGGTTCCCACTCATTATTAAGTTTTCTAGGTATATAAACTTCCAAATTAAGTTTTTCATCGTAAGATTGCATCAAGGCATCAACAATATGTTTGGTAAAAGCTTTATTTTGACTATAAGCATGAGGAGAATTAACAACGGATTGCAACAAGGAAATACAACCTTCTAAAGAAAAATTATCATAATCAAATTCCTTGAAATCCGAGATAGTGGGTTCAATGCTATTTAAAGTCGTGACCTCTCAAATCCCACTTTTACCAAATTTAGCACCAAGATCTAAAAACTCTGAATTCTTGGGGCGCATTCTAGGTAAAGTTGACTCATCATCAGTCCCAGAATTATCAAGATTCATATTGCAAAACATAGATCTAATACGAGACGTGTCAATAACTTTAAGATCCTCATCATTATTTTCATGGAAACTAAAAGAACACGCCTTTACAAAGCAATCTTTCTTAGCACGCAATCTAGCGGTTCTTTCCCTGCACTCATCAATGGAAATTTTCATTGCTTTGAGAGACTCATTGATATCATGCTTAGGAGGAGAAGATCTAAGTTTAAGATAATCAACATCAAGCGAAAGTTTATCAACGTTCCTAGCCAAATCATCAACTTTGAGCTAGTTTTCTTCAAGCAAAGCATTAAAATTCTTTTGAGAAATCATAAATTCTTTCACACTATTCTCAAAATCCGAGGGCATCTTATTAAAATTACCATAAGAATTATTGTAGGAATTTCCATAATTATTAGAGGAATTACTAGGGAACGGTCTAGCATTAAAGTTACCTCTATAAGCGTTGCTCCAAAACTATTCCTACCAACAAAATTGACATCCATAGATTCATTATTATTCTCAATCAAAGAAGACAAAGGCATATCATTGGGATTAAGAGGAGTATTCTTAGTAGCAAATAATTTCATAGGTTCATCCATCTTTCCACTCAAAACATTGATTTCTTCTATAGCATGCACTTTTTTACTAGAAGATCTTTCGGTGTGCCATTGAGAATAATTAGCCATAATATTATCAAGAAGTTTTGTAGCATCTCCTAATGTGATTTCCATAAACGTGCCTCCCACGGCCGAGTCTAAGAGATTTCTAGAAGCAAAGTTCAAACCGGCATAAAAATTTTGTATGATCATCCATAAATTCAAACCATGAGTAGGGCAATTGCGAAGCATCAATTTCATTCTTTCCCAAGATTGGGCAACATGCTCATGATCAAATTGTTTAAAATTCATAATATCGTTCCTAAGAGTGATAATCTTAGTGGGAGGAAAAATACTTAGAGATAAAGTATCTTTGCACTTGTTCCAAGAATCAATACTATTTTTAGGCAAAGACGAAAACCAAACTTCCGCACGATCTCTAAGTGAAAACAGAAATAACTTCAATTTGACAATATAGTTATCCGTATCTTTCTTCTTTTGCATATCACACAAATCAACAAAGTTGTTTAGATGAGTAGCGGCATCTTCACTAGGAAGGCCGGCGAATCGATCTTTCATCACAAGATTTAGCAAAGCAGTATTGATTTCACAAGACTCAACATCATTAAGAGGAGTAATCGGAGTACTAAGGAAATCATTATTATTAGTGTTCGAGAAATCACACAATTTGGTCTTATCTTGCGCCATGACAACAAGTAATCCAACACACAAGCAAGTAGAAAAAAGGCAAACAGAAGAGAGAGGAAGAGATTGGGAAAGAGAGGGCGAATAAAACGACAAGGGTGAAGTGGGGGAGAGGAAAACGAGAGGCAAATGGCAAATAATGTAAATGCGAGGGAGATGATTTGTGATGGGTACTTGGTGTGTCTTGACTTGAGCGAAGACCTCCTCGGCAACGGCGCCAGAAATCCTTCTTGCTACATCTTGAACTTGCGTTGGTTTTCCTTCAAGAGGAAAGGGTGATGCAGCAATAGTAGTGTAACTATTTCCCTTAGTTTTTGAGAACCAAGGTATCAATCCAGTAGGAGGCTCCTCAAAAGTCCCACGCACCTACACAAACAAACAAAGAACTCGCAACCAACTCAATAAAGGGGTTGTCAATCCCTTCACGACCACTTGCGAAAGTGAGATCTAATAAAGATAGTAAGATAAGATATATATATTTTTGGTATTTTATAATATAGATGCAAAAAGTAAAGATGCAAATAAAAGTAGATTGGAAGCAAATATGATAAGAGATAGACCTGGGGGCCATAGGTTTCACTAGTGGCTTCTCTCAAGATAGCATAAGTATTACGGTGGGTGAACAAATTACTGTCGAGCAATTGATAGAAAAGTGAATAGTTATGAGATTATCTAGGCATGATCATGTATATAGGCATCACGTCCGTAACAAGTAGACCGACTCTGCTGCATCTACTACTATTACTCCACACATTGACCGACTCTGCTGCATCTAGAGTATTAAGTTCATAAGAACGAGTAACGCCTTAAGCAAGATGACATGATGTAGAGGGATAAACTCATGCAATATGATATAAACCCCATCTTGTTATCCTCGATGGCAACAATACAATACGTGCCTTGCAACCCTTTCTGTCACTGGGTAAGGACACCGCAAGATTGAAGCCAAAGCTAAGCACTTCTCCCATAGTAAGAAAGATCAATCTAGTAGGCCAAACCAAACTGATAATTCGAAGAGACTTGGAAAGATAATTCAATCATACATAAAAGAATTCAGAGAAGATTCAAATATTATTCATAGATAAACTTGATCATAAACTCACAATTCATCGGATCTCGACAGACACACCGCAAAAAGAGTTTACATCGAATAGATCTCCACAAAAGAGGGGGAGACCATTGTATTGAGATCCAAAAAGAGGGAAGAAGCCATCTAGCTAATAACTATGGACCCGTAGGTCTGTGGTAAACTACTCACAACTCATCGGAGGGGCTATGGTGTTGATGTAGAAGCCCTCCATGGTCGATTCGCCCTCCGGCAGAGTGCCGGCGAAGGCTCCAAGATGAGATCTCGCGGTGACAGAAGGTTACGGCAGTGGAAATTGTGTTTTGTTGGCTCCTTGGATGTTTTCGGGGTACGTAGGTTTATATAGGAGGAAGAAGTACGTCGGTGGACGCCCGAGGGGCCCACGAGACAGGGGGCGCGCTCTATAGGGGGGGGTGCCCTCCTATCTCGTGGAGGCCTCAGCTGCTTCTTGACTTGCACTCCAAGTCCTCTGGATCACGTTCGTTCCAAAAATCACGCTCCCAAAGGTTTCATTCCGTTTGGACTCTGTTTGATATTCCTTTTCTTCGAAATACTGAAATAGGCAAAAAAACAACAATACGGGCTGGGCCTCCGGTTAGTAGGTTAGTCCCAAAAATGATATAAATGTGTAAAATAAAGCCCATAAACATCCAAAAGGGGTAATATAATAGCATGGAACAATAAAAAATTATACGTCTCGCCGAGGCGCAGAAACCTGTAGGGTACTCGCACTTTGGGCAATGCAAATGAAACACACTAGATTCAGTAGGAAGAAAAATGCATCAACGGCGGCGGCTGCCATCCTAGGATTACCTGCTACCATGGGACTTGGATTTATCGGGGATGGATGAAGAATTCGTACCTAGTTCTCCATGAGAAAACCCTATGCAATCGCCAAGAGGGGGTTTTCTCTGAACAAGCAGACGAGGGAGAAGGGGATTCAGGCCCAGTGAAATATTGCCGCTTCGTCCGTCCAGCTCTGCTAAAGCTGGAAAGGGGGGGGGTTGTGATTTGATGGCTCATTGGGCATTACTGCAGTGCTACGACCGGGTGAAGTTGTGCACTCTAATTTGTGCATATGGCACGTGGACCCCATTGCCGGTTGCCCCACATATCAACGAAAGGAAGTAGAAAGACCGGAGTAACTAGTTACACATAAATATATTTTTTGACAGAGAGATACTCCCTTTGTAAAGAAATATACAAATCTTTTATATCACAGGCTCACCTTGCCGAGAAATATACCCCCTCTGCAACGCACGCGCATTATGGGGGTTCAGCTTTTTTTATGGGGGTTCAACTGAGAATATAATACTCATATAGGCTCATGGTTCTGGACTTTGGGCCGCAGGCCGATCCTGCTTGTTTTGGGGCCCATGTGTTCTACCTCAGTGCTTTTCATATTGCAAGCGATCGGTACGGCGCTGGTTTTAGATGCTGTCGCAAGGCGAATACACATAATTGAATAAAGCACGGCAACTGTTGGAATGAAATCGAATGACAGTTCCTAACCAGCAATCAGAGTTGCAATTCTATCAATGATATACCATGTGATAAATAATACTGTCGTACTACTTATACACACAGGACACTTGTTTCACCATGCCAGATTATTACATCAAAATCTCTCGGAGGATAGATCAGTTCGGCAATTGCGTGCTGCTACTGAAGAATTTCAAAGTTGATTTGGACCATCTCTCCTTGCCGAGAAAGTTCAATTTTGACATCATCCCCTACCGCAAGATATGATTTAGATTTGAACCTTGACCATCCTTTAGCATCAATCATCATGCGACCATCCTTTGTACTTACGGTATATTGAGCAGGTTCATTCACACCAAGGCTGTGCATGGTAAGAGAAACTTGGCCGCGGTCGCCCGGATTGTTGAACGACTCCCTCGTTGCCCTAGGAATTCTCTGTTTGCAAACAAGAAGACATACCCAAACAGTTAGATCAACACAGTGAATCATGTGAAACAACATGGAAAGAAAAAAGAACGAAGCACTTGGGCGGCCAATGCTTACCAAGAAGGTGGACATGTCGGTTTTTGTAAGGACTTTGGTATATGACGTGCGAACTGCAGCCCAATCTGTTGCCAGTGCAATTGCACAGGCTGGAGCTGATGCAAGTGCAAGTGTTGGTGCAGGTGCCGAAGCCGTTGCTGCTGCCGGAGATGGTGCTCCTTGTAGAGCTGGTGCCGGTGTCGGAGCAGGTGCCGGTGTCGATGCCCGATCCTCCGGTAGATCGGTGATCACCGACGCGGTCGGTGCCCAATCCTCAGCTGGATCAGACTGAGCTGCTGCCGCTGTCGGTGCTAGAGCAACTGCTGGTGCTTGATCCGTTGCTGAAGGTGGTACCGTTGTGCGAGACAACGGCGATCGTGTCTGGTCTGCTATGATCAGCTTTCTAACTTGACTAGGAGCCGTGACCGTGATCCAGTTTTTTTCTTCAATTCTTTTAAACACGAGAAGGACTAATTGTGGCGTTTTTGTTAAACCAAACTGTAGTTCATCATAGGGATTCAGCTTGTACTCAGACAATAGACTGATCCAATTTTTTCCAGTAATATAAGTGATCGACAGTGCCTTTGTTACTGACACGACATAAGAAGTGAAACCTGCAAAAATAGCCATCATAGAGCAAACCAAACGGTTTATTCTGTGATGAATGTCACATGGCAAAACCTGCATTGTAAAATTGCAGGAAAAGAAAGAAAACATGACATTAAATCAATAAGATTTAGACAGTAAATCAATAAGATTTACTTGATGTGACACAAGTGAATCCTTACCAGGAAATCACTATGTTGAAGTACTAAACAGAAGATTGATCGTCCAACTACGTGTGGCATGCAGGGGCCCCATCTACTCCCACAAGCAGGACAGTCCAAAGGTTGTGACAAATCGTATGGACCGAACATCCATGGGACTGGAAATCCTGGTGGGTGCGATAAACCCTGCAATGCATACAGATATTGGAGTGTAACCATAATTGATAAACCATCCTCACAAAAAATATGATCTGGATACTCCAAAATATACAGACTGAATTGAGTGGACAGACATTAACATAGACTGTTCTCAGGACTGACCACACACCAAAAGCGGTAGTAGTAATAAACAATACAGGGTTCACAAACACAAATCAAGTACTGAACAATAGTACTTACTACAAACAAGCAAAGTTGCACTAACTAAACTCTGCAGACTATTTCTTGCCACCGACCTACGGGATGAACCCCGCATAACTGACTAGGCCATGGACTTCGTGTGAGATGTCTACATGGACCATCACCATCTTGTCAACCTTGGAGAACCTAACAGAGTGGTCTTTCCACTCATAAACATGATGATGAAGACAAGCCGCATCAGATTTGTTGGGAAGCTTTACAAGAACCACACCCTTCGTAATCGAAGGCACAACTAGGAAATTGTTGTGGTCAAGTACAGCCTCGAGAACACGCCTGACAACAATGCTACAGGAAAACACTAGTTCAGGACACGTGGCAACAAAGACACAACAGCTGGATAGTTCAGTAGTAGAACTCATCATCAGGTCTTCCAGTTCACACAGCATGACTTTGAGAACTTCATCTCCACCGCGGACCTGGTTCTAATTCAAACAGAAACCATATTTTATTACTACCTTCGTTCAGAAATATAAGATGATTTTCGATATTATACTCCATACATGACTACATATACACACAGAAATGAGTGAACAAAGACACTAGAACGTGTCTTCAAAGGCATGAGAGCAGAGGGATTACATGCAATATCCATAACACAAGTTACTAAGGCAAATATACCCTCTTAAAAGGTAGCATTGATGTTCATAAAGTACTCCCCCCGTCCCAAAATTCTTGTCATAGATTTGTCTAGATAAGGATGTATCAAGTCATATTTTAGTATTAGATACATCCGTATCTAGACAAATCTAATACAAGAAATTTGGGACGGAGGGAGTAGTTGAAAGTAATCTATAAGAAATTAGTGTCAACCTCTCGCATGTTTTGGTCAAAAGTGGAAATTTAGAACCGTCATTTGGCACACTAAAATCACATGCAAGATCACCCAGAAAGTTGTACTACCAGTACTAGTACTGCGTGTTAGATGAAAAAACACGATCAAGATCGAGAAAAAGATCGTCAACAAGAGACATTACCAGGACTTGCTTAATGAGGGATCCCGGAGAGGGGGGCTTGGACAGGGCGATGGCTTTGAGCTTGTCTGTGGTAGTCTCCGCGGGGTGCTTGCGCTTCTTCGTACCATGAGCCTCGACGGTTTTGGCCAGAGCCATAGACATCACGTCGGCTGGTGCTCCGGCGTCCATCCAAGAGAGGAGGCTGAGAGAGAAGAGTGAAAGGAGGAACGACATGAGGGAGAAGCGAAGCGAGTGGGGATTTTCTTCAAGAGAGGAAGCTGAGAGAGAAGAGTGAAATGATCTTGCTTCATCCGTCCAACTTACTGCTGGAAAGGAGGGGGTTTTGTGATTTGATGGCTCATTGGGCATTACTACGGCGGTTCGATCGGGGTAGTCTACCGTCACTCTACTACGGAGTAATTTAGTGCATGGCTGGTGGACCCAGGTGCTGGCTGTCCCACACGTCGGCGAAAGTGAGTAATTTAGTGCATGGCTGGAGGAGGATCCGCATGGTAGAGCGTGTCCACTGTTTTTCTGAAGAAAAAAATGATTACAGCAAGTGTTTCCACTCTTACGACGGAGGAGTGCGAAACACGGCAGCCACTTGAACATACACAGTGCTCCTACTACTAGGCATGTGCAGTGGTTCATACGTCAGTACTACACAATCTTGTTGCTAGTGTAGTAAGATATGACGATAACAAATGATGTTGTGCGCATGTCAACTACTCCTATATGTAACATAGTACCACTTTTTTCGTCCGTCCGTCGAGAATGAGCAGTGAGATCAATGTTATGTAACTAGGTCCACAGCGCATGGAGAGTACGGTGTTACAGTACTCCACGAAACATGAACCATATCAAGCACGAATAGTGTTAGGCAGGGTGTATGAAGGGTGCACGGGATGGGAGAAAAAGTTCCCTTCTCGACCCACTTTTGGGTGTTTGGCAGAGTGCATGAAGGGTGCATGAGTCCACACTAGTAGGTTGACAAAAATACACGAAGAGGAAACAACTATATTGAGATGAGAATGCAACCAAACACACCCACACGCTTTGTGCTATAGTGACTGATCTGCACCGTTTGAGTTTGATCCAACGGTCATGTTGCGCCAAGACATGGACATGCCCATGCAGAGGGCGCCTAAACACCACCGAAGTCCCTCTGCTTCTCGAGGCGCATGGCTTTGGTGATGCAGGGTGCAACCGCCCGCAGAGCTCGCTCCCGGTCGACGGGAGCCAGCTCATCAAAGACGGCGTCTAATGGCACAAATGGATTCCGGTGATGGAGCCCTGAAAGGATTCGCCGGCAACGGCGATGGCAGCCCGCAACCCCTCCTTGTCCAGCTCAGCCCCCACCATCGCGCGGAGACGGCTCAGCTCCTTGGAGATATTGGTGAAGAAGGAGACCAGGTCAGGAAGCCGCAGCTCGTTGAAGTCGACCGGGTGGTCGAACGGGTTTAGCCCGACGGCCGGCATCGTCGCGCTGGCACGACGGTAGGCATCACGCAGCCGCAACACGTGTGTGGCAACTTGGTTCACCAAGTGGCTGAGGCGATCCTGGACCTCGTCGAGATCGGCCCTCTCGCGCTCCAGCTGGCTCCCCTGACGGCCTATCGTATCTCCCGCTTTCTGCAGCAACGCCGCCGATGCCTCGAGCATCTTTGTGGTGGACGCCTGCTGCTTTTAAAGCTCCGTGAACTCCTGCACATAACGGAGGAGCATGGCACTCCTCTCCTCCTTGAGCTCATGGAGCTCCACGTCCTTGGCCCTGAGCTCCGCATCCTTGGCATGGAGCTCCTGTGTCAGGCGCCTCACCTCGGACTCCATGATCTGCTATGCCGCCATGGCACCAGGTAGAAGCAATGGGGAGAGGAAGCAAAGGGGGCGAAACGGCTGAAAGGCAATGCAATCTATGGGAAGTTGGAGGGAGCCAGCCGAGGAGCGGGGAATCTTTTGGTTTTCACCACGGTAAAACACGAGTTGACGTCTTCTCACATCAGGGACAAGTGTGTTTTTACAGGCAGAGTCATCGTGACTAAATGCTGCCGCGCCTGCTCCCGTCAATCAAAAAATTAAAAATCCTATCGTGCCTGCTCCCGTCAATCAAAAAAATTAAAAGTCTTGCCGCACCCAAACACCAGAGCAACACCGCGGTGGATATTTAAATTTACCTGCTGGCAAGTAGATAAAAAAAGGGGTAAAAAAACAAATGTGGCGGCAGCCTAGCTAATCAGTCGAACTAGCCCAACTAGCTAGCCACTGATGTACTCGGCGGGAAAGGTGGTCTTTCGTGATTTGATGACTCATTTACTTGCTTCCGCGCTACGACCGAGGAGGACCCAGAAAACACGCGGTAGGGCGTCCCACGTCAGGAAGAATATATGCGTGCACCACCCGGGAGGACCCCGAAACCGCGTGGTAGGGTGTGCCATGTCTCGGCACGGAAGAAAAATGTGCGTGTAAAAATATACTATATCAGATGTAGAACCTATGGTTCGACCTTGGGACCCAGCCAGTCGGTCGAAAACACCCCACTAGCCACACAGCTTCATCATGCAAACGTGGCACAGAGGATAGATGTGGTTAGCTCCGTCTCGACCAGCCACAACGTCTCTTGTTCTAGGCGATTCTTCTATTTTCCAAGCTTTTTTTAGTTGTAATAACACCACAGCAAGCTAGCGCCGCTCTTCGTGTGTGCCCGTGCAAAGGTTAGACGATGGAGAGAAGAGAGATTGAGATCGTAGACCTGGGACCCACAAGTAAGTGAGACAACGGTCATGCACGTGTTGACGAGGCACTCCCTCTACTCTACTCAACGCAAGTACTGTATAAAATCAAGTTATGGGACAAAGCCAACAACCGTTCGTTTTTTCAGGCTATCGACTTACACTTTGTAGTCTAGGTTGCCAGTTCGAATCTCGTCTTTCAGATTTGTTAGTTTTAGGTCCAAATTTGATTAATGACAAGTGGGACCCCCGTGTTTTGTTCCGATATTTCAGTGTAGGATGGTTTTTTTGAACAAACACTTTGCGCGGTTAGACAAGTAACGGCACAAGTTACACATATTTTGCAAGTTTACAAACAAAAATGACAGCAGCATAGAATATCACATCCACCCCGCGGCTTAGATACTATGGTGATACGAGTTTTTACACCGTTGGAAGTGAGATCCAATGGCTTGGGAGTAGTCTTTGTAATTATGCACAATTTCCAAACTCTCCAAAGGTTTTTTTGCAAATAAAACATTCAGGCCTTGTGTGTGCCGCTGCATCTTCGATCCAACGGCTCCCCGGTGCTCATATTAGGTGCTCCCCGTAGCTTAATTACCCGCTACAGTGATATGAGCATCTAGGTCTTATGATCAGTGATCAGATGACACATGCATAGTACTTGTACTTTCTGCGCATTTCCCAAACTCTATCAGCCGTATATTGCAAAGACATTCAAACCTCCTACTGTGGGCCGTTAGATCTCAGTGAACTCGTATCACCATAGAATCTACGGTGCGGGAGCACCTCATATTCCCCCGTGCGAGAAAACATAAGGTGATATCACAACTTGGATGCTACGGTGATACGAGCTTGGAGGTTGTTTGATCTGAGATCCAATGGCATCTGAGCAGTCTTTGTGCTTGTAAGCAGTGGCCGAACTCTTTTGGGGCTTTTCTGCAAAAAACCATTCGAACCACCGAGGAGGTGTTGGGTCACAAATCCAACGGCTCCGAAGAGCTTGTATCACCAAAGCATCTAAGGTGTGGTAGCACATGATATTCTTACATACAGGAGAATATGATGTCCTCCTTCATCTTAGATATGCTACGATGATACGAGCTTCGAGGTCGTTGGATATGGATCCAAGGGCATCTGAGTAGTTTTTGTACAAATTGTGTGCAATTCTCAAACTCATCAAGGTTTCCTGCAAAAAAATTTAGACACATCATGTGAACTGCTATATCTCAGATCTACAAGCTCCAAGCAACTTGTATCGGCATATAGCATCTAAGGTATGGGGGCACATGATATTCTCCCGGGGAGGAGGGGTGGGGGTGCACAACCAATCGGTGGTTGGGAGGGTGGGGACAAATATAATCTAAACAACCCTAAACAGAGCTCCACAATTTTATCTAAGGTCGAGGGGTTGACCCCCGACAATCATAGCTCCGCCTAAACACAACATTTGCATGTATTGTAGTACTAGACTTAATATTCATGTTTCAGTTTCATGTTCATTTTAAATATTGAAGCGAGGACCATGGATGTCTTACATTTTACTCCTTAGTTCCTAAATATTAGTCTTTTAGAGGTTTCAAATGGTGCACATACGGATGTATATAGACATATTTTAGAGTCTAGATTCACTCATTTTGCTCTGTATGTAGTCACTTGTTGAACTCTCTAAAAGACTAATATTTAGGAATAGAAGGAGTATTTTTGAATTCGTGTCATACATGCATGGTTTGGAAAAATAGATGCACTATACTTATTGCATTGTTGTTGTGTTCGTGCGTGTGTGTCTCCGTGTGTGTGTGTGTGTGTGTGTGTGTGTTCATATGCTTGATACATACAAAGTTTTCTCACGTCCATATTGTTCATCTTTTAAATTTGAATTTGCATTGGAAAACTTACTAGGGATACCATGAAATGTGAAATCCACGTTGAGATCACTATATCACAAACTCACTCTAATTCAACAACTCGTTGATACGTCTCCAACGTATCTATAATTTTTGATTGCTCCAAGCTACTTTATCTACTGTTTTAGGCAATATTGGGCTTTATTATCCACTTTTATATTATTTTTGGGACTAACCTATTAACCGGAGGCCCAACCCAGATTTGCTGTTTTATGCCTATTTCAGTGTTTCGAGGAAAAGGAATATCAGACGGAGTCAAAACGGAACGAAATCAACCGGAGAAGTTATTTTTCGAAGGAAACTCACCTGATGGACTTGGACCCCACGTCAGAAGATACGGGAGGTGATCACGAGGGTGGGGGGCGCACCCTCCCCCTGGGCGCGCCCCCTGCCTCGTGGGGCCCCTATAGTTCCACCGACGTTCTCCTTTCACCCATATATACCTACGTACCCTAAAACATCAAGAACAGAAGATAGATCGTGAGTTCCGCCGCCGCAGCCTCTCAGAGCCACCAAAACCAATCGGGACCTGTTCCAAGCACCTGCCGAGGGGGATCCCATCACCGGAGGCCATCTTCATCATCCCGGCACTATCCATGACGAGGAGGGAGTAGTTCACCCTCGGGGCTGAGGGTATGTACCAGTAGCTATGTGTTTGATCTCTCTCTCTCTCGTGTTCTCTCTCGTGTTCCATCTATGGGGCGATCTTGATGTATCCCGAGCTTTGCTATTGTAGTTGGATCTTATGATGTTCCTCCCCCTCTACTCTCTTGTGATGAATTGAGTTTTCCCTTTTGAAGTTATCTTATTGGATTGAGTCTTTTAGGAACACTTGATGTATGTCTTGCGTGGGATAACCGTGGTGACAATGGGTTATTCTATTGATCCACTTGATGTATGTTTTGGTGATCAACTTGCGAGTTTCGTGACACTTGGGAACCTATGCATAGGGGTTGTCACACGTTCTTGACTCTCTGATAGAAACTTTGGGGCACTCTTTGAAGTACTTTTATGTTGGTTGGATGAATCTGAGATTGTGTGATGCATATCGTATAATCATGCCCACGGATACTTGAGGTGACAATGGAGTATCTAGGTGACATTAGGGTTTTGGTTGATTTGTATCTTAAGGTGTTATTCTAGTACGAACTATTTTATAGATCGATCCGAAAGAATAGATTTGTGGTGGTTTCGTACCCGACCATAATCTCTACGTTTGTTCTCTGCTATTAGTGTCTTTGGAGTGACTCTTTGTTGCATATTGAGGGCTTGTCATATGTTCTATCTATGTTATTATTGTTGAGAGAACTTACACTAGTGAAAGTATGAACCCTAGGCCTTGTTTCCTATCATTGCAATACCGTTTACGCTCAGTTTTACCGCTTGTTACCTTGCTGTTTTTATTATTTCAGATTACAAAAACCTATATCTACTATCTATTTTGCACTTGTATCACCATCTCTTCGCCGAACTAGTGCACCTATACAATTTTCCATTGTATTGGGTGTGTTGGGGACACAAGAGACTTTTTGTTATTTGGTTGCAGGGTTGCTTGAGAGAGACCATCTTCATCCTCGCCTCCTACGGATTGATAAACCTTAGGACATCCACTTGAGGAAATTTGCTACCGTCCTACAAACCTGCACTTGTAGGCCCAACAACGTCTACAAGAAGAAGGTTGTGTAGTAGACATCAAGCTCTTTTAAAGGCGCCGTTGTCGGGAGGCTAGGTAAGTGAAGGTATATCTTTAGATCTTGCAATTGAATCTTTTTGTTTCTTGTTTTAGCACTAGTCTAGTTTATAAAAGAAAACTACAAAAACATGGAGCTGAGTTTGTCTCATACGCTTCACCTTTTTAATATCTTTCGTGAGTATGATGGAAAGGATAATTGTGCTCAAGTGCTAGAAGAAGAAATCTCTAAATTGTTTGGCACTAAATCTTTGAATGACGAGTATGATTGCAATGTTGTTAGTACGAATTCTTTGAATATCCATGATGCTAATGATGATTGCACTAGTTATGATGAAAATATCTCTTATGAGCATGTCAACTTTTGTGGAGTGCATGTTTGCATGAACACACCAAATAGAGAAGATATTACTTGCAAGAGGCATTAGTACTTAGAAACCAAATTGTTGCAAGAAGAGCTAGATGAATGTGCTGAAAGATTCAATATTTTTCGCGCCCCTTGTGAACTTTGCAATGAACATGGTCATTTAAAGCTCCAATGCTATTTGTTTCATGATCAAGTCGTTTCCAAATATTGTGATAATTTGATTACCCTTGAGCATCATAAAGAACTTAGCCTTATTTTGGGTTATGAAGAAATGAAACGTATAACTGAGGGTATTCCAAAATTAAGTCTTGATAAAATTCTTGATTTTGATCTAGAAAATATTTATATGTATTGTGTGGTGAATTGCATTGAAAATCCTTATATTGCCAATTACATAAAGAAAAGAAAACAAATAGAAGTTGAAGAGAATACTAATGAAAGGGAAGAGACTTCCCAATATCCTCCTATTATTTCTTATGATGAATCAGGTAACGAGGAGGAGCTTTCTATTCAACCAATCTCATCAATAAGGAGCTCAAAGAGGAAGGTTGAACCTACACATAATGTGAAGAAGAAAAAGAAAAGAAGGAGCAACAAAGGTAAAAAGGTATCCCTCCCAAATGATGTTGTTCCTACTACTACTTGTGATGATGATAATTGCTATACTATTGGTGCTATCAATATTTTTAATGATGAGAGTGATTATGCTTATGATATGAAAAGGCCCAAGCTTGGGGAAGCTATGTTTGATGAGGATGACATATTTGAGAATATATTTTCTGCAATTAATGTTTGTCCCAAGCTTGGGGATGCTATGTTTAATAATGATGATATTTTTAGCCTCTCAAGTTTTGATATGCAAAGTAGTTATGATGATAGCATGCCTTCTACCTATGATGATTATATTTATGAAAGTGGGTTTCGAAGAGTGTCAACTTTAGGAAGTAGTGATCCCACAATATTGGAGGATGTTGAATCTTATAATATTTATGAAAGTGGATTTGGAAGAGTGTCAACTTTATTTAGTGATTCCACTATCTTGGGACAGGTTTCAATCGATTATGATGAGAACGAAGTTTCTACTTATGATGATTATTGTGATGATACGTATGCTATAAAGAAGAAGTTTGCTTATGAAGAGAGTAGTAAATTTTTTATGCTTGTAGATCATGAAAAGAATGATTTAGGTGCTGGTTATATTGATGAATTCATTCATGATGCTACTGAAAATTATTATGAGGGAGGAACATATGCTTGTAGGAATTGCGATAATATCAAGTTTCCTCTCTATGTGCTTAAATTCTTAAATCTATGCTTGTGTTGCCTTCCTATGCTAGTTGATTATTGTTCTCATAAGTTATTTGCTCACAAAATCCCTATGCATAGGAAGTGGGTTAGACTTAAATGTGCTAGTCATATGCTTCATGATGCTCCCGTTATGTTTCAATTCTTATCTTTTATGTGAGCATCATTGTCATCATCATGCCTAGCTAAAAGGCATTAAAGAAAAGCGCTTGTTGGGAGACAACCCAATATTTATCCTTACTATTTTTGTGTGTCCACATGATTATGCTACTGTAGTAATCATGTTTTATAGCTTTTGTTTCAATAAAGTGCCAAGTAGAACCTTTGGGAAGACTTGGGTGAAGTTTATGTGATCTTGCTGTGAAAAACAGAAACTTTAGCGCTCACGAGAATAGCTGCCATTTTTTTACTGGAGAGTGCTTTTAGGTTGATTCTTTTTGCAGATGATTAATAGACAAATTTCTCAGGTCCAGAAATTTATTTCATAATTTTTGGGGTTCCAGAAGTATACGTTTTATATAGATTACTACAGACTGTTCTGTTTTTGACAGATTCAGTTTTCTATGTGTTGTTTGCTTATTTTGATGAATCTATGAGTAGTATCGGAGGGTATGAACCGTAGATAAGTTGGACTACAGTAGATATTACACCAATATGAATTTAGAATGAGTTAATTACAGTACCTAAGTGGTGGTTTTATTTTCTTATACTAACGGAGCTTACGAGTTTTGTTTTGAGTTTTGTGTGGTTGAAGTTTTCAAGTTTTGGGTAACGATTCGATGGACAATGGAATAAGGAGTGGAAAGAGCGTAAGATTGGGGATTCCCAAGGCACCCCAATGTAATTGAGGGAGTCCTGGACTAGGGGGTGTCCGGATAGCCAGACTATCATCGTCAGCCGGACTCCAAGACTATGAAGATACAAGATTGAAGACTTCGTCCCGTGTCCGGATGGGACTTTCCTTGGCGTGGAAGGCAAGCTTGGCGATACGGATATGTAGATCTCCTACCATTGTAACCGACTCTGTGTAGCCCTAGCTCTCCTTGGTGTCTATATAAACCGGAGGGCTTTAGTCCGTAGGACAACAACCATTACAACAATCATACCATAGGCTAGCTTCTAGGGTTTAGCCTCCTTGATCTCGTGGTAGATCCACTCTTGTACTACCCATATCATCAATATCAATCAATCAGGAGTAGGGTTTTACCTCCATCAATAGGGCCCGAACCTGGGTAAAAACATCGTGTCCCTTGTCTCCTGTTACCATCCGCCTAGACGCACAGATTCGGGACCCCCTACCGAGATCCGCGGTTTTGACACGGCATTGGTGCTTTCATTGAGAGTTCCTCTGTCTTTGTCACCGATAGGAAGGATGCCTCCTCCGTCTTCAAGGACGGTATTTTATAAAGGAGCCTTGGCCGCCGGCCAAACTATCCGGCTAGGCGGTTTTCTTATGACCGCTTTGTCCGGCCACCGCTCGACAATGACCTCTCGGTCGTCAAAAGCAATCTTCACGTCCACTCGGAATTCGCGGAGGCTGGATCAATAGAGCTCTCATCCAGAACGAGCTCTTGGATCGCATCGCCGCTCGAGTCGCTACAAACTACAATCAGATTGGGCTTAAAACCGATCGAGAGAGATTAACTCTCCCGTGTCACCCACCATGTTGCGGTGGTAGAGGAACAACGCGGCGACTCTTCTCCTGTATTGAAAACTAGTCATGTCCGGGCTCCCGAACCCTCCATGCTGGATTCCCGCGGAGGGACGGACTTTGATCAAGCACTGAACCTAAAGTCAGGCATCAGACCGGACTCGCTGGACAACGTCCAGCAATCCAAGCTTCCAAATTTGGAAACTTCTCGGCCCTTGAGCCTCGAGATGGGTAGAGTTCCGGACTTAATTCCACCCACCCGCCCAAACATATGCGATCTATCTTTAATCCGGCAAGAGCCCGCTGAAACAGTACATCACTACTGGGTCAGATTCCTCCTGGTTATGAACAGGATAAAGGACTGCCGAGAGGAAAACATAATCTCAATTTTTGCAATAATTGCACGGACGAGGAATCTTGAACGCCGTCACCGTCGTGAAATTACACGCCACGACTGGCGTCCATAGTACGAAAATCTTGTGCGATGGAGAGTTTCAAAAACCTAAAATAAGTTTTGGGACAATCGGCCCGAATACAACCCTAGTCCGCAACAAAAGGGTGCATTACACTTAGGCACGGTACAAAACCAAAAGCAAAACCCCACAAAGGGCACGGAACCGTCTTTGGAGGGATGGCTTAGCGGACCTGTAAAATTCACGATCTGAGGGCGCCATCCCAACACATAGCCTTCGAGCATGTTGGATATTACGGTAGGTGGCCAAAAGTGGCGAGCAGCTTCTAGCCCCGGAAAACCACTCCAACAATACCGGTACGGTATCAACAGTCTTCGAGACTTTCGCATCAAATAATATGCGGAAACGAACAACCCGCAGCCTCGCCGAAGTCTACCAAGTAGGAACAACAAATCCATGGAGCGACACAGCCATCACCTTCAACGCTAGCGACGAACCTAAATTCCGAACAGCCCGAGCACCAGCCGCACTAGTACTTAGTCCAATAGTGGACGGCTTTCGACTTACCAAGGTCCTCATGGATGGCGGCAGCGGATTAAACCTCATCTACGAGGAAACTCTTCAAAAAATGGAAATAGACTGGAGCCGCATTGAGCAAAGCAGCACAACCTTCAGAGGAATAATCCCTAGCCGGGAAGCACGCTGCACCGGAAAAATCACACTCGATGTGGTGTTCGCTCACGGACAATTCTGATCGAAGAAGTCATGTTCCAAGTGGCCCGTTCAACAGCGGATATCACGCTATATTAGGACGAGAGGCATTCACAATTTTTCAAGCCGCACCCCATTACGGGTACAGAAGCTCAAAATGCAGGCCCGCAGAATAATCACTCTCGTTAGTGATCCGGACATAGCACTCAGCTACGAAAACAAGACAGCCGCATTAGCCACGGAGGCACTATCCAAGCCCTAGCGGCGAAGAACTCACCGCCCTGCGCTCTACTGTGAATAGGGATGATGTGATACTCGATAAGAGATCCAAGTTCACCTCCTTTAAACCAGCGGACGAAATAGTAAAATTCCAGGTCCATACAACGGACCCGACAAAGACGGCTTCCATCGGGGCACAGTTGGACCCTGATGTAGACACCGCACTGCGAGAATTCCTTCGGGAAAATTGGGACATTTTCGCCTAGCACCCTTCGGATATGCCCGGAATCCCACGCAGATTGGCAGAACACAGCCTAAACATCCTAAAAGGATTCAAGCCAGTCAAACAGGCTCTTCGACGATTTTCCGAACCCAAAAGACAGGCAATGGGAGAAGAGCTAGCCAAACTATTGGAAGCTGGATTCATCAGAGACATCAAACATCCGGATTGGCTAGCAAACCTGGTACTGGTACCAAAGAAGGACAAATCCTGGCGCCTATGTGTCGATTTTAAAGACCTCAACAAGGCCTGCCCAAAGGATCCCTTCCCCCTCCCCCGCATCGACCAGATAATCGACGCTACCGCAGGACACGATTCATTGTGCTTCCTTGACACATACTCCGGCTACCATCAAATCAAGATGGCGGAAGCGGACCAAGCCGCAACGGCATTCATCACTCCATATGGACCATTCTGCTTCAACACGATGCCCTTCGGACTTAAAAACGCCGGCGCAACATATCAGCGCATGATTCAAACATGTCTGGCCACCCAGATCGGCAAAACAGTAGAGACATACGTAGACGACGTAGTCGTCAAAACCAAACATGTCGAAACTCTAGTAGATGACTTGAAGCTCACATTCGACAACCTCAGAGCATATGACATCAAGTTGAATCCAAAAAATGCGTTGGCGCATCACCGGAAAGCTCTGGCTTCATTGTATCCGGCAGAGGAATTGAAGCGAACCCAGCCAAGATCCGAGCTCTGTCACAGATGGATATCCCAAAGGACCTCAAACAAATACAAAGATTGACTGGATGCGTGGCGGCTCTAAGCCGCTTTATCTCCCGCCTAGGAGAAAAGGCATTGCCCCTCTATCGCCTCCTTAGGCGCACCGAACACTTCGAGTGGACGGATGCTGCCACTACCGGACTCGAAGAAATAAAAGCCATATTGGCAACAAATCCGGTCCTGGCTGCGCCCAACCTGGGCGAACCAATGTTGTTATACATCGCGGCAACACATCAAGTTGTAAGCGTGGTACTCGTCGTCGAGCGAGAGCGAAGGGCATAAATTCCCTCTTCAAAACCATTGTACTACGTATCCACTGTGTTAACCCCCTGCAAGTCCCGTTACCCGCACTATCAAAAGATAGCATATGCGGTGTTCATGGCATCCGGAAGCTCGACACTACTTTCAAGAGTGTTCAATAACAGTTGCCTCCGAAGTACCCCTCAACGACATTATAAACAACGCGACGCGACAGGCAGGATTGCAAAATGGGCCATTGAGCTCTTACCATTCGATATAACTTACAAACCTCGGCGAGCTATAAAATCGCAAGTTTTGGCTGACTTTGTCGCTGAATGGACCGGCGAACTCCCTAAAGAGTACGGCGCATACTCAATTGGATTATGCACTTGACGGCTCTAAAATGTTGGCGGATTGAAATTTGGCGTCGTATTAGCGTCCCCAACCGGGACACGATCCAATCGTGCCGGATAATGTACACGGACTCCAACAACGCAGCCGAATACAAGGCCCTTTTACATGGCCTCCGGATGGCAATCTCCATGGGCATTCAACGCCTAGAGGTGCGCGGGGATTCAAACCTTGCAATATCCCAAGTAAATGGAGACTTCGATGCCAAGGATCCGAAAATGGCAGCCTATCGTAACGCTGTCCTAAAAATGTCAGCTCGGTTTGAAGGATTTGAATTCCACCACGTAGCCCGGGATAATAACCAAGCAACCAACATATTGGCACGCATCGGTGCAAAACAGGACACTGTCCCTCCAAATATCTTCCTGGAACGGCTCTTTAAGCCATCCATACTATGGGAAGAGGAGTCCGGAAATAACAAACCAGAAGTAGCCGCACAAACCGAGACAAAACAATCTGACATAATCGGCGACACAGCCGATGAAATAATACCTTCAGCCCACGAAATAATGGCAGTAATCGCCCTGTGGACAGAGCCATTCCTAGCCTACTTGCTTAGGCAGGAACTCCCCGAAGACCAAAATGAGGCCCGCTGCATAGTTTGGCGATCTAAAGCCTACAATGTCCATGAGGGAGAACTCTATAAGAAAAGCACAACCGGAGTCCTTCAAAGGTGTATCTCCGAAGAGGAAGGGCGAAACCTTCTGGCTGAAATTCATGCCGGAGTAGGCGGACACCACGCCGCAGCTCGGGCCCTTGTAGGAAAGGCATTCCGTCAGATTTTATTGGCCGACGGCCCGGCAGATGCTCGGGACTTAGTCCAAAGATCGTTGGTTGTCGACTCTTTGCTAACGAGCCATATGCCACCCACCACCCTCAAAACTATACCCATTACGGCGTTCATGATGCAGGGGCTTGACATGGTTGGAACCCATAAAGGGGGAACCCACAAGCAAAGGTACCTATTGGTCATGGTGGATAAATTCACCAAGTGGATAGAGGCCAAGCCAGTTAAAACGGCAGAGTCCGGACCAGTGATAGACTTCATATCCAGGGTAGTACACCGTTATGGTGTCCCCCATAGCATCATCACCGGTAACGGCACAAACTTCACAGCCGACGGGATTAAATCATGGTGCAAAAATATGGGCATTAAGCTCGATTACGCTTCAGTCTATCATCCTCAAACCAACGGTCAAGTGGAACGAGCAAATGGTCTAATAATGAGCGGCATCAAACCCAGACTAGTGCGGTCACTTGCCAAGTCTGACACGCACTGGGTAGAGGAGCTCGACTCCGTACTCTGGGGGCTGCGGACAATGCCCAACCGTACTACCGGATTCACACCATTTTTATGGTATACGACGCAGAGGCAGTTCTGCCCTGCGACATCATTCATGACTCACCTCGAGTGCGCATGTACGAAGAAAGAGAAGCCGAGATGGATCGGCAGGACAGCTTGGACGCATTGGAGGAAGAACGCGGCGTCGCCAAGGCTCGTTCCGCATTCTATCGCCAGCAGCTCGAAGATACCAAAGCAGAGAAATACGGGCCAAGACTTACAGCGTTGGCGAACTAGTTCTCGCTGCGGACAAGAAAAAGGACAAGCTCAAGCCCAAATGGGAGGGCCCTTCATTATCGATCAAGTCTCGACCGCGGAGCGCACTGCTCGTCTTTAAATCGTCGGACAACCGACTCAAGCCGAACCCATGGAGCGTAGCCCGCCTCAGAAGATTCTATGCCTAGCGCGGACTAAGAGTTCGTCCCCTTCCCCGTCCAAATTGTTACACTTCAGCTGTCTTTTGTTTCTCTTTCTTCTCTCACCCTTTTTCCTAAAAAGCCCTTAAAGGCCTACTTGCGCATTGTTACACACACTTGATGTGCCATCCGCACTCATTATATTCGGGGCTTCATGCGAAGCTTAATTATAAGGGCTTCATACCCAAAGACATGTGTCAAGCTTCCACATGTACCTTTTATTCACCATTATATGCATCGATATGACTTAAGTTTTGGCCAAGCTGGGTTGCTGGCTCTGTGCTTACCCCTCGTTCCCGATTGTTCGGCTAGGAGGTAAAGGAGCACCTCTGCGATTATTCTTGCGGGTCGGCGGATGTGTACCTCGACGGGTGAAGCCGAAAGCTAGCATTCTTAAGGGAATACTCGGTCGGTGACTTGAAAGATGATTTTTTACCTACTTATTTATCCGCCCCCAAATGTTTTTCTGCTCTTTTCGCAGACCGGACATGCACTTTAGGGCATGCCTCCCAGGGAAAGGAACCCATAATGAGAACTATTCTCCCGGAAGATGTTTCTTACTAACCATGTAATATAACATAACTAGTTGGGCACTTATGCGATAAAGCACTAATGACCCCTACGCTTTGGTCTCCATGCATGCCCGATTGTTTCTTAACCGAGAAGGTATTCGGACACACTCCGGACTCTAGGGTCCCGAGGTTGAAGCGAAAAGGTCGGCAAAGACAAACGATCTACAATCCGGCTAGAAGGCATTTTACATGTCATTTTAAAATACATTGTCAAATAGACTGACTGTATTCCTCCTCAATGCCGTCTAACAGGCTGTCTAATTTATAGTCCCGTTGGGAAAATTTAGCGGCCAACTCTACTTGGCCGTATACTAAACTCACAGGGATCTCGTTCCCATCGGGCCCCACAGGTCCGACCTCGGCCATGTGGTTGGGATCCGCCTTCTTGTACCGCGTCTTCACCATGCCCAGGCCTCCCTGGCACCTTGGCGGCAGGCCGAAATCTTCCATAAACGGAAGCGCTGCCGCATTCCCTGAAGCTTCTTCGCAAGCTCCCCAAGGCCCTCGGGCAGGGAGAGGGCTGGCCATAAAGCCTGGACAGCGCCGCTCATTGCTGCCGAACTTGTTCGAGCAGCTGCAACAGATTCGGGAAGTTGATCACCCGTCGTCACGGCATCTCCCGCAGGCGACACTGTGAGTATACCTACGACATATTTTGTCAATTGACTTCCTCGCCGAACTCTTCTTTTCAAAGGAGTTCGCTCAAGCACTACTATAGATGCTGCGACGAAGCCGCTGATTCTCCTTAACGGAGCCAGACAGCTCGGCCCGAATGCCTTTCAGCTCTTCTCCAAGCTGGGCGTGGGCATCCTGGAGCTTGTTCCTTTCCTGCTGCACCTTATTCAGCACCCTCTCGCCGACCTTGGTGGCGCGATGGTTCTTACTGTCCGATCTTGTCCGGCAGCACCTGCAATGTCATTATTAGACTTGCGCGCACGCCGCACACCACTTATCTTTTTAAAAATAATGTGTTACCAGGAGGGGTCTCTGTGTTTCCTCCTGCGGCAGCAAGTGCGGACTCGAGTTGGGCCTTACACTCTTGCACCTCCTGAGACAGTTGGGTATTCTTCTCCATAAGATCCTGCGTTTCAAATGATCCTTAAATCAGTTAATATAACTACTTTAAGTCTCGGGGGCTACTGGCATATACAACTATTAAATTCTCTTACCCGTATGTCTTTTACATACTGCTCCGTGGCTCTGGTCAAACCATCTTGAGTAGGACGGAGGTGAGCGTCCCCTGTGTTAAAGGCATTCAACGCCTCAGGGGAGAAGCAGCGCGGATTTAAAACTGTCCGTGGCGCTGTGGTTCATGGCGCTCTCCACCTCGAGACTTGGTGGCGGACAGATCTGTTGGCATCCTCCGTTGGAGGAGTATCCGCTCGCGCCTTGCTCGCCTCCCCCTCGAGACCAGTCTTGGAGCTTGGCCGGTAGAGGCTGGGTTGGCAACCTCTCGCCCCCATCCGCGGGCGCTTTTCTCCTACAAAAGTCATGAGCACTCAAACGCTTCCTAGGGCGTTGCTCTGAATGACAAACCGTGGGCTATACCTTTGCGGCAACGTTTCAATCATGCGCGCTCCTCTTCCGCCCTCTTGGTCCGGATGGCCCTTGTTGGTCACCGCCCTTGAGCTCGACTTCCGCCTTGAAGGCGCTTCTGCAAAACACTATCATACATGGGGGTCGAAATGGCGAGGAAGAAATAATGGTGTCGGGACTTGGTCACAATCACCGAGAAGCGGATATAGTCCGGGATAGTCAGCCATAATGGCGACTAAAGCATTATCCATGCTGAGCTGGTGGAACACCCCGTCGATTAGCTCCACCTTTATGTCCGGGTCCTCTTCGGAGGCCGGATCCTGGGATCTCTCTGGATCCTCGGGTTGCAGAGCTGGACTAAGCATGCCCTCCACAACCCGACGCAGCTCCTGCGTCGAAAACATAATATAAGAAACTTAAACTTCGAAAGCATTGGTCGGGCACACAGAGTGTTCGCTTACCCAACGCTGGGGATTATTCATGGAGAACCCATTCAACAGGTTCGTCTGGAGGAAGTCCTCCTTCTCCCCCTTGTACAGGCCGGACAGGATCTTCGCCAGGTCCTCGGCCGAACCCGGCCCTTTGCGGCCATGACGGGTGGCATCGTCCTCCTCGTTGAAATCCCACATAGGGTGGCCCCTGTATTGCAGCGGCTGCACCCCCCGCATAATGCATGTTGCCATGACTCCAATCATGGTCAACCCGGAATGGGC
This sequence comes from Aegilops speltoides, assembly GCA_021437245.1. Lineage (NCBI taxonomy): Eukaryota > Viridiplantae > Streptophyta > Magnoliopsida > Poales > Poaceae > Aegilops > Aegilops speltoides. The sequence goes on along the minus strand of CM038142.1, from coordinate 415,646,400 downwards.
CAGTAACCTTATCCGGCCCATCAAATAATGGGCGCTCTTGTCTTCCTCCGGTTAGGGGCTCCGTGGGCGCCAACTAAGGCGTTCTTGAGAGGAGCATTCTTGAACTCGGGAGGCCGATCCGAGCAGGTCCGGCAGCGGGCGCCTTCTATATAAAACCATTCGAAGGCCGGTCTTGGACGCCTTCTTAGGGGTTCGGATGGATATCCGGTCCGGCGATCGCCATATTTCGGCGCCACCCACTTGATATATGGACCCCTCGTGAGAGCAGGGTACAAGGCAGAACAACCTCTTCCACAGCGCAAAATGGGGCTCGACGCCTAGAAACAGCTCGCAAAGAGCTACGTAACCCGCGATATGCGAGGATAGAGGCGGGCGTGAGGTGATAGAGCTGAGTCCGTAGAACTCCGAGAGCCAGCGGAGGAACGGATGTATAGAAATCCGAGCCCCTTATCGATAGGGGACGAAGCATACCCGCTCCCTTTGTTGGGATTTGGGGTAGCCTCCGCTTGCTTCCCACCTTGGTAGGTGGCCAGCCAGCTCGAACCGGGACCATGAAGGCGGAGGAGATATCCCTCTGCTTGGAGCGTCACCAGCTCATTTGTGCGGGACAGAACATCTCCATGATCTCTGGCAGAGGGTGGAGCGCGAGAGGAGGAGCAGCGTCGGCGGTCCATGATGGAATGGATTTTTGGTCGGAAGCACTCCGATGAGTACTCGCGGAAGGAAGATGGTGTGATTTGGATCTGGATTCTTGCCTCTCTTATGGGCAGATTATTTGCACAGCTAGGGGGTAAAACATAAAAGATACCCTGGCTTTTCGCATTCGTGCGACGCGTGGAAGATGGCCATTATTGGGCGTGGAAGCCAAGAAGCGCAACATTGATAAGGAAGCCGGACACTATTCGGCAGGTACATGGAACTTAAGGAGAACCTGCCTTGCAACGCCGAAGACTATAAACGCGATGGACTTATCGTCATTGAAGCCTGGTTCGGGGGCTACTGAGGGAGTCCTGGACTAGGGGGTGTCCGGATAGCCGGACTATCATCGTCAGCCGGACTCCAAGACTATGAAGATACAAGATTGAAGACTTCGTCCCGTGTCCGGATGGGACTTTCCTTGGCGTGGAAGGCAAGCTTGGCGATACGGATATGTAGATCTCCTACCATTGTAACCGACTCTGTGTAACCCTAGCCCTCCCCGGTGTCTATATAAACCGGAGGGCTTTAGTCCATAGGACAACAACCATTACAACAATCATACCATAGGCTAGCTTCTAGGGTTTAGCCTCCTTGATCTCGTGGTAGATCCACTCTTGTACTACCCATATCATCAATATCAATCAAGCAGGAGTAGGGTTTTACCTCCATCGAGAGGGCCCGAACCTGGGTAAAAACATCGTGTCCCTTGTCTCCTGTTACCATCCGCCTAGACGCACAGTTCGGGACCCCCTACCCGAGATCTGCCGGTTTTGACACCGACAGTAATATTCAAGAACAACCAAGCAACTAAGCATGGGGATGCCCCGAAAGGCATCCCCTCTTTCGTCTTCGTTCATCGGTAACTTTACTTGGAGCTATATTTTTATTCACCACATGATATGTGTTTTGCTTGGAGCGTCAATTTCTTTTGTTAGTTTTTGCTTGCTGTTAGTTAGAATTGTGTTTTGCCTCTTTAGTTTAAATAAAGAAGTCAAGGATAGCCTTTGCCATGCTTATTTTGCTAGTATACATGTTGCTGTTTGAAAACAGAAAGTTTACCGCTGTTGCAAAAATTCCCTAGAAAATTCAGAGCATGGTCTAACGTTGAATCTTTTTGCATATTGAGCTCTGATAAATTTATTACAGTGGTAATTTTAGTTCATAATTTTTGGAGTCAGGGAAGTATTGATACTCTTGCATTCTTTACAGACTGTACTGTTTTGGCAGATTGCTGTTATGGTTGCATTGTTTGCGTATGTTTGCTTGTTTAATGATTCTATTTGAGGATAGGAGTATTAAATATACAGAGGCATTTAGTATGCAATGTTGAATAATAATTTAAGTGATTTGTTACAGTAGAATATGATAAGGTTTTGCATTGGTTTATACTAACCTATCTCACGAGTTCTTGTTGAGTTTGTTGTGAATGAAGCTTTTGATAAAAAGAGAAACCATGATATGAGAGGAATTAAGGAGACACAAAAGTTCAAGCTTGGGGATGCCCAAGGCACCCCAAGATAATATTTCAAGAAGTCTCAAGCATCTAAGCTTGGGGATGCCCCGGTAGGCATCCCACCTTTCTTCTTCAACAACTATCGGTTAGTATCAGTTGAGCCTAAGTTTTTGCTTCTTCACATGAGTTGTGCTATCTTTGCAATGTAGTTTTCTTTAGCTTTGCTTGATGTTTGAATAAGTATCAAGATCTGAAATTCTTTAATGAGAGAGAGCCACACAAATTGGAATTTGCTAGAATACTCTATGTGCTTCACTTATATCTTTTGAGCTTGATAGTTGTTGCTCATAGTACTTCACTTATATCTTTTGAGCGTGATAATTTTTGCTCTAGTGCTTCACTTAGATCTTTTAGAGCACGGTGGTGGATTTGTTTTAAAGAAACTCGATCTCTCATGCTTCACTTAGATTATTTTGAGAATCATTAATAGCATGGTAATTTGCTTAATGTTAATATACTTAGTGTTCAAGATATGTGAAACTTTCTTTTGAGTGAATTGAATACCAAGATAAATTTAATGCTTAATAATTGTTTTGAGATATGGAGGTAATAATATCAAAGTCGTGCTAGTTGAGTAGTTGTGAATTTGAGAAATACTTGTGTTGAAGTTTGCAAGTCCCGTAGCATGCACATATGGGTAAAGTTGTGTAACAAATTTGAAACATGAAGTGTACCTGGCTTGTGCATCCTTATGAGTGGCGGTCGGGGACGAGCGGTGGTCTTTTCCTACCAATCTATCCCCCTAGGAGCATGCACGTAGTACTTGATTTTTGATGACTTCTAAATTTTTGCAATAAGTATATGAGTTCTTTTGACTAATGTTGAGTCCATGGATTATACGCACTTTTACCTTTCCGCCATTGCTAGCCTCTTGATGCCGTGCATTGCCTTTCTCACATTGAGAGTTGGTGCAAACTTATTTGGTGCATCAAACCCTGTGATATGATCGCTCTTTCACACATAAACCTCCTTATATCTTCCTCAAAACAGCCACCATACCTACCTATTATGGCATTTCCATAGCCATTCGAGATATATTGCCATGCAACTTTCCACCGTTCATTCATCATGACATACTTTACTTTTGTCATATTGCCATTGCATGATCATGTAGTTGACATCGTATTTGTGGCAAAGCCACCATGCATTATTTTTCATACATGTCACTCTTGATTCATTGCACCATCCCGGTACACCGCCGAAGGCATTCATATAGAGTCATATCTTTGTTCTAGATATCGAGTTGTAAGAAAAATAAAAGTCTGATGATCATCATTATTAGAGCATTGCCCTAGTGAAGAAAAGTATGATGGAGACTATGATTGCCCCACAAGTCGGGATGAGACTCCAGACGAAATAAAAAAGAAAAGAGAAAGGCCAATAAAAAAGAGAAGGCCCAAAAAAAATAAAAAAAAATGAGAGAAAAAGAGAGATGGGGCAATGTTACTATCCTTTTACCACACTTGTGCTTCAAAGTAGCACCTTGTTCTTCATGTAGTGAGTCTCATATATTTGTGCTTCAAAGTGGCACCATGTTTCTCATATAGTGAGTCTCATAAATTGTCTTGTTTATACTAGTGGGAATTTTTCATTATAGAACTTGGCTTGTATATTCCTACGATGGGCTTCCTCAAATGCCCTAGGTCTTCGTGAGCAAGCAAGTTGGATGCACACCCACTAGTTTTCTTTTGTTGAGCATTCATAGCTCTAGTGCATCTGTTGCATGGCAGTCCCTAATCCTCATGTTGACATCAATTGATGGGCATCTCCATAGCCCGTTGATTATCCTCGTCAATATGAGACTTTCTCCTTTTTTGTCTTCTCCACACAATCCCCATCATCATATTCTATTCCACCCATAGTGCTATATCCATGGCTCGCGCTCATGTATTGCGTGAAGGTTGAAAAAGTTTGAGATTATTTGAGTATGAAACAATTGCTTGGCTTGTCATCGGGGGTATAGAAGTTGGGAACATCTTTGTGTGATGAAAATGAAGCATAGCCTAACTATATGATTTTGTAGGGATGAACTTTCTTTGGCCATGTTATTTTGAGAAGACATGATTGCTTTGATTAGTATGCTTGAAGTATTATTATTTTTATGTCAATATGAACTTTTATCTTGAATCTTTCGGAACTGAATATTCATACCATGACTAAGAAGATTTACATTGAAATTATGCCAAAGTATCACTCCGCATCAAAAATTCTTTTTTTATCATTTACCTACTCGAGGACGAGCAGGAATTAAGCTTGGGGATGCTTGATACGTCTCCAACGTATCTATAATTTTTGATTGTTCCATGCTACTTTATCTACTGTTTTAGGCAATATTGGGCTTTATTATCCACTTTTATATTATTTTTGGGACTAACCTATTAACCGGAGGCCCATTTCAGATTCTTTGTTTTATGCCTATTTCGGTGTTTGAGGAAAAGGAATATCGACGGAGTCAAAATGGAACGAAATCAACTGGAGAAGTTATTTTTGGAAGGAAACCCACCTGATGGACTTGGACCCCACGTTAGAAGATACGGGAGGTGCTCACGAGGATGGGGGGCGCGCCCTCCCCCCTGGGCGCGCCCCCTGCCTCATGGGGCCCCCGTAGCTCCACCGACGTTCTCCTTTCACCCATATATACCTACGTACCCTAAAACGTCCAGAACAGAAGATAGATCGAGAGTTCCGCCGCCGCAGGCCTCTGTAGCCACCAAAAACCAATCGGGACCCTGTTCCGGCACCCTGCCGGAGGGGGATCCCATCATCGGAGGCCATCTTCATGTGTTTGATCTCTCTCTCTCTCGTGTTCTCTCTCGTGTTCCATATATGGGGCGATCTTGATGTATCCCGAGCTTTGCTATTGTAGTTGGATCTTATGATGTTTCTCCCCCTCTACTCTCTTGTGATGAATTGAGTTTCCCCTTTTGAAGTTATCTTATTGGATTGAGTATTTTATGAACACTTGATGTATGTCTTGCGTGGGATAACCGTGGTGACAATGGGTTATTCTATTGATCCACTTGATGTATGTTTTGGTGATCAACTTGCGGGTTTTGTGACACTTGGGAACCTATGCATAGGGGTTGGCACACGTTCTTGACTCTCCGGTAGAAACTTTGGGGCACTCTTTGAAGTACTTTTATGTTGGTTGGATGAATCTGAGATTGTGTGATGCATATCGTATAATCATGCCCACGGATACTTGACGTGACAATGGAGTATCTAGGTGACATTAGGGTTTTGGTTGATTTGTATCTTAAGGTGTTATTCTAGTACGAACTCTTTTATAGATCGATCCGAAAGAATAGCTTTGTGGTGGTTTCATACCCGACCATAATCTCTACGTTTGTTCTCCGCTATTAGTGTCTTTGGAGTGACTCTTTGTTGCATATTGAGGGCTTGTCATATGTTCTATCTATGTTATTATTGTTGAGAGAACTTACACTAGTGAAAGTATGAACCCTAGGCCTTGTTTCCTATCATTGCAATACCGTTTATGCTCACTTTTACCGCTTGTTACCTTGCTGTTTTTATTATTTCAGATTACAAAAACCTATATCTACTATCTATTTTGCACTTGTATCACCATCTCTTCGCGAACTAGTGCACCTATACAATTTGCCATTGTATTGGGTGTGTTGGGGACACAAGAGACTTTTGTAATTTGGTTGCGGGGTTGCTTGAGAGAGACCATCTTCATCCCTCGCCTCCTACGGATTGATAAACCTTAGGTCATCCACTTGAGGGAAATTTGCTACTGTCCTACAAACCTGTGCACTTGCAGGCCCAACAACGTCTACAAGAAGAAGGTTGTGTAGTAGACATCACTCGTCATAAATCAATTACCACGTTGAGATTAGTATTTGCAAGGAAAATACGGGTATTGTAATACACATAGATTCATTCGGCAATTTAAAAGGTTCCTTTCATATTCTCGAATGGCAGGACCCAACGACGTACCAGCCAGACCTTGGCTCGTGTTGATCCTACAAAAAAAATCGGGCTCGTGTCCTTCGGTGGCGTGCGTGGTACGCACATTAGGCAACCCCAACCAATTGAGCCTCAGCGTTTCAAGTCGAAATATCTGGCGGCCAGAATTCCAGCCCTAGGAAATTCCCCTCATGTCCCCGGTCCATAATGACTACCGATGAACAACGGAGGGATGCTTTAGTAACTAGACAACATTACCTACCGTGCCGAGCACGGTTCAATTCCCTCGGTCGCTGCTCGTCAAGGTCACCCGTCAACTGCATTGCCTAGTACTACTACTACTACTACTACTACACCAGGATGAGCACAGAATTGAGCCCGTTTGTTCGTGCCTAGTACTTGAGATAATATATCAGGCAATTCACTGGTACGGAGGGATTATCCTTTTACTCTGCATATATAACTTGTATGAAGTCTAACTAAGCAAAATGTTTGACCAAATCCTTTCTTAAGAAATACAACAGGACAGATGTACGGCTTGAAAATTTATTGCATGATGTAGGTTATGATATTGTTTCGAATCCTGGATCTTAAATTTCAGAAAATCCAAAAGTGAGCATAAATTCTTGAAATTGAGCATGGTCACGTGATATGGCACAAATATTACTTCATAAGTTTTTTCTTCAATTCGAGACAAGCTGCTTATGACAAGTTGCACAAATGAAGAGCCAAGGTATTTTGGAACAAAGACTTGTCACGTTAAGGCGAACGCTTTCACTATTGAAACCGTGGGCGTTTACGTGCCGCCACGAGTCCCCGCTTCTCATCGGGAGGTGCCGTCCTAGCAAGCGTGTGAGTCGGCGGAGGCGTCTTGAGCGAGCAGCTCGCCCGGCTGTCGAGGCGTCTTGGCAGAACATTGTCTTGAGACTCACGGAGGCGAGCCCTTTAACCAGGCTCCACCGCCCACCGTCGTCCCAACTGCTCCCACTTTTAACGTCGCCGGTGACGCAGTTTAAAATCAACCCCGCACTACCCGATATCGCTACAATCTTCTCTCTTCCTCTCCGATTCTCCTGTCGTCTACCTCCAACCAGCCTGACCTAAACATATGCCATGCCGCATCACGATGGTATGCCCTTCGTGTTCCAGTTTCCTCAGGAAGACACCCAGCCGGAGTCTCAAGAACATAAGGCGCTTTGGGATGAACTTGAACTGGCCTTGCGGGAAGACGTCGCGCCTGTCCCCGCTCCCGTTCCGGCTCCTGTCGCCCCGACTGCACCAGCGCCCATCCCCGTGGCGTTGATGGGCTGGGAGCCGCACATTGTCGCCGAGCTTGATGCCACGGAGTTCCATGAGGTCCCTGCCGACTTTCACGCGCCCGTGCACCTGCGGCATAGCGCAGCGCGTGCTGCCACGACGCGCACACCGTGCGATGCCGTGCACTGCCGGCGGATGCGCTGCGCGTGCTGCGAGCGTCTTGCGCCCGTGCGGTGCCGTGCACGAATGTCTCCGCCGCATTGTTGACGGCGCTGTCCCCAGCGTGGGTTCGGTGCCCCCCTCGGCGGCATGGATGGCCGTCGTCGACCGCTTCCTTGCACCAACGCGATCGCCTCCTACCGCCGATTGACTTCGCTCAAGTCGAACATTTTGGCCTTCCTTGAAGCTAGGCTAGCGTCGAGAATACGCCAACAACGGCGCAAGACGCCGCCGTCGCCGTCGGTCGATGGCCCGACGACACACGAGCACGGCAGAGAGCCGCTTCCCACCGCGAGGCGCCCGCCGCCGCCCGCGTAATCTAATTTGCCATGAAAACGTTGGATTGCCATGCTTAAAATCGAGCGTTTATCATTTCCATTTATTTTATATCGATCGTCGTATAATTTAAAGTTGGAGTCGGACTGAACGAAATCTATGGTTTGATCGATTGAATGTTCTGCTAGAGCCGTATCAAATTAAATATAAAACGTCATCAAGCCACATGTATTCCTTTTCATCCAACGACCTAGACTGCTTCAATGTCGAGCGCTCAACACGTTTAGTGTGCAGTTAATTTCATACCAAAAATAGTGCTAATCACATAATAACACGCAAATAATATCCTAGTACTTAATATCCGCATGCACTTAATATACTTCCAAATTAACGTGTAGTGATAAGTGCTGCTAGTACGTGAAACTGGTGCCGTGACTTGTGAACGCGTCCAGATATGGTCAACGGCAACATCGCCCGCGAGTTCTTCGTGTTTGCCTGTGCGTCTAAACGCAGAAGGGGAGAAGAGAGAGAGAGCACACATGGAACCCACCTGTAAGTGAAGGCGAATAGTACTAAAAATAATATTACATGTTATCCATTAATTAGGCTGTGGTAATATAAAAACATTATGTGAACAAAGGGGGGTACAACAAACATTGCTGTTCTACGTATGTTGCTTATTGACGTGCGGCTTGAAGGCCCGGTCGCATGTTTGATCCTCGTCCTTTATTTTTTAATTTATATATGGGTCCAAATTTGTTTCATGACATGTGGGCCCCTCGGTGTGTAGTTTGTAGCACTTTAATTTGTTTGTCAAAATTTGTTCCATTCCAAGTGGACTATCGGTGTGTAGTTTTGTAGCTTATTTATAATAATTAAAGAGAACAACATAGTTTTTTCAATAATACCATGGTGCGACGTTGAAGGCGAGAAAGGACGTGCGAGAGATCGATGACCGAGCCAGAGGGAAATCAACTAGGGGAGTTGCGTGGGTTGCAACGGTGTTTGGAGTAGTTGTGGGCCGAATGCTACGAAAATATAATCTAAACCGACCGGAATAAATGCCTACACAAATTAATCCAAGGTTGGAGTGCCCCTCGCAATGTAAATAGCTCCAGCTTTGCGAGGGATGGAGAGGTAGTAGCTTCAATGCATGGAAGATACGGTGTGAGAAAGCGAGGTCAATCGAGAGACATATAGATAGAGAGATAAAGTGAGTGTGGTCCGACATTCATTGAACAAATATATATGCTCTGGAGAGATATTGTCCGATTTAGCTTTTGGCAAGGGTGAGGGCTCTAAGATAGAGCATGAGAGATGATCCAGTCACAGACGTGTAGATATATTTTGTGCGTGGGAGGAAGCAAGGTCAACCGATCACATAGGGTCGCCGTGTGATCGAGAGAGTGAGACGGGTTGGAGAGAGTGACCTAGATAGACAATGTGCGTGAGAGAGTATACAATGTGAATAGGTCGAATTGGGCTCAAACATGGTGATATATCGTTTTTGTCCGAGAAAGAGCGAGGTCAATCGAGACATGCAAAGAGACAGAGAGAGAGAGAGAGAGAGAGAGAGAGAGAGAGAGAGAGAGAGAGAGAGAGAGAGAGAGAGATTGAGTGAGCGTGGCCCACCATGAGGTCGAAAGAGTGGCGCCGGCTTGGATGGACTGACCTAGATAGACAATCTGCATGAGAGAGTATAGAGTGTGTCGATCAAGGCCCGAACAGGGAGATATATCATTTGTGTGTGAAAGAAAACGAGGTTAAATGAGACTCAGATAAAGAGAGCAAGATTGAGCGAGTGTGGCCCGCCGTGCGGAAGAAAGAGTGAGACAGACTCGAGGGAGTGACCTAGATATACAACGTGCGTGCGTGCACACGAGAGGTTGAGGGGGGGCTAGATAGGCAATGCATGTATTTAGCGTGAGAGGGTGAGAGAGAGAGAGAGAGAGAGAGAGAGAGAGAGAGAGAGAGAGAGCTCAGCATGGGGTGCAATGGCGGGTGTGTGAGGTAAATACATTTGGTAACAGAGTGGAAAAAGGGGGTTGTGTAGTTGAGAGACTTAGAGATCAAAACATGGAGAGAAAGAATGAACGTGCGTTGGAAACCGATAGCTTCCTAAGGTGGTTAGGAGAGGAAGATTGACCGATACAGGAAGTATGTAGAATTTGTGCGGGGGGGGGGGGGCTAAAAACAATATTTGAATGTACATAGTACGAGACTTAAGATCGATGTTTCAATTCGGTGTACATTGTAAGATTTGAACCGAGGACCATGCATACGGGTAATTATTTCGAATTCATGCCATACTAAGTTTTGAAAAGTTGACATTGACTCCATTTGTTGTGCTTTTTTGTAGGTCATATGTTTGAATCCATCCAAAAGTTTTCTCACTACCATGGTGTTCATCATATACATATGAATTTGTATTAAAAAAAGTAGCGTGGATACAGTGAAATGCGAAATCCACGTTAGAATTGGAGATCACTACATGACACACACTCTAATTCAAATAACTAATTATGTGACACACACTCTAATCCACGTTAGCATGGATACTGTTTCGAATTTTTTTCAAACAACTCCTCATTAATTAATTTATAGTACTCCCTCTGTTCACTTTTATAAGACCTTGAAGACATTTCAGAAAATGTGCAAAACAGTTCATTTTAAGTTATGCAAGCGACTTACAAAAAGTGAGCGAGGGAATATCTCGTTCGAATGACTAATTATTGCAAGGAAAACACGGGCATGGTAATACATACAGATTTGTTTGCAAATGAAAGAAGATTCGTTTGCATTCTCAAATGTAGGCGCACCAGGCAGACCAGGGTCGTGTCAAGGTGGACACTGCTTTGGTGCCTTAAAGGCACCTGCCTTTGGGTCACTGACATGTGGGCCAGCCACCTGTTGGGCCCACATGTCATGGACACAAATGCAGGTGCCTTAAGGCACCGAAGCATAGTCAGGGTGGTCACGTGAGTCGGACGGACGTGTAGCACCCAGCCACCCACCCCTCCCTCCCCAACTCCCCCACCCCCACCCCCCACCCCCCCGAAAAAAGGACAACAACAAAATAAGTTTGCGCTTCCATGTTTCGGATTGAAATATATGGCGGCCCCAATTCTAGCCCTGCAAAATCTCTCTTCTCCACCGTCCCCTTCGGCGCCCAGATTGCTCAAATCCCTAATTCGCCGCCAATCCAAGCAAAGTTCGAATCACCCCTTGTCTCGTCTCTTTCCCCACCTCTGTGCCGGACGACGACGACGAAGACGACGGTCGCGCTTCACCACCGCGCAGGAGCTACCTCATCTACGCCCTCGTCCACCACATCGGGTGGTCCACCGACCACGTCGGCCGCCGCAACCGACGTGCCTCACAGACACCGAGTTCCGCCGCATCAGGTGCGCTTCACCGACGCCGTCTCCCAGCTCACCGGGGCTACTTCACCGAGCACATCGTCGCACCTCCGCCCCCCGAGGCCGTTGGGGCTTCACCTGCGGTCTCGTCATCGTGATCGTGGCGCCGCTGCCACTCAAGATCTGCATTCGTGCGCGGCCAGCCATAGCGCCCGATGCATCACCCTCAACGGCTCTGAAGTGACCCGCACTCTAGCTAAGCGAGCATGCCCAAACGCCGGCCCGAACTAGGTATCCACATCACTCCCTTGTGCCTTTGTTCCGACGATGTTTGGATATCCTTTCACCGCTCTCTTAGCTTACACGCCTATGCAACTCTGACTTTAGCTCTTATTTCTTCTGGAGAGATCATCTGAAACAAGACAATCCATTTTTTAGCGAAGCATGACGGCGCTACGGGATCTGGTACACATCATGCACACCTGTATAACCTTGTAAGTATTTGTCCTCCGGTACAACATCAAGGTCGATTCCACTTATTTGATCAACCATTCGCCGTGTCAAAAATGCAAAGGGGGATGCAAGGAGCACAAGGCCTGCACATCCAAGAAAGTGGTAACATGGACTTGTACATGGAACATCCCAAGCACAAGCAGAGCTGCAGTGAGCCTGTACAACGAGCTAGCGTAAGTCCCTGCATTTCATTTAATTCGTACTGGCATTCGTGTATGATTTGTGTGCAGTGGAGGATCCATGAATTCAAGTTACCAGGGGTGAACATTTAACTTAAAAAATACGAAGGCACTTGCAATCCGGAAATCAACATAACTTGAGAAGTGTGAAGCTATATGCACTTTGAAAACCAGCTAATGATCCAAAGTAGTTCAGATTATAAACACTAAATGATGCAAGCACCAAAAAACACAAAATGCATCATGGTGTACAAGGACTACAAACATGGTATGTACCTGCTTGAATTATTCGTTCTCTGGCTGAAAATAACGAAGTGTAATTGCACCTCTAACCAGTGCGCAAACTGCATATCAATATATCTATCCTGCACAATTGTGCCAATAGTTTCAAACAACGGATTAGAAAAGTATTTATGCTATGTTGTCATGATATGGGGACTTTCTGGTAGATGGCCTTGACGTTTCCTGAAGCTATGAAAATGCACTATAATTTGCTTGTCATCAATGCCTGCAAATCTCTGTCCCTCTCAACATAGTAGATCATCATTAGACACTAAATCCTTCAATGAGCTTGCAAAATGCTTGCATTAGATCCCTCATTAGACACTATATGTTCATCACCAGGAGCATGTAAAATGTTTGCATCAAATCCTTCATTAGTAGTACATTCATTAGACACTTGAGCTCAAGAACAACATGAGCTTGTATGTTTGCACGGAAACTTGATTAGATACATCGATTGATCGATTCGGTATTGATTGGGGAGTTATAAAATAAGTAGAAATTGGTTTCATTTTCTCATCCCTACATACAAGCAGTTTACAACACCATCAGGTTTAACTATTGGCGAAATTGAAGAGTTGAATTAGATATAATCAGGGATGTGATGTACCTACTTGTTGCGCATGCTACTCTTGCAAGATGTTGTCCATTTGCATAAGCTCGATGCCATGCCGTCTGCCGCCGCCTTGCCTCCCACGAGCTACACCGTGGTTGGATCTTCATCTTCTTGTCCTTCCGTTAAGCTTGAAGCTCGGCGACCGCTCTCCAACGAGTAGCGAGGAAGTGTTGTGTCGATCGTCCGTGGCGGCTAGGTTAGGAGCGAACAGACCGGTGGATGGAGCGAATGAATTGGGATTTTTCCTGCTTTGTCGTCGATATGGGAGGCGCTCATTTGGGTCATGAGCCTGCTATAGGGCCTGCCTTGCACTTATGTTATTGGCCCATCAAATTGAAACATTTTCTTCATTTTTACATTGCTGCTTTCGTCTTGTTGGGGACGAACAAAACTAGCGTGGGCCAACTTGGGCGACTCAAACTAGGTGCACACTTTCCACCACACAGGCGCCGCCCATACCAGCCCTATGGTGGCGTCGTCCCTTTTTGCGTGTATGATTGGATAGTGAAAAATATTCCAGTGGCGCTTTTGATTTACCCACAAAATGGTTGAATTGCTTGTTTCTATGAACTGAGTTCGCCAATAATGTGAAGGATGCCAGTCTTTTCATCCTGTTGTAGATTGCTTAGATCTCGATATGCCAAAAGTAATCGCATGAAATATACAATAAAAGCCAGTGTGATGTGCGTGGCTACAACTAGTCTGACTACATGTCCTCATATAACATATCAAGGACACACCATCTTACCAGATTAACCATTCAACTTAACAATGCAGTGTGGGAAGAAAGAAGCATTGGGAATGCGTATCCAAGCAATTGATGCCATCGACTCCTTCGTACAACCTTGTAAGCAAAAAAGAAGTTGCAGTGTGCCTGTACAAATAACTAGCGTAAGTTCAGTTACCTGCTTCTCGGAATTTTAGTTAGCCACTTATTGCAAAATTGTTCAATTACGTTGCTTGGCTTAATTTAGTTTGCTACTGATTACATAATGCCACAGCCTGTTAATCATATTGTAGATTGCGCCTATCTATGTGTTTGATACTTCTTTGTTAAGAATTACTGTTTGCCTTAACTTAAATATCTACTTGTTTGTTTAAGCGCTTTCTTTGTTGCAACAATGAGTTACAATGATGTTAATAACTACTTTTCGGTATCAATTGAAACTCTTTAATTCCTTGTTTGTTTAAGCGGTTTTTTGTTATAACTCCCAGTTGAGATGTTTTGCTAACTTCAACTTTTACGAATCAATCGAACTTTAATGGCAAACATGTTAGCCCAAGATCAAAAGCGAGGTCCCCATGGACGTTGCATCATCTCACAGCGATGGCACCGCCCAATCGTGCATTATGAATTGCCAGCTGCCGATGCTCTAGAGGCTAAACTAGTGGTAGAAAGAGATTACGCTTCTACACTTAGAGATGAAGTTGACATGTTGAGGAAGCAAACAACACAATCACAAGCAGTACTCAAGACAACCATTAAATATTTGGTGCATTTCAAAACGAAGCAAGCTGAGACTGACCAGATTGTTAAGGTCCTGAAGGAAAAAGGGATATTAGATTCCTACTTGGTAAATCATAGGTGAAATGTTCTTTCCATAGTTGAATAACCTTTGTGTTGTCTGTTCATGTAATCAATCAAACCATTTGTTTTAGAGATCATGTAATAATTGTTTTTTTGTTTTTTGGTTTGTAATTTTATTTGAGCACAAGTCTGTATTAATTCATAAGACTCGGAGACATTTCATTTGGATTGCTGTGCCAGACCTACAAATATGGCAATCGGGCTGAATGTGCATTCAGCAATAGTAGTAGTATAGATGGACCATAAGTGGCACGCATCGGAAAGGGCCAAGATGTTGGCTAAAAAAAGGATGTTATTGTAGCAAAAAAAAGTACAACGGCCTGGCTTATGTATGTTAGTTGATATTATTGATTCATATACTCTATAAGTTTTTATATATACATTAGTTACTGTACATTCTTGGTTGATTGACTTCGGTATTAGAATCTTGATACATAAACTTGTGTACATATCTAAATGGGAGTACACATTATGCTATGTGTGACATTTGAGTTGGACATGAAGTGTTCCAAATATTTGAATTCACCTTAAACTGGATTCTAGCTTCTGAATTTGAGTATCGGCATTTGTAAACCATATTCATATATGACAGTGGAATACATCTTTGTCGTCCTTTTGAAGATATATAAAAACACATAGAATGATTTATAAAGATTCATATAGGAATACAAAATGGATTGAATTTAGTTGCCGAGGTAGCGTGGATGCTTATTGTCCCAAAATTCGAAAGAAGCAGCAAAATGTCTACTCCCACGTCGGCTGCCCGAAGCCAAGTGTTTGGGAGATGGAAATTATTGTCTACCCATTACACGGACAATCCATAGGCCCGATTTCCATTGCTCTAAATAGGGGTAGGTTAGTAACTTCAATTAGACATGACACGACCACCTCTGAGCCCATTCCGACACGGTGGGCGTCAAACATGGGCGGCAAAACACATTTGATTCAAGCTCGTCCGAAAGACCTCTGTTTCTCCCTCCATTCCCCATTCATACACGGTGGGCGGCAAAACAAACTCGACACGGCCGAAATCGATGTAGGCAAATATTTTCAATAGGGGCAGGTTTGTAACTTCACTCAGACGTGACACAACCGCCCTACCTGTCAGCCCTGTTCATACACCGTGGGCGCCAACCATGGGCGCCAACCACCCTCTCCCCGCCCAAAATCGCTCTGGGCAAATATTGGCGAGATGCAAGATTACCGTCCTATCCCCAACCGACGAGACGTCCAAATTTTAAACGGGGCTAAGTTCGTAACTTTCCCATATTTCAGACAGGCGCGTCCCAAAAACATGGTTCCCCGTACCTCTCCCTCCATTTTCCCATTCATACACCGTCTGCGCTAGAGCACCCCATCCCCACACCAGCCTCCGTCTGCCACCCCATCCATCGTGGCCGTCCTCCACCACATCCATCGCCACCGTCCTCCACCATGTCGGAGCGCCTACCAAGACCGCGTCGTCCACTGCTAGAGATGGACGTTTCTCATCCACAGCGACGGACCAATAGCCTTGCATCGCGTCCTCTCGCTTCATCGGCGTCGTCGTCCTCTTTGCCGCGGCCGCTCACATGACCTTCTCTTCCACCGCAATGGGACCTATCCGCCGATGCACCTGTCTACCGTCGCAGATCTGCTTCAACGCCAACGACAGCCATCGCACCCCCGATGCCTACACGGAGCCGCAAGAGAGGTGGTACTTACTTGATAACCCACAAGTGTAGGGGATCGCAACAGCTTTCGAGGGTAAAGTATTCAACCCAAATTTATTGATTCGACACAAGAGGAGCCAAAGAATATCCTTGAGTATTAGCAGTTGAGTTGTCAATTCAACCACACCTGGATAACTTAGTATCTGCAGCAAAGTGTTTAGTCGCAAAAGTGGTATGATAATAAAAGTAACGGTAGCAAAAGTAAAGATAATTGTTTTTGGGTTTTTGTAGTAGTTGTAACAGTAGCAACGAAAAAGTAAATAAGCGAAGAACAATATGTGAAAAGCTCGTAGGCAATGGATCAGTGATGGATAATTATGCCAGATGTGATTCCTCATGTAATAGCTATAACATAGGGTGACAAAGAACTAGCTCCAATTCATCAATGTAATGTAGGCATGTATTTCGTAAATAGTCATACATGCTTATGGAAAAGAGCTTGCATGACATCTTTTGTCCTACCCTCCCATGGCAGCGGGGTCCTAGCGAAAACTAAGGGATATTAAGGCCTCCTTTTAATAGAGAACCGGAACAAAGCATTAGCACATAGTGAATACATGAACTCCTCAAACTACGGTCATCACCGAGAAGTATCCCGATTATTGTCACTTCGGGGTTGTCGAATCATAACACATAATAGGTGACTATAGACTTGCAAGATAGGATCAAGAACACATATATATTCATGAAAACATAATAGGTTCAGATCTGAAATCATGGCACTCGGGCCCTAGTGACAAGCATTAAGCATAGCAAAGTCATAGCAACATCAATCTCAGAACATAGTGGATACTAGGGATCAAACCCAAACAAAACTAACTTGATTACATGGTAAATCTCACCCAACCCATCACCGTCTAGCAAGCCTACGATGGAATTACTCACGCACGGCGGTGAGCATCATGAAATTGGTGATGTAGGATGGTTGATGATGACGACGGCGACGAATCCCCCTCTCCGGAGCCCCGAACGGACTCCAGATCAGCCCTCCCGAGAGAGATTAGGGCTTGGCGGCAGCTCCGTGTCATAAAACGCGATGAAACTTTCTCTCTGATTTTTTTCTCCCCGAACGTGAATATATGGAGTTGGAGTTGAGGTCGGTGGAGGTCCAGGGGGCCCACGAGATAGGGGCGTGCCCTATAGGGGGGCGCGCCCCCCTGTCTCATGGACAGGCCGTGGGCCCCCTGGTGTATTTCTTTCACCCAGAAATTCTTATTAATTCCAAAAAGTGCCTCTGTGGATTTTCAGGACATTCCGAGAACTTTTCTTTTCTACACATAAAACAACATCATGGCAATTCTGCTGAAAATAGCGTCAGTCCGGGTTAGTTTCATTCAGATCATGCAAGTTAGAGTCCAAAACAAGGGTAAAAGTGTTTGGAAAAGTAGATACGTTGGAGACGTATCAACTCCCCCAAGCTTAAATCTTTGCTTGTCCTCTAGCAATTCAGTTGATAAACTAAAAGTGATAAAGAAAAACTTTTACAAACTCTGTTTGCTCTTGTTGTTGTAACATGAAAAGCCAGCATTCAAGTTTCAGCAAATATTATGAACTAACCATACTCACAATAACACTTAGGTCTCACAATTACTCATATCAATAGTATAATAAGCTTGCGAGCCATAATAATAAAACTCGGATGACAACACTTTCTCAAAACAACCATAACATGATATAACAAAATGGTATCTCGCTAGCCCTTTCTGAGACCGCAAAACATAAATGCAGAGCACCTTTAAAGATCAAGGACTGACTAAACATTGTAATTCATGGTAATAAAGATCCAGTCAAGTCATACCCAATATAAACCAATAGTAATGAATGCAAATGACAGTGTGCTCTCCAGCGGGTGCTTTTAATAAGAAGGGTGATGACTCAACATAAAAGTAAATAGATAGGCCCTTCGCAGAGGGAAGCAGGGATTTGTAAAGGTGCCAGAGCTCGATTTTAAAATAGAGATTGAATAACATTTTGAGCGGCATACTTTCATTTGTCAGCGCAACAACTATGAGATGGCTGTATCTTCCACACTACATGCATTATAGGCAGTTCCCAAACAGAATGGTAAAGGTTTATACTCCCCCAACCACCAACAAGCATCAATCCATGGCTTGCTCGAAACAACGAGTGCCTCCAACTAACAACAGCCTTGGGGGAGTTTTGTTTAATTATTTTGATTTGCTTTGATCTTTTTGGATCATGGGACTGGGCATCCTGCACGACCCTTTCTCATGAATGAGGAGCGGAGTCCACTCCCTTTGAGAATAACCCACCTAGCATGGAAGATATAGGCAGCCCTAGTTGTAACATGAGCTGCTCGAGCATACAAAACAGAATTTCATTTGAAGGTTTGGAGTTTGGCACGTACAAATTTACTTGGAACGGCAAGTAAATACCGCATATAGGAAGGTATAGTGGACTCATATGGAACAACTTTGGGGTTTATGGAGTTTGGATGCACAAGCACTATTCCGCTTAATGCAGGTGAAGGCTAGCAAAAGGCGGGAAGCGACCAAGCGAGAGAGCGACAACAGTCATAAACATGCATTAAAATTAATTCTGCGAGTACAAGCATGAGTAGGATATAATCCACCATGAACATAAATATCATGAAGGCTATGTTGATTTGATTCAACTACATGCGTGAACATGTGCCAAGTCGAGTCACTCAATTCATTCAAAGGAGGATACCATCCCATCATATCACATCATAATCATTCTAATAGCATGTTGGCACGCAAGGTAAACCATTATAACTCATAGCTAATAAAGCATGGCACAAGCAACTATAATCTCTAAATGTCATTGCAAATATGTTTACTTCATAATAAGCTAAATCAGAAACAATGAACTCATCATATTTACAAATACAAGAGAGGTCGAGTTCATACCAGCTTTTCTCATCTCAATAAGTCCATCATATATCGTCATTATTGCCTTTCACTTGCACGACCGAACGATGTGTATAATAATAATAGTGCATGTGCATTGGACTAAGCTGGAATCTGCAAGCATTCAACTCAAGAGAGAAGACAGGGTAATATGGACTCTAAATTAAATAAACAATCATGCATATGTGAGCCACTAAGCATTTTCAATATGGTCTTCTCGACCCCCCAAAAAAGAAAAGAAAATAAAACTATTTACACGGGAAAGCTCCCAACAGGTAAGAAGAAGAACTAGAAATATTTTTGGTTTTTCATTTTAATTTCTACTACAAGCATAGAATTTAAACTAACTAATTTTTTTGTTTTTTCTTAAGGTTTATCAAACACACAAGAAGAAAACTAGAAAAAGAAATTTAAACTAGCATGGATAATACAATGAAAGAGTATGAGCACCGACGACTAGTGTTCGAACATGAATATAAAGTCGGTGAGAAATACGTACTCCCCCAAGCTTAGGCTTTTGGCCTAAGTTGGTCTAGTACCAAGGACGCTTTGGTGATATCCATAAGTGAAATTGGGGTTGTCTTGAGATGCAGTGCAACCGCCTCTCCCCGCGGCAGCGTGTTGGCGAGCTGCCTCCGCTCCCCTCTCGTGTTCAGTTGCTTCCTCCCTGGTGACAACATATCTTCCTTTTGCCTGATAATCAAAAAGGTAGGGAGCGGGAAGAGTAACATGGACGATGTTGCGTCTGAATAGATTAGTCGATAATGGAGGAATTGTTCATTCCTCGCAAGAACTTGATGATTGAACATAGCTTCTTTATCCAAATAAATAGGAGGTAAAATCATATCCCCCTCTCGTGGAGCTATATTAAGATAATTAGCCACACGGGTTGCATAAATTCCTCCAAATAAATTTCCCTTTCTACTATTATTCTGCAACCTACGTGCAACTATTGCCCCCAAGTTATAACCTTTATAGCCTAAAACAGCACTCTTGAGGACACACAGATCAGGGACACACATGTGACATGCTTCATCCTTACCGTTAATGCATCTACCAATAAAGAGAGCAAAATAATGCATAGCAGGAAAATCAATGCTCCCTATGGTAGCTTGTGCTATGTCCCTAGATTCTCCCACAGTAATATTAGCAAGAAAATCTCTAAATTCAGATTTGTGAGGATCATTAATATTACCCCACTGCGGGAGTTTGCAAGCAGTTGTAAAATCCTCTAAATCCATGGTATAAGATGTATCATAAATATGAAATATGACATTAGGAGAATTACGCGCACAGTTGTATTTAAACCTCCGCACAAAAGAATCAGTCAATTGATAGTACTGCGGACACTTATCTTGTGAGAAGTCCTCCAACTCAGCATTACGCACATACGCGCCAAATTCCTCCTTGAAGCCTGCTTCGACCATAAAATCATCGGATGGCCACTCACAACCTCGTACATCCGCGTCGCTCGCCAATTCAATATCTTGCTCACGTATAGAAATCCTGGGCCCTTTCTTCACCGAGGAACCACCTTGGTACATTCTCCTAGACATAATTCTTTTTCTGAAATATTTCTGAAAATTGTAGTAACTTCAAAATAAAAGTGAATAAAACTAAACAAGATTGATAGTAACTACTCCTACAAGTGCCTAGAGCCTATATCATGCATTGGAATTGCTTGGACCTCAAAAATTTAACATGCAATCTCAAGAACACGGTCACCTATGTAACAAAAATTTGCAATGAATAATGCTCTAGAACAAAAACTAATTGGACCAATGAAGGAGTCACATACCAATCAACAATCTCCCAAAGTAGTTTTGTGAATGGAGCTTTGAGCAAGGAGATCGAAAATCGCAGCAAAACAAGCTAGAACTCGTGCTTGAGCTGGATGGGGATTTTTTTTGGGTAGAAGATGAAGTGTGTGGGTGCTGGCATAAGTGGAGGGGGCCACCAGGGGCCCACGAGACAGGGGGGCGTGCCCTATAGGGCTAGGGGGCGTGCCCTCCACTCTCGTGGCCTGGTACTTGCCCCTCCTGCAGTGATTTCAGTGCCTAAAATCCTCAAATATTCCAGAAAAAATAGTACTAAATTTGCAGGGCATTTGGAGCACTTTTATTTTTGGGATATTTTTTAATGCATGGATAATTCAGAAAATAGACAGATAATACTATTTTTGCTTTATTTAAAGAGGGTACAGAAGGTTGTGCCTTCTAGTTTCATCCATCTCATGATCATCAAAATGAATCCACTAACAAGGTTGATAAAGTCTTGTTAACAACTCATTCCGAATAACACGAAACCAGAGAAATTTCGAATAACACAAAGTTACCTCAACGGGGATATGAAAATCCCCAACAATAAGAATATCATACTTTTTCTTGAAAGTAGGGAGAGGAAATTCAAAACCTCCAATAATAATAGTTGGAGCTTTTCCAATAGAATTGATGCTATGAACTTGAGATTGTTTCCTCGGAAAGTGTACCGTATGCTCATTACCATTAACATGAAAAGTGAAATTGCCTTTGTTGCAATCAATAACAGCCCCTGCAGTATTCAAAAAGGGTCTACCAAGGATAATCCACATACTATCATCCTCAGGAATATCAAGAATAACAAAGTCCGTTAAGATAGTGACATTTCCAACCACAAGAGGCACATCCTCGCAAATACCGACAGGTATAGCAGTTGATTTATCAGCCATTTGCAAAGATATTTCAGTAGGTGTCAACTTATTCAATTCAAGTCTACGATATAAAGAGAGAGGCATAACACTAACACCGGCTCCAAGATCACATAAAGCAGTTTTAACATAGTTTCTTTTAATGGAGCATGGTATAGTTGGTACCCCTGGATCTCCAAGTTTCTTTGGTATTCCACCCTTAAAAGTATAATTAGCAAGCATGGTGGAAATTTCAGCTTCCGATATCTTTCTTTTATTTGTAATGATATCCTTGATGTACTTAGCATAAGGATTTAATTTAAGCATATCAATTAAGCGCGTACGTAAGAAGATAGGTCTAATCATTTTAGCAAAGCGCTCAAAAATCCTCATCATCCTTTGTCTTGGATGGTTTAGGAGGAAAGGGCAGGGGTTTCTGAACCCATGGTTCTCTTTCTTTACCGTGCTTCCTAGCAACAAAATCTCTCTTATCACAACATTGATTCTTTGATCGTGGGTTATGAAGATCAACAGTAGGTTCAACCTCTACTTCATTATTATTGCTAGGTTGAGCATCAACATGAACATTATCATTAACATTATCGCTAGGTTCATGTTCATCACCTGATTGTGTTTCAGCATCAGAAATAGAAATATCATTGGGAATCTCAGGTGTGTCCACAACAGGTTCACTAGAAGCATGCAAAGTCCTATCGTTTTTCTTTTTATTTTTTTTAGAAAAACTAGGTGCCTCTAAATTATTTATCTAAGAATCCTGCTCGATTCTCTTAGGGTGGCCTTCACGATACAAAGGTTCCTGAGTCATTCTACCGGTTCTAGTAGCCACTCTAACAGCAAAGTCATGTTTATTATTTAATTCATCGATCAAATCACTTTGAGCTTTAAGTACTTGCTCAGCTTGAGTGGTAACCATAGAAGCATATTTGCTAATGAGTTTAAGTTCACCTTTAACTCTAGCCATATAATCACTCAAGCGTCCTATTTCGAAAGCATTATTCTTTAATTCTCTACCAACATAAGCATTAAAACTTTCTTCTCTAGCCATAAAGTCATCAAATTCATCTAAGCATGGGCTATGATATTTAGTAGACGGGATTTCAACTTTATCATATCTATAGAGAGAATTTACCTTTACTACCTATGTCGGGTTATCAAGACAATGTGTTTCTTCAACAGGCGGTATATTAAGACCATGTATTTCTTCAATAGGTGGTAAATTCTTAACATCTTCAGCTTTAATACCTTTTTCTTTCATTGATTTCTTTGCCTCTTGCATATCTTCAGGACTGAGAAATAGAACACCCCTCTTTTTCGGAGTTGGTTTAGGAATAGGCTCAGGAGTTGGCTCAATTGGCTCAGGAACTTCCTCAGGAATTGGCTCAGGAAGAGTCCAATTATTTTCGTTACTCAACATATTATTCAATAGTAATTCAGCTTGGTCGACTGTTCTTTCCCTGAAAACACAACCAACACAACTATCCAAGTAGTCCTTGGAGGCATCGCTCAGTCCATTATAAAAGATATCAAGTATTTCATTTTTCTTAAGAGGATGATCAGGCAAAGCATTAAGTAACCGGAGAAGCCTCCCCCAAGCTTGTGGGAGACTCTCTTCTTTGATTTGCACAAAATTATATATTTCCCGCAAGGCAGCTTGTTTCTTATGAGCAGGGAAATATTAGCAGAGAAGTAATAAATCATATCCTGGGGACTACGCACACAACCAGGATCAAGAGAATTAAACCAAGTCTTAGCATCACCCTTTAATGAGAACAAAAATATCTTAAGGATATAATAATAGCGAGACTTATCATCGTTAGTAAACAGGGTGGCTATATCATTTAACTTGGTAAGATGTGCCACAATAGTTTCTGATTCATAGCCATAAAAAGGATCAGATTCAACCAAGGTAATTATTTCAGGATCAACAGAGAATTCATAATCCTTATTAGTAACACAGATAGGTGAAGTAGCAAAAGCAGGGTCAGGTTTCATTCTAGCATTAAGAGATTGTTGCTTCCATTTAGCTAATAATTTCTTAAGATCATATCTATCTTTGCAAGCAAAAATAGCTCTAGCAGCTTCTTCATCCATAACATAACCCTCAGGAACAACAGGCAATTCATAATCAGGGGGAGAACTTTCATCATCACTATCATCAATAATATCATCATTAATAATTTCATTCCCCCTAACTCTAGCAAGTTGTTCATCAAGAAATTCACCTAATGGCAAAGTAGTATCACGCACAGAAGTAGTTTCATCATGCATAGCAGAAGTGGCATCATCAATAACATGTGACATATCAGAATTCATAGCAGTAGTAGGTTTAGGCGTCGCAAGTTTACTAATAACAGAAGGAGAATCTAGTGCAGAGCTAGATGGCAGTTCCTTACCTCCCCTCGTAGTTGAGGGTAAAATCGTAGTCCTGTCGTCTTTCAAGTTCTTCATAGTGATCAACAGATATAAATCCCAAGTGACTCAGAGAATAGAGCTATGCTCAAGAACGGCGCCGGATATTAGTCTTGATAACCCACAAGTGTAGGGGATCGCATAGCGACTTTCGAGGGTAAAGTATTCAACCCAAATTTATTGATTCGACACAAGGGGAGCCAAAGAATATTCTTGAGTATTAGCTGTTGAGGTGTCAATTCAACCACACCTGGATAACTTAGTATCTGCAGCAAAGTGTTTAGTAGCAAAAGTGGTATGATAATAAAAGTAATGGTAGCAAAAGTAAAGATAATTATTTTGGGGGTTTTGTAGTAGTTGTAACAGTAGCAATGAAAAAGTAAATAAGCGAAGAACAATATGTGAAAAGCTCGTAGGCAATGGATCAGTGATGGATAATTATGCCGGATGCGATTCCTCATGTAATAGCTATAACATAGGGTGACACAGAACTAGCTCCAATTCATCAATGTAATGTAGGCATGTATTCCGTAAATAGTCATATGTGCTTATGGAAAAGAACTTGCATGACATCTTTTGTCCTACCCTCCCGTGGCAACGGGTTCCTAGCGGAAACTAAGGGATATTAAGGCCTCCTTTTAATAGAGAACCGGAACAAAGCATTAGCACATAGTGAATACATGAACTCCTCAAACTACGGTCATCATCGAAAAGTATCCTGATTATTGTCACTTCGGGGTTGTCGGATCATAACACATAATAGGTGACTATAGACTTGCAAGATAGGATCAAGAACACACATATATTCATGAAAACATAATAGGTTCAGATCTGAAATCATGGCACTCGGGCCCTAGTGACAAGCATTAAGCATAGCAAAGTCATATCAACATCAATCTCAGAACATAGTGGATACTAGGGATCAAACCCTAGCAAAACTAACTTGATTACATGGCAAATCTCATCCAATCCATCACCGTCCAGCAAGCCTACAATGGAATTACTCACGCACGGCGGTGAGCATCATGAAATTGGTGATGGAGGATGGTTGATGATGACTGTGACGCCCGGATAATTAAGCTACAGTGATCCCACGCTAATGATGTCGGATCACCTCGGTTACTGCTGCTAATCTCGCATTAGTTCGAAACCGGTTCGAGTCCAAATTAAAAATCAAACAAACAATAAAAGTTTTCAAAAATTAAACTAAAATGTTCGGATAAACCAAATAATGCATAGGTAATCATGGTGGAGAAACCACATCTTTATAAAATGTTTAATACTATAAGCTGAATAAAACAGTTGGGGAAACTATTATTTAAGTACTTTTAAATATCAAATAATTACGAAACTATTTTGACTTGGGTAGAAAATTAATGTGGCAGTGATATATTTTATGATACTAATTTAGGTGTTAACTTGGTATTAAAAAAAAAACTAACCAAAATAACAAAAACTAAAATAACACGAAAAGACAATAGAGCAAAACAAAGGACCTAAATCTACTGTGCACTTTGGCCCATCTAGCAATTTACCCAGGCCTAGCCCATCTATCTCTCCTTCAACCTCACCTCACAGGAGCATGTCGTGGCACACATCCAGGCACCATGGCCATGGATGCCCTCCACGTCGCCCCTCGGCCCTATATGGGTGCCCCGAAACCCTAACTCGCACTCATCCATTCCGCCTCTTTCCCCCATCGGGCCCCTCCTCTTCTTTGTGAATTAGATCTCGAAATCACTCACGGTCACCGCTGCATCTCCATCATTAATCGTCCACCGGCCCCTCCGGCGGCGAGAGTACGCCCTGGAGGTCCACCGCCTCGTCTTCATCCGTTACAGGCGCCTCATCAGCCCGAGGAACAGCGTGGCCGACACGGTCTTCGTCTTCTTCCTCCGACCGCCGCATCTCGCCATCACCATCGCCTCACCGACTCGTCGCTGGCCTCCCGAGAACGCCTTCCGCCTCGTGGTGAGCTCCTCTCCCCATCCCCTCTTTCCTGTCTCGACCGGTCGTTATTTGGTCTTCCCTGCGTTCGGCCGCCATGGTGGGAGCTCGCTCAGCGCTCACCACGCCCGCTCCTGCCCGCGCCCTCCTTGCCTAGGCCGTGCCACGCCACGCTAGAAAGCCCTCGCCCGCTCCTCGCGCTTTACTCGCCGTGTGTGCCCGCTCCGCCGTGGACTGCTGCTGCTGCCTACTACTGTTCTTGCCTCTTCGCATCGCCGTCCTTGCTAGTGCCCGCATCTGCTCGGCACACCCCTCCTGTGTTGCCGCTGTTCTCTGGTGTGCTCGGCCGCTCACGCTCCTTGCCATCGCGCCCGCCAGATCACGCCTGCTTCCCGTCTTGTGGCGCGGCCTCGCTAGCCTCATTGGCTGGAGCGAAGCTTGACCATGGCCAAAGGCCATCGCCACTGGGCCCAACCCCTGTTAATTAGGAAGGCACCAATTAGTTTAGCCCAAAACCCCTAATTTAGCTAAGTATATTTAGTCAAGAACACATTATTTAAAATGAGTCCATGACAATTGGGACCCGCATACACTGTTCACTTTGGACTAGTCAAAATATTGGTGGGTCAACCCAGCCCCGGCCCCACGTGTCGACTTGACCGATCAATGGTCGAGTTATTGGTGATGTCATCTTGACGTCTTGATGACGTCATAATGGCATTTTCAAATTAAATTAATTACTGTTAATTCTAGAAAATGATTAAACCCTTTTAAAATTAATATAAAATAAACCGTAGCTCGGATAAAAAAACTTTGTACATGAAAGTTGCTCAGAACGACGAGACGAATCCGGATACATAGCCCGTTCGTCCGCCACACATCCCTAGCAAAGCAAACATGTAACTTTCCCCCTCCGTTTCATCTGCCCGAAAACGCGAAACACCGGGGATACTTTCCCGGATGTTTCCCCATTCATCAGTAGCACCTAGTACCGCGTTAGGTCACCCCTAGCACCGCGTATTGCCTTATTATGCTTTGTGATGCTTTGATTGCTCTGTTATTTATTGTGTTCCCCCTCCGTTACTTCTTTCCGGTAGACCCCCTGATACTGCCGGCGACCCCAGTTCGACTACGGAGTTGACGACCCCCTACTTGCCAGAGCAACCAGGCAAGCCCCCCCCTTGATCACCAGATATCGCCTATTCTCCTCTATACTGCTTGCATTAGAGTAGTGTAGCATATGTCTTGCTTTCGTTGATCCTATTACGATGCATAGCGACATTGTTGCTACATCTGTTGATACCTTACTGCGGTCCTAAATGCTTAGTATAGGATGCTAGTTTATCATCATTGGCCCTACATTCTTGTCAGTCTGCCTTGCTATACTATCGGGCCGTGATCACTTGGGAGGTGATCACGGGTATATACTATACATACATACATACTACATGTGGTGACTAAAGTCGGGTCCGCTCGAAGAGTACCCGCGAGTGATTCACGGATTGGGGGCTGAAAGGACCTTTGTCCCGACGGCCCTCTGTGTGGATCTATGTGGCGGAAGCGGCAGGCAGGTTGAGACCACCTAGGAGGCAGGTGGGCTGGCAGCCGATCGGCGTCATGATTGCTTCGTAATAACACGCTTAACGAGATCTTGGTATTTGATCCGAGTCGGCCATTTGGTCTATACGCACTAACCATCTCGTGGGAGTAGTTATGGGTATCCGGCGTCGTGGTATCAGCCAAAGTCTTCTAGGCGTCGAGAAGCGAAGCGGCGCGGCCGGATTGGAGCGTAAGCTCGCTCTTGTATTAGGGGCTAGTTACGCTTCCGACCGCCCACACAGCGTCTTGGTGTGCTTTCAGGCGATGGGCCCGGACCCTGCTGGCGCTTAGGTTTAGACGGCGTCTTGACCTCTCTGTTAGGCCTAGGTGGGGCTGCGGCGTGTTGATCTTCCGAGGCGGGCATGACCCAGAAAGTGTGTCGGCCAAATGGGATCAAGCGTGTTGGGTTATGTGGTGCACCCTGCAGGAAGTTAATCTATTGAATAGCCGTGTCCCTCGGTAAAGGGCGACCGGAGTTGTACCTTGACCTTATGACAACTAGAACCGGATACTTAATAAAACACACCCTTCCAAGTGCGGATACAACCCGGTGATCGCTCTCTAACAGGCGACGAGGAGAGGATCGCCGGGTAGGATTATGCTATGCGATGCTCTTGGAGATGCTACTTGGAGATGCTACTTGGAGATGCTACTTGGAGGACTTCAATCTACTCTCTTCTACATCTTTGCAAGGCGGAGGCTGCGAAGCGTAGTCTTGACGAGGATTAGCTATCCCCTCTTATTACGGCATTTGCAGATTCGGTCCACCGATATGGCCTCCTTACACATATACCCATGCATATGTAGTGTAGTTCCTTGCTTGCGAGTACTTTGGATGAGTACTCACGGTTGCTTTCTCCCCTTTTCTTTCTTTACGGTTGTCGCAACCAGATCTTTGGAATCGAGAGCGACGCCACCGTCGAGGGCGACTACTACATGAAGGTGCCTACTACTACGTGCGGTGCCGATGGCGACACTGGAGTAGTTTAGGAGGATCCTGGCGGGAGGCTGCGCCTCTTCGATATGTATCGATTTGTGCTAGCCTTCTTAAGGCAAACTTGTTTAACTTATGTGCGTACTCGAGATATTGTTGCTTCCGCTGACTCGTCTATGATCGAGCACTTGTATTCGAGCCCTCGAGGCCCCGGCTTGTATTATGATGCTTGTATGACTTATTTTACTTTTAGAGTTGTGTTGTGATATCTTCCCGTGAGTCCCTGATCTTGATCGTACACGTTTGCGTGCATGATTAGTGTACGATTAAATCGGGGGCGTCACAAGTTGGTATCAGAGCCGACTGCCTGTAGGAATCCCCCTTCCACTCTCCTTGGCCGAAGTCGAGTCTAGTCACTACAACACTTTAACTAACTTGGCTGTGTGCCTTACGGGCCCACGTCGCCATTGGGTGGTATTAGGATCTTTTACTCCTCGATCTTTACTCCGGGATTCTAAACTCTCTTCTATTCGGGTTAAACAATTTTTACTAAAATCTAACTTTAGGTTCTCGAAAATACTTTTCTTCGGAGAGCCCCTTCAGTCCAGATGATCGCCGGTTGCACCAGAAGATTTTGGAGATACTCTCTGATTTTCTCTCGAGACCTTGTGCTCGTTGCTTTTGCAATTCCCTAGCACCGAAATATCCCTATGGATAAATACTTACACCTGTCGTGCTTACTTTTATTCCCAATCGATCTTGTTATTACAAGTTACCCCGAGAATATTTTGTGCCTCTTGCCTTGCGTTCTTTGCCACTGAATACCCCTAAGAATAATTTCTCACCTTCCGAGTATCCGCTCATCCCAGTTGTTCAGGTGTTTCACAAAAGCCTTTGAAATACTATTCAATCTTCAAAAAAATCCTTAGCAGCTTTATTGCTCTGCAAATACTTGTCTACTAGCACTATGGATGCTTCCCATATATCTGGCAATATACACTAGAATCTTTTGACACCGTCATTTTGATCCTATTGATTCAACTTGTGTGCGAATGCACGGAATCATCTATCAACCCTTCTAAATTGTCTTTCCGGCTCAGACATCATTTTTGAACATGAGCTGGTTCTCGACCAAACTATTTGTCGCTAGTTGTGCCTCTGGTCTATCCAACTTATCCATCCTTGATCAGAGCGACTGCTTTTGATCCTTTGTTTTGGAAATCGTAATACCTTTTTTATCTAAGCATCGAGTTATTCCGATGTTCTATAATATGATGCTCGTGCCTTCTTTCTTCCTCTGATGGAGTACCGATACTCACATCAGCTCCGTTGTGGATCACCCGATCCATTGTTGGATTGTTATCCGACAGTGTCCTTCATAGTCAATCACCTTGTGAGTTCTTCCCCTGATACATAGTGCCTTTGATAAATTGTATCATCTGCTTGGCCAACCATCCTCTGCTTGGAGCTGGTGACATTTACTCTTGTAGCTGGTGGCATATGTTTATAAGATAACCCGATGGGTTGAACCTATGCCTTCCTTAATATGTGTGAACTCGGAAGTTTTCACGAGTCATACTCTTCTGGTATTTTGCCAGATAAAATTCCAACACTACTACTTCTTTGAAAGTGAGAAGGGACTGAAAGGTTATGCATTGGAGAAGTGGGAGTCGACCTTGAACTTTGTGTTTATGCCCATGGACACGATGTAGATCGTATCATTGAAGCTTCTCTTAAATTAATTATTCCTTTGGTATAAGTTCATCTTATGTCTGGGATCTGGTCTTATGCAATCGTGGTTCCAACCATGTTTGTTCTCCTTTGATTTTATTTCTCGGACAAGTTAAATTACTTGCCTTTTGCAGATCAGTACGCCTTCCCAACCTGTATTATGTTCTACCTTCGAGTATTACCCCCTAGTATCTCGAGAATATCCACCCATTGCACTTCATCTATGGAATTCTGACGAAGTAGTACCTTTTCCCATCATAGTCACTCCACGGGTTCTGGGTTGTCGTCAACCGAGAACACCAATTGGTGAATCGAATCAATACTGAGATTCATTACTCTCAGTACTTTGTTGTTGAGAAGTTTAATACTCCATCACGTAACTCCTAGCCTGATCTGCTATATCATTATCATGCTAGACCTTAATTGTGCTACCTGGTCCTTAATCTCGGAGCACAACTTTCGATGATGAGATAAGCTTACGTTGATCTTCCTCGTCCTATCAATTCTCCTTGAACAGCAAACTTGATTCCAGGTTTGTGTCGTACCCTTGGTTCCAATAACCTTTCGCTTCACCATTCATTTGACTTGATGTCATCGCTGATCGATTACATCTTGAAATCTCTCGACAAAGTGTGTCGTGATCATCATCAACCTTATGAGCTCTTCCAGGATATCAATTGAGTTCATGATGAGGAATACTATCCTTGCCCTCGATGGTTTGTGTTATCATCGACAACATTATTGCCTTCCCTCCAACACATACTTGTTCATGTTATGGAGCTCCTTGCTATCCAGCTTATGTCCTACCATGGAGCACTATCGTATTTTATGTCAAGAATGTTGCGAGAAATTCACCACCCTTAAGAATTCTTGATACAAGTGATACCTATTACCATCACCATTCTTTCTTGGTCCCGTATTGTTTCTAACGGAATACCGACAAATGGTGCGTGATGTGTAAATTCTAAACTTCTAGCAACCCTATTGCTTTGAAGTTATCGGTCTATAGTTTCATTGTACGTCTATGGCTTATTGAATCATCATTCAAACATTGATCGTGCTACCTAGCCCATATTTTGGGTGCACCTTTCAACTGTTGTTTACTTGGGTATGTTTTCCTCGAGCATATCTCATTATATCATTTGATCTGACAAATGTTATCTCCTTGTTCACATAATTGTGGAAATCCATCCTTTGAAATTCTCAATGAATTATTGCTGAGTCAATCAACCACCTCCTCACCTCTCCTTGATTTAATGATGAACTCTTGTTTTGGAACTCGCTTCCATAGTTCAATTCCCGAGAATCTTACAATGTCATCTCGACAACTTGTGTTGCACCTTCCTTCTTAGGCATCATGAGTGCGAGGTATCATGACCCCAACCAGATCTGAAACTTCGATTCAGGATATGATGGTTCGGATATTTTCCAAGAGTCATAACATTGGTCCTTATATGAACCGATAAGGTGATGTCATGCCTAGCACACCTGGCCGGAGGACCTGCTGCTATGGTTTCCTTTTTAACAAGGTTAACCATTCTTCCATGAGGAATTTGTAAGACTTATTCTATAAGTTGTTCTTGATGAATCCTTTGTCTATCCAAGTCCGACCTTTGCTTGAAGACCATGTCAAAGCTATCTCGAAGCATGTCTGTGGTACTCCGTTCATCAACAAGAACATTTAAAACCCAATGCTAAATGTTTCTTTATCAATTATCCAAATACCGTTGTATGGGTAATGTCATGAAATTTCTCTCCCCTACCTAAAAGAGTTTACTACATTATATCCTGTCATGGATATCATGCTCTGCTCGTCCTTCTGAAGGTTATACCTTTGAAATATGTGTTTAAACACATTTTTCTTTCCATTGTTCTATTTAATCTGATAATCACATTTTTCTTTCCATTTACTGGGTTAACGTTTCTTGTGATCTATATGATCTAAGCAGTAATATTCTCCTGCTTATGTAAACACCTTGGTATACAACTCTGTCAGTAAGACCCTGTTACTATTGTTGATGACATTCCGGTAGCCACCGATGGACGAGAACTTTGCCTATTGGTCCGCCTCGTTTCGACGAGCAGGAAAATGGTTCTCTTCGTCCCTCGCCCTTGGTACCAATGTTGTTGCCAACATAACTGACAGACTATCCTCTGACATGCCTTGCTTACATGATCGTGCAAATCGTCACCGTCTCCCTACTTTTAACCCACATGGTGGGCCCATAACCCACAAATCCACATGATCGAAACCTGACTCTTCTGTACACCCTGTTGTCAAAGTTATTCCTCGAGCTTGACTTCTTAAGTAACTCACGGGCCACCTGCCAAGTGATCTATTCGGGTATCAGACACAAAACTTATTCCCATTGCTCTGGACCCCTTTTACACTTTGTTTCAGGCATCGAACGATTGCCTACCCGCTTGAAACTTCTCATGGCACCTTCTTACTTTGCTCTCGATATCTTCTTAAGTTTCAATTCGGGAGATACTTATGCTTCTTCCCTTGAGCTAACCGTCCGATGCTCAATTTTGTTAGAATCCGTCCCTATAGAGTTCCCCCCTCTTATCCTTTCGTAAGTACGGTGAAGATCCCGAAGGAAGAACGACAACTTCATCATGATGCATCGATGCATAGGAATGGAGACATCAACGCTATGGATCGTCCTCTTCGAGAAGAGTAACCAAGACCGAGAAGACACGTCAGAATTTCGTAACCACACATTTCCCCCTTACTCCACCTCTTAAAATCTCGGGACGAGATTTCTTGTAGTGGAGGAGAATTGTGACGCCCGGATAATTAAGCTACAGTGATCC
This sequence comes from Aegilops speltoides, assembly GCA_021437245.1. Taxonomy (NCBI): domain Eukaryota; kingdom Viridiplantae; phylum Streptophyta; class Magnoliopsida; order Poales; family Poaceae; genus Aegilops; species Aegilops speltoides. Next base: position 415,613,243 of record CM038142.1, on the reverse strand, counting down.
CACGCTAATAATGTCGGATCACCTCGATTCTTTCTTGCTAATCTCGCATTAGTTGAAACGGTTCGAGTCAAATTAAAATCAAACAAACAATAAAAGTTTTCAAAAATTAAACTAAAATGTTAGGAGTAAACCAAATAATGCATAGGTAATCATGGTGGAGAAACCACATCTTTATAAAATGTTTAATACTATAAGCTGAATAAAAGCAGTTGGAAACTATTATTTAAGTACTTTTAAATATCAAATAATTCTGAAACTATTTTGACTTGGGTAGCAAATTAATGTGGCGTTGATATATTTTATGATACTAATTTAGGTGTTAATTGGTATTAAAAAAACTAACAAAATAACAAAAACTAAAATAAAACGAAAAGACAATAGAGCAAAACAAAGGACCTAAATCTCTGTGCACTTTGGCCCATCTAGCAATTTACCAGGCCTAGCCCATCTATCTCTCCTTCAACCTCACCTACAGGAGCATGTGCATGGCACACATCCGAGGCACCATGGCCATGGATGCCCTCCACGTCGCCCCTCTCGGCCCTATATGGGTGCCCCGGAAACCCTAACTCGCACTCATCCATTCCCCCTCTTTCCCCATCGGGCCCCTCCTCTTCTTTGTGAATTAGATCTCGAAATCACTCACGGTCACCTTGCATCTCCATCATTAATCGTCCACCGGCCCCTCCGCGGCGAGAGTCGTCCCGGAGGTCCACGCCCTCGTCTTCATCCGTTCGGGCGCCTCATCAGCCCGAGGAACAGCGTGGCCGACCACGGTCTTCGTCTTCTTCCTCCGACCGCCGCATCTCGCCATCACCATCGCCTCACCGACTCGTCGCTGGCCTCCCGAAACGCCTTCCGCCTCGTGGTGAGCTCCTCTCCCCATCCCCTCTTTCCTTGTCTCGACCGGTCGTTATTTGGTCTTCCCTGCGTTCGGCCGCCATGGTGGAGCTCCGCTCCAGGCTCACACGCCGCGCGCTCTGCCGCGCCCTCCTTGCCTAGGCCGTGCCACAGCCCGCTTAGCGCGCCCTGCCGCTCCTCGCGCGACATCGCCGTGTGTGCCAGCGCCCGCCGTGGACCTGCTGCTGCTGCCTACTCTGTTGCTGCCTCGCTTGTCGCCGTCCTTGCTAGTGCCCGCATCTGCTCGCAGCACACCCCCCCTTGTTGCCATTTGTTCTACGATGTGCTCGGCCGCTCACCGCTCCTTGCCATCGCGCCCTTGAGTCCGCCTACTTCCCGTCTTGGCGCCCGCCTCGCTAACCTCATTGGTTGAACGCAGCGCCCAGCCATGGCCAAAGGCCACTGCCACCTGGGCCCAACCCCCTGTTAATTAGGAAGGCACCAATTAGTTTAGCCCAAAACCCCCCTAATTTAGCTAAGTATATTTAGTCAAGAACCTGTTATTTAAAATGAGTCCATGACAATTGGGACCCGCATACACTGTTCACTTTGGACTAGTCAAAATATTGACTGGGTCAACCCAGCCCCGGGCCCCACGTGTCAGCTTGACCAGTCAATGGTCAGAGTTGACTGGTGATGTCATGCTGACGTCTTGATGACGTCATAATGGCATTTTCAAATTAAATTAATTTTGTTAATTCTAGAAAATGATTAAACCCTTTTAAAATTAATATAAAATAAACCGTAGCTCGGATAAAAAAACTTTGTACATGAAAGTTGCTCAGAACGACGAGACGAATCCGGATACGTAGCCCGTTCGTCTGCCACACATCCCTAGCATAGCAAACATGTAACTTTCCCCCTCCGTTTCATCTGCCCGAAAACGCGAAACACCGGGGATACTTTCTCGGATGTTTCCCCCATTCATCAGTAGCACCTAGTACCGCGTTAGGTCACCCCTAGCACCGCGTATTGCCTTATTATGCTTTGTGATGCTTTGATTGCTCTGTTATTTATTGTGTTCCCCCTCCGTTACTTCTTTCCGGTAGACCCCCTGATACTACCGGCGACCCCAGTTCGACTACGGAGTTGACGACCCCCTACTTGCCAGAGCAACCAGGCAAGCCCCCCCTTGATCACCAGATATCGCCTATTCTCCTCTATACTGCTTGCATTAGAGTAGTGTAGCATGTTACTGCTTTCCGTTGATCCTATTCTGATGCATAGCCTGACATTGTTGCTACATCTGTTGATACCTTACCTGCAGTCCTAAATGCTTAGTATAGGATGCTAGTTTATCATCATTGGCCCTACATTCTTGTCAGTCTGCCTTGCTATACTATCGGGCCGTGATCACTTGGGAGGTGATCACGGGTATATACTATACATACATACATACTACATATGGTGACTAAAGTCGGGTCCGCTCGAAGAGTACCATGAGTGATTCACGGATTGGGGCTGAAAGGACCTTTGTCCCGACGGCCCTCTGTGTGGATCTATGTGGCGGAGCGGCAGGCAGGTTGAGACCACCTAGGAGGCAGTGGGGCTGGCCCGATCGGCATCCGCGGTTGCTTCGTAATAACACGCTTAACGAGATCTTGGTATTTGATCCGAGTCGGCCATTTGGTCTATACGCACTAACCATCTCGTGGGAGTAGTTATGGGTATCGGCGTCGTGGTATCGCCAAAGTCTTCTAGGCGTCAAGAATCGGCGGCGCGCGCCGGATTGGAGCGTAAGCTTTGCTCTTGTATTAGGGGCTAGTTACGCTTCCGGCGCCCCATAGCGTCTTGGTGTGCTCGAGGCGATGGGCCCGGACCCTGCGGCGCTTAGGTTTAGACCGGCGTCTTGACCTCTCTGTTAGGCCTAGGTGGGGCTGCGGCGTGTTGATCTTCCGAGGCGGGCATGACCCAGAAAGTGTGTCCGCCAAATGGGATCAAGCGTGTTGGGTTATGTGGTGCACCCTGCAGGGAAGTTAATCTATTCGAATAGCCGTGTCCCTCGGTAAAAGGACGACCCGGAGTTGTACCTTGTCGGTGTACTAAGGTAGGGGTACCTCACTACCCCAACTTGTGCACGGGCAGTCGCAGTTCCCTGCAGCTGGATCCACCACATGCTTGCCGGAGACCATTCCTGCTCCACATCAAGCCATTCAAGAACAAAGTAGAAGCTCGAGACCCCGGCAAGAGGAGCTTGCCGGGAAGGCCGTTCCAGGCTCAAGATTACGTCACTCATGCAAGCCCCGGGCGAGAGGAGCTCGCCGGGGAGGCCAGAAGACTACATCACAGAAGACACGCCTCGGCGCTATACGCGTCCCGGCGAGGGCCCGGGGAGCGACAAGTTACAAGCCCGACAAGCTCCCGGGCCCGGCAAGGTCAAGACCCCGGCAAGGTGCTTGCCGGGAGAGCCGCGCTATGTGCCCGCACTCCAGCTCATCCGCCCACGCGTCGCCTTAAGCCCTTTCCAGAGACGCGTGGCGGGTGGCTGTGCTGCATGAGGGGTGCGGTGGCACTCCACGGTGGTGGCTCCATCGCCGTGGCAAACAGAGACGCAAGGGCGGGAGCTTTTGGGGCGACGGCGACGGCATTAAATGCTCTTGTCCCCTCTGTCAAAAGTAGGTAGAATCCTTTGTTCAAGCCTTTGTAGCTGCCTTTGTTCTGCCTTGTTCCAACTACCACCTCTTTTACATTTTACCCCTCTACCCCTCGTTGACACTGTCGGTGACCCTTGCCCTATAAAAGGAGGCCCATGCACAGCGTGGGGAGGTTGAACCCTTGGCAACCCTAGCGCTGGGATTGGCTGGTTCTATACACCACACCACCATTGGCTCGCATTCTTGAGCAAGATCAAAGACAACACAAAGCAGCAGAGGGTTTCTGCGCGACCATCGCGCCCGGCTGGGTAAAATCTCGCCGCAGATCGCCTCGATCTGCTCTCTGCGCACCCTCCGCCCTCGTATCAACACACGAAGGGCCGTCCCGGCCCCATAGGTGTCGCGCCCATCGCGCCCGACATCTTTGGCGCGCCCGGTAGGGGGCGTCGAGGTTGTCGCGGACTGATCCGGCGTTAGCGACGCGTTCTTCATCAACCTCTCCGGCCACAAGACCTTCGCCGACAAGCTGCGCCATGGCCCCGAAGACGAGGGCCTCAAGGGTTGCAGACCCGTCTGCGTCTCACCCACCGCCACGGCGGGCGGAGGAGACGCCGTCGAAAGAGTGGACACCGTCGAGGGCACTCGCGGCGCCACCAGATCCAGGGATCGGACGGATGACCGCGCCTCGGTCTCCGTGGATCCACGTCCATCTCGGTCTTGGCGACAACCCAGCAGCGCCGTGCCATAAGATGTGGTACTTGCATGCTTTGGGCAAGGACATGCGGGGCTCGCGGGATGCTCCGGACCGCTGTCCATGCATGAGCAAAGCGAAAGTGCCGGGGGAGGACTCTGCTCCTCCTATCGCTACTAGGAGTCCGAGCATATCCTGTTCCCGCGTCGCTCGCTCCGCTCCCTCTATTCCGCAAGCGCATCTCCTTGAGCACTACTCTGCCGTCGGCGCACCATCGAGCCAGTCCAGCAAGGACAGCTCGGTGCTCACTCCGCGAAGCGCCGCTCCTCGGGCGCTCTAAGCCCGGCGAGGACAGCTCACGGTGCTCGTTTCGCAAACGCACCTCTCCGAGTGCTGCGCCGCCGTCAAGGACGCGCCATTGGGCTCCACCAGCGAGTGCAAGGAAACGAGAAAAAGAAAAGCTAAGTTGCTCGAGCTTTCGTGCAGAGCACTCTTTAATTCCATGCTTTTTTATGTTATATCCCTCGCGTTAGTCCTTTGTGCATAAAGCTCGTGCGCAGGGAGCTCTGCTGTGAATAGCCGCACCCTTATCTTGCTTGAACACACTCAGCGAGTTAAAAGTGAGCCGCGACCAGCCAGCGCCCTTGTTTCGTTCGAGTCCGCTCGGAGGTTAAGTCGTCCTTGTTGGACACGGCGAGGTTGCTTCTTGGGGCGACACCGATAGCGGGCTGCTGATGTTCCGACTCAGCAAGCGTGTTAAGCACCGACAAGTTACCTAGAAGCGAGGGCACAAGCGCACAAAGGATGTAGAGTAGAGGGTGTAACATGGCAAGCCCTGCCGTGAGATGTCGCCTTATGAGAGACTTGTGCGCGAGAGGAGCCGAGTCGTGGCCCGATTCGTGCTTGGTTTGTTTCGAGTCCGCTCAACAAACACAAGTGTGCTGCTGCACCCTTATCTTGCTTCGAGCACCTTTCGACAAGTTAAGCGTTACTGGCGGCACGACAAGGTTGCTTGCCGGAAGCGACACCGCCGGCGGGCTGTCCCGCGCCCGGCAAGCGTGTTCGCCCCGGCAAGCTCCCCAAGAGCGTAGAGTACAAACATACGAGGGGCAAGGCACGGCATCGTATTGCATAGTCAAGATTTATATACACATACATATACATGAAGCAGTTGCATATCTACCTCAGCTGTTTTCATAACTGAAATTGCAGCAACAAGGATGAACCGAAAGATCACACCGGCGCCTGGGGCCCGGCAAGCCAGGGTCGCCGGGGGCTGCGGGTGCCAAGGTTCTTCCTCGGCAAGCCAGCCTCGCTGGGGGCTGCGAGCGCCAAGATCCGTCTCCGGCAAGCCAGGGTTGCTGGGGGCTGCAGTATAAGATAAGTTTTTCATCCCTCGTCATGCATCCTCTCATGGACCGGGAAATGCGGGGCTGCGTCTTTGAGCAGCGTGTCTTGTAAAACCCGTGCGTGGAGGAACGAGTCGTGGTCGATTCGCATGCTTGGTTTGTTTCGAGTCCGCTCAACAAACACAAGTGTGCCGCTGCACCCTTATCTTGCTTCGAGCACCTTTCGACAAGTTAAGCGTCATATCGGCCCGGCAAGGTTGCTTGCGGAAGCGACACCGCCCGTGAGCTGTCCCAAGACTCGGCAAGCGTGTTCGCCCGACAAGCTCCCGATAAGCGTAAGAACACACAAGGCCGCGATCAAGTAAAAGACTCGATCCCGCAAGCTTTCCCTTCTTTTCATTAAAACATCCTAGCATTGTACAAGTCCATGGAGGATGAAAAACATGATAGAGAGGATTACAAGTTCTTAAATGCAGCTAATGCCCGAGGGCTTACAAATTAAAAAGATAAGGTGCCCGTGATCCTTCTCCTGTTTCCTGTTCGGGGAGTTCAGGAGGTAGGTCAAGAGCCCCGGCAAGATAAACTGCTTGGGAGGAGGCCCAACAAGAGGAACTTGGCGGGAAGGGAAAGGGCGCCTAGGAGGCGTGGCGGTGGCCGCCCGTGCCCCGAGGCTGCGCAAGGTGGCGGGCATGGGGGGCGCATGCCGGAGAGCCACGGGCCGAAGACCCCAAGAGAACACCGGGGGCCGCCAGAGCTTGGCGGAGAGGCGGCGAGGCGAGCTTGAAGGCGGGGTAGTGGGACATCGGCACGAGGCACCTCGCCCTCGTACTCGATTTGACGGCCTTGCCGTCCTCCCCTCTTCCTCTTCCGCAGCCTCCCACGCCAACCGCCAAGAAGGCGGCCCGGGGAGTTCAAGGGGCAGCGACCAGAAGATGGGGTCGCGCGGTGGCCTTGGCAGCGGTGTCCGACGCCTAGTCGGGCCCGCCATCCCCTCGTCGCCATTGTCGCTCTCCTCCTCGTCACTCTCGCTCGGGAGGAGCCGCTATCCGAGGAGCTGTCCACACAGCAGCGTGCCGGGTCCGTAGTCGCGAAGACCTTGGCGGCGAGAGGTCACCATCCGATAACGAAATGGAGGGTGAACCCGCCGTCAAGCTATGGATCCGGCGAACGTCTTCCACCCTCGGTCGAAGAACATCACGCCGGGCTGGGGACACGACGCTCACCCGAGTGCGCTGATCCGCAGCCCCTCATGCGCAACTCCATCACGTCGGGTGGATCCGGCCCCATCGCGTCTGCAAACGGGGCCGGCAGCCGGAGGCGACGACGAGGCGCCCGCGAAGCTTGATGAAGAACTCCCAGGGGTCATCTCCGGTGTGGACCGCGCCGTGGTCAGGAGATGCCGGGGGAGACGGGGGAGGCACATCACCACGACCGCCTCTCCCCCGACCGCCTCGGCCACGCCCTCGGCCTCGTCCGCGGCCACGCCCCCTCCCTCTCCCTCTCGGGGCCGGCTCCGCCGTCACGGGAGCAGGATGGGGAGTGGTGCGCTGCCTAGAAGCGACCCTCGCTGCCACCGTCGAAGGACGGGGTTCCCTCCTTCCATGGCGGCAAGAAGAATAGAAGATGAAAGGCGAAGGAGAAGAGGGCGAGTGCGGCCATTGTGCTCCCCTTCCGCCTCTTTTTAAAGGGGCGAGGTGGGAGCTCAACCGCCCCGTTCGACCAATCAGGAAGCGAGAAGGCCAGAGGAGCGGGGCCGACTCGCCTTCTCCGCCCGTGACGGCTCGGTCTCCCACCTTCGCGCGCCCGACCCCCATGCATGAGGGCAGCGCAAAAGCGGAGCCGAGGCGACGGGTGAGGCGACCCGCTACGCACCACGATCACGGGTGGATGCCTTAAAGGCTGCATCGCCGCCCACGTCTCCCACGACGCCCGCAATCGGCAGCGTGCCGTTCACGGGAGGGAGGCGGCGGATCTGGCAGAACTCGGCGCGCCGTGGGCGCGTGTGCCGTGCCTTATTTTGGGCCTGGCCCAACAGCGCTTCGGCACCGTGTGTGGCCCAGCCGGGGCTCTGTCGGTGTACTAAGGTAGGGGTACCTCACTACCCCAACTTGTGCACGGGCGATCGCGATTCCTGCAGTTGGATCCACCACATGCTTGCGGAGACCATTCTGCTCCACATCAAGCCATTCAAGAACAAAGTAGAAGCTCGAGACCCGGCAAGAGGAGCTTGCGGGAAGGCGTTCTGGCTCAAGATTACGTCACTCATGCAAGCCCGGCGAGAGGAGCTCGCCGGGAGGCGAAGACTACATCACGGAAGACACGCCTCGGCGCTACTCGCGTCGGCGAGGGCCCGGGGCGACAAGTTACAAGCCCGACAAGCTCCGGGCCGGCAAGGTCAAGACCGGCAAGGTGCTTGCCGGAGAGCCGCATATGTGCCGCACTCCAGCTCATCCGCCCAGCGTCGCCTTAAGCCCTTTCGAGAGACGCGTGGCGGGTGGCAGGTTGCATGAGGGTGCGGTGGCACTCCACGGTGGTGGCTCCATCGCCGTGGCAAGCGGAGACGCAAGGGCGGGAGCTTTTGGGGCGGCGGCGACGGGCATTAAATGCTCTTGTCCCCTCTGTCAAAAGTAGGTAGAATCCTTTGTTCAAGCCTTTGTAGCTGCACTTGTTCTGCCTTTGTTCCAACTACCACCTCTTTTACATTTTACTCCTCTACCCTACGTTGACACCTGTCGGTGACCCCTTGCCCTATAAAAGGAGGCCCATGCACAACGTAGGGGAGGTTCGAACCCTTGGCAACCCTAGCGCCTGGGATTCGGCTGGTTCTATACACCACACCACCATTGGCTCGCATTCTTGAGCAAGATCAAAGACAACACAAAGCAGCAGTAGGGTTTTACGCGACCATCGCGGCCCGAAGCTGGGTAAAAATCCTCGCCCGCGCGCATCGCCTCGATCTGCTCTCTGCGCACCCTCCGCCCTCGTACCGAACACACGAAGGGGCCGTCCCCGGCCCCATAGGTGTCGCGCCCCATCGCGCCCGACATACCTTGACCTTATGACAACTAGAACCGGATACTTAATAAAACACACCCTTCCAAGTGCGAGATACAACCCGGTGATCACTCTCTAACAGGGCGACGAGGAGAGGATCGCTGGGTAGGATTATGCTATGCGATGCTACTGGAGATGCTACTTGGAGATGCTACTTGGAGATGCTACTTGGAGGACTTCAATCTACTCTCTTCTACATCTTTGCAAGGCGGAGGCTGCGAAGCGTAGTCTTGACGGGATTAGCTATCCCCTCTTATTACGGCATTCTGCGATTCGGTCCACTAATATGGCCTCCTTACACATATACCCATGCATATGTAGTGTAGTTCCTTGCTTGCGAGTACTTTGGATGAGTACTCACGGTTGCTTTCTCCCCTTTTCCCCTTTTCTTTCTTTACGGTTTTCGCAACAGATCTGGAGTCGAGGCAGGCGCCACCGTCGAGGGCGACTACTACATCAAGGTGCCTACTACTACGTGCGGCTGCGATGGCGACCGGGAGTAGTTTAGGAGGATCCGAGCGGGAGGCTGCGCCTCTTCGATCTGTATCCCGGTTTGTGCTAGCCTTCTTAAGGCAAACTTGTTTAACTTATGTCCGTACTCAGATATTGTTGCTTCCATGACTTCGTCTATGATCGAGCACTTGTATTCGAGCCCTCGAGGCCCCTGGCTTGTATTATGATGCTTGTATGACTTATTTTACTTTTAGAGTTGTGTTGTGATATCTTCCTGTGAGTCCCTGATCTTGATCGTACACGTTTGTGTGCATGATTAGTGTACGATTAAATCGGGGGCGTCACAATGACTACGGCGATGAATCTCCCTCTCCGGAGCCCCGAACGGACTCCAGATCAGCCCTCCCGAGAGAGATTAGGGCTTGGCGGCGGCTCCGTGTCGTAAAACGCGATGAAACTTTCTCTCTGATTTTTTTCTCCCCGAACGTGAATATATGGAGTTGGAGTTGAGGTCGGTGGAGGTCCAGGGGGCCACGAGATAGGGGGCGCGCCCTATAGGGGGGGCTGTCTCGTGGACAGGTCGTGGGCCCCCTGGTGTATTTCTTTCGCCCATAAATTCTTATTAAATCCAAAAAGTGCCTCCGTGAATTTTCAGGACATTCTGAGAACTTTTCTTTTCTACACATAAAACAACATCATGGCAGTTCTGCTGAAAACAACGTCAGTACGGGTTAGTTTCATTCAAATCATGCAAGTTAGAGTCCAAAACAAGGGCAAAAGTGTTTGGAAAAGTAGATACGTTGGAGACGTATCAGTACTTCATATCTCCTCAACTTTTTGATCTCAACCAGAAAATAGATCTTAACTTTGTTACTCTACTTTCTTTTCAGCTCTTAAATTTAGTTCTTAGTTCGAAGCAAACAATCGATGCTAAATATCATTTCTTCGATTTGCAGCTTCAAATCTTCAACGGCACAGCCATAATACGGTTTAATTGGTCATGCTTAGGGTTTAATCGATCATGTTGGTTCCATGGTGGTTTCTTTAATAGAAATCGGAGGGGAAACCCTCTTTTGCTAAAAAAATATGCTTAGAGTTTCCCCCTTTTATGATCTGTCTGATCGTAGAATCGTGCCGTGTCATAATAACACTGCTCCACCCATCAAGCTAAACAAGCTTAGTTGTTCAAATACGAATCTGATATTATTAAAATAGAGTTGTTTAATTGGTCAGCTAAATGTTCCTAAATTAGTTTCGAAAATGCATGTTCGCTGCTCGGGTGTCTATCTCTACAGGGTGCCCACGGTGGGCCGTCCCACCGTGGGATTTTGGGTCATCCCAGGCCCCGATTCCCCTCTGTTCTGTTGCGCGCTTTCGATCTCTACTCGCCCCCAGCCGCATGCCTCGTCGGCGACTTGCCGTCCCCGGACGACATGACTCTAGGAGGAGACGCCAGACTAACAGGAGGCCAGGAGCCGCTCGCCCAACAGCGTCACCGCTGCCCGGGCGCGCCGCCGTGCCTACCTTCCCAGTCTGTTCAGGGCTTAGGCATGCAGCACCCACCAAGCCAACCCGATTTATCCCGAGATCGTCCTCAACACTCAAAGACCACTCCTCATCACCCATTTTCTAATTGATTCATTACTCATTAGGCAGGACTGTCATTAGGGTTTGTTGTGTGCTCAGTGCTACCTACACTTAATGGTTCAGATGTATTTCTGTAATCTTTAGCACCTCTAAAGTTCGCAGGGTTTTCAAAATTCCGGCCCTCGGAACAGACACTAGTCATTTTGGATTGTTGGTCGTAGTGACATTGACCCAGATTACTACTACAAGCCAGGTTTGTTGATAATTTTACTTGTCTTTCTTACTCATTCGATATAATATCCAATTATTCACATTGATTAGTTGCAAACAATAAGTGCTAGACAAACTTCTTCTTTCAGATTTTGGACGGTCTCTTACTGCAGTTACAATTCTGCATACTTTTCCTAGTAAGCTCACAAGTAAATGATTGATTCACTACATCTATGCTTGCCTTGTCATATTTGTTGTCAATATTCTTTTGGGGTGGTCTATTACTGCAGTTACAGTTCTGACTACTTCTTATGTTTTCATGAATCTCAGATTCTGAATAGCATCATAATGATTATGAGCTTGCGCGCATGAAAAGAATAAAGCAGAACAATGCCATGGCTGTCAAACTTGGCATTAAGGGACTGAAATCAAGTGCGGATGCAATGCAATGCAAGCGCTCTCCACCTCTGATTCATGCTCGAATATGATCCTAACGGTGATTACGAGCTAGAGTGAGACCTAAGTCAATGTAGCTCCCTAGTGGCGGAGTCGAGGAAGATGCCCTATCTTATTCACCCATCAAGGTACTTGCTCTAACTTTCCAAGGTTACATTGCTCGCACATATCTTGCAACCGATGCTTTGCATTGCTTCTACTTTGTTGAACTGCCATTAGCTTAGTTTACACATTGTGTATGTGAATCATACGCCTATCCATTTTGATTACATATTCCATATGTCATCATACCATATTTATCCATTCAAATGTTGTTCTTGTGTATCAGACGTTCAAAAGGAAGAGGGCGATTGCTGATCATGGAGGAGCACAAGCAAAGTATTTGGAAAAGGTAGTGGCACCTGATAAATCAAATAGCACATTAGGTGTAGTTGCAATATCACCTGACCCACAAAACACCCCAACTCTAGCAGACTCTAGCCCTACTACACTGGTCATTTCGATGCCCCAACTCAGCAGACCCAAAGCAAAGACAAGCAGTATGATTATGCCGAGTTGACATAGCACTTATTTGTATGACGCAAAACCCCCATTCCAGCAAAGAGTACACCAAATCTAGTTGCCAAATCCCTTTTCGAACCAGAGAGAGCCCCAATTGCAGCAAATAGGACCCCTGTTCCATTTCTTCCCAGTTTAGAAGATGAAGCTTATGTTGTTGTTACGAACTTTGTGCGCATCTTTCCTTCATGAGAAGATTATACCGCAGACACAGAACAATTTCCAGTCTTCCTCCGCAACTTACGCGTAAGTAATGTACTAATGTTATTCATGGTCATTACTGCATATGTTTCTGCTCACAGAAGACACAAGATTTCATTCTTTTAAATAGGCGAGGAGCAAACTAGATTGTGATGACGAGCAAGGGTTGGTTGCGCTTTTCAAGCACTCGTTGATGAAGTATCGTTCCTACCTGAGGAAAGCGCACTTCGATGGCAAGCCTCTGAACGAAATTTCTGTAAAGTCTCCGGTGCTACATTTATCCGATGGTGACTGAAATAATCTTGTTACACATTGGTCTCGGCTGCAGTGTAAGGTACTGTCTTTGATATCACATCACAACTTGAACTACATTTCTACATTTGCCTTAATGTCTCACTTGTACGAAAACTGATAGCAGAAGAAAATTCGTTCTCAAGGGACCATAGAATCTCGCAACTATACTGCACACTGCATTGCTCTTGTGAGTACCTCTTACCCTGTATGACCATACTTACTTTCATAGATGTTTGATTATGTAGCATCACCGCACATGTTAGCCTCGAATCGTCCATTTGGTGGACATTATAAGATCCGTATGGACTCTTACAATAATTTTGAATCAACCCAATGCTTTTGAAGAGGTTTAGCTGCGATCCTCTTGTAAGGACTGAACGTGGTCTATCTTTGTACTTACATTAACAGCTACTCCTCCGTCCCATTATATAAGAACGTTTTTATACAAGACACCGGTGTTGAAAACACTCTTGTATTATGGGAAGAGGATTGGTTCATTTTTAGCATTCTCGCATCTTATCTCCTCGTCCACCATTTACTAAAAAGATCGGATCAATATTTAATCTTACCAAAAGTAGAATACATGCACAATGCCGGTCTGAAGTGTAGCCCATTGCTCTTGTCATTACATTTTGTCTGTAACACTTGTACTTCGAGGATTGGTAGTTGATTATGTAGCATCAATCTGCATCTTATCTTCATTATCCTCTATCCCTTCGGTATTATCATATCTATAATTAGTCTCTACAAAATGTAGAGTACATGCAATGCTTATGAAGAAGATTCGTGCTGAAATTCGAGTTATCCTTCCCTTGACATGGAGAAGGGCATTATAAAGCCGGTGTTAATGTTAATGTAAGTCATCTTTCTAAAGCCTTTATCCTCAAGCGCTGTTTAATTTGCTCATACTCCCTATCATTTACTGTTGTTTAGTTTGTTGTTTCTACCAAAATGCATGTTCGCAAGAACCGTAAGTTCTAAGTTTTACTTGTAAAACCAAATTCCTTATTCATACCATGCACATTACTTAATAATCCCTATATGTATGCTTGTTTTTGTGGATCTATAATCCACTGTGTGGTGAAGCAGCCCACATTTGCACCTTGTCATCTCCTGTTTTATCTTACTGATGTGGCTGATGATATGAACAACATGCCATGCACATTATACAAAATAGATAAAATGATTTTCTTTGCCCTTCATCTATGCTTGTTATGTTGACATGGTAATCCAGTAATGTGGTGAAGCTCCCCGCATTATGAACAATTCCAAATTATGCTATTGATATTTTGAACTTACTCTTTATTTTCTAATTTGAAATTGGATGGAATTGACATCACAGTTATCATCTTCGTTTATACATGTGCAAAACCTATCATCTCTCTGCTTTGTTTCAGGGTGATATGCCTGATGACATGCACAAGTCTGCCGAAGGCTGTGAGGCAAACCCAACATATATTGCAGCAAAGAAGGCAAAACATCTTGAAGATAGCGAGTCAACCCCAAAGTCTTGTCTTGATGCAGTGTTCAAGTTACTTGAGACTAACAGTCAGACAAGCTCACAGAATTCGTTGTCTGAATCAGTTCGACTTCTACAGTCCCAAGTTCTAGCAGAAAGGCATTCTGCAACTCAACTTTGACTTGAAGTCCTATCTCTAAGAAAGATTGCGGAGAACACCAATGAGAACCTCATCGCTAAACAGCTACACCTGGAAGCTATGACCGACATGCTAGGCGGTCTCACGGCCTTCTTTCAAGAGACTTCATGGCAGTTCCCTCATAAGGCTAATCTTTCTTGAACTATCTTGGAAGTGGTCTCGGTTTAGTATTATTTTGTTATGCTACAATGGTGCCCAGTTTTTGTAATCTGCTTCTTCATTGCACTTTATGATCACTGGTGGCGAACTTCGATACCCAGTGGATGTAATATACCTTAAATCCTTTATTGTATAGTGTAGGTTTATTCTTAGTTACTATCGCGTAATTCCTTTATTGTGTAGAGTAGGTTTGTTCTTAATTCCTACTAGTTACTGCCATCATTCGCTATCTGAAAAAAAAACAGATGTAGTCGACCGGGCCGAAACATTCGACTCTAACGGACCTGGTTTTTAGCGGGCCACAATTGCGCCGGCCTGCATCTTTCTTGGGCCCGAATGATTGGGGGCTTCACACATTGCGCCAGGCCCAAACTTACACCGGCCTTTTGTGGACCCAGAGCTTAGTTTGGCCCAGGTAGCGTTGGGCCATTAACAGGCTTAATATTGTACTGGCCTGTGACGGCCGAGATGAAACCACGGGCCTTTAGCAGGCCAAAATGCATGTTGGGCCTCAATTTTCACTACTCGTCGATGGGCCTTCAGCAGGCCAAAATGTAGACCGGGCCTTTTTGGGCCCAGTTATCTCATGGGCCATTACCAGGCCGAAACATATCTCGGGCCTTAGTTGGCCCATTGATATCATGGGCCTTTAAGAGGCCAAAAGCTTAGTACAGGCATCAACATGCCGAATTACGCGACAGGCCTTTAACAGGCCCAAAGTCACGTTGGGCTTAACTGTTGCCACCTTTAGCACGGGCCGTTAGTGGGCCCGTTGTCCTGTCGGACCATATATGGCCCATGGGCAGCACGGGCCATTCCCAGGCCAAAAGTCACATCGGGCTGAAATGGGCACATGTCTACATCAGGCCTCTAACAGGCCGAAAGTCACTGGGTTGTAGTTGGGCCCAAATATTCGGCGAACAATTAACGGGCCAGGTCTGGCTTCGGGCCGCAAATGGGCCCAAATATTCGGCGAACAATTAACGGGCCAAATCTGGCTTCGGGCCGTAAATGGGCCCAAATATTGGGCGAACAATTAACGGGCTAGATTTGGCTTCGGGCCGTAAATGGGCCTTTATTAAGAAGGTCGCTATTGGGCTGGCCCACTAGTACCTGATTAAGAACTACGGGCCTTTAACTGGGCCGGCCTTTTTAACCTATATGGGCCTCTGTTGGGCCCAGCCACGTGTCGACGTATCATAGGCATGTCTCCTCCAATGGACAGGCGACATCTGGCCCACTGACGAGCTGACAGGTGTTCCCTTCGGCCAATCAGAATTTTACACATGGAAATTTCCCATTGGGCAGGGCTATTAACAGGTTATCGGATCCAAAATCCGACCCGATAGCTTAACGACGTTCCGTTACGGTGGATGCCACGTGTCGGTCACCCTTGACGAAAGCACTTCTGTGACGCGCGATTTATCATCATGGAAGTGGACACTTCCGTGATGATAATTTTGGTAATGTCATGGAACACTTCTCTGACAACCACAGTATGACTATCTTGATTCTGTCATAAAATCGTCATGGATGTACATGCATGACAAAAAACGCGACCTACTGTGACAAACACGTATCATCACGGAAGTGTATTTTTTTGTAGTGACGATGGATGAAAGAAGGATAGAAGAGCCTAAGCTTGGGGATGCCCCGGCATCCCAAGCTATTATCCAGGAATGAGCAACCAACTAAGCTTGTGGATGCCCTCGAGTGGCGTCCCCTCTTTCTTCTAAACGACCATCGGTATTTTACTCGAGGCTATATTTTTATTCGTCACATGATATGTGTTTTGCTTGGAGCGTCTTGTATAATATGTGTCTTTGCTTGTTTTATTTTGTGTTTTAAGTCATCAATCCTAGCTGGACACACCTATTTGAGAGAGCCAAAATTATTTCATGACTTGATAGAATTGCTCTCTATGCTTCACTTGAATTTTTATGAGCAATGGACTTGCTCTAGTGCTTCACTTATATCTTTTTGAGCACGGTGTGCTTAGTATTTCTGAAGAAATGCACTCTTGCTTCACTTAGATTTATTTGAGAGTTAGTAAAATTTTGAAGAAGTTCTCTATTGCTTCAGTTAAATTATTTTGAGAGAAATAAAATATGTTATGCTCATGATCTTCACTTATATTTGTTTGAGCTTATGAAAAGCAACACATGAAAATTAGTCCCAAAGTGATAGATATCCAAGAAGGATAAAAAAGCAAAAAATTATGTCATGAAGATCATTGGACAAAATAAACTTGATTCTTAGTAATAGTTTTGAGATATGATGATGTGATATGTGAGTTATGTTGATGAGTAATTGTGCTCTAGTAAGAATATTGGTGTTAAGGTTTGTGATTCCCTATGCATGCACGAAAGTCAATAATCATGCAATGAAAATTATATCCTACTTGTGGTGCATTATTCGGTGTTAATTATGCTTAATGCTTGCTTATGAGATTATTCATTTCTTGGTTGGTCGCTTCTCAATCTTTTTGCCAGCCTTCATTTTGCACCAAGTATGACCTCTACTTGTGCATCCAAAATCCTTTAAACCAGTTTTGCCACATGAGTCCACTGTATCTACCTATATGCGGTATTCTTTTGCCGTTCTAAGCAAATTTGCATGTTCCATCTCTAATTTTCAAAATAAACTTCTCTTTTGTGTGTTTGTTTCGCTCGCGGAACGGTAACGGGTGGCTAATATGTTCCGTGCTAGATGTGTTATTCTCACGATGAGTGTTTATTCACTTGTCATTGCACGAGAGTAAGGCAAAGGTTTTAGGGATGCCCAGTCCTGAAATGCAAAAATGAATTTACTTTATGTTGTCAAATAATAAATTCCTTGAAAAGTGTTGGTATGGAGGGCACCCGTGGATACGGCTAGCCATGGAAAGTGAAAGTTATGGTGGAAAAAGGAATAAACTTTATTTTCTGCTTGGGAACCACCTATGATATATCTAGCATGGAAAGTGTTGGGATCCTCCAAGTCGTTTTCGTTGGTGGGATGGATACACCTCCCAAAAATGCTTTTATCTCTGTTTTTTTGCTTTGAGCTTTGGCACCTCTACAAATCCCTAGTTCCCTCTGCGAAGGGCCTTTCTTTTACTTTATGCAATTTTAATTTTATTTTTGAAGTTTAGTCTCCATCCTCTCTTATAAAAGCACCAACCAGGGGGCAATATGATCGTACTTAAGTATTGGGTGTAGCTAATATTCTAGTGTGTTTCATGAATGGATCAATGTTTGAGCATGATGGGCTAGGGATAACTTGGTTTAGCATTGATATTTTGAAAGACATGGTTGCTTGTTGATATGCTTGAGTATCTAAATCATTATGTCAAAACTAGAGTATTGCTTTGAATCACATAAAAGTCCAAATGTCCATGCTATAAAGAAAAGAATATGATATGACATGAAAAACATCACTCTACATCAAAAATTCTGTTTTTATCACTTACCTACTCGAGGATGAGCAGGAGTTAAGCTTGGGGATGCTGATACGTCTCCAATGTATCTATAATTTTTTATTATTCCATGTTGTTTTATTATCAATTTTGGATGTTTTATAATCATTTCATAGTCATTTTATATCATTTTTTTGTAATAACCTATTGACATAGTGCCAAGTGCCAGTTGTTGTTTTCTGCATGTTTTTTACATCGCGGGAAATCAATATCAGACGGAGTCCAAATGCCACGCCAATTTATGATGATTTTTTATGGACCAAGGAAGAAGATGGGCCCTGGTTGCACCTGGGGGAGTCCCGAGGAGGGGACAACCCACTAGGGCGCGCCAGGAGGCCCAGGCGCGCCCTGGTGGGTTGTGCCCACCTCGGGTACCCCCCGAACCACCTCTTTGCTCTTTAAATACCCTAATATTCCAGAAACCCTAGAGGAGTCTACGAAATATTCATCCAGTCACCGCAGAGTCCAGAACCACCAGATCCAATCTAGACACCACACGGAGGGGTTCACCACTTCCATTGGTGCCTCTTTGATGATGCATGAGTAGTTCTTTGTAGACCTTCGGCTCCGTAGTTAGTAGCTAGATGGCTTCCCCTCTCTCTCTTGATTATCAATACAATGGTATCTTGGAGATCCATATGATGTAAGTCTTTTGGCGGTGTGTTTGTTGGGATCCGATGAACTTTGAGTTTATGATCGGTTATATCTTTTTATATCCATGAAAGTTATTTGAGTTTCTTTGATCTCTTATATGCATGATTGCTTATAGCCTCGTATTTCTTCTCCGATATTTTGGTTTTGTTTGGCCAACTTGATCTATTTATCCTGCAATGGGAAGAGGTGCCCTGTAGTGGTTTCGATCTTACGGTGCTTGATCCCAGTGACAGAAAGGGAACCGACACGTATGTATCGTTGCTACTAGGATAAAAAGATGGGATCCATATCTGCCACAATGGATAAACGGATCTTGTCTACATCATGTCATCATTCTTATTGCATTACTCCATTTTCCCATGAACTTAATACACTAGATGCATGCTGGATAGCGGTCGATGTGTGGAGTAATAGTAGTAGATGCAGGCAGGAGTCGGTCTACTAATCTTGAACGTGATGCCTATGTAATGATCATTGCCTAGATATCATCATAATTATTTTAAGTTCTATCAATTGCCCAACAGTAATTTGTTCACCCACCGTTTTCTATCTTTCTCGAGAGAAGCCACTAGTGAAACCTACAGCCCCGGGTCTTGTTTCTCATATATTTGCCTTGTGATCTACTTTTTCCTTGCATTTATTTTCAGATCTATTAAACCAAAAATACAAAAATACCTTGCTGTAATTTATTTTTATTTATATTATTTGGCATTCGATCTATCAATCTACTACAAACTTACCTCACGTCCTTTGCCTATCTTGAGGCACCATACCCCGAAAGGGATTGACAATCCCTTTAACACGTCGGGTTGCGAGGTGTTGTTGTTTGTGTGCAGGGGATGTTTACGTTGTGTTGCTTGGTTCTCCTACTAGTTCGATAACCTTGGTTTCATATCTGAGGGAAATACCTACCGCCGCTGTGCTGCATCATCCCTTCCTCTTTGGGGAAATACCGACGTAGCTTCAAGCGACATCACTACTTAAACGCTCAAGCTCGGAGAAGGAGAATTCAGTTCGCATGGTTTCCGAAATCGCAACAATGTCAATGTTCTCCTCACACATGTATTCAACTAATTGTGTGCGGTGGCCATCATGGCCAAAGCCCCGCAGGTTCCAAAAAAGTGCCCGCATTTATTCCTACAAGTCATCATCAATAGAAGCTGCAGGGGGGTAGTGTTGGGGAACGTTGCATAAAATAAAAAAATTCCTACATTCACCAAGATCAATCTATGGAGTCATCTAGCAACGAGAGAGGGGAGCGCATCTACATACCCTTGTAGATCGCGTGCGGAAGCGTTCAAGAGAACGGGGTTGAGGGAGTCGTGCTCGTCGTGATCCAAATCACGGAGATCCTAGCGTAACGGACGGCACCTCCGCGTTCAACACACGACGGTTGGGAAGGCGCCTCCTTCTTGATCCAGCAAGGGGAAGGAGAGGTTGATGAAGATCCAAAGAAGACGACGGCGTGGTGGTGGATGCAAGACGATCACGGCAGGCTTCGCCAAGCTCTGAGAGGGAGAGGTGTAGCAAGGAGAGGGGGCGCCAAGACTTGGGGTGCGGCTGCCCTCCTCCCCTCCTCTTTATATAGGCCCCCAGGGGCGCCTGCCCTAGGAGATGAGATCTCCAAGGGGGGGCGGCGGCCAGGGGGGTGGCTTGCCCCCCAAGGCAAGTGGAGGCGCCCCCCCCCCCCACCCCACCCAAGGGTTTCCAACCCAAGGCGCGAGGGCAAGGGGCGCACCAGCCCACCAGGCTGGTTCCTCCCCACTTCAGCCCACGGGGCCCTCCGGGATAGGTGGCCCCACCTGATGGACCCCCGGGACCCTTCCGATGGTCCCGGTACAATACCGGTGACCCCCTAAACTTTCCCGATGGCCCAAACCGCACTTCCTATATATAATTCTTCACCTCCGGACCATTCCGGAACTCCTCGTGACGTCCGGGATCTCATTCGGGACTCCGAACAACTTTCGGGTTACTGCATACATCTCTACAACCCTAGCATCACCGAACCTTAAGTGTGTAGACCCTACGGGTTCGGGAGACATGCAGACATGACCGAGACACCTCTCTGGTCAATAACCAACGGCGGGATCTGGATACCCATGTTGGCTCCTACATACTCCTCGATGATCTCATCGGATGAACCACGATGTCGAGGATTCAATCAATCCTGTATACAATTCCCTTTGTCAATCGGTACGTTACTTGCCCGAGACTCGATCATCGGTATCCCAATACCTCGCTCAATCTCGTTACCGGCAAGTCACTTTACTCGTACCATAATGCATGATCCCGTCACCAGACACTTGGTCACATTGAGCTCATTATGATGATGCATTACCGAGTGGGCGCAGAGATACCTCTCCGTCATACGGAGTGACAAATCCCAGTCTCGATTCATGCCAACCCAACAGACACTTTCGGAGATACCCGTAGTGCACCTTTATAGTCACCCAGTTACGTTGTGACGTTTGGCACACCCAAAGGACTCCTACGGTATCCGGGAGTTGCACAATCTCATGGTCTAAGGAAATGATACTTGACATTTGGAAAAGCTCTAGCGCGACATGATCTTTGTGCTATGCTTAGGATTGGGTCTTGTCCATCACATCATTCTCCTAATGATGTGACCCCGTTATCAATGACATCCAATGTCCATAGTCAGAAAACCATGACTATCTGTTGATCAACGAGCTAGTCAACTAGAGGCTCACTAGGGACTTGTTGTGGTCTATGTATTCACACATGTATTACGATTTCCGGATAATACAATTATAGCATGAACAATAGACAATTATCATGAACAAAGAAATATAATAATAACCATTTTATTATTGCCTCTAGGGCATATTTCCAACAGTCTCCCACTTGCACTAGAGTCAATAATCTAGTTACATTGTGATGTATCGAACACCCATTGCGTTCTGTTGTTGATCATGTTTTGCTCTAGGGAGAGGTTTAGTCAATGGATCTGATACATTCAGGTCCATATGTACTTTACAAATATCTATGGCTCCATCTTGAACATTTTCACGAATGGAGTTGAAGCGACGCTTGATGTGCCTGGTCTTCTTGTGAAACCTAGGCTCCTTGGCAAGTGCAGTAGCTCCAGTGTTGTCACAGAAGAGTGTGATCGGCCCCGACTCATTGGGTATGACTCCTAGGTCGGTAATGAACTCCTTCACCCAGATAGCTTCATGCGCTGCCTCCGAGGCTGCCATGTACTCCGCTTCACATGTAGATCCCGCCACGACGCTCGCTTGCAACCGCACTACCTTGCCCCACCATTCAAAATATACACGTATCCGGTTTGTGACTTAGAGTCATCCAGATCGTGTCGAAGCTAGCATCGGCGTAACCCTTACGACGAGCTCTTCGTCACCTCCATATCTGAGAAACATATCCTTAGTCCTTTTCGGTACTTAAGGATGTTCTTGACCAACATCCGGTGTTCCATGCGGGATTACTTTGGTACCTTCCTACCAAACTTACGGCAAGGTTTATATCAGGTCTAGTACAGGTCATGGCATACATGATAGACCCTATGGCTGAGGCATAGGGGACGACACTCATCTTTTCTCTATCTTCTGTCGTGGTCGGGCATTGAGCCGAGCTCAATTTCACACCTTGCAACACAGGCAAGAACCCCTTCTTGGACTGATCCATATTGAACTTCTTCAATATCTTATCAAGGTATGTGCTTCGTGAAAGACCTATGAGGTGTCTTGATCTATCTCTATAGATTTTGATTCCTAATATGTAAGCAGCTTCTCCAAGGTCCTTCATTGAAAAACACTTATTCAAGTAGGCCTTAATGCTGTCCAAAAGTTCTATATCATTTCCCATCAAAAGTATGTCATCCACATATAATACGAGAAATGCTACAGAGCTCCCACTCACTTTCTTGTAAACGCAGGCTTCTCCATAAGTCTGCATAAACCCAAACGCTTTGATCATCTCATTAAAGCGAATGTTCCAACTCTGAGATGCTTGCACCAACCCATAGATGGAGCGCTGGAGCTTGCATACCTTGTTAGCATTCTCAGGGTCGACAAAACCTTCCGGCTGCATCATATACAGTTCTTCCTTAAGGTGACCATTAAGGAATGCCGTTTTGGCGTCCATTTGCCATATCTCATAATCATAGTATGCGGCAATTGCTAACATGATTTGGACGGACTTCAGCTTTGCTACGGGAGATAATGTCTCATCATAGTCAATCCCTTGAACTTGTCGATAACCCTTAGCGACAAGTCGAGCTTTGTATATGGTAACATTACCATCCGCGTCCGTCTTCTTCTTAAAGATCCATTTGTTTTCTATCGCTCGCCGATCATCGGGCAAGTCTGTCAAAGTCCACACTTTGTTTTCATACATGGATCCTATCTCAGATTGCATGGCTTCAAGCCATTTGTTGGAATCTGGGCCCGCCATCGCTTTTCATAGTTCGAAGGTTCACCGTAGTCTAACAACATGATTTCCAAGACAGGGTTGCCGTACCACTCTGGTGCGGAACGTGTCCTTGTGGACCTTCGAAGTTCAGTAGGAGCTTGATCTGAAGTATCTTGATCATCATCATTAACCTCCTCTCTTGTCGGTGTAGGCACCACAGGAACATCTTCCTGAGTTGCGCTACTTACCGTTTCAAGAGGTAGTACTTCATCAAGCTCTACTTTCCTCCCACTTAATTCTTTCGAGAGAAACTCTTTCTCCAGAAAGGACCCGTTCTTGGCAACAAAGATCTTGCCCTCGGATCTTAAGTAGAAGGTATACCCAATGGTTTCCTTAGGGTATCCTATGAAGACGCATTTTTCCGACTTGGGTTCGAGCTTCTCAGGTTGAAGTTTCTTGACATAAGCATCGCATCCCCAAACTTTTAGAAATGACAGCTTAGGTTTCTTCCCAAACCATAATTCATACGGTGTCGTCTCAATGGATTTAGACGGTGCCCTATGTAAAGTGAATGTAGTTGTCTCTAGAGCGTATCCCCAAAATGATAGCGGTAAATCGGTAAGTGACATCATAGATCGCACCATATCCAATAGAGTGCGATTACGATGTTCGGACACACCATTTCGTTGAGGTGTTCCAGGCGGCGTGAGTTGTGAAACGATTCCACATTTCCTTAAGTGCGTACCAAATTCGTGACTTAAATATTCTCCCCCACGATCTGATCGTAAGAACTTTATCTTTCGGTCACGTTGATTCTCTACCCCATTCTGAAATTCCTTGAACTTTTCAAAGGTCTCAGACTTGTGTTTCATCAAGTAGACATACCCATATCTACTTAAGTCATCAGTGAGAGTGAGAACATAACGATATCCTCCGCGAGCCTCAACGCTCATTGGACCGCACACATCAGTATGTATGATTTCCAATAAGTTGGTTGCTCGCTCCATTGTTCCGGAGAATGGAGTCTTGGTCATTTTGCCCATGAGGCATGGTTCGCATGTGTCAAACGATTCATAATCTAGAGACTCTAAAAGTCCATCAAGCATGGAGCTTCTTCATGCGCTTGACACCAATGTGACCAAGGCAAAGTGCCACAAGTATGTGGGACTATCGTTATCAACTTTACATCTTTCGGTATTCACATTATGAATATGTGTAACATTACGCTCGAGATTCATTAAGAATAAACCATTCACCAGCGGGGCATGACCATAAAACATATCACTCATATAAATAGAACAACCATTATTCTTGGATTTAAATGAGTATCCATCTCGAATTAAACGAGATCCTGATACAATGTTCATGCTCAAAGCTGGTACTAAATAACAATTATTGAGGTTTAAAACTAATCCCGTAGGTAAATGTAGAGGTAGCGTGCCGACGGCGATCACATCGACCTTGGAACCATTCCCGACGCGCATCGTCACCTCGTCCTTTGCCAGTCTCTGCTTATTCCGCAGCTCCTCCTTTGAGTTACAAATATGAGCAACTGCACCGGTATCAAATACCCAGGAGCTACTACGAGCACTGGTAAGGTACACATCAATTACATGTATATCACATATACCTTTGGTTTTGCCGGCCTTCTTGTCCGCTAAGTACTTGGGGCGTTCCGCTTCGGTGACCACTTCCTTGCAATAAAATCACTCAGTCTCGGGCTTGGGTCCATTGTTTGACTTCTTCCCGATGGCGGCTTATCGGGGCGGCAACTCCTTGCCATCCTTCTTAAAGTTCTTCTTACCCTTGCCTTTCTTGAACTTAGTGGTTTTATTCACCATCAACACTTGATGTTCCTTTTGATCTCTACCCGCTGATTTCAGCATTGAATATACCTCAGAATGGTCTTTTCCATCCCCGCATATTGAAGTTCATCACAAAGCTCTTGTAGCTTGGTGGGAGCGATCGAGGATTCTGTCAATGACCGCGTCATCCGGAGATTAACTCCCGGTGAGTCAGCGGTTGTGCAACCTGACATCTTGAGTATGTGCTCACTGAGAACTATTTTCCTCCATCTTACAGCTGAAGAACTTGTTGGAGACTTCATATCTCTCGACCCGGGCATGAGCTTGGAAAACCATTTTCATCTCTTCGAACATCTCGTATGCTCCGTGTTGCTCAAAACGCTTTTGGAGCCCCGGTTCTAAGCTGTAAAGCATGCCGCACTGAACGAGGGAGTAATCATCAGCACGAGACTGCCAAGCGTTCATAACGTCTTGGTTCTCTGGGATTGGTGCTTCACCTAGCGGTGCTTCTAGGACATAATCTTTCTTGGCAGCTATGAGGATGATCCTCAGGTTCCGGACCAAGTCCGTATAGTTGTTGCCATCATCTTTCATCTTGGTTTTCTCTAGGAACGCGTTGAAGTTGAGGTGGACATGAGCGTTGGCCATTGATATACAAGACATTTTGAAAAGGTTTTAGACTAAGTTCATGATAATTAAGTTCATCTAATCAAATTATTCAATGAACTCCCACTTAGATAGACATCCCTCTAGTCATCTAAGTGAAACATGATCCGAGTCAACTAGGCCGTGTCCGATCATCACGTGAGACGGACTAGTTAACATCGCTGAACATCTTCATGTTGATCGTATCTTCTATACGACTCATGCTCGACCTTTCGGTCTTCCGTATTCCGAGGCCATGTCTGTACATGCTAGGCTCGTCAAGTCAACCTAAGTGTATTGCATGTGTAAATCTGGCTTACACCCGTTGTATTCGAACGTTAGGATCTATCACACCCGATCATCACATGGTGCTTGAAACAACGAACCTTCGCAACAGTGCAGTTAGGGGAACACTTTTCTTGAAATTATTTCGAGGATCATCTTATTTAAGCTATAAATCGTTCTAAGCAAATAAGATGTAAAACATGATAAACATCACATGCAATCAAATAGTGACATGATATGGCCAATATCATATTGCTCCTTTGATATCCATCTTCGGGGCGCCATGATCATCTTCGTCACCGGCATGACACCATGATCTCCATCATTGTGTCTTCATGAAGTTGTCACGCCAACGACTACTTCTACTTCTATGGCTAACGCGTTTTAGCAATAAAGTAAGGTAATTTGCATGGCGTTCTTCAATGATACGCAGGTCATACAAAAAATAAATACAACTCCTATGGCTCCTGCCGGTTGTCATACTCATCGACATGCAAGTCGTGATTCCTATTACAAGAACATGATCATCTCATACATCACATATATCATTCATCACATCCTTTGGCCATATCACATCACAAAACACTTGCTGCAAAAACAAGTTAGACGTCCTCTAATTGTTGTTGCAAGTTTTTTACGTGGCTTCTATAGGTGTTCTAGCAAGAACGTTTCTTACATACGTAAAACCACAACGTGATATGCCAATTTCTATTTACCCTTCATAACGGCCCTTTTCATCGAATCCGCTCCAACTAAAGTGGGAGAGACAGACACCTGCTAGCCACCTTATGCAACTAGTGCATGTCAGTCGGTGGAACCTGTCTCACGTAAGCGTACGTGTAAGGTCGGTCCGGGCCGCTTCATCCCACGATGTCGCTGAAGCAAGATAAGACTAGTAGTGGCAAGAAAATTGGCAACATCTACGCCCACAACTGCGTTGTGTTCTACTCGTGCATAGTAACTACGCATAGACCTAGCTCATGATGCCACTGTTGGGGAACGTTGCATAAAATAAAAAATTTCCTACGTTCACCAAGATCAATCTATGGAGTCATCTAGCAACGAGAGAGGGGAGCGCATCTACATACCCTTGTAGATCGCGTGCGGAAGCACTCAAGAGAACGGGGTTGAGGGAGTCGTACTCGTCGTGATCCAAATCACCAGAGATCCTAGCGCCGAACGGACGGCACCTCCATGTTCAACACACGTACGGTTGGGAAGATGTCTCCTCCTTCTTGATCCAGCAAGGGGGAAGGAGAGGTTGATGAAGATCCAGCAGCACGACGGCGTGGTGGTGGATGCAACACGATCACGGCAGGGCTTCGCCAAGCTTCTGCGAGAGGGAGAGGTGTAGCAGGGGAGAGGGAGGCGCCAAGACCTGGGGTGCGGCTGCCCTCCCTCCCCCCCCTCTTTATATAGGCCCCCTGGGGGGCCTAGGAGATGAGATCTCCAAGGGGGGGCGGTGGCCAGGGGGGTGGCTTGCCCCCCAACGCAAGTGGAGGCGCCCCCCACCCTAGGGTTTCCAACCCTAGGCGCAGGGGGGGCCAAGGGGGGCGCACCAGCACACCAGGAGCTGGTTCCCCTCCCCACTTCAGCCCACGAGGCCCTCCGGGATAGGTGGCCCCACCCGATGGACCCCCGGGAACCTTCCGGTGGTCCCGGTACAATACCGGTGACCCCCGAAACTTTCCCCATGGCCGAAACTGCACTTCCTATATATAATTCTTCACCTACGGACCATTCCGGAACTCCTCGTGACGTCCGGGATCTCATCCGGACTCAACAACTTTCGGTTTCTGCATACTCATATCTCTACAACCCTAGCGCCACCGAACCTTAAGTGTAGACCCTACGGGTTCGGGAGACATCGCACATGACCGAGACGCCTCTCTGGTCAACAACCAACAGCGGGATCTGGATACCCATGTTGGCTCCCACATACTCTTCAATGATCTCATCGGATGAACCACGATGTCGAGGATTCAATCAATCCCGTATACAATTCCCTTTGTCAATCGGTATGTTACTTGCCCGAGACTTGATCGTCGGTATCCCAATACCTCGTTCAATCTCGTTACCGGGAAGTCACTTTACTCGTACTGTAATGCATGATCACGTGACCAGACACTTGGTCACATTGAGCTCATTATGATGATGCATTAGCGAGTGGGCCCAGAGATACCTCTCCGTCATACGGAGTGACAAATCCCAGTCTCGATTCGTGCCAACCCAACAGACACTTTCGGAGATACCTGTAGTGCACCTTTATAGTCACCCAATTACGTTGTGACGTTTGGCACGCCCAAAGCACTCCTACGGTATCCAGGAGTTGCACAATCGCATGGTCTAAGGAAATGACACTTGACATTTGGAAAAGCTCCAGCGAAACGAACTACACGATCTTTGTGATATGCTTAGGATTGGGTCTTGTCCATCACATCATTCTCCTATTGATGTGACCCCGTTATCAATGACATCCAATGTGCATAGTCAGGAAACCATGACTATCTGTTGATCAACGAGCTAGTCAACTAGAGGCTCACTAGGGCCTTGTTGTGGTCTATGTATTCACACATGTATTACAATTTCCAGATAATACAATTATAGCATGAACAATAGACAATTATCATGAACAAAGAAATATAATAATAACCATATTATTATTGCCTCTAGGGCATATTTCCAACCGGTAGACGGACCTGGATCAAGGTTTCGCACCACCGCATGGTGCAGAGCCTTCTCGATGGCATTGGGCGATGCCCCATCCACACCCGAAGAGCCCAAGCATGCACTCTTCCGTGCCACCATAGCAGGGGACGAAGTCGAACGGGGCCGACCCTTGGAGCACGGTGGGAGGCGAGCCGGATCCGGGGACGGCAACAGCCCCGCCACCAGCTCAGGAGCTGGGGACAGCTGCACGTCGGGGTCCAAAGGAGGCGCGGGTCGGGCTTGTAGAAGGGAGGCCATCGGCCGCATCGATGGGCCCTCGATGGCGATCAGTGAGCCCAAGCGAGGCGAGGGTGGTGGGCAGATCTCCAGCCCCACACTGCTGACATTGCTAGCATTGCTCGCCCCAGGGGATTCCGATGAAGCAAGCACCAGCAAAGCACACATCACCAGAGCATCAGCAACGGCTCCACCTAGCATCACAACAGAAGAATCCTGGTCATCATCCACACATCCCCCGACGACTGCGACTGCCCTCACATTTCTCTGCTTAGGGCGCTTGGGTGGAACCGGTTCTGGGGGCTCATCCTCGTCTTCGAAGGTGAGCGACAGGGAGCAACAACAGTCGGAAGGGCCCCGTCCATCGCCCGAGTCCCCGTTAGCAGGAGGCCCGGATGGGTTATCGCCCGGAGCAGGGTGCTACCACTTGAGCACTGCGTTGGTTTTCCCTTGAAGATGAAAGGGTGATGCAGCAAAGTAGCGTAACTATTTCCCTCAGTTTTTGAGAACCAAGGTATCAATCCAGTAGGAGGCTCCTCAAAAGTCCCTCGTACCTACACAAACAAACAAGAACCTCGCAACCAACACGATAAAGGGGTTGTCAATCCCTTCACGGTAACTTACAAAAGTGAGATCTGATAGAGATAATAAGATAAGATAAATATTTTTGGTATTTTTATGATATAGATTGGAAAGTAAAGATTGCAAATAAAAGTAGATTGGAAACTTATATGATAAAAGATAGACCCGAGGGCCATAGGTTTCACTAGTGGCTTCTCTCAAGATAGCATAAGTATTACGGTGAGTGAACAAATTACTGTCGAGCAATTGATAGAAAAGTGCATAGTTATGAGATTATCTAGCCATGATAATGTATATAGGCATCACGTCCACAACAATTAGATCGAAACGATTCTGCATCTACTACTATTACTCCACACATCGACCGACTCCTGCCTGCATCTAGAGTATTAAGTTCATAAGAACAGAGTAATGCATTAAGAAAGATGACATGTCACGCCCAATATGCGACCCTATCCAAAAGGAACTCGAAGGTCCCACCAAGGATAGACCCGCATATTGAAACGCTTTTGCAAGGTGGATATCATTACATCAACATTACATAATAGATGGGGATACATACAAAAGGCATACAATGCCACACGAATACAACAATACAACATACAAGAACAACATCCGACTACGGATGAATCATAAACAGAAACTCAAACAACATCCACCCTGCTAGCCCAGGCTGCCAACCTGGAACCTATCCCCTGATCGAAGAAGAAGCAGAAGAAGAAACTCCAAAACAAGCAAGCATCGCTCTCGCGTCAGGATCATCGCAAAACCTGTACCTGCAACTGTTGTTGTAGTAATCTGTGAGCCACGAGGACTCAGCAATCCCATTACCATGGGTATCAAGACTAGCAAAGCTTAATGGGAAAGGAAGGGGTAAAGTGGTGAGGTTGCAGCAGCGGCTAAGCATGATATGGTGGCTAACATACGCAAATGAGAGCGAGAAGAGAAACAAAGGAACGGCCGTCAACTAGCAATGATCAAGAGGTGATCCTGAACACCTACTTACGTCAAACATAACCCAGAAACCGTGTTCACTTCCCGGACTCCGCCGAGAAGAGACCATCACGGCTACACACGCGGTTGACGCGTTTTAATTCGGATCTGGTGTCAAGTTATCTACAACCGGACATTAACAAATTCCCATCTGCCACATAACCGCGGGCATGGCTCTCGAAAGTTTATACCCTGCAGGGGTGTCCCAACTTAGCCCATGACAAGCTCTCGCGATCAACGAACGAATAGACCTTCTCCGGGAAGACCCGATCAGTCTCGAATCCGGTTTACAAGACATTTCGACAATGGTAAAACAAGACCAGCAAAGCCGCCCGATGCGCCAACAATCCCGATAGGAGCTGCACATATCTCGTTCTCAGGGCAACACCGGATAAGTCAAGCTACGAGTAAAACCAGACTTTGAGTTTCCCCGAGGTGGCCCCGCAGGTTGCTCGTTTCGGACCAACACTTAGACAAGCACTGGCCCGGGGGAGCTAAAATAAAGATGACCCTTGGGTTAATTACTCCCAAGGGAAAGGGTAGGTGGTGGTGAGGCAAATGGTAAAACCAATGTTGGGCCTTCTTTGGACAAGTTTTATTCAAAGCGAACTGTCGGGGGTCCCATAAATCACCCGACCGCGTTAGGAGCATAAAATCCGGGAACATAACACGGTATGACGGAAACTAGGGCGGCAAGAGTGGAACAAAACACCAGGCATAAGGCCAAGCCTTCCACCCTTTACCAAATATATAGATGCATTAATAATATAAGAGATATTGTGATATCCCAACATAACCCTGTCCACCATGGAGCAATCTTCAACTTCACCTGCAGCTAGCAACGCTATAAGAGGAGCTGAGCAAAGCGGTAACATAGCCAAGCAACGGTTTGCTAGGAAGGGTGTCAAAGGTTAGAGGTTCATGGCAATTTGGGAGGCTTGATGAGCAACAGATAGGTAGCGCAGCAAAGCGATAGAACGAAGCAACTAGCATAGCAATGATAGTAGTGAGATCCAGGGTAGCGGTCATCTTGCCTGAAATCCCGCAAGGAAGAAGAACGAGTCCATGAAGAAGATGAAGCCACGAAGACGAACCAAGCGTAGACGAACGCATCCTCACGATCGCAACGAAACGGGAACTATCGAGAAGAAGCACACAACATGGTAAACACACCACACATAGACAAGACATGATGCACAACAAACATGATGCATGACAAAGCTACATGAAGCTACTCATGGCAAGAGATGATGCAAACAAGAACAACACATCAAGGCAAGTTTAAATGAGGCCGGAAACAACATATAACAATTCCGGTAAGTCCTCATATGCAAATTTCGAAATTGGTCCAGAACTGAATAAACCTTATGTTCAAGTTGTTAAACAGCAAGTTAAGATGCACCAAGATGATCTACACGAGATTCTAGTCAAGTTACATATAAAGTTCATTAGATTCGGAGCTACGGCCTAGAAGATATGAGCAAAACAAGTTAAACATGGCATTGATGCAAAATGCACCAAAACATCAAGCAAACACACCAAAACAAGGATGCAACATGGTAATATGAAGCTACATGCAAAATCAAGAAAGTTTCATATAGAACACACTCAAAACGGAGCAACGGTTCAACACATGCACACTATACAAGTCATAGCAACAATCTGTCCATAACAGCAACTAGGCATATTGCAAGCATCAAAACAGTATGCTACAGCACCCCAACATAATAACAAAAGGCATGAGCATGAAGTACTGGTAAAGCATAACAAGACATGAACACTGAGCTATCTCCAGAAATCACTAGAACATGCTCAAAAAGACATGGTAAGATTGCAAATAATAACAGTTTCAGACTTTGCAGAAATAACATCAGGTTGCAATGTTTAGAGCTATCAAACAATATGTTACAGGAACTTATCATGGCAAACAAAGGCATGGCATGAATCTACTAATTGCATAGATCAAAAGACCCTTTCTGGCCATGAGCCAAAATGGGCACGGAAAATATGATGGCACCCATGTAAACATGGCAAGTTATATGACAGATTCAAACATGGCAGGAACAACAATAAGTAGGCATGTTGGTGAGCTTGAACCACTCACTAGAGAGCAATACATGGCATGGCAAGGCAACCAACAGTAAGAAGGCATGTTTGTGAAGCTAAGCATGGCAAGAGCAAGGTCATAGGGTGCATGTAACACTAGCAAAACACATGGGAACTAGTGAACTTAATGTTAACAGGCTGAAAGCATCATCATCAAGCAACTTTGGAGCAAGATAAGAACATGTTCCAGCAGGCTATAATTGAAACCGAGGCCATGAATGGATAGAGCAAGACATGTAGATCAAAACATATTTATAGAGCATCTCCAGATTATGCATAGAATGATTAGTAGAAGCATGTTAACATAGGAACAAAATATAACAGAATCTGCCAGGAAAACAGCAACAGCAAGTGCCCTACTTAACAAGCTCGATGCACTCAGCACACGACTCACAAAAATACATGGTTGGCACCACTAGAAATATGGCATGGCATAGATCAACATACATGTAGACATCAACCTCATAGGATGCACACATCAATCATGGGAAAAATGACAAAACAGCAAGTTATAACAGTTTCAGCTGATTAACATCAACATGCACTCTTCCAACAGCATTTCGGGCATCAAGATGAGCACAAATGAAAATGATGCAATGTAATGAAATGAAGCACCTGTCGAGGCGAACAATTTGACATGTTACATGCACAAAACGGAGCTACGGATGCGGAGATACAGCAGGTCAAACATGGCATGATTATGTCAGGAATCTGGGACTTAGTGGTTTCGGGGTCAACCTTCGGATCTGGATCTGGATCTGGGCCGCGTCGGGCCTGAGGTTCGCCGGAACAGGGGAGCTCGCTGGAGCAGTGGAAGGAGAGGGCTGGCGCAGGGGGGGAGCTGCGGCGAGGCGTCGCCGGCTGAGTGGTGGTCGCTTCTTGGGCCTTGTTTCGGTGGAGGCGCTGCCGAGGCGGCGGCCGGCCGGGCGGGCGCAGGCGCATGGGCGGCGGTCGGCCATGGCCATGGCGGAGCATGGCAGCGCTGGGCGCTGGGGGCTGGGAGGGCGCGGGCACGGCCCGCTGGCGGCGAGGAGGAGCCGGGCGCCGGCCGGAGGGAGCGGCGGCGGCGGCCGAAGCAGCGGCGCATGGGAGGAGGCCGGCAAGCGCGCTGCGCGGCCGGCCGGGCGGGCGGCGGCGTGAGGGCCGCTGTGGCCCGCAATGGGCTCATGAGGCATGGTGCGCGCGGAGGGACGGCGGCGGGCCACATGGCGCCACGGGTTGGCTGCGGTGGCGGGCGGACATGTCCGTCGTGGCGGCGGATGTCCGTGTGATGGAAGAAGGGGCTAGGGTTTGGACCCGAAAATTCGGAGGGGGAGGTGTATTTATAGGTAGAGGGAGCTAGGAGAGTCCAAATGAGGAGCGGTTTTCGGCCACGCGATCGTGATCGAACGACCGAGAGCATGGAGGTGAGTTAGGTGGGTTTTGGGCCACTTTGGAAGGGGTGTTGGGCTGCAACAAAAGAGGCTTTGCGGTTA
The DNA here is from genome assembly GCA_021437245.1 of Aegilops speltoides. Taxonomy (NCBI): domain Eukaryota; kingdom Viridiplantae; phylum Streptophyta; class Magnoliopsida; order Poales; family Poaceae; genus Aegilops; species Aegilops speltoides. The sequence goes on along the minus strand of CM038142.1, from coordinate 415,579,739 downwards.
CCCGGTTAACCATTGGAGTATCAAACGACCTCCAAATGGCACGAAACTTGACAGGCGGTCTACCGGTGCTATACCAAGGCCGCTTGGCAAACCTCGGGCCATTCCCAGAAAGTTTAATACCCGCTCACAACGAGAGACAAAAGGGAACGCCGGAGGACATAGGAGTGCCGGATTGCAAAACGGACAACGGGGAAAATGCTCGGATGCATGAGACGAACATGTATGCAAAATGAAATGCACATGACGACATGATATGAAATGCAGATGATGACATGGCAAAATGCAACACGCAAGCAAAAGACATGGCAATGACGGTGAATAACTGGCAGACACCTGGCGCAACAAAACCAGGGCGTTACAACTCTCCTCCACTAACAAGAGATCTTGTCCCGAGATCTTAGGACCGAGACGGAAGGAAAAAAAGGGAAGAGGTGAAACAAGAACTCAAGAGAAGAAACAAAGAATCGAGAGCGTTCGAGAAGAAGAGAGGAACAACGAGAATGACGAGAATCGAAAGCTCTCGGAATCAGATAGACTATGAAACCACTCGTTCTAACCGGAGTGGTTAGAATGAGAAAAGAAACGAATAAGACTGAAAGGATTTAGGCAGCACTCCGGCTGAAACATGGGGGAATAGAACACGAGCTTGAGAGGATGGAATGATACTTGATGAACTCTTGAAGAATGAATTAAATCATGAAGAACCGCCATAAAGAACTCCGTTGACAAAAGGATGATGAGATAGAATAAAGGATGAAAGAATAAGATGAGCCTTGCGATGATTTAGATGGAGATTCTGACGAAATGGCAGAGGAAATTTGAACTCGGGGAAAAGAAAAGATGAAAAGACTTGGAACTAGAATTTATTCATCAAGAACAAACTCTAAAGGGAAGGATTACTCACTTGGAGGAAATAAGAATAAGATTTATTGTATGCCTATCCTTCATCAAATTTAATTGATGACAAGCAATGGATTTTTCATACTACTTATTCTTCTTGAAAAGGATTGAGAAGTGACATATAGCAAACTTGAGAAGGTATTGATGGAACCACCGGTAGGATTGAAAAGAACGAATGGATTAATATGATAAACAAGGAAAAGAATCTTGAACGAACCACCGTAAGAATATTGAGACGAACGAAAGGGCACAGATATAGAATAATTGGAGAACGAATCTGAAAACTTAGAATGAAGAAATCTTCCGAAAAGATGGCCTCCGGATGATCGAGAGGGAATGCACTCCTGAAATACTCCGGATGGATGAAAATAATTTGCATGACTTGAAACAATTTGATAGCATAACATCAAGCTAGGACCGCGAATCTTCGAGAGAACGGGCAAGATTTAGAGGAAAACTCTTCTTCGGTCTTCAAACAACGACGAGAAACACCACCAAAATTACTAAGGTACTCCGGAAGAATGAAAAGCAAAGAGGTTGAGCCAACAATGAAAATAATTTGAAATCGATCTTATAAAAGCATCTGACTGATGAAATCATACTTACGTCAGACTTGAAAAGAAATAGGAATGGCTCCGAAATAATTAGAAGAGTCAGGTAAGATCCTGGGAAAAGACCTGTGGGTTAGGGCCCACTGAAGAGAAAAGCACCGTTGGGAAGGGATGTTGAATAGATAGATGATGCACCGAAACAATTGAAATATTTGAATGAGGTGACAACCTCGAATTAATTCGAACACAGACGAATCTCTTGAGATGTCATGAGCACTCCGGAAGGATAAACTGGCGAGAGGCGAACGAGCAAGGAAAACACTTGAACCGAGGAAAATAATATGATCAACACCGAATTCTTGAATTGAATCCACCGTAAAAGAAAAAAGAGATGAAGAATGACGAACGAGACGAGAAATCACCGGTTGAAACAATTGACGAAAGACTGAAGAGGCTCCGCACGAATGAAATTGATGCTCGAAATAGATGCTCAGACTCCGGGAAGAAAAAGGGTGGGAGGGCGGGAAAACCAAAGGCAACTTGGAAGGGGAACCGACGAATATCTTGAAGAGAAAACACCGGTTGAAATCATTGAGGAAAGAAAGCAAAGACTTCACACGAGTAGGATGGATACTCGATAACGGACTCCGGTTCCGAGAATAAGAAGGGTGGGCGGGTGGGAAAAGAAAACAACTGAGGATGGAAAAACAACTTCGATCGAAAAGAACTGAGGATTGATCTCCCAAAGAGAGAGAGGTTCGAATCAGCTTGACAAGGAATGCGCCGGACAAAAAGAGCTGAAGAACAACGATCAGAAAACCAATTGCGTGAACCTAAAGAAAATTTTGAAGGGAAAGAGGAGTAATTCAAAACACCTACGTCGAGATTCCTCACCAGAGCGACGAAGGGACTGAGGAGTAAAAAGAATTCCTACTCTCCGATATAACTAGACTCCAAAAACAGTTTTCTTCTAGACTCAACAACGGCCAAACTACACGATCAATCAAGGGGGCTCCTAAGGTCGGTCGAGGCTCGATACCAACTTGAACACGCCTAATATGCGACCCTATCCAAAAGGAACTCAAGGTCCCACCAAGGATAGACCAGCATATTGAAATGCTTTTGCAAGGTGGATATCATTACATCAACATTACATAATAGATGGGGATACATACAAAAGGCATACAATGCCACACTAATACAACAATACAACATACAAGAACAACATCCGACTACGGATGAATCATAAATGTAAACTCAAACAACATCCACCTCGCTAGCCAGCTGCCGACCGAACCTATCCCCGATCGAAGAAGAAGCAGAAGAAGAAACTCCAAAACAAGCAAGCATCGCTCTCGCGTCAGGATCATCGCAAAACCTGTACCTGCAACTGTTGTTGTAGTAATCTGTGAGCCACGAGGACTCAGCAATCCCATTACCATGGGTATCAAGACTAGCAAAGCTTAATGGGAAAGGAAGGGGTAAAGTGGTGAGGTTGCAGCAGCGGCTAAGCATGATATGGTGGCTAACATACGCAAATGAGAGCGAGAAGAGAAACAAAGGAACGGCCGTCAACTAGCAATGATCAAGAGGTGATCCTGAACACCTACTTACGTCAAACATAACCCAGAAACCGTGTTCACTTCCCGGACTCCGCCGAGAAGAGACCATCACGGCTACACACGCGTTGACGCGTTTTAATTCGGATCTGGTGTCAAGTTATCTACAACCGACATTAACAAATTCCCATCTCGCCACATAACCGCGGGCATGGCTCTCGAAAGTTTATACCTGCAGGGTGTCCCAACTTAGCCCATGACAAGCTCTCGCGATCAACGAAGGAATAGACCTTCTCCCAGGAAGACCCGATCAGTCTCGGAATCCCGGTTTACAAGACATTTCGACAATGGTAAAACAAGACCAGCAAAGCCGCCCGATGCGCCAACAATCCCGATAGGAGCTGCACATATCTCGTTCTCAGGGCAACACCGGATAAGTCAAGCTACGAGTAAAACCAGACTTTGAGTTTCCCCGAGGTGGCCCCGCAGGTTGCTCGTTTCGGACCAACACTTAGACAAGCACTGGCCCGGGGGAGCTAAAATAAAGATGACCCTTGGGTTAATTACTCCCAAGGGAAAGGGTAGGTGGTGGTGAGGCAAATGGTAAAACCAATGTTGGGCCTTGCTGGACAAGTTTTATTCAAAGCGAACTGTCAGGGGGGTCCCATAAATCACCCGACCGCGTTAGGAACGCAAAATCCGGGAACATAACACCGGTATGACGGAAACTAGGGCGGCAAGAGTGGAACAAAACACCAGGCATAAGGCCAAGCCTTCCACCCTTTACCAAATATATAGATGCATTAATAATATAAGAGATATTGTGATATCCCAACATAACCCTGTCCACCATGGAGCAATCTTCAACTTCACCTGCAGCTAGCAACGCTATAAGAGGAGCTGAGCAAAGCGGTAACATAGCCAAGCAACGGTTTGCTAGGAAGGGTGTCAAAGGTTAGAGGTTCATGGCAATTTGGGAGGCTTGATGAGCAACAGATAGGTAGCGCACAAAGCGATAGAACGAAGCAACTAGCATAGCAATGATAGTAGTGAGATCCAGTAGCGGTCATCTTGCCGAAATCCGCAAGGAAGAAGAACGAGTCCATGAAGAAGATGAAGCCACGAAGACGAACCAAGCGTAGACGAACGCATCCTCACGATCGCAACGAAACGGGAACTATTGAGAAGAAGCACACAACATGGTAAACACACCACACATAGACAAGACATGATACATAACAAACATGATGCATGACAAAGCTACATGAAGCTACTCATGGCAAGAGATGATTCAAACAAGAACAACACATCAAGGCAAGTTTAAATGAGGCCGGAAACAACATATAACAATTCCAGTAAGTCCTCATATGCAAATTTTGAAATTGGTCCAGAACTGAATAAACCTTATGTTCAAGTTGTTAAACAGCAAGTTAAGATGCACCAAGATGATCTACACGAGATTCTAGTCAAGTTACATATAAAGTTCATTAGATTCAGAGCTACGGCCTAGAAGATATGAGCAAAACAAGTTAAACATGGCATTGATGCAAAATGCACGCAAACATCGAGCAAACACACCAAAACAAGGATGCAACATGGTAATATTAAGCTACATGCAAAATCAAGCAAGTTTCATATAGAACACACTCAAAACGGAGCAACGGTTCAACACATGCACACTATACAAGTCATAGCAACAATCTGTCCATAACAGCAACTAGGCATATTGCAAGCATCAAAACAATATGCTACAGCACCCCAACATAATAACAAAAGGCATGAGCATGAAGTACTGGTAAAGAATAACAAGACATGAACACTGAGCTATCTCCAGAAATCACTAGAACATGCTCAAAAAGACATGGTAAGATTGCAAATAATAACAGTTTCAGACTTTGCAGAAATAACATCAGGTTGCAATGTTTAGAGCTATCAAACAATATGTTACAGGAACTTATCATGGCAAACAAAGGCATGGCACGAATCTACTAATTGCATAGATCAAAAGACCCTTTTTGGCCATGAGCCAAAAGAGCACGGAAAATATGATGGCACCCATGTAAACATGGCAAGTTATATGACAGATTCAAACATGGCAGGAACAACAATAAGTAGGCATGTTGGTGAGCTTGAACCACTCACTACAGAGCAATACATGGCATGGCAAGGCAACCAACAGTAAGAAGGCATGTTTGTGAAGCTAAGAATGGCAAGAGCAAGGTCATAGGGTGCATGTAACACTAGCAAAACACATGGGAACTTGTGAACTTAATGTTAACAGGCTGAAAGCAACATCATCAAGCAACTTTGGAGCAAGATAACAACATGTTCCAGCAGGCTATAATTGCAACCAAGGGCATGAATGGATAGAGCAAGACATGTAGATCAAAACATATTTATAGAGCATCTCCAGATTATGCATAGAATGATTAGTAGAAGCATGTTAACATAGCAACAAAATATAACAGAATCTGCCAGGAAAACAGCAACAGCAAGTGCCCTACTTAACAAGCTCGATGCACTCAGCACACAACTCACAAAAATACATGGTTGGCACCACTGAAAAGATGGCATGGCATAGATCAACATACATGTAGACATCAACCTCATAGGATGCACACATCAATCATGGCAAAAATGACAAAAGCGACAAGTTATAACAGCCAAAGAGATTAACATCAACATGCACACTTCCAACAGCATTTCGGGCATCAAGATGAGCACAAATGAAAATGATGCAATGTAATGAAATAAAGCACACGTCGAGGCGAACAATTTGACATATTACACGCACAAAACGGAGCTACGGATCCGGAGATACAGCAGGTCAAACATGGCATGATTATGTCAGGAATCTGGGACTTAGTGGTTTCAGGGTCAACCTTCGGATCTGGATCTGGATCTGGGTCGCGTCGGGCCCGAGGTTCGTCGGAATAGGGGAGCTCGCCGGAGCAGCGGAAGGAGAGGGTCGGCGCAGGGGGCGGAGCTGCGGCGAGGCGTCGCCGGTGATGATGGGGTCGCCGGGCGGGCCTTCTGTGGAGGCGCCGGCGAAGTCGGGCGCCGGCCCGGGCGGCGCGGGCGGCGTGGGCGGCGGTCGCCGGCGGCCGCAGAGCGACTGGCGGCGGCATGGCTGGGCGCGGGCGCGCTGAGGGCGCGGGCACGGCCCTGGCTGGCGGCGCGGAGGGTTGCGGCGCGCAATGGCGGCGCTGGTCGGGCGGCCGGGCGCCGTCCGAGGACGGCGCCGACGGGCTGCTGCTGGCATGCGCAGAGGAGGCCGGCAGGCTGCTGCCCGGGCGGCCGGCCAGGCGGGCGGCGGGCGAGGGAACCATGTGGCTGGGCCATGATGGCTCATGGGCGCATGGGGTGGAGGGACGGCGGCCACGTGGCGCTCACGAGTTGGCTGCGGCGGCGGGGCGGACATGTCCATCGGCGGGCGGACATGTCCGGTGCGCGGAGGAAGAAGGGGCTAGGGTTTGGACCCGGAAATTCGGAGGGGGAGGTGTATTTATAGGTAGAGGGAGCTAGGAGAGTCCAAATGAGGAGCGGTTTTCGGCCACGCGATCGTGATCGAACGACCGAGAGCATGGAGGTGAGTTAGGTGGGTTTTGGGCCACTTTGGAAGGGGTGTTGGGCTGCAACAAAAGAGGCTTTGCGGTTACCCGGTTAACCGTTGGAGTATCAAACGACCTCCAAATGGCACGAAACTTGACAGGCGGTCTACTGGTGCTATACCAAGGCCGCTTGGCAAACCTCGGGTCATTCCGAGAAAGTTTAATACCCGCTCACAACGAGAGACAAAAGGGAACGCCGGAGGACATAGGAGTGCTGGATTGCAACACGGACAACGGGGAAAATGCTCGGATGCATGAGACGAACATGTATGCAAAATGAAATGCACATGACGACATGATATGAAATGCAGATGATGACATGGCAAAATGCAACACGCGAGCAAAAGACATGGCAATGACGGCGAATAACTGGCAGACACCTGGCGCAACGAAACCGGGGCGTTACATGACATGATGTAGAGGGATAAACTAAAGCAATATGATATAAACCCCATCTTTTTATCCTCGATGGCAACAATACAATATGTGCCTTGTTGCCCCTGCTGTCATTGGGAAAGGACACGCAAGATTGAACCCAAAGCTAAGCACTTCTCCCATTGCAAGAAAGATCAATCTAGTAGGCCAAACCAAACTGATAATTCGAAGAGACTTGCAAACATAACCAATCACACATAAAAGAATTCAGAGGAGATTCAAATATTTCTCATAGATAAGCTTGATCATAAACTCACAATTCATCGGATCTCGACAAACACACTGCAAAAAGAGTTACATCGAATAGATCTCCAAGAAGATCAAGGAGAACTTGGTATTCAGATTCAAAGAGAGAGAAGAAGCCATCTAGCTAATAACTATGGACCAAAAGGTCTATGGTAAACTACTCACAACTCATCGGAGAGGCCTTGGAGATGATGTAGAGGCCCTCCGTGGTCGATTCCCCCTCTGGCAGAGCACCAATGAAGGCTCCAAGATGGGATCTCGCGGATATAGAAGGTTGCGGTGGTGGGATTTGGTTTTCGTGGTGCTCCTGGATGTTCTCGGGGTATGTGGATATATATAGGAGAAAAAAGTAGGTCGGTGGAGCCACAAGGGGCCCACGAGGGTGGGGGCGCGCCCACCCCCCTAGGGCATGCCGGGCACCCTTGTGGACGCCTCGTTTACTTCTTGACATCCACTCCAAGTCTCCTGGTTTGCATTTGTTCCATAAAGATCGCTCCCGAAGGTTTCATCCCGTTTGGACTCCGTTTGATATTCCTTTTCTTCGAAACACTGAAATAGGCAAAAAAAACAGCAATTTGGGTTGGGCCTCCGGTTAGTAGGTTAGTCCCAAAAATGATTTAAAAGTGTAAAGTAAAGCCCATAAACATCCAAAACAGGTAATATAATAGCATGGAACTATCAAAAATTATAGATACATTGGAGACGTATCACAGGGCATCAAGGAGTCATCCCCGCTTCGTCCTCCATAGAAATGCGAAGGTCGTAACCCGCTCAGTTGAAGAACACCCGCACCATGGTCTGGAGCTTGGAGGTGTCCGGAGTCATCACCTTGGCGCGCAGGGCCTCCCGGAAGGGAGAGGCCACATCCACCCCCGTGATCTTGCCAAGGAGGCGCGACATCTTGCGAATCACCATGGCCTGCTTGGCAATCGGGGGGAGGCCCCAGATCTGGATCCACACCGACATGAGCGTGGCAGCGGCAAGGGGATCGACCTCCGGGACCGAGATATTCACCTTGAGCTTGTTGAGGGCCAGGGTTAGCTCATCGCTATGGGTGCCGAAGCGGAGGGTTGCAGGGTCGGAGAAGACAGCAGTAAACTCGCGGTCTGAGATGGGGGTGACCGCCCAGTCCCAGTCCGGATGGAACAAGTGTTGTAGTTCCGCCATGATGATGGCTGGAGACGCCGACTTCCTGCCCAGCACCAAGATGAGAGCAGAGAGGGATGCGACAGCCAGAGGCTCGGAGATCTCCATCTGGTAGTAGCCGAAATCGTCCAAGGTGTGACCATATAGCGCCAACTCACCCTCCAAAGCGCCCTCCGGGCAGAGTAGAGCGGGATGGTCCAGGCTCTTGCATTTGTGACACGTCGGGGTTGCTTGCAGTCAACCTGGTAGTGCCCTTCCACCCCGTAGTTAAAGCACACCACTGGCGAGGAACGAGGAGCCAGTGGGGCTGACGAGTCGATCGGGCGAGGTGGAGGGTGGGTCACTGAGGATGCCTGGCCGGTGCCGCAATTGAAGGGCTGCCCACCTTTCTTCTTAGAAAAGGCTCCCTTGCCATTCCTCCCACTAGACCTCGCAGACGGGAACTGGGCCTGCCGCTGTGGCGGGTTGTAGCAGCGAGGGGGAGAGGCTTCAGCCCGGCCCGAGCGGGTCAGCGGCCGCGGGGGGAGTCCCTATCCCTCCACCCGTCAGGGGAACGCTCGCGCTGGCAAGAGTCACGCCAGGAGGAGGACTCCTCGACAACAGTCGCCTTGCCCTTGAGGAGAGAGCTACGCAGCTCCGATTCCCGCCGGCTGGCGGATGGGGAGGGACGCCGAGGAGCGGCCGGTCGCTCGTCCTCCCGCTCCTAAGCCCGATGCTTGGGGCACGATACCCCATCATCGACATCCCACGGCATGGGGACGGTCAGCGCTGAGCCGGGGAGGAAAGGGGAGGTGGGAGTGGAGGAGGAGGATGGAGTGAGGTGCGGCGCGGAAGAAGGAAGCGGAGCACCAGGGTGGGGATCGCGTGGAGCAGGGAGGACCCCTAGGGTTAATCCCACCAGAGGGCCGAGTGGCGCCCGCAGCCCACTTGTCCCAGGTGGATCACTACCCCGGCCCACCTCCACCCTAGCAACAAGGCCCACCACCAGGATACGGCCCGTATCCGAAGTACCCCCCCCCCCCGACACTGGCGGCTCAGGGCCCAAGAGTCAGCCCAACCCATCACGCACTGCTACCTCTTGAGCAATGCGTTGGACTTCCCCGAAGAGGAGACGATGATGCAGCAAAGTAGCGTAAGTATTTCCCTCAGTTTTTGAGAACCAAGGTATCAATCCAGTAGGACACCACGCACAAGTCCCTCGTACCTACACAAAACGATAGCTCCTCGCAACCAACGCGATTAGGGGTTGTCACTCCCATCACGGTCACTTACGAGAGTGAGATCTGATAGAGATGATAGATAATATTTTTGGTATTTTTGGTATATAGATGCAAAGTAAAAAGTAAAAGGCAAAGTAAACACAATGCAAGTAATAAAGTAATGGAGATTGATATGATGAGAATAGACCCGAGGGCCATAGGTTTCACTAGTGGCTTATCTCAAGAGCATAGATATTCTATGGTGGGTGACCAAATTACTGTTGAGCAATTGACAGAACTGAGCATAGTTATGAGTATATCTAGGTAATGATCATGTATATAGGCATCACGTCCAAGACAAGTAGATCGAAACGATTCTGCATCTACTACTATTACTCCACTCATCGACCGCTATCCAAAGATGCATCTAGAGTATTAAGTTAAAAACAAAGTAACGCCTTAAGCAAGATGACATGATGTAGAGGATAAATTCATGCAATATGATAAAAAATCATCTTGTTATCCTCGATGGCAACAATACAATACGTGCCTTGCTGCCCTTACATCACTTTGGGAAAGGACACAGAAGATTGAACCCAAAGCTAAGCACTTCTCCCATTGCAAGAACTACCAATCTAGTTGGCCAAACCAAAAGGATAATTCGAAGAGACTTGCAAAGATAACTCAATCATACATAAAAGAATTCAGAGATGATTCAAATATTATTCATAGATAAGCTAGATCATAAACCCACAATTCATTGGTCTCAACAGACACACCGCAAAAAGAAGATTACATCGAATAGATCTCCACGAGAGAGGGGGAGAACATTGTATTGAGATCCAAAAAGAGAGAAGAAGCCATCTAGCTACTAGCTATGGACCCGAAGGTCTGAAGTAAACTATTCACACTTCATCGGAGGGGCTATGGTGTTGATGTAGAAGCCCTCCGTGGTGGATGCCCCCTCGTGAGCTCCTAACAGGCCCCAAGATGGGATCTCGTGGATACAGAAGGTTGCGGCGGTGGAATTAGGTTTTTGGCTCCTCTTCTGATCGCTTGGGGATACGTAGGTATATATAGGAGGAAGGAGTACGTCGGTGAAGCAACAGAGGGCCCACGAGGCAGGGGGCGCGCCCTAGGGGGGCGCCCCCCACCCTCGTGACCACCTCTTTTGTTCCTTGGAGCAGGGTCCAAGTCTCCTGGATCACGTTCGGTGAGAAAATCACGTTCCCAAAGGTTTCATTCCGTTTGGACTCCGTTTGATATTCATTTCTTCAAACTTTGAAATAGGCAAAAAAACAGCAATTCTGGGCTGGGCCTCCGGTTAATAGGTTAGTCCCAAAAATAATATAAAAGTGGAAAATAAAGCCCAATATAGTCCAAAATAGTAGATAAAGTAGCATGGAGCAATCAAAAGTTATAGATACGTTGGAGACGTATCAGGCATCCAAAAGCTTAATTCCTGCTCGTCCTCGAGTAGGTAAATGATAAAAAAAGAATTTTTGATGTGGAGTGATACTTTGGCATAATTTCAATGTAAATCTTCTTAATTGTGATATGAATATTTAGATCCAAAAGATTCAAGACATAAGTTCATATTGATATAAAAATAATAATACTTCAAGCATACTAATCAAAGCAATCATGTCTTCTCAAAATAGCATGGCAAAGGAAAGTTCATCCCTACAAAATCATATAGTTAGGCTATGCTTCATTTTCGTGACACAAAGATGTTCCCAACTTCTATACCCCCGATGACAAGCCAAGCAATTGTTTCATACTTAAATAATCTCAAACTTTTTCAACCTTCACGCAATACATGAGCGTGAGCCATGGATATAGCACTATGGGTGGAATAGGATATGATGATGGGGATTGTGTGGAGAAGACAAAAAAGGAGGAAGTCTCACATTGACGAGGATAATCAACGGGCTATGGAGGTGCCCATCAATTGATGTCAACATGAGGAGTAGGGATTGCCATGCGATGGATGCACTAGAGCTATGAATGCTCAACAAAAGAAAACTAGTGGGTGTGCATCCAACTCGCTTGCTCATGAAGACCTAGGGCATTTGAGGAAGCCCATCGTAGGAATATACAAGCCAAGTTATATAATGAAAAAACTAGTATAAAAAGACAACTTATGAGACTCATTACATGAAGAACAAGGTGCTACTTTGAAGCACAATATATGAGACTCACTACATGAAGAACAAGGTGCTACTTTGAAGCACAAGTGTGGAAAAAGAGATAGTAGCATTGCCCTTTTTTATTTTCTTTTTTTGGGCCTTTTTTTGGCCTTTCTCTTTTTTGTATTTGGGCAATGCTCTAATAATGATGATTATCACACTTCTATTGATTACAACATAAGGATTACAACTCAAAACTTAGAACAAGATATGACTCTATATGAATGCCTCTGGCGGTGTACCGGGATGGTGCAATGAATCAAGAGTGACATGTATGAAAAATAATGCATGGTGGCTTTGCCACAAATACGATGTCAACTACATGATCATGCAATAGCAATATGACAAAAGTAATGTATGTCATGATGATGATGATGGAAGTTGCATGGCAATATATCTCGGAATGGCTATGGAAATGCCATGATAGGTAGGTATGGTGGCTGTTTTGAGGAAGATATAAGGAGGTTTATGTGTGATAGAGCGTATCGTATCACGGGGTTTGGATGCACCGGCGAAATTTGCACCAACTCTCAAGGTGAGAAAGGGCAACGCACGGTACCGAAGAGGCTAGCAAAGGCGGAAAGGTGAAAGTGTGTATAATCCATGGACTTAACATTAGTCAAAATAACTCATATACTTATTGCAAAAATTTAGAAGTCATCAAAAATCAAGTACTACGCGCATGCTCCTAGGGGAATAGATTGGTAGGAAAAGACCATCGCTCGTCCCCAACCGCCACTCATAAGGATGCACAAGGCAGGTACACTTCATGTTTCAAATTTGTTACACAACTTTAACCATACGTGCATGCCACGGGACTTGCAAACTTCAACACAAGCATTTCTCAAATTCACAATTACTCAACTAGCACGACTTTGATATTATCACCTCCATATCTCAAAACAATTATCAAGCATCAAACTTATCTTAGTATTCAATTCACTCAAAAGAAAGTTCCACATATCTTGAACACCAAGTATATTAACATTAAACAAATTACCATGCTATTAATGACTCTCTAAATAATCTAAGTGAAGCATGAGAGATCAATAGTTTCTTTAAAACAAATCCACCACCGTGCTCTAAAAGATATAAGTGAAGTACTAGAGCAAAAACTATCAAGCTCAAAAGATATAAGTGAAGCACTATGAGCAAAACTATCAAGCTCAAAAGATATAAGAGAAGCACATAGAGTATTCTAACAAATTCCAATTCATGTATGGCTCTCTCAAAAGGTGTGTACAGCAAGGATGATTGTGGTAAACTAACAAGCAAAGACGCAAATAATACAAGACGCTCCAAGCAAAACACATATCATGTGGTGAATAAAAATATAGCTCCAAGTAAATTACCGATGGAAGTAGACGAAAGAGGGGATGCCTTCCGAGGCATCTGAAAGCACAAGTGCTCCCTAGGTGGTTTTGGTAATTAATGTCAACATATCTCTTATTGGACTAACACTTTTATCTAGTATGTTTCAGATAAGTCCAACAATGGAGTGGCATGGACTAAAGGATGTGGGCACTCCTTCAAGATGCTAAGGACAAAGGATTGGCTCAAGCTCAAAAGCTCAAGACTCTTCATTTTATATTTTGGTGATCCAAGATCACATTGAGTCTATAGAAAAAGCCAATACTATCAAGGACGGATGAGGTGTTGCTTAATGAGCCTCTTGCTTCATGTGCTTAGTGATATGCTCCAAAACCCTCAGCCACTTTCCCACTTCCACAAATGACCTAAACCTAAAGCCAAAATCGGTCACACCGATTCTTCCTATCCGGCGCCACCGATTCCATATGTCTTAGCCACTGCCACAAACCCTAAGCAAATCGGTCTTACCGATAGGGATCTCGGTCTCACCGAGATGGGATTGTAATCTCTCTGTGTATGTCCATTACCAAAATCGGTCTCACCGAGTTTTAGCAATCGGTACTACCGAGATTACAATGCAAACTTTCTAGTTGACTCATTACCAAAATCGGTCCCACCGAGTTTGTGTAATCGGTCATACCGAGTTTGCCTGACCAACTCTCTGGTTAGCTTATTACCAAAATCGGTCTCACCGAGTTTGTGTAATCGGTCTTACCGAGATTACTTTATGCCATAACCCTAACCGAATCGGTCTCACCGAGTTGCATTTCGGTCCCACCGAAAACCCTAACGGTCACATTATTTGCTAAATTGGTCTGACCGAGTTTAGCGATTCGGTCCCACCGAGTTTGGTAAATTGTGTGTAACGGTTAGATTTTGTGTGGAGGCTATATATACCCCTCCACCTCCTCTTCATTCGTGGAGAGAGCCATCAGACTGAACTTACACTTCCAGCATACCATTTCTGAGAGAGAACTACCTGCTCATGTGTTGAGGCCAAGATATTGCATCCCTACCATATGAATCTTGATCTCTAGCCTTCCCCAAGTTGCTTTCCACTCAAATCTTCTTTCCACCAGATCCAAAACCTATGAGAGAGAGTTGAGTGTTGGGGAGACTATCATTTGAAGCACAAGAGCAAGGACTTCATCATCAACGCACCATTTGTTACTTCTTGGAGAGTGGTGTCTCCTAGATTGGCTAGGTGTCACTTGGGAGCCTCCGACAAGATTGTGGAGTTGAACCAAGGAGTTTGTAAGGGCAAGGAGATCGCCTACTTTGTGAAGATCTACCGCTAGTGAGGCAAGTCCTTCGTGGGCGACGGCCATGGTGGGATAGACAAGGTTGCTTCTTTGTGGACCCTTCGTGGGTGGAGCCCTCCGTGGACTCGCGCAACCATTACCCTTCGTGGGTTGAAGTCTCCATCAACGTGGATGTACGATAGCACCACCTATCGGAACCACGCCAAAAACATCGGTGTCTCCAATTGCGTTTGAATCCTCCAAACCCTTCCCTTTACTTTCTTGCAAATTGCATGCTTTACTTTCCGCTGCTCATATACTCTTTGCATGCTTGCTTGATATGTATTGTGAATGTTAAACTTGTGCCTGATCTCCACTTAAACTTAAGGAAACTTAAAAACTGCAACTTTGGTACTTAGTGGCTAATCACCCCCCCCCCCTCTAGACACCTCTTCTCAAGATCCTACAAGTGGTATCAGAGCATTGGTCTCCATTGCCTTGGTTTAATCACCATTGGAGGAAGATGGATGAGTCTACTATTAGGAGTCTTAGACATAGAGTGCCTATTCTTGATGGAGAGTATTTTCATGAGTGGAAAAATGAGATGCTTGTAATTTTCAATCAATATCATTTGAACGAGTACATTGCTAGCCCTTGTGCACCTTATGTTGATCCTATGCATCCTACCCATGATGAGTCAATTGACATGATTAGGAATCTTAGAACTGCCGAACTTATCATTAGAGGATTGCCTAGAAACTTGATTGGATGTTTGCCTACTTTTAAGTGTGCCTATACTATATGGAAATTTCTTGAGAAATGATTTCCAGATTATTCCTTGAAAAATCTAGATGAAATTCTCCATAAGTCTATTGCCTTGAGTAATATGAATACTAGTGATCCTATGTTTGGTGATCGTCTATTTGAGCTTACAAACCTTATGCGTGCCAAAGGAAATGTTGGTATTATTAGTGATATTATTTCCGAAGCTATAAAAATTCATAAGCAAGATCATTGTCAAACTCATTCTAATGAATCACCCTCTCTAGGACTTGATCCACCACATGACGATGTTGAACATGGATACTATGATGAGGATGATGATAGTGACTTCAATCTTGATGATGCAATGAGACACTTTGGTCTTATGGCAAATCTTCGGGGATATATGTCAGGAGGAAAGGAATGGGTTCTTGATAGTGGATGTACCGATCACATGACCGGAGATAAGGACATGTTTCCTGAGCTTGCTGATAATGATAGCCCTCAAAAGTATGTCACTTTCGGTGACAACTCAAAGGGTAAGGTGGTTGGCCTCGGTAAGGTGGCCATATCACATGATAGCTCCATACAAAATGTCATGCTCGTTGAATCTCTTGGATACAACTTACTTTCAGTATCTAGACTTGCTGATTTCGGTTTCAATGTTCTATTTACTGAAGTAGATTGCCAAGTATTTCGTCGAGACAATCATAAAATGGTCTTTACCGATTGTGCGAGAGGTGATCTATACATTGTTGATTTCACTAAAAGGCTCAACCTAAAACTTGCTTCATTGCTAAATCCTCAAAAGGTTGGTTATGGCATAGATGACTAGGTCATGTTGGTATGCGAAACCTTGACAAGCTTATTAAAGGAAATCATATCCTTGGAGTTAACGATGTCATATTTGATAAGGATAGACTTTGCAGTGCTTTTCAAGCAGGTAAATAGGTTGGAGGAAGGCATCCCGTGAAGAACATCATGACCACAAGGAGGCCACTCGAGCTACTTCACATGGATCTTTTTGGTCCCAACTCTTACAAGAGTCTCGGTGGAAATTCTTTTGGTCTAGTTATAGTTGATGATCTTTCAAGATTTACGTCGGTGTTCTTTCTTGATGATAAATCGCAGGTCCAAAAGATCTTCAAAAACTTCGCTAGGAAGGCCCAAAATCAATTTGAAGTGAAGATCAAGAAGGTTCGCAGCGACAACGGAACGGAGTTCAAGAACGCAAATGTGGACACCTTTCTTGACGAAGAAGGAATTTCACATGAGTTCTCGGCTACGTACACACCTCAACAAAACGGAGTTGTTGAGAGGAAGAACCGGACGCTCATTGAAATGTCTAGAACGATGCTTGATGAGTACAAGACGCCGAATCACTTTTGGGCAGAAGCAGTTGAGACAGCTTGTCATGCAACAAATCGCTTGTATCTTCACAAGCTACTTGGCAAGACGACATACGAGCTCCTCACCGGTAACAAACCCCAAGTTGGATACTTTCGAGTATTCGGCTCAAAGTGCTACATTCTTGATAAGCATCGTCGCTCTAAATTTGCTCCTAAATCTCATGAAGGTTTCCTACTAGGTTATGGCTCAAACTCTCACACTTATCGTGTCTACAACAATTTCACCCGACAGGTTGAAGAGACGGTAGATGTGAAGTTTGATGAATCTAACAGCTCGCAAGTAGAGCAATTGCCAATTGATGTAGGAGACAAAGATCCTTCAGAAGCAATCCAAGACTTGTCTATTGGCAAGGTCCGTCCAACGGAGGTGAAGGAGAGTACCTCGTCCGTCCAAGTGGAAGCTTCTACTTCATGACAAGGTGAACCAAGAGTTGATACGGAAGCATCCACAAGTGGGACACACCAAGATGAAGAAAACGAGAAAGTGCATCAAGATGAAAGTCAACAACCTCCTTCTCCACCACGACAAGAGAACGACAACACCGAAATGAAGAAGGCCAAGAAGAAGAACAAGATGAAGAAGATGTTCAACAAAGACCCAAGCAAAAGCTTTCACGAGTTCGAGCAAGAATTGCTGAAGATCATCCCGTCGAGCAAATCTACAATGACATTCAAACCGGGAGAATCACTCGCTCTAAAACTAGTTTAGCTAACTTTTGTGAAAACTATTCTTTCATCTCTAGCATTGAACCTATGAAGGTTGAAGAAGCATTGGAAGATCCGGATTGGATAAATGCCATGCATGAAGAGATACACAACTTTGAGAGGAACCAAGTTTGGACATTGGTTGAGAAGCCCGACAACAACCACAACGTCATCGGTACCAAATGGGTGTTTCGCAACAAGCAAGATGAAGATGGACAAGTAGTTCGCAACAAAGCACGTCTCGTCGCCCAAGGCTACACACAAGTCGAAGGTATGGACTATGGTGAGACTTATGCTCCCGTTGCTAGACTTGAGTCCATTCGCATCTTACTTGCCTATGCTAATCATCATGATATCACCTTGTACCAAATGGACATTAAAAGTGCTTTTCTAAATGGTGAAATAGAGGAGGAAGTTTATGTTAAGCAACCTCCCGGCTTTGTCAATCCTAAGAAACCCAATCATGTTTACAAACTTCACAAAGCTCTTTATGGTCTTAAACAAACTCCTAGAGCATGGTATAAATGCTTGACCAAGTTCCTTATTGAAAAAGGCTTTGAAATTGGGAAAATTGATTCTACTCTTTTTACTAAAAGGGTTAATGGAGAACTATTTGTGTGCCAAATCTATGTTGATGATATTATATTTGGTTCAACTAACCCTCATTTTAGTGAAAAGTTTGGGAAGCTAATCTCAGAGAAGTTTGAGATGTCTATGATGAGTGAACTCAAATTCTTTCTTGGGTTGCAAATCAAGCAAACTAAGGAAGGCACCTTTGTTTCTCAAACGAAGTACACCAAAGACTTATTCAAGAAGTTCAATATGCAAGAATGAAAAGGTATGTCTACACCCATGCCTACTAGTGTACATCTTGACTTGACCAAAGATAGTGAACCGGTTGATCAAAAGGTTTATCGCTCTATGATTGGTTCATTATTATATCTATGTGCTTCACGTCCCGATATCATGCTAAGTGTGTGCATATGTGCACGATATGAAGCTGCTCCTAAAGAATGTCATCTTAAGGCCGTGAAAAGGATAGTGAGATACTTAATCCATACACCAAACTTTGGCATTTGGTATCCTAAGAGGGCCTCTTTCGATCTTGTTGGCTATTCCGACTCGGACTATGCCGGAGACAAGGTTGATAGAAAGTCCACTTCGGGTACTTGTCAATTTCTTGGTAGATCTCTTGTGTCTTGGTCCTCCAAGAAACAAAACTCGGTATTCTTATCCACCGCCGAAGCTGAATATATTGCCGCAGGTTCATGTTGTGCTCAATTACTTTGGATGACCCAAACTCTTAAAGATTATGGGATATATGTGAGACATGTTCCATTGCTTTGTGACAATGAAAGTGCTATCAAAATTGGTCATAATCCTGTGCAACATTCTCAAACTAAGCATATTGAAGTTCGTCATCATTTCATTGGAGATCATGTTGCTAAGGGTGACATTGATCTTAAGCATGTTCGCACCAAAAAGCAATTAGCGGATATATTCACTAAACCTCTAGAAAGTGTTTTGCAGGTTAAGAGGAGAATTTAACATCATTGATGCTTCAAACTTGGAGTAAAAACTCCATTGGATACATGCAAGACATGATCTTATGACTAACCCTTGATATTTCTCTTATGATGAAAATCTTATGTCTTGGATATATTTGTATATTGCATGTTATCTAACCCATGTAGGTACTTGGTGGAATCAAATTCCATGAGATTGCAATCTACTCACATCTTGAGCAATCTCTACATCACCAAGTCTCTACACTATGGTTGTTGAAGACAAGGAGGCACGAAACCATTCAAACATATCCTTTGACAAATTCTCTATTGAGCTTCATGATTGTCATTTTTGGATACACAAGTGCTCTTCCTTGCAAGAACTAACCCATGTAGGTAGATGGACTCAAATTCCAAGTGGTGCTCCAAATTCTTGATGAGCTACATCAACCTTGAGCAACTCGCACAAGTTCAACTACAGGGACAACACCACCAACCAAAGTATGATATTCCATCTTTGAGAAGCTTTACTCCAAGTCATGAGCTAAAGCAACTCGACAAGATGTGAATACATCAAGATGCTTAAACGAAAAATGGCAACCCCATTTTGAGCTTAAATGATGAGTATGACCTATGATCAAGTGATCTCACTTGACTCCTAAGTCAATGTACTCTAACATAGGTGACTCTGTCGCCGACCATCTCTAGATGAAGTTCTCTTGTGTTCTTTTATGTGTTTTTGCATTTGTCACATGCATATTTGTTTCCCCTTTCAAAAAAAACTTCATCTAGATTTCTTTCTGTTTGCTCTGCATATTCTACATCAAATTCATTGCACATCTTTCAGTAAATTCCTTGCAAATCTTTGTGAGATCTTACTAGTCTAAGTGAGATGAGGTGACAAGTGTTTTCTCTGATATGAACTCGGTTTCACCGATTTGTTATCTTCGGTCCAACCGAATCCTTTCGGTACAACCGAAGCATACCACTCGGTGCCACCAATTTCACATCAGAAAAAGCAGTTTGCCACATATTCTATGTTTCTTTTGATCCAGCTCCACTCAATGAATCTTGTCCTCTACAAGCATCACATTTTTTATCATTGCTTTGTGCTGTGTCTCAAGGACCAAACCCATTCGACGAATTCTAGAAAACCCTTCTTGGAAATTGATGTCAAAGGGGGAGAGAGAGAACATCAAAGCTTATCATTTAGAGAGAGATCCTTAAGGGGGAGAGAGATCCTCAAAGGGGAGAGAGAGAGATCTCCAGGGGGAGAGAATACTTAAGTAGAAAGTATTTATCAAGGATCCCAGATGCTTGGTGTTCAAGAGGAGAGATGCTCATGTGTCTTCTTGAGGGGAGAGACATGTTCATATGATCTGTTGTGCTTATTTGCATTAGCATACATTAGCTCTGATCATCATTCATATCTTTCAGCTCTGATTTTTCAGCTCTGATTTTCTATTCCCTATCTTCTCCCAGTATCCCATGCTAGATTCAGGGGGAGCAAGACATCTAAGGGAAAAAATCATTTAAATTCATTGCATATCTTTACTCCTGGGGACATGTCTGATCCAATGTGGTACTTAGTACTCACTCTCTACATGTCATCCCAGTCTTGGTATTCTTGTAGTTTCTTCTGTTTGCTCTGGCTATTAGATGTATCTGTGTTATCTAACCTTGTTTACGCAGGTTCATTTCATCCTAAGCCAACTCGAGACTACAAGGTCAGTATATGCATCACAATCATGTGTATGAGGAATTCTTGCTGATGTACATATTGTTTGCAAGAAGGACTCATGAGCATGAAGGTATTTTCTTTAATATTCTTTGCTCTGATGCATATAGCCAAGATACATGTAACACATTACCTGCTCTATCATGTTTATGCTCTCACATGCTTCTATATTCCATATTTACATGATTGCATACATGTAGGGGGAGCCTATGTTTGTTACATGTCTTTCCAAAGCTTTACTTGCTATTTTTTATATCTTTATCTAAAGCTTTGATGTATGTTGTCATCAATTACCAAAAAGGAGGACATTGAAAGCACAAGTGCTCCCTAGGTGGTTTTGGTAATTAATGTCAACATATCTCTTGTTGGACTAACACTTTTATCTAGTATGTTTCAGATAAGTTCAACAATGGAGTGGCATGGACTAAAGGACGTGGGAACTCCTTCAAGATGCTAAGGACAAAGGATTGGCTCAAGCTCAAAGCTCAAGACTCTTCATTTTATATTTGGTGATCCAAGATCACATTGAGTCTATAGGAAAATCCAATACTATCAAGGAGGGATGAGGTGTTGCTTAATGAGCCTCTTGCTTCATGTGCTTAGTGATATGCTCCAAAACTGTTGGGGATATTACCACTAGGTGTAAACCGGCCAAGTTTGGGCCGGGTTAGCTCCGCTAGTGGTGTAGTCATGGAAAGGCCCAAGGCATGTAGTCGGTTTAGAACTTGTAGCCGTAAACCGGCCTGATGTATGACTTGTATTGTAAGTTAGGAATAGGGAGATGCCAACCGGGATACGAGTATGAACCGGTTGGGACTCTGCAAACCGACGGGCGTCACTCGTGTATATAAGGGGACGACCCGGCGGCGGTTCAAGACAGACAACGACAACTCGAGCCTAGGCGAAGCTTATTTGCTCCCTAGCCATCGAGACTACATCAATTCCATCACAACTAGACGTAGGCTTTTACCTTCCTCGAAGGGGCCGAACTAGTATAAAACCCTCGCGTCTTTGTGTCCGCTTTAACCCCTGCAAGTAAACCCGTAGCGATGGCCTCACGACTAAGTCCTTATGCTAGGACATCTGCCGTGACAAATCCACGACAGTTGGCGCCCACCGTGGGGCTATCGCACGATGGTTTGACGATCTTGGAGGGCAAGCTCAAAGGACTCGAAGGCTACGTCGTGGGCCGGATGACCAAGAGTCGTCGCGGCTGGATCTACATCGGCGATCTTTGGATGGGGTCCCGAGGCCGATTCAATCGAGTACGGATCTGGGTACCCTTGGCGGCATACACGTTTTCATCGGCAAGATCGGAGGGCTGGACTGGCCGGACATCTGCACCGACCTCGTCGAAACGGCTCGCTGCAAGAACCAGCCCGGCTAAACCGCCGTGAAGCATGTCTTCGTTGGAGTCACCCATGGAGGGGAGTACGATGCCGGTTGAGCACGATAAGCGAGACCGTCGTTTATTCGGCGATGAATCTTGAGAAGAGAGACCGAGTCATTGTACCGATTGCGAGGATGATATGATCAGGGCTGTTCCGACGGTGACGAGATTCCGGACCCCCAAGCCAGCTAAACCGGGTTGGAGTGTTCATGGCGATGCATAAGCAAACCTCTCTTCAACCGCAGCAGCAATGCTTTCCGGTTCCGCAGCGGCAGCAGCGACAGGAGGCCCGGTGCGACCGCCGGTTCAAGTTCTGTCAGATCTGTTTGATGCACTAGCAGCGCTCATGGCGGAGGACAATCCAGCAGATCAGGAAGCTCATAACGCAGAAATTGCAAAGGTGAAAGAGCAGATCACGCAAGCCAAAGCGGATCTAGCGGCAGAGAAGGAGCGTATGGCTGCAGAGCGGGCCGCTTTAGATGCACAAGCTTACAAACTCATGCTCGACCAGAGCGCGTCGCAGGAGGTGTTAAGGCGGAAGTACAGATCGCGCCTGCCATCAGGATTTGACCCTAGAAACCTCTTTCAGACCCCCGGAGCCGGACCCAGTAACCCGCCCCAGCACAGGGAGGTAAACCGGATTGAGGCACCAGGAGCGGGAGCGACGGTCCAACCGCGCCTGATGGAGCCCCCACAGCAGAACACGGTGATTCCTCCGCCGGTACAGACACCCCCGGGCCATTACTCCAACCCTATGGACAACCTTGTTGCGGCTGCGGCACGATTGGAGGCGATCCCGGTGGAAGGTGATTCCCCAAGCGTTGAGACACGCCGGGTTAAGGAGCTTCTCCGGACTGCACCGATCCAGCAGAAGCGTATTCATACTGGCCGTGATCGGATTCACTCTCGCCCGCCCAAGCGGAGCTACTGGCAAGGCGCATGGATGAACCGCCCTATCAAAGTAACGCAGGAGCGTGAAGCGCCCGAGGCAATCACCAGATAGGCGGCGTTCATGATGCTCAGGAGGTGGTGGATCGGGCCCGGGCACGCAGAGAGGCTGAGTTAGCAGCGCAGGATGATGCGGATCAACACACACCGGTTCGCTCGACCACCTTCGCCGGACCAGGAGTCACATCCGCTTTGGGAGTGCCTGTTTAATCCCGCTTTGCGCAATGTGCGTCTGCCTAAGGATTTTAAAGGCCAGCGCAAGGTGCCGAATTACACCGCAGATCTATCCTCAAGCGTGGGTTGAGAGTTATGAGATGGCCATGGAGATGCTAGATGTTGATGAAGCTGCGTGCAAAGTACTTCACCATGATGATGGAGGGCACAGTAGCGCACTTGGTTGAAAAGCTTGCCGCCTAATTCTATCAGTTCATGGGGTCGATTCTGAGCCGGTTTATCCGAATTTCAAGGATACATGTAAGCGGCGAAGTCCATAGTAGACTGGCGGCTGCGTTCAGAAGAAGGAGTCAACAACCCGTTGGGTACGCCGTGTGTCCGAGATTTTGCACTCTTGGACGGATCAATGCTGACTCGGCGATCATAACATTGGAAAGTAACTGCCGGTTTGAGCCTTTGAAACTTAAGCTGGGACGTATGAAGCGGTTCTGCAACGATATGGGAACCCTCATGGCCGCTTTGGTAAAGTATGCCGATTCAGACAGTACCAAGGACCCGGAGGCAGATGATGGTGAAGCAGGGAAAGGAAAGAAGAACGGCAACTCCAAGCAGCAGCATTTCAAACCGGCGGGTTATGGAAACGGGGGCAAGCGCAAGGCTGATGGTAATCCGGATTTCGTAGCCAACACTAATGCGCAGGACAGAGGCCCGCGGCGCAGAGGCAAGGCGAATCGGGGTCCAAATGCTAGTGCAAGCCGTTTAAATTACTTGTTGAATCAGCCTTGCCCCAAGCATGGAACGAAGGAATCCCCGTCGACTCATCTTTGGAAAGATTGTTATATTATGCAGGAGTTCAAAAATTCCGATGCTTTCCGATATGACCAGGGTCGGTGGCGATTCAGATCCGGTTTCCATGGGCCAAGTCGGGGACGGAGCTTCCGGTTGAGGGCATAACCAGGCAATCTCAATAATCGAGTAATCAAGGTGGCCAAAGAACAGCAAAGCAGCGCAAAGCTATCGAGCCAACCAAAGGAGTTGAATGGCGGGCAGTATCACGTTTTCACAACCAGTTTGGACAAGCGGGATCGGAAGCTTCACAAACGGGCGATAAACTCTGTTGAACCGGCTTTGCCGCGGTATTTGCGCTGGTCAGAGCAGCCTATCGTATGGAGCAGAGAGGACCATCCCCCCCGGGTTGATAATCCGGGTCAGCTGGCTTTGGTGGTAGATCCCCAGGTTGGGGGCTATAAGTTTACTAAGGTACTTATGGATGGAGGAAGCAGCATCAATATATTGTATTATGACACTTTCCGTCGCATGGGTCTCACAGATAAAGATCTCAGACCGTCCAATATGGTGTTCCATGGTGTAGTGCCTGGCAAATCTGCTTATCCTATTGGTAAGATAGCCCTGGATGTGGCCTTTGGAGATGAGCATGATTCCCGGTCTGAAAAGCTAACTTTTGAAGTGGTGAAAATCCGGAGTCCATATCATGCCTTGTTTGGGCGGCCAGCTTATGCTAAGTTCATGGCGCGACCTTGTTATATCTACTTGCAGCTCAAAATGCCGGGTTACAAGGAACGATAACAATTGCATGGAAGCCACCGAGTCGCTTTGGAATGTGAGGAAGGAGATGCAGCTTATCTGAAGCGGTGCGTGCCACGGAGGAGTTGAAATTTTATAAGGACAATGTTGATCCGCAGATATGACCCTTTGAAGAAACCCACTACAGAGCAGGAATCGGATCTGAAGTTCAAATCGGCAGCTGAGACCAAGCTTGTTGACTTTGTGCCAGGCGACTCGTCCAAGCAGTTCACTATCAGTGCCAACCTAGATCCCAAATAGGAAGGCGCACTCATCGAGTTCATCCATGAGAACCGGGACATCTTTGCATGGAAGCCATCTGACATGCCGGGTGTACCGAGGGAACTCGCTGAGCACACACTTAATGTGGATCCTAAGTATAAACCGGTGAAATAGTTCCTCCGCCGGTTTAATGAAGAAAGATGCAAGGCCATTGGGGAAGAAGTAGCGAAGCTTACGGCGGTGGCTTTATCATCGAGGTGTTTCATCGAGTGGCTTGCTAATCCGGTCTGGTCCTTAAGAAAAACGGCACTGGCGTATGTGCGTGGACTACAGATCTTAACAAGGCTTGTCCAGCAGATCCTTCGCTCTCCCCGTATTGATCAGATTATTGATGCCACGGCAGATGTGGCGGTTAAGCTTTTTGGACGCATACTCTGGATATCATCAGATCAAGATGGCAGTTAAGGACCAGGAGAAAACGGCGTTTATAACTCCCTTTGGAGCCTTACGCTATGTATCTATGCCTTTTGGGCTCAAGAGTGCCCAAGCTACTTATCGGCGGTGTGTCTGAAATTGCTTGCATACACAGTTAGGCGCAATGTGCATGCTTATATGGATGACATTGTGGTGAAATCAAAACGAAGGAGACGCTGGTGGAAGATTTGAAGGAGACCTTCGACAACCTGCGCATTTATAAGATGATGCTTAATCCGGCCAAGTGTGTTTTTGGTGTTCCGGCTGGCAAGTTATTGGGGTTCCTGGTGTCTAACAGAGGAATCGAGGCTAATCCGGAGAAAATTAAAGCCATCACCTCCTTGGCTAAACGAAGTGTATCAACGATGTTCAACGCTTGGCGGGCGGATTGCGGCATTGAGCGGTTTATCGGCCGCCTCGAGAGAAGGCCATTCCTTTATACCAGATCTTTGAGGAAGACAGATCATTTTATGCGGAGTTCATTTCTTGATTTAAGCTTCGAGGACCTAAAGCGGCAATTGGCCAATCCGCTTTGTCCTTGCGGCTCCGGTTGACAAGGAACCGCTGTTATTATATGTGGCAGCCAAAGCACGAGCGATGGCGTAGCCATTGTGGTAGAGCGCAAGGAGGCGAGAAAGGAATATCCGGTTCAACGGCGGTTTATTATATCGATGAGGTACTTATTGAGTCCAAGCAGAGGTATCCGCATTGGCGAAGCTAGTCTATGGTGTTTTTATGGCGGTAGGAAGCTGAAACAATATTTCCAAGGGCATCCTATTACGAGTGGTTAGTTCAGCTCCTTTGGGTGATATCATACAAAACCGGAGGCGATCGTCGGGTTGCAAAATGGGCCATCGAGCTTGGGCGCATGGGCTCAAGTATACACCACGACAAAGCGGTGAAATCACAAGCACTTGTTGATTTCATTAATGACCGGACGGAGTTACAAGCACCAGAGGAGAAGCCGGATCATACGTCTTGGACTATCCACTTGATGGATCGAGCGGTTGGAAGGCTCGAAATTTGGAGTCGATTAACTTCCCCACGAGGTGATAAGTTTTATTACGTTCTCCGCTTAATGTTCCCTTGTACTAATAATGCAGCTGAGTCTGAAGCCTTGCTCCATGGTCTCCGGATGGGTAAGGAGATGAACTTAAGTTGGGTTAAGTGCTTTGGTGACTTCGGACCGGTGGCGCAGACAAGTATCCGCACTTGGGATTCTAAGGACCCCTCATGGCTGCATATCGTCGAGAAGTGGATAATATTGCAGGTTGCTTCAAAGGCTATCAAGTGGATCACGTGGATCGTTGGAAGAACGGCGGCGGATGCTTTAAGCCGTTTGGGTTCTCGGCGTAAACGGTTCCACCTAATGTCTTTACGGGCGTCTTGCACAACCCGTCGGTTCGGCTCCACGGTGAAGCGGATTTGGCTATTCGATCCGGAGGCTCGGTTGGTGGCAGCATTGCATGCTATTCCGGATTGGACGATTCCTTACCTTGCGTATATGACCGAGGGACCTACCAGACGATGAGGTCTGGCCAGCAGATAATCCGGCGCCCAAATCTATGACAATCCTTAATGGGGAGTTGCATCATTGCGGTGTTTGAGGCGTTTCAACGTTGTGTTTCCCCGAGGAGGGCTGTGAAATTTTAAAAGAAATCCATGAAGGGATTGCGGGCATCACGCCGGTTCAAAGTCCACAGTGGCGAAGGCGTTCCGTCATGGATTTCTTGGTTAATCGCTCACGCCGATGCGGAGGACTTGGTCAAGCGGTGCGATGGATGCGAGAAATTCTCCAGCGTGCTCATGTACAAGCACAGAATTGCGGATGATCCCAATAACGTGGCCGTTTGCGCACTGGGGCTGGATATGGTTGGGCCCTTTAAGCGATCCAAAGATAAGAAGACCCACCTATTGGTGGCGGTGGACAAGTTCACCAAGTGGGTTGAGCGGAACTGTCGATAAGTGTGATGCGCAACAGCGGTGCGATTCATCAAAAAGTGATTTTCGGTTTGGCTTTCCACGGTATCATTATCGATAATGGCACTAATCTGTCCAAGGAGCCATGAAAGAATTACGTGAGCGTGAGCATATCCGGCAGCGTATCATCGATGGCGCACCCTCACCCAACGGGCGGCGAGCGTGCTAATCAGAAATCTTGCGAGGCATCAAACCCGACTTCGGTTCCGTTCTGAGAACACCGGGATCTTCGGGTGAAGAACTCCCATCGGTGCTATGGAGTATCAATACTCGCCAAACCGGTCTCTGGATACACCCTTTCTTCATGGTTTACGGAGCGAGGCGGTTCTCCCGGTGATATCGAGTACGATTCGCCTCGTGTAGCGGCTTATGTTGAAGCGGATAACGAGGTGGCGCGACAAGACGCTTTGGATCTATTAGATGAGGGCGTGATTTGGCAGCCGCTTCGTTCGGCGATTTACCAGCAAGATCTTCGTCGTTATCACAGCCGCCGGGTTAAGACCAGAGCCTTTCAGGAAGGAGATTTGGTGCTTCGTCTCATCTAGGACCAGACAGATATGCACAAGTTATCCCCGCCTTGGGAAGGACCCTTTGTGGTCAGCAAGAATCTGCACAACGGTTCCTACTATCTGGTTGATATTCGAGAGCATAAAGATTCACGTACATCAGAGGAGGAGACCAATAGGCCGTGGAATATAGCTCATCTGCGACCTTACTACACATGAGTCATCGGCTCAGTTTATGTACATAGCATAACAATGTATATATTATCTTCGATATAATAAAAATCAGGGCCTCAGCTAAAGCGGGGTCTCTGTCTTTCTTCTCATGTGTGGTTACACGGAGTGTTTCTGTTTTTAAAAGCGGCCTCCGGTTTACCCCTTGACATATATTTATCACTTGGGGGCTTGGTCGCGTCCGAACCAATGCAACACCTCTTGATAGGCGTAAGCCACCAGATCATTTGGGGACACGGTCACGTCTGAACTGGTCATGCCTCTTGGTCGGTGTAGGATCGTTGAAGGCAAGAGTGTCTAGAGGGGGGGGTGATTAGACAACTCGACAAGATAAAAGATTATGCCTTTTGATTAGCATAAGTTCATAGCAAATTCACAATGAAGAACAAGTCAAACATCATGCATACAAGTCGAGCAACATACTAAGCATGCAATTCTAGAGTATAGGGCAGCGGAAAGTAAATTGCATGAATAGTAAGAGAGAGATTGTGAAGAGCAAACGCAATTGGAGACACGGAGATTTTTCTCGTGGTTCCGATAGGTGGTGCTATCGTCAATCCACGTTGATGGAGACTTCAACCCACGGAGGGTAACGGCTTGCTTGAGTCCACGGAGGGCTCCACCCACGAAGGGTCCACGAAGAAGCAACCTTGTCTATGCCATCATGGCTTACGCCCACGGAGGACTAGCCTTACTCGGGTAGATCTTCACGAAGTAGGCGATCTCCTTGCCCTTACAAACTCCTTGGTTCAACTCCACATTCGACGGAGGCTCCCAAGCGACACCTAACCAATCTAGGAGGCACCACCCTCCAAAAGGTAATAGATGGGGTTGGTGATGATGAACTCCTTGCTCTTGTGCTTCAAATGATAATCTCCCCAACACTCAACTCTCCTCACTGATTTGGCTGTGGTGGAGGAAGGGATTGAGTGGAAAGCAACTTGGAAAGACTAGAAATCAAGTTTCATATGGTGGGAGTGGAGCAACTTGATCTCAACACAAGGGTAGGTAGTTTTCTTCTCGAGAAATGTAAGGTAGGAGTGGTAGTTCTTTCGATGGCTCTCTTCACGAATGAAGAGGAGGTGGAGGGTATTTATAGCCTCCACACAAAATCCAACCGTTACACACATTTGACCAATCTCGGTCGGACCGAAGTTGACAACTCGGTGGGACCGAAAGTTCAAATCTTGTGAGCGTTGGGATTTTCAGTGGGACCGAAAATACAATCTCGGTTAGACCGATTCTTCCAAAGTCTAGGGTTTGCCAATCTCGGTGGGACCGACTTTCTCATCTCGGTGACACCGATTTGAGTCTGAAGGATTCTGAAGCTTGGCAACACCATTTTCGAATGACCGAGTTTGGAATCGGAAAATCCGAGATTCTAGGGTTTTGGCTATATGGTGAGGTGGTTCATCTCGGTGTGGTGAGTTTGGAATCGGTGGGACCGAGATTACTTATGAGTTTATGTTGGAATGAAAGATTGCTGATTGTTTGAGAGATAAATCATTAAGCACTTTAGAGCAACCAGATCATCATCATAACCTCATCCCTTTTAATAGTATTGGCTTTCCTATGGACTCAATGTGATCTTGGATCACTAAACCAAAATTGGAGTCTTGAGCTTTTGCCAATGTTTTCCTTAGCATCTTAGGGGTTCACCTCTCTAGTCCTTTTGCCATGCGAGTGGTTGACTTTCTGAAACATACTTGTTAAAAGCATTAGTCCAACCACGAGTATGTTGTCATTAATTACCAAAACCACCTAGGGAGCAAATGTGCTTTCAATCTCCCCCTTTTTGGTAATTGATGGCAACACACAGAAAAGGATATCAAAGCTTACTAAAAGAAAGACATGATTAACATTAAAGCTTTGACAGACATGTAGTACAGGCTCCCCTACAAGTGTGCAAGATTTTAGATTTTGGTTTTGGACTACCACAAGCACACATGAGAGAAAAGCAAGGTGTGCTACATGCAGCTTGGCTATATGCATCAGAGCAGATAAGGTAAATGAGATATGATGCATATGTGCATGGTGATTTCTTGCAAACAAGTATTCACAAGCAAGCTACCATCATGCACATCTGCAAGATGCATATACTTACCTTGAAGTTCCTTGGTGATGTTCTGAAGAAATAAACTTGGGAAAACACGGTTAGATAACACAAGAGTAGTTCTTCAACCAGCAGCAAGAACATCAAGAGTACCAAGCCAGGATGACATGTATAAAGAGTGTTTCATGTTGAGCATTAGCTTGAATCAGTCAACATGTCTCCCAAGACTAAAAGATTTTCAATGAGCTCGAGAGATTTTGCGTTTCATAGGATACCAATTGTATTTTTCAGAAAATACCAATGGTGAGAGCAAGAAAAACAAAATTAGAAGAATAATGCCAAGAGAAGGTATTATCACAGTGAAGTATATGGCAAAGCTTTGATGTGATCCTCTCCCCCTTAAGGTAAGGATGTTTTTAAGATATCTTTTCTCCCTTAAGTTCCCCAGCTCCCCCAGCTCCCCCTAAATCTTCTCCCCCTTTGACATCAAGTGCCGAAAAGGACAGTAAACCAGGAGGGGCAGGAAAGATGGAAGGAAAGAAATGGGTTCATTAAGAATCACATCTGAGCAAATTTAGATATAAAGCATGTAAATCATTCAGATGAGCTGTAGATGATGATATCCGATGAATGTAAATCGGTGACACGAAATGATATGGATCGGTGAGGCCGAGAGTCGAGACTTAGGTTGATCCTTTTCGGTCGAGACCGAAAAGATTGAATCGGTGGCCTTGAGTTTAATTCAAGGAAATGTAGAAGTAATGCAGCTCACTTTGCAAGAAATGTTTGAAGATTTGCAATGAATTTGTAAAAGATTTTCGAGAATTTATCGAGCTAAAGAATATACACAAGAACGTAAGAAAGCGAAATGAAAAAGGTTGCTAGATGAAGTTTTTTTTTTTAAAAAAAAAAGCAAGGAAACTAAATGAGAGAGCATAAGAGAAAAACAGTAAACTCCAAAACATATGTACTTCATCTAGATAGAATTCGTGACAAAGTCACCTATGTTTGAGTATATTGACTTAGGAGTCAAATGAGAACATTTGATCATAGGTCATACTCATCGTTTAAGCTCAAAATGGGGTTACCATTTTCGATTAAGCATTTGATGTGATCACATCTTTTGAAGCTGCTTGTTCTCATGTCTTTGAGCAAAGCTTCTTCAAGATGTGAAAGACATACCTTGGGCTTGTTGTTGCTTGTTCTCATGTAGGTGAACTTGATGTTGATGCTCATAGGATGTGAAGTTGGAGCATCATTTTTCAAGTGTGTAGTTCATCTTCCTACATGGGTTAGGCAAGCAAGGAAATACTCAAGAATATCCAATATGACATGAGTGAAGTACTAGAAGTATATGGTGTCAAAAGGATATGTGGAATTTTGTTCCTTGAACTCAACATCCCAAAGAGCTAGATACTTGGTTAATGACAAGATTACTCATGATTTGAGTGAGTGTGATAATCTTGTAGAATGTAGATCATCCAAGTACGCAAGGAGTTAGATGCAATACAAGGGGCAAATGTATCCAAGATATATGATCATCATCATAAGAGAGGTATCAAGGATTAGTCAATTAGGCTCATGCCTTGCATGCATCAATGGAGTTTTCACTCCAAGTTTGAAGCATCAATGATGTTCAACTCACTCCTCAAGCGACAAAATACTTTCTCATCAAGTGGTTTTGTGAAGATATCGCAAGCTGTTTGTCGGTCTGAACATGCTTAAGATCAATGTCACCCTTAGCAATATGATCACGAATAAAATGGTAGCGAACTTCAATGTGTTTTGTGCGAGAGTGTTATGCGGATTGTGTCCAATCTTAATTGCACTCTCGTTGTCACAAAGCAAAGGAACATGTTTAGCATGTATCCCATAGTCCTTAAGCATTTGTTTCATCCATAGCAATCGAGCACAACACGAACCAGCAGCAATATATTCTCGCTTCGCATCGATAATGATATCGAGTTTTGTTTCTTGGATGACCAAGACACAAGGGATCGACCAAGAAATTGACATGTACCGAAGTTGACTTTCTATCTATCTTGTCTCGGCATAGTCCGAGTCGGAGTAGCCAACAAGATCGAAAGAGGCCCTCTTAGGATACCAAATGCCAAAGTTAGGTGTGTGTATCAAATATCTCACAATTCTTTTAACAGCTTTAAGATGACATTCTTTAGGAGCAGCTTGATATCGAGCACACATGCATACACTCGGCATTATATCGGGACGAGAAGCACGGAGATATAGTAGAGAACCAATCATGGATCGATATACCTTTTGATCAACAGGTTCTCCATCTTTAGTCAAGTCATTATGCCCATTGGTAGGCATGGGGTTCTCATACCTTTGCTCTCTTGCATGTTGAACTTCTTGAAGAGATCCTTTGTGTACTTGGTTTGTGAGACAAAAGTACCCTCCTTAGATTGCTTGATTTGCAACCCAAGGAAGAACTTAAGTTCACTCATCATGGACATCTCATACTTCTCGACATAAGCTTCCCAAACTTCTCTTTGAAATCGTGGTTAGTTGATCCAAAGATAATATCATCGACATATATTTGGCACACAAATAGTTCTCCGTCAACCCTTTTTGTGAATAGCGTTGAGTCAATTTTACCAATCTCAAATCCTTTTTCAAGAAGAAAGCTAGTCAAGCATTTGTACCAAGCTCTAGGGGCTTGTTTAAGACCGTAAAGAGCTTTGTGCAATTTGTATACATGATTAGGCTTTTTAGGATTCACAAATCCGGGAGGTTGTTTCACAAATACTTCCTCCTCAATTTCACCATTTAGGAAAGCACTTTTAATGTCCATTTGATAGAGAGTAATGTTATGGTGGTTGGCATAAGCAAGAAGAATGTGAATGGACTCAAGTCTAGCAACGGGGGCGAGGTCTCACCATAGTCCATACCTTCGACTTGTGTGTAACCTTGTGCTACTGAGACGAGCCTTGTTGCGGATGACTTGTCCATCTTCATCTTGCTTGTTCCGAAACACCCATTTGGTTCCAATGACGTTTTGGTCATCATTGGGCTTCTCTACCAATGACCAAACGTTGTTCCTCTCGAAGTTGTGCAGCTCTTCATGCATAGCATTCACCCAATCCGGGTCTTCAAGCGCTTCTTCTACCTTCATAGGTTCAAGACTTGAGATGAATGAGTAATGCTCACAAAAGTTAGCTAAACGAGTTTTTGAGCGAGTGATTCTCCCGGAGTCGATGTCATTCATCATTTGTTCCACGGGATGGTCCTTCTTGACTCTTTCTCGAACTCGGGATAGCTTTTGTCGTGGCCGTGGCTGAGCTTCCTCATCATCCTCATCTTCTTCTTCATCTGTGTTGTTGGTGTTGTCTTGAGGTGGTGGAGAAGGAGGTTGTGGTGGATCTTCTTGTCGCACTTCCTCATCTTGGTGAGTTCCACTTGTGGAAGCCTCCATATTGCCTTGAGGTTCACCTTGCCGTGAGGTGGGGGCTCCACATATGTAGATGAGGTACTCTCCTTCACTTCCATGGGACGAATCTTTCCAATGGATAAGTCTTGAATGGCTTCGATGGGTCCTTGTCTCCTACATCAATAGGCATTTGCTCTACTTGCGAGCCATTAGATTCATCAAACTTCACATCTACCGTCTCTTCAACCTTTGGGTGAAATTATTGTGAGACACGGTAAGTGTGAGAGTTTGATCCATAACCGAGGAAAAAGCCTTCATGAGTTTTAGGAGCAAATTTAGACCGACGATGCTTATCAAGAATATAGCATTTTGAACCAAAGACACGAAAATATCCCACTTGGGGTTTGTTACCCGTAAGGAGCTCGTATGAAGTCTTGCCGAGAAGCTTGTGAAGATAAAGTCTGTTGATGGCATGACAAGTTGTCTCAACGGCTTCACCCCAAAAGTGTTTTGGTGTCTTGTATTAAATCAAGCATTGTCCTCGCCATCTCAATGAGCGTTCGGTTCTTCCTCTCAACAACTCCGTTTTGTTGAGGTGTGTACGTAGTGAGAACTCATGTAGGATTCCTTCCTCATTGAGAAAGGAGTCTACATGGGCGTTCTTGAACTCCGTCCGTTGTCCTCCGAACCTTCTTGATCTTCACCTCAAATTGATTACGAGCCTTTCTAGCAAAGGTTTTGAAGATTTTCGAACCTGCGATTTGTCATCAAGTAGAAATACCCACGTAAATCTGGAAAAATCATCAACAATAACTAGACCAAAGGAGTTACCACCAAGGCTTTTGTAAGCATTGGGACCAAGAGATCCATATAAAGAAGCTCAAGCGGTCTCCTTGTGGTCATGATATTCTTCACGGATGACTTCCTCCAACCTGTTTTCTGCTTGACATGCCTTCGCAGAGTCTATCTTTGTCAAAGAAAACATCTTTAACACCAAGAATGTGATCACCTTTGATTAGCTTATCTAAATTTCGCATACCAACATGTCCAAGCCTTCTATGCCAAAGCCAACCTTTTGCAGATTTAGCAATCAAGCAAGTTCTAGGTTGAGCTTTCTTAGTGAAATCGACAATGTATAGGTCACCTCTACGAATGCCAGTAAAGACCATGTTATGATTGTCACTACGAAAAGCTTGGCAATCTACTTTGGTGAATAGCACATTGTATCCAAAGTCAGCTAATCTAGACACGGAAAGTAAATTGTATCCAAGTGATTCAACAAGCATGACATTTTTAATGGAGCTATCATGAGATATGGCCACCTTACCAAGGCCAAGTACCTTACCCTTGGAGTTGTCTCCAAAAGTCACATACTTGCGTGGACCATCGTTCTTTGCAAGCTCTCGAAACATATCTTCATCTCCGGTCATGTGATCGGTGCATCCACTATCGAGAATCCATTCTTTGCCACGGATATGTAGTCTCTCATATTTGCCATTAGATTGAGACTCTTCATGATCTTGTCTAGCTCGGTGTCCGAATCGTCATCATGCTCATGCTCATCATCATATTGACCCATAGATAATTCATCATCAATACCTAGGTCAATTTGACAATGACTTGCATCAGTTTTATCAACGTGATAGTAGTCATCGGAATGCAAAACAAGAGCATTTCTTATTGAACATTGATAAAACCGGGATCACCCTTCTTTTCATAAGATCACGCAGCTCAAAGAAGCATTTATCAAAGTTAGGATCTTTGGGCGCAACATATCAAATTCAACGATCTTGTATAGAATTTCATCAAGACCTCTCAACGAGTAGTCCGGATAAAGTTCTTCCAAGAACTTCCACATAGCATGGGCGCACTCAAAGTTCGTGACAAGCTCAAGCAAGTTATCGAGCAACCCGCTAATGATAAGATTGCAGTTCTAAGGTTCTGAAGCAAATCAAGCTCTTCATCTCTGAGAGGGTGCAAGGGATCAAATGGTGGTACATATGGGGTTTCAACATATTTGCATAAGTTGTATATCTTAAAGATAGCAAGCATTTCAATCCTCCACGAGTTATAGGACACTCCATCAAGAATAGGCACTTTATGACTAACACTCCCAAGCGTGAACACGTCCATCTTCCTCCAATGGTGTGCAAACCAAAGCAATGGAGACCAATGCTCTGATACCAATTGTAGGATCGTTGAAGGCAAGAGTGTCTAGAGGGGGGGTGATTAGACAACTCGACAAGATAAAAGATTATGCCTTTTGATTAGCATAAGTTCATAGCAAATTCACAATGAAGAACAAGTCAAACATCATGCATACAAGTCGAGCAACATACTAAGCATGCAATTCTAGAGTATAGGGCAGCGGAAAGTAAATTGCATGAATAGTAAGAGAGAGATTGTGAAGAGCAAACGCAATTGGAGACACGGAGATTTTTCTCGTGGTTCCGATAGGTGGTGCTATCGTCAATCCACGTTGATGGAGACTTCAACCCACGGAGGGTAACGGCTGCGCGAGTCCACGGAGGGCTCCACCCACGAAGGGTCCACGAAGAAGCAACCTTGTCTATGCCATCATGGCTTACGCCCACGGAGGACTAGCCTTACTCGGGGTAGATCTTCACGAAGTAGGCGATCTCCTTGCCCTTACAAACTCCTTGGTTCAACTCCACATTACGACGGAGGCTCCCAAGCGACACCTAACCAATCTAGGAGGCACCACCCTCCAAAAGGTAATAGATGGGGTTGGTGATGATGAACTCCTTGCTCTTGTGCTTCAAATGATAATCTCCCCAACACTCAACTCTCCTCACTGATTTGGCTGTGGTGGAGGAAGGGATTGAGTGGAAAGCAACTTGGAAAGACTAGAAATCAAGTTTCATATGGTGGGAGTGGAGCAACTTGATCTCAACACAAGGGTAGGTAGTTTTCTTCTCGAAATGTAAGGTAGGAGTGGTAGTTCTTTTCGATGGCTCTCTTCACGAATGAAGAGGAGGTGGAGGGTATTTATAGCCTCCACACAAAATCCAACCGTTACACACATTTGACCAATCTCGGTCGGACCGAAGTTGACAACTCGGTGGGACCGAAAGTTCAAATCTTGTGAGCGTTGGGATTTTCAGTGGGACCGAAAATACAATCTCGGTTAGACCGATTCTTCCAAAGTCTAGGGTTTGCCAATCTCGGTGGGACCGACTTTCTCATCTCGGTGACACCGATTTGAGTCTGAAGGTTCTGAAGCTTGGCAACACCATTTTCGAATGACCGAGTTTGGAATCGGAAAATCCGAGATTCTAGGGTTTTGGCTATATGGTGAGGTGGTTCATCTTGGTGTGGTGAGTTTGGAATCGGTGGGACCGAGATTACTTATGAGTTTATGTTGGAATGAAAGATTGCTGATTGTTTGAGAGATAAATCATTAAGCACTTTAGAGCAACCAGATCATCATCATAACCTCATCCCTTTTAATAGTATTGGCTTTCCTATGGACTCAATGTGATCTTGGATCACTAAACCAAAATTGGAGTCTTGAGCTTTTGCCAATGTTTTCCTTAGCATCTTAGGGGTTCACCTCTCTAGTCCTTTTGCCATGCGAGTGGTTGACTTTCTGAAACATACTTGTTAAAAGCATTAGTCCAACCACGAGTATGTTGTCATTAATTACCAAAACCACCTAGGGAGCAAATGTGCTTTCGATTCGGCCAATAGGGCGGCGTCATTTGGAGGCTTGGTCGAACCGAACCAATGTCATGCCACTTGGCGGCGTACTCGCCAAGAGTCTTTTGGGGACACGGACGACTAGCACCATCGCTACGCCTTCGGGGCTTGGTTGCGTCGACCATGGTAATGCCATCGACCAGCTCCATGAAGCTTTACTTTTGCAAAGAGTTATTGCCTTTGTTGCCATATTTGGTATTCGATTTTATTGCGTTTTCAACCCGAGCGAATATTTTTATCCGGTTTAGTATCAAGTAACAAACCGACAGACACGATTGGTGTTACATCAAGTTTTTATCTTGCCGGTTTACTTTCTTCCGGTTCATCCTTATGAATTAACATGGGGGCTTGTGCTAATTCAGCATGCCTATGTGGGAGTTATTGTCTCCCCAGACGGTCATGATTTTTAAAGACCTCCGCTTCAAGATTGGCTACGCCAGCTTTATGATACGGTAGGTATTTGAATCACATATTAATTGATTTTCAATACACAAAATATATTGGATGCCATAAACCGGCCGGTGGTATCACCACCGCCGAGGTTCAATTTTTTGGTTGCAGGGAGTATGAATCAAACAAAAGTTTCCTCAATGCGCGAAGGCATATCCAGGCAGCAAGTTTTTGGCTAAGACTATTACAAGGCAACACAATGCCCAAATGAGATCATTGTTTTTTCTAAACCGGCGACCGGTTCATGACTGATCTTCATCCTCCGCCGCTTCAGCATCTTCATCTCTACCCATCATTTGAAATGCACGATAGTCGATCGATTCCCATTAGCGCTTGGAAGACAGCCTCTTCGTGAATCAAAGATGACGGTTCAATGTCAGGTGCGTAAGTATGCTTACGGATTGGAGGGATCAAGTTTTCCGGTTCGAAGGTTGGGGCGGACACACGCTTATTCTGCTCATTATATTGGGCTTGATAGTGCTCCAAATCGGCTTCTTCGGCCAGTTGACAAGCTAGCGGGCGTACCGCCCGGTTTATCTCACGCAAGTCCTCTTCATTAAAGTCCGAGCCGTCTTCCTTCACACTGGGGTAGCCTTGAGCTGCTTCCACAGGATCAAAATCAGGCACCCAGGCTTTGGCTCGGATCAAGGCGTTGATGGCTCCGGTTCGTGCAGCAGATTTCTTTACCTCTTCAATCCGGGAAGGCAGGATGGATAGCCGGTTCAGGGTATCTTGGATCAGGGACGGCGCTGGATTGTTATGTGACATTGTGGTAATCACGCTACTGGGCTCCGTATATAGCTGCTCCACTAAAGTGTAGACAGCCTTGATTTCTTCCGCACGTCATTTCCCAAGTGCCCAACGTGTGCTCGCATTTGATAACAGGATAGTTTTAAACCGAATAATAGTGCAGCAGAAAACGATTACGATTGTTCACAAGGAACTTACGAAGATGGCTGCCGTCATGGAATGTACCGCCGCTTCACGGCCGTCAAATCATCCACCACCGGTTTAAGGGCAGCTTCAGCATTTTCTGCCCGTTTGAGCAAGTTTGCCTTTTCAGTGGCCTGCATCACTGTTCCTTCTTCATGTTCTCCTTCACATGTTCAGCAGCAGTCAAGGCTGGTTAGCTCCTTCTTGGCTTTTTACATCTCGGCTGTTGAGTTGTCAACGCCGCACCGCAAATCGGCAATCCGCTCATCCTTGATCTTCACCTCACTGCACATTCATAGTTTGATCAGCCAACAATTCAAGTTAAGTCTCAACCATACAACACGCTTATATGCTTGACACTTGGGGCTAATGTACCTTCAATCTTTCTACTGCTAATACATGGCAAAGTCCCAAGTTGAATCTGAGTATTCAACTTGGCATTGGGGCTAATGGCTATTTGATTCTATTACAAAGTGTGGTTAGGAGATTTTTGGAGTACCGGTTTAAGTATACATCGCTAAACCGCCCCGTAACTATGAGGGAAGATTGCAAAATCTATCAAGCAGAATTATCAAGTCCGGTTTGATCAAAGATTGCAAACCGCCCTTGGGGCTACAAGGACTACTATAATGGCAATAAGGAAAGGAGTGTTACCTCAAACTTATCTCTCATTAGTTTCACTAAGCCGACTTCATAATCACGGCCATTGTAAAGCGGTTCGGTATCCGAATGAAGATCTTGGGCGCTTAAAGCGGCATCGTTTCAGCTCGGCAGCCCACTTTCCTTTGTTCCAAGTTGAAGAATCCTCCTTCACGGTATGCCGGGTTAGAGTTGCGGTGTTCCCCGGTTCAGAGTGGCCCGTTCCAGTAATTACAACATCGTCATCTTTCGATTCGACGGATCGTGTGGGTATAGCTGTTTCAGTAGGACTGTGAGGCTTTTCAGGCCGGACAGTACTGGCAGGTGGATCAACAGACAGTGAAGCATTCACAG
Source organism: Aegilops speltoides (assembly GCA_021437245.1). NCBI lineage: Eukaryota > Viridiplantae > Streptophyta > Magnoliopsida > Poales > Poaceae > Aegilops > Aegilops speltoides. Next base: position 415,540,126 of record CM038142.1, on the reverse strand, counting down.
GCCTCTCCTCAGGAATAACTTCTTCTTGAACCGGAGGGTCGTTTGGAATATCTTCAGAGGCAACATTTTCGAGATCCGGCGCCCGCTCATGATCTGAAGCGGCAGCCTCTTCAACTGTTTTATCCAAGCGAGCCTTCTTGCTGGGTTTCGGCTTGGTTTTGAAGAAACAAAGATTCAGAAACAAGGCATATACATTACAGAAGAAATCGACAAACATATGGCCGTTTTGATTTACCCGACAGCTATCTTCAATGGTGGAAGCTGAGTGGCTGATGATTCGCCAGATGATGAATGAGAAGTCACCTGATAATCGGAGTCGGACGGATTAAGAGGTTGTGGAATAAACCCGCTTTGGAATTTAAGGCAATAAAAGGTTGGAAACCTCGGTGCGGCGCTTCGAGCCGGGCTGTTTGGTAAACCGCAGAGGTAACTACCGTCCATTGTGCCGGGTTGTCTGGCGGGCCTCATCTTCTGCTGTGTCTTCATAAGAAATTTGGGATCCAAGTAAGCAAGAGGGTGAGAAAAGTTAACTTTCCGGTTTGCGGTGAAATTTCGGTGCGAGCAAATCTGTTGAATCGAAGAGAGAATGATTACCTCGGCAAATCCTGCGTTGTTGGCTTGACATCATCGACAAGCATCGTCATCAATAAGGCGTGTAAAAACAAGCCAAGAGAATCAAGTTCGGATTACCCACATCATCATCGATGGCGGATCGAGACAAGCGATGGTTTTCCTCTTGTGGGCGGACTTTTTAACAACTTTTGTTTTGGGCCGGTTTTGCCGCCCAGCCTTGTCCGCTTTGTCTTGAGAGAGTTTCTTGCTCCAAAACGGATTATCACCCTGGATCGGAAATAATTGAGAGTTGAACGTATGAAAGTAATAACAGTATTTAATGATGACACAGTCAGGGATTTACCGCAGGAGGTGCATTGAAAGTGCAGTAAGGAGCCAAGCCGGTTTGAGCACAAAGGTGCTCCGGTTCATTCAGCATTCTCCTTACTGAATCTGTAACTTCATCTTCAGACAGTTCCAGTTTGGTGTGTCGGAGTGGGTCATCAACGCTGCCGGTATACTGGCACATCAAACCGGAACGCCGGCTCAAAGGCAATATGCCCCAAGATAACCAGCAGCGGGCCAGATCGATCCCAGTCAAACCGTTGGCCATAAAGGCTCGAAGCTTGGATAGTTGTGGGGCATATCTGCTTCTCTCTTTAGCAGTCAGTCGTTGCGGAAAGGGATGAGTGTTGCTTAGCCGCTCTGGACGAAAACCAGGTAAAGGATTTTCACCTTCAGGGAGGTGTCTTTGCTGAGAGAACCAAGTCGCGTTCCACTCTTTGGGGTGAGTGTGGAGTTTGGCGTGGGGATAAGTGATCTCCTTCCTCTTACGGATAGCCATACCGCCTAATTACGTGTTAGGGCCATCGGTGAACTCGGTCTGACGGTTTAGGTGGAAGAGATCCTGAACAGCTCAACAGAAGGTTCCTCTTGCAGATATGCTTCGGACAGTACTTGAAAGTGGCACAGGTTGGTGACAGAGTTGGGGCCGATGTCTTGAGGACGGAGCTGAAAGTTGGCCATCACGTCCCGGTAAAATTTTGACCCGGGCGGTTTGAAACCCCGGGCCAGGTGATCCGCAAAAACTACAACTTCTCCTTCCTGGGGTGTGGGAGGACATTCCTCTCCAGGAACCCTCCAATGGATTATGTTTTGATCGTCTAAAGCGCCAATGGATACTAGTTCTTTCAATTGTGTCTCGGAGACGCGGGAAGGAACCCAGTTGCATTCGTACACCTGTTTGGCCATCATGAGGTCTACAAGGAGAAGGATCCGGTTTAAGAAAGTACTCATTACAGAGTAATTGATCTAAGTTATGATAAACCGGAGGCGGTTAAACGAATCGATTCGTTATGATATGATGTCGATATGTCTTTGGCGGTTCAACAAGGGGACTAATGGTGTGCCGATGCGGTTTAGCAATTTTACTATGATGAGTTAAACCGCCTAATCTTGGCCGAAGGTAATGGATGAAACAGGTTTCACAAAAATTCATGTTTACTACGGATCAAAGCGGGTTTTCAAACAAGCGAAATGCGTCATGAAGTAAAGAAGAAACAGGAAAGCACGCTATAAGGTGTATATATATATATATATGCAGAAGATTTATGGGGTTAAGATGAGAAAGGGCAGCGGATACGCAGGAGTCGTCGTTTGGTACAAGACGGGATTCATAGCATGGCTCAAAGCTAGAAAGGTGAAAACATACGAAGAACGTGGTATGAAGCTCGAACCCTAGAAACAGATCTAAGATGATGAACAGACTGAAGAAGGATAAGAGATTTACCGGAAACGGAGGAGATGCGGAGAAAGGCCGCAGATGTTACGAGTCCGTCTGAGTTGATGCAATGGCACTGGGGACGAAGCAGACGTTGATGACGCGGCACGGAGCTCCAAAGCAGCGCGCGAGGAAGAAGAAGAAGAGAAGCGAAGGAAGAAGCAGAATGACCCTTGGTCCTATTTATAAAGCGAGAAAGCTAGGTCAAGCGCGTGAATCGTGGACGGTCATTAAAGAAGGCATTATAAAGGGTAAACTTCAAGATAGCGTCATGCCGTTTCTGATGACGAAGCAATGATGTCATGCGGTTCTGATGATCGAAGCAATGACGACGTGACGGTTTATTAAACAAAGAAGATGTCCAAGATGCAGGTTTTGTGAAGGATTGACATGAACCAGTTCAAATCAACTGGGCCTAATGTTGGGGATATTACCACTAGGTGTAAACCGGCCAAGTTTGGGCCGGGTTAGCTCCGCTAGTGGTGTAGTCATGGAAAGGCCCAAGGCCCGTAGTCGGTTTAGAACTTGTAGCCGTAAACCGGCCTGATGTATGACTTGTATTGTAAGTTAGGAATAGGGAGATGCCAACCGGGATACGAGTATGAACCGGTTGGGACTCTGCAAACCGACGGGCGTCACTCGTGTATATAAGGGGCGACCGGCGGCGGTTCAAACAGACAACGACAACTCGAGCCTAGGCGAAGCTTATTTGCTCCCTAGCCATCGAGACTACATCAATTCCATCACAACTAGACGTAGGCTTTTACCTTCCTCGAAGGGGCCGAACTAGTATAAAACCCTCGCGTCTTTGTGTCCGCTTTAACCCCTGCAAGTAAACCCGTAGCGATGGCCTCACGACTAAGTCCTTATGCTAGGACATCTGCCGTGACAAATCCACGACAAAAACCCTCAGCCACTTTCCCACTTCCACAAATGACCTAAACCTAAAGCCAAAATTGGTCACACCGATTCTTCCTATCCGGCGCCACTGATTCCATATGTCTTAGCCACGGCCACAAACCCTAAGCAAATCGGTCTTACCGATAGGGATCTCGGTCTCACCGAGATGGGATTGTAATCTCTCTGTGTATGTCCATTACCAAAATCGGTCTCACCGAGTTTTAGCAATCGATACTACCGAGATTACAATGCAAACTTTCTAGTTGACTCATTACCAAAATCGGTCCCACCGAGTTTGTGTAATCGATCATACCGAGTTTGCCTGACCAACTCTCTGGTTAGCTTATTACCAAAATCGGTCTCACCGAGTTTGTGTAATCGGTCTTACCGAGATTACTTTATGCCATAACCCTAACCGAATCGGTCTCACCGAGTTGCATTTCGGTCCCACCGAAAACCCTAACGGTCACATTATTTGCTAAATTGGTCTGACCGAGTTTAGCGATTCGGTCCCACCGAGTTTGGTAAATTGTGTGTAACGGTTAGATTTTGTGTGGAGGCTATATATACCCCTCCACCTCCTCTTCATTCGTGGAGAGAGCCATCAGACTGAACTTACACTTCCAGCATACCATTTCTGAGAGAGAACTACCTGCTCATGTGTTGAGGCCAAGATATTGCATTCCTACCATATGAATCTTGATCTCTAGCCTTCCCCAAGTTGCTTTCCACTCAAATCTTCTTTCCACCAGATCCAAAACCTATGAGAGAGAGTTGAGTGTTGGGGAGACTATCATTTGAAGCACAAGAGCAAGGAGTTCATCATCAACGCACCATTTGTTACTTCTTGGAGAGTGGTGTCTCCTAGATTGGCTAGGTGTCACTTGGGAGCCTCCGACAAGATTGTGGAGTTGAACCAAGGAGTTTGTAAGGGCAAGGAGATCGCATACTTCGTGAAGATCTACCGCTAGTGAGGCAAGTCCTTCGTGGGCGACGGCCATGGTGGGATAGACAAGGTTGCTTCTTTGTGGACCCTTCATGGGTGGAGCCCTCCGTGGACTCGCGCAACCGTTACCCTTCGTGGGTTGAAGTCTCCATCAACGTGGATGTACGATAGCACCACCTATCGGAACCACGCCAAAAACATCGGTGTCTCCAATTGCGTTTGAATCCTCCAAACCCTTCCCTTTACTTTCTTGAAAATTGCATGCTTTACTTTCTGCTGCTCATATACTCTTTGCATGCTTGCTTGATATGTATTGTGAATGTTAAACTTGTGCCTAATCTCCACTTAAACTTAAGGAAACTTAAAAACTGCAACTTTGGTACTTAGTGGCTAATCACCCCCCCCCCCCTCTAGACACCTCTTCTCAAGATCCTACAGCATCCCCAAGCTTTGACTTTTTGGTGTCCTTGGATTATCTTGGGGGTGCCATGGGCATCCCCAAGCTTAGGCTCTTGCCACTCCTTGTTCCATAATCCATCAAAAGAATTCACCCAAAACTTGAAAACTTCACAACACAAAACTCAATAGAAATCTCGTGAGCTCTGTTAGAGAAAGAAAACAAAAGACTACTTCAAAGTACTGTAATGAACTCATTCTTTATTTATATTGGTGCTAAACCTACTGTATTCCAACTTCTCTATGGATTATAAACTATTTTATTAGCCATAGATTCATCAAAATAAGCAAACAACACACGCAAAACAGAATCTGTCAAAAACAGAACAGTCTGTAGTAATCTGTAACTAACGCAAACTTCTGGAACTCTAAAACTTCTACCAAAATAGGAAGTCCTGTACAATTTGTTTATTGAACAGAAGCAAAAAGAATCAATGCAAAAGCACGTTCCTGTGATTTAACAAAATTATATTCGTGCGCGCAAAGTTTCTGTTTTTCAGCAGAATCAAATCAACTATCATCGTAGGTTATCCTATAGGTTCTACTTGGCACAAACACTAATTTAAAAGATAAAACCCAATCTAAACAGAGGCTAGATGGATTATTTATTCCTAAACAGAAGCAAAAACAAAAAACAAAAATAAAATTGGGTTGCCTCCCAACAAGCGCAATCGTTTAACGGCCCTAGCTAGGCATAAAAGCATGGATAGATCTAGGTATTGCCATCTTTGGTAGGCAATCCATAAGTAGCTCTCATGATAGATTCATATGGTAATTTTATTTTCTTTCTAGGGAAGTGTTCCATGCCCTTCTTTAAGGGAAATTGGAATCTAATATTCCCTTCCTTCATATCAATAGTTGCACCAATCGTTCTAAGGAAAGGTCTACCAAGAATAATAGGACATGAAGGATTGCAATCTATATCAAGAACGATAAAATCTACGGGCACATAATTCCTATTTGCAACAATAAGAACATCATTAATTCTTCTCATAGGCTTTTTAATAGTGGAATCCGCAAGATGCAAGTTTAGAGATCAATCATCAAAGTCACGGAAATCTAGCAAATCACACAAAGTTTTGGAAATAGTAGAGACACTAGCACCCAAATCACACAAAGCATGAAACTCAAAATCTTTAATTTTAATTTTAATAGTAGGTTCCCACTCTTCATAGAGTTTTCTAGGGATAGAAACTTTCAACTCAAGTTTTTCTTCATAAGATTGCATCAAGGCATCAACAATGTGTTCGGTAAAGGCCTTATTTTGACTATAAGCATGAGGAGAATCTAGCACGGATTGCAACAAGGAAATACAACCAATTAAAGAGAAATTTTCATAATTAAATTCCTTGAGATCTAAAATAGTGGGTTTAGCAACATCTAGGTCTTTATTTCTTTCAATCCCACATTTATCAATTTCATCATCAAGATCTAGAAACTCCGAATTCTTAAAACGCCTTCTAGGTAAAGGAAGATCATATTCAGTTTCATCAAGATTCATATTGCAAAACAAAGATTTAATAGGTGACACATCAATAACTTTTAGATCTTCATCTTGATTTTCATAGGAATTGGAAGAACACGCTTTAATAAAGGCATCTTTGGAAGCACGCATCCTAGCGGTTCTTTCTTTGCACTCATCAATGGAAATTCTCATGGCTTTGAGAGACTCATTGATATCATGCTTAGGAGGAATAAATCTAATCTTTAAAGAATCAATCTCAAGAGAAATTCTATCAATGTTCCTCGCCAAATCATCAACTTTAAGCAATTTCTCTTCAAGCAAAGCATTAAAATTCTTTTGTGAATTCATAAACTCTTTAACACTACTCTCAAATTCAGAGGGCGACTTATTAAAATTTCCATAAGAGTTGTTGTAGGAATTTCCATAATTATTAGAAGGATTACTAGGATAAGGCCTAGGATTAAAATTTCCTCTATACGCGTTGTTTCCAAAACTATTCCTACCAACAAAATTCACATCCATAGATTCATTATTATTCTCAATCAAAGTAGACAAAGGCATATCATTGGGATCAAGAGAAGTATTTTTAGTAGCAAACATCTTCATAAGTTCATCCATCTTTTCACTCAAAACATTGAGTTCTTCTATAGCATGCACTTTTTTACTAGAACATATGTTGGTGTGCCATTGAGAATAATTAGCCGTAATATCATCAAGCAATTTTGTAGCATCTCCTAACGTAATTTCCATAAACGTGCCTCCCGCGGCCGAATCTAAAAGATTTCTAGAAGCAAAATTCAATCCGGCATAAAAATTTTGTATGATCATCCATAAATTCAAACATGAGTAGGGCAATTGCGAAGCATCAATTTCATTCTTTCCCAAGATTGGGCAACATGCTCTTGATCAAGTTGTTTAAAATTCATAATATCATTCCTAAGAGTGATGATCTTAGCGGGAGGAAAATACTTAGAGATAAAAGCATCTTTGCATTTGTTCCAATAATCAATACTATTTTTAGGCAAAGACGAAAACCAAACTTTAGCACGATCTCTAAGTGAAAACAGAAATAAATTCAATTTGAAAATATTGTTATCCGTATCTTTCTTCTTTTGCATATCACACAAATCAACAAAATTGTTTAGATGAGTAGCGGCATCTTCACTAGGAAGGCCGACGAATTGATCTTTCATAACAAGATTCAACAAAGCGGTATTGATTTCACAAGACTCATCATTATTAAGAGGAGCAATCGGAGTACTAAGGAAATCATTATTATTGGTATTCGAGAAGTCACACAATTTGGTATTATCTTGCACCATGGCAACAAGTAATCCAACACACAAGCAAACAGAAAGGCAAATGGAAAAAGCAAACGGGAAAAGAGAGAAGGAGATTGGGAAAGAGAGGGCGAATAAAAAGGCAAGGGTGAAGTGGGGGAGAGGAAAACGAGAGGCAAATGGCAAATAATGTAATGCGAGAGATAGGGATTGTGATGGTACTTGGTATGGTTGACTTGCTCTTGCGTGAGCCTCCCCGGCAACGGCGCCAGAAATTCTTCTTGCTACCTCTTGAGAACTGCGTTGGATTTCCCCGAAGAGGAGAGGATGATGCAGCAAAGTAGCGTAAGTATTTCCCTCAGTTTTTGAGAACCAAGGTATCAATCCAGTAGGAGACCACGCACAATTCCCTCGTACCTACACAAAATGATAGCTCCTCGCAACCAACGCGATTAGGGGTTGTCAATCCCTTCAGGGTCACTTACGAGAGTGAGATCTAATAGAGATGATAGATAATATTTTTGGTATTTTTGGTATATAGATGCAAAGTGAAAAGTAAAAGGCAAAGTAAAAACAAAGCAAGTAGTAAAGTAATGGAGATTGATATGATGAGAATAAACCCGGGGGCCATAGGTTTCACTAGTGGCTTCTCTCAAGAGCATAGATATTCTACGGTGGGTGAACAAATTACTGTTGAGCAATTGACAGAATTGAGCATAGTTATGAGTATATTTAGGTAATGATCATGTATATAGGCATCACGTCCAAGACAAGTAGATGGAAACAATTCTGCATCTACTACTATTACTCCACTCATCGACCGCTATCCAGCATACATCTAGAGTATGAAGTTAAAAACAGAGTAACGCCTGAAGCAAGATGACATGATGTAGAGGGATAAATTCATGCAATATGATAAAAAACCATCTTGTTATCCTCGATGGCAACAATACAATACGTGCCTTGCTGCCCCGTCTGTCACTGGGAAAGGACACCGCAAGATTAAACCCAAAGCTAAGCACTTCTCCCATTGCAAGAACTACTAATCTAGTTGGACAAACCAAAAGGACAATTATAAGAGACTTGCAAAGATAACTCAATCATACATAAAAGAATTCAGAGAAGATTCAAATATTATTCATAGATAAGCTGGATCATAAACCCACAATTCATCGATCTCAACAAACACACCGCAAAAAGAAGATTACATCGAATAGATCTCCATGAGAGAGGGGGAGAACATTGTATTGAGATCCAAAAAGAGAGAAGAAGCCATCTAGCTACTAGCTATGGACCCGAAGGTCTGAAGTAAACTACTCACACTTCATCGGAGGGGCTATGGTGTTGATGTAGAAGCCCTCCGTGGTGGATGCCCCCTCCAGCGGAGCTCCGGAACAGGCCCCAAGATGGGATCTCGTGGATACAGAAGGTTGCGCCGGTGGAATTAGTTGTTTGGCTCCTGTTCTGATCGTTTGGGGATACGTAGGTATATATAGGAGGAAGGAGTGCATCGGTGGAGCAATAGGGGGCCCACGAGGCAGGGGCGCACCCTAGGGGGCGCCCCCCACCCTCGTGACCGCCTCTTTTGTTCCTTGGAGCAGGGTCCAAGTCTCCTGGATCACGTTCGGTGAGAAAATCACGTTCCCGAAGGTTTCATTCCGTTTGGACTCCGTTTGATATTCCGTTTCTTCGAAACACTGAAATAGGCAAAAAAAAACGCAATTATGGGCTGGGCCTCCGGTTAATAGGTTAGTCCCAAAAATAATATAAAAGTGGAAAATAAAGCCCAACATAGTCCAAAATAGTAGATAAAGTAGCATGGAGCAATCAAAAATTATAGATACATTGGAGACGTATCACGCACCACTACGGGATGGGAGGGAAGGGTTTTTGCTTGTACGGCGGGTCGCTGGTGGCACGACGGCGGCAGCCGGTCAGCAGCCACCAATGACGGCAATGACCGGAAAGCGCGGAAGGAACCCGTGTGAGGTACCGGAACAACACCCACTGGGGAAGGGGACCGCGCCATCGGGATCAAGGTCGTGCCTTGAACCGCCGCGGCGACCAAGTGACGCCCCAACGGGCTCGCCGGACGGCGCCACGACCCGGCCACCGCCCCGAGATCAGCCCGGCCAGCCACCCCCAGGACTTCGATCGACGGCCTCAGCATCACTAAGACGGGAGCGCACGAGAATGCAGAGGGGAGGAGGGGGGAGGAGGAGGGGCACGGGAACTCACCAGGGCGTCGAGGGAGGGGACAAGACCACCGAGCTCCTCGGCCACGGCCTCCACGAGCCGGTCTCCAAAGAGCCTCCCAGCGCGCCACTGCCCGGCCTCCATCCTAGCCGCGTCCGTGAGGTCCTCGGCCGCCGCCCAAGCCGCCCAATTCGTCCGGAGGTTCCCATGAACGGGGGGAGACAGAATGAGCGGGCACTGGGGATGGGGCGAGGAGGAGAGTAGAGCCCACCACGGGCTCGGGGGGAGGACGAAGCACCTAGAGGGCCGGCCGCCACCGTCGGCGAGGGGAGGGGCAGGGGGCTACGTGAGTCGCCACGCATGCCGCCAGACACCATCTCCGCTTCCCGCAGGTTTCCTGGGCGCTTTAGAATTGGGGAGATGAAATCGAGAGGCAAATGGCAAATAAAGTAAATGCAAGGAGATGAAAGTTTATGAGATGGTACTACCAAGATATATAAACTACAGCAAGGTATTTTTGGATTTTATTGTATGATAAAGATAGACCCGGGGGCCATAGTTTTCACTAGAGGTTCTCTCTTGAACATAGCATACGGTGGGTAAACAAATTACTGTTGGGCAATTGATAGAAAAGCGAATAATCATGATGATATCCAAGGCAATGATCATGATTTTTACCACCTCAAACCATAGCATCTTGCTACCTCTTGAGCACTGCGTTGGATTTCCCCGAAGAGGAGAGGATGATGCAGTAAAGTAGTGTAAGTATTTCCCTTAGTTTTTGAGAACCAAGGTATCAATCCAGTAGGAGACCACGCACAAGTCCCTCATACCTACACAAAACGATAGCAACTCGCAACCAATGCTTAGGGGTTGTCAATCCCTTCATGGTCACTTACAAGAGTGAGATCTGATAGAGATAATATTTTTGGTATTTTTGATAGATAGATAAAAGTAAAAAGTAAAGGTAAAGTAAAAAACAAAGCAAGTAAGTAAAGTGATATAGATTGATATGACGAGAATAGACCCGGGGGCCATAGGTTTCACTACTGGCTTCTCTCAAGAGCATAAGTATTCTACGGTGGGTGAACAAATTACTGTTGAGCAATTGACAGAATTGAGCATAGTTATGAGTATATCTAGGCAATTATCATGTATATAGGCATCACGTCCAAAACAAGTAGATCGAAACGATTACGCATCTACTACTATTACTCCACTCATCGACCGCTATCCAAAGATGCATCTAGAGTATCAAGTAAAAAGCAGAGTAATGCCGTAAGCAAGATGACATGATGTAGAGGGATAAATTCATGCAATATGATAAAACCCATCTTGTTATCCTCGATGGCAACAATACAATCGTGCCTTGCAACTCTTTACATCCATCGAGTAAGGACACCGCAAGATTGAACCCAAAGCTAAGCACTTCTCCCATTGCAAGAACTACCGGTCTAGTTGGCCAAACCAAAAAGATAATTCAAAGAGACTTGCAAAGATAACTCAATCATACATAAAAGAATTCAGAGAAGAATCAAATATTTTCCATAGATAATCTTGGATCACAAACCCACAATTCATCGGTCTCAACAAACACACCACAAAAAGAAGATTACATCGAATAGATCTCCACGAGAGAGGGGAGAACATTGTATTGAGATCCAAAAGAGAGAAGAAGCCATCTAGCTACTAGCTATGGACCGAAGGTCTCAAGTAAACTACTCACACTTCATCGGAGGGCTATGGTGATGATGTAGAAGCCCTCCATGGTGGATGCCCCCTCCGTGAGCTCCTAACAGGCCCCAAGATGGGATCTCGTGGATACAGAAGGTTGCGGCGATGGAATTAGGTTTTTGGCTCCTGTTCTGATCGTTCGGGGATACATAGGTATATATAGGAGGAAGGAGTACGTCGGTGGAGCTCCAAGGGGCCCACGAGGTAGCAGGGCGCGCCCTCCACCCTCGTGACCTCCTCGGACACTGCTTGGAGTAGGGTCCAAGTCTCCTGGATCACGTTCGGTTGGAAAATCACAATCCCGAAGGTTTCATTCCGTTTGGACTACATTTGATATTCTGTTTCTTCGAAATACTGAAGAAGGCAAAAAACAGCAATTCTGGGTTGGGCCTCCGGTTAATAGGTTAGTCCCAAAAGTAATATAAAAGTGGAAAATAAAGCCCAATATAGTCCAAAACAGTAGATAAAGTAGCATGGAGCAATCAAAAATTATAGATACGTTGGAGACGATCGAGGCATCCCTAAGCTTAATTCTGCTTTCGTCCTCGAGTAGGTAAATGATAAAAAAAGAATTTTTGATGTGGAGTGATACTTTGGCATAATTTCAATGTAAATCTTCTTAATTGTGATATGAATATTCATATCCAAAAGATTCAAGACAAAAGTTCATATTGACACAAAAATAATAATACTTCAAGCATACTAATCAAAGCAATCATGTCTTCTCAAAATAACATGGCAAAAGAAAGTTCATCCCTACAAAATCATATAGTTAGGCTATGCTTCATTTTCATCACACAAAGATGTTCCCAACTTCTATACCCCCGATGACAAGCCAAGCAATTGTTTCATACTTAAATAATCTCAAACTTTTTCAACCTTCACGCAATACATGAGCGTGAGCCATGGATATAGCACTATGGGTGGAATAGAATATGATGATGGGGATTGTGTGGAGAAGACAAAAAGGATAAAGTCTCACATCAACTAGGCGTATCAACGGGCTATGGAGATGCCCATCAATATATATCGATGTGAGTGAGTAGGGATTGCCATGCAACGGATGCACTAGAGCTATGAATGCTCAATAAAAGAAAACTAGTGTGTGTGCATCCAACTCGCTTGCTCACGAAGACCTAGGGCATTTGAGGAAGCCCATCGTAGGAATATACAAGCCAAGTTCTATAATGAAAATTTCCCACTAGTATGAAAAGACAACTTATGAGACTCACTACACGAGGAACAAGGTGCTACTTTGAAGCACAATATATGAGACTCACTACATGAAGAACAAGGTGCTACTTTGAAGCACAAGTGTGGAAAAAGAGATAGTAGCATTGCCCTTTTTTTTGGGCCCTTTTTTTTCTTTTTGGCCTTTCTCTTTTTTTCGGGCAATGCTCTAATAATGATGATCATCACACTTCTATTGATTACAACTCAAAACTTAGAACAAGATATGACTCTATATGAATGCCTCCGGCGGTGTACCGGGATGGTGCAATGAATCAAGAGTGACATGTATGGAAAATAATGCATGGTGGGTTTGCCACAAATACGATGTCAACTACAAGATCATGTGTCGGTGTACTAAAGTAGGGGGGCACCTTAGTACCCCGAACTTGTGCAGGCAATCATAGCACCCAGCTGCAAGGCTACTTTGACGCCCGCAAGGATCCCCACCACTCCTTATCACCGCCATTCAAGAACAAAGTACCAGCCCAGAGCGAAGGACCGGCAAGAGAAGCTTGCCGGAGGGCTAACCATCGCATCACGGAAAACTTGCGCGGCGCCGCGCCAGCAAGAAAGTTCGATGGCGGCAAGCTTACCAAGCACGACAAAGGACATGACAAAGCACTTGCGTGGCGAGGCTGCTACCCAACTCCAGCGCACCCTATGACGCGTCACCACCAGCCGCCCCAAGAACACGTGGCGGGATACTACGCAACCATGCAGAGCGAGGTGGCAAACGGAGTCGACAGAGGCACCGTCGTGGCACCGGAGGCTCACCTAACGGTCCTCCACTTGCCTTTGTTAGGCACCAGGCGGGCATTTAATGCCCTTGTCCCCGCCGTCGAGTTAGGTAGGGGCCTTTGTTGCAATCGCTGTACCAACCTATGCTTTTACGCTTCTACCCCGCTTCCTACGCCGCCACTGTGGGTACCCCTTCAGACTATAAAAGGGAGGCCCATGCGCACGCGAGGGGGTTCGGTTCATTCGACACCCGCAACACCACCATATGCTCGCACACTCGAGCTAGATTCTATAACAACTCGAAGCAGCAGAGGGGTGTTATCTCCGGAGAGCCCCGAAGCTGGGTAAAGCTCGCCCGTCTTCCCGCGCGTGCTCGACCTTGATCCGCTCTGCGCGCGACCCTCGCTCCCCCCCGCCGAACCAGAAGGGGCCCCTAGAGTGCCCCATAGGTGCCCGGGGCCGCGGATACGCGTCCGGACCCCGACATCTTTGGCGCGCCAGGTAGGGGGCGTCGAGGTCGTGAGCATCTGATCCGGTCTCTACGCGCACTACGTCAGCGTCATCATCAACATGCCACCGAAGAAGAAGCCTTCGGAGGTGGCCGCTCCATCTGCGTCAACTCTACCGCCACCGCCGGAGCAAACAGGCGGTGGGGTGGACGCCGGCGGGGTAGTGGGTGCCACCGGTGGGTCTCGTGTCGTCACCAGATCCAAGAACAAGGCCCCGCAAGCGTCGGCGACGGTGCAGACGCCACGCCCGTCCCAAGAAGTTCAAGGACAACGACGCCCCGATGCTCCAAGCACCGTGCTCGCGTTGGAACAAGGCCAAGCCGGTGGGTCGCAGGACGCTCGCGGGCAGCATGCACGAACGCATGCTGGTGCGAGTGAAGTACGGTCGCCTGGACGAGGTGTTGCTCCTCCCAACCCGATTGGGAGTCCGAGCACGTCTCGCTCCTCGCGCCGCCCATCACCACCGCTGCCCAAGATCGCAGAGGAAGCGCCGCCCGAGCTCACCGCTTTAGACTTCCCTCGGCGCCACACAAGATCGACGGCGGAGGATAGCCATACACAGCCTCGTCGGCTTCGCTTAATGGCGACAAACCCCGGCGATCAACGCGTCGAGGGCCCGACAAAACGCCCGGCGCGGGACGGCGCCGACAGACGGCTGGGGTACCGCTTCGCGCTCCAGCCCCACGAGCCAAGATCGCCACTCACGGACCAATCTTGACGCAGACTCCACGCGTCATCGGATCCGCGAACTTCGTCGGGATCAGCGCCACGTTCCAAGAACGGCAACGCGAAGACGCTTCGACTTTTCGAAGCGCCGGAGAGAAGCGCGACGTCAATCGACCAGTAGCTGGCACGCTTGTCGACGCAAGACGCACCGGAGAACCAGGCGACTTGCCATATGCGGCAGGTTGCCCTGCATTCACTCGCGAGTTGCGGCAAGTCCAGTGGCCCAAAACTAAAAACTTCAAGCCAGATGTGCCCGAGAAGTATGATGGCAGGATACACCCGTCGGAGTTCCTCAGCATCTACACCATCGCGGTGCGAGCTGCCGAGGGCGCGACGAGAAGATCCTCGCCAACTACTTCCCGCCGGTACTCAAACCCAACGCCGATCTTGGCTCATGCACTTGCCGGACGGCTCCATCTCTTCATGGGCGGACTGTGTCATCGGTTTGTCGGCGCCTTCACGGCGGCCACAAGCCTCATGGCCAGGAAAGTGACCTCCATTTACTCGTCCAGAAGGAGGGGGAGCCCCTGCACAAGTATATACAAAGATTCAGCCAGGTGCAGCGCAACATCCCCGACGTCCACCCTGCCGCGGTTATCAGCGCGTTTCATCAGAACGTGCGCAACCGCAGGATGAGGGAGGAGATGGCGATGATAAAGATTCGAGATGTCAGTGAGCTCTACGCTCTTGCCGACAAGTGTGCACGGGCTGAAGAGGGGCAGAAAATCCCCGGAGAGATCGCCGGAGCAGAAGGATCTGACAGCGAAGACGCTGCCCCGGCAAGGAGGAGCCGGAGGCGGAACAATAGAAAGAGGAAAGCTAAGGATGTGCTAGCTGTTGAGCATTCCGGCAACGGAGGCGGCTCCGACAAAGCCAAGACCGACGACTCCGGCGAGGTTATAGCGGCCGCCGACAAGCAGGACGGCTCCGGCAAGCGTTATTGCAAGATCCACCGCACCAAAGGCCATGACCTCCAAACCTGCAAAAAAGTAGAGCAGATGGCGGAGCTGCAGAAAGCTGAGTACGAGCGCCGTGATAAGGAGAGAGCCCAGGGAGGTGGCGGAGGATCCGGCAAGAAGCCTCCCGCCCGGGGAGGGGGCCGCGGCAAAGCCAAGGCGCGGCAAGGAGACAGGCCTCCCCGTGGCCGCGACAAGGAAGAGGAGGAAGATGAAGATGATGAGATGGAGGAAGATGAGACTGAGGATCAAGAGTTTCAGAAAGCGACAGAGGTATTGTGCGTCGACGGCGGCGCCTCCCTGCACACCTCGCACCGCCAACTCAAGCAGTGGGTGCGGGAGGTGAATGCAATGAGAGCCGTCCGAGGTAGTATGAGCTCTGAAGTGGTCCAAGACGCCTCGTCTTCGACGTTGAGGATCACCCGACCGCATCACCGCGGTCGGGTGCTTGCCGCTGTTGGTCTCGCTAACGATTCGCAACCTCAAGGTCACGAAGATGTTGGTTGTGGCGGGCCGCCTGAATTTGATTTCCTCCGCGGTGCTCAAGAAGCTCCGGATCCCGACAACGAAGCTTGAAGAGGCGGCACCTTCCAAGGAATAAACCGGAAGGAGCCAACCTAAGGGAAGATCACATTGCCGGTGACGCTCGGCAATGAGCTGAACTTCGGATCGAGAGGGTCACATTCGACGTGGCTGATATCCTTTGCCCTACAACGGGATACTTGGCCGACCCTTTCGCCAAGTTCATGGCGGCCTCTCACCACACATACAATGTGCTCAAGATGCCCGCCCGATGAGCGTCATTTCTATCCAAGGCGACAAGAAGGATGCACTCATCTGCGCCGACAAGATATACCAGAAGCAGCTGCGGCAGAGCGCGAGCCACTTGCTGAAGCTCCCGGAGAAGAAGAAGACCAAGTCCGCAAGGACGACTCTCGTGCTCACTCCGCAGACGCAGCCCCCGAGGCTGTGTCTCCGCCGAGGACGCGCCATCGAGCTCCACCGCAAGTGCGAAGAAAGCAAAGATAGACCTACCAAAGACTAAGCCCGGCAAGGATGGCTCCGGCTCTGGTGCACTCTCCGACAGGCGTACCTCCCCGGAGCGCCGTGCTGTCGTCGAGGACGCGCCAACGAGCTCCGCCAACCAGTCCACCGGCCAGTAGGGCAGAGAAAGATGCCAAGCTTCGAACTTTTGGGTCGCATCCCCTGAAAATCCATACCTTGTATGCAGAACCTGGGCACGGGGGGGGGGAAATGAATCGTGGTTAAGTTGCACCGTCGATTCATCTTGAGTCCGCTCGATGATAAAAGCACGCCGCAACCAGCCCGACAAGTTCTCCCCTCCGGAGGCAACACGCTCAGCAAGCATGTTTGCGCCAGTGGATTCCCTGGCAGCCTAGGGACAAGAACATATAAGGGGAAAGGATCGGGGAAGAAATGCGACCTCAGCGGGACATTTTAAAAAAAAAGCTAAGTCATCCGAGTTTTTGTACATGTCGCCCGTTAGCTCCATGTTCCTTTTATATTATGCCCCTTTGCATGTTCGTCCTTTGTATACGATGCCTGCATGCAGAAGGGGCCAACTCGTGGTTAAGTTGCGTCCTTGCTTTGTTTCCGAGCCCGCTCAACAACGCAAGTGCACTGCAACTGGCCCGAGAAGGTTCCTTGCCGGAAACAACACCGCCAGCAGGCTACTGATGTCCCGTACTCAGTAAGTGTGTTAGCGCCGGCAAGTTCCCTAGAAGCATAGGGTGAAAACGCACAAAGGATATAATAGGCAGAGGGCGTGACATAGCAAGCCTTGCCATAAGGCGCTCTTCGTATGAGAAACTTGTGCGCAAAGGAGCCAACTCACGGCAAAGTTGCGTCCTCGATTTGTTTCCGAGTCCGCTCAACAAATCGAGTGCACTGCAGCTGGCCCGAGGAGGTTTCTTGCCGGAGAAAACACCGCCAGCAGGCTGCTGACGTTCCATACTCAGCAAGTGTGTTAGTGCCGGCAAGTTCCCTAG
This sequence comes from Aegilops speltoides, assembly GCA_021437245.1. Classification (NCBI taxonomy): domain Eukaryota; kingdom Viridiplantae; phylum Streptophyta; class Magnoliopsida; order Poales; family Poaceae; genus Aegilops; species Aegilops speltoides. Next base: position 415,522,646 of record CM038142.1, on the reverse strand, counting down.
CAGCGTAGAGTATGAACGTACGAAGGGCAAGGCACGTCATCGTTTTGCGAAGTCACACAAATATGAATGTATATATATATATATATAGACAGTGAGATTGTTGCAGCTCTATCTCAGCTGTCTCCACGGCTATAATTGCAGCAACAAGGGGAAACCAGAAAAGTGCCCTGGCCCCGACAAGCCAACTTCGCTGGGGGCTGCAAGTACCAGAAACCCTTCGCAAACGGACCAGGGCCCCCGGCGGCCGCGGCGTTAGCGATAAGGGCCAAAGAAAGCACGCCAGCGTCTGGGTCTCGGCGGAGCCAGGGCTACCAGAAGCTGCGAAGGCCAAGGTTCCTCCCCGACAAGCTAATGTCGTCGGGGGATTGTGGAGTCAGATAAGTTTTTTTTTCATCACTCGTCATGCACCCTCTTTTGGACCGGGGGAGGCGAGACTGCGTCCTTGAACGAGCGTGCCTTGTAAAACCCATGCGCGGAGGAGCCGAGTCGCGGCCCGGTTGCGCCCTTGGTTTGTTTCGAGTCCGCTCAACAAACACAAGTCGCCAGAATCGCCCGCAAGGTCGCTGCGGAAGCAACACCGCCAATGGGCTCTTGATGTCCCCACTCAGCAAGCATGTTCGCGCCGACAAGTTCCCAAAGCGAGGGATAGGAGCATACAAGGCACGAAGTCAAGTAAAGGACTCTGTCCGACAAGCGTTCCCCTCTTTTCATTAAAAACATCCCAGTTTAATACAAGTCCATGGAGGATGAAAAACATGATAGAAGAGGATTACATATTTTAAATACGACTAAGGTCTGAAGGCTTACAAATTGAAAGATAAGATGCCCGTAATCCCTCTCCTGTTTCTCTGTTCAGGAGTTCAGGAGGTAGGTCAAGGAGTCCCCGGCAAGAGAAGCTCACCGGGAAGGGCAAAAGGGGCGCCTAGGAGAGCTACGGGCGCCAGAAGACACCAAGAGAACTTCCCGGGGGCCGGCCAGGAGCTGGGCGGAGGCAGAGGCGCCGGAGGCAGAGCTTGAAGACGAGGTGGTGGAACGTCAGCACGCTGACGAGGGCTCCTCGCCCTCGTACTCCGATTTGACGGCCTTGCCGCCACCCTCTTCCTCTTCCGCAGCCTCCCACGCCCGCCCAAGGAGACGGCCCGGGGAGTTGAAGGCGGCGACCCGGATGATGGGGTCGCCGGTGGCCTGAGGAGCGTCCGACGCCTAGTCGGACCCGCCATCCTCGTCGTCGTCGTTGTCGCTCCCTCCTCGTCACTCTCGCTCGAGGAGGGACCTTCGCTATCGGAGGAGCTGTCCACACAACATCTCGCCCGGTCCCGAGTCCCGAAGACCTTGACGGCGAAGGTCACCTCCATTAACTTGAAATGGAGGGTAAACCCCGCCGATCAAGCTGTGGATGCGGCGAACGTCTTCCACCCTCGGTCGGTACATCACGCCGGGGTGGGGACACGACACTCACCCGAAAGTGCCGTTGATCCCGCAACCCCTCATGCGCAACTCCATCACCTCGGGCGGATTCGGTTCCATCGCGCTCATGAACGGAGCCGGCGGCCGGAGGCGGCGACAGGCGCCCGGCGCAGCTTGATGAAGAACTCGAGGATCGTCTCAGTATGGACCGCCTCGAGGAAAGGGGGCTGGCGGAGACGGGAGGCACATCGCCTCGCCGCCCTCCCGACCGCCTCGACCACGCCCTCGGCCTCGTCATGACCCGCCCCTCCCTCTCCCCTTGTGGCGGCCCGCCACCACAAAGGGATAGGGAGAAGTGCGCTACTGGAGGCGACCCTCGCTGCCACCGTTGAAGAACCAGGGTTTCCTCCTTCCATGGCAGAAAGAAGAACGGAAGCTGAAGACAAAGGGAGAAGAGGAAGTGTGAGACCATGGTGTTCCCCTTCCGCCCGTTTTAAAGGGCGAGGCGGGGGCTCAACCGCCCTGCCCGGCCAATCGGGAAGCAAGGAGGGCAGAGGAGCGGGGCCGACTCGCCGTCCCCGCCCGTGACGGCTCGGTCTCCCACCTTCGCCGCCCACGACCCCCATGCATGAGGGCCGCGTGGCGAAAAAGCGGGGCCAGAGCGACGGATGAAGTGACCTCACCCTGCACCACGATCACGGGGGTGGATGCCCTAAAGACTGCACGCTCCGCCCACGCCTCCCACTACGCTGCAATCGACGCATGCCGTTGAGGGAGGGCGCGGTGGGTGCGGAGCCCGTTGCTGTGCGAACTCGGGCCACGTGTGCCCGTGCACTATCTTGGGCCTGGCCCAACAACGCTCGGCACCATGTCTGGCCCAGGCCCGGGGGCTCCTGTCGGTGTACTAAAGTAGGGGGGCACCTTAGTACCCCGAACTTGTGCACGGGCAGTCGTAGCACCCCGCGGCAAGGCTCGCCTGACGCCCGGCAAGGATCCCCACCACTCCTTATCACTGCCATTCAAGAACAAAGTACCAGCCCAGAAAACGAAGGACCCGGCAAGAGAAGCTTGCCGGGAGGGCTAAACATCGCATCACCAGAAAACTTGCCGCGGCGCCCGCGCCAAGCAAGTTCGATGGCGACAAGCTTACCGCACGACAAAGGACATGACAAAGCACTTGCCGCGGCGAGGCTGCTACCCAACTCCAGCGCACCCTATGACGCGTCACCGCCAGGCCGCCCCAAGAACACGTGGCGGGATACTACGCAACCATGCAGAGCGAGGTGGCAAACGGAGCTGACAGAGGCACCGTCGTGTCACCCGGAGGCTCACCTAACGGTCACTCCACTTGCACTGTTGGGCGACCGGACGGGCATTTAATGCCCTTGTCCCCGCCATCGAGTTAGGTAGGGGCTTTGTCACAGCATTATTGTACCAACCCTCGCTTTTACGTTTCTACCCCGCTTCCTACGCGCCACCGTGGGTACCCCTTGAGACTATAAAAGGGAGGCCCATGCGCACGAGAGGGGGTTGATTCATCGACACCCGCAAAACCACCATATGCTCGCACACTCGAGCTAGATTCTATAACAACTCGTGAGCAAAGAGGGGTGTTATCTCTCAGAGAGCCCCGGCTGGGTAAAGATCGCCCGTCTTCCCGCGCGTGCTCGACCTCGATCCGCTCTGCGCGCGACCCTCGCTCCCCCCGCCGAACCAGAAGGGGCCCCTAGAGTGCCCCATAGGTGCCCGGGGCCGCGGATACGCGTCCGGACCCTGACATCATGCAATGGCAATATGACAAAAGTAATGTATGTCATGATGATGATGGTGGAAGTTGCATGGCAATATATCTCAGAATGGCTATGGAAATGTCATGATAGGTAGGTATGGTGGCTGTTGTGAGGAAGATATAAGAGATTTATGTGTGATAGAGCGTATCGTATCACGGGGTTTGGATGCACCGGCGAAGTTTGCGCAAACTCTCAAGGTGAGAAAGGGCAATGCACGGTACCGAAGAGGCTAGCGAAGGTGGAAAGGTGAGAGTGCGTATAATCCATGGACTCAACATTAGTCAAAAGAACTCATATACTTATTGCAAAAATTTAGAAGTCATCAAAAATTCAAGCATTACGCGCATGCTCCTAGGGGGATAGATTGGTAGGAAAAGACCATCGCTCGTCCCCGACCGCCACTCATAAGGATGCACAAGCCAGGTACACTTCATGTTTCAAATTTGTTACATAACTTTAACCATATGTGCATACGGGACTTGCAAACTTCAACACAAGCATTTCTCAAATTCACAATTACTCAACTAGCACGACTTTGATATTATCACCTCCATATCTCAAAACAATTATCAAGCATCAAACTTATCTTAGTATTCAATTCACTCAAAAGAAAGTTTCACATATCTTGAACACCAAGTATATTAACATTAAACAAATTACCATGCTATTAACGAATCTCAAAATAATCTAAGTGAAGCATGAGAGATCAATAGTTTCTTTAAAACAAATCCACCACCGTGCTCTAAAAGATATAAGTGAAGTACTAGAGAAAAAATTATCAAGCTCAAAAGATATAAGTGAAGCACTATGAGCAAAACTATCAAGCTCAAAAGATATAAGTGAAGCACATAGAATATTCTAACAAATTCCAATTCATGTATGGCTCTCTCAAAAGGTGTGTACAGCAAGGATGATTGTGGTACACTAACAAGCAAAGACACAAATAATACAAGACGCTCCAAGCAAAACACATATCATGTGGTGAATAAAAATATAGCTCCAAGTATCCCCAAGCTTAGGCTACCACTCCTTGTTCCATAATCCATCAAAAGAATTCACCCAAAACTTGAAAACTTCACAACACAAAACTCAATAGAAATCTCGTGAGCTCCGTTAGAGAAAGAAAACAAAAGACTACTTCAAAGTACTGTAATGAACTCATTCTTTATTTATATTGGTGTTAAACCTACTGTATTCCAACTTCTCTATGGATTATAAACTATTTTATTAGCCATAGATTCATCAAAATAAGCAAACAACACATGAAAAACAGAATCTGTCAAAAACAGAACAGTCTGTAGTAATCTATAACTAACGCAAACTTCTGGAACTCTAAACCTTCTACCGAAATAGGAAGTCCTGTAAAATTTGTTTATTGAACATCAGCAAAAAGAATCAATGCAAAAGCACGTTCCTGTGATTTAACAAAATTATATTCGTGCGCGCAAAGTTTCTGTTTTTCAGCAGAATAAAATCAACTATCATCGTAGGTTATCCTATAGGTCTTACTTGGCACAAACACTAATTAAAACATAAAACCACATCCAAACAGAAGGTAGATGGATTATTTATTCCTAAACAGAAGCAAAAACAAAAAACACAAAATAAAATTGGGTTGCCTCCCAACAAGCGCTATCGTTTAACGCCCCTAGCTAGGCATAAAAGCAAGGATAGATCTAGGTATTGCCATCTTTGGTAGGGATTCCATAAGTGGCTCTCATAATAGATTCATATGGTAATTTTATTTTCTTTCTAGGGAAGTGTTCCATACCCTTCTTTGAGGGAAATTGGAATCTAATATTCCCTTCCTTCATATCAATAATTGCACCAATCGTTCTAAGGAAAGGTCTACAAAGAAATAGGACATGAAGGATTGCAATCTATATCAAGAATGATAAAATCTACGGGCACATAATTCCTATTTGCAACAATAAGAACATCATTAATTCTTCCCATAGGTTTTTTAATAGTGGAAACCGCAAGATGAAAGTTTAGAGAGCAATCACGGAAATCTAGCAAATCACATAAAGTTTTGGGGATAGTAGAGACACTAGCACCCAAATCACACAAAGCATGAAACTCAAAATCTTTAATTTTAATTTTGATAGTAGGTTCCCATTCATCATAGAGTTTTCTAGGGATAGAAAGTTTCAACTCAAGCTTTTCTTCATAAGATTGCATCAAAGCATCAACAATGTGTTCGGTAAAGGCCTTATTTTGACTATAAGCATGAGGAGATTCTAGCTCGGATTGCAACAAGGAAATACAACCAATCAAAGAGCAATTTTAATAATTAAATTCTTTGAGATCCAAAATAGTGGGTTTAGCAACATAATAGTTTTTATTTATTTCAATCCCACTATCATCAATTTCATCATCAAGATCTAGAAACTCCGAATTCTTAAAACGCCTTCTAGGTAAAGGAAGATAATCTTCAGATTCATCAAGATTCATATTGCAAAACAAAGATCTAATGGGGGACACATCAATAACTTTTAGATCTTCATCTTGATTTTCATAGGGATTGGAAGAACACGCTTTAATAAAGGCATCTTTGGAAGCACGCATCCTAGCAGTTCTTTCCTTGCACTCATCAATGGAAATTCTCATGGCTTTGAGAGACTCATTGATATCATGCTTAGGAGGAATAGATCTAAGCTTTAAAGAATCAATTTCAAGAGAAATTATATCAACGTTCCTAGACAAATCATCAACTTTAAGCAATTTCTCTTCAAGCAAAGCATTAAAATTCTTTTGTGAATTCATAAACTCTTTAACACTACTCTCAAATTCAGAGGGCATCTTATTAAAATTTCCATAAGAGTTATTGTAGGAATTTCCATAATTATTAGAAGGGTTACTAGGATAAGGCCTAGTGAGGGAGTCCTGGACTAGGGGGTGTCCGGATAGCCGGACTATCATCATCAGTCGGACTCCAAGACTATGAAGATACAAGATTGAAGACTTTGTCCCATGTCCGGATGGGACTTTCCTTGGCGTGGAAGGCAAGCTTGGCAATACGGATATGTAGATCTCCTACTATTGTAACCGACTCTGTGTAACCCTAGCCCTCCCCGGTGTCTATATAAACCGGAGGGTTTTAGTCCGTAGGACGAACGACCATTACAACAATCATACCATAGGCTAGCTTCTAGGGTTTAGCCTCCTTGATCTCGTGGTAGATCCACTCTTGTACTATCCATATCATCAATATTAATCAAGCAGGAGTAGGGTTTTACCTCCATCGAGAGGGCCCGAACCTGGGTAAAAACATCGTGTCCCTTGTCTCCTGTTACCATCCGCCTAGACGCACAGTTCGGGACCCCCTACCGAGATCCGCCGGTTTGACATCGACATTGGTGCTTTCATTGAGAGTTCCTCTGTGCGTCACGATCGGGAAGGATGCCCTTCCGTCTTTAAAGACGGTACCATTGCCAAAGGAGCCTTGGCCGCCGGCCAAACTATCCGCTAGGTGGTTTTTCATGACCGCTGTTCGGCCATCGCTTCGACGATGACCTCTCGGGTCATCAAAAGCAATCTTCACGTCAACTCAGAATTTGCCGAGCAGCTGGATCCAATGGAGCTCTTGTTCGTAAACGAGCTCTTGGATCGCATTGCCGCCCTGGGAGTCGCTACAGACTACAATCAGATTGGGCTTAAAACCGATCTGAGCGAGATTAACTCTCCCCAGGTTACCCACCATGTTGTGGTGGTAGAGGAACAACGCGACGACTCTTCTTTTGTATTAAAAATTAGTTATGTTCGGACTCCCGAACTCTCCATGCCGGATTCCCTCGGTGGGACGGACGTCGATCAAGAACTGAACCTAAAGTCAGGCAGCAGACCAGACCCGTTGGACAACATTCAGCAATCCAAGCTTCCAAATTCGGAAACTTTTCGGCCCTTGACCCTCGAGATGGGCAGGGTTCCGGACTCAATTCCACCCACCCACCCAAACATATGCGATCTATCTCAAATCCGGCAAGAGCCCGCTGAAACAGTACATCATTACTCGGCCAGATTCCTCCTGGTTATGGACAGGATAAAGGACTGCCGTGAGGAAAACGCAATTTCAATTTTCTGCAACAATTGCACGGACAAGGAATCTTGAACGCCGTAAGTCGTCATGAAATTACACGCTTCACGACTGGCATCCATAGTACGAAAAATCTTATGCGATGGAGAGTGTCAGGAAAATCGAAACTAAGTTTTGGGACAATCCGCTCCAACACAACCCTAGTCCGAAACAAAAGGGTGCACCATGCTCACCGGGACAAGAACCAAAAAGCAAAACCCCATAAAGGGCACGGAACCGTCTTGGAGGGATGGCTCGGTGGACCTGTAAAATTCTGTCTGAGGGCGTCACTCCAACACATAGCCTTGAGCATGTTGGATATCTGCGGCGGTGGCCAAAAGTGGCGAAGAGCTTCTAGCCCCAGAGAACCACTCCAACAGTACCGAAGACGGTATCAGCAGTCTTGAGACTTTCGTGATCAAATAATATGCGAAACGAACAATCCAGTAGCCTCGCCAAGTCTACCAAGTAGCAACAACAAATCCATGGAGCGACATGGCTATCACCTTCAACGCCAGCGATGAACCTAAATTCGAACTGCCCGAGCACCACCGCATTGGTCCTCGGCCCAATAGTGGATGGCTTTCGTCTTCTGAAAGTGCTCATGGACGGCGGCAATGATTAAACCTCATCTACGAGGAAACCCTTGAAAAATGGAAATAGATCGAGCCGATTGAGCGAAGCAAAGACAACCTTTAGAGGGATAATCCCTAGCGGGAAGCACGCTGCACGGGAAAAATCACACTTGATGTGGTGTTCATTTCACGGACAATTACAGGTCTGAGGAGGTCACGTTCCAAGTGGCCCCGTTCAGAGGCGGATATCATGCTTTATTAGGACGAGAGGCATTCACAATTTTCCAAGCCATACCCCATTACGGGTACATGAAGCTTAAAATGCCCGGGCCCAATGGAACCATCACCCTTGCGATGATCCGGACATAGCACTTCGAGCGAAAACAAGACGGCCGATTAGCCCTAGAGGCACTATCCAAAGCCCTAGCGGCGGAGGAACTCAACATCTTTGCGCTCTCACGGTGAACAGGGATGATGTGATACTCGATAAGAGATCCAAGTCCACCTCTTTTAAACCAGCGGACGAAATAGTCAAATTCCAGGTCCATCCAACGGACCCAACAAAGACGGCCTCCATCGGGGCACAGTTGAACCCCGATGTAGACACCGCACTACGAGAATTCCTTCGGAAAATTAGGACATCTTTGCCTGGCACCCTTCAGATATGCCAGGAATCCCACGCAAATTGGCGTAACACGGCCTAAACATCCTAAAGGATTCAAGCCGATCAAACAGGCTCTTGGCAATTTTCCGAACCCAAAAGACAGCAATGGGAGAGGAGCTAGCCAAACTATTGGAAGCCGGATTCATCAAAGACATCAAACATCCGGGTGGCTAGCAAACACGGTAATGGTACCAAAGAAGGACAAATCTGGCGCCTATGTGTCGATTTTAAAGACCTCAACAAGGCTTGCCCAAAGGATCCTTTCCCCCTTCCCCACATCGATCAAATAATCGATGCTACTGCAGGGCACGATTCATTGTGCTTCCTCGACGCATACTTCGGCTACCATCAAATTAAGATGGCGGAGGCGGACCAAGCCGCAACGACATTCATCACTCCATACGGACCATTCTACTTCAACACGATGCCCTTCGGACTCAAAAACACTGGCGCAACATATCAGCGCATGATTCAGACATGTCTGGCTACCCAGATCGGCAAAACAGTAGAGGCATACGTAGACGACGTGGTCGTCAAAACCAAACACGTCGAAACTCTAGTAGACGATTTGAGGCTCACATTCGATAGCCTCCGAGCATATGACATTAAGCTGAACCCGGAAAAATGCGTTTTCGGCGTACCAGCCGGAAAGCTCCTGGGCTTCATTGTATCCGGTAGAGGAATTGAAGCAAACCCAGCCAAGATCTGAGCACTGTCATAGCTGGATATTCCAAAAGACTTCAAACAAATACAAAAATTGACTGGATGCATGGCGGCTCTAAGCCGCTTCATCTCCCGTTTGGGAGAAAAGGCATTGCCCCTCTATCGTCTCCTTAGGCGCACCGAACACTTCAAGTGGACGGATGCTGCCACTGCCGGACTCGAAGAAATAAAGGCCATATTGGCAACAAATCCGGTCCTGGCCGCGCCTAACCTGGGCGAACCAATGTTGTTATATATCGCGACAACACATCAAGTCGTAAGCGCGGTGCTCGTCATCGAACGAGAAACAGAAGGGCATAAATTCCCTCTTCAAAAACCAGTGTATGACGTATCCACTGTCTTAACTCCCTGCAAGTCCCGGTACCCGCATTATCAAAAGATAGCATACGCGATGTTCATGGCATCCCGGAAGCTGCGACACTACTTTCAAGAGTGTTCGATAATGATGGCCTCAAGTACCCTCAACGACATCATAAACAATCATGACGCGACAGGCAGGATTGCAAAATGGGCCATTGAGCTCTTACCATTTGACATAACCTACAAACCACGGCGAGCTATAAAGTCGCAAGTCTTGGCTGACTTCGTCGCGGAATAGACTGAAGCCGAACTCCCTAAAGAGTACGGCGCATACTCCAATTGGATCATGCATTTCGACGGCTCTAAAATGTTGGCCGGCTTGGGGGCTGGCGTCGTTTTGACGTCCCCAACTGGAGACACAGTCCAATACGTACTTCAAATAATGTACACAGACTCCAACAACGCAGCCGAATACGAGGCCCTTCTACACGGCCTCCGGATAGCAATCTCCATGGGCATTCAATGCCTCGAGGTACGCGGGGATTCAAACCTCGCAATATCACAAGTAAACAGAGACTTCGACGCCAAAGATCCGAAAATGGTAGCCTACCGTAACACCATCTTAAAAATGTCAGCTTGGTTCGAAGGACTCGAATTCCACCATGTAGCCCGGGATAATAACCAGGCGGCTGACGTGTTGGCATGCATCGGCGCAAAACGCAACGCCGTCCCTCCAAACATCTTCCTAGAGCGGCTCTTTAAGCCATCCGTAGTATGGGAAGAGAAGTCCAGAAACAACAATCCGGAACCAACCGCACCGCCCAACACCGGACATTCTGACACAACCGGCGGCTCAGCCAATGACATAACACCTTCCGCCCACGAAATAATGGCAGTCATTGCCCCGTGGACGGAACCATTCCTAGCCTACTTAATTAGGCAGGAACTTCCCCAAGACCAAAATGAGGCCCGCTGCATAGTCCGGCGATCTAAAGCCTACAAGGTCCATGAGGGGGAACTTTATAAGAAAAGCGCAACCGGGGTCCTTCAAAGGTGTATCTCCGAAGAGGAAGGGCGAAATCTTCTGGCTGAAATTCACGCCGGACTAGGCGGACACCATGCTGCAGCCCGGGCCCTTGTAGGTAAGGCCTTCCGTACATGATTTTATTGGCCAACGGCCCGGGCAGATGCTCAGGACTTAGTCCAACGATGCGTCGGTTTTCAGCTCTTTGCTAATCAGAGCCACATGCCACCCACCGCCCTCAAAACTATACCCATCACCGCCGTTTGCGGTGCAGGGGCTTGACATGGTTGGACCCCTTAAAGGGGAACCCACAAGCAAAAATACCTATTGGTCATGGTGGACAAATTCACCAAATGGATAGAGGCCAAGCCGGTTAAAGCGGCGAATCCGGACTGTGATAGACTTCATATCCGGGGTAGTACACGTTATGGTGTCCCCACAGCATCATCACCGATAACGGCACGAACTTCATGGCCGACGAGGTTAAACTCGTGCAAAAATATGGGCATCAAGCTCGACTACGCTTGATCTATCACCCTCAAACCAGCGGTCAAGTTGAGCGAGCAAATGGTCTAATCATGGCGGCATCAAACCCAGATTAGTGCGGTCCCTTACGAATCTAACATGCCTTTGGGTAGAGGAGCTCGACTCAGACTGGGCTGCGGACCACGCCAAACCGTACTACCGGGTTCACACCATTCTTTATGGTATCTGGCGCAGAGGCAGTTTGCCTGCGACATAATTCATGACTCACCTCGAAAAGTGCGCATGTAAGAAGAAAGAGAAGCCGAGTTGGATCGGCGGGGACAGCTTGGACGCATTGCGGGAGGAGTGCGGCGTGGCCAAGGCTCGTTCCGCATTCTATCGACAACGAGCTCGAAGATATCAAAAGTAGAGGTACGAGCCAAGACTTACAATGTTGGCGAACTAGTTCTCGCTGTCGGACAAGAAAAGGACAAACTCAATCCCAAATGGGAAGGTCCTTCACCATCGACCAAGTTCGACCGGCGGAGCATACCGCTCACGCGCGATCGGACAATCGACTCGAGCCGAACCCATGGAACGTAGCCCGCCTCCGCAGATTCTACGCCTAGCGCCAGACTCAAAGTTTGTCTCCTTCCTCCGTCCACATTTTTACACTTCAGCTATCTTTTGTTTCTCTCTTTTCTCCCACCTTTTTCGTAAGCCCTTGAGGGCCGATTTGCGCATTTTTCGCACACACTTGATGTGCTACCCGCACTCATTATACAGGGGCTTCTTTATGAGCTTACTTATACGGGCTTTATGCCCAACACATGTGTCAAACTTCCGCATGTACCTTTTACTCACCATTATATGCATCGATATGACTTAAGTTTTGGCCAAGCTGGGTTGCCTGGCTCCTGTGCTTACCCCTACGTTCCCGATTGTTCGGCTAGGAGGTAAAGGAGCACCTCTGCGATTACTCATCCGGGTCACCGGATGTGTACCTCGGTGGGTGAAGCCAAAGCTAAGCGTTCTTAAGGGAATATTCGGTCGGTGACTTGAAAGATGATTTTTACCTATTTATTTATCTGCCCCGGATGTTTTCTGCTCTTTTCGCGAGTCCGGACATGCACTTTAGGGCATGCCTCCGTGAAAGGAACCCTTAACGAAACTATTCTCCTGGAAGATGTTTCTTACTAACCATGTAATATAACATAACTAGTTGGGCACTTGTGCGATAAAGCACTAATGACCCCTACGCTTTGGTCTCCATGCATGCCCCGGTTTTTTCATAACCGAGAAGGTATTCGGACACACTCCGGACTCTAGGGTCCCGAGGTCGAAGCGAAAAGGTCGGCAAAGACAAACGATCTACAATCCGGCTAGAAGGCATTTTACATGTCATTTTAAATACATCGTCAAATCGACTGATGGTACTCCTCCTCAATCCCGTCTAACAGGCTGTCTAACTTACAGTCCTGTTGGGAATACTTAGCGGCCAAATCTACCTGGCCGTACACTAAGCTCACAGGGATCTCCTTCCCATCGGGCCCCACAGGTCCGACCTCGGCCATGTGGTTTGGATCCGCCTTCTTGTACCGCGTCTTCACCATGGCCCGAGCCTCCTCGGCACCTTGACGGCAGCCGATATCTTCCATAAGCGGAAGCGCCGCCATGCTCCTCAAGCTTCTCCGCAAGCTCTCCAAGGCCTTGGGTAGGGAGGCGGATGGCCATAAGGCACAGGACGACGCCACTCATCGCTGCCGAACACGTTCGGCAGTTGCACCAGCTTGGGAAGTTGGTCACCCGTTGAACGGGCATTTCCTCCATGAGGCGACTCGTGAGCACACCTACTGAGACATATTTACGTCAATTGACTTCCTCGCCGAACTCTTCTTTTCAAAAGAGTTTTCTCAAGCACTTACTATAGATGCCGCGACGAAGCCGCTGATTCTCCTTCACGGAGCCAGACAACTGGGCCCGAACACCTTTTAGCTCTTCTCCAAGCTGGGTGTCGGCATATTGGAGCTTGTTCCTCTCCTGCTGCACCTTCATAAGCACCCTCTCGCCGCCTTCATTTGGCCTTGATGAGTGTTGCTTGTCCGGATCAAGTCCGTAACATCTCGCAATGTTATTGTCAGACTTATACGCACACCGCACACTGCTTATCTTTTTGAAATATGTGTTACCGGAGGGGGTCTCGGTGTCTCCTCCTGCGGCGGCTAGTGCGGCCTCAAGTTGGGCCTTGCACCCTTGTAGCTCTTGAGACAATTGGGCATTCTTCTTCGTGCGATCCTGCATATCAAATGATCCTTAAATCAATTATTTTAACTACTTTAAGTCTCGGGGGCTACTGGCATATACAACTATTAAAATCCTTTACCCGTATGTCTTTTACATACTGCTCCGTGGCTCTGGTTAAACCATCTTGAGCGGCACGGAGGTGCGCATCTCCGCGTTAAAGGCATTCAACGCCTCGGGAGAAACACGCGTCACGAAGAACTGTCGTGGCGCCTATGATTCATGGCGCTCTCCACCTCGACACAGTGGCGAGATAGCCTATCGGCATCCTCTGTTGGAGGAGTATCGGCTCACGCCCCTGCGCTCACCTCCCCTCCGGACCGGTGTTGGAGCACTGGTGGCGGAGGCTTGGTTGGCAACCTCTTCGCACGATCCGGTGGCGCTCTTTCTCTGGAAAAGTCATGAGCATTAGTACACCTCCTAGAATCTTTTCCCTAAATAACGGTCATGAGCTATACCGTTGCGGTGGCGTTCGATTCGCGACCGCACCCTCTTCCTTTCTTTGGGCGGATTGACCCTTGTTGGTCGGCCCGCTGGTTTGGCTTCCGCCTTGAAGGCACCTCTGCGAGACACCGTTGTATACGGTGGTCGAAATCTGCAAGGGCGAAATAATGGTGTCGAACTCGGTCATAATTACAGGAAGCCGGAGATAAGCGGGGTAGTCACCATAATGGCGACTAGAGCATTATCCATGCTGAGTTGGTAGAACACCCGTCAATTAGCTCCACCTTTATGTCCGGATCCTCTCGGAAGCCGGATCAAGGATCTTCCGGATCCTCGGGTTGTGGGCCGATTGTGTATGTCCTCCACATCCCGACGCAGTTCCTGCGTCAAAATCATAAAGTAAGGTACTTAAACTTTGAAAGCATGGGTCGGATAAATAAACGTCCACTTACCCAGCTCCGAGGGTTATTCATGGAGAACCCATTCAACGGGCTCGTCTGGAGGAAGTCCTCCTTCTCCCCCTTCTACAGGCAGGACAAAATCTTCACCAGATCTGCGGCCGATCCCGGCCCCTTACGGCCATGACGGGTGGCATCATTCTCCCCGTTGAAGTCCCACATAGGGTGGCCCCTGCATTGGAGCGGCTGCACCCCTCGCATAATGCACGTGGCCATGACTCCAATCATGGTCAATCCGGAATGGGCCAGTAACCTAATCTGGCCCATCAAATAATGGACGCTCCTGTCTTCCTCTTGTTGAGGGCTCCGTGGGCGCCAACTTAGGCGTTTATTCAGAGGAGCCTTGGTGAACTCTGGGAGGCCGATCCAAACTGGGTCCGGCAGTGGAGCATCTTCCACATAAAACCACTCCGAGGGCCAGTCTTCGGACGCCTTCTTTGGGGTTCCGGATAGATATCCGGTCCCGGCGATGCGCCATATTTCGGCTCCGCCCACTTGATATATTGACCCCTTGTGAGAACGGGGTACGAGGAAAAATAGTCTCTTCCATAGCGCAAAATGGGGCTCGATGCCCAGGAACATCTCGCAAAGAGCTACGAAACCCGCAATGTGCAAAATAGAGGCGGGCGTGAGGTAATGAAGCTGGAGTCCGTAGAACTCCAGAAGCCCCCGGAGAAACGGGTGTATGGGAAATCCGAGCCCCCTTATTAGATAAGGGACGAAGCACACCCGCTCTCCTTTGGAGGGACTAGGGGTGGCCTCCGCTTGCTTCCCACCTTTGTAGGTGGCTAGCCCGGCTCGAACCGGGACCATAAAGGCCGGAGGAAGGTATCCCTCCGCTTGGAGCGTCACCAGCTTGTTGTGCGGAACTGAACATCTCCTCCAATCTCCTGGCTGAGGGCTAGGAGCACGAGAAGAGGAGCCGCGTCGACGGTCCATGATGGAATGGATTTTTTTGGTCAGGAGCGCTCCGATGAGTACTCGCGGAAGGAAGATGGTGTGATTTGGATCTGGATTCTTGCCTCTCTTATAGGCGGATTATTTGTGCAGCTAGGGGGTAAAATATAAAAATACCTTGGCCTTTCGCATTCGTGCGACACGTGGAAGAGGGCCATTATTGGGCGTGGAAGCCAAGGAGCGCAACATTTATAAGGAAGCCGGGCACTATTCGGCAAGCACATGGAATTTGGAGTAGAACCCGCCTTCAACGCCGAAGACAATATACGCGTCGGACTCGTCGTCATTGAAGCCTGGTTCGGGGGCTACTGAGGAAGTCCTGGACTAGGGGGTGTCCGGATAGCCGGACTATCATCATCGGCCGGACTCCAAGACTATGAAGATACAAGATTAAAGACTTCGTCCCGTGTCCGGATGGGACTTTCCTTGGCGTGGAAGGCAAGCTTGGCAATACGGATATCTAGATCTCCTACCATTGTAACCGACTCCGTGTAACCCTAGCCCTCCCCGGTGTCTATATAAACCGGAGGGTTTTAGTCCGTAGGACGAACGACCATTACAACAATCATACCATAGGCTAGCTTCTAGGGTTTAGCCTCCTTGATCTCGTGGTAGATCCACTCTTGTACTACCCATATCATCAATATTAATCAAGCAGGAGTAGGGTTTTACATCCATCAAGAGGGCCCGAACCTGGGTAAAAACATCGTGTCCCTTGTCTCCTGTTACCATCCGCCTAGACGCACAGTTCGGGACCCCCTACCCGAGATCCGCCGGTTTTGACACCGACACCTAGGATTAAAATCCCCCCTATAAGCGTTGTTTCCAAAACTATTCCTACCAACAAAATTCACATCCATAGATTCATTATTATTCTCAAGTAAAGTAGATAAAGGCATATCATTGGGATCAAGAGGAGTATTTTTAGGAGCAAACATCTTCATAAGTTCATCCATCTTTTCACTCAAAACATTGATTTCTTCTATAGCATGCACTTTTTTACTAGAAGATCTTTCGGTGTGCCATTGAGAATAATTAGCCATAATATTGTCAAGCAATTTGGTAGCATCCCCTAACATGATTTCCATAAAAGTGCCTCCGCGGCCGAATCTAAAAGATTTCTAGAAGCAAAATTCAATCCGGCATAAAATTTTTGTATGATCATCCATCAATTCAAACCATGAGTAGGGCAATTGCGAAGCATTAATTTCATTCTTTCCCAAGATTGGGCAACATGCTCATGATCAAGTTGTTTAAAATTCATGATATCGTTCCTAAGAATGATAATCTTAGCGGGAGGAAAATACTTAGAGATAAAAGCATCTTTGCACTTGTTCCAAGAATCAATACTATTTTTAGGCAAAGATGAAAACCAAACTTTAGCACGAAATCTAAGTGAAAACAGAAATAACTTCAATTTGACAATATTGTTATCCGTATCTTTCTTCTTTTGCATATCACACAAATCAATAAAATTGTTTAGATGAGTAGCTGCATCTTCACTAGGAAGGCCGGCGAATTGATCTTTCATAACAAGATTCAACAAAGCGGTATTGATTTCACAAGACTCATCATTATTAAGAGGAGCAACCGGAGTACTAAGGAAATCATTATTATTGCTATTCGAGAAATCACACAATTTGGTATTATCTTGTGCCATGGCAACAAGTAATCCAACACACAAGCAAGCAGAAGGCAAAGGAAAAAGGCAAACGAGAAAGAGAGGAGGAGATTGGGAAAGAGAGGGCAAATAAAGCGGCAAGGGTGAAGTGGGGAGAGGAAAAGCGAGAGGCAAATGGCAAATAATGTAATGCGAGAGATAGGGATTGCGATGGGTACTTGGTATGGTTGACTTGCTTGCGTGAGCCTCCCGGCAATGGCGCGAAATTCTTCTTGCTACCTCTTGAGCCTGCGTTGGATTTCCCGAAGAGGAGATGATGATGTAGTAAAGTAGCGTAAGTATTTCCCTCAGTTTTTGAGAACCAAGGTATCAATCCAGTAGGAGACCACGCACAAGTCCCTCGTACCTACACAAACCGATAGCAACTCGCAACCAACGCTTAGGGGTTGTCAATCCCTTCACGGTCACTTACGAGAGTGAGATCTGATAGAGATAATATTTTTGGTATTTTTGATAGATAGATGCAAAGTAAAAAGTAAAGGTAAAGTAAAAATAAAGCAAGTAAGTAAAGTGATATAGATTGATATGATGAGAATAGACCCGGGGGCCATAGGTTTCACTAGTGGCTTCTCTCAAGAGCATAAGTATTCTACGGTGGGTGAACAAATTATTGTTGAGCAATTGACAGAATTGAGCATAGTTATGAGTATATCTAGGCAATGATCATGTATATAGGCATCACGTCCAAAACAAGTACATCGAAACGATTCTGCATCTACTACTATTACTCCACTCATCGACCGCTATCCAGCATGCATCTAGAGTATTAAGTAAAAACAGAGTAACGCCGTAAGCAAGATGACATGATGTAGAGGGATAAATTCATGCAATATGATAAAACCCCATCTTGTTATCCTCAATGGCAACAATACAATACGTGCCTTGCAACTCTTTACATCCATTGAGTAAGGACACCGCAAGATTGAACCCAAAGCTAAGCACTTCTCCCATTGCAAGAACTACCAATCTAGTTGGCCAAACCAAAAGATAATTCAAAGAGACTTGCAAAGATAACTCAATCATACATAAAAGAATTCAGAGAAGAATCAAATATTTTCCATAGATAATTTGGATCATAAACCCACAATTCATCGGTCTCAACAAACACACCGCAAAAAGAAGATTACATCGAATAGATCTCCATGAGAGAGGGGAGAACATTGTATTGAGATCCAAAAGAGAGAAGAAGCCATCTAGCTACTAGCTATGGACCGAAGGTCTCAAGTAAACTACTCACACTTTGGAGGAGGGTTATGTTGATGATGTAGAAGCCCTCCATGGTGGATGCCCCTCCGGTGGAGCTCCGGACAGGCCCCAAGATGGGATCTCGTGGATCTGAGAAGGTTGCGGCGGTGGAATTAGGTTTTGGCTCTGTTACGATCGTTCGGGATACGTAGGTATATATAGGAGGAAGGAGTACGTCGGTGGAGCTCCGAGGGCCCACGAGGTAGGGGGGCGCGCCTAAGGAGGGCGCGCCCTCCACCCTCGTGACCTCCTCGGGCACTGCTTGGTGTAGGGTCCAAGTCTCCTAGATCACGTTCTGTTGGAAAATTACGATCTCGAAGGTTTCATTCCGTTTGGACTCCGTTTGATATTCTATTTCTTCGAAATACTGAAAAAGGCAAAAAACAACAATTCTGGGTTGGGCCTCCGGTTAATAGGTTAGTCCCAAAAGTAATATAAAAGTGGGAAATAAAGCCCAATATAGTCCAAAACAGTAGATAAAGTAGCATGGAGCAATAAAAAATTATAGATACGTTGGAGACGTATCACGTCTCTACCCTGTAATTGAGATCATCACCAAAGGCCACTTCTAATGATATCTTACCAACTGGATATGCTGACTTGCCAGGTACCACACCGTGGAAAACTGTAGAGGACGGTTTAAGATCCTTATCCCTTAAATTCATCCGACAAAAGGTGTCATAATATAGAATGTTGATGCTGCTTCCACCATCCGCGAGCACCTTAGTAAACTTATAGACACCAACCTGAGGAGCTACCACCAATGCCAGATGACCCGGATTGTCAACCCGAGGCGGGTGATCCTCCCGGCTCCACGTGATTGGATATTCTGACCATCGCAAGTCCCGGGCCACTGCTGGCTCTATAGCATGAACCGGTCGCTTGTGAACCTTCTTGTCTCGCTTACAAAGACTTGTAGTAAAAACATGGTACTCGCCATTAAGCTGCTTTGGGTTACTGTGATATCTTGATTGATTACTCTGCTGCTGGTTACCCAAACTAGACCGTTGATTGTAACCACCATGGCTGCCTTGACCTCGGTAACCAGAATTTGAATCGCCGCCCCCAAGCCGGACCCTTGAGGACTAGATCTTGACCCACCAGGAGGCCCATTGTTATTGCTATGATTCTGATTAAAGTTGTAATTTCTATACTCTCGCATGATAAAACAATCCTTCCAAGCATGAGTGGCCGGCTTATTAGGCAGACTGTGTTCCGGGCAACGCTCATTCATCATTGCCTCAATATTAAAGTTTTTCCCTCCAAAGGACGGCTTACCATTACAAGGTCCTTATCCCTGGGCAAGCGCTCATTACGCAGAGCTGGTACTAAGCACGGCACTCCAACCATCATAGAAATTGTCCCAGCTCCCATCGAGGCTGAAGGGGTCATCGGAGGCTGTTGGTAAGCCCCCTGTTAAGCAGCCGCCGCCTCACGACAAGCTCTGGCTTTATCTACGATTGCCTGAGCATTAACCAACAAGTTATCATCGTGGGGCGGGTTACGACATCGCTCGCTGCTGGACACTGCCGGTGACTCAACGCCGGTTGTAACTTCGACTTTGGCGGGGGGTCGAACGAACACGATCACGGCTATACGAGTAAGCTGCCTGCTGCGCCACAGCTGTTCGAAGGAGTTCAACCGCGTTCTGGGTCTCCACCGCAACCAGCGATTCACCCTCGATTGGAATCGATGCCAGCCGGGTTGTTGCCGCTAACATGTTGTCCACCAGGTTAGAATAGTGACAAGGTGGTGTCAAAAACTGCTGAGGCGGAGTTTGATCCCTACGGGACGGGTTTAGCAATCGAGGCTAAGCCGCCGCCCCGCTCCCTGACGCTTCCGTAGCCCGGGTCATACCTGACGGGTTACTTGGCCCTGCCCCAGGCGTGTTTAAAAGGTTTCGCGCCTCATACTGCAAAGGCAGGTGGGTTTGATGTCGCCTACAAAGAACATCGTTGGGAGGCATCCTGATCCAAACTTTGAAAAGCTTCCGCCCTTAACCGTTGCGACTCGGCATCCATCTGGGCCCGCTCCGTTGCCATTGTGACATTCTCTGCGTTAAGATCCTCCTGGGCTTTAGCTATCTGATCTTGCACCTTTGCAATCTCCACATTATGCTCCACTTGATTCGCCACAGTAACCTCTGTTGCTAGCAAAGTTGTCAAGGTGCCCGAGAGATCTGACAAGACCTGAGCCGGGGCGTAGCTGAGCCGCCAGCCCCTGCTGCTGCCGCTGCCGTACTAGACGTCATAGCTGCAGTTGTTGACGAATTAAGAGTCGTCCCTGTGCCATCCATGAAGATCGCAGCCCTGTACAGCGGCTCATAGGGGTCCGCAATACTGTTGCCATCGAAATAGCCCCGAAGCCCGCCGTCTTGAAGCTAGTAGATCGATTCTGTCTCTCTAGTCGAGGATTCATCACCTGAGTAGATGGCAGTCTCTCCTCCGGATTTGGAACCTTCCGCAAGCTCCATGCCTTGCGTGAAACCAACGAAAACATGCTTCCGGCCAGGTTGCACACGCTGCGCCGACTCGATGAGGTTGGTGGAGATGTTCGGCTCAGGCTCAGATTCGCCGATCTTACCGATGAAGACGTGAATTTTGCCGAAGGGGACCCGGTACCCGTACTCGATTGAGTCGGCCTCCGGGCCCCAGCCAGTGTCGTCGATGTAGAGCTTGCCGCGGCGACTCTTAGTCATCCTGCCAACTACGTATCCCTCGATCCCTGGGAAAGTGCCCTTCAAGAACTTGAAACCACCGTGCGCTGGTGCCACGGTGGGCGCCAACTGTCGTGGGTTTGTCATGGCAGATGCGCTTGTGAAAGGACTTAGGTGTGGAGCCATCGCAATGTAGGTTAACTTGAAGGGGTTGAGCGGGACGAGAGACGCGAGTTTACCCAGGTTCGGCCCCTCACGGTTGAGGTAAAAGCTACGTCCTACTTTGAGTTGTATTGATTGAGTATCAATTACAAGGGAGCGGAATCGCTTGACCTAGCTATCGATCAATTGTTTCTTGAGTTGACCCGCCACAGGTTCTCACCTTTATATACATCGATCGAAGCCCTGGGCTTACAAGAGTCTAGGTCGGATTACACAACGTAACCGATTTTGGTTCTAAGTCGCCTTGCCCTTCTAGGCAAGTCGCCGTCAGGTGGCTTACCACGTCGGGTCTCACACCATCTTCTGGGCTTGGGCCTCCGGCGGCTCATCTCGTAAGTCACCCTCCGGGTTACGTCTTGATCTCCTAGGCCTGTTTAAGGCCCTCTTCATGAATCGCCAATAGCCTAACTCAGCCCAGTCAGGGCGGGTCTCATCGTCGGGCTATATCCCCAAGACCTAGCGTGTATATAAGCCAGAGGGTTTAGCCCATAAGGGGGACCGAATCACAATTACATTCACCTAGCCCTAGGGTTAGAACATAACTTTCGATCTTGAGGTTGATCAAGCTTGTACTCGATACATCTCCATCAATATAAACAAGAGCAGGACGTAGGGTTTTACCTCCACCAAGAGGGCCTGAATCTGGGTAAGCATCGTCTCTCTTATTCCTGTTACCATCGATCCGAGATCCATAGCTCGGGACCCCCTACCCCGAGGTCCGCCGGATTTTACACCGACAATCGGAAAGTTTGACAAGTTGCTGGATAGATCAAGAGTGGGATTTTCTCCTCCGACGATGGAGGGATATTATTAGGTCCCTCTCGGTGTGATGACATTAATCATCGTCTGGCCAGACACACATTACTGAGTCACGGGGATGCCGAAACACAATAACGAGAAAGAAGAACATAACCGGTAACGAGAATTTTGGTATAATGAGCATAGTGATGACTCGGGAGGATATCGACGCATCCCAGGTTTTGTGAAGTATCGCGAAGCAAAGGGAACTGCACATGATAACCAAAGGTTCACTCGAATATCATTCTTGTACTCATAGGGGCCGATATGGACGTCCCCGGTCCCGCTGCTGGTCATTGAACGAACGGTTTCGTTCATGTCCATGGGTTACCGAACCTACGTGTTCACAAGCTTAATACAATCATGATTTGATAAGTGTTAGTAGGAGGGGAGTCATGAGAATATATTTGTGGAATTATTTCATGAATATTCGGAAAGTTCCGAGAGAACCCGGGAGCGTTTCGGGGTCACCGGAAGGGTTTCAGTGAATATCGGCTAAAATCGATATATTATATATAGGTGTAAAATGTTTTTGGATATGTCAAAGTACATATATATGATGTTTTAGAGGTGTTTAGTACATTTTATATTTAATTTAAATATCAACGGGCCTTAAAAGGCCAAGAGGTGGAAGGAGTTATGGGCCATAAGAGCCATTAAGGAATTGGCGTCCCCTTTCCTTGTGTGTGTGTGTGGGGGGGGCATTGGACTAGGGGTGGCCGCCCTCTTGGCGGCGCCCTCTGGGGCTGCCCTCTTGTCCTCCTCCAACCTATATATGCTAGGCATTTTTGCTCTATTGGACATACAAGTTTTAAAGCCTCCTCTAGTTCTTCTAGCTAGTTATAGTTGGTCCTAGTGGACTAATTAGAGCTAAGCTAATCCTCTTGTCCTCATAAATAGAAGACAGTGTGGTTCTAGTCTCCTCCCTATAATTCACCGGTGACGATTAGCTCTGGACGGCGAAGCGCTACCGAATCATCAAGGCTGCTCGCTTGCAACCAAGTAGAGAGGTCGTGTTTTCGGTCTTCGGTTTGAGGGATCGTTCGTGGACGGTTCGAGGGACTCCAAGTACAATCTACACTGACACGTTCTTCTTCCGCTGCAACTCGCTGACGGTAAAGATCGTGATCCCAACCCGTTATGCATCTTCATGTTGATCTTGGGTGATCGTAGGCGCGATTTTTGTTTTGTTTTCTACTACGTTTCCCAACACACGACACACCGCCGGTGGATGCAGGAGGAAGAAGTCTTTGGCACCGCCATTTATTTTGGATGTATTTTCAACTTACGTAATTGTGTTTTTGTAAGGGGCTGTGCTACTTAATACACAACCTTTGGTCTTTTTGAAAAAAGAAGAGAATTGACAACTTTGTGAAATCGTGAGTGGTGGTGGAGGAGAAAAAGGTGACGAAAAGATGTGGAATTTGTTGTTTAAATACTAGAAACATGCGAGATGAAAGTGTAGGCATGAATGGAAGTGAAAATCACATGATAATTAAATAGCGGGGAAAGAAAGCCACATTGGTTGGATGATTAGTTGTCGGGGTGAAGATCCCACTAGTGTAAAAATGGTTACACATCATCCCAATTAGTGGCTCGCCACTTTTAATCCAGGCTACCGGTATTTTTTTTTTCAAAATTTCGTTGGCGTGGGTAATATTCCATACACCACCAATAACACGTTAGTAGTTGTGTGCCATCTAAACTCCATGCCACTAGTAAGTGAGACCCAAAAATGGGGGCACGACCTAAGTTACGAGATGCGACAAATAATCTCTTATTGTATGATCCACGCCACTAGCAAGTGAGACCCAGAATTGGGGCACAACGTAAGTTAATACTGGCATGCACCAGAAATGGCACATCGATGACTCACGAGCCGTAGATTCATGTCTTGTGTTTGGTACGGTGAGTTTAGGGTTTGTAGAGTCTATTGGCGTGCTCTGTTTGGGACAATGAGTTTAGGGTTTGTAGTCTGTCGGCATGACGACAATGACTTCCCTTGATGTTGGGTCCTCCAACCTAATCTCCATCACATCTGGTGAGCCCTCAGGTGTCGGCACGTGGCGTGTGGGTAGACATGTGGCTCTTCCGCCCGTGAGAACTTCCTCTCTAGGCAATGGTCCTGATAGAACAACAACCTTGACGACTTCTTAACCGCGATCAACAGTGTTAATCTGTCTCGGGTATTGGAGCGGCTTGCGGTGGCACTCCAACCGCCTGTTCGAGAAGAAGTTAGTGCCTCGTAAGATTTCAATGTAATTCTTTTACTTTCCAGGGTTTGGTTACATTTTTTATTTTTGCAAAAAACTAAAAAATCCAGAAAAATCCTTACGGTAGCCTTTTGGCTCTCGGGTATTAGTGCTCCTGATGGGTGAAAATAGTTTATTTGTTTGCTAGTAATACAAAAAATCATCCAAAAACTGTGCGCATCGGTTGGGGTTGGAAAATGAAAACAAGCAATGGTTGGAAAAGCAAATTCAAATCTATACAAACAGGACCAGACTTCTTATTTCTTCACAAGCCGCATGCGCTAGAATTATCTTATGAAAATTTATCTGTTAAAAAAATTGTAGATCACCACACTTGTGTTTTTTTGGGCGTTTTTTGTAAGACCAAAAAAAAGAGAAAATATGTTTGGCAGCAGGAGCGGTATTGCCGGAGAGCCGAAGTGAACTTTCGTTTTAAAAACGCAAAACAATTTAAAACGAGGTATAGCATTTAAAAAAAAACAGTTCAAAAAAACCGTGCGAGATAACTAACTTATCGGCGTCAAGGCCTGGCGGTGCTCTGTACAGCCCAATCAGGCCCAGCCCAGTCTGTACCCTAGACGAGGGAGTCGCTCGATTCCCTCCACGATATAAAGGCCTGGCACGCTTGGCCGCTAGGGTTCCTCCTCAGCCGTCTTCGCCTCGCCTCGCCTCGCGCCCGCACCCCAGGAAGGTAAGGTAAGCCGCCCGCCGCCACCTCCCCATCCCACCCCTCCCCCGCCGACGTGCTCATGCTCCGCTCTTCTTCTCCTCTGTTAGCCGGCGTCGAGGCCTCGCGGCTCCCTCGTTCTTGACGAGATGCCGGATCCGCTCCATGCGCGGGAAATCCCGTGCATCTCCTGTGGCGTCTGCGTCGTAGTTCATGGCAGTAGCTTGTGTTTTCCGCAGTGATTTGTTCTGTAGGACGTCCTGTTCCTCGTTAGCTTGCCGATCCGTTCGTTGTCCAGATGTGTAGGGGATGTTTGTGTTTTGCGCGAGATGGTCATGGATGGTGGATTTGGGCGTGAAATTAGATGCTTGTTTGGGCTTGTGGCTTCCCCCTGTTTCCAGTTCATGGCGAATCGAGTTATTGTTCCGTTTATAGTTGTTGCACGTGTTTTCAATCACAGGGTCTGTCGAAATACTGTGCTCGGGAAATGTTGTTGTTTGGGTTTCGATTTACCCTTGTGGTAGAAGACGCTCTGGGTTGCTTTAGCTCCTAAACTAGAGTAGTTTACTCTGTGAACACACATCTCTTGCTTTTCTAATTTCGCTGTATTTTCCTATATCGTTTCTCGTTATATCGATCTGAAATCACTGCTTGTCGTTTTTGCAGTTCAAGGGCTGTCCTGAGAAGCTCAAATGGCTCCCAAAGGTAACCTCATAATGTTGCAGAACTATGTGCCCCCATACTTTTTCTTGCAAATGCTAATGCTAACATGTCAGGTGCTTTATACTTGGGTCAAGTGTAGTTCAAAGCTTGCTTTACATGTCGCTGTATTGTGGTCACACTATTGGATTAGTCAACATGATTGAATGCAGTCTTCAGTATTTGGTTGTTCTTGTAAAATGTTTGATCTTTGACATACATAAAACTGACAAATTTTTATGGCAAAATATCTTTTGCAAACTAAAGGGTGCTCCAATAGTATGCTCTGCAAGTTTTAGTGATATGCTGCAACTTGTTAGTCTTTGCCATGTTAAAAACTTAACTCATGCTTGACTGAATTGTCCCTTTAGAATCCAGAAGCTTACTCTCATGTCATTCTCTATGTCTTGCTGCTATGTCCATTAGATGATTATTGTTTCCATCTGTTACCAGTTGCTGTTGCCAAGAAGGGCGATGCCAAGGCCCAGGCCGCCAAGGTTGCCAAGGCTGTGAAGTCTGGGTCAATCAAGAAGACGGCAAAGAAGATCCGCACTTCTGTGACATTTCACCGCCCCAAGACCCTGTCCAAGGCCAGGGACCCCAAGTACCCCAGGATCAGCACCCCTGGGAGGAACAAGCTCGATCAATATCAGATCCTCAAGTACCCGCTTACCACTGAGTCTGCAATGAAGAAGATCGAGGACAACAACACACTCGTCTTCATCGTTGACCTGAAGGCCGACAAGAAGAAGATTAAGGCCGCTGTCAAGAAAATGTACGACATTCAGGCCAAGAAGGTTAACACCCTCATCAGGTTGGTATTCTGCGCACATGTTTCTTTGCTGTGCTGCTTGCTTGATCCGCTATCTCATGCAGCCAAGTAACCAACCAAACTTGCAATTTTGCAGGCCTGATGGCAAGAAGAAGGCGTATGTGAAGCTGACACCAGACTACGATGCTCTTGACGTGGCCAACAAGATCGGCATCATATAAGTCAGAGGGAGGGTCCTGCAGTAGGCGCTTGTGTCGTGGTTTCTTATGTTATTGGAATTTTGTAGTTGTTACTTAGCGAAGGGGCTCAGTGGCTCCATTGCCTACCATATCGCCGCACACTTTCATGAATTTGATGCAATCGAAGTGACTTGTGTTGATGCTAATTTGAGCTTTGCGTTTGGTCTTACCATATCGGTTGGTTTCTTTACCATCCTTCGACTTACCGTATTTCCTGTATAATTTCCCGGTTTTGCTCGTTGTGTGTTTGTGTTGAAGTCTTTGCTGCTTTGGGCGATGAGACTGTGTGCCGTTTTGTGATGTGATATTGTGATTGACTGGTTGCATCAGTAGCAGAAGCTACCGATGTGGTATCTGAAATTACATATGCACAGTTAACGGCCCAGCAATTAT
This sequence comes from Aegilops speltoides, assembly GCA_021437245.1. Taxonomy (NCBI): domain Eukaryota; kingdom Viridiplantae; phylum Streptophyta; class Magnoliopsida; order Poales; family Poaceae; genus Aegilops; species Aegilops speltoides. Next base: position 415,495,839 of record CM038142.1, on the reverse strand, counting down.
CGGCTGTAATTTTGGACCCTTACTTAGCAAAGGGCCTCAGTGGCTCCATTGCTTTGCGTTTGGTCTTACCATATTGGTTCACCATCTTTTGCCTCGTCATATCTCCTGTGTGTTTTGCTGCTTTGGGGAAACTATCAGGTTGATGATTAGGCTTTACATATGCACAGTTGGTCCTACAAGGGTCAGCTGGAATTTTACACGTCCAAATAAAACTAAGAATCGGCGATGTATAACAAGCGTGCTGGACCTAGCTGTAGCCGAGCAACCAAGTCAAATTAGAGAATCTCAACGCGAAGGACGACGCATGTGACGGAAGATTTGCGCCGGCGGCGTCCCCAATTCCCACTCCGGCGCGTGGCTTCCAGACCACGGCAACCGTCACGTCGTCGCAAGCAGTCTCCCGCCCGCACGCCGCGGAGGCCACGCACAGCCGCTCCACGGCCTCGGCGCACTCCGGCGGCAACCGGGCCCTCACCACGATGCGCGCGACGGCCTCGGCCCGCCTGCGCGGCTCCATGCCCAGGAACTCAGCGGCGCTGCCGCCCTTGTTGCCCATGAGGACGCGGCGGCCACCGCGGTCGAGGACGAGGTGGACGAACAGCTGGTGCTCGTGGAGGTCGGCGGCCAGCGTACGCCGCCCGGAGGCGCGCAGGCGGACGGCGCCGTGGCAGGTGGAGGCCGTGAAGGCGAAGGCGACGCCGTCGCGGTGGGTGGCCAGGTCCGGCATGGGCGCTCTCCCCGTCGTCGTCGTCGCCGGGACCTCGAGTGGTCTGCGATAGCGTGGCTGGCTACGCGTGATGAAGGGGCTCGTGGCATCGTCCAGGCGATTAACTAGTTGGCGAGATGCGGAAAGGAGTTATGGTCGGCGTAGGATTCTGTTTTCTAAAGGTTTCTGGGTTCGGACCCGGGCGCGCGCGCGGATACGCGGCATTGTTTATTGACGTGCTGTTTCACTTGATTTCCTTGCGCTTTCGCTGAATCTCTGTCCACGGTAAGGTTTTCTCAGTCCTTCACGTTTTCTCCGGAACTGGATCCTCTAACATTAACAAGAAAAGTCAGAGAAGCTATAGTAATTTCATTCTTTCAATCCATATGATTAAGGTGGTGTTTGTTTTCTGCGGTCCCACGACTTTTCTAGTCGCAGGACTTTTGAAAAAAGACTACCGAGGAGAGTCTTCAGGACTTTTAGAAAAGTAAAAAAAGTCCCAATTTATTTGGTTTGCTAGGGACTTTTTCTAGTCCCTACACCAAAAAGTCCCTGGAAACAAACACCCCCTAAGGCTAAAATGATTTAAATTAATTTACAAATTACAGATTTAATGTGTGCATTTATAATCATTACACACAAACAATTTGATGGTGAAATAAAAATAATTATAGATTATTTATATCTACAGTAAATATTAATAGTAAATAATCTGCTAAACCTCTCTAACATCCCTTCTTCATTTTACACTGGGATTGAACCGTAGCACCATGACTTTGCTTATGTAAGTTAGAGGATCCGGCTCCGTTTCCCCCTACCTCTCTCCATTCTGTTTTCTTTCTTGTTTTATCTCTGATTTTCTTTGCAAACCACATCAACTGTCCAACCTCTTATTGATTTGTCAAATAAAATCTTATTTTTTTTACACAATCACACTAATTTGGACAGGCAAATCATGAGCTGACATACTAAAATATTTATACCCTCGTTGCAACACACAGAGTCATTATCTATAGTTGAACTATTTTGAAAGCGTGGTTGTTCCTTCAAAGAGTTTAAACACATAATCCACTCAGGATGCATTTCCATACTTGAGCGCATCTCCAACGCTGAAACCCAAACCACCCTTATCCATCGGACGTAGCTGTCCGGACCCCGCAAGCCAGGCGACCCCTATTGGTGTGCAGAGCAGTCTGGACCACCATTTTCACGTAAATCGGAACAAAACCAAGGGGCTTGGCGGGAGTTCGGACACCAGCCATGTAGGACTCCGACACCCCATGCTCACCCAAAACTAAGGCGGAACTCGCGCTTTGTAGCTAGCTGCACTGTTTCTGCGGCAAAGTCCTCCACTTTTCTCTTCCATCCCGCTGCTCTCTACCCAATTCTCGCCCTTTTTCGCTGCTGCTGACGCATGGACCCGTATGAGAAGCTGTCGGAGACGGCGGTGGTGGAGGATCCAACGATCTGGCTACCGAGAAGAAGCTGAAGCTCGAAGAGAGGAAGGCCATACTCGAAGAGAAGAAGGTTAAGATCGCAGCTGCTTCAGAGAACGCGAAGACGTTGACCTTGAAGATGGAGGATTTAGATGGCGACAGAAGGATGATCATGCAAGCCGTCCACTTCAAGATGTCGAAGCGACAGAAGGATTGGTTGGAGAGGGTGGAGAAGAAGGCGACCGAGAGGGTGACGCCGACAGATTGAGTGTGGAGACTTGGATTGCCGGTCCGGAAGGGTAGAAAATCCATTTTTTCGCACGGACTGCCGGACTGATATTCTTTTGTGACCGAGCATGTAAAAACTACGCATACGTGCCTCTTTTTGGTTGTGATCGGGGGCTGATGTGATCCGGCGCGCGCTATGTGATCTAATGGATTTGAATTTCAAATTGCCCGTACTAGCGTCCATTTAGGGGATAACTTTGGATGGCTGACCCCCCCCCCCCCATCAGAGTCTGCGGACTGGTCCCCACCAATTCGCGGACGGATACCGTGTCCGGTTTGGGGGTCAACATTGGAGATGCCCTAAAACTTATTGTAGTCATTGCACATTGGTTTGTTTCCTTCTGGGGCGGACCCATATAGTTTTCTACCGTGGGCAAACTAATGGGGTGGGGGCACATCTTCGATGAATTCGGGCATTTTGACTTTTAAAAACATACAAAGGAAGCCTCTCAAAAATAGAGGATATAAATTTGTTTTCATGGTAAGGTAAAGCAGTCTACATCTCTGATATGATGCTGAAACATATTTTCTGTGAGGACCATCTACGATAATTGAGAACTTTTATGGTACCTTCAAATAGATATGAGGGTCCACCCAGTGCTGAAAACATGAGCAATGTTGGTGTTTGTAATGATTGAATCGACAGAGTTTCACACAATCTCTTAGTTTTCGAGGAAATTGGGGGGGTGAGAGGGAAGGGAGAAGGGGCATGGCGTGAATATGTTACTCGAAAAGTAACCAAGTAGGAGACGGGTATAGGCACCTGCACATGAATGGAGGTATATCTGCCATGAGTAAGTGATAATCTGAGCACACTATTCTGTAAACCAATGGGTCGAGAGATCTTAAGTCATTGACGACTGACTAGCCCTATGGACATCTTGCCCCTAAAAAGTCTTGACATTCCTTGAGTCCCAACTTCTAATAGGATCAAAAGTATGATGAATGGCCAATAGGATTGGTCTAATCTTGGTGTCAGCTGACGGTCCCAAAGATCTGCCACAACGTTGGTGGGCAGACACTGATGTGCTGGTAGACTCTCCCCAAGAAGGGACACTTGATGGATGTGATTGGAGTCCTCTAGGTCATGGTGGCATCCTAGACATCTTGAGTAGTTGGTCATGCTCTTGTGAGCAAGATTCGCCTTGGAATTAAGGCGGTCATGAAATAGAAGGCAGGCGGAGATCTTGACCTTTTTGAAACCCTTGTTTTCAAGATGAGTTGTGCATGGGAGGTTTCATCATTCTCGTGCATGATGAGGTCGTAGGCGAGCATCGTCGAGAAGGTCTTTCCCCAGTTGAGGAAGCGTGAGTATGGTCATGCCAACGACAAGAAATATTGCAACAAGCGGGCAGTCAATGGGCGAGTGGTTTGGTCCTCGACTCCTCGTTGAAGCACCATAAATAAGTGCAGGAGGCAATCATTGGATCCGACTCCGTAGTCATTAGAGATAAGATGAGAGGGGGGGGGGGGATTAGGCAGTGGCAATGTGGTCGAAATGATACCATGCGGCCAGTGGCGGCTCCAGGAATTTGCAACCGGGTATTCATGTGTATTCATTTTGCCAAAATTATTGTTGTTTTTTGAAAATTGTCACTGTTTTACCAAAATCAACACAGTTTTGTAAAAATCATGGGTATTCACGTGAAGACCCAAAAATACCCTTAGCGCCGCCCCTGCATGCGGCGCAAATGAGTCGTTGCCTAGACTCCACTTATCAGTGATGCATGTGGATGCGGACGCGGCCGTGATCATTCGCGCTGCCGAAAATAAACTAATATCTGCTGCTTTTGTAAATGTGCTAATGCAAAATATGCTCAACACGGACTGTCGTATACTTGTTCACTTGCACTCCTATGCAGTCTTCGAGGCAGCAAGAACAACATTTATGCATGTATGTGAATTGTATTTTCTTTTTCGAAAGAATATGATTTACATTTCCTGATCTTAGTCGACATGTTAACTTTTTTGAGAGGGAAATGCTTTTTTGCTTCAATGGAAAATCCCGTTAAGGACAGAAAATTGATGGTAGCCCATGCCCTACCCCAATACCTCTATCCTAAACCCCTCTCCCCTCGAAAGTCCAAACCACCAGAACTTCCATAACAAACTCCCCCCTGGATTCATCTCGGCCAGAAGCTCGGTTCTTGGCGGCAATGGCAACGGCCGCGCGGAATCTGCCGCCGGGCCACGCGTTCGAGCCCAGCGGCCACCAGATCATCACACAGTACCTCGCACCCAAGGCGCTCCGGGGCGACGCCACCCCGGGGCACGTCGCGGAGGGCGTGGACGTCTTCGCTGCGAGCCCCGCGGCGCTCCCCTTCCACCCCAGCAGCAGGCGGCGGCACGGGGAGGCGTGGGGCTACTTCTACGGGGCCCAGGCCGCCGGCGACGCGCGGCTGGCGCCGGGCGGGTGCTGGGCGCGGTACGGTCGCGAGAAGGGGTACGTGCACGGCGCCGGCGCGGCCGCGGAGGCGGTCGCGTTCCGGCGCAGGTTCGCGTTCCACGTGCCGCGGCAGGGCGGCGACGGCAGGGCGGCGTGGGCGCCGACGCCGTGGCTGATGAAGGAGTACCGGCTCAACAAGGGCGCGGCCGCCTTCCGCGCCGCGCAGTCCTGCCCGAAGGCGGACATGGACTGCGTGGTCCGCAAGATCTTCACGAAGCCGGTGGTGGCGGCCCCTCCGCCGCCGGATTGCAGCTCCGACGAGGAGGACTCCAGCGGCCTCGTCATGGACGAGGAGGACGACGGCTACTACAGCGACGAGGACCGGAAGCGCGTCGGCTGCTTCATCGAGGGCCCGCCGCGGAAGCGCGCTCGACCTAGCTGATGCCGACCGCGCGCGCACGGGTGTGGGGGATCGTGATCGATCGGGACGACTGGCTCGTGTCTCGCCGCGTTCCATCGGTCATGAGAACAATCCAGGATCGCTGCCGCGTTTATCCCGCTGAAAGCATTTGGTTTACAGTACATGTATTTCTGTAGTTGCAGTCAGCACCAAACCCGTAGTTCACAGAAACTAGTAGAGCTGAGAATCTGAATCTGTACGTATCTTGCGTTGGTTCTGTAACATTTTGATCTGCTTGCTCGGATTCATTTCTGGACAGCAACATCAATTCTATGCTCCACCTCAGATGCGGGCTGCAGGTAATTTCCAAGCGCCCAACAGCATGAGCTATGGATATTATCAGTTTGGACAGTTGGGTGGTAGCTATTCTGCTAGTGTTCAACAGCATGGTGTCAGTAATTTGGAATATAAGCAAAGTCAGAGCCAGGATTTTACTGGAGCTAATGTGTCAGTTGGGGTCAATACTGCTGCTACAGCTACAGCAAACTGATCTCAGATGGTTTGTTATCGATGCGAAGTCGCTGGTCATGCTGTTAAAGAGTGTGCAAGTCCTCTCTTATGTGTTAACTGCGCGAAAAAGATGCTCATCTATCTAGGAAATGTGCCTTTCTTTATCAGCCTAAACCTGTTGCATATCTGACTGGTAGTGCTTCAAATGCTCTCTGTTAGAACTGGAAAAAAACCCTGACCAGGACAAAGCTAAGAAGGCAATTGCTATTGTTTCAGTAAAAAAATGATGAACTTGCTGCCTTGCAGCTAGTTAACTCCCTCAGTACAACGTTCCGGTGGGGTTGGGAATGGCAAGCAAAGCCTTATCTTAAGGACAGTTTCCTCGTTAAATTTCCATCTCTGCAGAAAATTGATGAAATGAATGAGTACCACTACTTTGGATTAATTGGTAGCAAAGCAACAATTAAAGTTGACAGATGGACTAATTCTTCAACAACCTCTTATAAATTGTATATCTGTTGGGTCCAAATTGCTGGGGTGCCTGAACCTCTTGAACATTTCCATGGATTCTGCGAAGCTGCCTCTCTGATAGGGAATGTTTTTGAAATAGACACGGAACTATACAGGCAGTGTGGTGTGGTTAGAGCTAAAATTGGTGTTATGGATCCCAAAACAGTTCCACATAGTGCGCCCCTGAATGAAGGTGGCCTGATCTTTAACATATTTTTTGAGCTAGACGATATAGTGGAGGAGGGAGGCCCCATGGAAGGGGGTATTCTGGTCAGTAACCGCAGGTCTTTCGCTCCTACACAACACAATGCTAAGAAAAGATCTAGGGAAAAGAATGACAATGAAGAGGTTATATCTAGCCAATATGAGTTAGACATGAAGAAGCCAGCGAAAAGCTTTTGGACAGGAAACAAATGGCTGACAAAGTGCTATCTGGAGTAGAGTAGGTTAATGCAGACTTTGCTAAGGATGCTGACATGTTAGAGAATTTGGACCGGAAGCGTGCTCGATCTAGTCGCTACTGACTGCGCGCTCATGGATGTGGGGATCGTGATCGATCGGACCGACTGGCTCATGTCTCGCCGCGTTCCATTGTCATGAGAACAATCCAGGATCGCTGCTGCGTTTATCCTTCGGAGAGCTTTTGATTTGCAGTACATGGGTTTCTGTAGTTGCAGTCATCACCAAACCCGTAGTTCAGAGAAACTAGTAGAGTTGAGAATCTGAATCTGTACGTATCTTGCGTTGGTTCTGTAACATTTTCTTGATCTTCCTGCTCTTGTATGAATAGGTCAGGAATCCTATGCTTCATAGTTGCAACTTTCTTGTATGTTGAAGTAGCAGTTTGTTTGTAAGTGAGTTGTTCACTTATCAATTCTCATGTTGATGCTAAAAACCCCTCTGTCCCCAATCAACTCTCTGCTAAGTAATCGTTCCTTGTGCAATTGCAGAAATGTGATGCTGGTCACAGAGGGAACTGTCTTCTGTGACCACCTCATCATTTTCCTGCAACATCAGCTGCTAACTGCATCCACTGCAACAACCTTTTGGTTGCGATTTCTTTTCCAGTATCTTCTCGTTGGAATGAAGCATTAAGGAGTATCAGCAAGGAATTAATACACTCCCAGGCCCAGCTAATCAGCTACTCAAATAACTTTTCCGAATGCATCCAGTGAGCATATGCATATCCAAGTTCTGAATGCACTTGACAGTTTAAAACAATTATGGCGTGATCCTCAAGTCAAAAAGAGAAGAAAAAATGTAAACAAAATTACTCGTGCATCAAAGCGTCTCTTCACAAGCCAAGCCTCCGTCCAAACTTCTAACTCATGTGGGGAATCATCCTAGCGAAATCAAGTCAAAGGAGACGACTAACTCAGTGACTGCGTGGCTCATCGGGTTCAGAAGCTTCTGCGGGGCTTTGCTTTCGCGCTTGCAGTAGGCGGCGCAGCCTTGTTGGGGTTGTCCATCACCCCCAGTTCCATGGAGGCCTTGCTCTTGCGCTTGCCGTGCGGCCCGTCGTCGGCTCTGGACGGGTCGGCTTCCGCTGGCGCCTTGTGCTTGAACCGGACCAGCAGGATGGTCATGTTGTCGACCGACGGTTGCGGTGGCTCTACGCACATGTCGAGGATGGCCTCGCAGTTCTTCCCAAGGTCCATCCCCTGTGTGTGTGTGCATGTGTGTGTTGGTCACAGCAATATATATGTCAAGCTAAAGGGGAATTTGATTAGCTAAAAAGGCAGAAATGCTGGTGAAACAAGAAGAAATGCTCACAGATTTCATGTTGTTTCGTATAATTTCAACCAGGCCCTGGTTTAGCACGACGTCCCTACAAAAACGAGAGGTGTGTGAATTTAGACAGAGCAAAGAGCTGGGAGATAGATAAGTTATGTCAGTGAGTATGTCCAGGAAGGCAAAGCACAAATCGAAACCCTATCTACACTTTACCATGTTTCCTTCACTGCCAACAATATGCAGGCCAAAAATTCTAAGATCCAGGTTCTTCAAAGTAGGTCCTTTATTATAAAGATAAGTCAAGAATATTTCAATATCTTTTTCGAACCAACTGACCAGGTCAAGTTCATATTCATGCAATGAGGTTAATATTTTTCTGGAAAATTTATGAAGTACTCCCTCCGTCCCGAAATAACTGTCTCAACTTTGTACTAGCTCTAGTACAAATTTGTACTAAGCTTGAGACACTTATTTTAGGACGGAGGGAGTACTAGCACAACAAGGGATCAGCAGAGATTTCGGTTCTCTGCACCTTCAGCAAATCATACAAGAACGATATGTACACGGTGATGATGCAGCTTAGCCAAAGCAAAGCAAATTTAACTGAACCCAAATCTACAAAATCATTCCTTGGTAAAGACTACTAACTATATCTCGAGAGAAACGCGACTGTTGAATCTAACTGTCATTTCGAATTGCATGTACTATGTATGAAAGTAATGATAGTCATCACAACAAACAATAGTTGATCAAAGCTTCTACAGTAATATATATTTAGTTGAGGACTTACCAGACTCCATCACATGCCATAACAAGGAACTCAGTTTCATCAGTTATGTTTTCCTAACAGCAAAAGGGCCATTTTCCATTAGACCGTATCCAGCAGGATAAACATACAGATTTTTATGACAATTCAGTAACTCACTACGCGAATCTCAGGAGAACAAGTCAGTGCTTGTAGTGCAGGGGTCAGCCGACTATTGCTTTTGTACCTCATATCACCTGCAATGCAAGCAAAATGCCAATTACAATGTGATAAACTGCGTAGCCTCTCAAAAAACGAACATACAAGATATAACTTTACCGATCGATCTGGAGACCGCAATTCCACCATCGATGCGACCGGCTCCTCCAGTAAGTACAACAGACCGTCCTGCATTCTCTATTCTCCGTCTTTCAGCCGGCACATTTGGTTTGTGATCGGTGGTTAAAACAGTTGCCTTGGAAGGAACACAACAAAAATAAAACCAGGCACCATTAGAGGTCACAGTTATAAGAAAATACTGCACGGATCGGGTACCAGCCAGACACCGACAAGAGAAGTACCTGACCATTCCTTGAGAGCACGCAGCGGCAATCACCAGCATTCCCAACAATGATCTGGTTTCCTCTGATGACAGCCACACAAGCGGTACTTCCTACATCTGCTGCCCCGGGGCGTCTCTGCAGACAAATAACTCAAGCTGAAGTAAACAATAGGTGTTTTCATAACATCAGATTTCTACATACAAAAAACTGGAGGGGATGTGTAAAAAATGAAATGAGATACCACCTTCATATTTACACAAGCACAACCGAGCAACATATCCTTGACAGTCGAATTCGTATTGGCATTATAAGCAGGGCTATACTCAGATAATTCCCTCCGTCCCTCCTCTGTCATCATCATCTGATCCATTCTGCAACAGTCGAGTAGCAACAGCGATTACATATGTGACACACGTACGCATGTGTGAAAGGCACCACAATGAACAAAACAATATCGTAGTATCGGCAGAGAACTCCGGGAGAAACTGCGTAATCTCAGAGAACACATAGGATGCATGAATTGTTTAGCTATTAAATAACCTGAAGAACGCACTCTCCACGGCAATACGCAGGCTGTCATTGAAGTGTGGATGCTTCTGGACCTCAAGATGGAAGTGTTTCGCACAGAACATCGATACAGCAGGTCCTGTATCAAGAAACAAATTTCAGATGGTAGTAAATGGCACTTATTACAAAAAGGAAAGGATTTATGTGAATTCCAGGAGCTAGATTTGTATCATGCATATATCTGAATTCTGCTTTTCGCAAGAGGATGGAGCTGATCGAGTAGTGAACACCAACCTCCATGGCCATCATAAACACCAAAGAACGATGTGGCGGTGGAAGCATCAAGATCTCCAACAGCTGCATGCTGGGGAAAAAGAAGATCAGAAAGTTAGGCCTTGGCATTTCACCAAAGTTAAACCATGTACTATTAGGATGGTCACTCACGGCATCTTCCATGTTCGCACGGTAACCTTGCATGGACGACACCGCGTACTCGAGCCTGTCATTCTCCCCCCTCTCGGTGGTCTTGGACAGCACCGGATCCCTGCTGATTGTGCTCATGCCGGAGTTTGCCTGCCTGAAAGATCACAGCAGTATGCCATGGATGAAAAATATTGTAGGATTAAGAAAGAACTCAAGAGCAAACCGATGGTGAGTGAGATGCATGCAGATGCAGATGGCATGAATACCCGAAGAGAAAGCAATGAATAAAATCCAAATGAGACATCACCATGCGTTCTTCATGGCTTGGTGGTGGCCGTCTCGTCCTTCTTCCTTCTCCGTCTGCGACGCATGCACGATGGAGCAGCAGCCAGAGCCAGAGAGGGTCCGGGAGTCCAGGTCGGTTGCGCCTGTACCTGGCACCAAATGCATCCATCAGGTCTGCAATGGCGGACGGAGGAGACTTGGGAAAAACATTTCAGGCAATGCTCAATTGAAAAGCTCAAATTGGGACCGGGCGGAGGCAGGATTCGGACATGGGAGGGGCCAACAAAGAGACGGCGACGGGCGATCACGGATGAAATGGGATGTATCAAGTGCCAATATTTGGCAATGGCATTGCAGGTTGTCAGAATGTAAGATCTCTAACCTTTTCCCCGTGTGCGAGTAACTAGGGCACTGGCATTGCCGCATTGCGCAAATGGCGGCGCGCATTCGTACCTTGGCGGATGATCCGGCGGTGCGGTCGAGCGGCGGCCGGCGGGAGGCAAGGCGGCGGCGGCGGCGATCAGAGGCGGCCGGCGATCAGAGGAGCCGGCCCAGTGCCCTGGTGGAGACGAGTGGCGGAGGAGCAGACACAAAACGATCTGCGACCCCGGATTGCGTGGCACTTGCGATCGACTCTTTTGTTGGACCCACATGGGCCTCCCTCTACCTGTACCCCCCACGAGGGAGGGCTTCACTGCTCTGGCGTGTACGCCTGAAACGGATTTATTGCAGGCTGAATTGGGCAACTCGCCGTCTCACTTGCATCTCCACCAGATACCGCTCTTCTTTCTTCGTGCATCGCTTTTCTTTCTTCCCCACGAAGAAAGAAAAAGGTGATCTCGTCCAGGGGCGTTTTCTTCCACTGCCGTCCCTCGGCGGCTTCCCACCGCCGATGAAGTAGCTTTAGATTTTAGTCTCTAGTAGTTTAGGATTTTGGGTTGTTTATCGCCTTGGCCTCCGGCGGCAATGGCAGCGCTGAAGAAAGAAGTTTTAGACCCTTTCCCGACAAGGCATTGGGAATGGATTTGGTATTCAAGTAAGAATGGCGTGGATGACAACATCATCTTGGTGAATTTGTGTTCTCTTCCTTGGGAGGTAGTCTGAAAGAGGATGCGGATTGTGGTATGTACCAGCGGCATGTGAAAGATGGTGGATCGTGTATTGGGTTCGTGGTTCGAGGCTAGCAAACATGATTTCCTCCTCCGACGTCTTAGTTGTGCGGGATGCCAGATCTAGATCGATGGCATATGTCTGAGGTGTTGCCTTGGTCTGATATGTTCAACGACAATGACTTTACCTTTGGTGAGCCACCTTAGAGGTCCGCAAAGCTGCATAACAGCGATGGAACCGCGTCAAGCTCGGATGAGGAGGTGATTCGTTATTTTTCTTCTCTTGATGGTTGTTGTGGTGGTGTCAGAGACAGGTGACACATGTCGGTGTCAAGCTCAAGGGATTCATCTGTCTTGATTGTAATTGTAAAGACTAGTATTTTGTTGTCTTTTCAGTTTTATCAAATCGGTATCTACATGGTTTGTACAATAATCTTTATAATTTAAATGCGACCCGTATTATCTAAAAAGAAAGAACGCACCTATTCTTCAAGGGAGGGATACTCTAGCTCATCGACTCATCCGCACAATAGATAATGGACAGACTACTGAAAGGCTTCCCGGGGATTATAACATGTGCCCCCTACTCGTCTCTGTGATAATCCTCCATTGTTTGTAAGTGAACTCGTTTGCAAAAAATCAGCAAATTGGGATTGAGAAAAGGTGCAACAAAGTTTTATTGGTATTGATGCTAAGTTAATCCTTTTAATCCCATAATGTACCAGATGCGTGACTTTTGGTCTTGGAATTACAATAAGATCCCGTGTAACGCTGACCCATAAAATGCGCACACAATTTGCGAAAAAACGGCTTTGCGGGCCGGCGCGGGCGGCGTCCGAGCATACCCCGCAAAAAAGATATGCAAAGCGGGGAAGATGCAAAGCGAGTTAATCCTTTTAAAAAAATATTTTTTACGGGTCCGCTTCACGGGGTCTGCTCGCCCGCCGCCCGCCCCGGCCCGTAAACCAGTAATTTGCATTTCAATTTCGGGCATGGAAACACATTTCTTTGCTTCTCTATTTTCTTCAAGGGCATTGAATACATAATAATTCACTAAATCTTTGCTAGAATAGTAAGACCAAAGAAAACAAGAACCACAATTAAGCATTTTAAAAAAAATATCCAACTTACATAAATGCTCCTACTAATTGGACCAACATCTTCCCCATGCCTTTATTGTTGATCTGCGGATTCCTGATCTTGCATTCTTCATGCTTCTTTTTTGATTCTAAAGACGTAGACATTGCTTCCCCTCTAGTTTCTTTTTTAATTGCACATGCAACCGCATCATTAGCTTCAATTGTGACAACAAGTGCACGAACATCTATTAAGTTTCTTCCTATCAACAAATCGATGTATTCTTCTTCCCAATACCAAAATGAGCACCCACCTTCCTACACACATGACCATATCTACTCCTAATGTCTGAGTTGGTAGTCTCGCCTCACATCCCACCACTATTGTGTTTCACCTCGATTATATTCCACGCCCACCTTTTGGCTACCGCGATCTTGGCTCGGCCCATTGACGCACGCCCTGGATTAGATCCTGTCGACGATTAATCTAAAAAAATTCCTGCCAACGGCTACCCCTCCTCAGCGTCATCCTCACACCGCCCCTCTCCTGCGATTCGATCTCGTTGGCGCCCTGTCGCCACCTTCCGGCCGACGCCGGCGACTCCTCAATGCCCCGCCGTCGCCGTCACATCCGACGCCGGCCATTCCTCCGCGGCCTCACGCTACCGTCCTCTCCTTCGCAAGGAACTCCTCAGCGCCCTTCGACTACAGGTTTGGACCATTCCCTTGGCGGCCACTCCTCCGCGGCCTTGTGATGCCGACCACTCCTCTGCGGTCTCACGCCGCCCTCCTCCCTTCGTCCAAGGCCAGGACCTGCCCTCCCTGACCCGATCTGATGGAGAGAGGGCTAGGCCTTGCAACTCCGGTGGTCACTTTGGCCAAATCCGACCGGGGGAGCCGCTGTAAAGCCTCAACGTCGGCGCAGCAACAATAGCTCGACAAAAGGTGGGTGCCGGAGCTCGTCAAGCAACTCACCGTCGGCGGCCACGACCACCTCATTCCCTGTCGCGCGCCTCCTTCAATTACTATGGCATTGACGACAGCAAGCTAGGAGCCTACGAGGTAGACGCCCTGCTGACTGGGTCGTCAAGGCCTCCACATGGTTCCTCTTGCGGTAAACTGCTGGTCATTTGTCATGTCCTTGATCACCCTAAACTAATCCAAGCCAGGGTAGTCTCCTGCATTAAGCCGACTGGCTCTGCAATTTTTCGAGAACCTAACTCATGGATGGTTGGTTCAGTATTTGGGGATGAATTGATGACAAGGGGATCACATAGGAAATAGTGGAAGTGGAGACGGGAGAGGATGACTGGCAACATCACCTAGTGTTTAGCAACAACAATCAAGTACAACACAATCAGCGGCATCATGTGGCTCTTCTACACCAACGCAATTCAGGTTTGATGATTGGTGAGATATACCATGCCGTGGTTTATACTCTCATTACTTGTTATCAATTCACTTGGCTAGGTGAAACCCTATGCAAGGTTATCACTTTCCCTTGTTCAATAATTTCTGGATTAGTCACTGAATCTGAAAGGACCGAGAAGAGGTGTCTAGAGGGGGGTGAATAGACCCTCAACATACAAAGGTGACAGTTTTTAAGTTTTTCAAGTTGAGGTGGTAGATTAACCCAATTTCAAGCATACACAATACAATTCAAGCAAGCATGCAAAGAGTATATGAGCAGCGGAAAGTAAAGCATGCAACTTGCAAGAAAGTAAAGGGATGGGATTGGAGTGTGCAAACACAATTGGAGACACGTATGTTTTTGGCGTGGTTCCGATAGGTGGTGCTATCGTACATCCATGTTGATGGAGACTTCAACCCCCGAAGGGTAACAGTTGCGCGAGTCCACAGAGGGTCCACGAAGAAGGAACCTTGTCTATCCCACCATGGCCATCGCCCACGAAGGACTTGCCTCACTAGGGTAGATCTTCACGAAGTAGGCGATCTCCTTGCCCGTACAAACTCCTTGGTTCAACTCCACAATCTTGACGGAGGCTCCCAAGTGACACCTAACCAATCTAGGAGACACCACTCTCCAAAAGGTAATAGATGGTGTGTTGTTGATGAACTTCTTGCTCTTGTGCTTCAAATGATAGTCTCCCCAACACTCAACTCTCTCTCATAGGATTGGATTTGGTGGAAAGATGATTTGAGTGGAAAGCAACTTGGGGAAGGCTAGAGATCAAGATTCATATGGTTGGATTGGAATATCTTGGCCTCAACACATGAGTAGGTGGTTCTCTCTCAGAAAATGAATGCTGGAAGTGTAGGCATGTTCTGATGGCTTCCCTCACGAATGAGGAGAGGGTGGAGGGGTATATATAGCCTCCACACAAAATCTAACCGCTACACACAATTTACCAAAATCAGTGGGACCGAATCAGAGAACTCGGTCAGACCGATTCAGTTCATAATGTGACCATTAGGCATTTCGGTGGGACCGATATGATCAACTCGGTAGGACCGATGTGCAAGGGTTAGGGTAAAAACCTCATCTTGGTTTGACCGATTACACAAACTCGGTGGGACCGATTTGGTAATAAGCAAAACAGAGAGTTGGTCAAGCAAACTCGGTGTGACCGATTACATCTTCTCGGTGAGACAGAAAATATTGCAATAGACAACAGGGAGTTTGCAAGCCCATCTCGGTGAGACTGAGATCCCATCGGTGTGACCGAATTGATTAGGGTTTATGGAAGTGGCTATGTCAAATGAACTCGGTGGCGCCAGATGGATCAAATTGGTAGGGCCGAGTTTGACTTTTGGTTTGGGACATATGTGGATATGAGAAAGTAGCCGAGGGCTTTGGAGCATATCACTAAGCACTTTGAGCAAGCAAGCCATTAAGCAACACCTCATCCCCTTTTAATAGTATTGGCTTTCCTATGGACTCAATGTGATCTTGGATCACTGAAGATAGAAAAATGTAGAGTCCTAAGCTTTGAGCTTGAGCCAATCCTTTGTCCTTAGCATCTTGAAGGGGTTCCACATCCTCTTGTCCATGCCACTCCACTGTTGGACTTATCTGAAATAAACTAGATAAAAGTATTATTCCAACAAGAGATATGTTGACATTATTTACCAAAATCACCCAGGGAGCACTTATGCTTTCAATCTCCCCCTTTTTTGTAATTGATGACAACATACATCAAAGCTTTAGATAAAGATATAGAGAAAGGCAAGTAAAGCTTTGGAAGGACATGTAACATGCATAGGCTCCCCCCTACATGTATGCAATCATGTAAATATGGAACATAAGATCATGTGAGTGCATAGTCATGACAAAGCAAGCAATGAGTTACATGTATCTTGGCTATATGCATCAGAGCAAATGCATCAGAGCAAATGATGTGAACAAGGAAAATGTACCTTCATGCTTATAAGTCCTTCTTGCAAACAATATGTACATTAGCAAGAGATCCTCATGCACATGAGTGTGATGCATATACTTACCTTGTGGTCTTGAGCTAGCTTTGGAAG
The DNA here is from genome assembly GCA_021437245.1 of Aegilops speltoides. Classification (NCBI taxonomy): domain Eukaryota; kingdom Viridiplantae; phylum Streptophyta; class Magnoliopsida; order Poales; family Poaceae; genus Aegilops; species Aegilops speltoides. The sequence goes on along the minus strand of CM038142.1, from coordinate 415,479,672 downwards.
AGAAGAAACTGAGTAAACAAGGTTAGAAAACACAAAAACATCTACTAAACAGAGCAAGCAGCAAACCAAAAGTACCAAGATTGGGACGACATGTAGAGAGTGAGTACTAGGTACTCTATTTGAGTGTAGCATGTCCCCAAGGGTAAAGATATGCAATGAATTCAAAGATTTCCTTCCCTTAGATGTCTTGCTCCCCCTGAATCTTATATGGGATATTGGGAGAAGATAGGGAATGGGAAATCATAGCAAAGCAAACTCACAGACAACATGAACATGTCTTTCCCCCTCTAAAAACATGTAATTCTCTCCTATTTGAATACCAAGCAACTGGGGTCTCTCTTTGATGTGATTATTTATCTCTCTTTCACCCTTTTTATATGACTAAGCTTTGATGTGAACTCTCTCTCCCCCTTTGACATCAATTTCCAAGAAGGGTCTTCTCTGGAGTGTGAGTCAAAATAGGATTGGTCCTTGAATCACATGGCAAAGTAGTAGGAAAAAATAAGGTGCTGGTAGAGGATAAGAATCATCGAGTGGAGCTGGAAAAAATGTGCAGGATGCAAATGAAAAAGTGTTTTCTCAGCATTGAGATCAGCTACACCGAGTTGTTTCCTTCGGTGGCACCGAAAAGTTTTGGTTTGACCGAAAGAGGCAAGTCGGTGTGTCCGAGTTCATCACAGAGAATTAAGCACTAGTCACCTTAGCTCACTAAGCAAATAAGATCTCACAAGGATTTTCAGGGAATTAACTGAAGGATTTGCAATGAACTGGATGCAGAAAATGCAAAAAATAACAGAGAAAAGAAATCTAGATGAAGTTTTTTTTGAAAAGGAAAACAAATATGCATGAGACAAATGCAAGAACAAGGAGAAACACTAGAGAACTTCATCTAGAATTGGTCGGCGACAAAGTCACCTATGTTATAGTATATTGACTTAGGAGTCCAGTGAAGACACTTGATCATAGGTCATACTCATCTCTTAAGCTCAAAATGGGGTTGCCATTTTTCGTTTAAGCATTTTGATATATTCACATCTTGTTGAGCTGCTTTGACCCATGACTTGGGGTAAAGATCCTCTAAGATGGAAAAACATACCTTGGGTGGTGGTGTTGATCTTGTTCATGTAGTTGAACTTGTGTGGGATGCTCAATGTTGATGTAGTTCATTTGGAGCACCACTTGTAATTGGAGTTCATCTACCTACATGAATTAGTTTTGCAAGGAATGGCACTTTTGTATCCAAAATGACAATCATGAAATTTGATATAGGATTTTGTCAAAGGATATATTTGAAGGGTTTCATGCTCCCTTGTCTTCAACCACCGTAATGTAGAGACTTGGTGATGTAGAGATTGCTCAAGATGTGAGTGAGTTGCAATGTCATAGATTTAGATTCATCCAAGTACCTACAACGGTTAGATAACATGCAAGGTGCGAATATATCCAAGACATAAGATTATCATCATAAGAGAAATATCAAGGATTAGTCATAGGCTCATGTCTTGCATGTATCCAAATGGAATTCCTACTCCAAGTTTGAAGCATCAATGATGTTCAATTCACCTCTCAACCCGCAAAACACTTTCTCATCAAGTAGTTTAGTGAATATATCCGCCAATTTCTTGTCCGTACGAACATGCTTAAGGTTGATATCACCCTTAGCAACATGATCTTGAATGAAATGATCACGAACTTCAATATGCTTAGTTCGAGAATGTTGCACGGGATTGTGAGCAATTTTAATAGCACTTTCATTGTCACAAAGCAATGGAATATGTCTCACATATATCCCATAATATTTAAGAGTTTGGGTCATCTAAAGTAATTGAGTACAACATGAACCAGCGACAATATATTCCGCTTCGGCGGTGGATAAGGATACCGAGTTTTGTTTCTTGGAGGACCAAGACACAAGAGATCTACCAAGAAATTGACAAGTACCCGAAGTGGACTTTCTATCAACCTTGTCACCGGCATAGTCCGAATCGGAGTAGCCAACAAGATCAAATGAAGACCTCTTAGGATACCAAATGCCAAAATTTGGTGTATGTATTAAGTATCTCACTATCCTTTTCACAGCCTTAAGATGAAATTCTTTGGGGGCCGCTTGATATCGTGCACACATGCACACACTTAGCATGATAGCGGGACGAGAGGCACATAGATATAACAATGAACCAATCATAGAGCGGTAAACTTTTTGATCAATGGGTTCACCATCTTTAGTCAAGTCAAGATGTCCACTAGTAGGCATGGGTGTACTCATACCTTTGCATTCTTGCATATTGAACTTCTTGAATAAGTCCTTGGTGTACTTCGTTTGAGAGGTAAAGGTACCTTTCTTAGTTTGCTTGATTTGCAAACCAAGAAAGAACTTGAGTTCACTCATCATAGACATGTCAAACTTCTCCAACATAAGCTTTCCAAACTTCTCACTAAAATGAGGGTTAGTCTAACCAAATATAATATCATCAACATAAATTTGGCACACAAATAATTCTCCATTAACCCTTTTAGTGAAAAGAGTAGAATCAATTTTTCCAATCTCAAAGCCTTTTTCAATAAGGAACTTGGTCAAGCATTTATACCATGCTCTAGGAGCTTGTTTAAGGCCATAAAGAGTTTTGTGAAGTTTGTAAACATGATTGGGTTTCTTAGGATTAACAAAGCTGGGAGGTTGTTTAACATAAACTTCCTCCTCAATTTCACCATTTAGAAAAGCACTATTAATGTCCATTTGGTACAATGTGATATCATGGTGATTAGCATAGGCAAGCAATATGCGAATGGACTCAAGTCTAGCAGCGGGGGCATATGTCTCTTGAGTGTAGCCTTGGGCGACGAGACATGCTTTGTTGCGAACTACTTGTCCATCTTCATCTTGCTTTTTGTGAAACACTCATTTGGTACCGATGATGTTGTGGTTGTTGTCGGGCTTCTCGACCAATGTCCACACTTGGTTTCTCTCAAAGTTGTGTAGCTCTTCATGCATAGCATTTATCCAGTCCGGATCTTCCAATGCTTCTTCAACCTTCATGGGTTCACTGCTAGAGATGAATGAATAATGTTCACAAAAATTAGCCAAACAAGATTTAGAGCGAGTGATTCTCCCGGTTTGGATATCATTGTAGATTTGCTCGACGGGATGGTCTCTAGCGACTCTTTCTCGAACTCGTGAGAGCTTTTGTTTTGGTCAGGGTGGAACATCTTCTTCATCATCTCGTTCTTCTTCTTGGCCTTCTTCATTGTTGATGTTGTCGTTCTCTTGTCGTGGTGGAGAAGGAGGTTGATGAGGTTCATCTTGGTGTACTTCCTCGTTTTCTTCATCTTGGTGTGTCCCACTTGTGGACGCTTCCATATCAACTCTTGGTTCACCTTGTCGTGAGGTAGAAGTTTCCACTTGGAAGGACGAGGTACTCTCCTTCACCTCCGTTGGACGGATCTTGCCAATAGACAAGTCTTGGATTGCTTCCAAAGGGTCTTTGTCTCCTACATCAATTGGCAATTGCTCTACTTGCGAGCCGTTAGATTCATCAAACTTCACATCTACCGTATCTTCAACCTTTCGGGTGAAATTGTTGTAGACACGGTAAGTGTGTGAGTTTGAGCCATAACCAAGTATGAAACTGTCATGAGATTTGGGAGCAAATTTAGAACGACGATGCTTATCAAGAATGTAGCACTTTGAGCCGAATACTCGAAAGTATCCAACTTGGGGTTAGTTACTGGTGAGGAGCTCATATGCCATCTTGCTGGGTAGCTTGTGACGATACAAGCGATTTGTTGCATGACAAGCTGTCTCAACCGCTTCTGCCCAAAAGTGCTTTGGCGTCTTGTACTCATCAAGCATTGTTCTCGCCATTTCAATGAGCGTCTGGTTCTTCCTCTCAACAACTCCATTTTGTTGAGGTGTGTACGTAGCCGAGAACTCATGTGAGATACCTTCTTCATCAAGAAAGGCGTCCTCATTTGTGTTCTTGAACTCCGTTCCATTGTCGATGCGAACCTTCTTGATCTTCACTTCAAATTGATTTTGGGCCTTACTAGCGAAGTTCTTGAAGATCTTTTGGACCTGCAATTTATCATCGAGAAAAAACACCCACGTAAATTTTGAAAAATCATCAACTATAACTAGACCAAATGAGTTTCCACCAAGACTTTTGTAGGCGTTGGCACCGAAGAGATCCATGTGAAGTAGCTCAAGCGGCCTTCTCGTGGTCATGATGTTCTTCACGGGGTGGCTTCTCCGACCTGTTTTCCTGCTTGGCAAGCGCTGCAAAGTCTATCCTTATCAAATATGACATCTTTAACACCAAGGATATGATCACCTTTAATAAGCTTGTCAAGGTTTCGCATGCCCACTGACCTAACCGTCTATGCCACAACCAGCCTTTGGAAGATTTAGCAATTAAGCAAGTTCTAGGTTGAGCCTTTTTAGTGAAATCAACAATGTATAGATCACCTCTATGTATACCGGTAAAGACCATTTTATGATTATCTCTACGAAACACTTGGCAATCTACTTTAGTAAATAGGACATTAAAACCAAAGTCAGCTAGTCTAGATATAGAAAGTAGATTATAGCCAAGAGATTCAACGAGCATGACATTTTGTATGGAGCTATCATGTGAGATGGCCACCTTACCGAGGACAACCACCCTACCCTTTGAGTTATCAACAAAAGTGACATACTTTTGAGGATCGTCGTTTTCAGCAAGCTCACGAAACATATCTTTATCTCCGGTCATGTGATCAGTACATCCTCTGTCAAGGACCCATTCCTTTCCTCCTGCCATGTAGCCGCGAAGATTTGCCATAAGACCAAAGTGTCTCATTGCATCATCAAGATCATAGTCACTATCATCATCCTCATCATAGTATCCATGTTCAACACCGTCATGTGGTGGATCAATTCCTAGAGAGGGTGATTCATTAGATAAATGATCATGACAATAATCATCTTTATGAAATGTAATGGCTTCGGCGATAATATTGCTAATGATTCCAACATCTCCTTTGGCACGCATAAGGTCACGAAGCTCAAATAGACAATCATCAAACTTAGGATCACTAGTACTCATTTTATTCAAGGCAATTGACTTATGAAGAATTCTAGATTTTGCAAGGAATAGTTTGGAAATCTTTCCTCAAGATATCTCCATATAGTATAAGCACAATCAAGAGCCGGCAAGCTAGCAATCAAGTTTTTAGGCAATCCTCTAATGATAAGATTTTCAATGAGCCGACAATCTCTCTCAGAAAATGAATGCTGGAAGTGTAGGCATATTTTGATGGCTTCCCTCACGAATGAGGAGAGGCTGGAGGGGTATATATAGCCTCCACACAAAATCTAACCGTTACACACAATTTACCAAACTTGGTGGGACCGAATCAGAAAACTCAGTCAGACCGATTTAGTTCATAATGTGACCATTAGGCATTTCGGTGGGACCGGTATGATCAACTCGGTGGGACCAATGTGCAAGGGTTAGGGTAAAAACCTCATCTTGGTTTGACCGATTACACAAACTTGGTGGGATCGATTTGGTAATAAGCAAAACAAAGAGTTGGTTAAGCAAAGTCGGTGTGACCGATTACATCTTCTCAGTGAGACTGAAAGTATTGCAATAGACAACAGGGAGTTTGCAAGCCCATCTCGGTGAGACCGAGATCCCATCAGTGTGACCGAATTGATTAGGGTTTCTGGCAGTGGCTATGTCAAATGAACTCGGTGGCGCCGAATGGATCAAATCAGTAGGGCCGAGTTTGACTTTTGGTTTGGGACATATGTGGATATGAGAAAGTAGATGAGGGCTTTGGAGCATATCACTAAGCACTTTGAGCAAGCAAGCCATTAAGCAACACCTCATCCCCTTTTAATAGTATTGGCTTTCCTATGGACATGTGATCGTGGATCACTAAAAATAGAAAAATGTAGAGTCCTGAGCTTTGAGCTTGAGCCAATCCTTTGTCCTTAGCATCTTGAAGGGGTTCCACATCCTCTTGTCCATGCCACTCCACTGTTGGACTTATCTTAAATACACTAGATAAAAGTATTAGTCCAACAAGAGATATGTTGAAATTAATTACCAAAATTCCCAGGGAGCACTTGTGCTTTCAGAATCTTGTTTGTTTGGTTCTTTGGTTATGTGATTACACGAGGGTGAATGCCATGGTCGTCTCTGCTGGGATTTGCACGACATCATTGATGATTCATTCGTTGAATACGATCACATCTTCCATATGTTCGATGCTGGAGTGACTGATATCGTGCAAGGGTTACGTGTTCTTCTTCTCTTGGATTTTGATAGTTGTTTTATAGGGACTCAGATAAAGTTAGTACATTCATATTCTTTGGCATCCTCAAGTTGTTGGCTGGATCTACTGCAATTATTGTGATATAAATTATGATGGCCTGCAGCATGCCTCCCTATATTTAAGGCAAATGATCATGGAAGTACACCTTCAGGAACAAGCTCGCCGAGGTCTTGGAATTCCAACCTAGGTAAACAAGTGAACTCATTTAACAGTTTTCTCCTTTTCTGGTGATGCAGGCATAGCTCATTCATTAAGGGCTACTCAGCTCTTTGTTTTTTTCTCTTTGGTGATTGGATTATATGCTACTCTGTGTTGAAGGATCTGTTCATGCTAAGTTTAACAAATCTTGTCATGTTTTAATAGATTGCCTATTTGATCACTTTGCATGGAATGGTAAGCATTTGTACCACGGTCAGGGTTTGATTATTTTTATCAGTGCACATACCTTCAGAATATAAACCGGGGCTATCTTGTTTGTCTTTCTACTTATATATCTATACATATGGGATGCTCTGTTATTTCTGTTGTACAAATAACCATTCTTTGTGTTGATGAGCAATGATAATGGCTCCCCAAATTACAATACTTGCTGAATGTGCGCTTTGTTGCGATAAAATCCTATTTATAAACAGTACATTTTCCTAATGGATTGTGATTAAACTTTGTTGCTTTTACCCACTTTGGTGCTACTTCGGTGTATATGTACTAAATTGTAAAAGAAGATTATATCTTTTGCTTTATAGTACACAGGGTCATGAGAATGATGCCGAGAAGGAGAAGCTTGCTGTGTTAAATTTCATTCTGGCTTGGCTCGATAATACGTGGTAACATGGTGGAATATTTTATTTTTATTGTAACAAACTGTATTCAAATTCATCATCATCATTGGTAGATTTGAAGGTGCTGTCGATTAGAATAACACAGGATTAGAATAACTATTTGGATCACAAAAGCCCCTTTAAGGGCCTGACAGGGCCCTCCCGATCCGAGCCGCCCCAGCCCTCCTCCTCGTGGCTCCTATCCTCGATCCCCGTCCTCCCCCCGTGGATCGCCGCTGTCTCCAGCACCTCGCTGGCCAGATCCGGCGCCTTCCCTCCATCTCAAGCTCCTAGCCGACCGAATCCGGCACCACCCCTTCGTCACCACCTCCTCTCTGACAGCCAGCGCGGGCGAGCGAGCGACGGCGGACGCTGGTGCGAGGGAGCCCGCGTCGCCTGGAGCCGGCGAAGCCACCGGATTTCTGTGATGAACGGCCGCCATGGACTTCCGGAAGCCTCCTCCTCGGTCCATCCTCACCGCCCAACGAATTAGAAGAGCATATGATAGCCCCGACGCAAGCTACGGCAAACGGCACGGCCAAGGAAGCATCTTGGTGGTGGAGGCCGCATCGGCAGCACCTTCAAATCTACCAAAGGTAGATGAACTTCCTCACTCTGCTTGCCTTCTCCTTCAATCTTGCCTTGCCTGTCCTTCTTTCTTCGTGCAGATGAACTTCGCGCCCTCTGCAAGACAAGGATTGACATGCAATTCCTCTCCTAGCTCCCCGACGAATTGCTCTCAAGGTGGCCTATCTACTACTGGGAAAAGGTTGGCCGAACTTCTAGCCAGGGTATGGTTGAACTTCCTTCTGTCTATTATTTTCTTACAACCATGTGAAGTTCTAGTAGTGTGAAAATCCATGTGAAGTTCTGGTAGTGTGTGAGCCTCAGTCCAGGCTACAAAACAGTAGAAAATCTGCCTGCATTCACATCTGAAAAGCCATGTGAAGTTCAACTATTAAGTGAGCCTCAGTCCAGGCTACAAAACAGAAGAACCCCTGCCTGCATTCACATGTGAAAAGCCATGTGAAGTTCAACTAGTAAGTGTGCTAGAGTTCAGGTTGGTATGTAACTGGTTTTGTGCACAAAATAAAAGGAAAAAACATACATGTGATCACATGAAGGTCAGGTTGGTATGCACTAGTGGTTCAAGCATTAAAACTCATGAAGGTTCAGTCTTTTTTTTAGCTGTAGATAGTATTTCCCCTTTGCAAACAAGAAGTTTAGGGTGTCGATAGTGCTCAGCTCGGGTACATATTGTAGGACCTTGAAGTATGTCTAGAGGGGGGGTGGGGTGATTAGACTACTTGACCAATTAAAAACTTAACCTTTTCCCAATTTTAGTCTTTGGCAGATTTTAGCTATTTTTGGACAAGTCAAGCAATCTTCACACAATTCAAGCAAGCATGCAAAGAGTATATGAGCAGCGGAAATTAAAGCATGCAACTTGCAAGAATGTAAAGGGAAGGGTTTGGAGGATTCAAACACAATTGGAGACACGAATGTTTTTGTCGTGGTTCCGATAGGTGGTGCTATCGTACAGCCACGTTGATGGAGACTTCAACCCACGAAGGGTAATGGTTGCGCGAGTCCACGGAGGGCTCCACCCACGAAGGGTCCACGAAGAAGCAACCTTGTCTATCCCACCATGGCCGTCGCCCACGAAGGACTTGCCTCACTAGCGGTAGATCTTCACGAAGTAGGCGATCTCCTTGCCCTTACAAACTCCTTGGTTCAACTCCACAATCTTGTCGGAGGCTCCCAAGTGACACCTAGCCAATCTAGGAGACACCACTCTCCAAGAAGTAACAAATGATGCGTTGATGATGAAATCCTTGCTCTTGTGCTTCAAATGATAGTCTCCCCAACACTCAACTCTCTCTCATGGGATTTGGATCTGGTGGAAAGAAGATTTGAGTGGAAAGCAACTTGGGGAAGGCTAGAGATCAAGATTCATATGGTAGGAATGGAATATCTTGGCCTCAACACATGAGTAGGTGGTTCTCTCTCAGAAATGGTAAGTTGGAAGTGTAGGTTTGTTCTGATGGCTCTCTCCACGAATGAAGAGGAGGTGGAGGGGTATATATAGCCTCCACACAAAATCCAACCGTTACACACAATTTACCAAACTCGGTGGGACCGAATCAATAAACTCGGTCGGACCGATTTAGTAAACCTAGTGACCATTAGGATTTTCGGTGGGACCGACATGCAACTCGGTAGGACCGATATGGTTAGGGTTAGGGCATAACGTAATCTCGGTGAGACCGATTACACAAATTCGATGAGACCGATTTTGGTAATAAGCTAACCAGAGAGTTGGTCAGGTAAACTCGGTGGGACCGATTCACTCATTTAGGTGAGACCGAAATGTTACGAAAGGGAAACAGGGAGTTTACATTGCAATCTCGGTGGGACTGATCGCTCACTTCGGTTAGACCGAAACGTTACGAAGGGAAACCGAGAGATTACAATCCCATCTCGGTGAGACCGAGATCCCTATCGGTGAGACCGATTTGCCTAGGGTTTGTGGCAGTGGCTAAGACATCTGAACTCGGTGGCGCCGGATAGAAAGAATTGGTATGGCCGAGTTTGACTTTGGGTTTAGGTCATATGTGTATGTGAGAAAGTAGTTGAGGGGTTTTGGAGCATATCACTAAGCACTTGAAGCAAGAGGCTCATTAAGCAACAGCTCATCCCTCCTTGATAGTATTGGCTTTTCCTATAGACTCAATGTGATCTTGGATCACTAAAATGTAAAATGAAGAGTCTTGAGCTTTTGAGCTTGAGCCAATCCTTTGTCCTTAGTATTTTGAGGGATCCACTTTCATCATCCATGCCATGCCATTCATTGAGCTTTGCTGAAATAATAGTCTTGGAATAGCATTAGCTCAATGAGCTATATGTTGTTATGAATTACCAAAACCACCTAGGGATAGTTGCACTTTCAATATCCCCCTTTTTGGTAATTGATGACAACATATAGGTCAAAGCTTCGACAAATGATAATAAGATTGAAAAACATTGTCGCTTTGAGAAGTATGCGATAAGCAAGAGCTCCCCCTAAATTTGTGCATAGTTTAAGATTTGCTTTGGACTGCAAATGCACAAGGAATTAGGATCATGGGTTACTCTTCCATGTCACATACATCTTGGTGGAGCGCTCAAAATAATAAAGATTGAATACATGCACTCATCACCAAGCAAAGTGAATGATCATATAAGGATAGGTAAGATAATATCATTTAACATGCATAAGTGTAGCTTATGATCAAACACATGATAATCAATGTCTCACAGATAATAGCATAGTATCTCAAGCAATCAAAAGCAAACAAAGTTTAACCACCAAAGCAAGAGAGAACAAAAAGCAACACTCTCTCTCTCTCGAAGCCTATGATCTATACATTTTTCTCCCCCTTTGGCAACAAGTTACCAAAAAGTTCATAGAAAATGCATAGTGCTAGATCGACTCTCGGGCTTGATCTTGGTGGTGGTGTAGAGATGGCTCCTTGGACGAAGGCTTGAGTTGATGTGGATGGAGCTGGAGGAGTTGGTCTTTGGAGATGGTTGCCTTTGGAGTGTAGGAGCTATAGCTAGTGCAGATGATGTGGCTCTGGTGTCTGTCACAGGTACTGCAGCTGATCTCTGAGCTCTAGGCACTCTGGCAAATGCATCAGTGGTTGTCTTGCCCTTCCTCTCCTGCATGTCATCCTGTAGCTGCTCCACAAGTGACTGAATCTCAGTTACTTTGACATCTAGATCATAGAATTTTTGTTCCATGATTCTTTCCAGGCTCTCCTGGTTTTGAGTTAGGGTGGCCAACCCCTTCTCAATCCTCAGTGTTGATGCTATCAAGTAACCAAGCTGCTCCTGCTTGTTCTTCAAAAAGTACTCAGATGCCTCCTCTTGAGTTGGCATCTTGGCAGCCTTCTCTTTCTTTGCTTTCTCCTTCTTCTCTTGAGCTTGTACTGATGATGGTTCATTCTCATTCATCACAACTTGATTGTCCTCAAATTCTGGATAGATAGCAAAATGTTCCTTGTCCAACAAGTATGTGCCTGTGCCCATCTTTGAGTTAATCAACTCCTGAATTTGTGGGGCATATCCACAACTTCTCTTTTGGTCTGCCGCTGTCCTCTTGATGGTCTCAACAATGAGGCTCATGACCTTGAATTTCTGTGGCACATCAAACAAGTGTAGCAAGTTTATAGCATGCCCTCTAATCATGTTGTGGTCACCTGACTTGGGCAAAAGAGTATGCCTTAGGATCCAGTTGATTGTTGGGAGCCCTGACAGAAGATAATGAACTGACCCAAACTTATGTGTCTCAACTGCAGCATCTGGGATCTCCTTGTACATATGAGCCATGGTATTGTGATCCATCTTCTTCTTGGCATAGACATCCAAGTCATCTTCACTCTCCTTTGGGGCATTGATCAGATTGGCCCATTCCTCAATGGTTGGTGGTACCTTGTACCTTGGACATCAAACTATCCTGCCATCTGGATAGAAATGTGTTGTGGAGTAGAATTGCATAATGAGCTCATCATTCCACTTTGTGAGCTTCTGCCCAACAAAGTCTGCAACTCCACAAGCAATGAAACTGTCTTGCACTCCAGGATAGTGTTCTCCATTCTCCTTCATGTAGGTCCAGTCGACCCACCTCATATCACACACTATAGGTTTCTTGTCCAACAACACTGTCTCATAGAAATCCTGTTGTTCCTTAGTGTGGAACCTGTAATCAACAGCAGTCCTTCTCCTGATAGCATATGGATCTGACAACCTCCACATTCTGAGTCCTGCATCCTTTCTTAACTTCATGTTCTCAGCCACATGATGAACATCATTGTGGTTTGGAATCTTTGGCTTTAGCTTCCTTAGGACTTGTCCTTCATCATCTTCCTCATCAGCAACTTCAGGCACTGGGGCCTTGTTCTTCTCAGCAGCTGGAATACTCCTGGTATTCCTCTTTGGTGCACTCTTGGGCTTGGGGGCAGCTTTGGGTGCTTCCTTGGGCTTTGATGTTGTAGCCCCTGACTTTATAGCATCACCCATCAGCTTTTGTGCCTTAGGTGCTGGTGCAGCAACCTCTTCTTCCTCCTCAGAGTCTCTCCTCATAGAGGGGTTGCCAAGAACCTTGGCAGTAGTGGTTCTGGCTCTCTTCTTCTTCTTATCTTGACCAGCAGCTTCATCTTCTGACTCAATAGTAAACTTCATGGTTTCTCCAGGGGGAACCTTCTTGGGTTTGGAAGTGGTAATTCTTCTTGTAGGTGCCTCTTTGGGATCAGGCTTTTCAGGTACTTGAGTTGATCCTCTGACCTTCAGCATAGGTGTCCTCTTGGCAGGGACCTTCCTATTGAGTCCAGGCTTTGTGTTCTTTGCTGAGGCATACTCCTTTTTGAGAACTACCTTCTTGGAAGTAGCCTCATCTTCAGCTGCCACATAGTCCTCATCCTCAGAGTCTGAGGTTCTCTTCCTTCTGGCTCTTGTGGCTGCTTTAGGCAAATTGCTAGGAGTGCTTCTGCTGCCATCATCTGAAGAACTTGAGGGACTAGTGCCCTCACTCATGTGAATCTGCTCTTCTTCCCTGTTCCGACTATCACTTTGGTCCGACATGCTGCAAACACTGATTGCTGACCCTGTGAATAGTTATAGATGAGATAGAATGGATGAGCATCACAAAATGCAGAGATTTTGGCAAAAGAATGATTCAAAAACTTAGTTTTAGTTTTCCACAGAAAGGATTTCGGATCAACCGATTTTCAAACTCGGTGATACCGAAGCAGTTTTGGAACCTAAACTTGTGAACTCGGTCGGACCGAGTCACAGTTCGGTGGCACCGAGACTGCTAGGGTTTCACAAAGTTCTAAAATCGGTCACACCGATTAGCAATTCTCGGTCAGACCGAGAGTTACTAGTGCAATGGCGTTAGCCAAATCGGTGGGACCGAGTTTTTCAACTCGATGGGTCCGAGATGGTTTCGGCGGGAACCTAACCCTAAATTTTCAAATCGCATCTATTCTAAGGAATGTATTGAATGGATAGGAGTGTTTCAATCGTGGCAAGAATCATAATGAACACAATGTGCTAGGAATCGGACGGGGATAGCACTGTGATCGAGTCCATACCCTAGCTTGGCGATGAACTCGCTACAGCGGCAAGGGCGGGGGTGAATTCCGTTGACGGCGGCGGAGACCAGCGACAGGAGGCGGCTGGCGACGAAGTCGACGATCCGGAGACCTAGTAGGCAGAGCGAGCTATGCGCGGGCGAAGGGGTTTGGAGAAAGTTTTCCAAAATTTTGCCCGTGTGTATATATAGCCCGACACTGTCGGTGTGACCGAGTGGAACGACTTCGGTGGCACCGAGATGCATAAGCTGTTGTGATTCTGACAACTCGGTGTGACCGAAAAAGTTCAAATCGGTTGCACCGAGATTGAAAACCTAGATCGACTTAGTGATCTCGGTAGGACCGAAATGGAGGAATCGGTCGGACCGAGAATCACAAAGAAGTTTTGGAAGTTTAAGTCTATGATGAATCGGGGACTCTGAGTGCTCCTCACTGTGGTGGTTCAAATCTGACTTGATCAAATTTTGTGATGTAGCATGAATAGAGTTTGAGACGAGAAAAGCATAGATAGCTAGAGAAGGTTCTTAGGCATTCTTGTCCATCCACTTGGCCAAAGGAAAAAGAAGCCAATCAATCAAAGCAACAAGTGGATGTCCTCGAATGAGTAAAATATGCATCCAACATGCTCACACAATAAAATGGCAAATGAAATATGTGGCAAAGCATGCACAACCAATTCTAGCATCTATCAAACAATTGGCGATGACTAGGTCATCTATATATGATATATTGACTTAGGAGTCAAATGAGAACATTTGATCATAGGTCATACTCATCGTTTAAGCTCAAGTGGGGTTACCACTTTTACATAATGCATTGATGTGTTCACATCATTAGAGTTGCTTTGACTCAATTCTTAGAGTTAAGCTCCCCCTAGATGTGAGATCCCCCCTTAGAGGGATGAACTAACCTTGGGTTTTGTCGATGATGACTTCATGTGGGTGTTGAAGATGTGGATGCTCAATGTTGATGTAGATCATTTGGAGCAATCCTTTGGAGTGATTTTCACTTTCAACATACCTACATGGGTTAGTCCCACAAGGAACAAACAAGAATATCTATAGACATAGAGTGATGCACACACAAGATGATGTCCATGAAATCATTAGGTTACCTTGTCCCTTGCCTTACCAACATGAGGGTTTGTGACTCCTTGAACTAGTGCAAGATGTGGAAGTTGATTGCACTTGTCCTTGCCATAATGTTATGAGTGAAGAATGTTGGCGGAGTCACTCTCAAGAACTCTCTAGTTCTTCTTCTTCGGGATCCACATCATCTTGATGGGAATCCTTGGAGTTGTAGTTGTACTTGATGAAGTAGACCTTGATGTAGTCTTGGGAACCCACTTGACCAAGGCCTTAGATGCTTCTTCAAATGCATCAATCTCCTCTTGAAGCTTGTCCTTGCCTTTGTTCTTGTGGTCTTGTGGTGGAAGTTCATCTTGTGCTTGTGTTCCCTTGAAGGAAGTAGGATCATACTTCTATTGTTGAGGAACAAACTTCGTCTTGGGGTATTGATCTTCTTCCCACTCAACTCCATTGGCATTGAACTTTCGTTCAAAACCAACACCTTGATTCTTCAAGTGCCTTCCTTGCTTGCGTACAATTTCCTCGAATTGCTTACTCCCGGCAAGGCTCTTGTATACACCTTTCTCTATAATTCCCTTTAATAAGCTATTTTCTTGCTCAAGTGTAACTTGGCTAAGAGAATCATTAGTGGAATCAAGAGAACTACTAGAAGCAACAATATTGGATTTAGCATTGTTATACTACTAGAGGAAGGATCTTTCTTGTTCTTGTTACTAGACTTGACTTGAGGCATGTAAGTAGATAAGAGTAAACGCTTGGCAATGTAAGAAGAACTTTTCTTACGGAGATCATCATTGATTGCCTTTAAGAACTCATGCTCTTGCTCAAGATTGAGCTTCTCAAAGCGTAACTTCTCATGAGCCCTTAAAAGTTCTCGATGATCTTCGAAGATAGTTTCATGAGCCAACTTAAGAGTGTTTAGTTCTTTATTTAGAAGCTCAATCTTCTCCTTATCATTGTCATTTGTTTTATCTTGATTAGCATGATTGACTGACGTTTCATCATAGTATTCATCACTAGAGTTGTCAACAAGTAAATCATCATCACCTAGCAAGTCATCTTCATCACTATTAAAATCAACATACTCGGGATGTGTTACCTTAGGACCTTTGGCCATGAAGCATCTTCCAATTCCTTCATTTGGTAAATCAAATATGTCGTAGGAGTTGGTTGACACAAGTGCTAGACCGGCAACACCTTCATCTTGAGTATATTCGGAGTCGGAGTGATAGCTTCTCTCGGAGTGATTGTCGGAGTCGGAGCCGGATACTCATTCACCAACATGAGCTTGATGTCTTCGTTTTGTGTAGCTCCTTTATGACTTGTCCTTCCTTTCCGAATCCTTGCTTCTCCGTGAGGGTCTTTGTTCATAACGATCATCTCTACTCCTCCTCTCTCTTGATGGTGATTCTTCTCTTTTCCTTCTTCTTTTTGGAGAATCTTCTCTTCTTTTGTAGGGTGCCGTACACTCATCGGAATAGTGTCCGGGTCTCCCACAATTGTAGCAATTGCGCTCTCGACTAGAAGATCTTTTGTCATTGTAGGACCTTGACTTAAAGCTTCTTTATTTGCTTCTACTCTTGTAGAATTTGTTGAAGTTCTTCACCATTAAGCTCAATTCTTCATTGAAGGTTTGTTTCTCACTTGATGATGTGGGGGCTTCACACGAGGCTTTGTAAGCACCACTTGACTTGTTGTGAAGTTCCTCCTTATCCTTGAGTGACATCTCTTGAGCAAAAATTCTTCCAATGACTTCCGTTGGCTTGAGATCTTTGTAATTTGGCATCATTTGGATCAATGTGCACACGGTATCATACTTTCCATCCAATGCTCTTAGGATCTTCTTGATGATGAATCTGTCAGTCATCTCTTCACTCCCTAAGCCGGCAATCTCATTTGTGATAAGAGCAAGCCTAGAGTACATTTCAGCGACACCTTCACCATCCTTCATTTTGAACTTGTCAAGCTGACTTTGGAGCACATCCAACTTGGATTCCTTAACGGAGTCGGTACCTTCATGCATATCAATCAAAGTATCCCAAATTTCCTTTGCATTCTCAAGACGGCTGATTTTGTTGAATTCCTCGGGGCACAAGCCATTGAAGAGGATATCACAAGCTTGAGCGTTGTATTGCAGCATCTTCAATTCTTCCACACCAGCTTCACGGTTCGGCTCTCTCCCATCATAGAATTCACCTTGCAAGCCAATACACACAATAGCCCAAACGGCGGGGTTATGTCTGAGAATATGTATTTTCATCTTATGCTTCCAACTAGCAAAATTAGTGCCATCAAAGTAAGGACCTCTACGGTGATAATTTCCCTCGCTGGACGCCATACTCTCCTAGGTTGTGAAACCAAGGCTATGACCACCAAAAGCTATGGAAATCAAAGCAAATGGAGACCAAAGCTCTGATACCACTTGTACGACCTTGAAGTATGTCTAGAAGGGGGGGGGGGTGATTAGACTACTTGACCAATTAAAAACTTAACCTTTTCCCAATTTTAGTCTTTGGCAGATTTTAGCTATTTTTGGACAAGTCAAGCAATCTTCACACAATTCAAGCAAGCATGCAAAGAGTATATGAGCAACGGAAATTAAAGCATGCAACTTGCAAGAATGTAAAGGGAAGGGTTTGGAGGATTCAAATGCAATTGGAGACACGGATGTTTTTGTCGTGGTTCCGATAGGTGGTGCTATCGTACATCCACGTTGATGGAGACTTCAACCCACGAAGGGTAGCAGTTCTTGTGAGTCCACGGAGGGCTCCACCCACGAAGGGTCCACGAAGAAGCAACCTTGTCTATCCCACCGTCGCCCATGAAGGACTTGCCTCACTAGCGGTAGATCTTCACGAAGTAGGCGATCTCCTTGCCCTTACAAACTCCTTGGTTCAACTCCACAATCTTGTCGGAGGCTCCCAAGTGACACCTAGCCAATCTAGGAGACACCACTCTCCAAGAAGTAACAAATGGTCCGTTGATGATGAACTCCTTGCTCTTGTGCTTCAAATGATAGTCTCCCCAACACTCAACTCTGTCTCACGGGATTTGGATCTGGTGGAAAGAAGATTTGAGTGGAAAGAAACTTGAGGAAGGCTAGAGATCAAGATTCATATGGTAGGAATGGAATATCTTGGCCTCAACACATGAGTAGGTGGTTCTCTCTCAAAAATGGTAAGTTGGAAGTGTAGGTTTGTTCCGATGGCTCTCTCCACGAATGAAGAGGAGGTGGAGGGGTATATATAGCCTCCACACAAAATCCAACCGTTACACACAATTTACCAAACTCGGTGGGACCGAATCAACAAACTCGGTCGGACCGATTTAGTAAACCTAGTGACCGTTAGGATTTTCGATGGGACCGACATGCAACTCAGTAGGACCGATATGGTTAGGGTTAGGGCATAACATAATCTCGGTGAGACCGATTACACAAACTCGGTGAGACCGATTTTGGTAATAAGCTAGCCAGAGAGTTGGTCAGGTAAACTCGGTGGGATCGATTTGCTCATTTCGGTGAGACCGAAATGTTACGAAAGGGAAACATGGAGTTTACATTGCAATCTCGGTGGGACCGATCGCTCACTTCGGTTAGACCGAAATGTTACGAAGGGAAACAGAGAGATTACAATCCCATCTCGGTGAGACCGAGATCCCTATCGGTGAGACCGATTTGCCTAGGGTTTGTGGCAGTGGCTAAGACATGTGAACTCGGTGGCGCCAGATAGAAAGAATCAGTATGGCCGAGTTTGACTTTGAGTTTAGGTCATATGTGGATGTGAGAAAGTAGTTGAGGGGTTTTGGAGCATATCACTAAGCACTTGAAGCAAGGGCCTCATTAAGCAACACCTCACCCCTCCTTGATAGTATTGGCTTTTCCTATAGACTCAATGTGATCTTGGATAACTAAAATGTAAAATGAAGAGTCTTGAGCTTTTGAGCTTGAGCCAATCCTTTGTCCTTAGTATTTTGAGGGATCCACTTTCATCATCCATGCCATGCCATTCATTGAGCTTTCCTGAAATAATAGTCTTGGAATAGCATTAGCTCAATCAGCTATATGTTGTTATGAATTTCCAAAACCACCTAGGGATAGTTGCACTTTCACATATAAGTAATCAAATAGTGTAGAATTAACGGAATGTGAGTTTCATTCTGTGAAGTGTGCTCAGTTTAGGTACATAAGTATTGGCAGATGCTCAGCTCAGTACAGAGTGTGATGCCTGTCCTAGGGAAAAAATATGTACATGAACACCACTTTTATGTGCGAAGGTTAGGCTGTGAATAATGCTCAGTTCAGTTACAAAGTTATAGGCAGATGTAACTTGTGTGCTAATAAACATTTTTCCTTTTATGTCAGCGAGAGACGCATGAAGAATCTTAGAAGTTCCCAGCAGCAAGAACACAATCCTAAGCCTGTACGCGTTGCACCACCCCCTCAATGGGTCACACCTCAAATGCACCAACATCATTACCAACCTGCTCCACACCAAAATTGGATGACACCCGAAAGCGTGGAGATAATTTTGCGCCTCCACCTAATTGGGTGACGCTGGAAATCCCACGCGGATTCTTTGTATCCCCAGCAGACTCCCAAGCAAACCAATGGAGGAGGGGGTTAGCTCAAGTCCTGCGTGTAACTCTGGAGGTTATCCTGGTGTGCCTCGTCAATTCCAAAGGGAAGCAACTAAACCGGATCCCAGGACAAATCCAATAGGAACACACACTCGGAGAAGAGTGCTCTGCACACTACCACCGTTGGATGATGCTTCTGCTGCAACAACTCAGAATTGTACGGGACATAAGGTAGATGGATTGCTTCACAAAACAAGAGAGCAAACAAAAACCAGGATCGCAATGCCTCCACAACAACCTCAAGCAAAAAGGACACAAATAAGAGAGAGGCCATCTTCAACCCTCCTTCCTCCTCGTGATCCACTCCTGCATCCTGCTATGAAAACTTTGTCGTGCCCCATCCCAGAGGGCCAGCAGCAGACTCCAGTGGAGTTGCGATCATACACGCACGTAAGTGAAACAAAAATTTAGGTATTTATATACGCATCGTGTATTATCTTTAAATTTTATACTCCCTCCAGGACAAGATCATAAACTGCATTTTAACGTGCCGTTTGGATTATTTTTTCTTTTTCTGCAGATGCCGGATCTCCCAGATTATCTAATACCAAGACTAAAAATGCGATTCCAGAATGTAGTGAAAGCAAGGGAATTTTATAACAGATACGCTAGACACGCACGTTTTGGAATCAAGAAGACGGGAGGGAATGCCAATCACAAGTATTTTGTTTGCGCGTTCCAAGGGAAACACACAACTTCTGTTTCAGAGGCTGACAGGAAACGAAAGAAAACATCATAGAGGACAGGCTGCAATGCAAGAATGAGGGTGAAGGTGCAGGAGGATGACACATGTGTGGTAGTGGACATTGAGTACAATCATAATCACCACCTCATGTAATCTGATGACATGCTGGTATTCTTGCACTCACACAAAATTATGACCCCACTATTACGAGATGCGTAAAGCTCCTGCAGTACCATGATGTCAAGCATACAACAATCATGTCCATGCTATCTGAAAATGAAGATGGAAGCTACTTTCTAAGCATGACCGGATGAGACCTACTAAACTAGTAAGTATTCAAAAATGCACATACTGCAATGTACATAGCATCCTAAATCACAACCCTTTGCTAGCAAAGATAACAAATGCATGTTTGCATATAATTTGCAGGAAAGTAATGAATGCAAGGAAAGATGATTTGGATGATGTATTGAAACTTGTATCTTTCTTTAAAGACATGAAGGCAATCAATGATGAGTTTTTCTATGACATACAAGTAGACAGCGACAAAACCGTTAAAAACATTTTCTGGTCCAATGCAAGCTGTCAAGGAGCATATCAAGACTGTGGCAATTGTGTCACATTCGACACAACTTACAAGACCAACATATTTCATATGCCTCTGGGAGTGTTTGTTGGAACAAACCATCACTTGCAGTCAATGATATTTGCTGTTGCCCTGATTAGGGACGAAGATGCAAAGTCATTCAAGTGGATGTTCGATACATTTGTACGGTGCATGAACAATAAACATCCAACTTGCATTCTAATAGGTAAGTTCAAAAAAAAACTCTACAAGTTTCATCAATTTTTCATTCTATCTGGGTACATTGTTTTTTTTGAAAATAATGTAAAGCAAGCAGTTCAACCATTGTTAGCACGGAAGTCCAACAAAACAGTATAAGAAGCAAAATTATATGTCACATGTTTAGAAAAAAATATAGTTCTGGATGTGAAGTTCAAATAGAGGAACCATAGAAGTTCAAGGACAATGTTGTAAGAAAAAACACATGAAACATGTTCAGGAAAAATATAGTTATGTATGTGAAGTTCAAGCACTGGTACCACACAAGTTCAACAACACTGTTGTAAGAAAAAATATATGTCACATTATTAGTTAGTCCTACTGCTACCTGTGAAGTTCAAGTACTTATACAACATAAGTTCACCATCAGTAAAAAGAAGCAAGTTTCATTTTTTTAATTCATGCAGACCAGTGCCCGTCGATGGCAAAAGTTATACCACAATCATTCCCAAACACCGTCCACAAGCTATGCCGATGGCACATCCTGAAGAAGTTCAAGGAATACCTCACGTTGCTGTAGAAAAAGTATAAAACATTCAAAGAGGAGTTCAGAGCGATCTTAAACTGGCCGCTAATGCCTACAGAGTTTGAAACTGCATGGGCTACACTCGTGCAGAAGTTCAACCTGCAGAATGACCAAATGATGATGCAGCTCTGGAATGATAGGAAGATGTGGATTTCAGCATATTACAAGAACATTTTCTGTGCTAGAATGACTTCCACACAACGAAGCGAGAGCATGAATCACGTGCTCAAGAGAGGTTTTGTCAAGGGGACTCAGAACCTACACAAGTTTGCTAGGCGGGTAAATGCCTGCATACAAACTCGGATGCAAAAGGAGAACGAGCAAACAATGACTAACATGGTATTAAGACAAAAAAACACCCCCATCATATTGTGACTTCCTTCAACATGTGCATACTATATTTAAAAAAATGACTTTGCTTGGACTAATATCTTATTTCTTGACATGTGTGCAGACCAATCCTGTGACAAAAACAACTTACGGCTACGAGGAAGACATGGCTTTTAAATACACGAGAGCCGTGTACACCGAGATGAGGACTAGGATGAGAAAAGCGACGCTATTTCATGCAAAGCCTACAACAGAGCCCACCAAGTACCTTGTGTACTACCACAACAAGGTTGTCCATGATGATGAAGAAAGATTTGCCTGGTCAAAGCATGATTCCAGGTTGTAGCTGACCCTGATAATGAAATATACGAGTGTGAATGCAAGCTATGGACACACACAGGTGAGCGGAAAAACAAACTCATTAAATACCTAAACTAGTAGTATCATATCAAATAGATGAAACTCATTCTTTGGCTCACAAACTATGTATACGCATTCATCACAAAAATGCGGGCACATTACGCCTTCACATCATGAACATACTGGACTACCTGAAGCCTGACAAATTTCCAGACAAGTATATCCTCAAACGGTACACAAAGACTACAAAATCACAACCAATATTTGTTACAAGGGACTAAAACACGACTGCATTGGATAACAGCTCAAGACTATCGAAGCAAGACATCTTGCCGCAGCTAAATTTGATGGTTAACAAGAAAGCGATGAGATGTGACCAACAATATGACAGAGCCTTCTATGTTCTCAAAAGGCTAGTGGAAGAGCTTGATGGAATACATTCAGCAAATCGAGCGGATGCTGAGCAAAGGATGGCTGAAGAGGATGCTGAAATTGAAGATGACCTTCATTATTATGCAGCTGAAATGCTCCAGGCCACTGCTCAAGCCAACCAATCCAAGTAGGGTGTTGACCAATTAATGCAGCAGCGGCAGCAAGAGACGATGGAACTGTCGCTGTACTCTGAAACAAAGGATAGGAAGAAAATTTCTGCAGCAAAGGAAAGTGACAAGAGAGCTCAAATAAAGGCACCACCTGCAAGAAGAGTCGTCGTGCTCGATGGGAACGGAGTGCCACTTGGACACAGGCAATGTAGTGTATGCAAAAAGGTTGCAGGACACGACAAGCTCACCTATCCAACACTCTTGGAAAGAAACGGTACAGAGGAGGTCAAGCAACCGAAAGTTCAAAAACAGCAGCCCAAAGTTATAGAACAAAAGAAGGGACCACACCCACAGAAAGCAAGCAACAGACTTTGTAGCATATGCAAGGAGTATGAACCACATAATGCAAGAACATGCCCGAAGCATGCTGATGCTGAAATGACAAGCAAAAAGGCATAGAAGAAACAGAAAGCAAAACCTAGAGCCAGTAACAAGAAAGTGGTGGAAGATGAAGAGGAAGACGAAGATGAAGACACCATGGAAGAAGAGGAAGATGAAGAGGAAGAGGAAGTGGGATATGAGGAGGAAGAGGAAGAGGATGATGAACAGGAAGAGGAAGAGGAAGATGAAGAGGATAAGGAAGAGGTACATGTCAAGCAAAAACCACTACAACCAAAGCCTAGGAGGAGCGCAAGGCTGATGAACAATTAGACTAGGTCAATTGAGCAAAGCAAAGTTATGTCATGTCAATGTGTAGAATGTTATTCCACTTTTGAAACAGTATTTTAGGGACAAGAAGCTTACTTGAACTTCTATTATTGAACTTTCAAAGAAATTATACAGTAGAAGTTCAAGTAAGCTTACTGCAAAAGTCCTGGTATAGTATGACAGGAGGTGCTGGTGATGTATTGCATGAAAGAGCAAGCAGTAATAAAATGAAAAAATACATTGCAAAGTTCAAGTAATATTTCTGCAGAAGTCCTAGTATATTATGAGAGGAAGGGCTGTGTTGATGTATTCAATAAATGTGCAAGCAAGAATACAAATGAAAAAAATATACACTATGAAGTTCAAGTAAGCTTACAGTGGAAGTTCTGGTATATTATACAGGATGTGCTGGTGTTGTAATCCATAAGAAGTTGAAGCAAGCAAGAATAATTATACAATGTGAAGTTCAAATCAGCTTGCAGTAGAAGTTCTGGTATATAAATTGATGTAGGAAAAAATATGCTTACAAAAAAAAGTATTGCTGTATGAACTAAGGTTAGCAAGCCTAAGACAACGCCTTTAGAAGTGAAGTTTCTATTTGGATACGTGCAGAAGTTCATGTTGAATGCCGACAAAAAGATAAAGAAACGTAAAGGAGTGTATGACAATATTTTTGCATGAAGTTATAGTTGAAAACCATTTGCAGTTGAAAAATCACAAAAAGCACATATAGATTCTCTACAAAAGGCTACATATTGGTTGAATTGAAAAATAACAATACATTACACAACACAGAAAATCCTCTCCCATCTGAAACAAGCAGCCCAACAAGGTCTCAAGCATCAGTTCAAGTCAAAGATCATATGTTCGGGCCCAAATTAAACAACACAAAAAACCAGCAGTTCAACCATAGCCTAGAGAGAAGTTCAAGTACATATGTCGGAGAAAAACACACAACACATGGATACTGAAAACGATGCAGTACATTGAAATTCACAAAGCCAAATCATTCTTCACACCAGATACATTTGTCCTCAATATCATAAATAATAGTTCTGCAGCTATAGATACACAAATTACTACACCATTCTTACAATCAATTCTTTACCAAATCGTTCCAATCATTATCAAACCTAAATCTTTACAAAATCAAATCTACACTGAAACTAATGCTTCGAATTCATGGGCACAAGGACTGGATCTCTTTAGGAAGCTCTGTACGCAAGACTTCATTCTTGTCACTAAAGATTAGAGTGTGCATGAACTCGGCCTTCCAGTCATCTGCAGTAGCCTGCAAACAAGAAATGAAATGATGGTTTAGTAGAGAATAACTAAAACCACAACAGGAGCATCTCATCAAAAACACACAACAGAAATGAGAAGGTTGATGAGACAAAACATACCTCCACATCACCAAAATCATCAACAAGCTCATCGCCATCATATGTAGAGCAGAACTTCACGGCAAAGAAACCACAATCATTATTCACTTGCTTTCGAACATCGATTAAGGTCGGTCTCTTTGCAATATTCACCCAGTTAGGCTGCTTGCTCGCTTTGTACGCAGCCTTGCCATACTCCTCGAGCAACCCAACAAATCTCTTGATCTGCCAGAAATGACAAATAAGATGAAATCAAGAACATGTTAACCAAAAATAGTTAAGTTCAGGTACATAAAAGCGGCACTTGCATAAGATCCATCTAAACAAATACTAGAAGTTCAACTATCAAATGATAGACAGTTCAAGCAGTATTACCAAAGCAGAGGCAGGAAGATATTTTGTCAACGGAAGGCATAATAAACTTCGTGTCAAACAAGAAAATATGAAAGGAGGTTCAGGCTAAGAAACACTCACGATATTTTGGTAGTCTCCATGGAAAGATGTTCGTGACATTCCCTTATTACTGTAAGGAAGTGAATCAAGGATGCCAATGCTCCCATGATATCTATTCAACACATACACACTGTAGTGTGCTACTGTGTTAATTGGCTTGAATAGTATCAAAAAAACCTGCCAAGAAACTTTTTGACAAACTCCGCAAAAGGATGTACATAAAATTAAAAAAGCAAAGAGTTATGAAAACCTAACCAGCTTTGCATTAAGAAGGTCTTCTTCGTTGCGAACAAACATTGGGAGGAGTTTAGCCCATTTTTTGCATCAAACTTTGGAACTATTGCAGTGAAGAAATTATACTCCAGGCAGTACCGTGCATTCACAAAAACAGAATTAAAACAACCCCCCAAATGCACTACACCAAAACTAGAGCAAAAAAGGGAGACAGGGGTGCAAAGAACTAAAACCTGTATGAAGTAGGGACTATGTACAACCCTGTCAGGAGAAGAGAAGATATCAGAGGTCTCCGCTTATCCTTCCACAAGTTTATGAGATAATCCATTACATCTCCTTCCATCTGCTGTCCTTCACCGAAAAGAGTATAAAGGACACGTCCTGTGAGGTCAATCATATTCCCAGGGATGGTAAACATGCAGTAGCTTGTCTTGCAGATTTAAAAGGATGGGAAAAATATTAGAAGGTTAGACACTAATACAACAGAAGTTCAGAAACTATAACTTCAAAAGGCAGGGAGAAATTAACAGAAGTTCAGATACTAATACAACAGAAGTTCAGAACAAAGTAGCATCTCTGGCAGCAACAAAAATAAGAAGAAGAAAACTCACTCAGAATGCTTCTCCAGACCATCATCACTAAGCACAAACTGTTTCACACGACGGGCCTCGGATAGATGAGGGTAAATGTACTTATTTAGGGGAGCGATAGCAGAACGCCACTTCAAAGGCAATCTCGATGCTCTCTTGGAGGAAGTTATGTTGCCAGACTCAACTGTCGGTTTCCTCCTAGTGATGACAACATTCTTCCCACCTCTCCCAACAACAATACCAGCAACAGATTTACCATTCTTCGGGTAAGCAATCTTCTCAAAATCATCATCCGACAAAATCACCTCTGCTTCGCCTGCTTCGACTGCACCATCCTTCTTGGAGCAAGGGGTGCTTGGAGCACCACAAATACCGACAGCCTGCTTCCCCATCTTGGAAGGAATAAGGGCTCGAGTGCTATCATCTTCTCTCAGAGTTGTACTCGTCGATTCCTCCCTAGGTTGGTATTCCTGTGACCCGAGGAATGAGTAGTGGTAATCGGTCAAGTCCAACGGCTCCACTGTCAAAGAAAAGGAAGACAAAAAAGACCATTAAATATAGCTGAAGTTTAGGTACAACACAATGTACAGTCCAACTAATATAGATGACATGGTTACTACTAAAGCCGACCTAAAAATATGTGTTGCATTTAAAAACTAAACTAAGTTCAAGCACAACCAAAGGCATAGTTCAACATAAACTGATGAATTGGAAAACAATCAACTACAGCTAACAAAAGCATAAAAAGGCATCATATCTTGAAGTTCAAGTAGAAGAAATGCTCCTGTCTAAGTAAGCAATTGAAGGAAAAAATTTACTGAAACAAAATACATAAGCAAAATAAAAAAGATAAAAAAAACAATAGAAGATGAAGTACTCGCAAGCAGTCCAAGTGTCAAGGCTTACATGTATAGTAGCCAAACAGACTTTGGAACTCTATTTCAAATAGGTTATAAGAAGCAATAGAGTACAACCACGTCTTTCTGATATCTGCGATATTATGATGGGAATAGTTTGCAAGAACCCCTTCATGAAATGAATTAACATTCGTAAGCATGAAGAATCCACAGTCGATGCTGTCAACAAACAAAAAAATAATAGTGTTAAAACAAAAGAAAGCCAAACGAATAAAAGACATTGCAACTTACATACAACTACAGTTAAAACAAAAGAGATCGAGAGAAAAGTGGAACTCATACTTGTTTTGCTGTTGGGGCACATCAATCCAATCCAAAGGGAAATTTTCAATAGAAAGAGGACTGAAGGGTTTCTCCCTGTCAATGCCGACATCATTCCAAAGCTTCTTGATGTTATCAGTCATCCGCCGAAACAGGCGTACCACACAGTCATCGTTTGGTCCATAGTACGAGTCAAGAAGCTGGAACCTTGAATTCTTCAGGTCAAGAAATATCGTAACCCAATGACCAACACGACCCAAGTGAGAAGGCATTTCAGGTGGGTCAAAAGTGGGGAAAACAACCTGAAGCAACAAAAACACACAAATCATTAAAAACTGAAAATTAATATCAAATGGTACAAAAAAAACAAAAAAAAACAGAGTGGATCGCAGTGCAAACTAATACAAAAGACAAAGAACAAGATATTGCTTACAGAATCGTGTGCATCCATGCTATCAGGACCAGTCGCCAAGAAGTACTTCCCCACACGAGAATCAAATTGACCTCTTCTTGTCCTAAAATAATGTAGACAATAGCAACATATGAAAATACAAATGAGAAAAACAAGTTTTAACTAAAATGGTAAGGAACAAAACAGAAAAGAAATCACTATAGGGTTGACTTACACAAACCCAATACGACAGAATGAGTTTATCTGATCCCTGGGATGTCGCACGTAGAAAATACAGTGCAATCTCAGCTACATTAGATCGAAGCATTCCGCGAGGAGAAAAAGATATTGCTGCATCTTCAACAGTAGCTTCACACTCATTGTTTTGGAACATAATCTTTGATCTAAAAAAGCAATAGAAAGTAAAAAAGAAGTTAAGCATCAGGAACTCAAGAAGTTCATCACACATATAAGCACAGAAGATCAGCTACATCACAATAGGCAGTACAAAAAGACTAGATGTTCAGCACCAGAAAAGAAATTAGAAGTTCAGCAACAAAGAGTAAAGAAGTTCAGGTATGAAACAACAGGCAGTTCATAGTGGTAGATGGATGTAAATTCTGACCAACTGCACTCACCTCTTAGAACGATCATTCTTAAGTCTAGTAACACTGAAATAAAATTCATCATCCTTCTTTTGGACGACAACAAGTTCACTATCTGCTCAGCAAAAGAAATAGAAATTAAGAGCAACATTCGAGCACAACATTCAAACACAAGCACATCTCAGCTGCTACACCAGAAAAGATAAAACAACAGGATTATAAACATCACAACCCATGCATTACAGACCTCCCCCCACATAGAAATAGGTTCACTTAACTTTATTTACAAACCAACTGACAAAGCACAAACCAGAAGTTCAACTTGCACCACACAGGCAGTTCACAGGGATATCATGGACCAAAACCAAAAACAAAAGGAACGGGGATGGGGAAAGAAGAGAGAAGCATGCTCCTCTCTTTATGGATTCCTGCCTATTCCAGTCGCAACACTGTAATGATCAACCTCCTATCCCACGCTATCGCTTTCGGTCTCTTCATCGTCATCTCCAGTAGACATTGTAGCAGCATTAGCAAGGACAGCAGCAGCAGTTGGAGCAGCTGGAGAATCTGAAACAACAAAAACCGTTGGAGCAGTTGGAGCAGCTGGAGGACCAGCATCAACAACAACTGATGGCTCTGCTGCAGGGGACTTCTCCAGGCCTGCATCAGCACTACCACCAGTCTCAACAGCAGCCTCGATGGGATCTTTCTCCAAAATGATATCTCCAGCTATCTTGCCTTGCTCAGCATCAGAAACCACAACGCCATTGGACGACTGAAGATCAGTTGGCTCCACCCCGTCAGAGCAGTCGGTGCCTGACACGGTCTTGTTCTGCAACCTTCTCTGGAGGAACACTAGAATCATCATTCTACAGCAAAGAACAGAAAGTCATTACAAATGGGCACACCGTGATAAAATGAAAAAACAAGTAAAATAAAAAATGAGACAAATGGACAAAAAAAGGTACTTTATTTTCACTGCTATAACCTCATCAACTAATACATCACTCGCAGGAATAGGTTCATGCACAGGAGCAGTTGCGCTTTTAGGTAAAACATCCTCCTCAACCCTAGCACCATCATCAACAACCTACAAAAAATCATGTACAACACAAATGTCTAATCAGCAGAAGTTCACATTACATAATAAAAGAAGGTAAGATATGACAAAATGACACATAGTGGAAATCCAAATGCAGTAAACATAGAAAGTCAGATAGCAAACTACTCTAATGCAAAAGGGAACAAAAAGGGCCAGTTATGGAAATGATAGAAGTTCAAGTGTTGTAGCCCCTGAAGTTCAGGTACTGTAAACAGAGAAGGTCACCTAGGAAACACTAGTACTAAAAAGATAAAGTTTAGTACACATGAAATCAATAAGGGTCACCTATGACTACAAACAATAATAACCGAAAGCTAACAATGATCATTATTGCAAAAGAATTACCAAAAGCCAACATAAAAACAGACCTCTTTGGTATGCTCCACGTGGCCTCCTTCATGACCCAAACGAACAGGATCTTGCCTCTCAATCTGTTTGACAACAACATTAGCCTCATCTTCAAAAGGCTTGCAACGAGCATCTTGCATTTCTTTGAACAGACGAAAGCTAGCACGGAGGTGGGAAGTGCTCTGACGAAGCTCAGCAAGATATTTAGCTTCAATCGACAAAACCTCCTTCGAAGACTCAGTATCAAAACCGTGGCCAGGAGGAAGAATCCCATCGACACGGTTAAGACGCTCAACAGTTGTCGGAACACGAGCCATCTCTCCACAAATAGTTTCCAGAAGTCCATCAATCCTAGCAAGGGAAAGTTTGGCAACATCAAACAAACCCTCAGAAGACACGCCACCTGCAGCACTCACACGGGCATAAGAACCTCCTGGATCTATAGGGGGGCACCAGTGTTAACATCCCGGGCGAATTCAAATCTTGGGGAAGTTCCACTCCCTAGGCCAGAGGCACGAGGCATAGTAAGAACATGATGTTCAATACTCCTAAAGAACACAACCTCAGCCTGTGTCTTCCACTGCATACAAAAACAAAATTCAACACGTCACAGAACAAATGAAAGAACATGGAAACAAAAATATAGAAGATAGTACCAGAAGTTCAAGTTAAACTACATAGGACAGAAGAAACACTCACAGGCAGTTTCCCAAACACCCAGTTGGTTGGGTCATCATTACCCTTCCTAACCAAGTCAGCCGCAACAAGCGCAAGAAGATTGGCCTGATTCATGAAACTTATGCGAGGGGTACTCAAGTCAACAACAGGCTTGTTGCCAATGATAACGCAGTCCAAATACATAAGAAGCGGCGCGATGGCACAACCTGTGACAGCTTTTCCTCTGCTAGTCCCTTGTTGATACCTAATAACAGCCCTTCGAATGTCATCAACAACCAACTCGCAGTAGTCCATATCTGCCATATCTTTAGAGACAAGGTTCTCAGCCATTGCTGCCTCCCTGGACACTCGTGTAAATGTACCAGGAATAACCACTTTCATGAATAGAAGCAGGTAAAACACCTGCAGAGCTAGATCATCATTCGTCTCATCCTTCACAAGTTTCACAAGGATATTCTGCAGATCCTTTGTCTTGATGTCGTCACTCCTGGCGTAGCCAACTTTGGACTTCAGCCTCATGACAGCATCATCAAGCCCATCATTCGAGGGCCTAGGAGGGGTACGATAACCTTGAGGGAATCCAAAAAGATGGTGAATAGCATCACTTGTAATACGCAGAACCTTGTTCGCCTCACCCATGTCTAGAATCATGGTTGTAGTGTCAATCCTCGTGTAGATGTTGCCCATCAAAGGACGAGAAATGTTGGAATCAACAGTCAAGTCAAACACACAACCAAAACCAGCCTTGATAACCCTCGTCTTGTGCCTAAGTTGTAGCATTTTCGCACACGTCTTGACCTCTTTCAGTGAGCAGCGAACCGTCTTGTTAAATTGTTTCTCACATCTCCTCCTTCGCCACCTTCTTCGGGCACTTTGCCTGCTCTCTTCCTCCTCTCAGGCCGCTCCACAAGCTCATACTGAAAAAATACAATGACAAGGAAAAAAAGGAAGAATAATGAGATACACAAACTACACCAAAATTCCACTAATGCCTACATACAAAGTACATTTCAGAAGTCCAACTATGTCTAGATAGGTAGTACAACTATGTATGACCAGAAGTTAACATGCTTTCAAAATGTTAGAAATGTACATAGCAGAAGTTCAACCATGTACGCCAAGGCAGTAATAAAACATGTACAACACCAAGTTAAGCTAATTTCTTATGTATTTATCCAGAAGTTCACCTATGTACACAATGGCAGTAATACCATATAAGCCAAGCAGTTCGGATAATTTACTCGTCTATATGAAGCAGAAGGTCAGCTATGTACATAGCAGAAGTTCAACCATGTACACCAAGGCAGTACTACAAACACAAAAACTACAACAACTACAAATGCTCAAAAGCAGTAAACATGAGAGATTCATACCTGATTAGCGGCATCATCATCATCATCATCATCCTCATCATCAGCGTTGAAATCAGCATCATCCTTGTCCTCTGGATTAACATGAGAACGCTTCTTCACACCCTTGTTGACCTTTGTAGGTGCAACCTTGCGCTTAACGCCGCATTTCTTCCCCTTACCAGATGCACCAGCACCAAGCGGAGAAGGCGTAGGGGCTGCAGTGGCAAGCACACAAGGACTATGGCATGGCGTACCACCGAGGGCTAGCCCTTCCTCTTCAGCTAGTTCTGTAGCCCTTGAAACACGTGGGCTCCTTCGAGGAGTAAGTTCACCAACTAAATTCTTCCTGGCAGCGGTCTTCTTAATTTTCTTCTTCACGGGACAACCATGGCATCAGCGCCACACGACACGTCTTCCTCAGCAACAGAGCAATGCCCAACCGTGAGCTTAGCAACATCAACAGTTTCAGGAACATCAGAACCTTTCTGAAGGCGGGCCGCCATCTTCTTGTCAAAATATTCTTGCTTCTTCCTATTGCGTTGGTCCTCCAGAAGAAGCTGAAGAGGCACATCCTCAGGTTGCGTGACAGGTTCAGTGCCATCAACAGACTGCGACCGCGCCTCTGATATCTGAACAAAGCACAAAGGATCCGGAACAGAATCACAACCTTCGACTGACGGAGCCCCCTGCTCGGCAGCAGCAGTGTTTTCTAATAAACCCATCTCGGATAGAATATCGTTGATGGTGTTCACAACTTCCTCTCCCATGGACACATATGCAAAGAACACAAAAAGCATAGCAAAAAAGGAAAATATTCAGCAACAAAACAAAAAAACATGACAGGAACAAGTTAAAAAACATGGCTTGAGAATTTAAAATAAAAAGAAAAGGAGTTGCACATACTAGGTGAAGCAAGAGCTGCAGAAGCAAGTTCCTCGAGGCTTGAATTGTTCTCAAGGCTCGAAGCAACCTTAGCAATCAAAGTCAAAGGATTAACAGGTGATTTAGCCGCATCAGATATTGGAGCTTCAGTATTAACTTCTGAAGCTCCATCTTGATCACATGCATTTTTTCAAAACTATTCAATTCATCATCAACTACAAAAAATGCAAGTAAAAAGGAAGTTGAGTCCTAATCCACAATCCTACACCAAAGGGAGTTCTACTATTGCATCAATATATAACACCCAGAAGTTCAACAATACCTAACAAAGAAGTAAACACAATGAACAATTTACAATTTAGATACTAAATATAGAACAATCTACACCAGAGGGGGTACTACATATAAGATGAATGTCTAGAAGTTCAACAATATATAACAAAGTAATAAAACAAATACACAGAACAGAAGTTCAACCAAATTTCATTATAAACAAACAATAATTAAATCCAGAAGTTCAACTATGTGGCCCAAGCAAGTACCACATAAAAAAGATGTAGCATGAGCAGAAATACTATTTCACAGGCAAACTAAATATCAATACCATGAGAATGATCACAAAAAAAGAAAAAACAAAGGTATACACTATAAAAATGAAAGATTTGGGAAGTCCAACAACACTTGGTGACATAGTTCACTAGCAATTCCTCAAATAAAAACTAAGCAACACTCTACTAACTTAAACTAAGGCTAAAATGCATACATATGACATTTGTTAGAAGTTCACACTATTAAGAAAAGGCAGTACAACAAGACAACTAAGTGAAGATATGGGCAAAAATATATAAGAAAACTGCTATTTAAAATACAAGATCCAACGACAATACAATACTTGGAGAAGGTTTTGAAGCCATGGCAACAGAACCCCTTGATGAATGGAACTCCAAACCCTAGAACAACCTACTGAAAACAGGGGATAGATTGCTTATAGTTAGCAAGTAGAAAATCATACAAGAAATACAAAAAGAAACTAAATCAAACCCTAGGATGAAACAACTAGAACATACCAACAAGTATGAAAAACATGAACAGTAGCACAACTAGGCAAGCACAACAACAAAAAATATCCATAAACTAACTAGCATGTGACAGACACAATCTAGACTTCGAAATCAACAACACTAATGCAATTAGATACATCAGATCCAGCATGAACCAACACAGCAAACCCTCCCGTACATGCATCTGACTGCTAAAGTCACCAAAGGGGAAATAAATCCACACAAGTCTGAAGGGGAAAAATAGCACACACAAGCATGTCACAGACAAATCTCACCACGGGGGAATGGAATCCACCCACCACACAGACAAGAACCCTACCTAATCTCCAACCCAGCCATCAGAAGAAGGGGTAGGAGGCGGATGCGAGAGCACACAGAAGAAACATACATGCCTCGACAGATCTGGCGAAACTAAGAGCAAGCATTAGGGGGGAAGCACCTGTACCTCTCCAAATGACCCCCGCACGCACGAATCCGCAACGGTTCTTCCACCCCCACGACGCCACATGCAGTTTGGAACCGCGCAGGCAGTTGCGGCTTCGCTTCAGAGGGGAAGATCGCGGACTGGGGCGAATGAGAGCGGGGCATGGGGGAGAAATAGGAGCGTGGCGTGCGGCGGTTACTCCACAAACGAGCGCAGGTGACAGCGGCAGAGAAGTCGAGGGAGGTTGGAAGAGAGGAGAGCAGCGAAGCGTCAAAGAGGGAGAAGAGAGCGAGCGACAGGAGGAGGGGATTTCTAACAGGTGGTGGCGAGGAGTCGGGCACTTAATGCCTCCCTGTAGTGGGGTGTGGAGCGCCCAATTAATTACAGTTTTACCCCCCAACAACTAAAAAAGTAAATGCCCTACTAATAAATGAATGCACCATTTGAATGCATCTACTATAAATTGATAAGATCCCACAACAAAATTGCTGGTATCCTTAAAACCAAAAATTAATGGCAAATACACTACCAAGGGAATAAAAATGCATACACAAATATGCACCTACACAAACAAGATAAAGAAGTTCACAAAATAGAAAATAGAAGTTCAAGTACACTAATTAGGGAAGTTGTCGGTGTACTAAAGTAGGGGTACCTTAGTATCCCGAACTTGTGCCTGGCGATCCACAGCGTCCCGGCAAGGCTTCTTTGGTGTCGCCAAGATCCTCCTTAGTTCATATTAAAGCCATTCAAGAACAAAGTGTTTTAACTAAGAAGACAAGACTCGGCAAGAGGAGCTTGCGGGAAGGACAAGGCCCGGCAAGAGGAGCTTGCCGGAAGGCCAACCTGTGCACTTCAAAGAACACTGCTGCGACGCGCGCGCGTCCGGCAAGACCCGACGAGCGACAAGCTTTGGGTGCAACAAGACAACGATCATGCAAAGGCGCTTGCATGCGCGGCCACCACCTGCGCCCATGCTCCAGCACATCCGTCGACGTGTCGCCACAGGACCGTTCCAGGCGCACGTGGCGGGAAGCTGTGCAGCCAAGCGGTGCGAGGTGGCAAGTGGAGATGACGAGAAGGCCATCGTGGCAAGCGGTGGCGCCCCTAATAGTCGCTTTTTTGCACCGTTTAGGCGACGCGGACAGGCATTAAATGCTCTTGTCCCCTGCCGTCAGAGTTAGGTAGGGTGCACTATAGATAGCAGTTGTACCAACCACCCTTTTTACATTTGTACCCTTGCCTGCGTTGCCACCTGTCGGTGACCCCTTTAGCCTATAAAAGGAGGCCCATGCGCAACGTAGAGGGGGTTCGACTCATTCGAAACTACCGAACGCTCACGCTCTCGAGCAAGAACATAATACCACCACATAGCAGCAGTAGGAGTATTATCTCTCCGGAGAGCTCCGAAGCTGGGTAAAATCCCTCGCGTGCCTCGCCTCGATCTGCTCTTCGTGCGCCCTCCGCTCCCTGCCGGACCGAAAAGGGGCCCTGCCCGTGATTTGCTTTCATCTCTTGATGCATATTCAGGATATCATCAGATCTTCATGGCAGAAGAGGATGTGGAAAAAACCGCATTCATTACTCCATGTGGCACCTACTGTTTTGTACGGATGCCTTTCGGACTAAAGAATGCTAGTTCAACATTTGCAAGAGTAGTCATTCATGCTTTTGAGCCACAGTTGCACAGAAATGTAGAAGCTTACATGGATGACATAGTGGTCAAGAGCAAGGACAAAGCAACTTTGATCCAAGATTTGGACGAGACCTTTGCAAATCTGCGCAAGATCAATCTCAAGTTGAACCCCGAGAAGTGTGTGTTTGGAGTCCCTTCCGGCAAGCTTCTCGGGTTCTTTGTATCTCAGCTGGAGATTGAGGCCAATCCCGACAAGATCAAGGCCATTGAGCAGATCGAAGCACCGAAGCGCGTCAAGGATGTCTGAAGGCTTGCGGCTGCGTTCTTTGCTCTCGGCGAGTTCATCTCTAAGTCTGTTGGGCTACCGCCATTTTCAAAATTTTGAAAAAGCAGGTCAATGAAATGGACTCGAAGCGGAGGCTGCGCCAGAGACTTGAAGAGATCGTGTCCTCCACTCCAATACTTGTCGCACCTAAGCCACAAGAGAAGTTGCTGCTGTATCTAGCGGCAACCAATCAAGTGGTTAGTGCTGCGTTAGTAGCGGAAAGGGAGGCGGATGATGAGCCAGCGACCGCGGCAAGCGAGTCCAGCAACAAGCAGGGGGCTTCCCCGACAAGCTCTGGTCCCGACAAGGATAGATCTGTGCAGCCACAGGAAGAGAAACAAAAGAAGATGGTGCAGCGCCCAGTTTATTTTGTCAGTTCCCTTCTGCAGGGGGCTAGATCAAGGTACTCTGGTGTGCAGAAGTTGCTTTTCGGCCTTCTCATGGCCTCGAGGAAGCTGCGCCATTACTTTCAAGCACATGAGATCATAGTTGTCACTCGCTTTCCGTTGAAGAGGATATTGCAAAATCCAGAAGCAACAGGCAGGATCGTCGAGTGGGCGCTGGAATTGTCAAGTTCTGGCCTCAAGTTTGAGAGTACTTCAACTATCCAGAGCCGAGCATTGGCAGAATTCATAGCAGAATGGACGCCAACACCTGATGAGGAAATTCCGGAAACGAGCATCCCCGTCAAGGAAGCAAGCAAAGAATGGATCATGTACTTTGATGGTGCCTTCTCGCTGCAAGGCGCCGGTGCGGGCGTGTTACTTGTCGCACCCATCGGAGAGCACCTCAAATCGTGGTCGGATGCACTTTCCCAAGGAGCAAGCAACAAACAATCTGCAGAGTATGAAGGCTTGCTTGCGGACTCGAGATCATGGCGGACCTTGGGATCAAAAGCTCATTGTCAGGGGTGACTCGCAGCTTGTCGTCCGCCAAGTGAACAAAGATTATCAGAGTCCGTTGATGGAAGCTTACATTGATGAAGTGAGAAAGTTGGAAGAGCATTTTGACGCCTTACAGATGGAACATGTTCCAAGAGCCCAGAACGATGTTGCCGATGGCCTGTCAAAATGCGCTGCATTAAAGTTACCTGTGGAAACAGGGATCTTTGTGCTCAGGCTGACTCAACCATCTGTGATACCATCAACTGGACAGAGCAAGAAAAGGAAGTTGGTTTCCGGTGACTACTTTCCGGCAGAGCTCCCCGAAACAGCCGCCAAGAAGGTCCCCAAGATCAAAACCAAGAGTTCTGAGGAGCAGTCTGCTCTGACAAGCCCTAGGGTTTGTTTCGTTGAAGCAGACGCTCCCGACAAGTTTTGCTCCGGCAAGCTTGCCGGGGAACATCGAGCTCCGGCTGAGCCGCAGATTCTTGCCGTGGAAGCAGATGTTCCCGCAGCAGCATTTATGCCTTTAGTTCTTGTTGTCGAGCCGCAAGCTCCGGCATGGGCGCAGCAGATCGTCCGCTTCCTTGAGACGGAGAACTTCCGAAGAGCAAGAAGAAGCAGAGAGAGTAGCCCGACAATCAAGTATGTATCGGTTTATCGACGACATCTTGCATGTAAGAAGATTCAACGGAGTGAAATTGAAGTGTATTCCCGGGAAGAAGGGCGAAGCTGTTGGCGGAGATACATGGAGGCATATGTGGTCACCACATTGGCGCAAGAGCACTTGCGGCAAAGCCTTCCGGCAAGGTTCTTTTGGCCAATGACCCTCCAGGATGCAAGCGCACAAGTAACCAAGTGTGAAGCGTGCAGTTCCACTCCAGCAGAT
Organism: Aegilops speltoides; assembly: GCA_021437245.1. Taxonomy (NCBI): domain Eukaryota; kingdom Viridiplantae; phylum Streptophyta; class Magnoliopsida; order Poales; family Poaceae; genus Aegilops; species Aegilops speltoides. The sequence goes on along the minus strand of CM038142.1, from coordinate 415,442,270 downwards.
ACATCAACTAGCTCAAGCTCTCGGACGATCCCTTTATCTGGCGATTTTTGATGCAGGGGATCGACATCCTCGGCCCCTTTCCCGAAGCTGTCGGGGCTTTGAGTACTTATGCGTGGCAATCGACAAGTTCACAAAGTGGCGGAGGTGGAAGCGATGAGGAAGGTGACGCACGATCGTGATCAAGTTCTTGGTCGATTGTTTGCCGTTTGAGTCCCTAACAGGATCATCACCGACAATGGCACACAATTCACAAGCCGCACCTTCATGCAAGACGTCCAAGATCTTGGCGCCAAGATCTGCCGCTTCATTGCTCACCCGAGAAGCAACGGTCAAGCGGAGAGGGCAACGCTGAAGTCTGCACGGCTCAAGACCGAACTTCGACGGGCTGCACAAGTCGCGAAGGAATTGGATCGAGGAAGCGCGGTGGTTCTTTGGTCGATCAGGACGACGCCAAATCGAGCCACTGGCCAGACACCTTTTGCTCTAGTCTATGGAGCAGAGGCAGTTCTCCCCATGGAACTCGTATATGGATCGCCTCGAGTGCTCGCTTATGATGAGCTTGAGCAAGAGCAGCTGCGGCAAGATGACGCGCTACTCCTTGAGGAAGATCGTCTTCAGGCTGCTGTACGAGCTGCTCGATATCAGCAAGCTTTGCGCCGCTACCATAGCCGCAAAGTCAATGCCAGAAGTCTCGAGGAAGGCGACCTTGTTCTTCGGCGCGTTCAATCCGCCAAGAATTCTAACAAGTTGACGCCGAAGTGGGAAGGCCCTTATCGGGTGAAGCGAGTCACTAGGCCTGGCGCTGTCCGCCTTGAGACCGAAGATGGCTTTCTGGTGAGCAACTCCTGGAACATTGAGCATCTTTGTAAGTTTTACCCATAAGGCGCAGTTGCCGGAACCTGTTCCGGCACCCACCTTTTGTACAAGTCTTGCCGCTGTTGCATGTAACCCTTTGTACAAAGCCGGGCGCAGATCCCGTGCATAAATAAAGATCATATGCTCCGCACATCTTGTCAAATTTCATGCCTTTTTCTTTTTTGCATGTATTATCTGACACTTTGTGCAGCACTTGCCCCCGGTAAGCAATAACGAGCCTTAAGGCTCCATATCTTTATTTTCTCTTCTTTCTTTTTCTCAAAAAGAAGGTTCCTTCGCCCACAAGTTCACCGGGGAGGAGAAGATAATGGTGTGGACCAGGCATCGTTCATAGAAGTATAGCCTTGCCGGGACGCAGACAATAGAAAAGCTAAGTTGCCAAAGTTTGAGCACAATCAGTTTTAAAAATTTCTTAAGTTATCTTCCTTGAACGACCGTGCTTTGTATGGAAAACCTGTGCGCAGAGGAACCAACTCGTAGCTAGTTGCGCCCTTACTTTGTTTCGAGTCCGCTCAACAACTTAAGTGTCTTTGCGACTAGTTGCGACAAGGTTGCTTGTCGGAGGCAGCATCGCCAAAGAAGTCTCTTGATGTTCCTTTTCGGCTTTCATGGCAAGGGTGCCTACGCCGGCAAGTTCCCTAAAAGTGTAGGGTAAAAATATACAAAGGAAGGAATCAAGTAAAGGAAATAACATAGCAAATACTGCCCAAGATAAAGTTATATTACAAAAATGACTTGCCGCGCTCTAATAGATTGTTCCTGTGACATATCTGGCAGCGGCAAGAAAAAGGAGGAAAAAGGCGGCCTAATCTACACGATCACCGTCGACCCTCCTGACTTCATTCACCTAGTCCATAATGGGTGCGACAAGGGCTTTTAGCTCTGCAAGATCAGCACCCGCCGGCAGCTTCTTGAGAACGTTGGTGAGATTGAGGCCCGGATTGCGGAAGAGCACCTTCACCAACACCTTCTCCAGGACTCTGGCGCAGATTGCGCGCGACTCGTTAGCCAGCTGCCTTGGGATCCTTTCCCGGAGTTGCTGGAGAGCTGTCACCACGCCCTTGAAGAACAGAGTGAGCTTGGTGCTAGGCTGGAGGTTCTCATCAGAAGAGTACCAGAAGCCCTCCAGTTCCAGCTGCGCCAGCTCCTCGTTGATGACTGCAGCGATGTTGACGAGGCCCTCTGTCCAGAGCTCCACCGCAGCCCGGAAGGTGTTTTGAGTTTTGGCGGCCCTCGTCAACAGCTCCTCGTTGGCCTTGAGTTCCTGCCTCAAGTCTTCCTCTTGCTTCTTGGCGCCGTCCAGCGTCTTCGTCAGCATGGCCAGCTTCAGCTCAAGATCGGCATTGGCGTCCTTGGCAGTGTTCAGCTCCCTACCCTTCTCAGAGAGACGACCCTGCAGCTCACCATGGGCAAGGGCGTCCTTCTCGCGCTCGCGCTGGAGTGCAGCAAGCTCCTCATCCTTCCCTTTTAGATCAGCCTCCAGCTGCGTCATCTTCACCTCCAGTTCCTTCTTGGCGGCCTCGGCAGCTGCGGCGCGTCGCCGCTTCCTTGAGTGCCCGCCAAGTGATTGCTCATGTGCAAGCTCCTCCTCATAGCTGTCCAAGTTGACCTTCCGCTGCGTCAGCTCGCCTTCCCGCGTGGACAGCCCCTCGGCGGCAAGCCGCTGTTGCTCTTCGGCTTCTGCCTTCTCGAGGATGAAGGCCTTCCGCGCCTCGACAAGCTGTGCCCTCTCCTCTGCAATGGACCGGAGGGCCTCTTGGTTGCGGCTCTAGAGCTCCTCCGCATGCTTCTCTATGTCCACTCCCGCCTACACGACAAGCGCTTCCCGAGACTCCAGCTTCGCTTGTCGGGCGCGGTAGAGCGACACCAACTTCCGGAGCAGCTGCTCCTCCTTAGACTCGCCGCCGCTACTGCTTGGCGCGTCAACCACTGTCAGCCCAGCAGAGGCGAGCACCTCTCCGTCAAAAGCCTCTCCCTCGACCGACGCCCTGGAGCTCGACGCCCAAGGAAGCTTGATGAAGACACCCTCACCGGCCTTCAAGTAGGCGCCGGGCTGGGGCTCTTCGAGCCCGTGTCTTTGCATCGGTGGCGGAGGGTCGGCGGTCGGTGTAGCGCCTTGCGCTCCTGCGCCCTCGGGGTCATCGGTCGATCGCGGACCCTCGCCCGGCTCGCGCGCAAAGAGCCTTGGCAACCTCTTCCGGCCGGGATCGCGGCCACCTCTTCCTCGTGGCGGCGGCATCATCAGTGTTGCCAAGATGCATCCTCCTCGCCGGTGGCCTCGGTCTCCATCGGATCTGTGGAAGGGGGATCTAAAGACAGGAAGAGGAAGAAAAAGTCAAGCAAATATCCAAAAAGTAGATCAGAAGAAGAAGAACCCAAGGGAAATTTTCTGACAAGAAGGATTACCTGTGCTGGGCTCTGTAATCATGGGCTCCAACATCGGGGGATCGCTGGCCCCATCCCTTGCCAGAGAATTACCCCTTGCCGGGGACCTCTCCCTTGCCGGAGAACGCTCCCTTGCCGGGGAATCGCCCCTTGGCGGCGTAGTTGAAGCAGATAGCACCTCAGGAGCGGCTTATGGTTGTTCCTGATGGGCCTGTTCTGCTCCTACACAAGCAACCCAACAATCAAGATATCAGCAAGGAAAGAGCACCCATGCGCGCCCCACAACAGGAAGTGAACAAATACTTACGCTGGGGGCTGCGCTGGGGGCTGCTTCGGGGAGAGGTTGCCGGGTCCGACAAGGTAGTCTCGACGCGCCCTCTCATCACAAAGCAGGATCGCCCTCGATGACAACCACGGGACCTTGGCCCTCTTCGCCGCTCTCTGGGCCAGAGTCCTGGAAAGGAACAAGGTTCGGAAGAAAGCAGATCAGATACAAGACAAGGAACAACAAGAATCAAAGAAATATAAGTATGACAGAAAGAAAGCCTTACTCCTCCTCCTCTTCTTCCTCCTCGTCGAGACTCGGTAGCAGACAGGTCGAAGTCCGAGACTTTTCAGGTGACGACGGCGGAGGAGTAGGCTCCTTGGACGCTTGGCGGAGCTGCGGCAGAGATCAAGCGGCAGCTCGAGAGGACCCCGCTCAGCGGTTGTTGCTGCGGCATGAGATGCTCCCGCAGCAACGGTGCTTGTCGCGGTGGAGCGTGTCCGCTGGGCGCTGCGGTTGTTAGCCTGCCGCCGCCTGCTGTGTCTCGATCTGGAGGCGCCTTCTTGGTTGAGCTGGGCTGCGCTGGGGGCTCCGCCTGCGGCAAGCTGCTCGAAGACGGCTGGCCGCTTGCACCCTCGGCGGGCTCGTTCGTTTCGGCTTCGGGCTCTCCCTCGCCGACGACTTCCCCGACAAGCTCTTCTCGGTCGGCAAGGCTTGCCGCCTCGGCCGCCTCTGCCTCCTCCAACGTAAAACCAAACTCGCCCGCGGCGGCGGCTGCCGATGCCTCCTCCGCCCTGGTGGCGATGCGCCGCATCTCATCATCAGTGGTGTCGCGGGTGAGGAGCCTCTGCTCATCGGCACGGACCGCTACCTCCACCAAGCCGTCAAAGAATTGCTGCACGACGTCGTCGGAGGGCTCCTGCCAAGTTGGGATAATCCCGTGCGAGTCGCAGTCCGGCGTCATTGCGCGGATGCGATCGAGCTGGGAGTTGTTGCATAATGGGACGACGCCCTGCGGCGGCCTGAACCACTCCGGATGGTTGGGGTCGTGCTTGAACAGCTCCTTGAGCGTCCCATCCAACTCCAAGACAGTGAAATTAAAATTGAGGCCTGGGCCCAGCCTCATGATATCCGCCGGGCCCCCGAACAGCCAGGCGGGCCTCCCCCTCTCCTGCAGAGGGGCGATGCGGCGGCGAAGAAAGTCCGCGCCAACAGCCCCACAGTGAGCCCGGCAAGCCTGAGCCGCAAGATCCGGGTGGTGGCGATCTTCAGTCTAGCATCGTCCGCCGCCAGGGCGCTCCAATCGCCGCCGCGCACTACTCGGACTTGGTGCAAGTTGGTGAATGGCTACGGATCCGCATCAACAATCCAACACCATTCTGCTCTCCACTCCTCCCATTTGCTACGGAGCTCCCCCTCCAGATAGACCTCTTTCTTGCCGGCTCTCGAGATGCAGGCGATCCCGCCAGACAAGGGCTCTCCTTTCTCGACCCGGGGCATGAAGTAGTGGCAGAAAAGGGCTACGTTTGGGTGGATTCCGACGAAGTTCTCGCAAAGATGCGCGAAAACCGCCATGGTAAGAACGACATTGGGGGTGAAATTGAGGAGATGGAGCCCGTATGTGTTCATGATGTCGCAGAAGAAATCGGAAAAGGGCGGGCAGAGCCCGCAATAGAAGAACAATGGGAAGAAGTAGTATCCTTTTGGACACCGCTTCGAAGTAGAAGCTTCAAGGAGAGTACTGCGGCGCTGGCGGCGCATCGCGTCTCCGTCGACCAGAAGAGATAAAACCACTCCCGCAGCTCCTTCGCGGAAAGCTCGGGGGGGGGGGGGGGAAGTGCTCGCTCCTTTCGCAGCGCCTCGAGCCGCAGTGCCTCGGTCGACTTCGCACCCTTCCCGGTCTTCGGAGCCATGGCGGAGGCGGTGGAGGAGAGCGGGGGCATTGGTGGCGACAGCGGCGACGGGCGGCGGAGCGCTGCTCTCTTTCGGCTTGGGAAGCGGAGGGGAGCGGCGGATATTTCTGAAAAAGGAACCGCAAGTGGCGAAGGTGGGGGAACGGCCCCTGTTTCCTCTGCTTATAAAGAGGAGAGGCGAACGTTACGCCTTTCTCGATTAAAGAATCACCCACGATCTCTCCCACGACGCCGCGTTCGACGCGTGCTGTTACGGGAGGGCGCGGTGGATACGGAGTTAGATTTGGTGTGGACCCAGGTCGCGTGTGCCCGTGCCCTGTTTTGGGCAGCCTAACAAAGGTTTCAAGACTGTGTGTGGCCCAGTTCGGGGCTCTGTCGGTGTACTAAAGTAGGGGTACCTTAGTATCCCGAACTTGTGCACGGGCAGTTGCAACGTCCCGCGGCAAGGGTTGCCGGGTGTCTGCCAAGATCCTCCTTAGTTCATATTAAAGCCATTCAAGAACAAAGTGTTTTAACTAAGAAAACAAGACTCCGGCAATAGGAGCTTGCCGGGAAGGACAAGGCCCCGACAAGAGGAGCTTGCCGGGAAGCCCAACCCAGGCACTTCAAAGAACCTGCCGCGACGCGCCGCGCGTCCCGGCAAGACCCGACGAGCGACAAGCTTTCGGGTGCGACAAGACAACGACCGCGGCAAGGCGCTTGCCGCGGCGAAGCCACCACCCTGCGCCCATGCTCCAGCACATCCGTCGACGTGTCGCCGCAGGACCGTTCCAGGCGCACGTGGCGGGAAGCTGTGCAGCCAAGCGGTGCGAGGTGGCAAGTGGAGATGACGAGAAGGCCATCGTGGCAAGCGGTGGCGCCCCTAATGATCGCTTTTCTGCACTCTTTAGGCGACGCGGACGGGCATTAAATGCTCTGGTCCCCTGCCGTCAGAGTTAGGTAGGGTGCACTATAGATAGCAGTTGTACCAACCACCCTTTTTACATTTGTACCCTTGCCTGCGCTGCCACCTGTCGGTGACCCCTTTAGCCTATAAAAGGAGGCCCATGTGCAACGTAGAGGGGGTTCGACTCATTCGAAACTACCGAACGCTCACGCTCTCGAGCAAGAACATAATACCACCACATAGCAGCAGTAGGAGTATTATCTCTCCGGAGAGCTCCGAAGCTGGATAAAATCCCTCGCGTGCCTCGCCTCGATCTGCTCTTCGTGCGCCCTCCGCTCCCTGCCGGACCGAAAAGGGGCCCTGCCCCATAGGTGTTCATTTCCCACGACAGAAGTCAAGGCATATGAATAAATAAACAATAAGAAACAACAAAAAGAAGTTCAAATACAAAAACAGATGAAGTCCATATATAACTAAAATACACAACTTAGAAAAAATATAGAAGTTCAAAATTCAAAATAAATAACAGAAGTTCAAGCACACTATCAAGTGAAGTGAGACAAATGAATAAATAATCAATAATAAACAAACAGAAGAAGTTCAAATACATAAACATATGAAGTCCATATAACAAAGTAAAATACAAAACTTAGAAACTAAAGCCACGCCCCTAAGGTAGATAGCGGGGTCACAGATGTGACGGACTCACCTCCGCATGCGACGACACGACACGCCACATTGTCGCCTGGTCCGGCTCGTTCCTGTCTCTGACTCGCAGGGGGAGGGGAGGGGGGGGTCCCTCCCCCCTGCTCGTCCTCGCGCTACCGCATTGCTGCGCGCTGGATTTTGGTAGGACGCAATGTGGTTATTCTATTTCCACGCCACCGCACGCACCCCAAAGCCACACCCCTAAGATAGATAGTGGGGTCACGGATGTGACGGACTCGCCTTCGCATGTGGCGACGCGGCACGCCGCGTCGTTGCCTGCTCCATCCAGTTCCTGTCTCGGCCTCCCAGGGGGAGGGGAGGAGGGGTCCCGACCCCCTCCCCCCTGCTTGGCCTCGCGCTACCGCATTGCTGCACACTAGGTTTTGATAGGGCGCAATGCGGTTACTCTGTTTCCATCCCCACTGCACGCACCCTAGAGCCACACCCCTAAGATATATAGTGGGGTCACAAATGTGACGGACTTGCCTCCGCATGCGACGACGCGGCACCTGCTCCGGCTCGTTCCTGTCTCAGACTCGCAAGGGGAGGGGAGGGGGCTCAAGGCCCCCCTGTGCGCTAGGTTTTGATAGGATGCAATGCGGTTATTCTATTTCCACCCCCACCGCATGCACCCCAGAGCCACACCCCTAAGATAGATAGTGGGGTCACGGATGTGATGGACTCGCCTACGCATGCGAAGACGCGGCACGCCGCGTCGTCGCCTGCTCCGACTCGTTCCTGTCTCGGCCTCGCAGGGGGAGGGGAGGGGGGTCCCGACCCCCCTGCTCAGCCTCGCACTACCGCATTGCTGCTCCCTAGCTTTTGACAGGATGCAATGCGGTTATTCTGTTTCCACCCCCACTACACGCACCCCAGAGCCACACCCCTAAGAAAGATAGTGGGGTCATGGATGTAATGGACTCACCTCCGCATGCGACGACGCGGCATGCCACGTCATTGCGTGCTCCGGCTCGTTCCTGTCTCGGACTCGCAGGGGGAAGGGAGGGGGGTCCCAACCCTCCTCCCCCTGCTCAGCCTCGCGCTACCGCATTGTTGCGCGCTAGGTTTTGACAGGACGCAATGCGGTTATTATGTTTTAAACCCCGCCGCACGCACCCTACAGCCACACCGCTAAGATAGATAGTGGGGTCACGGGTGTGACGGACTCGCCTTCGCATGCGATGACGCGGCACACCACGTCGTCGCCTAATCCGGCTCGTTCCTGTCTCGGTCTCGCAGGGGGAGGGAGGGGGGGTCCCGTGCCCGGCCTCGCGCTACCGCATTGCTGCACGCTAGGTTTTGACAGGACACAATGCAGTTATTCTGTTTCCACCCCCACCGGACGCACCCCAGAGCCACACCCCTAAGATAGATTGTGGGGCCATGGATCTGACGGACTCACCTCCGCATGCGACGACACGGCACGCCGCTTTGTCGCCTGCTCCAGCTCGTTCCTATTTCGGTCTCGCAGGAGGAGGGGAGGGGGGGGGGGGTCAATCCCCCTACTTGTCCTCACACTACCGCATTGTTGAGCGCTAGGTTTTGACAGGACGCAATGCGGTTGTTTTGTTTCCACTCCCACCGCACGCACCCCAGAGCCACACCCCTAAGATAGATTGTGGGGTCACAGATGTGACTGACTCGCCTCCGCATGCGACGACGCGGCACACCGCGTCGTCGCCTGCTCCGTCTCGTTCCTGTCTCGTCCTCGTAGGGGGAGGGGAGGGGGGTCCAGACCCTCCCTACTCGGCCTCGCGCTACCGCATTGTTGCACGCTAGGTTTGAACAGGACACAATGAAGTTATTCTGTTTCCAGCCCCACCACACTCACCCTAGAGCCACACCCCTGAGATAGATAGTGGGGTCACGGATGTGACAGACTCGCCTCCGCATGCGACAATGTGGCATGCCGCGTCATCGCCTGCTCCGGCTCGTTCCTGGCTCGGCCTCACAGGGGGTGGGGAGGGGGGTCCCGACCCCCTCCCCCCTGCTCGGCCTCGCGCTACCGCATTGCTACATGCTAGGTTTTGATAGGACGCAATGCGGTTATCAGTGATTGAAAAAAATCCATAAAAAAATATCAACAATTATTGATGAAGTTCAAATTGTTAAAACACAGAAGTTCGGGGGTTTGAAAAAACATCAAATGAACATGTAAACAATTAAACAGAAGCCAATATATTGTAAGTTCAGGTTAAACACATACTGAAGTTCTACCACTGTTTGAAGTATGCAAACATGTTACAAAAAAATCAAAAGGTATGCATGCATATGGTGGAATAATCCCATAGTTTCCCACGGAGCAAACTCGAATCAAAATTCGAAAATTGAATAGTAATAAAAAATATATATAGAGAGCGCAATTTTGGACCTATAGAGAGAGCGCAATTTTGCACCGCCTTGCAATGTGGAAAGCAGGAAGTTCAATCATTGGTACCATGGAAGTCCAACTGCTACCACAGAACATGGATGAACCAAAAAACTAATCCCAAAGACAGAATAAATGTAAAAAAGGATCCGTGTGTCCATGGACCAGCTACACATTTACACATATCAGTACTCTCACAAACAAAAAAAGTACACAATTTTTTTGTAACAACACCAACTGAACAGATCGTATTGCAGCATCACCTTAATAACATGCATTAAAAAGAGGGAACTTCAAGCACAAAAGGTGCTCAAGGCCAACTCTATAACACAGACAGTAGAATCACTGAAAAAATACACACTATCAAATTTAATTTTCAGATTTAATCACTTGGGTGACTACACCTTCTCAGTCCGCGACCTCGAACGATATCCTACTGCGCCCCAACATCAAAACGTTAAATCCACCAAGCTGTCTCATCGAAGAACTAAAACCAACACGGGCGGACACGAGATCCAATCGCCCCGATTTCAGGGGTGTACTCACTTGCCCGATCAAATTAACAATGTATGAACGATCTAATCTCACTACTGCAATCAAATCCGCCCTCTATATTCACAGAAAAACAACAAATCCACAGAAGCCGCGGAGACCACTCCCGCGGGCGAAGAACACGGAACCCGAAATCAAATCCATTCAAATTAACGACTAATTATCTACGAAACTCGTACCTACACCAAATTCCCATCATGTTAAAGGTTCTAGAACATCCGGTGAATGCATTAAACGTGTAAGCAGACACAAGTTCATCCGCCCCGAGAGTGAATCCGCCAAAATGCAAAATCACGAATCAAAACGAGCATTTAGATGTAGGTATGTGTATCTAGATTACAGTCATATCCCAGATAACACAACCGACCTAAATAATTCGCGGGGAAGCCACGGTTGCGAAGATAGCCAAAAGTTCGGGTTCGTACTAAGGGAAGTTTAGGAGCGTTACTCGGAAAGTTCAGGTTGTGATCAGAATATTATTCTGATCCCGTGATCAGAATAGTATTTATATGTGTGTGTAAATACATATACATATACATACATACATACATACATATATATATATATATATTTGGATTAGAATAGTTATTTGGATCACAGCAGCCTCTATAAGGGCCCGACAGGGCCCTCCCGAACTTCCCTGAACTGCTGGATCCTACCCGATCCCGAGGCCTCCCCGACTGGATCCACCTGATCCCGATCCCGAGCCGCCCCATCCCCCTCCTCGCCTTGATCCGCCGCACCTCCCCTCGATCCGCCGCCTTCCCCCGTCTCCAGCTCCTGGCTGGCTGGATCCGCCGCATCCCCTCTGTCTCCAGAGCCTGGTCGACCAGATCCGCCGCCACCCCTCCGTCCCACCTCTTGGCCGACCACCGGCGCGGGCGAGCGAGCGATGGCGGACGCTGGCGCGAGGGAGCCCGCGTCGCCTGGATGCGGCGAAGCCGCCATGGACTTCCGGAAGCCGCATCCTCCTTCATCTTCACCGCCCGACGCATTGGCAGAGTAGATGACGGCCCCGACGGAAGCTACGGCGAATGGCGCGGCCAACGGGGTAACTCCGCGGTGGAGGCGGCATCGGTGGCGCCTTCAAATCCAGCAGCGGTACATGAACTTCCTCCACTTGTCGCCTTCTTCTTCAATCATCCCTTGCCTGACCTTCTTGCTTTGTGCAGATGAACTTCGTGCCCTATGCAAGACATGGATTGCCATGCGGTTCCTCCCCTAGCTCTCCGACAAATTGCTCACAAGGTGGCCTATCAGCTGCTGGAAAAAGGTTGGCCGAACTTCTAGCCAGGGTATGGTTGAACTTCTTCCCTCTGATTGTTATTTTCTTACTGCCATGTGAAGTTCAGGTACATCTATGAGCATCAGTCCAGGCTACAAAAGCTTTTTTAAAATCTGCCTGAACTTCACATCCATGTGAAGTTCAGGTAGTCTGTGAGCATCAGTCCAAGCTGCCAAAGATAGTAGTAAATCTGCCTGAACTTCACATCCATGTGAAGTTCAGGTAGTCTGTGAGCATCAGTCCAGGCTGCCAAAGATATTAGTAAATCTGCCTGAACTTCACATCCATGTGAAGCTCAGGTAGTCTATGAGCATCAGTCCAGGCTGCCAAAGATAGTAGTAAATCTGCCTGAAATTCACATCGATGTGAAGTTCAGGTAGTCTGTGAGCATCAGTCCAGGCTGCCAAAGATAGTAGTAAATCTGCCTGAACTTCACATCCTTGTGAAGTTCAGGTAGTCTGTGAGCATCAGTCCAGGCTGCCAAAGATAGTAGTAAATCTGCCTGAACTTCACATCCATGTGAAGTTCAGGTAGTCTGTGAGCATCAGTCCAGGCTGCCAAAGATAGTAGTAAATCTGCCTGAACTTCACATCCATGTGAAGTTCAGGTAGTCTGTGAGCATAAGTCCAGGATGCCAAAGATAGTAGTAAATCTTCCTGAACTTCACATGTGAAAAGCCATGTGAAGTTCAGGCTGTGAATATTGCTAAGTTCAGTTAGAAAGGTATAGGCAGATGTAACTTGTGTGCTAATAAACATTATTTTCTTTTATGACAGGAAGACGAGAGACGCATGAAGAAGCTCAAAAGTTCCCAGCAGCAAGTACTCAATCCCAAGCCCGTACACGTTGCACCACCCCCTCAATGGGTCACCCCTCAAACGCACCAACAACATTGCCAAACTGCTCCAGACCAAAAATTGATGACACCCGAAGCACATGGAGACTTCCAAGATGCTGGGTCACAGCCCTATATGCACAACTTTGCGGCTCCACCTAATTGGGTGACGCCGGAAATCACCCGCGGATTATTTGTATCCACGAGCAGACTCCCAAGCACGCCGATGGAGGAGGGGTTTAGCTCAAGTCCTGCGTGTAACTCTGGAGGTTATCATGGTGTGCCTCGTCAACGCCAAACGGAAGCAACTAAACAAGATCCCAGGACAAATCAAACAGGAACACACACACGGAGGAGAGTGCTCTGCACACTACCACCGTTGGATCCCGCTGCTGCTGCTACAAGTCAGAATTGTACGGGACATAAGGTCGATGGATTTCTTCACAAAACAAAAGTGCAAACCAATAAAAGGATCGCAAAACCTCCACAACCACCTCAAGCAAAAAGGACGCAAACAAGAGAGAGGCCATCTTCAGCCCTCCTTCCTCCTCGTGATCCACTCCTGCATCCTGCTATGATAACTCCATCGTGCCCCATCCCGGAGGGCACCTGAGACTCCAAAGGAGTTGCGATCGTACACGCACGTAAGTGAAACAAAAAATATTTATATACGCATATTGTATTTTCTGCAAATTTTCTGCTCCCTCTAGGATAACAAGTTCATAAACTGCATTTTAACGTGCCGTTTGGATTATTTTTTCTTTTTCTGCAGATGCCAGATCTCCCGGATTATCTAATACCAAGACTAAAGATGCGATTCAAAGATGTAGAGAAAGCAAGGGAATTTTATAACAGATACGCCAGACACGCTGGTTTTGGAATCAGGAAGACGGGAGGGAATGACAATCACAAGTGTTTTGTTTGGACGTTCCAAGGGAAACACACCACTTTTGTCGGCGTTCTGGGAATGGGGGTCCCCAGACTTGCCTGCCTGCGGCCTGCGGCGTGGCTCAAGTGGGGGCCCAACGCAGCCCAACTTGATCAGCTCAAGCTCAAGACCCTCGCGAGGAGCCAAGCCTCGCGGGGCGGACGATAGGAAGCTTCCTCAGGAGCAGCCTCCTCAGGCAGGCTCGCGAGGAGGCGGAGAGATCAAGGCAGGGTACCTCCCGAGGAGCCCGTGACGCAAGCCATGACGATCGAGACCAGGCGGGCGCTGACCTACGCAGTGTCCTTGTTTCCCTTTCGGTGCAAAGGGGGCAAGCGTAGACCAAGGCATCAGGCAAATGTTACCATTTTAGTGCAACAAGACCAAGACCAACAGAACGGCAGGATGGAGGTCATCGTGGAGCCCAGGACGGCGTCATCATCAGAGCCTTTGGCAGCCGAAGACCAACTTTAGTCAGGATAAGTGTACTAGATGTTCCCCTTCAAAATGGCCAATTGTTGGCGCCCTTCCCGCTCATTTTTTGGGAAGAGGCCCAGGGCCTCCCTCTATAAATAGGGCTAGCCACCACAGGGTAGAGGCATCTAGAGGACAAATCGATCAGAGAGAGAGAGAGGCGACTGAACTCACCCAAGCAGTTCATCGCTTTTAGCTCAAGAACACCCCTCGCGAGGTCGTTCTCCTTTGTACTTATTCATCATCAGCCCCCGAGGCAATCCACCACACCACACTTTGGAGTAGGGTATTACACCACAATGGTGGCCTGAACCAATATAAATCTCGTGTCCCTTGTGTGTTCATCTTTCTTGCTTAGATCCATTGAGAGACTTCGACGCATGAGCTGGTAGGGGAAAGATGTTTGCACGCACCGCACTGTTCGAACCTCAAGGGTCTGCCGGAACCCGAAGTCCGACATTTGGCGCGCCAGGTAGGGGTGCGCCGGGATCCTTCTTCCACCGCCTCGCGTTTCGTCACCTCGCTGCCCTGATGTCAAGCGACCCGACTGCCAACGCCGACTGCTGGGCGGCGTGGCCCGCCCATGGCGTGCCCCCGACCAAGGGCGATCTCAACCTTGCGCCCAGTAGCTCACGCTCCAGGCGGCGCGAGGCGTGGGCGGCGCTGACAAACGCCGCTGCCCTCACCTTGGTAGGTGCGGTCGTGAGCAGAGCTTGAACCATGCCGCGGCCACAGCGCTACACACCCCGACGGGAGCAGGCGAACTCCAGGGCCGCGCTCACGGTGGCCCGAGAGCTACTACGGTGCCGGCTGCTGGAGGGCGGCCGTGACGTGTTGCTGGAGCGAGTAGCCGAACTCCTGGACGCCGCCGCCTCGGGAGCACCTCCTTTCTGCGTCCAGCTGCCACCCCAGGTCCAGGGTGGGCCGTATAGCAGCCCCATATGTGCCCACGCAACTCTGAACGGACTCCAGGCCCTACTCAACGCCAACCCGACCGTCAGCACCGGGCGCCAAGTCGTGCCAGCCCCATCTCTGGCCGGCGAAGGAGCGCACGCCGCGGCCTTCGGCCTTGGCGGGCCACCGCACCATCACCCTCAAGACAACACTCCAAGCCGGATTGCGTGGCATGTGGGGCACTACGGTGAGAACCGCGGGGCGGTGGTCCCAGAAGCCTATGTGCCCCACATGGTGGATCGAGAGTGCGCATTGGAAGAAGACCATGGATCGTTCCTCGAGCCAGGCTGGGGCGAGGAGCCACCAGAAGCTGAGCTCTTTCAGGAGCCCCAAGAGGGCCTCGACGGCCGCGCCGGTGGCAGCAACTATCTGGTACCACTAATTCCTCAGGAGCAAGCTTATGCTAACCATGGGTCGCAGGAGGTACAGGTCGCCGCGGCAGATGGCTGCCCCAATGCTGCAGCCTCTTCCCCCTCGGGAGGAGGTCACCGGGGGCTGCAGGAGAGGGGCCGAGATCCGGGTTCGTCCCCACGGCGCTCAGCGCAAGGCGTTCTGCGGAGGTAGTCCCTCTTCCGGGGAGGTTCCACAGGGCCTGCCCCCGGCAGAGGACCCGTGGTCGTCGGGGGAACCGCTGTCGACCACTCTACCCCATTGGCGTTGTCCTTGGTTTCCGGTCGCCGTCAATGGCGGTAGAGTGTGGCGCAAGGCGGGGCCCTCATCTGGCGATATGAAGCAAGGCGTGTACCTTTGAAGAAGGCCTAGTGCTTGTGAAGCTCGCCATCCCGTGACACTCTCACGTAATAATGAGTGGGGCTGTACACGCCCCGGAGTCTCCGGAGAGCCGCCCTCGGGCCTCGGGGGCTCCCGCCCATGCCCAGTGGCAGCACTTAGCTCTGCGCTGGTGAGAAGACGTCGAAGACTAGACTAGGTGCCGGACATAGCTTTTTGCTTTTTGCCTTTTCCTCTGTTGACAAGTTTCTTCGATTTGAATTTAAGTTGGATTTGAGCTTGAGACTTGCGTGTGTTTGGGGAAGGGGTGTTTAGTCTCGTTCTAGCAATCTCTCGTGTTCTGGTTTCGGCTTTGCGTCCAAGTTAGCGTCAGCTGCCTCCCCCCGCAAGCCCCTCGCGAGCCGGGCTAGGCCAAGCACGTCTACAATCCGGACCGCTGTCGCCGCACCCTCTCCGGAGGTTCTCATCGCAGGATCAATGGGATCACCCAGAAGACACTCGAGGCGTTGCGGCCCCGACAGGCCCGCTCGGGATTCTTCGGGGTCAAAAGGTAAACAGGTTAGCTGACCCATCACCGGGCCAGTGGCTAAGCTCACACGCAGCGTTACGCTTACAAGGATATCGATCACAAACCTTTACATGAGGGGCTTCCCCTCCCAAAATGCTCTTACAGTCTTCAGGGCCAAGCCCGAACCTTCTTCACGCAGGGTAAGCAGCGGTGACGTACGATCAGTCGGACATATCACTCGCCGCGTCATCTAGGGCGCCTCCAGAGGTGTTGTTGGCATCACTGGCATCATCACCATCACCACCAACACCTCCGCCAGCGCCAGGTGCGTCCACCACGCTGCCTTCATCGGCGGCCACGTGAAGGAAATATGCCCTAGAGGCAATAATAAAGTTATTATTTATTTCCTTATTTCATGATAAATGTTTATCATTCATGCTAGAATTGTATTAACCGGAAACATGATACATGTGTGAATGCATAGACAAACAAACATGTCACTAGTATGCCTCTACTAGACTAGCTTGTTAATCAAAGATGGTTATGTTTCCTAACCATAAACAAGGAGTTGTTATTTGATTAATGAGGTCACATCATTAGCAGAATGATCGATTGACATGACCCATTCCCTTAGCTTAGCACACGATCGCTTAGTATGTTGCTACTGCTTTTATCCATGACTTATACATGTTCCTATAACTATGAGATTATGCAACTCCGTTTACGGAGGAACACTTTGGTGCTACCAAACGTCACAATGTAATCTGGGTGATTATAAAGGAGTACTACAGTGTCTCCAAAGGCGATGTTGGGTTGGCGTATTTCGAGATTAGGTTTTGTCACTCCGATTGTCGGAGAGGTATCTCTGGCCCTCTCGGTAATGCACATCATGAAGCCTTGCAAGCACTACAACTAATGAGTTAGTTGTGAGATGATGTATTACGGAACGAGTAAAGAGACTTGCCGGTAACGAGATTGAACTAGGTATTGGATACCGACGATCGAATCTCGGGCAAGTAACATACCGATGACAAAGGAACAACGATGTTGTTATGCGGTCCGACCGATAAAGATCTTCAGTAGAATATGTAGGAACCAATATGGGCATCCAGGTCCCGCTGTTGGTTATTGACCGTGAATAGTTCTAGGTCATGTCTACATTGTTCTCGAACCGTAGGGTCCGTGACGCTTAAGGTTTCGATGATGGTTATTATGAGTTTATGTATTTTGATGTACCGAAGGAGTTCGAGTCCGGATGTGATCACGGACATGACGAGGAGTCTCGGAATGGTCGAGACATAAAGATTGATATATTGGAAGCCTATGTTTGGAGTTGGAATGGTTCCAGGTAAAACGGAATTCTGCGAGTAACGGAGGTTACGGAACCCCGGGAGGTAAATGGGCCTCGATGGGCCTTAGTGGAAAGGAGAAAGGGGCCAGCCCTAGGCAGGGCGCGCCTCCCCTTCCCTAGTCCTATTAGGACTAGGAGAAGGGCCGCCCCCCTCTCTCTTTCCCCCCGGAATCCTAGTCCAACT
The DNA here is from genome assembly GCA_021437245.1 of Aegilops speltoides. Classification (NCBI taxonomy): domain Eukaryota; kingdom Viridiplantae; phylum Streptophyta; class Magnoliopsida; order Poales; family Poaceae; genus Aegilops; species Aegilops speltoides. The sequence continues at coordinate 415,425,072 of CM038142.1, read as the reverse complement.
AGGATTGGGGAATCCTACTCCCCAGGGAGTAGGACTCCTGGCGCCAAGCTTGGCCGGCCGCCCCTCCCCTTGGCTCCTTTATATACGAGGCGGGGGGCACTTGGGGACACACAAGTTGATCGTGAGATCGTTCCTTAGCCGCAGCGGTGCCCCCTCCACCATATTCCACCTCGGTTATACCGTCGCGAAGCTTAGGCGAAGCCTCGCGCCGTGAAACATCAAGATCGCCACCACGCCGTCGTCGTGGAACTCTCCCTCGACACTCGGCTGGATCGAGTACGAGGGACGTCATCGAGCTGTACGTGTGTCAAGAACTCGGGGCGCCGGAGTGTGGCGCCGGATCGGTCGGATCGCGAGGAGAACGTCGACTACTTCCTCTACGTTGTGATCGCTTCGCTTGGTCTACAAGGGTATGTAGACAACACTCTCCCTCTCGTTGCTATACATCACCATGATCTTGCGTGTGCGAGGAAAATTTTGAAATTACTACGTTCCCCAACAGTGGCATCCGAGCCTAGGTTTTTCTATGGTTTGATGTTTTGCACGAGTAGAACACAAGTGAGTTGTGGGCGATACAAGTCATACTACCTACCAAAGCATGTCATACTTTGGTTCAGCGGTATTGTGAGATGAAGCGGCCTGCACCGACATTACGCCAGACGCTTACGCGAGACTGGTTTCACCGCTGCGAGCACTCGTTGCTTAAAGGTGACTGGTGGGTGCTGTCTCTCTCACTTTAGTTGAACTGAGTGTGGCTACGCCGGTCCTTGAGAAGGTTAAACGGAGTCTATTTGACGAAGTATCGCTGTGGTTTTGATGCGTAGGTGAGACTGGTTCTTGCTTAAGCCCGTAGCAGCCACGTAAAATTTGCAACAACAAAGTAGAGGACGTCTAACTTGTTTTTGCGGGGCATGTTGTGATGTGATATGGTCAAGACGTGATGCTATATTTTATTGTATGAGATGATCATGTTTTGTAACGAAGTTATCGGCAATCGGGTGGAGCCATATGGTTGTCGCTTTATTGTATGCAATGCATCGCATCTGTAATGCTTTACTTTATCACTAAGCGGTAGCGATAGTCGAGAAGCATAAGTTTGGCGAGACGACAACGATGCTACGATGGAGATCAAGGTGTCGCGCCGGTGACGATGGTGATCATGGTGATCTTTGCAAGATGGTGATCATGAAGCACAAGATGATGATGACCATATCATATCACTTATATTGATTTGCATGTGATGTTTATCCTTTTATGCATCTTATCTTGCTTTGATTGACGGTAGCATTATAAGATGATCTCTCACTAAATTATCAAGAAGTGTTCTCCCGAGTATGCACCGCTGCCAAAGTTCGTCGTGCCTGGACACCACGTGATGATCGGGTGTGATAAGCTCTACGTCCATCTACAACGGGTGCAAGCCAGTTTTGCACACGCAGAATACTCGGGTTATACTTGACGAGCCTAGCATATGCAGATATGGCCTCGAACACGGAGACCGAAAGGTCGGCGTGAATCATATAGTAGATATGATCAACATAAGATGTTCACCATTGAAAACTACTCCATTTCACGTGATGATCGGTTATGGTTTAGTTGATTTGGATCACGTGATCACTTAGATGACTAGAGGATGTTTTTCTAAGTGGGAGTTCTTAAGTAATATGATTAATTGAACTTAAATTTATCATGAACTTAGTACCGATAGTATCTTGCTTGTTTATGTTTGATTGTAGATAGATGGCTCGTCTTTGTTGTTCCGTTGAATTTTAATGCGTTCCTTGAGAAAGCAAAGTTGAAAGATGATGGTAGCAATTACAATTTGGGTCCGTAATTTGAGGATCATCCTCATTGCTGCCGTAAGAGCTACGTCTGGATGCACCGCTAGGTGCGAGCTCTTCTTTGGAGCAACACCGGATGTTATGAGCGTCTGGCGAGCAAAGTCGATGACTACTCTATAGTTCAGTGTGCCATGCTTTACGGCTTAGAACCGGGACTTCAACGACGTTTTGAGCGTCATGGAGCATATGAGATGTTCCAGAGTTGAAGTTAATATTCAAAGAATGCCCGGATTGAGAGATATGAAGTCTCCAATAAGTTCTATAGCTGCAAGATGGAGGAGAATAGTTCATTAGTGAGCATATACTCGTAATGTCCGGTACTACAATCACTTGACACAATTGGGAGTTAATCTTCCGGATGATTGTGTCATTGATGAATTCTCAATCACGCCACCAAGCTACAAAGGCTTCGTGATGAACTATAATATGCAAGGGTTAGTAAAGACTATACCGAGCTCTTCGCAATGCTAAAGGCTGGAGGTAGAAATCAAGAAGGAGCATCAAGTGTTGATGGTCAATAAGACCACTAGTTTCAAGAAGAAAGGCAAAGGGAAGAAAAGGGAATCTCAAGAAGAACAGCAAACAAGTTGTCGCTCGGGAGAAGAAACCCAAGTCTGGTCCTAAACACTGAAATCGAGTGCTTCTCCGCAAGCGATCGGTCACCGAAGCGGAACTGCCCCAAGTATTTGGCGGATAAGAAGGATGGCAAGGTGAACAAAGGTATATGTGATATACATGTTATTGATGTGTACCTTACTAGAGCTCGTAGTAGCACTGGTATTTGATCTGGTTCATTGCTAATATTTGCAACTCAAACAGGGACTACTGATTGCGAACTCGCAAAGGACGAGGTGACGATGCGCGTGGGAAATGGTTCCAAAGTCGATGTGATCGCGGTCGGCACGCTACCTCTACATCTACCTTCGGGATTAGTTTTAGACCTAAATAATTGTTATTTGGTGCTGCGTTGAGCATGAACATTATATCTGGATCTTGTTTGATGCGAGACGGTTATTCATTTAAATCGAGAGAATAATGGTTGTTCTATTTATATGAGTAATATCTTTTATGGTCATGCACCCTTGAGGAATGGTCTATTTTGATGAATCTCGATAGTAGTGATACACATATTCATAATGTTGAAACCAAAAGATGCAGAGTTGATAATGAAAGTGCAACTTATTTGTGGCAACTTTGCCGTTTAGGTCATATCGGTGTAAAGCGCATGAAGAAACTCCATCTTGATGGACTTTTGGAGTCACTTGATTATGAATCACTTGGCACTTGCGAACCGTGCCTCATGGGCAAGATGACTAGAACACCGTTCTCGGTACTATGGAGAGAGCAACAGATTTGTTGGAAATCATACATCTGAGATGTATGTGGTCCGATGAATGTTGAGGCTCGTGGCGGATATCGTTATTTTCTCACCTTCACAGATGACTTAAGCGAGATATGGGTATATCTACTTAATGAAACATAAGTCCGAAACGTTTGAAAAGTTCAAAGAATTTCAGAGTGAAGTTGAAAATCATCGTAACAAGAAAATTAAGTTTCTACGATCGATCGTGGAGGTGAATATTTGAGTTACGAGTTTGGTCTACATTTGAAACAATGCGGAATAGTTTCAAGAACTCACGCCACCGGAACACCACAACGTAATGGTGTGTCCGAACGTCGAATCGTACTTTACTAGATATGGTGCGATCTATGATGTCTCTTCTGATTTACCGCTATCGTTTTGGGGTTATGCTCTAGAGACAGCCGCATTCACCTTGAATAGAACACCGTCGAAATCCGTTGAGACGACACCTTATGAACTATGGTTTGGCAAGAAACCAAAGTTGTCGTTTCTTAAAGTTTGGGGATGCGATGCTTATGTGAAAAAGCTTCAACCCGATAAGCTCGAACCCAAATCGAGAATGTGTCTTCATAGGATACCCAAAGGAAACAGTTGGGTACACCTTCTATCACAGATCCGAAGGCAAAACATTTGTTGCTAAGAATGGATCCTTTCTAGAGAAGGAGTTTCTCTCGAAAGAAGTGAGTGGGAGGAAAGTGGAACTTGATGAGGTAATAGTACCTTCTCCCTTACTTGAAAGTAGTTAAATCGCAGAAACCGGTTTCGAGACACCTACACCAAGTAGTGAGGAAGTTGATGATGTTGATCATGAAACTTGGATCAAGTTCTCGCAGAACCTCGTAGATCAACCGAGTAAGATCCGCACTGAGTGGTACGGTAATCCTGTTTCGGAAGTCATGCTACTAGATCATGATGAACCTACGAACTATGAAGAAGCGATGGTGAGCCCAGATTCGCAAAATGGCTTGAGGCCATGAAATCTGAGATGGGATCCATGTATGAAAACAAAGTGTGGACTTTGGTTGACTTGCCCGAGGGTAGGCAAGCAATAGAAAACAAGTGGATCTTCAAGAAGAAGACCGACCGACGGTAATATATCGTCTATAAAGCTCGACTTGTCGCAAAAGGTTTTCGACAAGTTCAAGGGATTGACTACGATGAGACCTTCTCACCCGAAGCGATGCTTAAGTCCGTCCGAATCATGTTAGCAATTGCCGCATTTTATGATTATGAAATTTGGCAAATGGATGTAAAGACTGCATTCTGAATGGATTTACGGAAGAAGAGTTGTATATGATGCAACGAAGGTTTTATCGATCCAAAGGAGCTAACAAAGTATGCAAGCTCCAATGATCCATCTATGGACTGGTGCAAGCATCTCGGAGTTGGAATAAACGCTTTGATAGTGTGATCAAAGCATTTGGGTTTGTCTGACTTTTGGAGAAGCCTGTATTTACAAGAAAGTGAGTGGGAGCTCTGTAGCATTTACGATATTATATGTGGATGACATATTGCTGATCGGAAATGATATAGAATTCTGGATAGCATAAAGGGATACTTGAATAAGAGTTTTTCAATGAAAGACCTCGGTGAAGCTGCTTACATATTGGGCATTAAGATCTATAGAGATAGATCAAGGCGCTTAATTGGACTTTCACAAAGCACATACCTTGACAAAGTTTTGAAGAAGTTCAAAATGGATCAAGCAAAGAAAGGGTTCTTGCACGTGTTACAAGGTGTGAAGTTGAGTCGGACTCAATGCCCGACCACTGCAGAAGATAGAGAGAAAATGAAAGATGTTCCTATGCTTCAGCCATAGGCTCTATCATGTATGCAATCTGTGTACCAGACTGATGTGTGCCTTGCTATAAGCCTAGCAGGAGGTACCAAAGTAATCCAGAGTGGATCATCGGACAGCGGTCAAGAACATCTGAAATACCGAAAAGGACTAAGGATATGTTTCTCAGATATGGAGGTGACAAAGAGCTCATCGTGAGCAGTTACGTTGATGCAAGCTTTGACACCGATCCGGACGATTCTAAATCGCAGACCGGATCGTATTTACACTAAACGGAGGAGCATCGGTTGGTGCAGTTCTAAACAAAGCGTCAGAAGCGGGATCTACATGTGAAGCGGAATACATAGCAGCTTCGAAGCAGCTAATGAAGGAGTCGGATGAAGGAGTTCATATCCGATCTAGGTGTCATACCTAGTGCATCGGGTCCAATGAAAATCTTTCGTGACAATATCGAGCAATTGCCTTAGCAAAGGAATCCAGATTTCACAAGAGGACCAAGCACATCAAGAGACGCTTCAATTCCATCCGGACTTAGTCGGATGGAGACATAGAGATTTGCAAGATACATACGGATCTGAATGTTGCAGACCGTTGACTAAGCCTCTTCCACGAGCAAAACATGATCAGCACCAAGACTCCATGGGTGTTAGAATCATTACTATGTAATCTAGATTATTGACTCTAGTGCAAGTGGGAGATCAAGGAAATATGCCCTAGAGGCAATAATAAAGTTATTATTTATTTCCTTATTTCATGATAAATGTTTATCATTCATGCTAGAATTGTATTAACGGAAACATGATACATGTGTGAATGCATAGACAAACAAACATGTCACTAGTATGCCTCTACTAGACTAGCTTGTTAATCAAAGATGGTTATGTTTCCTAACCATAAACAAGGAGTTGTTATTTGATTAATGAGGTCACATCATTAGTAGAATGATCGATTGACATGACCCATTCCCTTAGCTTAGCACACGATCGCTTAGTATGTTGCTACCGCTTTTATCCATGACTTATACATGTTCCTATAACTATGAGATTATGCAACTCCGTTTACGGAGGAACACTTTGGTGCTACCAAACGTCACAACGTAATCGGGTGATTATAAAGGAGTACTACAGTGTCTCCAAAGGCGATGTTGGGTTGGCGATTTGAGATTAGGTTTTGTCACTCCGATTGTCGGAGAGGTATCTGGGCCCTCTCGGTAATGCACATCATCGAAGCCTTGCAAGCACTACAACTAATGAGTTAGTTGTGAGATGATGTATTACGGAACGAGTAAAGAGACTTGCGGTAACGAGATTGAACTAGGTATTGGATACCGACGATCGAATCTCGGGCAAGTAACATACCGATGACAAAGGGAACAACGATGTTGTTATGCGGTCCGACCGATAAAGATCTTCGTAGAATATGTAGGAACCAATATGGGCATCCAGGTCCCGCTGTTGGTTATTGACCGTGAATAGTTCTAGGTCATGTCTACATTGTTCTCGAACCGTAGGGTCCGCACGCTTAAGGTTTCGATGGCGCTTATTATGAGTTTATGTATTTTGATGTACCAAGGAGTTCGAGTCCCGGATGTGATCACGGACATGACGAGGAGTCTCGGAATGGTCGAGACATAAAGATTGATATATTGGAAGCCTATGTTTGGAGTTCGGAATGGTTCCGGCGTAAAACGGAATTCTGGAGTACCGGAGGTTACCGGAACCCCCGGAGGTAAATGGGCCTCGATGGGCCTTAGTGGAAAGGAGAAAGGGCCAGCCCTAGGCGGGGCGCGCCCCCCTTCCCTAGTCCTATTAGGACTAGGAGAAGGGCCGCCCCTCTCTCTCTTTTCCCCTCCAGGAATCCTAGTCCAACTAGGATTGGGGAATCCTACTCCCGCAGAGGAGTAGGACTCCTTGGCGCGCCAAGCTTGGCCGGCCGCCCCTCCCCTTGGCTCCTTTATATACGGGGCGGGGGGGCACTTGGGACACACAAGTTGATCGTGAGATCGTTCCTTAGCCGTGTCGGTGCCCCTCCACCATATTCCACCTCGGTTATACTGTCGTGAAGCTTAAGCGAAGCCCTGCGCCGTGAAACATCAAGATCGTCACCACGCCGTCGTCTTGACGGAACTCTCCCTCGACACTCGGCTGGATCGAGTACGAGGGACGCCATCGAGCTGTACGTGTGTCAAGAACTCGGGGCGCCGGAGTGACGGCGCGGGATCGGTCGGATCGCGAGGAGAACGACGACTACTTCCTCTACGTTGTGATCGCTTCGCTTGGTCTACAAGGGTATGTAGACAACACTCTCCCCTCTCGTTGCTATACATCACCATGATCTTGCGTGTGCGTAGGAAAATTTTGAAATTACTACGTTCCCCAACACCACGATCACGCCATCATCATCGGATGCGAAGGCCCTGACGAGGGCGTCCACGTTGTTCTCCACCCATTGTGCCAGGTCGCCCCGGATGGCTATGGGCACAGGTGCAATGGCGGCATCAAAATCGAAGTGGGGATCCCTGTCCTGCAGATAGCTGAAGACACGGGGGAAGGCACGCCCGAGCAAGGCTCGGCTCCTCTCATCGACGAACCAATGGGACCTCTCGGAGCGGTTCTCCAGAAGCGTCACCACGTCAGTGAAATATTGGAGGTTGCCGGCATAATTGGTCTCATGCGGCACCTCAGCAACGGCCTCGCAAATGTTGCCCAGGGCCGTGTTAGCCCGTTCCCTGAGTGTTCGGAGCATGGGGGCGTGCTCATGCTCCAGGACCCGCCTCTGACGGATCTCGTCCTTGTTATGCCGGGTGACGGCCTCGGCGCCATCAACCCTGTGTTGGAGAAGAAGTAGCTCGGTGCGGGAAGAGGCCAGCTCTGCCTGCGCTGCGCCAAGGGCGGCTGCGGAGGAGTCCGCACCCCGCGACACTCTGGCCAGTTTGGCCCTGAGGGCCGCGGTCCTACCCTCAGCTTCAGCCCTGATCAACTCCAACCTTGCTTTGTATTGGCGCTCGAGATCCGAGCGAGCTTCCGCCACGTGGCGGTCGACCACTTCCTGGGCTCGGGCTTCGCGCGCGGCAACGTCATCCTCCGCCTGAGCCGCCAGGCGCTCCCTCGTCTCCAACTGCTCAAGGTCAAGGTTGCGCTCGGCGGCCTCCAGCGTCAGCGCTTCCTCGTGGTTCTGGAGCTCCACCTAGTCAATGGAAGCCTACTTCAGCGACACAAGGGCCGCCTGGCGCAGTTCCACTTGCTCCTCCAGAGAGTTGCTCCAGGCTTGGAGCTCCCACACGTGCTCCTCCGCATCCTTGCACCATTGGTCTGCTTCCCGGGCCTCCTCGACGGCTTGAGAGCAGGCCTCTCGCGAGGCCGCCAGTGACGCTTCAGCCTTCGCGTTGTCAAGGTCGTGCGGGTGACGCGCAAGGGCAACGGCTACCTTCAGCTTGCGCCTCTCTTCAGCGAGGCGGAAGCCTTCGGCCTCGCGGCGCGCATCCTCGCCAGCAAGCTTCGCCCCGATCCGGCTCACTGCATCCGCCGCCCCTTGGAGGAATTCTTGGCGAAGGGCGCGGCGCTCACGAGCATGTCCGAGTACGTCTTCCGCATCACCCTCCGCCACTGGTGAACCCAGAGGGCACTGGGGCGGCATGCCCCCTCCCGGTGCAGGGCTGGGGGCTGGTGCCCCAACAATCGCCGGACGGGCCTCGCCAGGAGCCCGGCCTGGCACCAGCCCGTCCCCAGAAGAGGAGCTCAAAACCGACTTCAGCCAATCGCCATTCATGATCAAGGAAGGAGCACGGGGCAAGCTGGCTGTGCCCCAAGAGAACTCGTGAGGGGAGGACAGTAGGCGCGCAGGCTCGAGATGCCCAACGGGACGGGCCACTTCTCTGACTGGCCGAGCGGCAGGGGCGCCGCTTGAGCTCGGCGCGCCAAGGGTCCGTAGCGAGGACAAAGCTTGGAGGGGCGGCTCCTTGGCCGTCTCCGCGAATTCAGCAGGAAGGGCCCTGAAAGGCCGCGATCAGCTACAAGAACAGAGAAATAAAGGAGCAAATAAAGAAGAGGACTTACTCATCCATGGCAAAGTACTTCCTGCGCTTCAATAGGCGGCAAGGGCGATCGTCACCACCCAAGGCCTCCTTCCTCTTGCGGAGGGCCTCAAAGTCTATGCGAAACCGGCCTAAGCACTTGGCGCAGGGGTCGGTCTGTGGCATGGAGGAGGCGTCAAGGCAGTCAGCGCCAAGGGGACCGGCCTAAGGAGCGCCACCGGGCACCGCCTCATGAGGAACGACCGGGGCCTCGGGAGCCCCAACCTCGGGAGCCGTAGGCCGCAATTTCTCGCCTGCCACTGCTCCAGGACGGGCTTCAGGAGATGCCGCCTCCAGAGCTCCATGCAGCATCAACACCTCAACATCATCCCCTTCACCTCCTGGCGGTTCTCGTCTCCCCGCTCCATCGCCTGAGAGAGGGCCGCTTTGGGCAACCGGAAGAGCAACCACGACGATAGGATTCTCGCGGGGCCCCCTGAGGCCAGCCCAGTGCAGCCCCCACTCGTCGAAGCTGGGCATCTGCTTCATGAAATCGGCCCTGCCCAAACAAAGATACAGGAGGGCACCATCATGTCGAAGGCTTCCTGGGGAAGTATCACCAGTCAGGACCTTGAGCACCGCCTCCTCCGCTTCAGCGCCTGTGTCCTCCTCCCGAGTCAAGATATGTCTTTGTGCCCCACAAAGTCCCACATCCGGCGAGAGTGGCACTGAAGAGGAGCAATGCGACACTGGAGGAACTCCTTCACCACCTTGGGCGCCGTCACGTTGAGCGCCCTCAAGGTCTCGAAGCGGCGCCAGACGAAGACGAGCCGGGGGCTCACGAGTGCCTCATGACCCCAGCCTGAGCTGGGAACAACATGCGAGGTTGGGTGCAAGAGCAGGGGGCTGGGCACCCCAACATCCACATACAGCCACCGCTCTCTAAACTTGGCCTCAGAGGGAGGAAGGCCGAAGTCGATCCCTGAAGCAGCCGTCTCTGGCACGGCAAGGAAGCTCACACACCCCGAGCATTGAGTGGGGTCGCTCAGGCGCAAAGAGAAGAAGTGGCGCAACAGGGCAACAGAAGGAGGAATGCCCACCATTGCCTCGCAAACAAAAGCAAAGACAGGCAGGAGGGTAATGGACTCAGGCCCGAGGTGCATCATGTGGATCTGATAATGGGAGAGCACCGCATTGAAGAAAGCAGAGAAAGGGGGAACCAAACCCGCCCACAAGGCGTCGGCGAAGAACCGGACCTCCGTGACGACCCTATCAAAGGAAGCATGGGATGCAGGCCAGACCGTGGTCCGGCCGCACTCGTTGAAGATGGTGGCAAGAGAGCAGAACGGACCTTGCGCAAGGCCTCGGGGTTGAGTATGATGCACCGGGCAACAGCGGGGGCCACCGCCGGAGGGGAGGGATACGAAGACACGGGCTCCTTCCCCTTTTCCTTCTTCGGTGCCATGACAGTGGGAAGGGGGGAGAGAGTTCGAGTTGGATTAGAGGCAGAGGTTGAAGCTCGAGGAAGGAGGAAGGGCAGGAAGCGCATGGGCGGCGAAAGGGGAATAGCTGTGTGCAACCACGGGTCCGCCTAGCTGGGCGCATAATGAGGCATCATGGGGAAGCGGAGGCGCTCACATCCAATCAACCGCCACGCGGCGCCCAAGGCTGCAGGCTATTGGGGCCCGCGACGCTTCGCACTTGCCCCTTCGCTTCTCTGCTAAGCCAAGTCCGGGCGCGCCTTGGGCCCGGGGGCTACTATCGGCATTCTGGGAACGGGGGTCTCCAGACTTGCTTGCCTGCAGCCTGCGGCGTGGCTCAAGTGGGGGCCTAACGCAGCCCAGCTTCATCAGCTCAAGTCAAGACCCTCGCGAGGGGCCAAGCCTCGCGGGGCGGACGACAGGAAGCTTCCTCAGGAGCAGCCTCCTTAGGCTGGCTCGCGAGGAGGCGGAGAGATCAAGGCAGGGTACCTCCCGAGGAGCCCGTGACGCAAGGCATGACGATCGAGACCAGGCGGGCGCCAGGCGGGCGCCAGCCTGCGCAGTGTCCTTGTTTCCCTTTCGGTGCAAAGGGGGCAATCGCAGACCAAGGCATCAGGCAAAGGTTACCGTTTTGGTGCAACAAGACCAAGACCAGCAGAACAACAGGATGGAGGTCATCGTGGAGCCCAGGACGGCGTCATTGTCAGAGCCTTTGGCAGCCGAAGACCAACTTTAGTCAGGATAAGTGTACTAGATGTTCCCCTTCAAAATGGCCAATTGTTGGCGCCCTTCCCGCTCATTATTTGGGAAGAGGCCCAGGGCCTCCCTCTCTAAATAGGGCTAGCCACCACAGGGTAGAGGCATCTGGAGGACAGATCAATCAGAGAGAGAGAGAGAGAGAGAGGCGACTGAATTCACCGAAGCAGTTCATCGCACCAGCTCAAGAACAGCCCCTTGCGAGGCTGTTCTCCCTTTGTACTGTTCATCATCAGCCCGTGAGGCAATCCACCACACCACACACTGGAGTAGGGTATTACACCACAATGGTGGCCTGAACCAGTATAAATCTCGTGTCCCTTGTGTGTTCATCTTTCTTGCGTGAGCTGGTAGGGGAAAGATCTTTGCGTGCACCCCAGTGTTCGAACCTCAAGGGTCTACCGGAACCCGAAATCCGACAACTTCTGTTTCAGAGGCTGACAGGCAGCAAAACAAAACATCGCAGAGGACAGGCTGCAATGGAAGAATGAGGGTGAAGGTGCAGGAGGATAACCCATGCGTGGCAGTGGACATTGAGTAAAATCATAATCACCCACTCATGCAAACTGATGACACGCTGGTTTTCTTGCACTCACACAAGAAATATGACCCCACTATGTTGGAGTACTAAAAACTCCTGCAGTACCATGATGTCAAGCACACAACAATCATGTCATGCTATCTGAAAATGAAGATGGAAGCTACTTCCTAAGCATGACCGGACGAGACTTACTAAACCAGTGAGTATTCAAACATCCACATACTGCAATGCACATAGCATCCTAAGTCACAACCCTTTGCTAGCAAAAATAACAAAATGAATGTTTGCATCTAATTTGCAGGAAAGCCATGAATGCAAGGAAAGATGATTTGGATGATGTGTTGAAACTTGTTTCATTCTTCAAGGACAGGAAGGCAATCAATGATGAGTTTTTCTATGACATACAAGTAGACAAGGACAAGTCAATCAAAAACATTTTCTGGTCCAATGCAAGCTGTCGAGGAGCGTATCAAGACTTTGGCGATTGCGTAACCTTTGACACAACTTACAAAACCAACAGATTTCATATGCCTCTGGGAGTGTTTGTTGGAACAAACCATCACTTGTAGTCAACAATATTTGTTTTTGCCCTTATCAGAGACGAAGATGCAAAGTCATTCAAGTGGCTATTTGATACATTTGTATGGTGCATGAACAACAAGCACCCAACTTGCATTCTAACAGGCGAGTTCAAATAAAAAACTGTACAAGTTTCATCATCTTTTCAGTCTATGGGTCTATATTGGGTATATTTGGTTTTATCTGAAAATAATATACAACAAGCAGTTCAACCACTATTAGCACTGAAGTCCAACTAACAATGGAAGAAAGCAAAATTATCTGTCACATGTTTAGAAAATAATATACAGCAAGCAGTTCAACCACTTTTAGCACAGAAGTCCAACTAACAGTAGAAGAAAGCAAAATTATCTGTCACATGTTTAGAAAAAAACTAGTCATGAATGTGAAGTTCAGGTATAGGAATCATAGAAGTTCAAGGACAAAAAGATGTAAAGAAAAAAATATGTAACATGTTCAAAAAAATATAGTTATTTATGTGAAGTTCAAGACTTGGTACCACGTAAGTTCAAGAACACTATCAGAAGAAAAATTTGAGGTGACACTACTAGGTAGTCCCATCTTGCACTGTTAAGTTCAAGCACTAGTACCACAGAAGTTCAAGAACACTGCTGTAAGAAAAAAATACATGTGCCATTTTTAGATAGTCATATTGTTGCATGTGAAGTTCAAGTAGTTGTACAACATAAGTTCACCATCACTGCAAAAAAGGAGCAAGTTACATTTTTAATTCATGCGCACTCAAAGGTCCGCCGATGGCGAAAGCTATACCACAATCATTCCCAAACACCGTCCACAAGCTATGCCGGGGGCACATCCTGAAGAAGTACAAGGAATACCTCACGTTGCTGTACAAAAAGTACAAAACATTCAAGAGGAGTTCACAGCTATATTAAACTGGCCGCTGATGCCAACGGAGTTTGAAACTGCCTGGGCTGAACTCGTGCACAAGTACAACCTGGAGAACGACCAGATGATGATGCAGCTCTGGAATGATAGGAAAATGTGGATTTCAGCATATTACAAGAACATTTTCTGTGCCAGAATGACTTCCACACAACAAAGCGAGAGCATGAACCACGTGCTCAAGAGAGGGTTTGTCAAGGGGACCCAGAACCTACACAAGTTTGCTAGGCGGGTAAATGACTGCATACAAACTCGGATACAGAAGGAGAACGAGCAAACAATGACCAGCATGGTATGAACACAAACACAAAAAAGAACCCCATCATATTGTGTTTTCCTTCAAACATGTGCACTTTGAATTTAAAAAAATGAAACCCATGACTCTGCTTCCACTGATATCTTATGTTTTGACATGTGCAGACCAATCCTGTGAGAAAAACAACATACGATAACGAGGAAGACATGTCTATCAAGTACACGAGAGCCGTGTACACCGAGATGAGGACTAGGATGAGAAAAGCCATGCTATGTCACGCAAATCCTACAGCAGAGACCACTAAGTACCTTGTGTACTACGACAACAAGGCTGGCCATGATGATGAAGAAAGATTTTCCTGGTCAAAGCATGAATTCCAGGTTGTAGCTGACCCTGATAATGAAATATACGAGTGTGAATGCAAGCTATGGACACACACAGGTGAGCGGCAAAACAAACTCACTAAATAGCTAAACTAGTAGTATGTGAAACTCATTGTTGGCTCACAAACTATGTATTCTGCATTCATCACAAAAATGCAGGCCTCTTTTGCCTTCACATCATGAACATACTGGATCACCTTAAGCCTGACAAATTTGCAAACAAGTATATCCTCAAACGGTACACAAAGACTGCAAAATCACAACTAACCTTTGATATAAGGGATTACAAAACAACCGCATCAGATGGCAGCTCAAGACTATCGAAGCAAGACATCTTGCCACAACTAAATTTGATGGTTAACAAGAAAGAAATGAGATGTGACTAGCAATATGACAGAGCCTACTATGTTCTCAAGAGGCTCGTGGAAGAGCTTGATGCAATACATTCAGCAAATCGAGCGGATGCTGACGAAAGGATGGCTCAAGAGGATGCTGAAATTGAAGATGACCTTCATTATTATGCAACTGAAATGCTAAGCACCCCTGCTCATGCCAACCAATGCAAGTAGGCTGTTGACCAATCAATGGAGCAGTGCCAGCAAGAGACGATGAAACTGCCGCTGTACTCTGAAACAAAGGGTAGGAAGAAAATTTCTGCAGCAAAGAAAAGTGGCAATGGAGCTCAAATAAAGGCACCACGTGTAGGAAGAGTCGTCGTGCTCAATCAGAACGGAGTGCCACTTGGACACAGGAAATGTAGTGTGTGCAACCAGGTTGCGGGACACAACAAGCTCACCTGTCCAACACTCTTGGAAAGAAACGATGCCGAGGAGGTCAAGCAACCCAAAGTTCAAAAACAGCAACCCAAAGTTATATAACAAAAGAAGGGACCACACCCACAAAAAGCAAGCAGCAGGCTTTGTAGCATATGCAAGCAGTATGAACCACATAATGCAAGAACATGCCCGCAGCACGCAGATGCTGCAAAGACAAGCAAAAAGCCAGAGAAGAAACAGAAAGCAAAACCTAGAGCCAGCAACAAGAAAGTGGTGGAAGATGAAGAGGAAGAAGAAGATGAAGACACAATCGAAGAAGAGGAAGACGAAGAGGAAGAGGAAGAGGATGATGAAGAGGAAGAGGAAGAGGATGATGAAGAGGAAGAGGACGATGAAGAGGAAGATAGAGAAGAAGATGAAGAGGAAGAGGTACATGTCAAGCAAAAACCACCACAACCAAAGCCTAGGAGGAACGCAAGGCTGATGAACAGTTAGACTAGGTCAATTAAACGAAGCGAACTTATGTCATGCCAATGTGCAGAATATTATTCCACTTTTGAAATAGTAGTTTAGGAGAAAGCTTACTTGAACTTTTATTGCTGAAGTTTCAAATAAATTATACAGTAGAACTTAAAGTAAGCTTTCTGTAGAAGTACTAGTATAGTATAAGAGGAGGTGCTGGTGATGTATTGCATGAGAGAGCAAGTAGTAATAAAATGAAAAAAATATGCACTGTGAAGTTCAAGTAATATTACAGCAGAAGTCCTGATATATTATGGCAGGAAGTGCTGTGCTAGTGATGTATTACATGCAGAGTGCAAGCAAGAATAAAAATGAAGGATATACAATATGAAGTTCAAGCAACATTACAGTGGAAGTTCTGGTATGCTATGGCAGGAGGAGGTGCTGGTGTTGTATTCCATAAAAGAGCAACAAGCAAATAATTATACAGTCTAAAGTTCAGGTTAGCTTGCAGAAGAAGTTCTAGCATATAAAATCATATAAAATCGATGTAGGAAAAAATATACTTAAAAAATTAATGTTTTGCCATATGAACTAAGGTTAGCAAGCCTAAGACAACGTGCTCAGATATGAAGTTTTGTTTGGATACATGCAGAAGTTCATGTACAATGCCGGCAAAAGACATAAGGAAAAGTTAAGGAGTGTATGAGAATATTTTTACACAAAGTTATAGTTGAAATCCGTTCGCAGTTGAAAAATCACAAAAAAACAAATATAGATTCTATGCAAAAGGCTACATATTGGTTGGGTTGAAAAATAACAATACATTACACAACACAGAAAATCCTATCCATCTGAAACCAGCAGCCCAGCCAGATCTCAAGCAGAAGTTCAAGTCAAAGATCATATGTTGGGGCCCAAAATTAAACAACACAAACAAAAAAAAACAAGCAGTTCAGCCATAGCCGAGGGAGAAGTTCAGGTACATCTGTTGCTGAAAAACATACTACACATGGATACTGAAAACGATGCATTATATTGAAATTCACAAGCCAAATCATTCTTCACACCAACTACATTTTCCTCAAATATCATAAGTAATAGTGCTCCAGCTATAGATACACAAATCACTAAACAATTCTTAAAACAAAATCTTTACAGAATCGTTCCAATCACTATCAAACATAAATCTTTACGAGATCAAATCTGCACTAAAACTAATGCTTCGACTTCACGGGCCAAAGGATTGAATCTCTTTAGGAAGCTCTGCATGCACGACTTCATTCTTCTCGCTAAAGATTAGAGTGTGCATGAACTCGTCCTTCCAGTCATTTGCAGCAGCCTACCAACAGGAAATGAAACGATAGTTTAGTAAAGGATAACTAAGACCATAGCAGGAGCGTCTCAGCAGAAACAAACAACAAAAATGAAATGATGATCAGACAAGAACAAGGACAAAACATACCTCCACATCACCAATATCATCAACAAGCTCATCGCCATCATATAGAGAGCAGAACTTCATGGCAAAGAAACCACAATCATTATTCACTTGCTTTGGAACATCGATAAAAGTCGGCCTCTTTGCAATAGTCACCCAGTTAGGCTGCTTGCTTGCTTTGTACGCAGCCTTGCCGTACACCTCCTCGAGCAAACCAACAAATCTCTTGATCTGCAGGAAACGCCAAAATAAGATGAAGTCAAAACATGTTAACCAAAATAGTTAGGTTTCGGGTACATAAAAGGGACACTTGCATACGATCCAGCTAAACACATAGGAGAAGTTCAACTATCAAATGATAGTCAGTTCAAGCAGTATTACCAAAATAGAGACAGAAAACATATTTTGTCAACACAAGCCGTAGTAAACTTCGTTTAAAAGAAGCAGATATGGAAGGAGGTTCAGGCTAAGAAACACTCACGATATTTTCGGAGTCTCCATTGAAACTTCTTCGCGACATTCCCTTATTGTTGTAAGGTAGTGAATCAAGGATGTCAATGCTCCCACGATATCTATTCATCACATACACACTGTAGTGCGCCATTGTGTCAAATGGCTTGAATAGTACCAAAAAAACCTGCCAAGAATGAAAGAGACGGTGAACACAAACTATAAAGCATAGATATTGAACAACCGGGATGAACACAAGCTTCTTTAAAAACTCAGCAAAAGGATGTACATAAAATTTTAAAAAGCAAGAGTTATGAAAACCTAACCAGCTTTGCATTAAGAAGGTCTTCTCCCTTGCGAACAAACATTGGGAGGAGTTTAGCCGAATTTTTTGCATCGAACTTTGGAACTGTCGCAGCGAAGAAATCATACTCCAGGCAGTACTGTGCATTCACAAAAACAAAATTAAAACACCTCCCAAATGCCACTACAACAAAACTAGAGCAAAAAATTTATGAGATAATCCATTATGTCTCCTTCCATCTGCTGCCCTTCACTGAAAAGGGTATAAAGGACACATCCCGTGAGGTCAACCACATTCCCAGGGATGGTAAACATGCAGTAGCTTGTCCGGTAGATTTAAAAGGATGGGAAAAATTATTAGAAGTTCAGACACAATAGCAAACAGAAGTTCAGATACTATAACTCAAAAGGCAACGGGAGATAAACAGAAGTTCAGATACTACAACAACAGAAGTTCAGATAGTACCACAACAGAAGTTCAGATACTATAGCTCAAAAGGGAAGGGGAAATAAACAGAAGTTCAGATACTACAACAACAGATGTTCAGATACTATAACTCCGAGGCAAGGGAGAAATGAACAAAAGTTCAGATACTACAACAACAGAAGTTCAGACACTATAACTCCAAGGCAAGGGAGAAATGAACAAAAGTTCAGATACTACAACAACAGAAGTTCAGACACAAACTCTAGCAGCAACAAAGTTAAGAAGAAGAAAACTCACTCAGAATACTTCTCTAGACCCTCTTCACTAAGCACATACTGTCTCAACTTCTGGGCCTCAGATAGATGAGGGTAACTGTATTTTTTTAGGGGAGCGACAGCACAACGCCACTTCAAAGGCAATCTTGATGCTCGCTTGGAGGTAGTTATGTTTCCAGACTCAACTGCGGGTTTCCTCCTGGTGATGACGACATTCTTCCCACCTCTCCCAGCAACAGTAGCAGCAGTAGATTTACCATTCTTCGGGTAAGCAATCTTTTCAAAATCATCATCAGACGAAATCACTTCTGCTTCGGCTGCTTCGACTGCATCAACCTTAATGGAGCAAGGGGTTCTCGGAGTACCACAAATACCACCAGCCTGCTTCCCCAACTTGGAAGGAATAAGGGTTCGAGGTCTATCATCTTCTATCGGAGTTGTGCTCATCAATTCCTCCCTAGGCTGGTATTCCTGTGACCTGAGGAATGAGTAGTGGTAATCGGTCAAGTCCAACGGTTCCACTGTCAAAGAAAAGGAGGACAAAAACACCATTAAATAATATCAAGTTCGTGCAGCAAAGCACAAATGTGCAGTCCAACTAAAATATAGATGACATGTTTACGACTAAAGCTGATCTAAAAAATTTAGTTGCATTTAAAAACTAAAAGAAGTTCAGGCACAACCAAAGGCATAGTTCAAGATAAACTGATGAACTAGAAAACATTCAACTACAGCTAACAAAAGCATAGAAAGGCATCATCTCTGAAGTTCAAGTAGAGCAAATGCTCGTGTCCAAGTAAGCAATGGAAGGAAAAAAAATACTGAAATAAAACACACAAGCAGAATAAAAAAGATAAAAAATGAAGTTCATGTACAAGGAATGCTCCTCTCCATCTGAAACCATCAACCAGCAAGATCTCAAACAGAAGTTGAAGTTCAACAAATAATGAAGTTCATGTAGAATAAAAGATGCAGTATAGGTAAGCAGTCCAAGTTACAAGACTTACATGTGTAGTAGCCAAACAGAGCTTGGAAGTCTGTCTCAAACAGGTTGGAAGAAGCGATTGAGTACAACCACGTCTTCCTGATATCCGAGATATTTTCATGGGAGTAGTTTGCAAGAACCCCATCATGAAACGAATTAACATTCGTAAGCATGAAGAATCCGTAGTCGATACTGCCATCAAACACAAAAATGTACAGTGTTATAACAAAAAAGAAAGCCAATGAATAAAACAAGTCGCACCTTACGTACAACTACAGTTAAACAGAAGCGATAGAGACAAAAGTGAAACTCATACTTGTTATTCTGCTGGGGGACATCAATCCAATCCAATTGGAAATGGTTAATAGTAACTGGGTTGAAGGGTGTCTCCCTATCGTTGCTTGCATCGTTCCAAAGCTTCTTGATGTTATCGGTCATCCGCCGAAACAGGCGTACCGCACAGTCATCTTCTGGTCCATAGTGGGAGTCGAGAAGCTGGAACCTTGAATTCTTCAGGTCAAGGAATATCGACACCCAATGATCGACACCACCCATGGAAGCAGGAATTTCAGGCGGGTCAAAAGGGGGAAAACAACCTGGAGCAATATAAACACATGTCATTGAAAACTGAAAATTAATATCAAACGGTACAAAGAAAAATAAAACAATACAGACACAGTAAATCGCAATGCAAAACTAATAGAGAGGCAAAGAACAAGATATTGCATATTGAATCATGTGCATCCATGCTATCTGGACCAGTCGCCAAGAAGTACTTCCTCACACGGGAATCAAATTGACCTCTGAAAATCTTGTCCTAAAATAATGCAGACAACACCAATATATGAAAAATACAAAAATGAGATAAACAAGTTTTAACTAAAAAATGGTAAGGAACAAAAGGAAAAGAAATAACTATATGGTTGACTTACACAAACCCAATACGGCACGATGAGTTTGTCTAATCCCTGGTACTTCGCACATAGACAGTAGAGTGCAACTTCAGCCACATTAGACCGAAGCATTCCGCGAGGAGCAAAAGATATTGCGACATCTTCAACAGAAGCTTCACACTCATTGTTTTGGAACATAATCATTGATCTAAAACAAGCAAACAGAAAGTAAAAGAAGTTCAACATCAGGAACTCAGGAAGTTCATAACACATGTAATCCCAGAAGTTCAGCTACATCACAACAGGCAGTACAAAAAGGCCAGAAGTTCAGCACCAGAGAAGTAAAAAAAATAGAAGTTCAGCAACGTAGAGTAAAGAAGTTCATGTATGAAACCACAAGCAGTTCACAGGGGGTATATGGATGTAAAAATTGAACAACTGCACTCACCTCTTGGAATGAACATTCTTAAGCCTAGTTACACTGAAATAAAAGTCATCAACCTTCTTTTAGATGACAGCAAGGTCACTATCTGCTCAGCAAAAACAAATAGCAATTAAGAAGAACATCTCAAGCACATAGATTCACAACAGTTTAATTGATAGCAACATTGAAGCACAACATTCAAACACAGGCACATCTCAGCATTACAAACACCCCCCACATACAAAATAGGTTCACTAAACTTTATTTTACAACCCACACGACAAAGCACGAAACTAGAAGTTCAACTTGCACCACACAGGCAGTTCACATGGATATCATGGACAAAAATAAACAACAAAGGGACGGGGATGGGGAAAGAAGAGAGGAGCATCCTTCTCTCTTTATAGATTCTTGCCTAGACCAGTGGCAACACTGGAATAATCAACCTCCTCTCCATAGCTATCGCTTTCAGTCACTTCATCATCATCATCTCCAGTTGACATTGCAGCGTCGTTGGGAAGAACACCAGCAGCAGCTGGAGCAGCTGGAGAATCTGAAACAACAAAAGCTGTTGGCTCTGCAGCACTAGGAAGAGCTGGAGAACCAGCATCAACAACAACTGATGGCTCTGCTGCAGAGACTTCTCCGCCTACAAGAAGACTACCACCGCCTCAACAAAGAAAGACCTCGACGGATCTTCCTCCAAAATGATATCTCCAGCTGCCTTGCCCTGCTTAGAATTAGAAACCTCAGCTGCCTTTCCCGCTCAAAGATCGAAACCTCACCGCCTTTCCTTGATCAAGATCGAAACCTCGGGCGCCAATGGACGACTGAGGTTCAGTCGGGTCTACCCCGTCGGAGCAGCTGGTGCTTGACACAGACTTGTCTACAACCTTCTCTGGAGGAACACTAGCATCATCATTCTGCGCCAAGAACAGAAAGTCATTACAAAGGGCCACATAGTGATAATAATGCACCACAAACAAGTAAAATAAAAAATGAGACAAATGGACAAGATAAATGATACCTTATTTTCACTGCCATGAACCTCATCAACTAATACATCACTAGAGGGGCAAGGATCATGCACAGGGGCAGCTTCATGCACATGATCATCTTCATGCACAGGTAAAACATCCTCCCTAACCCCAGCACCATCATCAACAGCCTAGAAAATAATCATGTAGAAAACAAATACCTAATCAGCAGAAGTTCACGTTACATAATCAGAGAAGGTCAGGTATCACAACTGACACATAATGGAAGTCCAAATACAGTAAACATAGCAGACTAGATATCAAACTACCATGAAGATACAAAAGAAAACAAAAAGGGCCAGCCATCAAAGTCATAGAAGTTCAGGTGCTGAAGCACTTGAAGTTCAGGTCCTATAAACAGAGAAGGTCACCTAGGAAACACTAGTTCTAAAAAGGAAAAAGACTAGAAAATAATCATGTAGAAAACAAATACCTAATCAGCAGAAGTTCACGTTACATAATCAGAGAAGGTCAGCTATCACAACTGGCACATCATGGAAGTCCAAATACAGTAAACATAGTAGATAACATACCAAACTACCATAGGATACAAAAAGGAACAAAAAGGGCCAGTCATCAAAGTCATAGAAGTTTAGGTGCTGAAGCACTTGAAGTCCAGGTCCTATAAACAGAGAAGGTCACCCTATGACTACAAAATAGTAATAAGTGAAAGCTAACAATGAACACTAGTGCAAAAGAAATATCAAAAGCCAACATAAACAAACCTCTTCAGTACGCTCCACATGGCCTCCTTCACGACCCAAACAAACGGAATCCTGCCTCTGAATCTCTCTCACAACAACACTCGCCTCATCTTCTAAAGGCTTGCAATGAGCATCCTGCATTTCCTTGAACAACACAAAGATAGCACAGAGGTGGGAAGTGCTCCCACGAAGCTCAGCAAGATATTTAGCTTCAATAGACAAAATCTCCTTCGAAGACTCAGCATAAAAACCATGGCCAGGAGGAAGAATCCCATCCACGCGACTAAGACGCTCAACCGTTGTCGGAACACGAGCCATCTCTCCACAAACAGTTTCGAAAAGTCCATCAATCCTAGAAAGGGAAAGATTGGCAGCATCAAACAAACTCTTGGAAGAAATGCCAGCTGCAGCACTCACACGGGCAAAAGAACTTCCTGGATCTACAGGGGGGCACCAGTGTTAACATCCCGCGAGAATTCAAATCTCGAAGAAGTTCCACTACCTAGGCCGGCAGCACGAGGCATACTAAGAACAGGACGTTCGATACGCATAAAGAACACAACCTCAGCCTATGTCTTCCACTACATATAGAAAAACAAAATTCAGCACGTCGCAAAACAAATGAAAGAACATGGAAGCAGAAATACAGAAGACAGTAGTAGAAGTTCAAGTTAGTACCACAAGCTGATGCTGAAAAAAAAGACAATGACAAGGAAAAAAGGCAGAACAATCAGATACACAAAATACACCAAAAATTCCACTAATGCCTACACACGCAGTACATTTCAGAAGTCCAACTATGTCTACATAGGCAGTACAACCATGTATGACCACAAGTTAACATGCTTTCAAAATGTTGGAAATTTACATAGTAGAAGTTCAGCCATGTACAACAAGGCAGTAATAAAACATGTATACCAGAAGTCCAACTATGTCTACATAGGCAGTACAACCATGTGTGACCACAAGTTAATATGCTTTCAAAATGTTGGAAATTTACATAGCAGAAGTTCAACCATGCATGTACAACAACAAGTTTAGCTAATTTCTTATATATCTATCCAGAAGTTCACCTATGTACACAAAGGCAGTAATACCATATAAGCCAAGCAGTTCAACTAGTTTACTCGTCTATATGAACCACAAGGTCAGCTATGTACATAGCAGAAGTTCAACCATGCACATAAAGGTAGTGCTAACTACACAGGAAAGAAGAAACACTCACAAGTAGTCTCCCAAACACCCAGTTGGCTGGGTCATCATCACCTTTCTTGACCAAGTCAGCCACAGCGAGCTCAAGAAGCTTGGCCTGATCCATGAAATTGATGCGAGGCGTCCTCAAGTCAACATTAGGCGTCTTGCCAATGATAAGTCAGTCCAGGTACATAAGAAGCGGTGCGATGGCACAGCCTGTGACAGCTTTTCCTCTGCTAGTACCTTGCTGATGTCAGGACCCTGACTCAATGCCATATCGATCTAGCATGTAACACCTTATATCACTTTGCGGCCTCACGCACGGTATCCCCATGGGAGTCGCCTTACCTTTGCCCGGGATCGTTTGCGCCTTTTGGCACACGTATATGATAGTGTCGCTAGCATCCATATGATAATGAGCCCGGGCTGACATGGCTAGTCGTAAACCCAAAGTGGCACAAACTTACAGGACAGCATCCATGACCAAAGATCGAACATGTCGGTCATCACGAGTGAATCCAGTCAGTAGCACTGGGCTAGCAGACTCGATAAACCGGGTCAGAAGGGCTAACAGACTCCGGTATTCATCGCATGACATTTCAAGGGATGTACACAGAACGAAGAAGGACACATGCCAGCCAGCCTAAGTGTTAGGAGCAAGAGCAAGCTACCATGGCTCAAATGGAAGCACTAGGAGACATTTCCTAAGAGAGGCTACTAAGGATAAACAACTAGATAGTCAGATCCCACACATACCAAGCATTTCAATAACACACAATATGCTCGATATGTCCAAATACAACATGGCATCACAACATGAATCTATAACTCAAGTATTATATTCAATAGGCTCCGAGGAGGGAGATATTACAAACATGGGTCTCATGACCCAACATTCAGAGCATACAAGGCAAAGCACAAGCGGAAGCTTAACATGTCTGGGTACAGACATCTATAAATGAAAAAGGCTGAAAAGCCTGACTATCTACCGGATCCTGCCGAGGGCACAAGATCGTAGCTGAGGTAACAAGCTAAACATCAAGTCCACGCGAACTACTAGTGAGATCAAGTCTTTTCGCAAAAACATAAAATAGGCAAACGTGAGTACAAATGTACCTAGCAAGACTTACATCGTAACTAATCAGATATGCATCATTATCAACAAAGGGTTGGTGGGGTTTAAGCTGCAGCAAGCCAGCTTTGACTCATGGCTATCCTAAACTACAACGCAAGTAACTCTTTTGAGGTGGTGCACACGAGTCCACATATTCACCATATCAATACACCACTATGGATCCGCTCCGCCTCCCTATGAGAACGCCATCCATAGCACTCACGCTTATCTTGCGATTTTAGAGTATCCACTTTCACTTGTCTATGAACCTGATAGGCAACCCGTAAGTCCTTTTTCATGACACGGCTATTCAATAGATCATATTAACCATGCAGGGTGTACTTCTTCACACACGCTCTCGCCACTTACCGCCATGTACACCGCGTGTATCTCGGCAACCTTCAAGCGGAAGCCTGGCGAGGGAGTCGACCATGACCTGACTAACCACACAAGTCTCTAGTCCAGGTTTATCGCCTATTCGGGTTCCATCCGCAAGGAGATCCGGTCGGGGTGTCGCTCACGGCCCCAAACGATGTGTGCAGGGTTCCCAAGCCCACCTCGATGGGTGGATCTACGCTTGGTACACCGTGCCCCGGTGCCTAGTCTGTCCCAAGTCCACCTGTACCGGGTGCCACTTGGTAGACTAGTAACACTACCTACAAACACCAGAAACTAGTTGCAACTCCTGGACAGAGATCAGGTTGATTAATAAGTCGAGAGGGGCTGTGTTACCGGAACCCAATGTGTGGTAGTAGCTGTTCATGGATCACAAACACAGAACTCAGTTCCTGAGAACGGCTGCAATGAGACAACCCACCATGTACTCCTACATGGCCTCTCACCGCTACCTTTACCAAATCGTGTTCACACACTTAGCTCTCAACAGTAGGACATGTTCACACACCTCCAATACATCCCCGATGAATCAGACCTGACACAACTCTAAGCAATAGCAGGCATGACAAACAAGCATGAATGAGTAGGCACATCAGGGCTCAAACAACTCCTACTCATGCAAGTGGGTTTCATCTATTTACTGTGGCAATGACAGGTCATGCAGAGGATAAGGGGTTCAACTACCGCAACATGTAACAGTTAAATCGTTGTTGTCCTAATGCACTAAAAGAGAGCAGGAGCGAGAGAGTGGGATTGTATCAGAATGAACAAGGGGTTTTTGCTTGCCTGGCACTTCTGAAGATAGTAAGAGTTCTTCATCGGTGTCATCGAACTCATCGTCAGAACAACGTCTACCGAAAGGGGACAAATACCGGCAAACAAGGAAGAACACAATCAATGCTATGCAACAATATTATGCATGATCATGACAAGGAAATATGATGTGGTTTGAGCTAATGCAACTAGCAACCAGATTAAATGAAGTTGGTTTGAATCCAAGGTCCAAATTCAAACTCCATATGTGAAGGTTTAAATGCCATTATAATATTTGGCCTTAACAGCAGCCCTAAGTTATTCTATCATGCATGAAAATGGTACAGATGGATAGATTGGATTTTTCTGATCGTTTTTCATATATAATTTATTTAATTTGGAGTTACGGTTGAATTTCTATGAATTTTACAAGTTTAGATCATTTTCTGAAATTTATAAATCATTTCTGATTTATTTTAATACCAGAAAATGTTTACTGCGTCAGCATTAGGTCATGTTGACCTCAGCAAGTCAACAGCGCCAGCCAGGTCAAACTTGATGGCTGGGACCCACGGGTCAGTGTAACAGGGCTGGTTTGGGTGGATGACAGGTGGGACCAGGTCAACCCTGACAGTCGGGGCCCACTTTACTTAATCTAATCCTAAACAGAAATAATATTATACTTAATTGTTGTGGTGGGGTCCACTGTCAGTGTTTGTGGGTTGTTTAGCTAGCGGTGATTCGTACTAAATACACGGCCACGTCGGCACGCCGGAGTTTGGCCGGCGGCGACCTCAAGTCGCAAGCGAGGCGCACCGGAGTGGTTTCGGTTTTTTGCACTGGTCGACCAAATCGACCGTGGTTTGGTCCTATGTGTAGCTAGGGCTCGCGCGCATCCAGCAGGGCAAGCGGGAAGAGCTGGGGTGGCCGGAGGCGACGGCAACCACGACGACAGCGGCGGCCGGAGTTCGGGCAATGGCAGGTTAGGCGATGCAGGGCACTAGGGGAGGCGCTGGTGTGTGCTACATGCTCCTGGGGGTGCCCTGAGCACGGTGACGCTCTCTGTTGTGAGCTTGCACGGCTGTGGCCACGGCTACGCCATGGCCGGCGGCGAGATGCTCCCGGTCACGGTGGAAAATGGAGCTAGGTAACGAGCGCGAGCACGAGAGAAGAGGGGGAAGGAAGAGGGGCTCACGTCAAGTGCATAGGGCGTCGAAACGGGCTTGGGGAAGGGTTGGAGTTGGCGGGGCGGCGAAGTCGATCTTGCCGTTGGGAGGTTGAAGACGAGGCCGTGGCGGCGTTCGGAGGCGTCCGACGACGCGTGGCTCTGCGGAGAGGACGAGGACGGCGCTGCGGTTCTTCTGGAAGCATCGGCGAGGCGAGGGGTGGATGGTGGCCACGGTGGCAGTGAACGGCGGCGACGGGCTCGCTCGGGTGGCTGCGGGCGCGGGCGCTGGGGGGAGAGGGAGGAACCAGAGAGGGGGGGATAGATGCACGGGGGTGTCGTGGCGCCGGGGCCATCTCCAAAGAGCGAGCACACAGTAGAGGTGGCTCACGCGGACGCTGGCGAGAACGCGCTTCGCCCTCCTCTGGCGGGAGGAAGACAACAGGAGGAGGCTAGTGGGCTGGGCGCCAGATGCCCGGTCTCGCCACCAGTAACTTCTCTCTTTCTCTCTCTCTCTCTCGATCTCTCTCTCTGTCTCTCTCTCTCTCTCTTCTAATTTAGTTTTCGCTTATTTTTCTCGCAACTTCGGGCTTTATTTAAAATACCAAAACGTTTTCAAAAATCCTGAAAATAATTGTGGGCTCTGTTTGGAATATTCCCAACACCCCTCACTTAAGTTCAGAATTAATTGAGCATTTAAAATATTATATACCATTTAAATGCCCAATTGCAAATAGCATATGATTTAATCCAGAGCCCAAATATGACAGGGAAAAAGGTGCAACACCTCTGGTTAATGTTTCCAGCATTTTCCAGAAATGATGAACATTTTTGAAAGCTATTTGGATTCACTGAGAATATTTTAGTTGAACCTAGTGGATTCCTTTGATGCTTGGGTTTAGGCAATCTTCATTTCAGGTTTAACTGAAATTTAAACATGATGCAACACATGACTAGCTAGCTCAGTGCATACCAGAACTAGGGATGTGACAGCTGATACCTAACAACAGCACTTCGAAGGTCATCAACAACCAATTGGCAGTACTCCATATCTGCCATATCCTCAAACACAAGACTCTCAGCCATTGCTGCCTCCCTGGACAATCGTGTAGACGTTCCAGGGATAACCACCTTCATGAAAACAATCAGGTAAAACACCTGCAGAGCAAGATCATCCTTCGTCTCATCCTTCACACGTTCCGCGAGGATATTCCGCAGATCCTTTGTCTTGATGTCGTCACTCCTAGCGTACGCATGCTTGCCCTTCAACCTCATAACAGCATCATCAAACCCATCACTCGAGGGCCTAAGAGGGGTACGATTACCTTGAGGGAATCCAAACAGATGGTGAGTAGCATCACTTGTAATACGCAGAACCTTGTTCGCCTCACCCATGTCCAGAATAATGGTTGCAGGGTCAATCCTCGTATAGATGTTGCCCATCAAAGGACGAGAAATGTTGGAATCAACCTTCAAGTCAAACACACAACCAAAACCAGACTTGATAACCCTCGCCTTGTGCCTAAGCTGTAGCATTTTTACACATGTCTTCACCTCTCCTAGTGAGCAGCGAACCGTCTTGTTAAAACGTTTCGCCTCACCTCCTCCTTGGCCACCTTCTTCGGGCGCTTTGCATCCTCTCTTCCTCCTCTCAGGCCGCTCCACAAGCTGATACTGAAAAAAATGAGATACACAACGAGATACACAAGCTACACCAAAATTCCACTAATGCCTACAAAATTACACACTCAGTACATTTCAGAAATCCAACTATGTCTACATAGGCAGTACAACCATGTATGACCACAAGTTAACATGCTTTAAAAATGTTGGAAATTTACATAGCAGAAGTTCAACCATGTACAACAAGGCAGTAATAAAACATGTATACCAGAAGTCCAACTATGTCTACATAGGCAGTACAACCATGTATGACCACAAGTTAACATGCTTTCAAAATGTTGGAAATTTACATAGCAGAAGTTCAACCATGTACAACAAGGCAGTAATAAAACATGTATACCAGAAGTCCAACTATATCTACATAGGCGGTACAACCATGTATGACCACAAGTTAACATGGTTTCAAAATGTTGGAAATTTACATAGCAGAAGTTCAACCATGTACAACAAGGCAGTAATAAACCATGTATACCAACAAGTTAAGCTAATTTCTTCATGTAGACATCTAGAAGTACAACTATGTACACAAAGGCAGTAATACCATATAAGCCAAGCAGTTCAGCTCATTTACTCATCGATATGAATGTCAGCTATGTACGCCAAGGCAGTGCTAAAAACAAAAAACTACAACAATAGCGACAAATGCTCTAAAAAGCGGTAAACATGAGACATTCATACCTGATTAGCGGCATCATCATCATCGTCGTCGTCCTCGTCATCAGCACTGAAATCAACATCATCCTTGTCCTCTGGATTAGCACGAGAACGCTTCTTCTCACCCTTGCTGACCTTTGCAGGTGCAACCTTGCGCTTGACGCCGCATTTCTTCCCCTTACCAGATGCACCAGCACCAAGCGGAGAAGGTGTAGGCGCGGCAGTGGCAAGCACACGAGGACTACGGCATGGCGTACCACCGAGTCCTAGCCCTTCATCTCTAGCAACTTTTGCAGGCCTTGAAACATGTGGGCTCCTGCAAGGAGTAATATCACCAATTATATGCTTCCTCGCAGTGGTCTTCTTGCATTTCTTCTTAACAGGGAAAACCGTGCCATCAGTGCCACCCGGCACGTCTTCCTCAACCGTGAGGTCAGCCACATGTACAGATCCAGGAACATCAGAACCTTTCTGAAGGCGGGCCGCCCTATTCTTCTCAAAATCTTCTTGCTTCTTCCTCTTACGTTGGTCCTCCAGAAGAAGCTGAAGAGGCACATCCTCAGGTTGCGTGACAGGTTCAGTGCCATCAACAGACTGCGGCTGCGTCTCTGATATCTGAAGAGAGCACAAAGGACCCGGAACAAAATCACAGCCTTTGACTGACGGAGCCCCCTCCTCAGCAACAGCAAGGTTTTTTGATAAATCCAACTCAGATAAAACTTTGTTGATGGTGTTCACAGCTTCCTCCTCTGTGGACACATATGCAAAGAACACAAAAAATCAAAGCAGAAAATAAAAAAGTCAGGAACAAAAACAAAAACAACTGACGTGAACAAGTTAAAAAAACATGGCTCAACAATTTAAAATGAAAAGAAAAGGGGTTTCACATACTAGGTGAAGCAAGAGCTGCAGAAGCAAGATCCTCGAGGCTTGAAAAATTCTCAAGGCTCGAAGCAACCTCAACAATCACAGCCAAAGGAAAAATGGGTGATTTAGCTGCATCAGA
Source organism: Aegilops speltoides (assembly GCA_021437245.1). Classification (NCBI taxonomy): domain Eukaryota; kingdom Viridiplantae; phylum Streptophyta; class Magnoliopsida; order Poales; family Poaceae; genus Aegilops; species Aegilops speltoides. Next base: position 415,395,014 of record CM038142.1, on the reverse strand, counting down.
TATTGGAGCATCAGTATTAACTTCTGAAGCTCCATCTTGATCACATGCATTTTCTTTCAGAACTATTCAACTCATCACCAACTACGAAAAATGCAAGTAAAAAGGTAGCTGAGTTCTAATCCACAATCCTACACCAAAAGGGACTTCTACTTTTACATCAATGTCCAATACCCTGAAGTTCAACAATACCTAACAAAGCAGTAAACACAACAAAACAATCTAAAAATTACATACTAAATATAAAAACAGTCTACACCAGAGGTGCTACTACATACAAGATTAATCTCCAGAAGTTCAACAATATATAACAAAGCAGTAAAACAAAAGGTGCATAACAGAAGTTCAACCAAATTTCATTATAAACAAACAATAATTAAAACCAGAAGTTCAACTACGTGACCCAAGCTAGTAGCACATAAAAAATATGTAGCATGACCACAAATAGTATTTCACAGGCAAACTAAATATCAATACCATGAACATGATAACAAGAAAACAAAAAACAAAGATATACACTATAAATATGAAATGGCACACACATAAACTATGTGTAAAATGCATACGCATAAACTTTGTTAGAAGTTCGCACTACTAAGACTGGCGGTCCAGCAAGAAAACCAAGTGAAGATATGGGCAGATATATATAACAATACTACTATTTAAAATACAAGATACAACTACATTAAGATACCAGGAGAAGGTTTTGAAGCCATGACAACACAACCGCCTTGATGAATGCAACTCCAAACACTAGAACAACCTGTAAAAACATAAGATTGATTCCATATAGTTAGCAAGTAGAAAATCATACAACAAAATGCCAAAAAGGAAACTGAATCAAACCCTAGAACCAACTAGAAACAACTAGAACCAACAAGTATGAATAGATGACAGTAGCACATATAGGCAAGCACAACAAAAAATGTATCCATAAACTAACTACAATGTCACAAACATAATCTAGACCTCCAAATCCACATCACTAATGCAACTAGGTACAACAGTTCTAGCATCAACAATGACACCACACCCTCTCTAACATGCATCTGACTACTAAAATCAACAAAGGGGAAATGAAAATGCACACAAGCATATCACAAACAAATCTGACCACGGGGGAATGCATTCCAAACACCACATGCACAAGAACCCTACCTAATGTCCCACCAAACCATCAGAAGAAGGGGGTAGGAGGCGGAAGCGAGAGCAAACAGAACAAACAGGAAGGCCTCGACAGATCTAGCGAAAGTAAATACAAGCGTTAGGAGGGGAGGGGGCGGGGCAGCGCTTGTACCTCTCCAAATGACCCGCGCATGCATGAATCCGTGGCGGTTCTTCACTCCCCACAAGGCCACGTGCAAGCAGTTGCCGCCCTTGATTCAGAGCAGAAGAGAGCTTGCTGGGCGAGGGAGAGCGCGGCGCTGGGGAGAAATAGGAGCGGGGGCATGCGCCGGTTACTCCACTCACGAGGGCAGGGGACAGGGGCAGAGAAATCAGGGGGAGTTGCAGCGGAGCGACGGAGAGGGGGGAGAGAGCGAGCGACAGAGGGAGATGGGTTTTCTGACAGGTGGTGGCGATGGAGATGGTCAGTTAATGCCTATCTGTCGTGGTGGGAGTTGCAGCGCCGGTGAAATTGAAGTTTTACCCCCCAACAGCTATAAAAATAAATACATCTATAGTTATATGAATGCACCATTTGAATGCATCTATTATAATGAGATAAGATCATATAACAGCACTATTGATATCCTTAAAATAAAAAATTTATGGCAAATTCACTACCAAGGGAAGAAAAATACATACAGAAAATATGCACCTAAAAAACAAGAGAAAAGAAGTTCAAAAAATAAAGAACAGAAGTTCAAGTACCCTAATCAAAGAAGTAAAGGCACATGAATAAATAAACACTAAGTAACAAAAAGAAGAAGTTCAAGTGCAAAAAGAGATGAAGTTCATACCTAACTAAAATACACAACATAAAAACAAGATAGATAGTGGGGTCACGGATGTGACAGACTCGCTCAAGATGCGACGACGCGCGCACGCCGCGCCGCCGTCGCCTCCGCTCATTCTGTCTCGGCCTCGGGGAGGAGGGGAGGGTCCCTCCCCTCCCCTCCGCTCGGCCTCAAGACTACCGCATTGCTGCGCTTAGGTTTTGACAGACGCAATGCGGTTATTCTGTTTCCACCCCCACCGCACACACCCCAGAGCCACACCCCTAAGATAGATAGTGGGGTCACAGATGTGAAGGACTCGCCTCCGCATGCGAAGACGCGGCACACTGCGTCGTCGCCTGCTCCGGCTTGTTCTGTCTCGGCCTCGCAGGGGAGGGAGGGGGTCCCACCCTCCCCACCGCCGGCCTCGCGCACCGCATTGCTGCGCTTAGGTTTTGACAGGACGCAATGCGGTTATTCTGTTTCCACCCCCACCGCACACACCCCAGAGCCACACCCCTAAGATAGAGAGTGGGGTCATGGATGTGACGGACTTGCCTCCACATGCGACGACACAACACGCCACGTCATCGCCTGCTCCGGCTCGTTCCTGGCTCAGCCTCGCAGGGGGAGGGGGGGTCCCGACCCGCCTGCTCGGCCTCGCGCTACTGCATTGCTGCGCTAGGTTTTGACATTACGCAATGCAGTTATTCTGTTTCTACCCCCACCACACACTCCCTAGAGCCACACCCCTAAGATAGATAGTGGGGTCACAGGTGTGACGGACTCGCCTCCGCATACGATGACGCAGCACGCCGCGTCGTCACCTGCTCCGGCTCGTTCCTGTCTCGGCCTCGCAGGGGGAGGGAGGGGTCCCACCCCTCCTCCCTCGCTCGGCCTCACACAAGCATTTGTCAATAGGCCCAATGCCTATTTCAATGTCTACAAATATTTAAATCCTAAAATAACAAACATAATTATAATTAAAGAAGTTCAAATAGTAAAGATAGAGAAGTTCGGGGTTTTGTCAAAACCTCAAATTAACATTTTAAAAACGATTAGCATACAGAAGTTCAGGATAGTTATTCACTGAAGACCAACAACTACTATAAGTACGAAAACATACTAGAAAAAAATAAGAAATATACGCATATCCGTCGACCAATTACATGGTTGCTCATGGGACTATCAAAAAAAAAGTCCAAAGCAATACAAAAAATGAAAAATAACATAAAGAAGAAAGAAATACATAGGACTTGCTCCATTATCTTGCAAAGAAGGAAAAACAGAAGTTCAGGTATGAACAACACAGAAGTGCAGGTTGTACAACGACCCTTACATGATCTGGAAAAAGTGCATGCATACTTGGACTAATCCCATGATTGCCCAGGAGACAAACTCTAAAAAGAACATCTCAAGAACTAAAATTATAAAAAAAACCGAAAAAAAGAAAATATATAGCACCATGCACCTTCGCCTTGCAAATATGGAATGCAATTTGGAAAAGCAGAAGTTCAACCATTAATTAGAAAGAACTCCGGCATCTACTGAAGATAGTGGATGATCAAAAATAACAACCATCTACTGAAGTCCAGCATCTACTTAGAGCACACAAGTTCAGGTACGAAAGTTCTAGCAGTCCAGCTTGTACAACAGAACAAAAATTGATTGAAATAACAACCCCGATTAAATTTGGTTCCCAGATTTAACCGTTTGGGTCAATTCCAACACGTCACAGCAATTTCGAACATCGTCATACTCTAGATAAAACATCCAAAAAAGATCCACCATCAAGCTGTGCGCTCGAACAACGAACCACGATGGGAGGCAGAAAGTGCAATCCACAATTTCAGAATGAATGAGCCAGCCAAATCAAATTAACAAAGCGGAAAGGATTCAACTACCATTTCGAACGTCATCATGCTCCAGATATAAACACGAAAATGATTGTCATCATGTCGTCCCTCGAACACAAAACCACGGCGGGAGGCAGAAGATCTAAATCGCCGGATTTTGATTTAAATGAGCCTGCATAATCAAATTAACAATATGGGCATGATTTAGTCTCACTAATGCACGCAAATCCAAACCCAATTTGAACAAAAAACCTACAAATCTACAACAGCGGTTGAAACCACTCCCGCGGAAGAAGAACAGAGCCGGCGGAACACCAAATCGAATTCGTTCGAAAATAACAACAAAACATGGAGTAAACTCGTACCTAAACCCCATTCTCATGGTTTTAGAGATTCTATAACATCCAGTACATGCAAAACACTTGTGACAGACCCATGTTCATCACCGCCCGAGAGCAAATCTGCCAACGAGCTAGATTCCTAATCAAAACAAGCATTTAGATTCTAAAAAACGTCCAAACATTACACTTACATCACGAGAAACACGAATGATCAGAAAAACTCGCGCTAGAAGGCATGGTTGAGAATATAGCCCGAAGGTCAGGTTTGTACAGATGGAAGTTCTGGCGCATTACTCCAGCAGTTCAGGTTGTGATCAGAATATTATTCTGATCCCGTGATCAGATTGGGTCAAAATCGACAAAAACCACAAGTGTTGATGACCGACACGTAAACGCACCCCAGTGTTCGTTTATCATGGAAATCACTCCGGGACCTCAAAACAATGAGTAATAGTCCACGAAACAGGTTCGAATCGGCCAAAACTATGAGTGTTGATGACCGACATGTAGATGCACCCAAGGGTTCGTTAATCGTGGAAGTCACTCTGGGACCCCAAAACCGTGAGTAATAGTCCATGAAACGGGCCAGAATCGCCAAAACTGTCAGTGTTGATGACCAACACGTTAGCGCACCTTGGGGTTCAACAAGCATGGAAATCACTTCGGGACCCCAAAACAGTGAGTAATAGTCCACGAAACGGGTCAGAACCAACAAAAACCGCGAGTGTTGATGACCAACACGTAAATGCACCCTAGGGTTCGTTTATCGTGGAAATCACTTCGCGACCCCAAAATAGTGAGTAATAGTTCATGAAACAGGCTAGAATCAGCCAAAACTGCGAGTGTTGATGACCGACATGTAAACACACCCTGGGCTTCAACAACTATGGAAATCGCTTCGGGGCCACAAAATGGTGAGTAATAGTCCATGAAACGGGTCAGAATCGGCCAAAACTGCGAGTGTTGATGATCGACATGTAAACGCACCCCAGGGTTCGTTAATCGTGGACCTCAATCCAGGACCCCAAAACAAGTAGTAATAGTCCACGAAACGGTCCAGAATTGGCCAAAACTGTCAGTGTTGATGACCAACACGTGAGCGCACCTTGGGGTTCAACAAGCATGGAATCACTTCGCGACCCCAAAACGGTGAGTAATAGTCCATGAAACGGGTCTGAATCGAGAAAAACCGCGATTGTTGATGACCGACACATAAATGCACCCCAGCGTTCGTTAATCGTGGAAGTCACTCCAGGACCCCCAAACAGTGAGTAATAGTCCATGAAACGGGCCAGAATCGGCCAAAACTGTTAGTGTTGATGACCGACACGTAAGCGCACCTTGGGGTTCAACAAGCATGGAAATCACTTCGGGACACCAAAACGGTGAGTAATTGTCCACAAAACAGGTCAGAATCGACAAAAACCGCAAGTGTTGATGACAGGCACATAAACGGACCCCAGGGTTCGTTAATCATGGAAATCACTCCGGGACCCCAAAACAGTGAGTAATAGTCCATGAAACGGGTCAGAATCGACCGAAACTATGAGTGTTGATGATCGACACGTAAATGCACCCCAGGGTTCGTCAATCGTGGAAGTCACTCTGGGACCCCAAAACAGTGAGTAATAGTCGACGAAACGGGCAAGAATCGGCAAAAACTGTCAGTGTTGCTGACCGACACGTAAGCGCACCTTGGGGTTCAACTAGCATGGAAATCACTTCGGGACCCCAAAACAGTGAGTAATAGTCCATGAAACGGGCCAGAATCTATAAAAACCGCAAGTGTTGATGACCGACACGTAAGCGCACCTTGGGGTTCAACAAGCATGGAAATCACTTCGGGACCCCAAAACGGTGAGTAATAGTCCACGAAACGGGTCAGAATCGACAAAAACGGAGAGTGTTGATGACCGACACAAAGATGCACCCCAGGGTCTGTTAATCGTGGAAGTCACTCCGGGACCCCAAAACAATGAGTATTAGTCCATGAAACGGGCCAGAATCAGCCAAAACTATCAGTGTTGATGACCGACAGGTAAGCGCACCTTGGGGTTCAACAAGCATGGAAATCTCTTCGGGACCCCAAAACAGCGAGTAATAGCCCACGAAACGGGTCAAAATCGGCAAAAACCGCGAGCGTTGATGACCGGCACGTAAACGCACCCCGGGGTTCGTTAATCGTGGAAATCACTCCGGGACCCAAAACAGTGAGTAATAGTCCATGAAACGGGCCAGAATCAGCCAAAATTGCTAGTGTTGATGACCGACACCTAAGCGCACCCTATGGTTCAACAATTATGGAAATCGCTTCGGGGCCACAAAATGTTGAGTAATAGCCCATGAAACGGGTCAGAATCGGCCAAAACTGCGAGTGTTGATGATCGACATGTAAACGCACCCCAGGGTTCATTAATCATGGACGTCACTCCAAGACCCCAAAACAAGTAGTAATAGTCCACGAAATGGTCCAGAATCGGCCAAAACTGTCAGTGTTGATGACCGACACATGAGCGCACCTTGGGGTTCAACAAGCATGGAAGTCACTTCGGGACCCCAAAACGGTGAGTAATAGTCCACGAAACGGGTCAGAATCGACAAAAACCGCGATTGTTGATGACCGACGCGTAAATGCACCCCAGGGTTCGTTAATCGTGGAAGTCACTCTGGGACCCCAAAACAGTGAGTAATAGTCCATGAAACGGGCCAGAATCGGCCAAAACTGTCAGTGTTGATGACCGACACGTATGCGCACCTTGGGGGTTAAACAAGCATGGAAATCACTTCGGGACCCGAAGACGGTGACTAATTGTCCACAAAACGGACCAGAATCAACAAAACCGCAAGTGTTGATGACCGGCACGTAAACACACCCCAGGGTTCGTTAATCATGGAAATCACTCCGGGACCCCAAAACAGTGAGTAATAGTCCATGAAAAGGGTCAAAATCGGCCAAAACTGTGAGTGTTGATGACCGACATGTAAATGCCCCCCTAGGGTTCGTTAATCGTGGAAGCCACTCCGGGACCCCAAAACAGTCAGTATTAGTCGACGAAACGGGCAAGAATCGGCCAAAACTGTCAGTGTTGATGACCGACACGTAAGCGCACCTTCGGGTTCAACAAGCATGGAAATCACTTCGGGACTCCAAAATAGTGAGTAATAGTCCATGAAATGGGCTAGAATCGATAAAAACCGCAAGTGCTGATGACCGACACGTAAGCGCACCTTGGGGTTCAACAAGCATGGAAATCACTTCGGGACCCCAAAACGGTGAGTAATAGTCCACGAAACAGGTCAGAATCGACAAAACTGCGATTGTTGATGACGGACACGTAAATGCACCCCAGGGTTTGTTAATCGTGGAAGTCACTCCGGGACCCAAAAACAGTGAGGTCTAGTCCACGAAACAGGCCAGAATCAGCCAAAACTGTCAATGTTGATGACCGACAGGTAAACGCACCTTGGGTTCAACAAGCATGGAAATCACTTCAGGACCCCAAAACAGTGAGTAATAGTCCACGAAACGGGTCAGAATCGACAAAAACCTCGAGTGTTGATGACCGGCACGTAAACGCTCCCCAGGGTTCGTTAATCGTGGAAATCACTCCGGGACCCCAAAACAGTGAGCAATAGTCCATGAAACGGGCCAGAATCAGCAAAAACTGCGAGTGTTGATGACCGACATGTAAGCGCACCTTGGGGTTCAACAACTATGGAAATCGCTTCGAGGCCACAAAACGGTGAGTAATAGTCCATGAAACGGGTCAGAATCGGCCAAAACTGCAAGTGTTGATGACCGACACGTAAACGCACCCCAGGGTTCGTTAATCGTGGAAGTCACCCCGGGATCCCAAAACAGTGAGTAATAGTCCACGAAACGGGCCAGAATCGGCCTAAACTGTCAGTGTTGATGACAGACATGTAAGCGCACCTTGGGGTTCAACAAGCATGGAAATCACTTTGGGACCCCAAAACGGTGATAATAGTCCATGAAACGGGTCAGAATTGACAAAAACCGCAAGTGTTGATGATCGACACGTAAACGCACCCCAGGGTTCGTTAATATGGAAATCACTCTAGGACCCCCAAAAAATGAGTAATAGTCCATGAAACGGGTCAAAATCGGCCAAAACTGTGACTGCTTATGACCAACATGTAAATGCACCCCAGGGCTCGTTAATCGTGGAAGTCACTCCGGGACCCCAAAACTGTGAGTAATAGTCCACGAAACGGGCCAGAATCGGCCAAAGTTGTCAGTGTTGATGACCGACACGTAAGCGCTGTCGTTGTCAAAACCGGCGGATCTCAGGTAGGGGGTCCCGATCTGTGTGTCTAGGCTGATGGTGACATGAAGCAAGGGACACAGATGTTTACCCAGGTTCGGGCCCTCTCGATGGAGGTAAAACCCTACTTCCTGCTTGATTAATATTGAAGATATTGGTAGTACAAGAGTAAATCTACCACGAGATCGTAGAGGCTACACCCTAAGAGCTAGCCTATGATGGTATGATTGTAATTGTGATCGGCCTTCTAAGGACCAACCTCTCCGGTTTATATAGACACTGGAGAGGGCTAGGGTTTACATGGAGTCGGTTACAATAAAGGAAATATAACATCCGGATCGCCAAGCTTGCCTTCCACGCCAAGGAGAATCCCATCCGGACACGGGACGAAGTCTTGAGTCTTGTATCTTCATGCTTCAATAGTCCGGACCTTGTACACAGTCCGGCTGTCCGGATACCCCCTAATCCTGGACTCCCTCAGTAGCCCCTGAACCAGGCTTCAATAGCGATGAGTCTGGCGTGTAGTCTTGTCTTCGGCATTGCAGGGCGGGTTCCTTCTCCGAATACTCCAAAGTAATTATCGAACACTTGAATCGTGTCCGGATCCACAAAATGATCCTCACATGCCACCGTAGAGAGAATTATATTTCACAAATGCAATCTGCTGACAACATTTTAGACAACGTGACGTGTCATTACGGTCGGGTCATTATTCGAACCATTTTCCTACAACCAGCTATAGTGCATATTGCGAGGCGGTTTCCTTGACACGTCTTGTCAAAGCAGAGATCGTGTCCCCTTATCACGGGATTCTCATCAATACGGGTATGGGTAATCCCACCACGCCATCAATCGTGGTGCTTGGTAAGCAAGCGATTCCCAACGGGCAAGTGGGGAGGCGCACCGCTTTCGGCGCCTCTATAAAGGGATAAGATTTCCCCATTTTTACCCACGCCTTCTTCCTCCTTTGCCCACTATTTCCCCCTCGAGCTCCAGCACCCAAGCCCAAGTCTTCTCCGCACAGCTAAACATGTCCGGAGCAGGAGGCAAGTGGGTGGCTTCCACCATCAAGGAGAAGCATATCGCGAATCTTCGGGCGGCCGGATACTTGGCCGCAGACATAGCGCACCGGCTCCCAGAAGTCGGGCAGGTCATTCCGACCCCAGGACCCCACGAGAGGGTCATGTTTGTCGCCCACTTCGTCCGTGGACTGGGATTTCCACTTCATCCCTTTGTCCGCGGGCTCATGTTCTACTACGGGCTAGATTTCCGTGATCTAGCCCCGAATTTCGTCCTCAACATCTCGGCGTTCATCGTTGTATGCGAGGCCTTCCTCCGCATCCGTCCTCACTTTTGGCCTGTGGCTGCAAACCTTCTGCGTGAAGCCGAAGATTGCAATTGGCTAGCAAGCGGAGTGCGAGGGGCCATGGTGGGCAAGATGCCTAACGTCACCTGGCTAGACGGTTCCTTTGCGGAGACCGTAAAAGGGCGGCAATCGGGGTGGTTCTACATCACCGAGCCGCGTGGTGCCAACTTGGGGGCGGCCCCCGAGTTCCGACCCGGAGCCCCCATGCGGCTCACCTCTTGGGAAAAGAAGGGCCTGTCCTGGGGTGAATCTACAGAGTTGACCGAACTCCAGACCTGCATCAAAAGCATGAAGGACAAGAACATCAAGCTTGTCAACGTGATCCAGGTCATGCTCGTTCGCCTGATTCTCCCGTGACAAAGACGGGCATTTAATCTGTGGGAGTTCGTCCCGGCCGAACACCAGACGCTTCGGAAGCTCTACGACATGACGCACAAAGGTGCATGGAAGGTGTTGTTCAAGGCCTACGAAGTACCTCCTCCCACATCCGAGGACCGCGGGCTTCACGCCGCGCGGCCTCCTAGTTAGGTGAGTTTTCAGACTACCACTGGATTCGATTCTTCCCAATATATTCATGGGGGAGTCTTAAGTAACCGTGCATATTTGCTCAGGATTACGTGGAGACAGCGAAGCAGATTGACTGTCCGGCTCCACTTCCAGAAGGCCCTGCTGATGCTCTCCTGACGGAGATGCTAGTCCCGGCGCCCTACAAGGTGCCGGAGAAGAAGGCCGAAAAGAATGCCCCAGGGATCCGAAAGGGTCTCCGGCATAAGGTTGTGCCGGAAGCCTCATCCGAACACGACGAGGCACACTCCTCCCACAAAGGGGAGGAGGAAGAAGAAGAAGATGCCCCATCCAAAAAGGATGAGGGGCCTGGGGAGGCGGACCAGGGGGCCAGAAAAGGCCCCCGGCGCAAGGCCGTCATACCCACGTCGTCCGATGACGACGAGACAGATTCCTCCCGCGGAGGCGGGAGGAAGCAAGAAGAAACTCTACCTCCCCGCACTAGGGAGGAGAAAAAGATGAAAGCCGCCCCAGAGGAGGAGGCTGGGGCGTCCAAGAAGGGAAAGGTGTCCCTTCCGGACTACTCCGCCACAGCCGCTCACAGCGAGGAGGGGTGGCTGCCCAGGGGGAAGCCCCTGGCGCAATCGTAAGTATCCGCACTCTATCATGACTTTACTTCATAGTTTTTTGTTTTTATAATGCCGAACATATATGCAGTCCGGCCAGGGTTCATCCCGAGGTATCTTCTTCTGGGTTCCTGAGCGATTCGGAGATGAATTCGCTTCCGACGGCCACTACTCCTCAGCTTGCGGATGACACGGAGGTGTTGTCCCGAAAGCTCCTAGAGCGGGTGGAGGTGACTCTGGAGACGCCCCAAGGCGGGATTCCAGATGTCGGATACGCGGGGTTCAAGATCCCCGCGGATCGTGTCAATGAGAGCCACGGTAGGCCGGGCTCTCAGCCGAACACTGTTCCGGAACCATCAAAGGTTCCGGACTCAGGCGGGCAGCCCCTCATCAGGGAGGGCGAGCCGTCTGCGTCGAGGACTTCCGTTGCGCAAGAGGCGCCGGATTGTCTGCTGGAAGCGCTTCGCGGCGCTTCCATGGATGAACAGCACCGTACTCTTATGAGTGCGGTGATTCAGAAAGTTTCGTCCACCAAGAGCGGACTAACCGAAGCCTGCACCAGCCTACTGACAGGCTTTGAGGTAAGTAATAAAAATGTATGAGATTACCACCCGATAGGTAGTAGCCCCTGATACTCTTTTTGGTGTTCGGAAGGAAAAGCCAAACAGAGGGTCAATTATAATCCACAGGATTCTAATAATAAATATTCATGTGAATAAGCAGGCTGTGCTGCTTGCCGCTGCTGCCCGCACAGCCGAGGTTGCCGAACTAAAGCGGGACCTGGAGCGGTGATACGTCTCCAACGTATCTATAATTTTTGATTGCTCCATGCTACTTTATCTACTGTTTTGGACTATATTGGGCTTTATTTTCCACTTTTATATTATTTTTGGGACTAACCTATTAACCGGAGGCCCAGCCTGAATTGTTGTTTTTTGCCTATTTGGTGTTTCAAGAAACGGAATCAAACGGAGTCCAAACGGAATGAAACCTTCGAACATGCTTTTCTCACGAACGTGATCCAGAGACTTGGACCCTACTCCAAGAAGTAACAGAGGCGGTCATGAGGGTGGGGGCGCCTAGGGCGTGCCCCCCGCCTCGCGGGCCCCTGCTGCTCCACCGACGCACTCCTTCCTCCTATATATACCTACGTACCCCCAAAAGATCAGAAGAGGAGCCAAAAACCTAATTCCACCGCTGCAACCTTCTGTATCCACGAGATCCCATCTTGGGGCCTATTCTGAAGCTCCGTCGGAGGGGGCATCCACCATGGAGGGCTTCTACATCAACACCATAGCCCCTCCGATGAAGTGTGAGTAGTTTACTTCAGACCTTCGGGTCCATAGGTAGTAGCTAGATGGCTTCTTCTCTCTTTTTTGGATCTCAATACAATGTTCTCCCCCTCTCTCATGGAGATCTATTCGATGTAATCTTCTTTTTATGTGTGTTTGTTGAGACCGATGAATTGTGGGTTTATGATCCAGCTTATCTATGAATAATATTTGAATCTTCTCTGAATTCTTTTATGTATGATTGAGTTATCTTTGCAAGTCTCTTCGAATTATCCGTTTGGTTTGGCCAACTAGATTGGTAGTTCTTGTAATGGGAGAAGTGCTTAGCTTTGGGTTCAATCTTGCGGTGTCCTTTCCCAGTGACAGAAGGGGCAGGAAGGCATGTATTGTATTGTGGCCATTGAGGATAACAACATGGTTTTTTTATCATATTGCATGAATTTATCCCTCTACATCATGTCATCTTGCTTAAGGCGTTACTCTGTATTTAACTTAATACTCTAGATGCATGCTGGATAGCGGTCGATGAGTGGAGTAATAGTAGTAGATGCAGAATCGTTTCGATCTACTTGTCTTGGACGTGATGCCTATATACATGATCATACCTAGATATACTCATAATTATGCTCAATTCTATAAATTGCTCAACAATAATTTGTTCACCTACCGTAGAATATCTATGATCTTGTGGGAGGCCACTAGTGAAACCTATGGCCCCCGGGTCTATTCTCATCATATCAATCTCCATTACTTTATTTTTTGCTTTGTTTTTACTTTGCATTTTACTTTTCACTTTGCATCTATATACCAAAAATACCAAAAATATTATTTATCATCTCTATCAGATCTCACTCTCGTAAGTGACCGTGAAGGGATTGACAACCCCTAATCGCGTTGGTTGCGAGGAGCAATCATTTTGTGTAGGTACGAGGGACTTGTGCGTGGTCTCCTACTGGATTGATACCTTGGTTCTCAAAAACTGAGGGAAATACTTACGTTACTTTGCTGCATCATCCACTCCTCTTCGGGGAAATCCAACGCAGTGCTCAAGAGGTAGCAAGAAGAATTTCTGGCGCCGTTGCCGGGGAGTCTCACGCAAGAGCAAGTCAACCATACCAAGTACCCATCACAATCCCTATCTCTCGCATTTCATTATTTGCCATTTGCCTCTCGTTTTCCTCTCCGCCACTTCACCCTTGCTGTTTTATTCACCCTCTCTTTCCCAGTCTCCTCCTCTTTTTCCTGTTTGCCTTTTCCCGTTGCCTTTCTGTTTGCTTGTGTGTTGGATTACATGTTGCCATGGCCCAAGATAATACCAAATTGTGTGACTTCTCAAATACCAATAATAATGATTTCCTTAGTACTCCGATTGCTCCTCTTAATAATGATGAGTCTTGTGAAATCAATACCGCTATGCTGAATCTTGTTATGAAAGATCAATTCGCCAGCCTTCCTAGTGAAGATGCCGCTACTCATCTAAACAATTTTGTTGATTTGTGTGATATGCAAAAGAAGAAAGATACGGATAACAATATTGTCAAATTGAAGTTATTTCCATTTTCACTTAGAGATTGTGCTAAAGTTTGGTTTTCGTCTTTGCCTAAAAATAGTATTCATTCTTGGAACAAGTGCAAAGATGCTTTTATCTCTAAGTATTTTCCTCCCGCTAAGATCATCACTCTTAGGAACGATATTATGAATTTTAAACAACTTGATCATGAGCATGTTGCCCAATCTTGGGAAAGAATGAAATTGATGCTTCGCAATTGCCCTACTCATGGTTTGAATTTATGGATGATCGTACAAATTTTTTATGCCGGATTGAATTTTGCTTCTAGAAATCTTTTAGATTCGGATGCAGGAGGCACGTTTATGGAAATTACGTTAGGAGATGCTACAAAATTGCTTGATAATATTATGGCTAATTATTCTCAATGGCACACCGAAGGATCTTCTAGTAAAAAAGTGCATGCTATAGAAGAAATCAATGTTTTGAGTTAAAAGATGGATGAACTTATGAAGATGTTTGCTACTAAAAATACTTCTCTTGATCCCAATGATATGCCCTTGTCTACTTTGATTGAGAATAATAATGAATCTATGGATGTGAATTTTGTTGGTAGGAATAGTTTTGGAAACAATGCGTATAGAGGGAATTTTAATCCTAGGCCTTATCCTAGTAATCCTTCTAATAATTATGGAAATTCCTACAACAACTCTTATGGAAATTTTAATAGGATGCCCTCTGAATTTGAGAGTAGTGTTAAAGAGTTCATGAATTCACAAAAGAATTTTAATGCTTTGCTTGAAGAGAAATTGCTTAAAGTTGATGATTTGGGTAGGAATGTTGATAGAATTTCTCTTGAAATTGATTCTTTAAAGCTTAGATCTATTACTCCTAAGCATGATATCAATGAGTCTCTCAAAGCCATCCGAATTTCCATTGATGAGTGCAAAGAAAGAACCACTAGGATGCGTGCTTCTAAAGATGCCTTTATTAAAGCGTGATCTTCCAATTCCTATGAAAATCAAGATGAAGATCTAAAGTTTATTGATGTGTCCCCCATTAAATCTTTGTTTTGTTATATGAATCTTGATAAATCTGAAGATTATCTTCCTTTACCTGGAAGGCGTTCTAAGAATTCGAAGTTTCTAGATCTTGATGATGAAATTGATAAATGTGGGATTGAAAGAAATAAAAACCTAGATGTTGCTAAACCCACTATTTTGGATCTCAAGTAATTTAATTATGAAAATTGCTCTTTAACTAATTGTATTTCCTTGTTGCCATCCGTGCTAGATTCTCCTCATGCTTATAGTCAAAATAAGGCCTTTACTGAACACATTGTTGATGCCTTGATGCAATCTTATGAAGAAAAACTTGAGTTGAAAGTTTCTATCCCTAGGAAACTCTATGAGAAGTGGGAACCTACTATTATAATTAAAATTAAAGATTATGAGTTTAATGCTTTGTCTGATTTCGGTGCTAGTGTCTCTACTATTCCCAAAACTTTGTGCGATTTGCTAGATTTTCATGACTTTGATGATTGCTCTCTAAACTTGCATCTTGCGGTTTCCACTATTAAAAAGCCTATGGGAAGAATTAATGATGTTCTTATTGTTTCAAATAGGAATTATGTGCCCATAGATTTTATCGTTCTTGATATAGATTGCAATCCTTCATGTCCTATTATTCTTGGTAGACCTTTCCTTAGAACGATTGGTGCAGTTATTGATATGAAGGAAGGGAATATTAGATTCCAATTTCCCTTAAAGAAGGGCATGGAACACTTCCCTAGAAAGAAAATAAAATTACCATATGAATATATCATGAGCGCTACTTATGCATTGCCTACCAAAGATGGCAATACCTAGATCTATCCTTGCTTTTATGCCTAGCTAGGGGCGTTAAATGATAACGCTTGTTGGGACGCAACCCAATTTTATTTTTTGTTTTTTTTGCTTCTGTTTAGGAATAATCCATCTAGCCTCTGTTTGGATGTGGTTTTATGTTTTAATTAGTGTTTGTGCCAAGTAGAACCTATAGGATAACCTACGTTGATAGTTGATTTGAGTCTGCTGAAAAATAGAAACTTTGCGCAAACAAATATAGTTTTGTTAAATCACAGAAACGTGATTTTGCGTTGATTGTTTTTGATGCTGATCAATAAACAAATTTTCTAGGACTTCCTATTTTTGTAAGATTTTTAGAGTTCCATAAGTTTGCGTTAGTTACAGATTACTACAGACTGTTCTGTTTTTGACAGATTCTGTTTTGCGTGTGTTGTATGCTTATTTTGATGAATCTATGGCTATTAAAATAGTTTATAATCCATAGAGAAGTTGGAATACAGTAGGTTTAACACCAATATAAATAAAGAATGAGTTCATTACAGTACTGAGGGAGTCCTGGACTAGGGGGTGTCCGGACAGCCGGACTATCATCGTCCGCCGGACTCCAAGACTACGAAGATACAAGATTGAAGACTCCGTCCCGTGTCCGGATGGGACTTTCCTTGGCGATTTGGATATGTAGATCTCCTACCATTGTAACCGACTCTGTGTAACCCTAGCCTCCTCTGGTGTCTATATAAACCGGAGGGCTTTAGTCCGTAGGACAACATACATTACAACAATCATACCATAGGCTAGCTTTAGGGTTTAGCCTCCTTGATCTCGTGGTAGATCCACTCTTGTACTACCCATGTCATCAATGTTAATCAAGCAGGGCGTAGGGTTTTACCTCCATCGAGAGGGCCCGAACCTGGGTAAAAACATCGTGTCCCTCGTCTCCTGTTACCATCCGCGTAAACGCACAGTTCGGGACCCCCTACCCGAGATCCGCCGGTTTTGACACCGACATTGGTGCTTTCATTGAGAGTTCCTCTGTGTCGTCACCGATAGGCCCGATGGCATCTTCAACCAACAACACTGTCCAGGATGAGACTTTTCTCCCGGACAGATTTTTCGTTCGGCGCCGCCTGCGGGCAATTAAGCAGCCATCCGAGCAGATCGAAGCTACGCCCTGGCCGTCAGTCGATTCGAAGTCTAAACTTCACGGCCGATGTCGCGGAGACTTGATCTTCGACGGACTCGAGCCACAGCCAAGCGCCGCCAAGACCGAGACGATGGGCATGATCTAGCTCGCCACGGACAGTGCCTTGGTGGCCGCACATGAATCCGCTTCAGCCTTTAGTCCAGAGCCTATCACCCAGATCGAGGATCGGTGGATGGACACCACCTCGGGGGCTTCAACTTCCACGTCGATGGAGCCGAACGTTAATCTTGTCCCTCGCGAAAATCGTGATTCCGAGGTGCCGGACTCCTTGCCGGACTCCGAACCTCCCACACCCCTACCAATCAATTCGGATTGGGCGCCGATTATGGAATTCACCGCCGCGGACATCTTTCAACACTCGCCCTTTGGCGACATCCTAAATTCGCTAAAGCATCTCTCGTTATCGGAGAGTCTGGCGGACTATGGCGAGGATGGTTGGGGTACAGACGACGAAGAAATTCAGAGCCCACCCACCACCCACTTTGTAGCCATCGTCGACGATCTAACCGACATGCTAGACTACGACTCCGATGACATCGGCGCTATGGACGACGATGCGAGATTTAACAGAACCAGCGCTACTGAGGCACTGGAATACCACCTCGTCATACGACCTATACATGGTGGACACCCAAAAGATGGGGACGGCGAAGAAGCAGCGAAGGCAGATTCTTTAAAGAAGCAGCCCAAACGCCGACGTCAGCGGCGCCGCTCTAAATCCCGCCACAGCAAGAATGGAGATTCCGGCACAAGAGATAATAATACCCCAGAGAGTGCCGAAGACAATCCCCTCTAGCAAGACTCAGCGCAGGAGGATGCAGAAACAAGCCCTCATGAGAGGGCGGCAGGCGAAGAGGTTGAGGATCATAACTATATGCCTCCCTCCGAAGACGAAGCAAGCCTCAGCAATGACGAATTCGTCATACCCGAGGATCCCGTCAAACAAGAGCATTTCAAGCGCAGGCTTATCGCCACAGCAACCAACCTAAAGAAAAAGTAGCAACAGCTTCAAGCTGATCAGGACCTGCTGGCCGATCGATGGACCGAGGTCCTCGCGGCCAAAGAGTATAAACTCGAATGCCCCTCCAAAAGCTACCCAAGACGCAAGCTGCTCCCCCGATTAGACGAGGAAGCATACATACCTCCATCACCAGCGCACGATACGGCTGACCGACCACCCCGTGGTCGTGACAGAGAGGCATCCAGGCCCCCAGCCAAGACCGTACCCCGGCATCGCTCCAAAAGTACGAAGCCAAGAGGGAACGCGCCGGACTTGCGAGATATATTGGAGGACAAAGCAAGGCAATCCAGATCCATCTACGGATCACGTGGGCGCCCCACGACCCATGACGAATATCGTCGCGCCGGATATAATAACTCCGGCCGGGCCGAACATAGCAGACAACGCTCTCTTGAGCTACGTCGTGATATTGCTCAATACAGAGGCGCCGCACACCCGCTATGCTTCGCTGACGAAGTAATGGATCACCAAATCCCTGAAGGGTTTAAACCCGTAAACATCGAATCCTACGATGGCACAACAGACCCTGCGGTTTGGATCGAAGATTATCTTCTCCACATCCATATGGCCTGCAGCGACGATCTCCACGCCATCAAGTACCTCCCACTCAAGCTTAAAGGACCAGCTCGGCATTGGCTCAACAGCTTGCCCGCAAAGTCAATTGGGTGTTGGGAAGATCTGGAAGCCGCATTCCTCGATAACTTCCAGGGCAGGTACGTGCGACCACCAGACGCCGATGACCTAAGCCACATTATTCAGCAGCCAGACGAATCAGCCAGACAATTCTGGACACGGTTCTTGACAAAGAAAAATCAAATTGTCGACTGTCCGGATGCAGAGGCCCTTGCAGCCTTCAAACATAACATCCGGGACGAATGGCTAGCCCGGCACCTGGGGCAGGAAAAGCCGAAATCCATGGCAGCCCTCACATCATTAATGACCCGCTTTTGCGCGGGAGAGGATAGCTGGCTAGCTTGCAGCAACAATCTCCCTAAAAATTCTGGCAGTCCGGATACTAAGGACAGCAACGGCAGGTCACGTTGAAACAAAAACAAGCGCCGCATTAACGGCGACGATAAGGAGGATACGGCAGTCAACGCCGGATTCCGAGGCTCTAAACCCAGTCAACGGAAGAAGCCATTCAAAAGAACTACTCCGGGTCCGTCCAACTTGGACCGAATACTCGACCGCTTATGCCAGATACATGGCACCCCTGAAAAACCAGCTAATCACACTAATAGAAATTGCTGGGTGTTCAAGCAGGCAGGCAAGTTAATCACCGAAAACAATGACAAGGGGCTAAATAGCGATGACGAGGAGGAGACCCGACTGCCGAACAGTAGAGGACAGAAGGGTTTTCCCCCACAAGTGCGGACGGTGAACATGATTTACGCAACCCATATACCTAAGAGGGAGAGGAAGCGCGCACTAAGGGACGTCTATGCGATGGAGCCAGTCGCCCCGAAGTTCAATCCATGGTCCTCTTGTCCGATCACTTTCGATCGAAGAGACCATCCGACCAGCATACGCCATGGAAGATTCGCCGCATTGGTCTTAGACCCAATCGTCGATGGATTTCAGCTCACGAGAGTCCTGATGGATGGCGGTAGTAGCCTGAACCTGCTTTATCGGGATCAAGGCGCAAAATGGGCATAGACCCTCAAGGATTAAACCTACAAAGACAACCTTTAAAGGTGTCATACCAGGTGTGGAGGCTAACTATGCAGGCTCACCACACCGAAGTGGTCTTCGTATCCCGGACAATTTCGAGCGAGGAGTTAATCTTGACATAGTCCCGTTTTGCGGCGGCTATCACGCTCGCTTTCGGACGAACGCGTTTGCAAAATTCAACGGTGCCGCAATATGCATACCTCAAGCTGAATATGCCAGCCCTCATGGAGTCATCACGGTCAGCGGAATACGGAATGCTCCCTCCGAACGGAGGAACATCTGGCTCTCATGGCGAAATACGAACAGCCTTTTAAGGCAATTCTCGAGTCCGCCGTTAAGCGGCGGATACTGACAAAACGCTACCAAGCAATACCAACCAAGACCACTGGCGCGATCGAGCATGCGAGTAATGCGGCCCTAACCCCCGCCCTCGCATGATTGCAAGGATAACCCTCCGCGTACATCATTATGCTTTGGAGATACCATGGGCGCAGGGGAAGGGGCACGATCACAATGGACCCAGAGTGCGGCTCGACCACACCAGGGGCTCGCAAGTGTGCCCCCCTTCTTTTCTTTTTTACTCCACTTCTTTGTGTACACAGGACTCCGTTAACCAGAGGCCCTGTCCGGCGGTGAACCTGCCGAACTCATGATGCAACAGCTAGGGAAGAAAGAAGGCTGCAACGAACACTCAGGTGGTCTCAATTACGAGTATTACATTCGATTATATGCACCAAGTCTGCAGCCCGCCCCTGGAGGGGGACATGTTTAACTAGTCCAAATCCCTTGCTTATCGCACTATTTGTATCAGTCCGCACTCATAGCAGACTTTCTCTAATAAATAACGCAACACTTTTTCAACTGCAATTGCATTACTTTTTATATATATGTTCATTACGTGACATCTTGCACCCGTATATTTTGGTACGGCCGAATACACCAGGGGCTTATGTTCCCCGCATTATGGTGTGATAAGTCCAAACACTTTCACAAGTGCGGCACCCTGAACTTATAGCATTATATGAATCGGCTCCGAATCATGTCTTGGGTCAATAGTTGGGTTTGCCGGCCCCACGTTTGGTGCCTTACATTCCGTTCGTCGGCTAAGCCGGCATTGGGAGAACCACTGCGATTGCGCCCGGTTGAGCAGGCGGCGCCTCAAAGGAGAAAGCTAAAACGGATTTGGCATGATAAGGCGAGAGACTGGTCGCTGTTCGAGAGGTTTTTGGGTCCTTAAAGACTCACGCCGCTTGAGCGAGTTCGGACAATGTCCGACGAAGGCGTGGATAGCGCCCGGATTGACCTTCGAATACCGGGGCTTCACGAAATTTAAAATTATAGAATTCTATGGCTAAGTGAGAGTGTTCAAGCATTATAAGTCCGGTTTCCTTGTTCGCTGTGTTGAGCGCCTCCCTAGATGGACCCAAAAATGGGAACAAGAGCGCTCAAGGTTATCCCGAACACCCCAGCACTGGTGGCTTGGGGGCTGAAGCCAACGACTTGCCATCTCTCAGATTTTATAAACGGCCATACAGAAGGTAATATTTTAAATTAAAGAAGCGTTGCTTAATGCACACATGAACAAAGTTTCAGCGCACAGGATAATACATAACGAGGTTACTCAAAGATTAAATTTCTGGGGCACTCATCCGCAATATCGCGGGCTCCCTTCAGGACAGTTTTATAATACATTTCGGGCGTACGATACTCCTTGCCCGGCGGCGGTGGGTTCGTGAGAAGCTTCTCCGCATCCAACCTGCCCCAATGCACCTTTGTGCGGGCGAGGGCCCGGCGAGCACCTTCAATACAGGCGGAGCGCTTGATGACCTCCACCCAGGGGCAAGCATCCACCAGCCGCCGCACGAGGCCAATGTAGCTCCCAGGCATGGCCTGGTCAGGCCACAGCCGGACTATAAGGCCCTTCATGGCCTCCTCAGCTACCTTGTGGAGTTCGACCAGGTGCTTCAGCCGGTCGCTTGGGGGCACCGGATGGCCGGCCTCAGCGTACTGAGACCAGAAGACCTTCTCCGTCGAGCTCCCCTCCTCGCCATGATAAAATGCGGCGGCATCGGACGCACTACGCGGTAGATCTGCAAACGCCCCTGGAGAGCTCCGAATGCGGGTAAGTGTCAGGTAGTTTACACTAACATGCCTGCTTTGCATGAAAAATGCCTTACCCGCCGCTATCTTCTTTACATCTTCAACCTCCTGAAGGGCCTTATGGGCCTCGGCCTTGGCGGACTTGGCACTTTCGAGAGCCGAAGCAAGCTCGGACTCTCGAGTCTTGAAGTCACGCTCCAAACTCTCATGCTTCTCCATGAGAGCCTGGAGCTCTTGCCACACTTCCGCCACCGCGCCTCCTGCTTTTCTCGTTACGCTTTCGCTCATGTCGACTTTCGTCGGCATGGATACAGCCTCCTTCGTGGCTGCCACCTTGTTCGTGCCCCGCAATACCCATATTATCCTTGTTAATTTTATTGCAACCAAAATCCTTTTACGTAAGGTATCTATTCAAAGTGGTGTGACTCACCTTTTTATCCCGAGCTGCTTCTTGGCATGGCGAGCTCTTGCTCGACCGCTCAAGATCTGCTTGACACATCGACCTCCGCCGTTAGTGCGGCAGAGGTCAGCAACGCAGCCTGCAAACCCATATTGACATATTTTAAGCAACCCTGCGTATATCTTGTTAGATCCTCAGTCTGGCTTTTCTTTCCGAACACCAAACTGAGCATCAGGGGCTACTATCTATGCGGTATTACATTACATAATTTTAATTTCTTACCTCAAAGCCTGTTAGAAGGCTGCTGCAGGCTTTGGTCAGCCCGCTCTTGGCGAGCTGGACCTTCTGAATCACCGCACTCATGATAGTGCGGTGTTCTTCCTCGATGGAAGCGCCTTTAAGCGCCTCCAACAAGTTATCCGGCGCCTCCGGTTGGACGGAGGCCACCGGTGTCACGGTCTTGCCCTTCTTTCGAAGGGGCCGCTTGCCGGACTCTGGAACCACTTCAGGTTCCGATGTAGAGTCCAACGCAAAGTCCGGGAGGATGCCTGACGGCGCCTCCGGAGCCTCCTCCTGATGGGTCCCTCTCTGGGATCCCACCTCGGCGTCCTCGTCGGCGCGTGGGGTAGAGGCAGTCGGAAGTGAATCCACATCCGACGGGGCCAACGACCCGCTCGATGAAGCGGGGAGATCGTCATCGGCCGGACTACAGACAGAATGCGGCATTTAGGACACTACACGACACGAAAGAAATTGCATATAAAGGATCCGGATACTTACGATCTTGCCGGACGCCTGGCCCTTGAAGGCCACTCCTCCTCGCCAATGATGGTGTTGGCGAAACTGTCCGGGGGAAGAGTTCTCCCCCTCTTGGACCCTTCGGCCTCCCCCATTGGGGAAGCCTTCCTCTTCTTCTCTCCCTCCTCCGGGAGAGAGTCCTCTTCCTCCTCCTCGTCTTCGGGGGAGGAGTCCGCCTCGTCGTCGGACGCCTGATTACGGAACTCTTTCGGGTCCCCGCGGCCACCTTCTTGGCCTTCTTCTCCGGCACCACGTGCGGTGCCGGAACCAGCAGCCCTGCTAAGCGGGCATTCACTGGGTCTTCTGGCATGGGAGCTGGGCTGATAAGTCGCTTGGCCTTCTCCATCCATTCCTGTCAAAGGAAAAAAAGAATGAAACCCCTCTAGAATCAATTTGATTACCACAAGTGTCCCGTAAAGGGTTGAATCACTTACCTCGTCACCGGATCTGCGGCGAAATCCACGATCTTCGTCGCGGATGCAGGGCTTGGCGCCTTAAACAGCACCCTCCAGCGCCTTCGTATGTCGTCGAAGAGCCCGCTTAGCGCTGGTGCTGTTCGGATTGAACTCCACAGATTGAATGCCCGTTCTTGGCATGGGAGGATCCGCGGATGAGCATGACTTGGACCACGCCGACGAGCTGAGCTTACCGCTCACCAGCTTCGGATGCAGGCTCGAGTCCCGTCGGCTTCGGATTGCCCCACAGCAAGCCCTTCTCTTTCCAGAGGTGAGCTGCGTGGGGGCGCCAGATCTAAACTTCGGGGCCGCCGCCCATGTGGGCTTTGCGGCTCGGTGATGTAGAACCACCCGATTGCCACCCCTTGACGGAGTCCACTAAGGCCCCTTCGAGCCAAAGGGCGTTGGGCAACTTACCCAACATGGCGCCTCAAGACTCCGCTTGCATGCCCTTCACAACCTTGCTTGAGCGTTGAAGGTCTTGAGCCACAGGCGAAGTGGGGCGAATGCGAGGAAGGCCTCGCACACCGACGATAAACGCCGAGATGTTGAGGATGAAGTTGGCGCCGGATCGTGGAAATCAGGCCGTAGTAAAACATGAGCCCTCGGACGAATGGGTGGAGTGGAAAGCCCATCCAGCGGAGGAAGTGGGGAAGGAAGACGACCCTCTCATGGGGCCCAGGGGTAGGGATGAGCTGCCCCTCGTCGGGCAGCCGATGCGCGATATCGTCGGAGAGGTATCCGGTGCTGCGCAACTTGGTGATATGCTCCTCCTTAACGGAGGAGGCCAACCATTTGCCTCCCGCTCCGGACATATTCGGAGAAGGTCGAGGCGAGACACGCGAGCTCGAGCGTTGGAGCTTGGGTGCGCAGGAGATGGACAAGCAAGGGAGGAAGAAGGCGTAGGTGAGAAGGTAAATCCTTATCCCCTATATATAGGCGGACGAAAACTGTGCGTCCCCCACCGGCCTGGTAAAACTCGCTTATCTCCCAAGCGCCACCATCAATGGCACGATTGGGTTACCCACGTCCGTATAGATGAGAATCCCGGAATAAGGGGAACACGATCTCTGCTTCGACAAGACGTGCCAAGGAAACCGCTTCGCTAAACGTGCTGATGTGGTATAGTAAAAAACGATTCAAACAAAGGCTTGGTAGCGGTGTGATGTCACGCCGCATAATACGTCAGCAGATTAGACTGGTGTACATTTTATTCTCTCTACGGTGGAATGTGGAATTTATTTTGCAGAGCTGGACACTATCCTGGTGTTCATGACCTCCTCTGGACTATTCAAGGGAGGAACCCGCCTTGCAATGCCGAACATTATGCGCGCCGGACTTATCGTCATTGAAGCCTGGTTCAGGCTCTTGAGGAGTCTGGACTAGGGGCTGTCCGGACAGCCGGACTATCATCGTCTGCCAGACTCCAAGACTACGAAGATACAAGATTGAAGACTCCGTCCCGTGTCCGGATGGGACTTTCCTTGGCGTGGAAGGCAAGCTTGGCGATACGGATATGTAGATCTCCTACCATTGTAACCGACTCTGTGTAACCCTAGCCTCCTCCGGTGTCTATATAAACCGTAGGGATTTAGTCCGTAGGACAACATACATTACAACAATCATACCATAGGCTAGCTTTAGGGTTTAGCCTCCTTGATCTCGTGGTAGATCCACTCTTGTACTACCCATATCATGAATATTAATCAAGCAGGACGTAGGGTTTTACCTCCATCGAGAGGGCCCGAACCTGGGTAAAAACATCGTGTCCCTCGTCTCCTGTTACCATCCACCTAGACGCACAGTTCGGGACCCCCTACCTAAGATCCGCCGGTTTTGACACCGACAAGTACCTTTAAGTAGTCTTTTGTTTTCTTTCCCTAATGGAGCTCACAAGATTTCTATTGAGTTTTGTGTTGTGAAGTTTTCAAGTTTTGGGTGAATTCTTTTGATGGATTATGGAACAAGGAGTGGCAAGAGCCTAAGCTTGGGGATGCCCATGGCACCCCCAAGATAATCCAAGGACACCAAAAATTCAAAGCTTGGGGATGCTCCGGAAGGCATCCCCTCTTTCGCCTACTTCCATCGGTAATTTACTTGGAGCTATATTTTTATTCACCACATGATATGTGTTTTGCTTGGAGCATCTTGTATTATTTGCGTCTTTGCTTGTTAGTTTACCACAATCATCCTTGATGTAACACCTTTTGAGAGAGCCATACATGAATTGGAATTTGCTAGAATACTCTATGTGCTTCACTTATATCTTTTGAGTTTGATAGTTTTGCTCATAGTGCTTCACTTATATCTTTTGAGCGTGATAATTTTTGCTCTAGTGCTTCACTTAGATCTTTTAGAGCACGGTGTGGATTTTTTTAAAGAAACTATTGATCTCTCATGCTTCACTTAGATTATTTTGAGAGTCGTTAATAGCATGGTAATTTGCTTAATATTAATATACTTGGTATTCAAGATATGTGAAACTTTCTTTTGAGTGCGCTGAATACTAAGATAAGTTTGATGCTTGATAATTGTTTTGAGATATGGAGGTGATAATATCAAAGTCGTGCTAATTGAGTAATTGTTAATTTGAGAAATGCTTGTGTTGAAGTTTGCAAGTCCCGTAGCATGCACGTATGGTTAAAGTTGTGTAACAAATTTGAAACATGAAGTGTACCTGGCTTGTGCATCCTTATGAGTGGCGGTCGGGGACGAGCGATGGTCTTTTCCTACCAATCTATTCCCCTAGGAGCATGCGCGTAGTACTTGATTTTTGATGACTTCTAAATTTTTGCAATAAGTATATGAGTTCTTTTGACTAATGTTGAGTCCATGGATTATACGCAGTTTTACCTTTCCGCCATTGCTAGCCTCTTCGGTACCGTGCATTGCCCTTTCTCACCTTGAGAGTTGGTGCAAACTTCGACGGTGCATCCAAACCCCATGATACGATACACTCTATCACACATAAACCTCCTTATATCTTCCTCAAAATAGCCACCATACCTACCTATCATGGCATTTCCATAGCCATTCCGAGATATATTGCCATGCAACTTCCATCATCATATTCATGACATACATTACTTTTGTCATATCGCCATTGCATGATCATGTAGTTGACATCGTATTTTTTCATACATGTCTCTCTTGATTCATTGCACCATCCCGGTACACCGCCGGAGGCATTCATATAGAGTCATATCTTGTTCTAAGTTTCGAGTTGTAATCCTTATGTTGTAATCAATAGAAGTGTGATGATCATCATTATTAGAGCATTGCCCAAATAGGAAAAAAGAAAATAAATAAAAAGGGGCAATGCTACTATCTCTTTTTCCACACTTGTGCTTCAAAGTAGCACCTTGTTCGTCATGTAGTGAGTCTCACACTTGTGCTTCAAAGTAGCACCATGTTCTTCATGTAGTGAGTCTCATAAGTTGTCTTTTTATACTAGTGGGAATTTTTTTCATTATAGAACTTGGCTTGTATATTCCTACGATGGGCTTCCTCAAATGCCCTAGGTCTTCATGAGCAAGCAAGTTGGATGCACACCCACTAGTTTTCTTTTGTTGAGCATACATGGCTCTAGTGCATCCGTTGCATGGCAATCCCTACTCCTCATGTTGACATCAATTGATGGGCATCTCCATAGCCCGTTGATTATCCTCGTCAATGTGAGACTTTATCCTTTTTTGTATTCTCCACACAATCCCCATCATCGCATTCTATTCCACCCATAGTGCTATATCCATGGCTCACGCTCATGTATTGCGTGAAGGTTGAAAAAGTTTGAGATTATTGAAGTATGAAACAATTGCTTGGCTTGTCATCGGGGGTATAGAAGTTGGGAACATCTTTGTGTGACGAAAATGAAGCATAGCCTAACTATATGATTTTGTAGGGATGAACTTTCTTTTGCCATGCTATTTTGAGAAGACATGATTGCTTTGATTAGTATGCTTGAAGTATTATTATTTTTATGTTAATATGAACTTTTGTCTTGAATATTTCGGATATGAATATTCATGCCACAATTAAGAAGATTTACATTGAAATTATGCCAAAGTATCACTTCGCATCAAAAATTCTTTTTTATCATTTACCTACCGAGGACGAGCAGGAATTAAGCTTGGGGATGCTCGATCGTCTCCAACGTATCTATAATTTTGATTGCTCCATGCTACTTTATCTACTATTTTGGACTATATTGGGCTTTATTTTCCACTTTTATATTATTTTTGGGACTAACCTATTAACGGAGGCCCAACCTGTAATTGCGCTTTTTTGCCTATTTGGTGTTTCAAAGAAAGAATATCAAACCGAGTCCAAACGGAATGAAACCTTCGGGAACGTGATTTTCTCACCGAACGTGATCCAGGAGACTTGGACCCTACTCCAAGAAGTAACAGAGGCGGTCACGAGAGTGGGGGGCGCGCCCCCCTGCCTCGTGCCCCCCTGTTGCTCCACCGACGTACTCCTTCCTCCTATATATACCTATGTACCCCCAAACGATCAAAACAGGAACCAAAAACCTAATTCCACCGCTGCAACCTTCTGTATCCACGAGATCCCATCTTGGGGCCTGTTCCGGAGCTCCGCCGGAGGGGGCATCCACCACGGAGGGCTTCTACATCAACACCATAACCCGTCCGATGAAGTGTGAGTAGTTTACTTCAGACCTTCGGGTCCATAGCTAGTAGCTAGATGGCTTCTTCTCTCTTTTTTGGATCTCAATACAATGTTCTCCCCCTCTCTCGTGGAGATCTATTCGATGTAATCTTCTTTTTGCGGTGTGTTTGTTGAGACCGATGAATTGTGGGTCTATGATCCAGCTTATCTATGAATAATATTTGAATCTTCTCTGAATTCTTTTATGTATGATTGAGTTATCTTTGCAAGTCTCTTCGAATTATCCGTTTGGTTTGGCCAACTAGATTGGTAGTTCTTGCAATGGGAGAAGTGCTTAGCTTTGGGTTCAATCTTGCGGTGTCCTTTCCAGTGACAGAAGGGGCAGCAAGGCACATATTGTATTGTTGCCATTGAGGATAACAAGATGGGGTTTTTATCATATTGCATGAATTTATTCCTCTCCATCATGTCATCTTGCTTAAGGCGTTACTCTATTTTTAACTTAATACTCTAGATGCATGCTGGATAGCGGTCGATGAGTGGAGTAATAGTAGTAGATGTAGAATCGTTTCGATCTACTTGTCTTGGACGTGATGCCTATATACATGATCATACCTAGATATACTCATAATTATGCTCAGTTCTATCAATTGCTCAACAATAATTTGTTCACCCACTGTAGAATATTTATGCTCTTGAGAGAAGCCACTAGTGAAACCTATGGCCCCCGGTGTTGGAAATATGCCCTAGAGGCAATAATAAAAGTATTATTATATTTCATTGTTCATGATAATTGTCTTTTGTTCATGCTATAAATGTATTATCCGGAAATCGTAATACACGTGTGAACACTTAGACCACAATATGTCCCTAGTGAGCCTCTAGTTGACTAGCTCGTTGTGATCAACATATAGTCATGATTTCCTGACTATGGACATTGGATGTCGTTGATAATGGGATCACATCATTAGGAGAATGATGTGATGGACAAGACCCAATCCTAAGCATAGCATAAAAGATCGTGTAGTTCGTTTGCTAGAGCTTTGCCAATGTCAAGTATCTCTTCCTTCGACCATGAGATCGTGTAACTCCGGATACCGTAGGAGTGCCTTGGGTGTATCAAAGCGTCACAACGAATCGGGTGACTATAAAGGTGCATTACAGGTATCTCCGAAAGTATCTCGTTAGGTTGACACGGATCGAGGCTGGATTTGTCACTCCGTATGACGGAGAGGTATCTCTGGGCCCACTCGGTAATGCATCATCATAATGAGCTCAATGTGACCAAGGTGTTGTACGGGATCATGCATTACTGATGCGAGTAAAGTGACTTGCCGCTAACAAGACTGAACAAGGTATTGGGATACCGACGATCAAGTCTCGGGCAAGTAACGTACCGATTGACAAAGGGAATTGCATATAGGGTTTGATCGAATCCTCGACATCGTGGTTCAACCGATGAAATCATCGAGGAGCATGTGGGAGCCAACATGGGTATCTAGACCCGCTGTTGGTTATTGCCGAGAGTCGTCTCGGTCATATCGCATGTCTCCCGAACCCGTAGGGTCTACACATAAGGTTCGGTGGCGCTAGGGTTAGTAGGAAGACTAGTATGTGACTACGAATGTTGTTCGAGTCCGGATGAGATCCGGACGTCACGAGGAATTTCGGAATGGTCCGGAGGTAAAGAATAATATATAGGAAGTGGTATTTCGCCATCGGAAAGTTTCGGGTCTCCGGTAATGTCTGGGACCACGGAAGGGTCTGGGGTCCACCGGTGGGGCCACCTATCCGGAGGGCCCCATGGGCTGAAGTGGGAGGAACCAGCCCATAGTGGGCTAGTCGCGCCCCTAGGCCCACCCTGCGCCTAGGGTTGAAACCCTAGGGGTGGGGGGCTCACTTGGCAACAGGGGCACTCCACCCCTTGGCGCCGCCCCTGGAGATTGGATCTCGGGGCGGCGCCCAGGGGCCTATATAAAGGGGGAGGGAGGGGGCTGCTGTACCCATCTCCAAGGCGCAGCCCTCCCTCCCAACACCTCTCCTCCTCCATGGCGCTTGAAGCCACGCCGAATCTTGCTTCTCCACCATCACCACGCCTGTCGTCTTTGCCGGTGGAGCTGTCTTCCTCAACCTCTCCTTCCTCCTTGCTGGATCAAGGCGGAGGAGACGTCACTGCGTCCGTCACGTGTGTTGAACGCGGAGGTGCTGTCCGTTCAGCACTTGGTCATCGGTGATTCGAATCACGTCGAGTACGACTACATCATCACCTTGCAAGCTTCCGCACACGATCTACAAGTGGTATGTAGATGCAAACTCTCTCCCTTGACTCGTTGCTTAGATGAACTCATAGATGGATCTTGGTGAAACCGTAGGAAATTTTTTAATTTTCTGCAACATTCCCCAACAGTGGCATCATGAGCTAGGTCTATGCGTAGTTCTCTAATGCACGAGTAGAACACAATTTGTTGTGGGTGTTGATCTTGTCAACTTACTTGCCTCTACTAGTCTTTTCTTGCTTCAACGGTATTGTGGGATGAAGCGGCCCGGACCAACCTCACACGTACGCTTACGTGAGACCGGTTCCACCGATTGACATGCACTAGTTGCATAAGGTGGCTGGCGGGTGTCTGTCTCTCCCACTTTAGTTGGAGCGGATTCGATGAACAGGGCCCTTATGAAGGGTAAATAGAAGTTGACAAAATCACGTTGTGGTGATTCGTAGGTAAGAAAAGCGTTCTTGCTAGAACCCAATCGCAGCCACGTAAAAGATGCAACAACAATTAGAGGGCGTCTAACTTGTTTTTGCAGCGATTGATCATGTGATGTGATATGGCCGAAGTTGTGATGAATGATGAATTGTGATGTATGAGATCATGTTCTTGTAATAGGATTCACGACTTGCATGTCGATGAGTATGACAACCGGCAGGAGCCATAGGAGTTGTATTTATTTTTTGTATGACCTGCGTGTCATTGAAGAACGCCATGTAAACTACTTTACTTCATTGCTAAACGCGTTAGTCATAGAAGTAGAAGTAGTCGTTGGCGTGACAACTTCATGAAGACACGATGATGGAGATCATGATGATGGAGATCATGGTGTCAAGCCGGTGACAGGATGATCATGGAGCCCCGAAGATGGAGATCAATGGAGCTTTATGATATTGGCCATATCATGTCACAACTATATAATTGCATGTGATGTTTACTATGTTTATGCATCTTGTTTACTTAGGACGACGGTAGTAAATAAGATGATCCCTTACAATTTTTTTTTCAAGAAGTGTTCTCCCCTAACTTTGCACCGTTGCTACAGTTCGTCGCTTCTAAGCACCACGTGATGATCGGGTGTGATGGATTCTTACGTTCACATACAACGGGTGTAAGACAGTTTTACACAGCGAAAACACTTAGGGTTAACTTGACAAGCCTAGCATGTGCAGACATGGCCTCGGAACACGGAGACCGAAAGGTCGAACACAAGTCGTATGGAAGATACGATCAACATGAAGATGTTCACCGATGATGACTAGTCCGTCTCACGTGATGATCGGACACGGGCTAGTCGACTCGGATCGTGTAAACACTTAGATGACTAAAGGGATGTCTAATCTAAGTGGGAGTTCATAATTTTGATTAGAACTTTATTATCATGAACTTAGTCTAAAACCTTTGCAAATATGTCTTGTAGATCAATGGCCAACGCTAATGTCAACATGAACTTCAACGCGTTCCTAGAGAAAACCAAGCTGAAAGATGATGGCAGCAACTATACGGACTGGGTCGGAACACGAGATCATCCTCATAGCTGCCAGAAGCAATATGTCCTAGAAGGACCACTAGGTGGCGCTCCGTCCTAGAGAACCAAGGCGTTATGAGCGCAGCAAGCTCGTCTTGATGATTACTCCCTCATTCAAGGCGGCATGCTTTACTTAGAACCGGGGCTCCAAAAGCGTTTTGAGCATCACGGAGCATATGAGATGTTGAAGAGCTGAAACTAGTTTTCCAAGCTCATGCCGGGTCGAGAGATATGATGTCTCGACAAGTTCTACTGTTGTAAGATGGAGGAAAACAGTTACATCGGTGAGCACATCTTGAAGATGTCAGGTTGCACAACCGTATGACCCGGTGAACATTAACCTCCCGGATGAGGCGGTCATTGACAGAATCCTCGATCGCTCCCACCAAGCTACAAGAGCTTTGTGATGAACTACAACATGCGAGGGGATGGTAAAGACCATTCTGAAGTGTTCTCGATGTGAAGTCAGCAGAGGCTGAAATCAAGAAAGAACATCAAGTGTTGATGGTCAATAAGACCACTAAGTTCAAGAAGGGCAAGGGCAAGAAGAACTTCAAGAAGGACGGCAAGGAAGTTGCCGCGCCCGATAAGCCGATTCTTGGGAAGAAGTCAAAGAATGGACCCAAGCACGAGATCGAGTGCTTTTATTGCAAGGGAAGGGTCCACCGAAGCGGAACTGCCCCAAATACTTAGCGGATAAGAAGGCCGGCAACACCAAAGGTATATTTGATATACATGTAATTAATGTGTACCTTACCGATTACTCGTAGTAACTCCCGGTATTTGATACGGTGCCGTTGCTCATATTTGTAACTCACAGCAGAGCTGCGGAATAAACGGAGACCGGCGAAGGGCGAGGTGACGATCTTGGCGTCGGGAATGGTTCAGTCGATTTGATCGCCGTCGCACGCTGCCTCTACATTTACCCACAGGATTAGTTATGAACCTCAATAATTGTTATTTAGTGCCAAGTTTGAGCATGAACATTGTATCCGGATCTCGTTTAATACGAGATGGCTACTCATTTAAGTCCGAGAATAATGGTTGTTCGATTTATATGAGAGATATGTTTTATGGTCATGCTCCGATGGTCAATGGTTTATTCTTAATGAATCTCGGCGTAATGTTACACATGTTCATAGTGTGGATGCCAAAAGATGTAAAGTTGATAACGATAGTCCCACATACTTGTGGCATCGCCGCCTTGGTCACATTGGTGTCGGCGCATGAAGAAGCTCCATCTGATGGACTTTTAGAGTCTCTTGATTATGAATCGTTTGACACATGCGAACCATGCCTCTTAGGCAAAATGACCAAGACTCCGTTCTCGGAACAATGGGCGAGCAACCAACTTGTTGGAAATCATACATACCGATGTGTGCGGTCCAATGAGCGTTGAGGCTCGTGGAGGATATCGTTATGTTCTCACTCTCACTGATGACTTACGTGGATATGGGTATGTCTACTTAATGAAACACAAGTCTGAGACCTTTGAAAAGTTCAAGGAATTTCAGAGTGAGGTAGAGAATCAACGTGACCGAAAGATAAAGTTCCTACGATCAGATCGTGGAGGAGAATGTTTAAGTCACGAATTTGGCACACACTTAAGAAAATGTGGAATCGTTTCACAACTCACGCCTACCGAACACCTCGGTAAACGGTGTGTCGAGCGTCGTGTCGCACTCTATTGGATATGGCGCGGTCTATGATGTCTCTTACCGATTTACGCTATCATTTTGGGGATCGCTCTAGAGACAGCTACATTCACTTTAAATAGGGCACCGTCTAAACCCGTTGAGACGACACCGTATGAATTATGGTTTGGGAAGAAACCTAAGCTATCGTTTCTAAAAGTTTGGGGATGCGATGCTTATGTCAAGAAACTTCAACTGAAAAGCTCGAACCCAAGTCGGAAAAATGCGTATTCATAGGATACCCTAAGGAAACCGTCGGGTATACCTTCTACTTAAGATCCGAAGGCAAGATCTTTGTTGCCAAGAACGGATGCTTTACGGAAAAGAGTTTCTCTCGAAAGAAGTAAGTGGGAGGAAAGTAGAACTCGATGAAGTACTACCTCTCGAGCAGGGAAAGTGGTGCAGCGAGGAAACCATTCTGTGATGCCCACACCAACCAAGAGGAAAACAATGATGATGATCAAGGTACTTGGATCAAGTTACTACTAAACCGAGGTCCACAAGGACACGTTCCGCACCAGAGTGGTACGGCAACCCTGTCCTGGAAATCATGTTGTTGGACAACGGTGAACCTTCGAACTATGAAGAAGCGATGGTGGGCCCGGATTCCAACAAATAGCTTGAAGCCATGAAATCCGAGATAGAATCCATGTATGAAAACAGAGTGTAGATTTTGACAGACTTGCCCGATTATCGGCGAGCGATAGAAAACAAATGGATTTTTAAGAAGAAGACGGACGCGGATGGTAATGTTACCATCTATAAAGCTCGACTTGTCGCTAAGGGTTATCGACAAGTTCAAGGGATTGACTCTGACGAGACATTCTCTCCGTAGCGAAGCTAAAGTCCGTCTGAATCATGTTAGCAATTGCCGCATACTATGATTATGAGATATGGCGATGGGCGTCAAAACGGCATTCCTTAACGGACATCTTAAGGAAGAGCTGTATATGATGCAGCCGGAAGGTTTTGTCGATACTCGTAGCGCTAACAAAGTATGCAAGCTCCAGCGATCCATTTATGGACTGGTGCAAGCATCTCGAGTTGGAACATTCGCTTTGATGAGATGATCAAAGCGTTTGGTTTATCTTGAGACTTATGGAGAAGCCTGCATTTACAAGAAAGTGAGTGGGAGATCTGTAGCATTTCTCCTACTATATGTAGATGACATACTCTTGATGGGAAATGATACAAAACTTCTGGACAGCATTAAGGCCTATTTGAACAAGTGTTTTTCAATGAAGGACCTTGGAGAAGCTGCTTATATATTAGGCATCAAAATCTATAGAGATAGATCGAGACGCCTCATAGGTCTTTCACAAAGCACATACCTTCATAAGATTTTGAAGAGGTTGAAAATGGATCGGTCCAAGAAGGGGTTCTTGCCTATGTTACAAGGTGTGAGATTGAGCTCGGCTCAGTCACCGACCACGGCAAAAGATAAAGAAGAGATGAGTGTCATCCCCTATGCTTCAGCCATAGGATCTATTATGTATGCCATCTTGTGTACTGACCGATGTAAACCTTGCCGTAAGTTTGGTTGCAAGATACCAAAGTAATCCCGCAAGGAACACTAGACATGGTCAAGAATATCTGAAGTACCTAAAAGGACAAAGGACATGTTTCGTTTATGGAGGAGACGAAGAGCTCGTCAGAAGGGGTTACGTCGATGCTAGCTTCGACTCAGATCCGATGACTCTAAGTCACAAACCGGATCGTGTATATGTTGAATGGTGGAGCGATGAAGCTGGTGCATTTGCAAGCGAAGCGTCGTGGCGGGATCTCGTGTGAAGTGGAGTACATGACAGCCTCGGAGGCAGCGCATGAAGCGATTTGGGTGAAGGAGTTCATCACCGACCTAGGAGTCATACCCAATGCGTCGGGGCCGATCAAACTCTTCTGTGACAACACTGGAGCTATTGCCCTTGCCAAGGAGCCCAGGTTTCACAAGAAGACCAGGCACATCAAGCGTCGTTTCAACTCCATCCGTGAAAATGTTCAATATGGAGACATAGAGTTTTGCAAAGTGCACACGGATCTGAATATCGCAGATCCGTTGACTAAACCTCTCTTGCGTGCAAAACATGATCAACACCAGAACTCTATGGGTGTTCGATTCATCACAATGTAACTAGATTGGTGACTCTAGTGCAAGTGGGAGACTGTTGGAAATATGCCCTAGAGGCAATAATAAAAGTATTATTATATTTCATTGTTCATGATAATTGTCTTTTGTTCATGCTATAACTGTATTATCCGGAAATCGTAATACACGTGTGAACACTTAGACCACAATATGTCCCTAGTGAGCCTCTAGTTGACTAGCTCGTAGTGATCAACAGATAGTCATGATTTCCTGACTATGGACATTGGATGTCGTTGATAACGGGATCACATCATTAGGAGAATGATGTGATGGACAAGACAATCCTAAGCATAGCATAAAAGATCGTGTAGTTCGTTTGCTAGAGCTTTGCCAATGTCAAGTATCTCTTCCTTCGACCATGAGATCGTGTAACTCCGGATACCGTAGTGCCTTGGGTGTATCAAACGTCCTGGCGAATCGGGTGACTATAAAGGTGCATTACAGGTATCTCCGAAAGTATCATTAGGTTGACACGGATCGAGGCGGGATTTGTCACTCCGTATGACGGAGAGGTATCTCTGGGCCCACTCGTAATGCATCATCATAATGAGCTCAATGTGACCAAGGTGTTGTACGGGATCATGCATTACGGACGAGTAAAGTGACTTGCCGTAACGAGGCTGAACAAGGTATTGGGATACCGACGATCAAGTCTCGGGCAAATAACGTACCGATTGACAAAGGAATTGCATACTGATTTGATCGAATCCTCGACATCGTGGTTCAACCGATGAAATCATCGAGGAGCATCTGGGAGCCAACATGGGTATCGGACCCGCTGTTGGTTATTGCCCGAGAGTCGTCTCGGTCATGTTCGCATGTCTCCCGAACCCGTAGGGTCTACACACTTAAGGTTCGGTGGCGCTAGGGTTAGTAGGAAGACTAGTATGTGACTCTTGAATGTTGTTGAGTCCGGATGAGATCCCGGACGTCGGGAGGAATTCGGAATGGCCGGAGGTAAAGAATAATATATAGGAAGTGGTATTTCGCCATCGGGAAAGTTTGAGGTCTCCGGTAATGTCTGGGACCACGGAAGGGTCCCGGGTCCACCGGTGGGGCCACCTATCTGGAGGGCCCCATGGGCTGAAGTGGGAGGAACCAGCCCATAGTGGGATGGTGCGCCCCTAGGCCCACCCTGCGCCTAGGGTTGAAACCCTAGGGGTGGGGCGCCCACTGGCAGGGGCACTCCACCCCTTGGCCGCCGCCCCCTTGGAGATTGGATCTCGGGGCGGCGCCCTGGGGCCTATATAAAGGGGGAGGAGGGGCTCTGTACCCATCTCCAAGGCGCAGCCCTCCTCTCGCCAACACCTCTCCTCCTCCATGGCGCTTGGCGAAGCCCAGCCGAATCTTGCTTCTCCACCATCACCACGCCGTCGTGCTGCCGGTGGAGCTGTCTTCATCAACCTCTCCTTCCTCCTTGCTGGATCAAGACGGAGGAGACGTCACTCGTACCGTATGTGTGTTGAACGCGGAGGTGCTGTCCGTTCAGCACTTGGTCATCGGTGATTCGAATCACGTCGAGTACGACTACATCATCACCTTGCAAGCTTCCGCACGCGATCTACAAGTGGTATGTAGATGCAAACTCTCTCCCTTGACTCGTTGCTTAGATGAACTCATAGATGGATCTTAGTGATACCGTAGGAAATTTTTTAATTTTCTGCAACGTTCCCCAACACCCGGGTCTATTCTCATCATATCAATCTCCATTACTATATTATTTGCTTTGTTTTTACTTTGCCTTTTACTTTTCACTTTGCATCTATATACCAAAAATACCAAAAATATTATTTATCATCTCTATCAGATCTCACTCTCGTAAGTGACCATGAAGGGATTGACAACCCCTAATTGCATTGGTTGCGAGGAGCTATCATTTTGTGTAGGTACGAGGGACTTGTGCGTGGTCTCCTACTGGATTGATACCTTGGTTCTCAAAAACTGAGGGAAATACTTACTCTACTTTGCTGCATCATCCTCTCCTCTTCGGGGAAATCCAACGCAGTGCTCAAGAGGTAGCAAGCGGGTGCAGGGAGAGCTCGACCTCACGAAGAGGCAGCTCGAAGAGAACAAGGGTAAGTGATTCCCCGCTCTTATGTATTTAAGGATAGACAAAATTGGTTAGTCTAATGCCAAAGCATCGTGACTGTGTAACAGGGGCCACCGCCAAACTGGCGTCCCTGAAGAAAGATCTGTCCGAGGCCGAAGACAAGGCGGCCTTGGAATGCAAGGAGCGCGAAAAGCAAAGTGCTAGAGTGGGCGAGGTACAGCAAGAGCTCCGGGGCCTCGGCAAGAAGTACGAGTCCGTGGAGCATGATCTGAAGATGAAAGAGGCCGAGCTTGGAAATGCCCTTGTGAGTATGAAAGACGCTAAGGCCGAAGCCGAGAAGGCACAACAGGCAATCTAGGAGGCTAAAAAGATAGCGGCAGGTAAGAAATTCTTTATGCAAAGCAAACATGTGGAGGAGGCGTTTCTTTTACTTACTCAAATTTGGAGCTCTCCAGGGGCATTCGCAGATCTGCCACACAGCGTATCAAATGCCGTGGAGTTCTACCGTGCCCAAGAGGGGAGCTCGACGGAGAAGCTTTTCTGGTCCCAGTATGCTGGGGCCGAACACCCAATGCCTCTGAGTGACCAACTGAAGCAGTTGGTCGAACTCCACAGGGCGGTCGAAGTGGCTATGAAAGATTTCATAGTCCGGCTATGGCCTGGTGAGTCCCTGCCCACTAGCTACTTTGGCCTGATCAAGCGGATGGTGAATGCCTGTCCGCGGCTCAAAGTCATCAAGCGATCTGCTTGCATTGAGGGTGCCCGCCGGGCCTTTGCCCGCGCAAAGGTTCACTGGGGCATGCTGGATGCTGAGAAGCTGGTGAAGGACTGTCCGCCAGAGGGCAAGGAGCATCGCCATCCCGAGAAGTACTATGATGGCGTTATGAAGGGCGCTCGTCTCGTGGCCGATGAGTGTACCAAGGACAAGATCTTTGACTAAATGTACCTCTGCCGCTGTTGTAATTTAAAGACGAAGTTACTTGTGCTATGTAGCACTTCTGTTATTTAAAATATTACCTTCTGTGCGGCTGTTTATAAAATTCTGAAACTAGGCCAGTCCTCGGCTTCCTTCCCCATGTAACTAGTATTGGGGTGTTCGTGGAAAACCCAGACACTCTTTATCCAAATGTTTGCTCCCTTAAGGAGGTGTCCGGCGTAGCGGATAAGGCAATCGGACTATGCGGCTTTATAACTTTCACTTAGCCATAGAAGTCTACAATTTTAAATTTGGTGAAGCCCTAGAATCGGAAGGCGAATTGGGCGCTATACACGCCTAGATCGGACGAAGCCGATTTATCGCCTAAAGCGGAATATCTTTAAGGATTTTAAGACCTCTCGAACAGCGAACAGCTCTCGCCACATCATGCCGGTCAGTTTGGCTTTTCTCTTGAGGTGCTCGTCCAGGAAGAACCGGGACACTATCGCGATAGTTCTCCTGCGCTACCTTAGCGATATAATGAGCGTAAGGTACCAAAACAAGGAGTCGGGCTAACCCAAGCTGTAGACCCAAGACATGATTGAGCTGATGCATATAGTGTTATAAGTTGAGGTGCCGCCTTTGTTGAAAGTGTTCGGACTTGTCTTGCCGTATTATGGGCGCCATAAGAAGCCCTCGGTAAACCGACCGTACCAAGGTGTACGGATGCAATATCAAATAAACATTTATGAGAAAAAAATGCTCAAATAAGAATAATAAGCTGACGCTATATATGATCTCCCATTGATGAATAATACATTTAAGCGTATGTTTACAATGGATGCATTAAGCGGAGATAAATAGGACTATTTGACACGTCCTATCAAGGGGCAGGCTGTGTACAGATAGATAAAACAGGTATAACTATCGTAAATAGATTCCACCTGGGTATTTCCTTCTATGCGCAACGCCTGTTGCCTCCTTTGTTTTCTCTCCTATGTATGTCCGGCAATCCGGCTCTTCTGAGGAGGCTGCACTAAAGTGATGTCCTGAAAGGTAAAAGGGAAAGATTATGAAGGTATGTGGCGGTTACCCGCACTATTGACTGAGTCGTTGTTGCGCCTCAGCCTACGCCCATGGTATCTTGAGTGCGTAATTGTGTATGCATGGCACGAATGTTGCTTTGATGGGGCTTAAGCGGAGCCCGGACTGCTAATCACGCTCTTGGCGTGCCTGATGATCCTGTTGCAGGGTGCTCCGGACTCGCTTGACGGTGCTTGAGGCTGTCGTCGCCGGATTGGTGGTTTTCCAGAGGAGGCCGCATTATACTTCTGCCGCGAGGGCTGCAGTATGCTCTTCTGTACGGAGGGAGCGGTCCATGTTTCCGTTGGCTGTTATGACCTCGCGCGGGCCTGGCATCTTGAGCTTGAGGTATGCATAATGTGGTACTGCATTGAATCTAGCGAATGTGGTTCGTTCGAGCAGTGCGTGGTAACCACTACGGAAAGGGACGATATGGAAGATTAACTCTTCACTTCGGAAGTTGTCCGGAGATCCGAAGACCACTTCCAATGTTATAGAGCCCGTACAGCGGGCCTCTACTCCAGGAACTACACCTTTAAAGGTGGTTTTGGTGGGCTTGATCCTTGAAGGGTCGATGCCAATTTCGCGCACTGTGTCCTGGTAAAGTAGGTTCAGGCTTCTGCCGCCGTCCATAAGGACTCGCGTGAGGTGGAATCCGTCGATGATTGGGTCTAAGACCAATGCAGCTGAGCCGCCGTGACGGATGCTAGTAGGATGATCCTTACGATCAAACGTGATCGGACAAGCTGACCATGGGTTGAACTTGGGGGTGACTGGCTCCATCGCATAGACGTCCCGTAGTGCCCGCTTCCGTTCCCGCTTGGGGATGTGAGTGGCGTAGATCATGCTGACCGTTTTCACCTGGGGCGGAAATTTCTTCTGTCCCCCCGTGTTCGGACGCCAGGGCTCTTCGTCATCATCACTGTGCAGCCCCTTGTCCTTGTTTTCGGCGTTTATTTTGCCGGCCTGTTTGAATACCCAGAAGTCTCTATTGGTGTGGTTGGCTGGCTTGTCTGGGGTGCCATGAATTTGGCACAAGCGCTCCAGTATACGGTCCAGACTGGACAGTTCCTTATTGTTTCTTTTGAACGACTTCTTTCGCTGACCGGACCTGGATCTGCTGAATCCGGCGTTTACTGCCGTGTCTTCAGTGTTGTCACCGTTGCTCCGTCGCTTATGTCTGTGGCGCCGTGGCTTGCCGTTATTGTCGCGGACATCCGAAGTGCCGGAATGTGGCATGGTGCCGCTGCGAGCCAACCAGCTGTCCTCGCCTGCGCAAAAGCGGGTCATTAGCGTTGTGAGAGCTGCCATGGACTTGGGTTTTTCCTGGCCGAGGTGTCGAGCAAGCCACTCGTCATAGATATTATGCTTAAAAGCCGCCAGGGCTTCGGCGTCCGGACAATCGACTTTTGGTTCTTTTTAGTTCAGTCCAGAATTTCCTAGCTGATTCTCCGGGCTGTTGAGTAATGTGGCTCAGGTCATCAGCGTCCGGTGGTCTCACATATGTGCCCTGGAAGTTGTCGAGGAATGCGTCTTCCAGGTTTTCCCAACTGCCAATGGAATTTGCTGGCAGGCTATCTAGCCAGTGCTAGTCCTTTGAGCTTAAGGAGAAGATACTTGATGGCGTGTAGATCGTCTTCGTGGGCGATGTAAATGTGGAGAAGGAAATCTTCGATCCATACTGCAGGGTCTGTTGTGCCATCGTATGATTCGATGTTTACGGGTTTGAACCCTTCTGGGAATTCATGATCCATCACTTCGTCAGTGAAGCAGAGGGGGTGTGCGGTGCCTCTGTGCGAAGCCACGTGGTTACATAATTGAATTGGTGCAGGTTCTTGTGTTCGCCCGGCGGACTTGTTGATGATGTATCCGGCGTGGCGGTCATAAATCCGCCGCAGGCGTGCCCGCGATCCGTAGATCGATATTGGCTGTCCTGCTTTGTTTTCCAGAATATCTTGTAGGTCTTGCCTGTTGCCCCGGGCCGTAGTGTATTGGCGTGGGGGTGCGGGCTGGTATTCGGGGTGATATCCCATTTTATACCGGCCATGGGGTGGCCGGTCAGCCGTTTGGCGCTCCAGTCCGTATTCCTTGGCTGCCACGACTTCAGTCCATCTGTCTGTGAGCAGGTCTTGATTAGCCTCGAGTTCCTACTGCTTCTTCTTTAGGCTCCTCACAGTGGCAATAAGCTAGTGCTTGAAGCGCTCCTGCTCCACGGGATCCTCTGGCACGCCGAACTAGTCGTCGCCGAGGCTAATCTCGTCTTCGGAGGGGGCATATAGTTGTCCTCCTCCGGGTATCTGTTAGTCGCCGGTTCGTCGGGGCTGACCTGCTCATCTTCCTGCCCGGCCTGCTCGAAGGCGGGCTGGTCAGGGTTGTATTCCTCTTCGGCACCATCCGGATTCCTTTCATCTCCGGGGCCGGTATTGCTGTGGCAGGGCTTGGATTCTCCATTGCCTCGTCGCCATTGGTTTCCGAGGGGTTATGAGTCCGGGGGTCTGGAGTCACAAGTTTCCACAGAGGCGGGAACTGTGTTCGGCTCCACCGCCGATGAGCGTGCGGCCTGCGAGGCGGGGTCCACCCCTCTGTCCTTAGGCAACGCAATCTGCTCCGGATTTAGATCCGGGGCTACTGCAGGGGTGATATCCCGAGCCTCGTCCGACAGCAGGTCCAGGCCGTGCCCTTCGTAACTGTTCGACGCTCCTAGGGCAGGCCCAAATCCGTCGAAGATCAAGTCTCCGCGAATATCCGCCGTGTAGTTCAAGTTTCCGAACCTAACCTGGTAGCCAGGGGCATAGCTGTCGATCTGCTCCAGATGGCCTGTTTAATTGGCCCATGATCTTGGCGGCCGCGAACACGAAGAACTGTCCGGGGAGAAAAGTCTCCCCCTGGACCTTGTTGTTGACGATTGAAGGCGCCATCAAGCCCCGCAGCGATGACACAGAGGAACTCTCAATGAAATCACCAATGTCGGTGCTAAAGCCGGCGGATCTCGGGTAGGGGGTCCCGATCTGTGCATCTAGGCTGATGGTAACAGGAAGCAAGGGACACAGATGTTTACCTAGGTTCGGGCCCTCTCGATAGAGGTAAAACCCTACTTCCTGCTTGATTAATATTGAAGATATGGGTAGTACAAGAGTAGATCTACCACTAGATCGTAGAGGCTACACCCTAAGAGCTAGCCTATGATGGTATGATTGTAATTGTGATCGGCCTTCTAAGGACCAACCTCTCCGGTTTATATAGACATTGGAGAGCGCTAGCGTTTACATGGAGTCAGTTACAAGGAAATATAACACCCGGATCGCCAAGCTTGCCTTCCACGCCAAGGAGAATCCCATCCGGACACGGGACGAAGTCTTGAGTCTTGTATCTTCACGCTTCAATAGTACGGACGTTGTACACAGTCCGGCTGTCCAGATACCCCCTAATCCAGGACTCCCTCAAGGGCACCTTGGGGTTCAACAAGCATGGAAATCACTTCGGCACCCCAAAACGGTGAGTAATAGTCCACAAAACGGGTCAAAATCGACAAAAACCGCAAGTGTTGATGACCGGCACGTAAACGCACCCCAGGGTTCGTTAATCAAGGAAATCACTCCGGGACCCCAAAACAGTGAGTAATAGTCCATGAAACGGGTCAGAATCGGCAAAAACCGCGAGTGTTGATGACCGGCACGGTAATGCACCCCAGGGTTCGTTAATCGTGGAAATCACTACGGGACCCCCAAACAGTCAGTAATAGTCCATGAAACGAGCCTGAATCGACAAAAACCGCAAGTGTTGATGACCGCCACGTAAGCGCACGTTGGGGTTCAACAAGCATGGAAATCACTTCGGGACCCCAAAATGGCGAGTAATAGTCCACAAAACACGTCAAAATCGACAAAAACCGCGAGTGTTGATGACCGGCACGTAAACGCACCCTAGGGTTCGTTAATCTTGGAAATCACTCCGGGACCCCAAAACAGTGAGTAATAGTCCATGAAACGGGCCAGAATCAGCCAAAACTGCGAGTGTTGATGACCGACACGTAAGCGGACCTTGGGGTTCAACAAGCATGGAAATCACTTTCGGACCCCAAAACCGTGAGTAATAGTCCATGAAACGGGTCAAAATCGACAAAAACCGCGAGTGTTGATGACCGACACGTAAACGCACACCAGGGGTCGTTAATCATGCATTTCACTCCGGGAACCAAAAACAGTGAGTTATAATCCATTAAATGGGTCAGAATCAGCCAAAACTGCGAGTGTTGATGACCGGCACGTAAGCGGACCTTGGGGTTCAACAACTATGGAAATCGCTTCGGGGCCACAAAACGGTGAGTAATAGTCCATGAAACGGCTCAGAATCGGCCAAAACTTCAAGTGTTGATGACCGACATGTAAACGCACCCCAGGGTTCGTTAATCGTGGACGTCACTCCGGGACCCCAAAACAGGTAGTAATAGTCCACGAAATGGTCCAGAATCGGCCAAAACTGTTAGTGTTGATGAGCGACACGTAAGCGCACCTTGGGGTTCAACAAGCATGAAATCACTTCGGGACCCCAAAACGGTGAGTACTAGTCCACGAAACGGGTCAGAATCGAGAAAAACCGCGATGGTTGATGACCAACACGTAAATACACCCCAGGGTTCGTTAATCGTGGAAGTCAGTCCGGGACCCCCAAACAGAGAGTAATTGTCCATGAAACGGGCCAGAATCGGCGAAAATTGTCGGTGTTGATGACCAACACTTAAGCACACCTTGGGGTTCAACAACTATGGAAGTCGCTTCGGGGCCACAAAATGGTGAGTAATAGTCCATGAAGCGGGTCAGAATCGGCCAAAACTGCGAGTGTTGATGACCAACATGTAAACGCACCCCACGGTTCATTAATCATGGAAATGACTCCGGGACCCCAAAACAGTGAGTAATAGTCCATGAAACGGGTCAGAATCGGCAAAACTGTGATTGCTGATGACCAACATGTAAATACACCCCAGGGTTCGTTAATCGTGGAAGTCACTCTGGGACCCGAAAACAATGAGTTATAGTCCATGAAACGGGCCAGAATCGGCCAAAGCTGTAAGCGTTGATGACCGACATGTAAAAGCACCCAAGGGTTCGTTAATTGTGGACGTCACTCCGGGACCCCAAAACAGGTAGTAATAGTCCACGAAACGATCCAGAATCGGCCAAAGTTGTCAATGTTTATGACCGACACATAAGCGCACCTTGGTGTTCAACAAGCATGGAAATCACTTAGGGACCCCAAAACGGTGAGTAATAGTCCATGAAACGGGTCAGAATCGACAAAAACC
This sequence comes from Aegilops speltoides, assembly GCA_021437245.1. Classification (NCBI taxonomy): domain Eukaryota; kingdom Viridiplantae; phylum Streptophyta; class Magnoliopsida; order Poales; family Poaceae; genus Aegilops; species Aegilops speltoides. Next base: position 415,350,185 of record CM038142.1, on the reverse strand, counting down.
GCGATTGTTGATGACCGACACATAAATGCACCCCAGGGTTCGTTAATCGTGGAAGTCACTCCGGGACCCTGAAACATTGAGTAATATTCGACGAAACGGGCAAGAATCGGCCAAAACTGTGTGTGTTGATGCCCGACACGTAAGCGCACCTTGGGGTTCAACAAGCATGGAAATCACTTCGGGACCCCAAAACAGTGAGTAATAGTCCATGAAACGGGCCAGAATCGATAAAAACTGCAAGTGTTGATGACCGACACGTAAGCGTACCTTGGGGTTCAACAAGCACAGAAATCACTTCGGGACCCCAAAACGGTGAGTAATAGTCCACGAAACGGGTCAGAATCGACAAAAACCGCGAGTGTGGATGACCGACACGTAAACGCACCACAGGGTTTGTTAATCGTGGAAGTCACTCCGGGACCCCAAAAAAGAGAGTACCAGTCCGCGAAACGGGCTAGAATCAATAAAGCTATCGGTGTTGATGACCAGCGGTAAGCGCACCTTGGGGTTTAACAAGCATGGAAATCGCCGGGACCCCAAAGCGGTGAGTAATAGTCCACGAAACGGGGCAGAATCGACAAAAATCGCGAGTGTTGATGACCGGCACGTAAACGCACCCCAGGGTTAGTTAATCGTGCAAATCACTCCGGGACCCCAAAAGCGTGAGTAATAGTCCATGAAGCGGGCCGAATCAGCCAAAATTTGCAGTGTCGATGGCCAAACATAAGCGCACCTTGGGGTTCAAACAACTATGGAAATCGCTTTGGGGCCACAAAGCGGTGAGTAATAGTATATGAAGCGGGTGAGAATCGGTCAAAACTTCGAGTGTTGATGACCGACATGTAAATGCACCCTAGGGTTTGTTAATCGTGGACGTCACTCCGGGACCCCAAAACAGTGAGTAATAGTCTATGAAAGCGGTCGAGAATCAGCCCAAACTATCGGTGTTGATGACCGACACGTAAGGGGACCTTGGGGTTCAACAACTATGGAAATCACTTCAGGACCCCAAAACGGTGAGTAATAGTCCACGAAACGGGTCAGAATAGACAAAAATCGCGATTGTTGATGATCGACACGTAAATGCACCCCAGGGTTCACTAATCGTGGAAGTCACTCCGGGACCCCAAAAAAGTGAGTAATAGTCCATGAAACGGGCCAGAATCGACCAAAACTGTCAGTGTTGATGACCGACACGTAAGCGCAGCTTGGGGTTCAACCAGCATGGAAATCACTTCGGGACCCCAAAATGGTGAGTAATAGTCCACAAAGCGGGTCAAAACGACAAAAACCACAAGTGTTGATGACCGCACGTAAGCGCACCCATGGTTCGTTAATCATGGAAACCACTCCGGGACCCCAAAATAGTGAAGTAATTGTCCATGAAACGGGTCAGAATCGGCAAAAACTGTGAGTGTTGATGACCAAGACGTAAATGCACCCCAGGGTTCATTAACCATGGAAGTCACTCCGGGACCCCAAAATAGTGAGTAATAGTCCATGAAAATGGCCAGAATCGGCCAAAACTGTCAGTGTTGATCACCGACACGTAAGCCCACCTTGGGGTTCAACAAGCATGGAAATCACTTCGGGACCCCGAAACGGTGAGTATTAGTCCACGAAACGGGTCAGAATCCACAAAAACCGCGATTGTTGATGACCGACACGTAAATGCACCCCAGGGTTTGTTAATCGTGGAAGTCACTCCGGGACCCCAAAAATAGTGAGTAAAAGTCTATGAAACGGCCAGAATCTACAAAAACCGCAAGTGTTGATGACCGACACGTAAGCGCACCTTGGGGTTCAACAAGCTTGGAAATCACTTCGGGAGCCCAAAACAGTGAGTAATAGTCCACAAAACGGGTTAGAATCGACAAAAACCGTGAGTGTTGATGACCGAGAAGTAAACGGACCCCAGGGTTCGTTAATTGTGGAAGTCACTCCGGGACCCAAAACAGAGAGTAATATTCCATGAAATGGGCCAGAATCGTCAAAAACTGCGATTGTTGATGACCGACACGTAAGTGGACCTTGGGGTTCAACAACTATGGAAATTGCATCGGGGCCACAAAACGGTGAGTAATAGTCCATGAAACGGGTCGGAATCGGCCAAAACTGTCAGTGTTGATAACATACACGTAAGCGCACCTTGGGGTTCAAGAAGCATGGAAATCACTTTGGGACCCCAAAACGGTGAGTAATAGTCCACGAAACGGGTCAGAATCGACAAAAACCGCAAGTGTTGATGACCGGCACGTAAACGCACCAAAGGGTTCATTAATCATGGAAACGACTCCGGGACCCCAAAACAGTGAGTAATAGTCCACGAAACGGGCCAGAATCGGCCAAAGCTGTCAGTGTTGATGACCGACATGTAAGCGCACCTTGGGGTTCAACAAGCATGGAAATCATTTGGGACCCCAAAGCGGTGAGTAATAGTCCATTTAACGGGTCGAATCGACAAAACCCGCGAAAGTGTTGATGACCGCACGCGATACGCACCGAGTGGTTAGTTAATCGTGGAAATCACTACGGGAGCCCAAAACACTCAGTAATAGTGCATGAAACAGGCGAGAATCGACAAAAACGGTAAGTGTTTATGACCGACACGTAAGCGCACCTTGGGGTTCAACAAGCATGGAAATCACTTCGGGACCCCAAAACGGTGAGTAATAGTCCATGGAACTGGTCAGAATAAGCCAAAACTGCGAGTGTTGATAACCGACATGTAAACGCACCACATGGTTCGTTAATCGTGGAAGTCACTCTGGGACCCAAAACAGTGAGTAATAGTCCACGAAATGGGCCAGAATCGGCCAAAACCATCAGTGTTGATGACCGACACGTAAGCGCACCTTGGGGTTCAACAAGCATGGAAATCACTTCGGGACCCCAAAATAGTGAGTAATAGACCACGATACGGGTCAGAATCGTCAAAACCGCGAGTGTTGATGGCCGAACGTCGCGCACCCGTGGTTCGTTAATCGTTGAAATCACTCCGGGACCCCAAAACAGTGAGTAATAGTCCATGAAACGGGCCAGAATCAGCCAAAACTGCGAGTGTTGATGAGCGACACGTAAATGCACCCCAGGGTTCGTTAAACGTGGAAGTCAGTTCGGGACCCCAAAACAGTGAGTTATAGTCCACGAAACGGGCCAGAATCGGCCAAAACTGTCAGTGTTGATGACAGACACATAAGCGCACCTTGGGGTTCAACAAGCATGGAAATCACTTCGGGGCTCCAAAACGGTGAGTAATAGTCCATGAAACGGGTCAGAATCGACAAGAACCGCAAGTGTTGATGAACGACACGTAAGCGCACCTTGGGGTTCAACAAGCATGGAAATCACTCCGGGACCCCAAAACAGTGAGTAATAGTCCATGAAACGGGCCAGAATCAGCCAAAATTGCGAGTGTCGATGACCGAAACATAAGCGCACCTTGGGGTTCAGCAACTATGGAAATCGCTTTGGGGCCACAAAACGGTGAGTAATAGTATATGAAACGGGTCAGAATCGGCCAAAACTTCGAGTGTTGATGACCGACATGTAAATGCACCCTAGGGTTTGTTAATCGTGGACGTCACTCCGGGACCCCAAAACAGTGAGTAATAGTCTATGAAACGGTCCAGAATCAGCCCAAACTATCGGTGTTGATGACCGACACGTAAGGGGACCTTGGGGTTCAACAACTATGGAAATCACTTCAGGACCCCAAAACGGTGAGTAATAGTCCACGAAACGGGTCAGAATAGACAAAAATCGCGATTGTTGATGATCGACACGTAAATGCACCCCAGGGTTCGCTAATCGTGGAAGTCACTCCGGGACCCCAAAAAAGTGAGTAATAGTCCATGAAACGGGCCAGAATCGACCAAAACTGTCAGTGTTGATGACCGACACGTAAGCGCACCTTGGGGTTCAACCAGCATGGAAATCACTTCGGGACCCCAAAATGGTGAGTAATAGTCCACAAAACGGGTCAAAAACGACAAAAACCACAAGTGTTGATGACCGGCACGTAAACGCACCCCATGGTTCGTTAATCATGGAAACCACTCCGGGACCCCAAAATAGTGAAGTAATTGTCCATGAAACTGGTCAGAATCGGCAAAAACTGTGAGTGTTGATGACCAAGACGTAAATGCACCCCAGGGTTCATTAATCATGGAAATGACTCCGGGACCCCAAAACAGTGAGTAATAGTCCATGAAACGGGTCAGAATCGGCCAAAACTGTGATTGCTGATGACCAACATGTAAATACACCCCAGGGTTCGTTAATCATGGAAGTCACTCCGGGACCTGAAAACAATGAGTAATAGTCCATGAAACGGGACAGAATCGTCCAAAGCTGTAAGCGTTGATGACCGACATGTAAAAGCACCCCAGGGTTCGTTAATTGTGGACGTCACTCCGAGACCCCAAAACAGGTAGTAATAGTCCACGAAACGATCCAGAATCGGCCAAAGTTGTCATTGTTTATGACCGACACATAAGCGCACCTTGGGGTTCAACAAGCATGGAAATCACTTAGGGACCCCAAAACAGTGAGTAATAATCCATTAAACGGGTCAGAATCGACAAAAACCGTGATTGTTGATGACCGACACATAAATGCACCCTAGGGTTCGTTAATCGTGGAAGTCACTCCGGGACCCTGAAACATTGAGTAATATTCGACGAAACGGGCAAGAATCGGCCAAAACTGTGTGTGTTGATGCCCGCCACGTAAGCGGACCTTGGGGTTCAACAAGTATGGAAATCACTTCGGGACCCCAAAACAGTGAGTAATAGTCCATGAAACGGGCCAGAATCGATAAAAACTTCAAGTGTTGATGACCGACACGTAAGCATACCTTGGGGTTCAACAAGCACGGAAATCACTTCGGGACCCCAAAACGGTGAGTAATAGTCCACGAAACGGGTCAGAATTGACAAAAACCGCGAGTGTTGATGACCGACACGTAAACGCACCACATGGTTTATTAATCGTGGAAGTCACTCCGGGACCCCAAAACAGAGAGTACCAGTCCACGAAACGGGCCAGAATCAGCCAAAACTGTCAGTGTTGATGACCAACAGGTAAGCGCACCTTGGGGTTTAACAAGCATGGAAATCACTTCGGGACCCCCAAACAGTGTGTAATAGTCCATGAAACGGGTCAGAATTGGCAAAAACCGCGAGTGTTGATGACCGGCACGGTAACGCACCCCAGGGTTCGTTAATCGTGGAAATCACTACGGGACCCCCAAATAGTGAGTAATAGTCCATGAAACGGGCCAGAATCGACAAAAACCGCAAGTGTTGATGACCGCCACGTAAGCGCACCTTGGGGTTCAACAAGCATGGAAATCACTTCGGGACCCCAAAATGGCGAGTAATAGTCCACGAAACACGTCAAAATCGACAAAAACCGCGAGTGTTGATGACCGACACGTAAACGCACACAAGGGGTCGTTAATCATGTATTTCACTCCGGGAACCAAAAACAGTGAGTTATAATCCATGAAATGGGTCAGAATCAGCCAAAACTGCGAGTGTTGATGACCGGCACGTAAGCGGACCTTGTGGTTGAACAACTATGGAAATCGCTTCGGGGCCACAAAACGGTGAGTAATAGTCCATGAAACGGCTCAGAATCGGCAAAAACTGCAAGTGTTGATGACCGACATGTAAACGCACCCCAGGGTTCGTTAATCGTGGACGTCACTCCGGACCCCAAAACAGGTAGTAATAGTCCACGAAATGGTCCAGAATCGGCCAAAACTGTCAGTGTTGATGAGCGACACGTAAGCGCACCTTGGGGTTCAACAAGCATGGAAATCACTTCGGGACCCCAAAACGGTGAGTACTAGTCCACGAAACGGGTCAGAATCGAGAAAAACCGCGATGGTTGATGACCAACACGTAAATACACCCCAGGGTTCGTTAATCGTGGACGTCACTCCGGGACCCCCAAACAGAGAGTAATAGTCCATGAAACGGGCCAGAATCGGCGAAAATTGTCAGTGTTGATGACCAACACTTAAGCACACCTTGGGGTTCAACAACTATGGAAATCGCTTCGGGGCCACAAAACAGTGAGTAATAGTCCATGAAGCGGGTCAGAATCGGCCAAAACTGCGAGTGTTGATGACCAACATGTAAACGCACCCCAGGGTTCATTAATCATGGAAATGACTCCGGGACCCCAAAACAGTGAGTAATAGTCCATGAAACGGGTCAGAATCGGCCAAAACTGTGATTGCTGATGACCAACATGTAAATACACCCCAGGGTTCGTTAATCATGGAAGTCACTCCGGGACCCGAAAACAATGAGTAATAGTCCATGAAACGGGCCAGAATCGGCCAAAGCTGTAAGCGTTGATGACCGACATGTAAAAGCACCCCAGGGTTCGTTAATTGTGGACGTCACTCCGGGACCCCAAAATAGGTAGTAATAGTCCACGAAACGATCCAGAATCGCCAAAGTTGTCATTGTTTATGACCAACACTTAAGCGCACCTTGGGGTTCAACAAGCATGGAAATCACTTAGGGACCCCAAAACGGTGAGTAATAGTCCATGAAACGGGTCAGAATCGACAAAAACCGCGATTGTTGATGACCTACACATAAATGCACCCTAGGGTTCGTTAATCGTGGAAGTCACTCCGGGACCCTGAAACATTGAGTAATATTCGACGAAACGGGCAAGAATCGGCCAAAACTGTGTGTGTTGATGCCCGCCACGTAAGCGGACCTTGGGGTTCAACAAGCATGGAAATCACTTCGGGACCACAAAACAGTGAGTAATAGTCCATGAAACGGGCCAGAATCGATAAAAACTGCAAGTGTTGATGACCGACACGTAAGCGTACCTTGGGGTTCAACAAGCACGGAAATCACTTCCGGACCCCAAAACGGTGAGTAATAAGTCCACGACACGGGTCAGAATCGACAAAAACCGCGAGTGTTGATGACCGACACGTAAACGCACCACAGGGTTTGTTAATCGTGGAAGTCACTCCAGGACCCCAAAACAGAGAGTACCAGTCCACAAAACGGGCCAGAATCAGCCAAAACTGTCAGTGTTGATGACCAACAGGTAAGCGCACCCTCGGGTTTAACAAGCATGGAAATCACTTCGGGGCCCCAAAACAGTGAGTAATAGTATATGAAACGGGTCAGAATCGGCCAAAACTTCGAGTGTTGATGACCGACATGTAAATGCACCCTAGGGTTTGTTAATCGTGGACGTCACTCCGGGACCCCAAAACAGTGAGTAATAGTCTATGAAACGGTCGAGAATCAGCCAAAAGCTGCCGGTGTTGATGGCCGACACGTAAAGGGGACCAGGGTTCAACAACTATGGAAATCACCGGGACCCAAAGCGGTGAGTAATAGTCCACGAAACGGGTCAGAATAGACAAAAACCGCGATTGTTGATGATCGACACGTAAATGTACCCCAGGGTTCGTTAATCGTGGAAGTCACTCCGGGACCCCAAAAAAGTGAGTAATAGTCCATGAAACGGGCCAGAATCGACCAAAACTGTCAGTGTTGATGACCGACACGTAAGCGCACCTTGGGGTTCAACAAGCATGGAAATCACTTCGGGACCCCAAAACAATGAGTAATAGTCCATGAAACGGGTCAGAATCGGCCAAAACTCTGAGTGTTGATGACCGACACGTAAATGCACCCCAGGGTTCGTTAATCGTGGAAGTCACTCCGGGACCCCAAAAGAGTGAGTAATAGTGCACGAAACCTGCCAGAATCGGCCAAAACCGTCAGTGATGATGACTGACACGTAAGCGCACCTTGGGGATCAACAAGCATGGAAATCACTTCGGGACCCCAAAACAGTGTGTAATAGTCCATGAAACGGGTCAGAATCGGCAAAAACCGCGAGTGTTGATGACCGGCACGGTAACGCACCCCAGGGTTCGTTAATCGTGGAAATCACTACGGGACCCCCAAACAGTGAGTAATAGTCCATGAAACGGGCCGAATCGACAAAACCGCAAGTGTTGATGACCGCCACGTAAGCGCACCTTGGGGTTCAACAAGCATGGAAATCACTTCGGGACCCCAAAATGGCGAGTAATAGTCCACGAAACACGTCAAAATCGACAAAAACCGCGAGTGTTGATGACCGGCACGTAAACGCACCCAGGGTTCGTTAATCTTGGAAATCACTCCAGGAACCCAAAACAGTGAGTAATAGTCCATGAAACGGGCCAGAATCAGTCAAAACTGCGAGTGTTGATGACCGACACATAAGCGGACCTTGGGGTTCAACAAGCATGGAAATCACTTTGGGACCCCAAAACGGTGAGTAATAGTCCACGAAACGGGTCAGAATCGACAAAAACCGCGAGTGTTGATGAGCCACACGTAAACGCACCACAGGGTTTGTTAATCGTGGAAGTCACTCCGAGACCCAAAACAGAGAGTATCAGTCCACGAAACGGGCCAGAATCAGCCAAAACTGTCAGTGTTGATGACCAACAGGTAAGCGCACCTTGGGGTTTAACAAGCATGGAAATCACTTCGGGACCCCAAAATAGTGAGTAATAGTCCACGAAACGGGTCAGAATCGACAAAAACCGCGAGTGTTGATGACCGGCACGTAAACGCACCCCAGGGTTCGTTAATCGTGCAAATCACTCCGGGACCCCAAAACAGTGAGTAATAGTCCATGAAACGGGCCAGAATCAGCCAAAATTGCGAGTGTCGATGACCGAAACATAAGCGCACCTTGGGGTTCAGTAACTATGGAAATCGCTTTGGGGCCACAAAACGGTGAGTAATAGTATATGAAACGGGTCAGAATCGGCCAAAACTTTGAGTGTTGATGACCGACATGTAAATGCACCCTAGGGTTTGTTAATCGTGGACGTCACTCCAGGACCCCAAAACAGTGAGTAATAGTCTATGAAACGGTCCAGAATCAGCCCAAACTATCGGTGTTGATGACCGACACGTAAGGGGACCTTGGGGTTCAACAACTATGGAAATCACTTCAGGACCCCAAAACGGTGAGTAATAGTCCACCAAACGGGTCAGAATAGACAAAAATCGCGATTGTTGATGATCGACACGTAAATGCACCCCAGGGTTCGCTAATCGTGGAAGTCACTCCGGGACCCCAAAAAAGTGAGTAATAGTCCATGAAACGGGCCAGAATCGACCAAAACTGTCAGTGTTGATGACCGACACGTAAGCGCACCTTGGGGTTCAACCAGCATAGAAATCACTTCGGGACCCCAAAATGGTGAGTAATAGTCCACAAAACGGGTCAAAAACGACAAAAACCACAAGTGTTGATGACCGGCACGTAAACGCACCCCATGGTTCGTTAATCATGGAAACCACTCCGGGACCCCAAAATAGTGAAGTAATTGTCCATGAAACGGGTCAGAATCGGCAAAAACTGTGAGTGTTGATGACCAAGACGTAAATGCACCCCAGGGTTCATTAACCATGGAAGTCACTCCGGGACCCCAAAATAGTGAGTAATAGTCCATGAAAATGGCCAGAATCGGCCAAAACTGTCAGTGTTGATCACCGACACGTAAGCCCACCTTGGGGTTCAACAAGCATGGAAATCACTTCGGGACCCCGAAACGGTGAGTATTAGTCCACGAAACGGGTCAGAATCCACAAAAACCGCGATTGTTGATGACCGACACGTAAATGCACCCCAGGGTTTGTTAATCGTGGAAGTCACTCCGGGACCCCAAAAATAGTGAGTAAAAGTCTATGAAACGGCCAGAATCGACAAAAACCGCAAGTGTTGATGACCGACACGTAAGCGCACCTTGGGGTTCAACAAGCTTGGAAATCACTTCGGGAGCCCAAAACAGTGAGTAATAGTCCACAAAACGGGTTAGAATCGACAAAAACCGTGAGTGTTGATGAGCGAGAAGTAAACGGACCCGTGGTTCGTTAATTGTGGAAATCACTCGGGACCCAAAGCAGAGAGTAATATTCCATGAAATGGGCCAGAATCGTCCAAAACTGCGATTGTTGATGACCGACACGTAAGTGGACCTTGGGGTTCAACAACTATGGAAATTGCATCGGGGCCACAAAATGGTGAGTAATAGTCCATGAAACGGGTCGGAATCGGCCTAAACTGTCAGTGTTGATAACATACACGTAAGCGCACCTTGGGGTTCAAGAAGCATGGAAATCACTTTGGGACCCCAAAACGGTGAGTAATAGTCCACGAAACGGGTCAGAATCGACAAAAACCGCAAGTGTTGATGACCGGCACGTAAACGCACCAAAGGGTTCATTAATCATGGAAACGACTCCGGGACCCCAAAACAGTGAGTAATAGTCCACGAAACGGGCCAGAATCGGCCAAAGCTGTCAGTGTTGATGACCGACATGTAAGCGCACCTTGGGGTTCAACAAGCATGGAAATCATTTCGGGACCCCAAAACGGTGAGTAATAGTCCATTTAACGGGTCAGAATCGACAAAACCCGCGAGTGTTGATGACCGGCACGGTAACGCACCCCAGGGTTCGTTAATCGTGGAAATCACTACGGGAGCCCAAAACACTCAGTAATAGTGCATGAAACAGGCCAGAATCGACAAAAACGGTAAGTGTTTATGACCGACACGTAAGCGCACCTTGGGGTTCAACAAGCATGGAAATCACTTCGGGACCCCAAAACGGTGAGTAATAGTCCATGGAACTGGTCAGAATAAGCTGCGAGTGTTGATAACCGACATGTAAACGCACCACATGGTTCGTTAATCGTGGAAGTCACTCTGGGACCCAAAACAGTGAGTAATAGTCCACGAAATGGGCCAGAATCGGCCAAAACCATCAGTGTTGATGACCGACACGTAAGCGCACCTTGGGGTTCAACAAGCATGGAAATCACTTCGGGACCCCAAAATAGTGAGTAATAGACCACGATACGGGTCAGAATCGTCAAAAACCGCGAGTGTTGATGACCGGAACGTAAACGCACCCCAGGGTTCGTTAATCGTTGAAATCACTCCGGGACCCCAAAACAGTGAGTAATAGTCCATGAAACGGGCCAGAATCAGCCAAAACTGCGAGTGTTGATGAGCGACACGTAAATGCACCCCAGGGTTCGTTAAACGTGGAAGTCAGTTCGGGACCCCAAAACAGTGAGTTATAGTCCACGAAACGGGCCAGAATCGGCCAAAACTGTCAGTGTTGATGACAGACACATAAGCGCACCTTGGGGTTCAACAAGCATGGAAATCACTTCGGGGCTCCAAAACGGTGAGTAATAGTCCATGAAACGGGTCAGAATCGACAAGAACCGCAAGTGTTGATGAACGACACGTAAGCGCACCTTGGGGTTCAACAAGCATGGAAATCACTCCGGGACCCCAAAATGGTGAGTAATAGTCCATGAAACGGGTCAGAATCGGCCAAAACTACGAGTGTTGATGACCGACACGTAAACGCACCCCAGGGTTCGTTAATCGTGGAAGTCACTCCGGGACCCCGAAACAGTGAGTAATAGTCACGAAACGGGCCGGAATCGGCGAAAACTGTCAGTGTTGATGACCAACATGTAAGCGCACCTTGGGGTTCAACAAGCATGGAAATCACTTCGGGAGCCCAAAACAGTGAGTAATAGTCCATGAAATGGGCCAGAATCGACAAAACCGCGAGTGTTGATGATCGACACGTAAACTCCCCCTAGGGTTCGTTAATTGTGGAAGTCACTCCGGGACCCCAAAACAGTGAGTAATAGTCCATGAAACGGGCCAGAATCGGCCAAATCTGTCAGTGTTGATGACGGACACGTAAACGCACCCCAGGGTTCGTTAATCATGGAAGTCACCCCGGGACCCTAAAACAATGAGTAATAGTCCAAGTGTTGATGATGTACACGTAAAGCGCGGGTTCAACAATCATGGAAATCACTGGGCCCAAAATGGTCGATAATAGTCCACTTAAACGGGTCAATCGACAAAAACCATGATTGTCGATGACCGACACATAAATGCACCCTGTGGTTCGTTAATGTTGATCACCCGAGACCCCAAACGTCCATGAACGGGCCGAGCGCGACACGTAAACCAGTGAGTAATAGTCCACTAAAGCGGTCCAGATCGCCAATATCGCGGTGTTGACCGACACGAAGCGCACCTGGAAATCACTTCGGGAACCCAAAACGGGGTTCAACAAGCATGGAAATCACTTGGGAACCCAAAGCGGTGAGTAATAGTCCAGCGAAGCGGGCGAGAATCGACAAAAACCGCGATTGTTGATGACTCACACATAAATGCACCCCATGGTTCGTTAATCGTGGAAGTCACTCCGAGACCCCAAAACAGTGAGTAATAGTCCATGAAACGGGCTAGAATTGCCAAAACGGAATCAGCCAAAAGTGAGAGTTGATGCGCGTTCTGCGCCTCTGAATGTGCGCCGTCCTGCTGCTTGGCACGTTCCGCCGCTATCCGGCGCTGATGTCCGTATCCTGTCCGGTTGCGATGTCTTGCGAGTCCGCCGATCGCGCGCGAGTCCGCCAGCCGCATTGCGGTGTCGCCTCGGCTAGTTCGTCCGCTGACGCCAGTGGTCGCTGCAATCCGTGGCGACTGCAGTTGCGCTGGTTCGCCAGCAGTGTATCGCCTAGCAGCATTCCGCCGGATGCAAGCAGCCGCATGAGTGCCCTTGCAGCTTTCGCAGCCATGTGGCGACTATCGATGCTTTAGCCGCCAGGTTGCGACCATGCATTGTCTGTTTCTAGCCCGTTGCAGACGGCATTCGATTGTCCATTCAGTTGGTCTGAGTCATCCATGCGATTGCTGTACATGTCCTGACTTCCGGACTGATGCTAGTGATCCGCCCGTGGTCAGTTCGTATGCTAGTCCGGTTCAGTGCGCTGACTCGGCAGTCGCATGTATCGCGTCACGTGCTGACGCTTCATCTGGTTCACTAGTCTGCATGGCGTATCTCGTCGATATCGGTCTGGCCCGTATCGCTGGAACTATCCCGTCGCTCGCTGTCAGCGTTGTTCGCGTACCTTCGTTCGCTCGCTTGTTACCTTGGTCCGTCGCTCTGCGCCAGCGGCTTGATGATGTGGACCGCACGCATGGTCTGCGCCAATGCTTGCCCTGCCGTTGTGCCGCGCTCGACTCATTGCTGCGCTTCTCCGCTGATATCGTCTAGGCTGCCAGGTGCTCGCCTGGTTCCGTTATCGCTCACGGCGTGGCTCGTCCCGCTTGCTCGCTATGTCAGGTACAGCGTTGTCGGCTCAGTCCGGCGCAGCTGCGATTCGCGGTCCAGGCCGGTCTTCGCTGAGTCGGCTGTCCAGCATCGACCGCCCGCGTCTCCGGCTTCGATGCCGTCTCGCTCTCGTCCAGGCGACTGCTTCGGGCTCTGCCAGTCTCGTCATGCCTGACGCGGCTTCGAGCGCCATGCTACCAGGATCTCCAGTCTCGCAGCCAACGCTGGCTGGTCGAGGTATCTCGCCGCGTACTAGGCCTGCAGTCCGACGTAGATGCGTCAGTCCCGAGATCGCCAGCGCTCTGCTTTCCAGGCGCAGGTGCAGGATCGTCGTCGTCCGATCGGCCTTCCTGGTCGTTCGAGTCCTCGCTGATCTCGATGCGCTCGCACGCCATGGTCGGGTGACTCTGGCTCACCGCAGTCTCAAGCACGGCGTAGTCGACTAGGCGACGGGTACACCACCAGCGTAAGCACGGTCTACCGCGCGTGTAGCACGCGCGCCCTGCACGCAGGATCTACGCTGAACGTCACGGCATCCAGTCCGGCATGATACTGCCGCGACTGCCTAGATCCAGAGTATATCTACTGGATCCAGGATCTACCAGACTCTAGCAGGCACTGCATGAATGTCAAGTCCGGACTGCCTGAGTTAGAATTGTCGAATGCACTACGTGAAGAAGTCACGCCTGTGGCCCCGCCAACAGCGGATATCACGCTATATTAGGACGAGAGGCATTCACAATTTTTCAAGCAAGACCTCATTACGGGTACACGAAGCTCAAAATGCTCGGGCCCGCGGAATAATCACTCTCGCTAGTGATCCCGACATAGCACTCGCGCCGAGAACAAGACAGCCGCACTAGCCCTCGAGGCACTATCCAAGACTTAGCGGCGAGAAGAACTCATCACGTACTGCGCTCTACGGTGAACAGGGACGATGTGATACTCGATAAAAGGTCCAAGTCCACGTCCTTTAAACCAGAAGATGAAATAATAAAATTCCAGGTCCATCCAACGGACCCAACAAAGACGGCCTCCATTGGGGCACAATTGAACCCCGAAGTAGACGCCGCACTGCGTGAATTCCTTCGGGAAAATTGGGACATCTTCGCCTGGCATCCTTCGGACATGCCCGGAATCCCACGCAGGTTGGCAGAACATAGCCTAAACATCCTAAAAGGGTTTAAGCCAGTCAAACAGGATCTTCGACGATTTTCCGAACCCCAAAGACAGGCAATGGGAGAAGAGCTAGCAAAACTATTGGAAGCCGGATTCATCAGAGATATCAAACATCCGGATTGGCTAGCAAACCGTAATGGTACCAAAGAAGGACAAATCTCGCGCCTGCGGTCGATTTTAAAGACCTCAATAAGGCTTGCCCTAAAGGATCCTTCCTCTCCCCGCGATCGATTAAATTATCGATGCTACCGCAGGCACCATTCATTGTGCTTCCTCGACGCAGCGTACTCGCTATCATCAAATCAAGATGGCGAAATGCAGACCAAGCCGCAACGGCATTCATCACTCCTTACGGACCATTCTGCTTCAACACGATGCCCTTCGGACTTAAAAACGCCGGGGCAACATATCAGCGCATGATTCAAACATGCTTGGCTACCCAGATCGGCAAAACAATGAGAGATACGAGACGACGAGTCGTCAAAACAAAACACGCCGAAACTATAGTAGACGATTTGAGGCTCACGCTCGACAACCTCAGAGCATATGACATCAAGCTGAACCCGAAAAATGTGTTTTGGCGCATCAGCCGGAAAGCTCATTGGGCTTCATTGTATCCGTAGAGGAATCAAGCAAACCCAGCTAAAATCTGAGCTCACACGCTTGGACATTCCAAAAGACCTCAAACAAATACAAAATTAACAGGATGCATGGCAGCTCTAAGCCGCTTTATCTCCGTCTAGGAGAAAAGGCGATGCCCTCTATCGCCTCCTCAAAGATCAACACTTCGAGTGGACGGACGCTGCCCACCGCGGACTCAAGAAATAAAGGCCATATTGGCAACATATCCGGTTCTGGCTGCGCCCAATCTGGGCGAACCAATGTTGTTATACATCGCAGCAACGCATCAAGTTGTAAGCGCGGTCCTCGTCATCGAACGCGAGACAGAAGGGCACAAATTCCCTCTTCAAAAACCAGTGTATGATGTATCCACTGTGCTAACCCCCTGCAAGTCCCGTTACCCGCACTATCAGAAGATAGCATATGCGGTGTTCATGGCCTCCCGGCAGCTCCGACACTACTTTCAAGAGTGTTCGATAACAGTGGCCTCTGAAGTACCACTCAATGACATTATAAATAACCGCGACGCAACGGGCAGGATTGCAAAATGGGCCATTGAGCTCTTACCATTCGATATAACTTACAAACCTCGGCGAGCTATAAAGTCACAAGTTTTGGCTGACTTCGTCGCTGAATGTACCGAAGTCGAACTCCCTAAAGAGTACGGCGCATACTCCAATTGGGTCATGCACTTTGATGGCTCTAAAATGTTGGCCGGACTGGGGGCTGGCGTCGTATTGACGTCCCCAACCGGGGACACAGTCCAGTACGTACTTCAAATAATGTACACCGACTCCAACAACGCAGCCGAATACGAGGCCCTGTTACATGGTCTCCGGATGGCAGTTTCCATGGGCATTCAAGACATAGAGGTGCGCGGGGATTCAAACCTTGCAATATCCCAAATAAATGGAGACTTTGACGCCAAGGATCTGAAAATGGCAGCATATCGCAACGCTGTCCTAAAAATGTCAGCTCGGTTTGAAGGACTCGAATTCCATCACATAGCCCGAGATAATAACCAAGCGGCCGACGTACTGGCATGCATCGGTGCGAAACGTGATGCTGTCCCTCCAAATATCTTCCTGGAACGGCTCTTCAAGCCATCCGTACTATGGGAAGAGGAGCCCGGAAGTGACAAACCGAAAAAAGCCAATCGGCGATTCAGCTGATGACATAACACCTTCAGCCCACGACATAATGGCAGTAATCGCCCCATGGACAGAACCGTTCCTAGCCTACTTACTTAGGCAGGAACTTCCCGAAGACCAAAACGAGGCCCGCTGCATAGTCCGGCGATCGAAAGCCTACAAGGTCCATGAGGGATAACTTTATAAGAAAAGTAAAACTGGAGTCCTTCAAAGGTGTATCTCCGAAGAGGAAGGGCGAAACCTCCTGGCTGAAATTCATGCCGGACTAGGCGGACACCACGTAGCAGCCCGGGCCCTTGTAGGAAAGGCATTCCGTACAGGATTTTATTGGCCGACGGCCCGGGCAGATGCCCAGGACTTAGTCCAGCGATCCGTTGGTTGTCAACTCTTTGCTAATCAGAGCCATATGCCGCCCACCGCCTCAAAACTATACCCATTACCTGGCCGTTCGCTGTCTGGGGGCTTGATATGGTTGGACCCCTTAAAGTGGGAACCCACAAGCAAAGGTACCTATTGGTCATGGTGGATAAATTCACCAAATGGATAGAGGCCAAACCGGTCAAAACGGCAGAGTCCGGACCAGTGATAGACTTTATATCCGGGGTAGTACACCGCTACGGAGTCCCCCACAGCATCATCACCAACAACGGCACAAACTTCACAACCGACAAAGTAAAGTCATGGTGCAAAAATATGGGCATCAAGCTCGGCTACGCTTCAGTCTATCACCCTCAAACCAACGGTCATGTGGAACGAGCAAATGGTCTAATAATGAGCGGCATTAAACCCAGACTAGTGCGGTCACTTACTAAATCTGACACGCACTGGGTCGAGGAGCTTGACTCCGTACTCTGGGGGCTGCGGACAACGCCTAACCGCACTATCGGATTCACACCATTCTTTATGGTCTACGGCGCAGAGGCAATCTTGCCCTGCGACATTATTCATGACTCACCTCGAGTGCGCATGTACGAAGAAAGGGAGGCCGAGCTGGATCGGCAGGACAGCTTGGACACATTGGAGGAAGAACGCAACGTCGCCAAGGCTTGTTCCGCATTCTATCAGCAGCAGGACCGAAGATACCAAAGCAGAGGAGTACGGGCCAAGACTTACAACGTTGGTGAACTAGTTCAGCAACTACCGGACAAGAAAAAGGACAAGCTCAAGCCCAAATGGGAGGGTCCCTTCATTATCGATCAAGTCCTGACCGGTGGAGCGTACCGTCTATGAAATGCGTCGGATAACCGACTCGAGCCGAACCCATGGAACGCAGCCCGCCTCCGACGATTCTACGCCTAGCGCCGGACTAAGAGTTCGTTCCCTTCCTTCGTCCAAATTTTTACAATTCGGTCGTCTTTTGTTTCTCTCTTCATAACCCTTTTCACTGAAAAAAGCCCCTAGGGGCCTACTTTCGCATCGTTCACATACACTTGATGTGCCACCCGCACTCATTATACCGGGGCTTCTTTACGAAGCTCAAATTATAAGGGTTTCATGCCCAAAGACATGTGTCAAGCTTCCACATGTACCTTTTACTCACCATTATATGCATCGATATGACTTAAGTTTTGGCCAAGCTGGGTTGCTCGCTCTGTGCTTACCCCACGCTCCCGATTGTTCGGCTAGGAGGTAAAGGAGCACCTCTGCGATTGTTACCGCCTGGTCACCGAATGTGTACCTCGGACCGGTGAAGCCAAAAGCTAGCGTTTTAAGGGAATATTCGGTCGGTGACCTAAAAGATGATTTTTACCTACTCATTTGTTCGCCTCAGATGTTTTTTTTCTTTTTTGCAGTCGGACATGCACTTTAGGGCATGCCTCCAGTGGAAAGGAACCCTTAACGGAACTATTCTCCCGGAAGATGTTTCTTACTAACCATGTAATATAACATAACTAGTTGGGCACTTGTCTGATAAAGCACTAATGACCCCTACACCTGGTCTCCCTGCATACCCCGGTTGTTTCTTAACTAGGAAGGTATTCGGACACACTCCGGACCCTGGGGTCCCGAGGTCGACGCGAAAAGGTCGGCAAAGACAAACGATCTACAATCCGGCTAGAAGGCATTTCACATGTCATTTTAAAATACATTGGCAAATTTACTGATTGTATTCCTCCTCAATCCCGTCTAACAGGCTGTCTAACTTACAGTCCCGTTGGGAAAACTTAGCAGCCAACTCTACCTGGCTGTATACTAAACTCACAGGGATCTCCATCCGATCGGGCCCCACCGGTCCAACTTTGGCCATATGATTGGGATCCGCCTTCTTATAACGCGTCTTCACCATGGCCCAAGCCTCCCTGGTACCTTGACGGCAAGCCGAAATCTTCCACAAACGGAAGCGCTGCCGCACTCCCTGAAGCTTCTCCGCAAGCTCCCCAAGGCCCTTGGGTAGGGAGAGGGCTGGCCATAAAGCCTGGACGATGCCACTCATTGCCTGTCGAACTCGTTCGAGCAGTTGCAACAGTTCGGGAAGTTGATCACCCGTTGATATGGGCATCTCCTCTGCAGGGCGACCTGTGAGTATACCTACAAGACATATCATGTCAATATACTTCCTCGCGAACTCTTCTTTTCAAAGGAGTCCGCCAAGCACTTATTATAAATGCCGCGACGAAGCCGCTCATTCTCCTTATGAGCCGGACAGCCCGGCTCGAGCGCCTTTCAGCTCTTCTCCGAGCTTGGCGCTGGCATCCTGAGTTTGTTCCTCTCTTGCTGCACCCTATTCAGCACACACTCGCCGCCTTGGTGGCGCAATAATCCTGCTGTCCAGATCTTGTCCGCGGCTTTTGCACTGATCATTATTAGACTTGCGCGCACGCCGCACATGCCGCTTATATTTATTAATAAAAATGTGTTACCAGGAGGGGTCTCTGAGTTTCCTCCTGCGGCAGCAAGTGCGGCCTCAAGTTGGGCCTTGCATTCTTGCAGCTCCTGAGACAACTAGGCGTTCTTCTCGGTAAGAGCCTGCGTTTTAATTGATCCTTAAATCAGTTAACATAACTGCTTCAAGTCTCGGGGGCTACTGGTATATATAACCATTAAAATTCCCTTACCCGTATGTCTTTCACATACTGCTCCGTGGCTCTAGTAAAACCATCTGAGCGGCACGGAGGTGCGCGTCCCATGCGTTAACAGCGTCCAATGCCTCAGGGGAGAAGCACGCTTCACAAAACACTGTCCGGCGGCGCCTATGGTTCATGGCGCTCTCCACCTCAGATTTGGTGGCGATACCGCCGGTGTCCTCCGTTAGAGAAGGATCCGCCCGCGTTTTGCGCTTGCCTCCCCTCCGTGCCGGGCGCTGAGCTGGCCGTGTAAGTCGGATCGGCAACTTCCGCGCCCGCAGTCCGCGAAGCGCTTTTTCTCTCAGAATATCATGAGCACTCGACGCTTCCTAGGAACGTTGTTTGAAAATTCAAATACGAAGTTATACCTTTGCGGTGACGTTTGATCCGCGCACGCCTTTTTCCGCCTGCTGGTCCGGGCTGACCTTTGTTGGTCAGCCGCCGCGGGATCGGCTTCCCGCTGTGAAGGCGCTTCCTGTAAAATACCATCATTCGCGAAGGTCAGAAATGGGCAAGGAAGAGATAATGGTGTCCGGACCTCGGTCACAGTCACCTGGGAAGCCGGATACAGTCCGGGGAAGTCCGCCGTGATGGCGACCAAAGCATTATCCATGCTGAGCTGGTGAAATACCCCGTCGATCAGCTCCACCTCGATGTCCGGATCCTCTTCGGAGGCCGGATCCAGGGATCTTTCTGGATCCTTGGGTTGCGGAGCGGGACTTACCATGTCCTCCACAACCGGCGAGATCCTGCGCTACCAAGATATAATGTAAGAAGCATAAACTTCGAAAGCATGGGTTGAGCCCTTAAAAGGTGTTCGCTTACCCATCTTCTAGGGTTGTTCATGGAAAACCCATTCAAAGGGGTCGCTCAAGGAAGTCCTCCTTTTCCCCTTATACAGCCGGAAAGGATCTCTACCAGATCCTCGGTCGAATCCGCCCTTTGCGCCGTGGACGGTGGCATCGCCCTCCCGCTGAAATCCCACATGGGTGGCCTCAGATTGCAATGGCTGTACTTCAAGATGATACATGTCGCCATGATTCCAATCATGGTCAACCCGAATGGGCCAAGAATCTTATTCGCCCATCAAGTAATGGACGCCTTGTCTTCCTCCAATCGGGGCTCCGTGGGCGCCACCGAGGCGTTCTTTAGAGGAGCAGCACTAAACTCCGGAGGCTGCGGATCGGGTCCGCAGCGGAGCATCTCCTATGTAAAACCACTCTGAAGGCCAGTCTTCGGACGCCTTCTTGGGAGTACCGGATGGGTATCCGGTCCCGGCGATGCGCCATACTTCGGCGCCGCCCACTTGATATATGGACCCCTCCTGAGAGCGGGGTACGAGGCAAAACAGCCTCTTCCACAGTGCAAAATGGGGCTCAATGCCCAGGTATAGCTCGCAAAGAGCTACGTAGCCCGTGATATGTAGAATAGAGGCGGGCGTGAGGTGCTGGAGCTGGAGTCCGTAGAACTCCAGGAGCCCGCGGAGGAACGGATGTATTGGGAATCCGAGTCCCCTTATCAGATAAGGGACGAAGCATACTCGCTCCCCTTTGTTGGGACTTGGGGTAGCCTCCGCTTGCCTCCCACCTTGATAAGTGACCAGCCCGGCTCGAACTGGGACCATGAAGGCCGGAGGGAGATATCCCCCCGATTGGAGCTTCAACAGCTCGTTGTGCGGAACAGAGCACCTCTTCAAATCCCCTGGCGTTGGGCTGGGAGCGCAAGAAGAGGAGCCGCGTCGACGGTCCATGATGGAATGGATTTTTAGGACAAGGGCGCTCCGATGGAGTATTCGCGGGAGGAAGATGGTGCGGTTTGGATCTGGATTTTTGCCTCTTTTGTAGGCGGACGACTCGTACGACTAGGGGTGGAAACATAAAAGACATCCTGGCTATTCGCATTCGTGCGATACGTGGAAAAAGACCATTATTGGGCGTAGAAGCCCAGAAACACAGTATTTATGATAAAGCCGGACACTGTTCGGCAGGTACAAGGAACTTGAAGGGAGAACCCGCCTTGCAACGCCAAAGACTATATACGCGCTGGACTTATCGTCATTGAAGCCTGGTTCGGGGGCTACTGAGGGAGTCCTGGACTAGGGGGTGTCTGGACAGCCGGACTATCATCGTCCGTCGTACTCCAAGACTACGAAGATACAAGATTGAAGGCTCCGTCCCGTGTCCGGATGGGACTTCCCTTGGCGTGGAAGGCAAGCTTGGCGATACGGATATGTAGATCTCCTACCATTGTAACCGACTCTATGTAACCCTAGCCTCCTCCGGTGTCTATATAAACCGGAGGGCTTTAGTCCGTAGGACAATATACATTACAACAATCATACCATAGGCTAGCTTTAGGGTTTAGCCTCCTTGATCTCGTGGTAGATCCACTCTTGTACTACCCATATCATCAATATTAATCAAGCAGGACGTAGGGTTTTACCTCCATCGGGAGGGCCCGAACCTGGGTAAAAACATCGTGTCCCCCGTCTCCTGTTGCCATCCGCCTAGACGCACAGTTCCGGACCCCCTACCCAAGATCCGCCGGTTTTGACACCGACAACCGACATGTAAGCGCATCTTGGGGTTCAACAACTATGGAAATCGCTTCGGGGCCACAAAACGGTGAGTAATAGTCCATGAAACGGGTCAGAATCGGCCAAATCTGTCAGTGTTGATGACGGACACGTAAACGCACCCCAGGGTTCGTTAATCGTGGAAGTCACTCCGGGACCCCAAAACAGTGAGTAATAGTCCATGAAACGGGCCAGAATCGGCCAAATCTGTCATTGTTGATGACAGACACGTAATCGCACCTTGTTGTTCAGCAAGCATGGAAATCACTTCGGGACCCCAAAACGGTTAGTAATAGTCCACGAAACGGGTCAGAATCGACAAAAACCACGATTGTCGATGACCGACACATAAATGCGCCCCAGGGTTTGTTAATTGTGGAAGTCACTCCGAGACCCCAAAACAGTGAGTAATAGTCCATGAAACGGGCCAGAATCGGCCAAAACTGTGAGAGTTGATGACCGACACGAAATGCACCCCAGGGTTCGTTAAGCGTACGAGTCACTCCGGGACCCCAAAACAGTGAGTAATAGTCCACGAAACGGTCCATAATCGGCAAATACTGTCAGTGTTGATGACTGACACGTAAGCGCACCTAGGGGTTCAACCAGCATGGAAATCACTTCGGGATCCCAAACCGGTGAGTAATAGTCAACGAAACGGGGCAGAATCGACAAAAACCGCGATTGTTGATGACCGACATGTAAATGCACCCCAGGGTTCGTTAATCGTCAAAGTCACTCCGGGACCCCAAAACAGTGAGTAATAGTCCATGAAACGGGCCAGAATTGACAAAAACCACGAGTGTTGATGACCGGCACGTAAACGCACCCCAGGGTTCGTTAAATCGTTGAAATCACTCCGGGACCCCAAAATAGTGAGTAATAGTCCATGAAACGGGCCAGTATCAGCCAAAACTGCGAGTGTTGATGAGCGACATGTAAATGCACCCCAGGGTTCGTTAACCATGGAAGTCAGTCCGGGACCCCAATACAGTGAGTAATAGTCCACGAATTGGGCCAGAATCGGCCAAAACTGTCAGTGTTGATGACAGACAAGTAAGCGCACCTTGGGGGTTCAACAAGCATGGAAATCACTTCGGGGCCCCAAAACGGTGAGTAATAGTCCACGAAACGGGTCAGAATCGATAAGAACCGCAAGTGTTGATGAACGACACGTAAGCGCACCTTGGGGTTCAACAAGCAAGGAAATCACTCCGGGACCCCAAAACGGTGAGTAATAGTCCATGAAACGGGTCAGAATCGGCCAAAACTATGAGTGTTGATGACCGACACGTAAACGCACCCCAGGGTTCGTTAATCGTGGAAGTCACTCTGGGACACCAAAACAGTGAGTACTAGTCCACGAAACGGGCCGGAATCGGCCAAAACTGTCAGTGATGATGACCGACATGTAAGCGCACCTTGGGGTTCAACAAGCATGGAAATCACTTCGGGAGCCCAAAACAGTGAGTAATAATCCATGAAATGGGTCAGAATCGACAAAAACCGTGAGTGTTGATGACCGGCACGTAAATGCACCCCAGGGTTCGTTAATCGTGTAAATCACTCCGGGACCCCCAAAAAATGAGCAATAGTACATGAAACGGGCCGGAATCAGCCAAAAGTACAAGAGTTGATGACCAACACGTAAGCGGACCTTGGGGTTTAACAACTATGGAAATCACTTCGGGGCCACAAAACGGTGAGTAATAGTCCATGAAACGGGTCAGAATCGGCCAAAACTGCGAGTGTTGATGACCGACAAGTAAACACACCCCAGGGTTCGTTAATCGTGGACGCCACTCCGGGACCCCAAAACAGTGAGTAATAGTCCACGAAACGGTCCAGAATCGGCAAAACTGTCAGTGTTGATGACCGACACGTAAGCGCACCTTGGGGTTCAACAAGCATGGAAATCATTTTGGGACCCCAAAACGGTGTGTAGTAGTCCACGAAATGGGTCAGAATCGACAAAAACCGCAAGTGTTGATGACCGACACGTAAACGCACCCCAGGGTTCATTAATCATGGATATCACTCCGGGACCCCAAAACAGTGAGTAATAGTCCATGAAACGGGCCAGAATCGGCCAATACTGTGAGTGTTGATGACCGACACGTAAATGCACCCCAGGGTTCGTTAATCGCGGAAGTCACTCCATGACCCCAAAACAGTGAGTAATAGTCCACGAAACGGGCCAGAATCGGCAAAACTGTCAGTGTTGATGACAGACAGTTAAGCGCACCTTAGGGTTCAACAAGCTTGGAAATCACTTCGGGACCCCAAAACAGTGAGTAATAGTCCACGAAACGGGTCAGAATCGAAAAAAACCGCAAGTGTTGATGACCGACACGTAAACGCACCTTGGGGCTCAACAAGCATGGAAATCACTTCGGGACCCCAAAACGCTGCGTAATAGTCCACAAAAAGGGTCAAAATCGACAAAAACCACAAGTGTTGATGACCGGCACCTAAGTGCACCCAGGGTTCGTTAATCATGGAAATCACTACGGGACACCAAAACAGTGAAACGGGTCGGAATCGGCCAAAACTGTGAGTGTTGATGACCAACACGTAAATGCACCCCAGGGTTCGTTAATCGTGGAAGTCACTCCGGGACCCTAAAACAGTGAGTAATAGTCCACGAAACGGTCCAGAATCGGCCAATACTGTCATTGTTGATGACTGAGACGTAAGCGCACCTTAGCATTCAACAAGCATGCAAATCACTTCGGGACCCCAAAACGGTGCGTAATAGTCCACGAAACGGGTCAGAATCGACAAAAACCGTGATTTTTGATGGCCGACACGTAAATGCACCCCAGGGTTCGTTAATCGTGGAAGTCACTCCGGGACCCCAAAACAGTGAGTAATAGTCCACGAAACGGGTCAGAATTGAAAACACCCGCAAGTGTTGATGACCGGCACGTAAACGCACGGCAGGGTTCGTTAATCAGGGAAATCACTCCGGGACCCCAAAACAGTGAGTAATAGCCATGAAACGGGCCAGAATCAGCCAAAACTTCGAGTGTTGATGCCCGACATGTAAGTGCACCTTGGGGTTCAACAACTATGGAAATCGCTTCGGGGCCACAAAACAATGAGTAATAGTCCACGAAACGGATCAGAATCGACAAAAACCGCGATTGTTGATGAGCGACACGTAAATGCACCCTATGGTTCGTTAATCGTGGAAGTCACTCCGGGACCCCAAAACAGTGAGTAATAGTCCATGAAACGGGCCAGAATCGGCCAAATCTGTCAGTGTTGATGACCGAAAGTAAGCGCACCTTGGGGTTCAACAACCATGGAAATCACTTCGGGACCCCAAAACGGTGAGTATTAGTCCACAAAATGGGTCAGAATCGACAAAAACAACAAGTGTTGATGACCGGCACGTAAATGCACCCCAGGGTTCGTTAATCATGGAAATCACTCCGGGACCCCAAAACAGTGAGTAATAGTCCATGAAACGGGTCAGAATCGGCCAAAACTATGAGTGTTGACGACCGACACATAAATGCACCCCAGGATTCGTTAATCATGGAGGTCACTCCGGGACCCCAAAATAGTGAGTAATCGTCCATGAAACGGTCCAGAATCGGCCAATACTGTCAGTGTTGATGACCGATACGTAAGCGCGCCTTGGGGGTTCAACATGCATGTAAATCACTTCGGCACCCCAAAACGATGAGTAATAGTCCACGAAACGGGTCAGAATCGACAAAAACCGTGATTTTTGATGGCCAACACGTAAATGCACCCCAGGGTTCGTTAATCGTGGAAGTCACTCCGGGACCCCAAACAATGAGTAATAGTCCACGAAACGGGTCAGAATTGACAAAAACCGCAAGTGTTGATGAGCGGCACGTAATCGCACCCAAGGGTTTGTTAATCACGGAAATCACTCTGGGACCCCAAAACAGTGAGTAAAAGTCCATGAAACGGGCCAGAATCAGCCAAAACTGCGAGTGTTGATGACCGACATGTAAGTGCACCTTGGTGTTCAACAACTATGGAAATCGCTTCGGGGCCACAAAACGGTGAGATAGTCCATGAAACGGGTCAGAATCGACCAAAACTGTGAGTGTTGATGACCGACACGTAAACGCACCCCAGGATTCGTTAATCATGGAAGTCACCCCGGGACCCTAAAACAGTGAGTAATAGTCCACGAAACGGGCCAGAATCGGCCAGAGCTGTCAGTGTTGATGAAAGACACGTAAGATCACCTTGGGGGTTCAACAAGCATGGAAATCACTTCGGGACCCCAAAACGGTCAGTAATAGTCCATGAAACGGGTCAAAATCGACAAAAACCACGATTGTTGATGACCGACACATAAATGCACCCCAGGGTTCGTTAATCGTAGAAGTCACTACGAGACCCCAAAACAGTGAGTAATAGTGGATGAAACGGGCCGAATCGCCAAATCTGTCGTTGTTGATGACCGACACGTATGCGCACCTTTGGGGTTCAACAAGCATGGAAATCACTCGAGACCCCAAAACGGTGAGTATTAGTCCACAAACGGGTCGAATCGAAAAACCACAAGTGTTGATTACCGCACGAACGCACCTGTGGTTCGTTAATCATGGAAATCACCCGGACCCCAAAACAGTGAGTAATAGTCCATGAAACGGGCCGAATCAGCCAAAATCTGCGAAAGTGTTGATGACCGACATGTAAGCGCACCTTGGGGTTCAACAACTTTGGAAATCACTTCGGGGCCACAAAACGGTGAGTAATAGTCCATGAAACGGGTCAGAATCGGCCAAAACTGCGAGTGTTGATGGCCGACACGTAAACGCCCCCCATGGTTCGTTAATCGTGGAAGTCACTCCGGGACCCTAAAACAGTGAGTAATAGTCCACGAAACGGCCAATACTATCATTGTTGATGACCGAGACGTAAGCGCACCTTAGCATTCAACAAGCATGCAAATCACTTCCGGACCCCATAACGGTGAGTAATAGTCCACAAAACGGGTCAGAATCGACAAAAACCGTGATTTTTTATGGCCGACACGTAAATGCACCCCAGGGTTCGTTAATCGATGAAGTCACTCCGGGACCCCAAAACAGTGAGTAATAGTCCACGAAACGGGTCAGAATTGAAAACACCCGCAAGTGTTGATGGCCGGCACGTAAACGCACCCCATGGTTCGTTAATCATGGAAATCACTCCGGGACCCCAAAACAGTGAGTAATAGCCATGAAACGGGCCAGAATCAGCCAAAACTTCGAGTGTTGATGCCCGACTTGTAAGCGCACCTTTGGGTTCAACAACTATGGAAATCGCTTCGGGGCCACAAAACGGAGAGTAATAGTCCACGAAACGGATCAGAATCGACAAAAGCCGCGATTGTTGATGACCGACACGTAAATGCACCCTATGATTCGTTAATCGTGGAAGTCACTCCGGGACCCCAAAACAGTGAGTAATAGTCCATGAAACGGACCAGAATGTGCCAAATCTGTCAGTGTTGATGACCGAAAGTAAGCGCACCTTGGGGTTCAACAAGCATGGAAATCACTTCGGGACCCCAAAACGGTGAGTATTAGTCCACAAAATGGGTCAATCGACAAAACCACAAGTGTTGATGACCGCACGAACGCACCCTGTGGTTCGTTAATCATGGAAATCACCCGGACCCCAAAACAGTGAGTAATAGTCCATGAAACGGGTCGAATCGCCAAAACTGTGAGTGTTGATGACCGACACGTAAATGCACCCTGTGGTTCGTTAATCGTGGAGGTCACCCGGACCCCAAAACAATGAGTAATAGTCCATGAAGCGGTCCAGAATCGCCAATCTTGTCAAGTGTTGATGACCGACACGTAAGCGCACCTTGGGGTTCAACATGTATGTAAATCACTTCGGCACCCCAAAACGATGAGTAATAGTCCACGAAACGGGTCAGAATCGACAAAAACCGTGATTTTTGATGGCCAACACGTTAATGCACCCCAGGGTTCGTTAATCGTGGAAGTCACTCCGGGACCCCAAAACAATGAGTAATAGTCCACGAAACGGGTCAGAATTGACAAAAACCGCAAGTGTTGATGACCGGCACGTAATCGCACCCCAGGGTTCGTTAATCATGGAAATCACTCCGAGACCCCAAGACAGTGAGTAATAGTCCATGAAACGGGCCAGAATCAGCCAAAACTGCGAGTGTTGATGACCGACATGTAAGCGCACCTTGGGGTTCAACAACTATGGAAATCGCTTCGGGGCCACAAAACGGTGAGATAGTCCATGAAACGGGTCAGAATCGGCCAAAACTGTGAGTGTTGATGACCGACACGTAAACGCACCCCAGGGTTCGTTAATCATGGAAGTCACCCCGGGACCCTAAAACAGTGAGTAATAGTCCACGAAACGGGCCAGAATCGGCCAGAGCTGTCAGTGTTGATGACAGACACGTAAGCGCACCTTGGGGTTCAACAAGCATGGAAATCACCTCGGGACCCCAAAACGGTCAGTAATAGTCCACGAAATGGGTCAGAATCGACAAAAACCACGATTGTTGATGACCGACACATAAATACATCCCAGGGTTCGTTAATCGTGGAAGTCACTCCGAGACCCCAAAACAGTGAGTAATAGTGCATGAAACGGGCCATAATCGGCCAAATCTGTCGTTGTTGATGACCGACACGTAAGCGCACCTTGGGGTTCAACAAGCATGGAAATCACTTCGGGACCCCAAAACGGTGAGTATTAGTCCACAAAATGGGTCAGAATCGAAAAAACCACAAGTGTTGGTTACCGACACGTAAATGCAGGCAGGGTTCGTTAATCATGGAAATCACTCCGGGACCCCAAAACAGTAGGTTGAAACGGGTCAGAATCAGCCAAAACTGTGAGTGCTGATGACTGACACGTAAATGCACCCCAGGGTTCGTTAATCATGGAAGTCACGCTGGAGCCCCAAAACAGTGAGTAATAGTCCATGAAACGGGCCAGAATCGGCCAAATCTGTCATTGTTGATGACAGACACGTAAACGCACCCCAAGGTTCGTTAATCATCGAAGTCACCCCAGGACCCTAAAACTGTGAGTAATAGTCCACGAAACGGGCCAGAATCGCCGTAATCGGTGTTGATGATGACACGTAAGCGCACCTTGGGGTTCAACAAGCATGGAAATCACTTCGGGAGCCCAAAACGGTCAGTAATTGTCCATGAAACGGGTCAGAATCGACAAAAACCACGATTGTTGATGACCGACACATAAATGCACCCCAGGGGTCGTTAATCGTGGAATTCACTCCGAGACCCCAAAACAGTGAGTAATAGTCCATGAAACGGGCCAGAATCGGCCAAATCTGTTGTTGTTGATGACCGACACGTAAGCGCACCCTGGGGTTCAACAAGCATGGAAATCACTTCGGGACACCAAAACGGTGAGTATTAGTCCACAAAACGGGTCAGAATCGAAAAAACCACAAGTGTTGATTACCGACACGTAAACGCACCCCAAGGTTCGTTAATCATGGAAATCACTCCGGGACCCCAAAATAGTGAGTAATAGTCCATGAACGGGCGTAATCAGCCAAAATCGCGAAAGTGTTGATGATCGACATGTAAGCGCACCTTGGGGTTCAACAACTATGGAAATCGCTGGTGCCACAAAACGGTGAGTAATAGTCCATGAAACGGGTCGAATCGCCAAAATCGCGAGTGTTGATGGCGGACACGAACGCCCTGTGTTTCGTTAATCGTGGAAGTCACTCCGGGACCCCAAAACAGTGAGTAATAGTCCATGAAATGGGCCAGAATCGGCCAAATCTGCCATTATTGATGACAGACACGTAAGCGCACACCAGGGTTCGTTAATCATCGAAGTCACCCCGGGACCCTAAAACAGTGAGTAATAGTCCACGAAATGGGCCAGAATCGGCCAGAACTGTCAGTGTTGATGAAAGACACGTAAGCGCACCTCGGGGATCAACAAGCATGGAAATCACTCCGGGACCCCAAAACGGTCAGTAATAGTCCACGAAACGGGTCAGAATAGAAAAAACCCGCAAGTGTTGATGACCGACACGTAAGCGCACCTTGGGGCTCAACAAGCATGGAAATCACTTCGGGACCCCAAAACGCTGCGTAATAGTCCACGAAAAAGTTCAAAATCGACAAAAACCGCAGGTGTTGATGACCGGCACCTAGACGCACCCCAGGGTTCGTTAATCATGGAAATCACTCCGGGACACCAAAACAGTGAAACGGGTCAGAATCGGCCAAAACTGTGAGCGTTGATGACCGCCACGTAAATGCACCCCAGGGTTCGTTAATCGTGGAAGTCACCGCGGGACCCTAAAACAGTGAGTAATAGTCCACGAAGCGGTCCAGAATCGGCCAATACTATCATTGTTGATGACCGAGATGTAAGCGCACCTTAGCGTTCAACAAGCATGCAAATCACTTCGGGACCCCAAAACGGTGAGTAACAGTCCACGAAACGGGTCAGAATCGACCGTGATTTTTGATGGCCGACACGTAAATGCACCCCAGGGTTCGTTAATCGTGGAAGTCACTCCGGGACCCCAAAACAGTGAGTAATAGTCCACTAAACGGGTCGAATTGAAAAACCGCAAGTGTTGATGACCGCACGAACGCACCCTGTGGTTCGTTAATCATGGAAATCACTCCGGGACCCCAAAACAGTGAGTAATAGCCATGAAACGGGCAAGAATCAGCCAAAACTTCGAGTGTTGATGCCCGACATGTAAGCGCACCTTGGGGTTCAACAACTATGGAAATCGCCTCGGGGCCACAAAACGGTGAGTAATAGTCCACGAAACGGATCAGAATCGACAAAAACCGCGATTGTTGATGACCGACACGTAAATGCACCCTATGGTTCGTTAATCGTGGAAGTCACCGGGACCCCAAAACAGTGAGTAATAGTCCATGAACGGGCCAGAATTGGCCAAATCTGTCGATGTTGATGACCGAAAGTAAGCGCACCTTGGGGTTCAACAAGCATGGAAATCACCGGGACTCCAAAACGGAGAGTATTAGTCCACAAAATGGGCCAGAATCAACAAAAACCACAAGTGTTGATGACCGGCACGTAAACGCACCCCAGGGTTCGTTAATCATGGAAATCACTCCGGGACCCCAAAACAGTGAGTAATAGTCCATGAAACGGGTCGAATCGCCAATCATCGGTGTTGATGACCGACACGTAAATGCACCCCAGGGTTCGTTAATCGTGGAAGTCACTCCAGGACCCCAAAACAGTGAGTAATAGTCCATGAAACGGTCCAGAATCGGCCAATACTGTCAGTGTTGATGACCGACACGTAAGCGCACCTTGGGGTTCAACATGCATGTAAATCACTTCGGCACCCCAAAACGATGAGTAATAGTCCACGAAACGGGTCAGAATCGACAAAAACCGTGATTTTTGATGGCAACACGTAAATGCACCCCAGGGTTCGTTAATCGTGGAAGTCACTCCGGGACCCCAAAACAATGAGTAATTGTCCACGAAACGGGTCAGAATTGACAAAAACCGCAAGTGTTGATGACCGGCACGTAATCGCACCCAGGGTTTGTTAATCATGGAAATCACTCCGGGACCCCAAAACAGTGAGTAATAGTCCATGAAACGGGCCAGAATCACCCAAAACTGCGAGTGTTGATGACCGACATGTAAGCGCACCTTGGGGTTCACAACTATGGAAATCACTTCGGGGCCGCAAAACAATGAGATAGTCCATGAAACGGGTCGAATCGCCAAAAGCGTGAGTGTTGATGACCGACACGTAAACGCACCCGTGGTTTGTTAATCATCGAAGTCACCCGGGACCCTAAAACAGTGAGTAATAGTCCACTAAACGGGCAGAATCGCCGAATCGCGGTGTTGATGATGACACGTAAGTGCACCTTGAGGTTTAACAAGCATGGAAATCACTTCGAGACCCCAAAACGGTCAGTAATAGTCCACGAAACGGGTCAGAATCGACAAAAACCACGATCGTTGATGACCGACACATAAATGCACCCCAGGGTTCGTTAATCGTGGAAGTCACTCCGAGACCCCAAAACAGTGAGTAATAGTGCATGAAACGGGCCAGAATCGGCCAAATCTGTCGTTGTTGATGACCGACACGTAAGCGCACCTTGGGGTTCAACAAGCATGGAAATCACTTCGGGGCCCCAAAACGGTGAGTATTAGTCCACAAAACGGGTCAGAATCGAAAAAACCACAAGTGTTGATTACCGGCACGTAAACGCACCCAGGGTTCGTTAATCATGGAAATCACTCCTGGACCCCAAAACAGTGAGTAATAGTCCATGAAACGGGCCAGAATCAGCCAAAATTGCGAGTGTTGATGACCGCCATGTAAGCGCACCTTGGGGTTCAACAACTTTGGAAATCGCTTCGGGGCCACAAAATGGTGAGTAATAGTCCATGAAACGGGTCAGAATCGGCCAAAACTGCGAGTGTTGATGGCCGACACGTAAACGCCCCCCATGGTTCGTTAATCGTGGAAGTCACTCCGGGACCCTAAAACAGTGAGTAATAGTCCACGAAACGGCCAATATTGTGATTGTTGATGACCGAGACGTAAGCCCACCTTAGCATTCAACAAGCATGCAAATCACTTCGGGGCCCCATAACGGTGAGTAATAGTCCACGAAACGGGTCAGAATCGACAAAAACCGTGATTTTTTATGGCCGACACGTAAATGCACCCCAGGGTTCGTTAATCGTGGAAGTCACCCGGACCCCAAAACAGTGAGTAATAGTCCACGAAACGGGTCGAATTGAAAACACCCACAAGTGTTGATGGTCGCACGTAAACGCACCCTGTGGTTCGTTAATCATGGAAATCAGTCCGGACCCCAAAACAGTGAGTAATAGTCCATGAAACGGGCCGAATCAGCCAAAACCGCGAAGTGTTGATGACTAACATGTAAGCGCACCTTGGGGTTCAACAACTATGGAAATCGCTTCGGAGCCACAAAACGGTGAGTAATAGTCCATGAAACGGGTCAGAATTGGCCAAAACTGCGAGTGTTGATGGCCGACACGTAAACGCCCCCAGGTTTCGTTAATCGTGGAAGTCACTCCGGGACCCCAAAACAGTGAGTAATAGTCCATGAAACGGGCCAGAATCGGCCAAATCTGTCATTATTGATGAAAGACACGTAACCGCACCCTAGGGTTCATTAATCATCGAAGTCACCCTGAGACCCTAAAACAGTGAGTAATAGTCAACGAAACGGGCCAGAATCGCCGTAATCGCTGGTGTTGATGATGCAGACACGTAAGCGCACCTTGGGGTTCAACAAGCATGGAAATCACTTGAGACCCCAAAACGGTGGTAATAGTCCACTAAACGGGTCGAATCGACAAAAACCACGATTGTTGATGACCGACACATAAATGCACCCTGTGGTTCGTTAATCGTGGAAGTCACCCGAGACCCCAAAACAAAGTGAGTAATAGTCCATGAAACGGGCCAGAATCGGCCAAATCTGTCGTTGTTGATGACCGACACGTAAGCGCACCATTGGGTGCAACAAGCATGGAAATCACTTCGGGACCCCAAAACGGTGAGTATTAGTCCACAAAACGGGTCAGAATCGAAAAAACCACGAGTGTTGATTACCGCACGTACGCGCACCCTGTGGTTCGCTTATCATGGAAATCACCCGGACCCCAAAACAAGTGAGTAATAGTCCATGAAACGGGCAGAATCAGCCAAAACCGCGAAAGTGTTGATGACTAACATGTAAGCGCACCTTGGGGTTCAACAACTATGGAAATCGCTTCGGAGCCACAAAACGGTGAGTAATAGTCCATGAAACGGGTCAGAATTGGCCAAAACTGCGAGTGTTGATGGCCGACACGTAAACGCCCCCAGGTTTCGTTAATCGTGGAAGTCACTCCGGGACCCCAAAACAGTGAGTAATAGTCCATGAAACGGGCCAGAATCCGCCAAATCTGCTATTATTGATGATGACACGAATCGCACCCTAGGTTCATTAATCATCGAAGTCACCCTGAGACCCTAAAACAGTGAGTAATAGTCCACGAAACGGGCCAGAATCGGCCAGAACTGTCAGTGTTGATGACAGACACGTAAGCGCACCTTGGGTTTCAACAAGCATGGAAATCACTTCGAGACCCCAAAACGGTCAGTAATAGTCCACGAAACGGGTCAGAATCGACAAAAACCACGATTGTTGATGACCGACACATAAATGCACCCCAGGGTTCGTTAATCATGGAAGTCACTCCGAGACCCCAAAACAGTGAGTAATAGTCCATGAAACTTGCCAGAATCGGCCAAATCTGTCGTTGTTGATGACCAACACGTAAGCGCACCTTGGGGTTCAACAAGCATGGAAATCACCTCAGGACCCCAAAACGGTGAGTATTAGTCCACAAAACAGGTCAGAATCGAAAAAACCATAAGTGTTGATTATCGCACGAACGCGCCCTGTGGTTCGCTTATCATGGAAATCACTCCGGGACCCCAAAACAGTGAGTAGTAGTCCATGAAACGAGTCAGTATCGGCCAAAACTGTGAGAGTTGATAACCGACACGTAAATGCACCCTAGGGTTCGTTAATCGTGGAAGTCACTCCGAGACCCCAAAACAGTGAGTAATAGTCCACGAAACGGTCCAGAATCGGCCAATACTGTTAGTGTTGATGACCGACATGTAAGCGCACCTTGGGATTCAACAAGCATGGAAATCACTTTGGGATCCCAAAACGGTGATTGATAGTCAATGAAACATGTCAGAATCGAGAAAAACCGTGATTGTTGATGACCAGCATGTAAATGGACCCCAGGGTTCGTTAATCGTGGAAGTCACTCCGGGACCCCAGTGAGTAATAGTCCATGAAACAGGCCAGAATCAGCCAAAACTGCGAGTGTTGATGACCGACATGTAAGCGCACCTTGTGGTTCAACAACTATGGAAATCGCTTCGGGGCCACAAAACGGTGAGTAATAGTCCATGAAACGGGTCAGAATCGGCCAAAACTGCGAGTGTTGAAGACCGACACGTAAACGCACCCCAGGGTTCCTCAATTGTGGAAGTCACTCCGGGACCCCAAAACAGTGAGTAATAGTCCACGAAATGGGCCAGAATCGGCCAGAACTGCCAGTATTGATGACAGACACGTAAACGCACCGTGGGTTTCAACAAGCATGGAAATCACTTCGGGACCCCAAAACGGTCAGTAATAGTCCACGAAACGGGTCAGAATCGACAAAAACCACGATTGTTGATGACCGACACATAAATGCACCCCAGGGTTCGTTAATCGTAGAAGTCACTACGAGACCCCAAAACAGTGAGTAATAGTGGATGAAACGGGCCAGAATCGGCCAAATCTGTCGTTGTTGATGACCGACACGTATGCGCACCTTGGGGTTCAACAAGCATGGAAATCACTTCGAGACCCCAAAACGGTGAGTATTAGTCCACAAAACGGGTCAGAATCGAAAAAACCACAAGTGTTGATTACCGGCACGTAAACGCACCCAAGGTTCGTTAATCATGGAAATCACTCCGGGACCCCAAAACAGTGAGTAATAGTCCATGAAACGGGCCAGAATCAGCCAAAACTGCGAGTGTTGATGACCGACATGTAAGCGCACCTTGGGGTTCAACAACCTTGGAAATCACTTCGGGGCCACAAAACGGTGAGTAATAGTCCATGAAACGGGTCAGAATCGGCCAAAACTGCGAGTGTTGATGGCCGACACGTAAACGCCCCCCATGGTTCGTTAATCGTGGAAGTCACTCCGGGACCCTAAAACAGTGAGTAATAGTCCACGAAACGGCCAATACTATCATTGTTGATGACCGAGACGTAAGCGCACCTTAGCATTCAACAAGTATGCAAATCACTTCAGGACCCCATAACGGTGAGTAATAGTCCACAAAACGGGTCAGAATCGACAAAAACCGTGATTTTTTATGGCCGACACGTAAATGCACCCCAGGGTTCGTTAATCGTGGAAGTCACTCCGGGACCCCAAAACAGTGAGTAATAGTCCACGAAACGGGTCAGAATTGAAAACACCCGCAAGTGTTGATGGCCGGCACGTAAACGCACCCCATGGTTCGTTAATCATGGAAATCACTCCGGGACCCCAAAACAGTGAGTAATAGCCATGAAACGGGCCAGAATCAGCCAAAACTTTGAGTGTTGATGCCCGACTTGTAAGCGCACCTTTGGGTTCAACAACTATGGAAATCGCTTCGGGGCCACAAAACGGAGAGTAATAGTCCACGAAACGGATCAGAATCGACAAAAGCCGCGATTGTTGATGACCGACACGTAAATGCACCCTATGGTTCGTTAATCGTGGAAGTCACTCCGGGACCCCAAAACAGTGAGTAATAGTCCATGAAACGGACCAGAATGTGCCAAATCTGTCAGTGTTGATGACCGAAAGTAAGCGCACCTTGGGGTTCAACAAGCATGGAAATCACTTCGGGACCCCAAAACGGTGAGTATTAGTCCACAAAATGGGTCAGAATCGACAAAAACCACAAGTGTTGATGACCGGCACGTAAACGCACCCCAGGGTTCGTTAATCATGGAAATCACTCCGGGACCCCAAAACAGTGAGTAATAGTCCATGAAACGGGTCAGAATCGGCCAAAACTGTGAGTGTTGATGACCGACACGTAAATGCACCCCAGGGTTCGTTAATCGTGGAGGTCACTCCGGGACCCCAAAACAATGAGTAATAGTCCATGAAGCGGTCCAGAATCGGCCAATACTGTCAGTGTTGATGACCGACACGTAAGCGCACCTTGGGGTTCAACATGCATGTAAATCACTTCGGCACCCCAAAACGATGAGTAATAGTCCACGAAACGGGTCAGAATCGACAAAAACCGTGATTTTTGATGGCCAACACGTAAATGCACCCCAGGGTTCGTTAATCGTGGAAGTCACTCCGGGACCCCAAAACAATGAGTAATAGTCCACGAAACGGGTCAGAATTGACAAAAACCGCAAGTGTTGATGACCGGCACGTAATCGCACCCCAGGGTTCGTTAATCATGGAAATCACTCCGAGACCCCAAGACAGTGAGTAATAGTCCATGAAACGGGCCAGAATCAGCCAAAACTGCGAGTGTTGATGACCGACATGTAAGCGCACCTTGGGGTTCAACAACTATGGAAATCGCTTCGGGGCCACAAAACGGTGAGATAGTCCATGAAACGGGTCAGAATCGGCCAAAACTGTGAGTGTTGATGACCGACACGTAAACGCACCCCAGGGTTCGTTAATCATGGAAGTCACCCCGGGACCCTAAAACAGTGAGTAATAGTCCACGAAACGGGCCAGAATCGGCCAGAGCTGTCAGTGTTGATGACAGACACGTAAGCGCACCTTGGGGTTCAACAAGCATGGAAATCACCTCGGGACCCCAAAACGGTCAGTAATAGTCCACGAAATGGGTCAGAATCGACAAAAACAACGATTGTTGATGACCGACACATAAATGCATCCCAGGGTTCGTTAATCGTGGAAGTCACTCCGAGACCCCAAAACAGTGAGTAATAGTGCATGAAACGGGCCAGAATCGGCCAAATCTGTCGTTGTTGATGACCGACACGTAAGCGCACCTTGGGGTTCAACAAGCATGGAAATCACTTCGGGACCCCAAAACGGTGAGTATTAGTCCACAAAACGGGTCAGAATCGAAAAAACCACAAGTGTTGGTTACCGGCACGTAAATGCAGGCAGGGTTCGTTAATCATGGAAATCACTCCGGGACCCCAAAACAGTAGGTTGAAACGGGTCAGAATCAGCCAAAAGTGTGAGTGCTGATGACTGACACGTAAATGCACCCCAGGGTTCGTTAATCATGGAAGTCACGCTGGAGCCCCAAAACAGTGAGTAATAGTCCATGAAACGGGCCAGAATCGGCCAAATCTGTCATTGTTGATGACAGACACGTAAACGCACCCCAAGGTTCGTTAATCATCGAAGTCACCCCAGGACCCTAAAACTGTGAGTAATAGTCCACGAAACGGGCCAGAATCGGCCAGAACTGTCAGTGTTGATGACAGACACGTAAGCGCACCTTGGGGTTCAACAAGCATGGAAATCACTTCGGCAGCCCAAAACGGTCAGTAATTGTCCATGAAACGGGTCAGAATCGACAAAAACCACGATTGTTGATGACCGACACATAAATGCACCCCAGGGGTCGTTAATCGTGGAAGTCACTCCGAGACCCCAAAACAGTGAGTAATAGTCCATGAAACGGGCCAGAATCGGCCAAATCTGTTGTTGTTGATGACCGACACGTAAGCGCACCTTGGGGTTCAACAAGCATGGAAATCACTTCGGGACACCAAAACGGTGAGTATTAGTCCACAAAACGGGTCAGAATCGAAAAAACCACAAGTGTTGATTACCGGCACGTAAACGCACCCCAAGGTTCGTTAATCATGGAAATCACTCCGGGACCCCAAAATAGTGAGTAATAGTCCATGAAACGGGCCAGAATCAGCCAAAACTGCGAGTGTTGATGACTGACATGTAAGCGCACCTTGGGGTTCAACAACTATGGAAATCGCTTCGGTGCCACAAAACGGTGAGTAATAGTCCATGAAACGGGTCAGAATCGGCCAAAACTGCGAGTGTTGATGGCGGACACGTAAACGCCCCCAGGTTTCGTTAATCGTGGAAGTCACTCCGGGACCCCAAAACAGTGAGTAATAGTCCATGAAATGGGCCAGAATCGGCCAAATCTGCCATTATTGATGACAGACACGTAAGCGCACACCAGGGTTCGTTAATCATCGAAGTCACCCCGGGACCCTAAAACAGTGAGTAATAGTCCACGAAATGGGCCAGAATCGGCCAGAACTGTCAGTGTTGATGACAGACACGTAAGCGCACCTCGGGGATCAACAAGCATGGAAATCACTCCGGGACCCCAAAACGGTGAGTAATAGTCCACTAAACGGGTCGAATAGAAAAACCCGCAAGTGTTGATGACCGACACGTAAGCGCACCTTGGGGCTCAACAAGCATGGAAATCACTTCGGGACCCCAAAACGCTGCGTAATAGTCCACGAAAAGGTTCAAAATCGACAAAAACCGCAAGTGTTGATGACCGGCACCTAGACGCACCCCAGGGTTCGTTAATCATGGAAATCACTCCGAGACACCAAAACAGTGAAACGGGTCAGAATCGGCCAAAACTGTGAGCGTTGATGACCGCCACGTAAATGCACCCCAGGGTTCGTTAATCGTGGAAGTCACCGCGGGACCCTAAAACAGTGAGTAATAGTCCACGAAGCGGTCCAGAATCGGCCAATACTATCATTGTTGATGACCGAGATGTAAGCGCACCTTAGCGTTCAACAAGCATGCAAATCACTTCGGGACCCCAAAATTGTGAGTAACAGTCCACGAAACGGGTCAGAATCGACCGTGATTTTTGATGGCCGACACGTAAATGCACCCCAGGGTTCGTTAATCGTGGAAGTCACTCCGGGACCCCAAAACAGTGAGTAATAGTCCACGAAACGGGTCAGAATTGAAAAAAACCGCAAGTGTTGATGACCGGCACGTAAACGCACCCCAGGGTTCGTTAATCATGGAAATCACTCCGGGACCCCAAAACAGTGAGTAATAGCCATGAAACGGGCAAGAATCAGCCAAAACTTCGAGTGTTGATGCCCGACATGTAAGCGCACCTTGGGGTTCAACAACAATGGAAATCGCCTCGGGGCCACAAAACGGTGAGTAATAGTCCACGAAACGGATCAGAATCGACAAAAACCGCGATTGTTGATGACCGACACGTAAATGCACCCTATGGTTCGTTAATCGTGGAAGTCACTTCGGGACCCCAAAACAGTGAGTAATAGTCCATGAAACGGGCCAGAATTGGCCAAATCTGTCAGTGTTGATGACCGAAAGTAAGCGCACCTTGGGGTTCAACAAGCATGGAAATCACTTCGGGACTCCAAAACGGAGAGTATTAGTCCACAAAATGGGCCAGAATCAACAAAAACCACAAGTGTTGATGACCGGCACGTAAACGCACCCCAGGGTTCGTTAATCATGGAAATCACTCCGGGACCCCAAAACAGTGAGTAATAGTCCATGAAACGGGTCAGAATCGGCCAATACTGTCAGTGTTGATGACCGACACGTAAATGCACCCCAGGGTTCGTTAATCGTGGAAGTCACTCCGGGACCCCAAAACAGTGAGTAATAGTCCATGAAACGGTCCAGAATCGGCCAATACTGTCAGTGTTGATGACAGACACGTAAGCGCACCTTGGGGTTCAACATGCATGTAAATCACTTCGGCACCCCAAAACGATGAGTAATAGTCCACGAAACGGGTCAGAATCGACAAAAACCGTGATTTTTGATGGCAACACGTAAATGCACCCCAGGGTTCGTCAATCGTGGAAGTCACTCCGGGACCCCAAAACAATGAGTAATTGTCCACGAAACGGGTCAGAATTGACAAGAACCGCAAGTGTTGATGACCGGCACGTAATCGCACCCAGGGTTTGTTAATCATGGAAATCACTCCGGGACCCCAAAACAGTGAGTAATAGTCCATGAAACGGGCCAGAATCATCCAAAACTGCGAGTGTTGATGACCGACATGTAAGCGCACCTTGGGGTTCACAACTATGGAAATCACTTCGGGGCCGCAAAACAGTGAGATAGTCCATGAAACGGGTCAGAATCGGCCAAAACTGTGAGTGTTGATGACCGACACGTAAACGCACCCCAGGGTTTGTTAATCATCGAAGTCACCCCGGGACCCTAAAACAGTGAGTAATAGTCCACGAAACGGGCCAGAATCGGCCAGAACTGTCAGTGTTGATGACAGACACGTAAGCGCACCTTGGGGTTTAACAAGCATGGAAATCACTTCGAGACCCCAAAACGGTCAGTAATAGTCCACGAAACGGGTCTGAATCGACAAAAACCACGATCGTTGATGACCGACACATAAATGCACCCCAGGGTTTGTTAATCGTGGAAGTCACTCCGAGACCCCAAAACAGTGAGTAATAGTGCATGAAACGGGCCAGAATCGGCCAAATCTGTCGTTGTTGATGACCGACACGTAAGCGCACCTTGGGGTTCAACAAGCATGGAAATCACTTCGGGGCCCCAAAACGGTGAGTATTAGTCCACAAAACGGGTCAGAATCGAAAAAACCACAAGTGTTGATTACCGCACACGAACGCACCTGTGGTTCGTTAATCATGGAAATCACTCCTGGACCCCAAAACAGTGAGTAATAGTCCATGAAACGGGCCAGAATCAGCCAAAATTGCGAGTGTTGATGACCGCCATGTAAGCGCACCTTGGGGTTCAACAACTTTGGAAATCGCCGGGCCACAAAATGGTGAGTAATAGTCCATGAACGGGTCGAGAATCGCCAAAATCTGCAGTGTTGATGGTCGACACGTAAACGCCCCATGGTTCGTTAATCGTGGAAGTCACCGGGACCCTAAACGGTGAGTAATAGTCCACTTAAACGCCAATACTGTGATTGTTGATGACCGAGACGTAAGCGCACCTTAGCATTCAACAAGCATGCAAATCACTTCGGGGCCCCATAACGGTGAGTAATAGTCCACGAAACGGGTCAGAATCGACAAAAACCGTGATTTTTTATGGCCGACACGTAAATGCACCCCAGGGTTCGTTAATCGTGGAAGTCACTCCGGGACCCCAAAACAGTGAGTAATAGTCCACGAAACGGGTCAGAATTGAAAACACCCACAAGTGTTGATGGCCGGCACGTAAACGCACCCCAGGGTTCGTTAATCATGGAAATCAGTCCGGGACCCCAAAACAGTGAGTAATAGTCCATGAAACGGGCCAGAATCAGCCAAAACTGCGAGTGTTGATGACTAACATGTAAGCGCACCTTGGGGTTCAACAACTATGGAAATCGCTTCGGAGCCACAAAACGGTGAGTAATAGTCCATGAAACGGGTCAGAATTGGCCAAAACTGCAAGTGTTGATGGCCGACACATAAACGCCCCCAGGTTTCGTTAATCGTGGAAGTCACTCCGGGACCCCAAAACAGTGAGTAATAGTCCATGAAACGGGCCAGAATCGGCCAAATCTGTCATTATTGATGAAAGACACGTAACCGCACCCTAGGGTTCATTAATCATCGAAGTCACCCTGAGACCCTAAAACAGTGAGTAATAGTCCACGAAACGGGCCAGAATCGGCCAGAACTGTCAGTGTTGATGACAGACACGTAAGCGCACCTTGGGGTTCAACAAGCATGGAAATCACTTCGAGACCCCAAAACGGTCAGTAATAGTCCACGAAACGGGTCAGAATCGACAAAAACCACGATTGTTGATGACCGACACATAAATGCACCCCAGGGTTCGTTAATCGTGGAAGTCACTCCGAGACCCCAAAACAGTGAGTAATAGTCCATGAAACGGGCCAGAATCGGCCAAATCTGTCGTTGTTGATGACCGACACGTAAGCGCACCATTGGGTGCAACAAGCATGGAAATCACTTCGGGACCCCAAAACGGTGAGTATTAGTCCACAAAACGGGTCAGAATCGAAAAAACCACGAGTGTTGATTACCGGCACGTAAACGCACCCCAGGGTTCGTTTATCATGGAAATCACTCCGGGACCCCAAAACAGTGAGTAATAGTCCATGAAACGGGCAGAATCAGCCAAAACTGCGAGTGTTGATGACTAACATGTAAGCGCACCTTGGGGTTCAACAACTATGGAAATCGCTTCGGAGCCACAAAACGGTGAGTAATAGTCCATGAAACGGGTCAGAATTGGCCAAAACTGCGAGTGTTGATGGCCGACACGTAAACGCCCCCAGGTTTCGTTAATCGTGGAAGTCACTCCGGGACCCCAAAACAGTGAGTAATAGTCCATGAAACGGGCCAGAATCGGCCAAATCTGTCATTATTGATGACAGACACGTAACCGCACCCTAGGGTTCATTAATCATCGAAGTCACCCTGAGACCCTAAAACAGTGAGTAATAGTCCACGAAACGGGCCAGAATCGGCCAGAACTGTCAGTGTTGATGACAGACACGTAAGCGCACCTTGGGTTTCAACAAGCATGGAAATCACTTCGAGACCCCAAAACGGTCAGTAATAGTCCACGAAACGGGTCAGAATCGACAAAAACCACGATTGTTGATGACCGACACATAAATGCACCCCAGGGTTCGTTAATCGTGGAAGTCACTCCGAGACCCCAAAACAGTGAGTAATAGTCCATGAAACGGGCCAGAATCGGCCAAATCTGTCGTTGTTGATGACCAACACGTAAGCGCACCTTGGGGTTCAACAAGCATGGAAATCACCTCAGGACCCCAAAACGGTGAGTATTAGTCCACAAAACAGGTCAGAATCGAAAAAACCATAAGTGTTGATTACTGGCACGTAAACGCACCCCAGGGTTCGTTTATCATGGAAATCACTCCGGGACCCCAAAACAGTGAGTAGTAGTCCATGAAACGAGTCAGTATCGGCCAAAACTGTGAGAGTTGATAACCGACACGTAAATGCACCCTAGGGTTCATTAATCGTGGAAGTCACTCCGAGACCCCAAAACAGTGAGTAATAGTCCACGAAACGGTCCAGAATCGGCCAATACTGTTAGTGTTGATGACCGACATGTAAGCGCACCTTGGGATTCAACAAGCATGGAAATCACTTTGGGATCCCAAAACGGTGATTGATAGTCAATGAAACATGTCAGAATCGAGAAAAACCGTGATTGTTGATGACCAGCATGTAAATGGACCCCAGGGTTCGTTAATCGTGGAAGTCACTCCGGGACCCCAGTGAGTAATAGTCCACGAAACGGGTCAGAATTGACAAAAACCGCAAGTGTTGATGACCAGCACGTAAACGCACCCAGGGTTCATTACACGTGGAAATCACTCCGGAACAACAAAACAGTGAGTAATAGTCCATGAAACAGGCCAGAATCAGCCAAAACTGCGAGTGTTGATGACCGACATGTAAGCGCACCTTGTGGTTCAACAACTATGGAAATCGCTTCGGGGCCACAAAACGGTGAGTAATAGTCCATGAAACGGGTCAGAATCGGCAAAAACTGCGAGTGTTGAAGACCGACACGTAAACGCACCCCAGGGTTCCTCAATTGTGGAAGTCACTCCGGGACCTCAAAACAGTGAGTAATAGTCCACGAAATGGGCCAGAATCGGCCAGAACTGTCAGTATTGATGACAGACACGTAAACGCACCGTGGGTTTCAACAAGCATGGAAATCACTTCGGGACCCCAAAACGGTCAGTAATAGTCCACGAAACGGGTCAGAATCGACAAAAACCACGATTGTTGATGACCGACACATAAATGCACCCTAGGATTCGTTAATTGTGGAAGTCACTCCGAGACCCCAAAACAG
The DNA here is from genome assembly GCA_021437245.1 of Aegilops speltoides. Taxonomy (NCBI): domain Eukaryota; kingdom Viridiplantae; phylum Streptophyta; class Magnoliopsida; order Poales; family Poaceae; genus Aegilops; species Aegilops speltoides. Next base: position 415,305,931 of record CM038142.1, on the reverse strand, counting down.
TGAGTAATAGTCCATGAAACGGGCCAGAATCGGCCAAATCTGTCGTTGTTGATGACAGACACTTAAGCGCACCTTGGGGTTCAACAAGCATGGAAATCACTTCGGGACCCCAAAAGAGAGAGTATTAGTCCACAAAACGGGTCAGAATTGACAAAAACCACAAGTGTTTATTACCGGCACGTAAATGCACCCCAGGGTACGTTAATCATGGAAATCACTCCGGGACCCCAAAACAGTGAGTAGTAGTCCATGAAACGAGTCAGTATCGGCCAAAACTGTGAGAGTTGATGACCGACACGTAAATGCACCCTAGGGTTCGTTAATCGTGGAAGTCACTTCGGGACCCCAAAACAGTGAGTAATAGTCCACGAAACGGTCTAGAATCGGCCAATACTGTTAGTGTTGATGACCGACACGTAATCGCACCTTGGGGTTCAATATGCATGGAAATCACTTCGGGATCCCAAAACGGTGAGTAATAGTCCAATGAAACGGGTCAATCGACAAAACCGCAATTGTTGATGACCGACATGTAAATGCACCCCATGGTTCGTTAATCGTGGAAGTCACTTCGGGACCCCAAAAAAGTGAGTAATACTCCACGAAACGGGTCAGAATTGACAAAAACCGCAAGTGTTGATGACCGACACGTAAATGCACCCAGGGTTCATTACTCGTGGAAATCACTCCGGGACCCCAAACGGTGAGTAATAGTCCCATAAACGGGCCGAATCAAAAACCACAAGTGTTGATGACCGACATGTAAGCGCACCTTGGGGTTCAACAACTATGGAAATCGCTTCAGGGCCACAAAAACGGTGAGTAATAGTCCATGAAACGGGTCAGAATCGGCCAAAACGGCGAGTGTTGAAGACCGACACGTAAACGCACCCTAGGGTTCCTTAATCGTGAAAGTCACTCCGGGACCCCAAAACAGCGAGTAATAGTACACGAAACGGGCCAGAATCGGCCAGAACTGTCAGTATTGATGACAGACACGTAAACGCACCGTGGGGTTCAACAAGCATGGAAATCACTTCGGGACCCCAAAACGGTCAGTCACGAAACGGGTCAGAATCGACAAAAACCACGATTGTTGATGACCGACACATATATGCACCCCAGGGTTCGTTAATTGTGGAAGTCACTCCGAGACCCCAAAACAGTGAGTAATAGTCCATGAAACGAGTCAGTATCGGCCAAAACTGTGAGAGTTGATGACCGACACGTAAATGCACCTGTGGTTCGTTAATCGTGGAAGTCACTCTGGGACCCCAAAATGGTGAGTAATAGTCCATTAAACGGTCGAGAATCGCCAAAAACCATGAGTGTTGATGACCGACACGTAAAGCGCACCTTGAGGTTCAACAAGCATGGAAATCACCCGGGATCCCAAAACGGTGAGTAATAGTCCATGAAACGGGTCAGAATCGACAAAAACCGCGATTGTTGATGACCGACATGTAAATGCACCCCAGGGTTCGGTAATCGTGGAAGTCACTCCGGGACCCCAAAATAGTGAGTAATAGTCCATGAAACGGGTCAGAATTGACAAAAACCACAAGTGTTGATTACCGGCACGTAAACGCACCCCAGGGTTCGTTAATCATGGAAATCACTCCGGGACCCCAAACCAGTGAGTAGTAGTCCATGAAACGAGTCAGTATCGGCCAAAACTGTGAGAGTTGATGACCGACACGTAAATGCACCCCGTGGTTCGTTAATCGTGGAAGTCACCGGACCCCAAAACAGTGAGTAATAGTCCATGAAACGGTCCAGAATCGGCCAATACTGTTAGTGTTGATGACCGACACGTTAGCGCACCTTGGGGTTCAACAAGCATGGAAATCACTTCAGAATCCCAAAACGGTGAGTAATAGTCAATGAAACGGGTCAGAATCGACAAAAACCACGATTGTTGATGACCGACATGTAAATGCACCCTGTGGTTCGTTAATCGTGGAAGTCACCCGGACCCCAAAGCAGTGAGTAATAGTCCATGAAACGGGTCGAATTGACAAAAACCGCAAGTGTTGATGACCGGCACATAAACGTACTCAGGGTTCGTTACTCGTGGAAATCACTCCGGGACCCCAAAACAGTGAGTAATAGTCCATGAAACGGGCCAGAATAACCCAAAATCGCGAGTGTTGATGACCGACATGTAAGCGCACCTTGGGGTTCAACAACTATGGAAATCGCCGGGCCACAAAACGGTGAGTAATAGTCCATGAACGGGTCGAATCGCCAAAATCGCTGCAGTGTTGAAGACCGACACGTAAACGCACCCTGTGGTTCCTCAATTGTGGAAGTCACCCGGACCCTAAAACATTGAGTAATAGTCCACGAAATGGGCCAGAATCGGAAAGCGTCAAGATTGATCGACACGTAAACGCATGGGTTTCAACAAGCATGAAATCACTTGGGACCCCAAACGGTGAGTAATAGTCCACTAAACGGGTCGAATCGACAAAAACCACGATTGTTGATGATCACACATAAATGCACCCTAGGGTTAATTGTGGAAGTCACCCGAGACCCCAAAACAGTGAGTAATAGTCCATGAAACGGGCAGGTCAAATCGTTGTTGATGACAGACAAAGCGCACTTGGGGTTCAACAAGCATGGAAATCATGGGACCCCAAAAAGAGAGTATTAGTCCACAAAACGGGTCGAATTGACAAAACCACAAGTGTTTATTATCGCACGTAAATTCGTTAATCATGGAAATCACTCCGGGACCCCAAAACAGTGAGTAGTAGTCCATGAAACGAGTCAGTATCGGCCAAAACTGTGAGAGTTGATGACCAACACGTAAATGCACCCTAGGGTTCGTTAATCGTGGAAGTCACTTCGGGACCCCAAAACAGTGAGTAATAGTCCACGAAACGGTCTAGAATCGGCCAATACTGTTAGTGTTGATGACCGACACGTAATCGCACCTTGGGGTTCAATATGCATGGAAATCACTTCGGGATCCCAAAACGGTGAGTAATAGTCAATGAAACGGGTCAGAATCGACAAAAACCGCAATTGTTGATGACCGACATGTAAATGCACCCCATGGTTCGTTAATCGTGGAAGTCACTTCGGGACCCCAAAAAAGTGAGTAATACTCCACGAAACGGGTCAGAATTGACAAAAACCGCAAGTGTTGATGACCGACACGTAAATGCACCCAGGGTTCATTACTCGTGGAAATCACTCCGGGACCCCAAAACTGTGAGTAATAGTCCATAAAACGGGCCAGAATCAGCCAAAACTGCGAGTGTTGATGACCGACATGTAAGCGCACCTTGGGGTTCAACAACTATGGAAATCGCAGGGCCACAAAAACGGTGAGTAATAGTCCATGAAACGGGTCAGAATCGCCAAAAGCCGCGAGTGTTGAAGACCGACACGTAAACGCACCCTAGGGTTCCTTAATCGTGAAAGTCACCCGGGACCCCAAAACAGTGAGTAATAGTCCAAACGGGCCAGAATCGCCGGAATCGGGATTGATGATGACACGTAAACGCACCGTGGGGTTCAACAAGCATGGAAATCACTTCGGGACCCCAAAACGGTCAGTCACGAAACGGGTCAGAATCGACAAAAACCACGATTGTTGATGACCGACACATATATGCACCCCAGGGTTCGTTAATTGTGGAAGTCACTCCGAGACCCCAAAACAGTGAGTAATAGTCCATGAATCGAGTCAGTATCGGCCAAAACTGTGAGAGTTGATGACCGACACGTAAATGCACCCCAGGGTTCGTTAATCGTGGAAGTCACTCTGGGACCCCAAAACAGTGAGTAATAGTCGACGAAACGGTCCAGAATCGGCCAATACTGTTAGTGTTGATGACCGACACGTAAGCGCACCTTGAGGTTCAACAAGCATGGAAATCACTTCGGGATCCCAAAACGGTGAGTAATAGTCAATGAAACGGGTCAGAATCGACAAAAACCGCGATTGTTGATGACCGACATGTAAATGCACCCCAGGGTTCGGTAATCGTGGAAGTCACTCCGGGACCCCAAAATAGTGAGTAATAGTCCATGAAACGGGTCAGAATTGACAAAAACCACAAGTGTTGATTACCGGCACGTAAACGCACCCCAGGGTTCGTTAATCATGGAAATCACTCCGGGACCCCAAACCAGTGAGTAGTAGTCCATGAAACGAGTCAGTATCGGCCAAAACTGTGAGAGTTGATGACCGACACGTAAATGCACCCCAGGGTTCGTTAATCGTGGAAGTCACTCCGGGACCCCAAAACAGTGAGTAATAGTCCATGAAACGGTCCAGAATCGGCCAATACTGTTAGTGTTGATGACCGACACGTAAGCGCACCTTGGGGTTCAACAAGCATGGAAATCACTTCAGAATCCCAAAACGGTGAGTAATAGTCAATGAAACGGGTCAGAATCGACAAAAACCACGATTGTTGATGACCGACATGTAAATGCACCCCAGGGTTCGTTAATCGTGGAAGTCACTCCGGGACCCCAAAACAGTGAGTAATAGTCCATGAAACGGGTCAGAATTGACAAAAACCGCAAGTGTTGATGACCGGCACATAAACGTACTCAGGGTTCGTTACTCGTGGAAATCACTCCGGGACCCCAAAACAGTGAGTAATAGTCCATGAAACGGGCCAGAATAACCCAAAACTGCGAGTGTTGATGACCGACATGTAAGCGCACCTTGGGGTTCAACAACTATGGAAATCGCTTCGGGGCCACAAAACGGTGAGTAATAGTCCATGAAACGGGTCAGAATCGGCCAAAACTGCGAGTGTTGAAGACCGACACGTAAACGCACCCCAGGGTTCCTCAATTGTGGAAGTCACTCCGGGACCCTAAAACATTGAGTAATAGTCCACGAAATGGGCCAGAATCGGCCAGAACTGTCAGTATTGATGACAGACACGTAAACGCACCGTGGGTTTCAACAAGCATGGAAATCACTTCGGGACCCCAAAACGGTCAGTAATAGTCCACGAAACGGGTCAGAATCGACAAAAACCACGATTGTTGATGACCGACACATAAATGCACCCTAGGGTTCGTTAATTGTGGAAGTCACTCCGAGACCCCAAAACAGTGAGTAATAGTCCATGAAACGGGCCAGAATCGGTCAAATCTGTCGTTGTTGATGACAGACACTTAAGCGCACCTTGGGGTTCAACAAGCATGGAAATCACTTCGGGACCCCAAAAGAGAGAGTATTAGTCCACAAAACGGGTCAGAATTGACAAAAACCACAAGTGTTTATTACCGGCACGTAAATGCACTGTGGTTCGTTAATCATGGAAATCACTCCGGGACCCCAAAACAGTGAGTAGTAGTCCATGAAACGAGTCAGTATCGGCCAAAACTGTGAGAGTTGATGACCAACACGTAAATGCACCCTAGGGTTCGTTAATCGTGGAAGTCACTTCGGGACCCCAAAACAGTGAGTAATAGTCCACAAACGGTCGAGTAGAATCGCACGTAAATGCACCCTGTGGTTCGTTAATCGTTAGTGTTGATCCAGAATCGCCCAATCGTGTAGTGTTGATGACCGACATAATCGCACCTTGGGGTTCAATATGCATGGAAATCACCGGGATCCCAAAACGGTGAGTAATAGTCAATGAAACGGGTCAATCGACAAAACCGCAATTGTTGATGACCGACATGTAAATGCACCCATGGTTCGTTAATCGTGGAAGTCACTTCGGGACCCCAAAAAAGTGAGTAATACTCCACGAAACGGGTCAGAATTGACAAAAACCGCAAGTGTTGATGACCGACACGTAAATGCACCCAGGGTTCATTACTCGTGGAAATCACTCCGGGACCCCAAAACTGTGAGTAATAGTCCATAAAACGGGCCAGAATCAGCCAAAACTGCGAGTGTTGATGACCGACATGTAAGCGCACCTTGGGGTTCAACAACTATGGAAATCGCTTCAGGGCCACAAAAACGGTGAGTAATAGTCCATGAAACGGGTCAGAATCGGCCAAAACAGCGAGTGTTGAAGACCGACACGTAAACGCACCCTAGGGTTCCTTAATCGTGAAAGTCACTCCGGACCCCAAAACAGTGAGTAATAGTCCACGAAACGGGCCGAATCGCCGTAACTGTTAATTGATGATGACACGTAAACGCACCTGGGGTTCAACAAGCATGGAAATCACTGGGACCCCAAAACGGACCCCAAAACGGTCAGAATCGATAAAAACCACGATTGTTGTCCACATATAACCCGGTTCGTTAATTGTGGAATCGACCCCAAAGCAGTGAAATACCATGAACGATTCGCCAAAACTGTGAGAGTTGATGACCGACACGTAAATGCACCCTGTGGTTCGTTAATCGTGGAAGTCACCCGAGACCCCAAAACAGTGAGTAATAGTCCATGAAACGATCAGAATCGCCGCCAACTTGTTAGTGTTGATGACCGACACGTAAGCGCACCTTGAGGTTCAACAAGCATGGAAATCACCGGGACCCCAAAACGGTGAGTAATAGTCCATGAAACGGGTCGAATCGACAAAAACCGCGAGTGTTGATGACCGACACGTAAATGCACCCTGTGGTTCGGTGGAAGTCACTCCGGACCCCAAAATAGTGAGTAAAGTCCATGAAAATCAAAACCACAAGTGTTGATTACCGCATAAGACCCTGTGGTTCGTTAATCATGGAAAACCGGGACCCCAAAACAGTGAGTAGTAGTCCATGAACGAGTCAAGATCGCCAAAACCGTGAGAGTTGATGACCGACACGTAAATGCACCCCAGGGTTCGTTAATCGTGGAAGTCACTCCGGGACCCCAAAACAGTGAGTAATAGTCCACGAAACGGTCCAGAATCGGCCAATACTATTAGTGTTGATGACCGACACGTAAGCGCACCTTGGGGTTCAACAAGCATGGAAATCACTTCGGGATCCCAAAACGGTGAGTAATAGTCAATGAAACGGGTCAGAATCGACAAAAACCACGATTGTTGATGACCGACATGTAAATGCACCCCAGGGTTCGTTAATCGTGGAAGTCACTCCGGGACCCCAAAACAGTGAGTAATAGTCCATGAAACGGGTCAGAATTGACAAAAACCGCAAGTGTTGATGACCGGCACATAAACGTACCCAGGGTTCGTTACTCGTGGAAATCACTCCGGGACCCCAAAACAGTGAGTAATAGTCCATGAAACGGGCCAGAATCAGCCAAAACTGCGAGTGCTGATGACCGACATGTAAGCGCATCTTGGGGTTCAACAACTATGGAAATCGCTTCGGGGCCACAAAACAGTGAGATAGTCCATGAAACGGTTCAGAATCGGCCAAAACTGCGAGTGTTGATGACCGACACGTAAACGCACCCCAGGGTTCGTTAATCATGGAAGTCACCCCGGGACCCTAAAACATTGAGTAATAGTCCACGAAACGGGCCGAATCGCCAACCTGTCAAAGTGTTGATGACCCCAAACACGTAAGCGCACCTTGGGGTTCAACAAGCATGGAAATCACTTCGGGACCCCAAAACGGTGAGTAATAGTACACGAAACGGGTCGGAATCGACAAAAACCGCGATTGTTGATGACCGACACGTAAATGCACCCCAGGGTTCGTTAATCGTGGAAGTCACTCCGGGACCCCAAAACAGTGAGTAATAGTCCATTAAACGGGCCAGAATCGCCAAATCATCAGTGTTGATGACCGACACGAAGCGCACCTTGGGGTTCAACAAGCATGGAAATCACCGGGACCCCAAAACGGTGAGTAATAGTCCATGAAACGGGTCGAATCGACAAAAACCACGATTGTTGATGACCGACACGTAAATGCACCTGTGGTTCGTTAATCGTGGAAGTCACCGGGACCCCAAAACAGTGAGTAATAGTCCATGAAACGGGCCGAATCGACAAAACCGCAAGTGTTGATGACCGACACGTAAATGCACCTTGGGGTTCGTTAATCATGGAAATCACCGGGACCCCAAAACGGTGAGTAATAGTCCACAAAACGGGTCGAATCAGCCAAAACCGCAAGTGTTGATGACCGACATGTAAGCGCACCTTGGGGTTCAACAATCATGGAAATCACCGGGACCCCAAAACGGTGAGTAATAGTCCATGAAACGGGTCGAATCGCCAAAACTACGAAGTGTTGATGACCGACACGTAAACGCACCCGTGGTTCGTTAATCGTGGAAGTCACCCGGGACCCCAAAACAGTGAGTAATAGTCCATGAAACGGCCGAATCGCCAAAACTGAGTGTTGATGACCGACACGTAAGCGCACCTTGGGGTTCAACAAGCATGGAAATCACCGGGACCCCAAAACGGTGAGTATTAGTCCACAAAACGGGTCGAATCGCCAAAACCACAAGTGTTGATTGACGGTGAGACACGTAAGCGCACCTTGGGGTTCAACAAGCATGGAAATCACTCGGGACCCCAAAACGGTGAGTAATAGTCCATGAAACGGGTCGAATCGACAAAACCGCGATTGTTGATGACCGACACGTAAATGCACCCTGTGGTTCGTTAATCGTGGAAGTCACCCGGACCCCAAAACAGTGAGTAATAGTCCATGAAACGGGCCGAATCGCCAAATTGTTAGTGTTGATGACCGACACGTAAGCGCACCTTGGGGTTCAACAAGCATGGAAATCACCGGACCCCAAAACGGTGAGTATAGTCCACAAACGGGTCGAATCGACAAAACCATAAGTGTTGATGATCGACACGTAAACGCACCCTGTGGTTCGTTAATCATGGAAATCACCCGGACCCCAAAAAGTGAGTGAGTAGTGAAACGGGTCAGAATCGGCCAAAACTGTGAGTGTTGATGACCGACACGTAAATGCACCCCAGGGTTCATTAATCGTGGAAGTCACTCCGGGACCCCAAAACAGTGAGTAATAGTCCATGAAACGGGCCAGAATCAGCCAAAACTGCTAGTGTTGATGACCGACATGTAAGCGCACCTTGGGGTTCAACAACTATGGAAATCGCTTCGGGGCCACAAAACGGTGAGTAATAGTCCATGAAACGGGTCAGAATCGGCCAAAACTACGAGTGTTGATGACCGACACGTATACGCACCCCAGGGTTCGTTAATCGTGGAAGTCACTCCGGGACCCCAAAACAGTGAGTAATAGTCACGAAGCGGGTTAGAATCGCCAAATTGCTCAAGTGTTGATGACAGAACACGTAAGCACACCTTGGGGTTCAACAAGCATGGAAATCACTTCGGGACCCCAAAACGGTGAGTAATAGTCCATGAAACGGGCGAGAATCGACAAAACCGCGATTGTTGATGACCGACACGTAAATGCACCCTGTGGTTCGTTAATCGTGGAAGTCACCCGAGACCCCAAAAGCAGTGAGTAATAGTCCATGAAACGGGCCCGAATCGCCAAATCATCGTTGTTGATGACCGACACGTAAGCGCACCTTGGGGTTCAACAAGCATGGAAATCACTTCGGGACCCAAAACGGTGAGTATTAGTCCACAAAACGGGTCGAATAAACAAACACTACAAGTGTTGATGACCGCACGTAAACGCACCCTGTGGTTCGTTAATCATGGAAATCACCGGGACCCCAAAACAGTGAGTAATAGTCCATGAAACGGGTCGAATCGCCAAAACTACGAGTGTTGATGACCGACACGTAAATGCACCTGTGGTTCGTTAATCGTGGAAGTCACCCGGACCCAAAACAGTGAGTAATAGTCCATGAAACGGTCAAGAATCGCCTATAGTGTCGTTGTTGATGACCGACACGTAAGCGCACCTTGGGGTTCAACAAGCATGGAAATCACACGGGACCCCAAAACGGTGAGTAATAGTCCATGAAACGGGTCGAATCGACAAAAACCACGATTGTTGATGACCGACACGTAAGCGCACCCTGGGGTTCGTTAATCATGGAAGTCACCCGGACCCTAAAACAGTGAGTAATAGTCCACAAACGGGCCAGAATCGCCAAAACTGTCGTGTTGATGATGACACGTAAGCGCACCTTGGGGTTCAACAAGCATGGAAATCACCGGGACCCCAAAACGGTGAGTAATAGTCCACGAAACGGGTCGAATCGACAAAACCACGATTGTTGATGATCGACACGTAAATGCACCTGTGGTTCGTTAATCGTGGAAGTCACCCGACCCCAAAACAAGTGAGTAATAGTCCATGAAACGGGCAGAATCGCCAAATCTGTCATTGTTGATGACCGACACGTAAGCGCACCTTGGGGTTCAACAAGCATGGAAATCACCGGGACCCCAAAACGGTGAGTATTAGTCCACAAAACGGTCCGAATCGACAAAAACCACAAGTGTTGATTATCGCACGTAAACGCACCCTGTGGTTCGTTAATCATGGAAATCACCCGGACCCCAAAACAGTGAGTAATAGTCCACTAAACGGTCCAGAATCGCATAACTATCGGTGTTGATGACCGACACGTAAGGCACCTTGGGGTTCAACAAGCATGGAAATCACTTCGGGATCCCAAAACGGTGAGTAATGATAAACGGGTCGAATCGACAAAAACCGCGATTGTTGATGACCGACATGTAAATGCACCCCTGAGGTTCATTAATCGATGGAAATCACCCATTGTTGGACCCCAAACAGTGAGTAATAGTCCACGAAACGGGTCGGAATCGACAAAAACTGCGATTGTTGATGACCGACACGTAAGCGCACCTTGGGGTTCAACAACTATGGAAATCGCTTCGGGGCCACAAAACGGTGAGTACTAGTCCATGAAACAGGCCAGAATCGGCCAAAACTACGAGTGTTGATGACCGACACGTATACGCACACCATGGTTCGTTAATCGTGGAAGTCACTCCGGGACCCCAAAACAGTGAGTAATAGTCCATGAAACCGGCCAGAATCGGCCAGAACTATCAGTGTTGATGACAGACACGTAAGCACACCTTGGTGTTCAACAAGCATGGAAATCACTTCGGGACCCCAAAACGGTGAGTAATAGTCCCCGAAACGGGTCCGAATCGACAAAAACCGCGATTGTTGATGACCGACACGTAAATGCACCCCAGGGTTCGTTAATCGTGGAAGTCACTCCGGGACCCCAAAACAGTGAGTAATAGTCCATGAAACGGGCCAGAATCGGCCAAATCTGTCAGTGTTGATGACCGACACGTAAGCGCACCTTGGGGTTCAACAAGCATGGAAATCACTTCGGGACCCCAAAACGGTGAGTATTAGTCCACAAAACGGGTCAGAATCGACAAAAACCACAAGTGTTGATGACCGACACGTAAACGCACCCCAGGGTTCGTTAATCATGGAAATCACTTCGGGACCCCAAAACAGTGAGTGAGTCCACTGAAGCGGTCGAATCGCCAAAACCGTGAGTGTTGATGACCGACACGTAAATGCACCCTGTGGTTCATTAATCGTGGAAGTCACTCCGGGACCCCAAAACAGTGAGTAATAGTCCATGAAACGGGCCAGAATCAGCCAAAACTGCTAGTGTTGATGACCGACATGTAAGCGCACCTTGGGGTTCAACAACTATGGAAATCGCTTCGGGGCCACAAAACGGTGAGTAATAGTCCATGAAACGGGTTAGAATCGGCCAAAACTACGAGTGTTGATGACCGACACGTATACGCACCCCAGGGTTCGTTAATCGTGGAAGTCACTCCGGGACCCCAAAACAGTGAGTAATAGTCCACGAAACTGGCCAGAATCGGATAGGACTGTCAGTGCTAATGACAGACACGTAAGCACACCTTGGGGTTCAACAAGCATGAAAATCACTTCGGGACCCCAAAACGGTGAGTCATAGTCCATGAAACGGGCCAGAATCGACAAAAACCGCGATTGTTGATGACCGATACGTAAATGCACCCCAGGGTTTGTTAATCGTGGAAGTCACTCCGAGACCCCAAAATAGTGAGTAATAGTCCATGAAACGGGCCCGAATCGGCCAAATCTGTCAGTGTTGATGACCGACACGTAAGCGCACCTTGGGGTTCAACAAGCATGGAAATCACTTCGGGACACCAAAACGGTGAGCATTTGTCCACAAAACGGGTCAGAATAAACAAACACTACGAGTGTTGATGACCGGCACGTAAACGCACCCCAAGGTTCGTTAATCATGTAAATCACTCCGGGACCCCAAAACAGTGAGTAATAGTCCATGAAACAGGTCAGAATCGGCCAAAACTACGAGTGTTGATGACCGACATGTATATGCACCCCAGGGTTCGTTAATCGTGGAAGTCACTCCGGGACCCCAAAACAGTGAGTAATAGTCCACGAAACGGTCAAGAATCGACCTATACTGTCAGTGTTCATGACCGACACGTAAGCGCACCTTGGGATTCAACAAGCATGGAAATCACTTCGGGATCCCAAAACGGTGAGTAATAGTCCATGAAACAGGTCAGAATCGACAAAAACCGCGATTGTTGATGACCGACACGTAAATGCACCCTTCGTTAATCATGGAAGTCACTCCGGGACCCCAAAACAGTGATTAATAGTCCACACAACGGGCCAGAATCGGCCAGAACTGTCAGTGTTGATGACAGACACGTAAGCGCACCTTGGGGTTCAACAAGCATGGAAATCACTTCGGGACCCCAAAACGGTGACTAATAGTCCACGAAACGGGTCATAATCGACAAAAACCACGATTGTTGATGACCGACACGTAAATGCACCCCAGGGTTCGTTAATCGTGGAAGTCACTCCGGGACCCCAAAACAGTGAGTAATAGTCTATGAAACGGGCCAGAATCGGCCAAATCTGTCATTGTTTATGACCGACACGTAAGCGCACCTTGGGGTTCAACAAGCATGGAAATCACTTCGGGACCCCAAAACGGTGAGTATTAGTCCACAAAACGGGTCGAATCGACAAAAACCACAAGTGTTGATTACCGGCACGTAAACGCACCCCAGGGTTCGTTAAGCATGGAAATCACTCCGGGACCCCAAAACAGTGAGTAATAGTCCACGAAACGGTCCAGATCAGCTAATACTGTCAGTGTTGATGACCGACACGTAAGGGCACCTTGGGGTTCAACAACTATGGAAATCGCTTCGGGGCCACAAAACGGTGAGTACTAGTCCATGAAACGGGTCAGAATCGGCCAAAACTGCGAGTGTTGATGACCGACACGTAAACGCAACCCAGAGTTCGTTAATCGTGGAAGTCACTCCGGGACCCCAAAACAGTGAGTAATAGTCCACGAAACCGGCCAAAATTGGCGAGAACTATCAGTGTTGATGACAGACACGTAAGCACACCATGGTGTTCAACAAGCATGGAAATCACTTCGGGACCCCAAAACGGTGAGTAATAGTCCCCGAAACGGGTCCGAATCGACAAAAACCGCGATTGTTGATGACCGACACGTAAATGCACCCTAGGGTTCGTTAATCGTGGAAGTCACTCCGGGACCCCAAAGCAGTGAGTATTAGTCCATGAAACAGGCCAGAATCGTCCAAATCTGCGTGTTGATGCCGACACGTAAAGCGTTGGGGTTCAACAAGCATGGAAACCACTTGGGACCACAAAATGGTGAGTAGTCACAAAACGGGTCGGGAGAATCGACAAAAATCACAGTGTTGATGACCCCAAACGCGGTGTGGAGTTAATCAGAAATCACCGGGACCCCAAAACGAGTTGAAACATGTCGAATCGCAAAAACCGCGAGTGTTGATGACCGACACGTAAATGCACCCTGGGGTTCGTTAATCGTGGAAATCACTCCGGGACCCCAAAACAGTGAGTAATAGTCCATGAAACGGGCCAGAATCAGCCAAAACTGCGAGTGTTGATGACCGACATGTAAGCGCACCTTGGGGTTCAACAACTATGGAAATCGCTTCGGGACCCCAAAACGGTGAGTAATAGTCCATCAAAGGGGCCAGAATCGGCCAAAACTACGAGTGTTGATGACCGACACGTAAACGCACCCCAGGGTTCGTTAATCGTGGAAGTCACTCAGGGACCCCAAAACAGTGAGTAATAGTCCACGAAACTGGCCAGAATCGGCAAGGACTGTCAGTGTTAATGACAGACACGTAAGCACACCTTGGGGTTCAACAAGCATGGAAATCACTTCGGGACCCCAAAACGGTGAGTAATAGTCCATGAAACGGGCCAGAATCGACAAAAACCGCGATTGTTGATGACCGATACGTAAATGCACCCCAGGGTTTGTTAATCGTGGAAGTCACTCCGAGACCCCAAAATAGTGAGTAATAGTCCATGAAACGGGCCCGAATCGGCCAAATCTGTCAGTGTTGATGACCGACCCTTAAGCGCACCATGGGGTTCAGCAAGCATGGAAATCACTTCGGGACACCAAAACGGTGAGCATTTTCCACAAAACGGGTCAGAATAAACAAACACTACGAGTGTTGATGACCGACACGTAACGCGCACCTTGTGGTTCGTTAATCATGGAAATCACTCCGGGACCCCAAAACAGTGAGTAATAGTCCATGAAACAGGTCAGAATCGGCCAAAACTACGAGTGTTGATGAGCGACACGTATACGCACCCCAGGGTTCGTTAATCGTGGAAGTCACTCCGGGACCCCAAAACAGTGAGTAATAGTCCACGAAACGGTCAAGAATCGGCCAAAACTGTGAGTGTTGATGACTGACACGTAAGCGCACCTTGGGGTTCAAAAAGAATGGAAATTACTGTGGGACCCCAATACGGCGAGTAATAGTCCATGAAACGGGCCAAAACCGCGAGTGTTGATGACCGACACGTAAATGCACCCCAGGGTTCGCTACTCGTGGACATCACTCTAGGACCCTAAAACAGTGAGTAATAGTCCACGAAATGGGCCAGAATCGGCCAAAACTGTTAGTGTTGATGACCGACACGTAAGCGCACCTTGGGGTTCAACAAGAATGGAAATCACTTTGGGACCCCAAAACGGTGAGTAATAGTCCACGAAACGGGTCAGAATCGACAAAACCACGATTGTTGATAACCGACACGTAAATGCACCCCAGGGTTCGTTAATCGTGGAAGTCACTCCGGGACCCCAAAACAGTGAGTAATAGTCCACGAAACGGGCCGAATCGCCAAAACTGTCATTGTTGATGACAGACACGTAAGCGCACCTTGGGGTTCAACAAGCATGGAAATCACTTTGGGACCCCAAAACGGTGAGTATTAGTCCACAAAACGGGCCAGAATCGACAAAAACCACAATTGTTGATTACCGGCACGTAAACACACCCCAGGGTTCGTTAAGCATGGAAATCACTCCGGGACCCCAAAACAGTGAGTAATAGTCCATGAAACGGGTAATAGTGTTGATGACCGACACGTAAATGCACCCGGTTCGTTAATCGTGGAAATCACCCGGGACCCCAAAACAGTGAGTAATAGTTGAAACGGTCAGAATCGACACGTAGTGTTGATGACCGACACGTAAGGGCACCTTGGGGTTCAACAAGCATGGAAATCACTTCAGGATCCCAAAATAGTGAGTAATAGTCAACGAAACGGGTCAGAATCGACAAAAACCGCGATTGTTGATGACCGACACGTAAATGCACCCCAGGGTTCGTTAATCGTGGAAGTCACTCCGGGACCCCAAAACAGTGAGTAATAGTCCATGAAACGGGCCAGAATCGGCCAAAACTGTCAGTGTTGATGACCGACACGTAAGCGCACCTTGGGGTTCAACAAGCATGGAAATCACTTCGGGACCCCAAAACGGTGAGTAATAGTCCACGAAATGGGTCAGAATCGACAAAAACCACGAGTGTTGATGACCGACACGTAAACGCACCTGTGGTTCGTTAATCATGGAAATCACCCGGGTCCCCAAAGCCGTGAGTAATGATGACGAACATGTAAATGCCGGAGGTTCGTTAATCGTGGAAGTCACCCGAGACCCAAAAAGCGGTGAGTAATAGTCCATGAAATCGGGCGAGAATCAGCCAAAGCGTGTGTTGATGTCGACATATAACGAGTCGAGAATCGCCAAAACTACAGTGTTGATGACCGACACGTAAGCGCACCTTGAGGGTTCGGTAATTGTGGAAATCACCTAGGACCCCAAAACAGTGAGTAATAGTCCACTTCGACAAAAACCGGCAGAATCGGCAAAAACCATCGGTGTTGATGACCGACACGTAAGCGCACCTTGGGGTTCAACAAGCATGGAAATCACTTCGGGACCCCAAAACGGTGAGTAATAGTCCACGAAACGGGTCAGAATCGACAAAAACCGCGATTGTTGATGACCGACACGTAAATGCACCCTTTGGGGTTCGTTAATTGTGGAAGTCACTCTGGGACCCCAAAACAGTGAGTAATAGTCCATGAAACGGGCGAGAATCGCCAAAAAATCGAGTGTTGATGACCGACACGTAAAGCGCACCTTGGGGTTCAACAAGCATGGAAATCACCGGGACCCCAAAACGGTGAGTAATAGTCCACAAAGCGGGTCAGAATCAACAAAAACCACAAGTGTTGATGATCGACACGTAAGCGCACACCCAGGGTTCGTTAAGCATGGAAATCACCCGGGACCCCAAAAGTCCCCAAAACAGTGAGTAATAGTCCATGAACGGGTCGAATCGCCAAAACCGTGATTGTTGATGACCGACACGTAAACGCACCCTAGGGTTCGTTAATCGTGGAAGTCACTCGGGACCCCAAAAAAGTGAGTAATAGTCCACGAAACGGGCCAGAATCGGCCAAAACTGTCAGTGTTGATGACCGACACGTAAGCGCACCTTGGGGTTCAACAAGCATGGAAATCACTTCGGGATCCCAAAACGGTGAGTAATAGTCAACGAAACGGGTCAGAATCGACAAAAACCGCGATTGTTGATGACCGACATGTAAATGCACCCCAGGGTTCGTTAATCGTCGAAGTCACTCCGGGACCCCAAAACAGTGAGTAATAGTCCATGAAACGGGCCAGAATCAGCCAAAACTGCTCGTGTTGATGACTGACATGTAACGAGTCAGAATCGGCCAAAACTACGAGTGTTGATGACCGACACGTATACGCACCCGAGAGTTCGGTAATTGTGGAAGTCACTCTAGGACCCCAAAACAGTGAGTAATAGTCCACGAAACCGCCAGAATCGGCAAGAATCGCTGTCGATGTTGATGACAGACACGCAAGCGCACCTTGGGGTTCAACAAGCATGGAAATCACTTCGGGACCCCAAAACGGTGAGTAATAGTCCACGAAACGGGTCAGAATCGACAAAAACCGCGATTGTTAATGACCGACACATAAATGCACCCCAGGGTTCGTTAATTGTGGAACTCACTCCGAGACCCCAAAACAGTGAGTAATAGTCCATGAAACGGGCCAGAATCGGCCAAATCTGTCAGTGTTGATGACAGACACGTAAGCGCACCTTGGGGTTCAACAAGCATGGAAATCACTTCGGGACCCCAAAACGGTGAGTGTTAGTCCACAAAACGGGTCAGAATCAACAAAAACCACAAGTGTTGATTACCGACACGTAAACGCACCCTGGGGTTCGTTAAGCATGGAAATCACTCCGTGTCCCCAAAACAGTGAGTAGTAGTCCATGAAACGGGTCAGTATCGGCCAAAACTGTGAGAGTTGATGACCGACACATAGATGCACCCTAGGGTTCGTTAATCGTGGAAGTCACTCCGGGACCCCAAAAAAGTGAGTAATAGTCCACGAAACGGTCTAGAATCGGCCAATACTGTCAGTGTTGATGACCGACACGTAAGCGCACCTTGGGGTTCAACAAGCATGGAAATCACTTCCGGATCCCAAAACGGTGAGTAATAGTCAACGAAACGGGTCAGAATCGACAAAAACCGCGATTGTTGATGACCGACATGTAAATGCACGCCAGGGTTCGTTAATCGTGGAAGTCACTCCGGGACCCCAAAACAGTGAGTAATAGTCCATGAAACGGGCCAGAATCAGCCAAAACTGCTCGTGTTGATGACTGACATGTAACGAGTCAGAATCGGCCAAAACTACGAGTGTTGATGACCGACACGTATACGCACCCGAGAGTTCGGTAATTGTGGAAGTCACTCTAGGACCCCAAAACAGTGAGTAATAGTCCACGAAACCGGCCAGAATCGGCAAGAACTGTCAGTGTTAATCACAGACACGCAAGCGCACCTTGGGGTTCAACAAGCATGGAAATCACTTCGGGACCCCAAAACGGTGAGTAATAGTCCACGAAACGGGTCAGAATCGACAAAAACCGCGATTGTTAATGACCGACACATAAATGCACCCCAGGGTTTGTTAATTGTGGAACTCACTCCGAGACCCCAAAACAGTGAGTAATAGTCCATGAAACGGGCCAGAATCGGCCAAATCTGTCAGTGTTGATGACAGACACGTAAGCGCACCTTGGGGTTCAACAAGCATGGAAATCACTTCGGGACCCCAAAACGGTGAGTGTTAGTCCACAAAACGGGTCAGAATCAACAAAAACCACAAGTGTTGATTACCGACACGTAAACGCACCCTGGGGTTCGTTAAGCATGGAAATCACTCAGTGTCCCCAAAACAGTGAGTAGTAGTCCATGAAACGGGTCAGTATCGGCCAAAACTGTGAGAGTTGATGACCGACACATAGATGCACCCTAGGGTTCGTTAATCGTGGAAGTCACTCCGGGACCCCAAAAAAGTGAGTAATAGTCCACGAAACGGTCTAGAATCGGCCAATACTGTCAGTGTTGATGACCGACACGTAAGCGCACCTTGGGGTTCAACAAGCATGGAAATCACTTCCGGATCCCAAAACGGTGAGTAATAGTCAACGAAACGGGTCAGAATCGACAAAAACCGCGATTGTTGATGACCGACATGTAAATGCACCCCAGGGTTCGTTAATCGTCGAAGTCACTCCGGGACCCCAAAACAGTGAGTAATAGTACATGAAACGGGCCAGAATCAACCAAAACTGCTCGTGTTGATGACTGACATGTAACGAGTCAGAATCGGCCAAAACTACGAGTGTTGATGACCGACACGTATACGCACCCGAGAGTTCGGTAATTGACAAAAGCCGCAAGTGTTGATGACCGGCACGTAAACGCACCCCAGAGTTTGTTACTCGTGGAAATCACTCTGGGACCCCAAAACAGTGAGTAGTAGTCCATTAAACGGGCCAGAATCAGCCAAATCTACGAGTGTTGATGACCAAAACGTATACGCATCCCAGGATTCGTTAATCGTGGAAGTCACTCCGGGACCCCAAAATAGTGACTAATAGTCGACGAAACAGGCCAGAATCGTCCAGAACTGTCAGTGTTGATAACAGACACGTAAGCGCACCTTGGTGTTCAACAAGCATGGAAATCACTTCGGGACCCCAAAACGGTGAGTAATAGTCCATGAAACGGGTCAGAATCGACAAAAACTGCGATTATTGATGACCGACACGTAAATGCACCCCAGGGTTTGTTAATCATGGAAGTCACTCCGGGACCCCAAAACAGTGAGTAATAGTCCATGAAACAGGCCAGAATCGGCCAAATCTGTCAGTGTTGATGACCGACACGTAAGCGCACCTTGGGGTTCAACAAGCATGGAAATCACTTCAGAATTGACAAAAACCACAGGTGTTGATGACCGACACGTAAACGCACCCCAGGGTTCGTTAATCATGGAAATCAATCTGGGACCCCAAAACAGTGAGTTGAAACGGGTCAGAATCGGCCAAAACTGTGGGTGTTGATGACCGACACGTAAATGCACCCCGGGGTTCGTTAATCATGGAAGTCACTCCGGGACCCCAAAACAGTGAGTAATAGTCCATGAAACGGGCCAGAATCAGCCAAAACTGCTAGTGTTGATGACCGACATGTAAGCGCACCATGGGGTTCAACAACTATGGAATCGCTTCGGGGCCACAAAACGGTGAGTAATAGTCCATGAAACGGGTCAGAATCGGCCAAAACTACGAGTGTTGATGACCGACACGTATACGCATCCCAGGGTTCGTTAATCGTGGAAGTCACTCCGGGACCCCAAAACAGTGAGTAATAGTCCACGAAACTGGCCAGAATCGTCCAGAACTGTAAGTGTTGATGACAGGCACGTAAGCGCACCTTGGTTTTCAACAAGCATGGAAATCACTTTGGGACCCCAAAACGGTGAGTAATAGTCTACGAAATGGGTCATAATCGACAAAAACCGCGATTGTTGATGACCAACACGTAAATGCACCCCAGGGTTCGTTAATCGTGGAAGTCACTCCGGGACCCCAAAACAGTGAGTAATAGTCCATGAAAAGGGCCACAATCGGCCAAATCTGTCAGTGTTGATGACCGACACGTAAGCGCACCTTGGGGTTCAACAAGCATGGAAATCACTTCGGGACCGCAAAATGGTGAGTATTACTCCACAAAACGGGTCAGAATCGACAAAAACCACAGGTGTTGATGACCGACACGTAAACGCACCCTGGGGTTCGTTAAGCACGGAAATCACTCCGGGACCCCAAAACAATGAGTTGAAACGGGTCAGAATCGGGCAAAACTGTGAGTGTCGATGACCGACACGTAAATGCACCCCAGGGTTCGTTAATCGTGGAAGTCACTCCAGGACCCCAAAACAGTGTGTAATAGTCCATGAAACGGGCCAGAATCAGCCATAACTGCTAGTGTTGATGACCGACATGTAAGCACACCGCGAGTCTTGATGACCGACACGTAAACGCATCTCAGGGTTCGTTAATCGTGGAAATCACTCCGAGACCCCAAAACAGTGAGTAATAGTCCATGAAACGGGCTAGAATCGGCCAAAACTGTGAGTGTTGATGACCGACACGTAAGCGCAACTTGTAGTTCAACAAGCACGGAAATCACTTTGGGACCCCAAAACGGTGAGTAATAGTCCATGAAACGGATCAGAATCGACAAAAACCGCAAGTATTGATGACCGGCACGTAAACGCACCCCAGGGTCGTTCATCGTGGAAATCACTCCGGGTCCCTAAAACAGTGAGTAATAGTCCACGAAACGGGCCAGATTCGGCCAAAACTGCCAGTGTTGATGACCGACACGTAACCACAACTTGGGGCTCAACAAGCATGGAAATCACTTTGGGACCCCAAAACGGTGAGTAATAGTCCACAAAACGGGTCAGAATCAACAAAAATCGTGGTCAGAATCAACAAAAACCGTGAGTGTTGATGACTGATATGTAAACGCACCCAAGGTTCGTTAATCATGGAAATCACTCCGGGACCCCAAAACAGTGAGTAATAGTCCACGAAACGGGCCAGAATCGGCTAAAACTGCGAGTGTAGATGACCGACACGTAAGCGCACCTTGGTGTTCAACAAGCATGTAAATCACTTCGGGATCCCAAAACGGTTAGTAATAGTCCACGAAACAAGTCAGAATCGACAAAAACCGCAAGTGTTGATGACCGGCACGTAAAAGCACCCAGGGTTCATTTATCCTAGAAATCACTCCCGGACCCCCAAAAAATGAGTAATAGTCCATGAACCGGGTCAGAATTGGCCAAAACTGTGAGTGTTGATGACCGACACGTAAATGCACCCCAGGGTTCGTTAATCGTGGAAGTCACTCCGGGACCCCAAAACAGTGAGTAATAGTCCACGAAACGGGCCAGAATCGGCCAAAACTGTGAGTGTTGATGACCAACACGTAAGCGCACCTTGGGGTTCAACAAGCATGGAAATCACCTCTGGACCCCAAAATGATGAGTAAAAGTCCACGAAACGGGTCAGAATTGACAAAACCGCGAGTGTTGATGACCGACACGTAAACACACCTCAGGGTTCGCTAATCGTGGAAATCACACCGAGACCCCAAAACAGTGAGTAATAGTCCATGTAACGGGCCAGAATCGGCCAAAACTATGAGTGTTGATGACCGACACGTAAGCGCACCTTGTGGTTCAACAATCATGGAAATCACTTCGGGACCCCAAAACGGTGAGTAATAGTCCAGGTAACGGGTCTGAATCGGCAAAAACTGCAGGTGTTGATGACCGACACGTAAACGCTCCCCAGGGTTCGTTCATCGTGGAAATCACTCCGGGACACCAAAACAGTGAGTAATAGTCCACGAAACGGGCCAGAATTGGCCAAAACTGTCAGTGTTGATGACCGACACGTAAGCGCACCTTGGGGTCCAAAAAGCATGGAAATCACTTCGGGACCCCAAAACGGTGAGTAATAGTTCACGAAACGGGTCAGAATCGACAAAACCGCGAATGTTGATGACCGACACGTAAGCACACCTCTGAGTTCGCTAATCGTGGAAATCACTCCGAGACCCCAAAACAGTGAGTAATTGTCCACGAAATGGGCTAGAATCGGCCAAAACTGTGAGTGTTGATGACCAACACGTAAGCGCACCTTGTGGATCAACAAGCATGGAAATCACTTCGGGACCCCAAAACGGTGAGTAATAGTCCAGGTAACGGGTCAGAATCGACAAAAACCGCAAGTGTTGATGACTGGCACGTTAACGCACCCCAAGGTTCGTTCATCATGGAAATCACTCCGGGACCCCAAAACAATGAGTAATAGTCCACAAAATGGGCTAGAATTGGCCAAAACTGTGAGTGTTGATAACCGACACGTAAGCGCACCTTGGGGTTCAACAAGCATGGAAATCACTTCGGGACCCCAAAGCGGTGAGTAATAGTCCACGAAACGGTTCAGAATAGACAACACCGCGAGTGTTGACGACCGACACGTAAACGCACCTCAGGGTTCGCTAATCATGGAAATCACTTTGAGACCCCAAATTAGTGAGTAGTAGTCCATGAAACGGGCCAGAATCGGCCAAATCTGTGAGTGTTGATGACCGACACGTAAGCGCACCTTGTGGTTCAACAAGCATGGAAATCACTGCGGGAGCCCAAAACGGTGAGTAATAGTCCATGTAACGGGTCAGAATCGACAAAAACCGCAAGTGTTGATGACCGGCACGTAAACGCACCCCAGGGTTCGTTCATCGTGGAAATCACTCCGGGAACCGAAAACCGTGAGTAATAGTCCATGAAACGGGTCAGACTTGGCCAAAACTGTGAGTGTTGATGACCGACATGTAAATGCACCCCAGGGATCGTTAATCGTGGAAGTCAATCCGGGGCCCCAAAACAGTGAGTAATAGTCCACGAAACGGGCCTGAATCGGCCAAAATTGTGAGTGTTGATGACCAACACGTAAGTGCACCTTGGGGTTCAACAAGCATGGAAATCACTTCGGGACACCAAAACGATGGGTAATAGTCCACGAAACGGGTCAGAATCGACAGAAACCGCTAGTGTTGATGACTGGCACGTAAACGCACCCTAGGGTTCATTCATCATGAAAATCACTTTGGGACCCCAAAACGGTGAGTAATAGTCCAGGTAACGGGTCAGAGTCGACAAAAACCGCTAGTGTTCGTTCATCGTGGAAATCACTCCGGGACCCCAAAACAGTGAGTAATAGACCACGAAACGGGCCAGAATCGGCCAAAACTGTCAGTGTTGATGACCGACACGTAAGCGCACCTTGGGGTTCAACAAGCATGGAAATCACTTCGGGACCCCAAAACGGTGAGTAATAGTCCATGAAACAGGTCAGAATCGACAAAACCGCGAGTGTTGGTGACCGACACGTAAACACACCTCAGGGTTCGCTATTCGTGGAAATCACAACGAGACCCCAAAACAGTGAGTAATAGTCCACGAAACTGTCCAGAAAAGGCCAAAACTGTGAGTGTTGATGATTGACACGTAAGCGCACCTTGGGGTCCAAGAAGCATGGAAATCACTTCGGGACCCCAAAATGATGAGTAATAGTTCATGAAACAGGTCAGAATCGACAAAACTGCGAGTGTTGATGACCGACACGTAAACGCACCTCAGGGTTCGCTAATCGTGGAAATCACTCTCAGGCCCCAAAACAGTGACTAATAGTCCATGAAACGGGCCAGAATCGGCCAAAACTGGGAGTGTTGATGACCGACACGTAAGCGCAACTAGTGGTTCAACAAGCATGGAAATCACTTCGGGACCCCAAAACGGTGAGTAATGGTCCACGCAACGCATCAGAATCGACAAAAACCACAAATGTTGATGACCGGCACGTACACGCACCCCATGGTTTGTTCATCGTGGAAATCACTCCGGGCCCTAAAACAGTGAGTAATAGTCCACGAAATGGGCCAGAATCAGCCAAAACTGTCAGTGTTGATGACCGACCCGTAAGCGCACCTTGGGGTTCAACAAGCACGGAAATCACTTTGGGACCCCAAAACGGTGAGTAATAGTCCATGAAACGGATCAGAATCAACAAAAACCGCGAGTGTTGATGACTGACACGTAAACGCACCCCAGGGTTCGTTAATCGTGGAAATCACTCCGGGACCCCAAAACAGTGAGTAATAGTCCACGAAATGGGCCAGAATCGGCTAATCCTGTGAGTGTAGATGACCGACACGTAAGTGCATCTTGGGGTTCAACAAGCATGGAAATCACTTTGGGACCCCAAAACGGTGAGTAATAGTCCACGAAACGGGTCAGAATCAACAAAAACCGCGAGTGTTGATGACTGACACGTAAACGCACCCCAGGGTTCGTTATTCGTGGAAATCACTCCGGGACCCCAAAATAGTGAGTAATAGTCCACGAAACGGGCCAGAATTGGCTAAACCTGTGAGTGTAGATGACCGACACGTAAGCGCACCTTAGTGTACAAAAAGCATGTAAATCACTTCGGGATCCCAAAGCGGTGAATAATAGTCCACGAAACGGGTCAGAATCGACAAAAACCGCAAGTGTTGATGACCGGCACGTAAACGCACCCAGGGTTTGTTCATCCTGGAAATCACTCCGAGACCCCAAAACAGTGAGTAATAGTCCATGAACCGGGTCAGAATTGGCCAAAACTGTGAGTGTTGATGACCGACACATAAATTCACCTCAGGGTTTGTTAATCGTGGAAGTCACTCCGGGACCCCAAAACAGTGAGTAATAGTCCCCGAAATGGGCCAGAATCGACAAAACTGCGAGTGTTGATGTCCGACACATAAACGCACCTCAGGGTTCGCTAATCGTGGAAATCACTCTGAGACCCCAAAACAGTGAGTAATAGTCCACGAAACGGGCCAGAATCGGCCAAAACTAGGGCTGGAATTTGAGCCGAGTTGAGCCAGCTCGGCTCGACTCGCTAGAGCTCGTTTCGTTAACGAGCTAGCTCGACTCGACTCGTTACTATAACGAGCTCAAACCCAAGATTGGCTCGACTCGTATAATTCGCAAGCTGGCTCGTTTAGCTTGTTAAGCTCGTTAAAGATATAAACATAAAGCCCTCAGATATGATAAAAATGATTATGTATATATTAAACATATATATCACTAAACAATTGTAATTTCCTTGTAACACATGACTCTCCTAGGAGGCTAGGCCTTCAACGGTTGGGCCTTGCGTTGTGCGTCTGGGATGTAGGTTGTTTAGTGACTGGTCTTTCTTTGTATTGGGAGTGGCTGATCTATTGTATCGAGTCTAACGATTTACACGAGTACTCGTGAGATTGGCTCGTTTAACTTGGTTTATAAATGATCTTAAACTAAAGCTCGGCTCGACTCGTTATTCTTCGAGTTCGAGTCGATTCGAGCCGAGTCACGAGCTACTTGTTTAGCTTGCGAGCTTCGAGCTTTTTTTCCAGCCCTAGCCAAAACTGTCAGTGTTGATGACCGACACGTAAGCGCACCTTGGTGTCCAACAAACATGGAAATCACTTTGGGACCCCAAAACGGTAAGTAATAGTTCACGAAACGGGTCAAAATCGACAAAACCGCGAGTGTTGACGACCGACACGTAAACGCACCTCAGGGTTCGCTAATCGCGGAAATCACTCTGAGACCCCAAAACAGTGAGTAATAGTCCACGAAAGGGGCCAGAATCGGCCAAAACTAGGAGTGTTGATGACCGACACGTAAGCGCAACTAGTGGTTCAACAAGCATGGAAATCACTTCGTGACCCCAAAACGGTGAGTAATAGTCCACGAAACGGATCAGAATCAACAAAAACCGAGAGTGTTGATGACCGACACATAAACGCACCTCAGGGTTCGCTAATCTTGGAAATCACTCCGAGACCCCAAAACAGTGAGTAATAGTCCACGAAACGGGCCAGAATCGGCCAAAACTGTGAGTGTTGAAGACCGAAAAATAAGCGCACCTTGTGGATCAACAAGCATGGAAATCACTTCGGGACCCAAAACGGTGAGTAATAGTCCAGGTAACGGGTCAGAATCGGCACAAACCGCAAGTGTTGATGACCGGCACGTAAATGCACCCCAGGGTTCGTTCATCGTGGAAATCACTCCGGGACCCCAAAACAGTGAGTAATGGTCCACGAAACGGGCTAGAATTGGCCAAAACTGTCAGTGTTGATGACCGACACGTAAGCGCACCTTGGGGTCCAACAAGCATGGAAATCACTTCGGGACCCCAAAATGGTGAGTAATAGTTCACGAAACGGGTCAGAATCGACCAAACCGCGAGTGTAGATGACCGACACGTAAACGCACCTCAGGTCGCTAATCGCGGAAATCACTCTGAGACCCCAAAACAGTGAGTAATAGTCCACGAAACGGGCCAGAATCGGCCAAAACTGGGAGTGTTGATGACCGACACGTAAGCGCAACTAGTGGTTCAACAAGCATGGAAATCACTTCGGGATCCCAAAACGGTGATTAATAGTCCAGGTAACGGGTCAGAATCGACAAAAACCGCAAGTGTTGATGACCGGCACGTAAACGCACCCCAAGGTTCGTTCATCGTGGTAATCACTCCGGGCCCTAAAACAGTGAGTAATAGTCCACGAAACGTGCCAGAATCGGCCAAAACTGTCAGTGTTGATGACCAACACGTAAGCGCACCTTGGGGTTCAACAAGCTTGGAAATCACTTCGGGACACCAAAACGGTGAGTACTAGTCCACGAAACGGGTCAGAATCAACAAAAACCGCGAGTGTTGATGACTGAAACGTAAACGCACCCCAGGGTTCGTTAATCGTGGAAATCACTCCGGGACCCCAAAATAGTGAGTAATAGTCCACAAAATGGGCCAGAATCGGCTAAACCTGTGAGTGTAGATGACCGAAACGTAAGCGCACCTTGGTGTTCAACAAGCATGTAAATCACTTCGGGATCCCAAAACGGTGAGTAATAGTCCATGAAACGGGTCAGAATCGACAAAAACCGCAAGTGTTGATGACCGGCACGTAAACGCACCCAGGACCCCAAAACAATGAGTAATAATCCCCGAAACGGGCCAGAATCGACAAAACCGCGAGTGTTGATGACCGACATGTAAACGCACCTCAGGGTTCGCTAATCGTGGAAATCACTCCGAGACCCCAAAACAGTGAGTAATAGTCCACGAAACGGGCCAGAATCGGCCAAAATTGTGAGTGTTGATGACCGACACGTAAGCGCACCTTGGGGTTCAACAAGCATGGAAATCACTTCGGGACCCCAAAACGATGAGTAATAGTCCACAAAACGGGTCAGAATCGACAAAACCGCGAGTGTTGATGACCGACACGTAAACGCACCTCAGGGTTCGCTAATCGTGGAAATCACTCCGAGACCCCAAAACAGTGAGTAATAGTCCACGAAACGGGCCAGAATCGGGCAAAACTGTGACTGTTGATGACTGACACCTAAGCGCACCTTGTGGATCAAAAAGCATGGAAATCACTTCGGGTCCCCAAAACGGTGAGTAATAGTCCAGGTAACGGGTCAGAATCGGCAAAAATCGCAAGTGTTGATGACCGGCACGTAAACGCACCCCAGGGTTCGTTCATCGTGGAAATCACTCTGGGACCCCAAAACAGTGAGTAATAGTCCACGAAACGTGCCAGAATTGGCCAAAACTGTCAGTGTCGATGACCGACACATAAGCGCACCTTGGCGTCCAACAAGCATGGAAATCACTTCGGGACCCCAAAACGGTGAGTAATAGTTCACGAAACGGGTCAGAATCGACAAAACCGCGAGTGTTGATGACCGACACGTAAACGCACCTCAGGGTTCGCTAATCGTGGAAATCACTCTGAGACCCCAAAACAGTGAGTAATAGTCCACGAAACGGGCCAAAATCGGCCAAAACTGGGAGTGTTGATGACCGACACGTAAGCGCAACTAGTGGTTCAACAAGCATGTAAATCACTTCGGGACCCCAAAACGGAGAGTAATAGTCCACGAAACGGATCAGAATCGACAAAAACCACAAGTGTTGATGACCGGCACATAAACGCACCCCAGGGTGTGTTCATCGTGGAAATCACTCCGGGCCCTAAAACAGTGACTAATAGTCCATGAAACGGGCCAGAATCGGCCAAAACTGTTAGTGTTGATGACCGACACGTAAGCGCACCTTGGTGTTCAACAAGCATGGAAATCACTTTGGGACCCCAAAACGGTGAGTAATAGTCCACGAAATGGGTCAGAATCAACAAAAACCGCGAGTGTTGATGACTGACACGTAAACGCACCACTGGGTTCGTTAATCGTGGAAATCACTCCGGGACCCCAAAATAGTGAGTAATAGTCCACAAAATGGGCCAGAATCGGCTAAACCTGTGAGTGTACATGACCGACACGTAAGCGCACCTTGGTGTTCAACAAGCATGTAAATCACTTCGGGATCCCAAAACGGTGGGTAATAGTCCACGAAACGGGTCAGAATCGACAAAAACCGCAAGTGTTGATGACCGGCACGTAAACGCACCTAGGGTTCGTTCATCCTGGAAATCACTCCGGGACCCCAAAACAGTGAGTAATAGTCCATGAACGGGGTCAGAATTGGCCAAAACTATGAGTGTTGATGACCGACACGTAAATTCACCCCAGGGTTCGTTAATCGTGGAAGTCACTCCGGGACCCCAAAACAGTGAGTAATAGTCCCCGAAACGGGCCAGAATCGACAAAACCGCGAGTGTTGATGACCGACACGTAAACGCACCTCAGGGTTCGCCAATCGTGGAAATCACTCCGAGACCCCAAAACAGTGAGTAATAGTCCATGAAACGGGCCAGAATCGGCCAAAACTGTGAGTGTTGATGACCGACACGTAAGCGCACCATGGGGTTCAACAAGCATGGAAATCACTTCGGGAACCCAAAACGATGAGTAATAGTCCACAAAATGGGTCAGAATCGACAAAACCGCGAGTGTTGATGACCGATACGTAAACGCACCTCAGGGTTTGCTAATCGTGGAAATCACTCCGAGACCCCAAAACAGTGAGTAATAGTCCACGAAACGGGCCAGAATCGGGCAAAACTGTGACTGTTGATGACCGACACCTAAGCGCACCTTGTGGAGCAACAAGCATGGAAATCACTTTGGGACCCGAAAACGGTGAGTAATAGTCCAGGTAACGGGTCAGAATCGGCAAAAACCGCAAGTGTTGATGACCGGCACGTAAACGCACCCCAGGGTTCGTTCATCGTGGAAATCACTCCGGGACCCCAAAACAGTGAGTAGTAGTCCATGAAATGGGCCAGAATTGGCCAAAACTGTCAGTGTTGATGACCGACACGTAAGCGCACCTTGGGGTCCAACAAGTATGGAAATCACCTCGGGACCCCAAAACGGTGAGTAATAGTTCACGAAACGGGTCAGAAACGACAAAACCGCGAGTGTTGATGACCGACACATAAACGCACCTCAGGGTTCGCTAATCGTGGAAATCACTCTGAGACCCCAAAACAGTGAGTAATAGTCCACGAAATGGGCCAGAATCGGCTAAACCTGTGAGTGTAGATGACCGACACGTAAGCGCACCTTGGTGTTCAACAAGCATGTAAATCACTTCGGGATCCCAAAACGGTGAGTAATAGTCCATGAAATGGGTCAGAATCGACAAAACCGCAAGTGTTGATAACCGGCACGTAAACGCACCTAGAGTTCGTTCATCCTGGAAATCACTCCGGGACCCCAAAACAGTGATTAATAGTCCATGAACCGGGTCAGAATTGGCCAAAACTGTGAGTGTTGATGACCAACACGTAAATGCACCCTAGGGTTCGTTAATGGTGGAAGTCACTCCGGGACCCAAAACTGTGAGTAATAGTCCACGAAACGGGCCAGAAACGACAAAACCGCGAGTGTTGGTGACTGACACGTAAACGCACCCCTGGGTTCGTTAATCGTGGAAATCACTCCCGGACCCCAAAATAGTGAGTAATAGTCCACGAAATGGGCTAGAATCGGCTAAACCTATGAGTGTAGATGACCGACACGTAAGCGCACCTTGGTGTTCAACAAGCACTTAAATCACTTCGGGATCCCAAAACGGTGGGTAATAGTCCATGAAACGGGTTAGAATCGACAAAAACCGCAGGTGTTGATGACCGGCACGTAAACGCACCCAGGGTTCGATCATCCTGGAAATCACTCCGGGACCCCAAAACAGTGAGTTAATAGTGCATGAACCAGGTCGAATTGGCCAAAATCGTGAGTGTTGATGATCGACACGTAAATTCACCCGTGGTTCGTTAATCGTGGAAGTCACCCGGGACCCCAAAACAGTGGGTAATAGTCCCCGAAACGGGCCAGAATCGACAAAACCGCGAGTGTTGATGACCGACACGTAAACGCACCTCAGGGTTCGCCAATCGTGGAAATCACTCCGAGACCCCAAAACAGTGAGTAATAGTCCACGAAACGGCCCAGAATCGGCCAAAACAGTGAGTGTTGATGACCGACACGTAAGCGCACCTTGGGGTTCAACAAGCATGGAAATCACTTCGAGACCCCCAAACGATGAGTAATAGTCCACGAAACGGGTCAGAATCGACAAAACCGCGAGTGTTGATGACCGACACGTAAACGCACCTCAGGGTTCGCTAATCGTGGAAATCACTTCGAGACCCCAAAACCGTGAGTAATAGTCCACGAAACGGGCCAGAATAGGCCAAAACTATGACTGTTGATGACCGACCCGTAAGCGCACCTTGTGGATCAACAAGCATGGAAATCACTTCGGGACCCCAAAACGGTGAGTAATAGTCCAGGTAACGGGTCAGAATCGGCAAAAACCGCAAGTGTTGATATCCGCACGCGTCGCGCACCTGTGGTTCGTTCATCGTGGAAATCACTCCGGGACCGCAAAAGAGTGAGTAATAGTCCACGAAACGGGCCAGAATTGGCCAAAACTGTCAGTGTTGATGACCGACACGTAAGCGCACCTTGGGGTCCAACAAGCATGGAAATCACTTCGGGACCCCAAAACAGTGAGTAATAGTTCACGAAACGGGTCGGAATCGACAAAACCGTGAGTGTTGATGACCGACACATAAACGCACCTCAGGGTTCGCTAATCGTGGAAATCACTCTGAGACCCCAAAACAGTGAGTAATAGTCCATTAAACAGGCCAGAATCGGCCAAAACTGGGAGTGTTGATGACCGACACGTAAGCGCAACTAGTGGTTCAACAAGCATGGAAATCACTTCGGGACCCCCAAACGGTGAGTAATAGTCCACGCAACGGATCAGAATTGACAAAAACCGCAAGTGTTGATGACCGGAACGTGAACACACCCCAGGGTTCGTTCATCGTGGAAATCACTCCGGCCCCTAAAACAGTGAGTAATAGTCCACGAAACGGGCCAGAATCGGCCAAAACTGTCAGTGTCGATGAACGACACGTAAGCGCACTTGGGGTTCAACAAGCATGGAAATCACTTTGGGACCCCAAAACGGTGAGTAATAGTCCACGAAACGGGTCAGAATCAACAAAAACCGCGAGTGTTGATGACTGACACGTAAACGCACCCTAGAGTTCGTTAATCGTGAAGATCACTCCGGGACCACAAAATAATGAGTAATAGTCCATGAAATGGGCGAGAATCGGCTAAACCTGTGAGTGTAGATGACCGACACGTAAGCGCACCTTGGTGTTCAACAAGCATGTAAATCACTTCGGGATCCCAAAACGGTGAGTAATAGTCCACGAAACGGGTCAGAATCGACAAAAACCGCAAGTGTTGATAACCGGCACGTAAACGCACCTAGGGTTCGTTCATCCTGGAAATCACTCCGGGACCCCAAAACAGTGATTAATAGTCCATGAACCGGGTCAGAATTGGCCAAAACTGTGAGTGTTGATGACCGACACGTAAATGCACCCTAGGGTTCGTTAATCGTGGAAGTCACTCCGGGACCCAAAACTGTGAGTAATAGTCCACGAAACGGGCCAGAAACGACAAAACCGCGAGTGTTGGTGACTGACACGTAAACGCACGCCTGGGTTCGTTAATCGTGGAAATCACTCCCGGACCCCAAAATAGTGAGTAATAGTCCACGAAATGGGCTAGAATCGGCTAAACCTATGAGTGTAGATGACCGACACGTAAGCGCACCTTGGTGTTCAACAAGCATTTAAATAACTTCGGGATCCCAAAACGGTGGGTAATAGTCCATGAAACGGGTTAGAATCGACAAAAACCGCAGGTGTTGATGACCGGCACGTAAATGCACCGAGGGTTCGATCATCCTGGAAATCACTCCGGGACCCCAAAACAGTGAGTTAATAGTGCATGAACCAGGTCAGAATTGGCCAAAACTGTGAGTGTTGATGACCGACACGTAAATTCACCCCAGGGTTCGTTAATCGTGGAAGTCACTCCGGGACCCCAAAACAGTGGGTAATAGTCCCCGAAACGGGCCAGAATCGACAAAACCGCGAGTGTTGATGACCGACACGTAAACGCACCTCAGGGTTCGCTAATCGTGGAAATCACTCCGAGACCCCAAAACAGTGATGTTGACATCGGATTTTGGCAAGGTACAAAAGGCAAGTAAGATGGCCTTAAGTGAAAGAGTTTTCAGCATGCAAAGTTTCAGGTCGACGAGTGGAATAACTTTGATGTTTAATTTATCGCCATTCGACCTTATATCGGTGGCCGAAGTTGTACTCCGAGTGACAAAATTCAAACATTCCGAGTGGTTTTCGGCCAATCTTGCCTTCAAGACGACCTCGGATGAAGGAGTATTTAAAGGACTTGTCTTCGTCTCGTCGAGGAAATCAATTTTGATATATAAATCATTTTAATCCGAGTTCATATGCAAAAGTTAGAGGCAATACACTGCAGGCCGAAGCTGAGTGGAAATCTGGCGCAAAGTACCAGACGCCATGTCTGGTGGATCGCGCGAGCAATTAAGCCCTTAAGAAGTCCTTGAATCGAAAAACCTTCAACACGAAAAAGTTTCGTCACGTCGAGCCGATCGATTTTCATATATAATTCGTCTCAATCCGAGGTCGTATGAGACTTGGGAAGACAAATCAAGATTAGGCTATGTTTTTGGTCGAGTGAAAAGCTTACCATCCGAGTGAAAACTCGCCGGTCGAGTGAAAACCTACCGATCGAGTAAAAGGTCGAATGAAAACCTACCGATCGAGTAAAAGGTCGAGTGAAAACCTACCGATCGAGTAAAAGGTCGATTGAGTAGAAGGTCGAGTGAATAAAAGATTGTCTTCCAACTGAAAATGTGGTCATCATCCAAGTGGAAGATTGTCTTCCGAGTGAAAATATAGTCATCCGAGTGAAAAGGTCCTGTCGAGTGAAAGACTCTAATATCCGAGTGGATGAGCTTAAATCCGAGTGAAACTGAACATGTGCCCAAAAGTTTATCAAGATGATCTCGGATGAAGAAGTGTTCAATACAGAAGTTGTGCGTATCATCAAGACGGTAAACTTTGGTTTTGGAGTCATAGCCATCAGAGATAGTATATGGCCTGTAAATTTACTACAACACTCGGATAATTCAGTCTACCGCAAGACCGAGTCCGACTGGAAGGTAAAAATGACCTTGAAATATTCAAGATGGCCTTATTTGAAAAAGTGGTCAACATGAGAGTTGTTCGTATCGTCGAGGCGCACAAGTTTGATGTTTGGGCCATCTTGATCGGAGGTCATATGGAGGCTCGGCGGCCTGCACAAGGAGGAAGACAGAAGTTGGGCCAGATTCAGACTGAATCCGAGTTGGAATAGAACTAGGACTCTAGGACGCGAATTGATGTAATTTTTCTTGTAAGGAAAGCCTAGATGAATCCTTTACTTGTATGGGAAGTCCAGCCGCCTCTTATATATGTTGGGGGTGACGGCCGATTGAACAACACACAATCGAACAAATCAATATACTACTTTTTCCTGTCTACTTTTTATCTCTCCACCGTTTTTCTCTCTCGTTCTTCGCTGTTCTTCGTGTTTGAGAGATGCGAATCCCGAGGCTCTAGGGGCGAGCGAATCGACCTAGGGCAGCCCATAGCCGCCGCAATCCCTGACGAGGTCCCTCCCGGGTGCGCGGGGTTTCGGGTCTGCAAAAGCACTCGCCGATCGTCTTGCGATCGCGTTGTGTCGGTCGGGTCTCCTTCGACGTGAGCTGCGTGCATCACCCCGCGCCGAGGGTACACGTGGACGGTTCGTGTGTCAACACACTTTTGGCGACTCTACTGGGGACCAAGATCAATCATCATCATCCACCATGTCCGATCTTCCCAAGCCATCTGAGGTAGACGCCGATAACATCATTAAGCCCAGTCTTGATG
Organism: Aegilops speltoides; assembly: GCA_021437245.1. Lineage (NCBI taxonomy): Eukaryota > Viridiplantae > Streptophyta > Magnoliopsida > Poales > Poaceae > Aegilops > Aegilops speltoides. Next base: position 415,271,357 of record CM038142.1, on the reverse strand, counting down.
AGATATCGGCCGATCATCACCAAGTCTATGAGGAGTACAAGAAGGCGCGCGAGGAGAAGGACTTGCAGGAGTTCCTTGCAAAGTTCAAGAAGGATCGCCAAGGCAACATCACTCCGATTGAAGAAATCAAGTTCCTCCTTTGCAAGCCAAGCAGTGTTAAACCTCTGTAAGTCTCGCCTTTTCTCCCGAAAGCGGTGGGCTGAGATTGAAAGTCGATTGCTGATGGTAACAATCTAGTCTATCAAACTTTCATAGAAAATACTAATGCTCGTAAGAATACATCTCAATCGACTAGTGGTAATGATGGTGTAGCTGCTAGTGTGCAAAACCCTAATCTGCTTTACCTATCTCATCGGGCGCCCCGCGTCGATGACTTATTATCCTACCCAAACAAATCAGATTGTGGCTGCACCCATCAATCCTATTATGAGCATGCCAGGTTGGTGGTGACGCTTGAACCAAACCCTACCTACAGCTACAACCACTCGACCACTACCAAATTATGGGTCGACATACATGCCACAATTCCTACCTAAAGCTAGTAACCCTACTCCTCCTATGCCATCGCCACAAGCTTCATCGTCCACTATGGATGATGGTTTAGCTAATCTTAGAGAGGAGATGGCTAAGATGCTTCGAGAAAATTTTGAGTTGAGTTACCTCGAATCGGATTTACCAAAAGCCGTGCAGAGTACTTTGATGCTATCCAAAGGCCTCCGTGATATAAAATTCCAGATTTTGTTAAGTTCAATGGAGAGGGCACAAAACCACATGGGAGCATGTTAGTCAATATTTAGCACAATTGGGTGAGGCAGGCTCACTGAATGAGTTGAAAGTGCGTTTATTTCCTTTGTCATTAACTGGTACCGCATTTTCATGGTTTTCTTCTTTACCACATGGTTCCATTCGAGTTTGGTCGCAGCTAGAGCAGAAATTTCATGATCACTTTTATAGCGGCAACAATGAACTCAAGTTGTCACATCTAACATCGGTTAAGCAGAAGCATGATGAATCGGTCTCCGATTACGTCAAGAGATTCAGAGAAACGAAAAACCGGTGTTTTAGTTTGGTGATAACCGAGAGAGACTTGGCAGACCTAGTGCTGAGTGGTTTGAGAACTCCCATTAGAGAAAAGCTAGAAGGCTACGAGTTCCTAAATATCAACCAAGTCTTACAAAGGGCTTTGGCTCAGGAAAGCCGAAGCAAGGACCTCAAAGAAGTGCATAGATACAAAGCCGATCGTCCAAAGGTGAATATGGTGGAATATGATACTGATCACTCGGACGATGAGGGTGATGTTTTGTTATTGAATTTGTTTGGCCATCTAAGGCCAAACCCTTTACTTGCAAAGATCTGAAACCGATTCATAAGAATCGTGATGAAGAGATGAAGTTTACTTTAACATTGCTAAGTGTGATAGAATATTTGATGCTTTGCTGCAGGCTAAGATTATTAGAATATCTCATACTTTACCGCCGCTTGAAGAGCTGAAACGGCGTGCTTATAGCAAGTATCATAATTCTTTTTCTCATGCTACTAATGATTGCAATGTTTTTCGACGACAGATACAATCGGCCATTAATGACGGACGATTGAACTTTTCTGAGATGCAAGTTGATAAACTGCCCTTTCCAATGAACACCATGGATTTAGAAGGGAAGAAGTTACTCATTCGGCCGGAGGTAGCCGAATCTGCTAATAAAGCTAATGTCATTATTGGTGAGCCCAGGAAAGACAAGGAGGACAACAAGGTCTTGGGGAGACAGGTTGTGCTTGATAAGCAACCCGATGGCAAGGAAGTTATCAAAATCACCATCAAGAATCCTACACTGGGGCAACCGCAAGTGCAAGAAAATACTCGTGTTAAATTTGTCAAGCCCAAGAGTCCGTGGTTGGCAAGTGGAAGAAGAATGAAGTTAAAGTGCAGCGCAAGCGGATCAAGCCAACTTTTGATATGTTGCTGTCCAAGTATGCTAACCAGTCGGCCGGTTCTAGTTTCAATCGACCGACTCATCTGAAACGACCAAGGTCACCATATGTTGATATGTTCAGTCGGTATACAAAACCGAGTGGACCAAGGGCGCAGTTTTCAGAAGAGCAGAGGCAATCTGTGTGTGATCGACTTGATTATTCATATAATGGCCGACTCAACATCGGTGACCATCAGTCGGCTGGCCAAAATATGCGACCGGATGGAAATTATCCGAGTGTAAGAATGCACCTAGGTGGAAGCTATCCAAGTGAAAAAATGTGGTCAAGAGGATTCCATCCGAGTGACATCCATCCGAGTGGAGTCCATCAGAGTAGAAAGGTGCGCCCGAGTGGAAATTTCATGCATGTGGAAAGTCGGAAAGAATGGCGTGTTAAATCACCAAGTTTTGCAGCAGTTGAGTCAGGAAAAGGCAAGGAGAAAATGGATGTTGACTCACTTATCTTGGGCACCGAAACATTCCCCATACAGCAGCCGACTGTGCATAACCACTCGACTGAGCCGATACTTTCTATCGCGCCAAGGCACTCGGCTAATGACCATGAAGCAAGCACCAGCCAGGTAAAAACGAGAGATCCTAAATACACTCAGCCAAAGTGGTGTCCTTCAGGGCTAACAAAGACACAGAAGAGGAAACTACAGAGGTTAAGGAGTCAAGAGATGGCAGAGCAGGAGGCCGAGAAGCAAAGGGATAAGTTGTTCAATGACACTCGGCCCATGGTTCCAGCAAAACAAGTGTGGAGGCCTAAACAAATACAAGATACATCAGCTTCTACATCTATCACAGAAGTGCCTACACCACCCAAGGAGGACGATGCGACAGCTATTACATCGTCTGTGACACTTCTTACCTCTCCTTCACTCGGACAGATTTCAGAATCGGTCGATACACTTGAAGAAGTGGCTGATATATTGGACTATGAATCTACACCGGTTCATGAAGGTATGGATATCAATATGGTGTACTACTTACCTGCTGAGTTTCGTGCTGTAGATGAGGAAGGGGAAGTTGCTCAGCTTGATTTTGGTCCTAAAAATGCAATATTCGAGAAGCCAAAAGAACCAGTAAAGCATCTGAAACCATTATATCTCAGAGGTCATATCAATGGGTCGCCGCTCACCCGGATGCTTGTTGATGATGGCGTTGTGGTAAATCTTATGCCCTATTTGGTCTTCAAGAAATTGGGTTTGCCTGATGAAGAATTGATAAAGACCAATATGGTGCTCAACGGGTTTGAAGGCAAAGAGAAAACTGAAGCCAAAGGTGTAATGTATGTGGAACTTACAGTCGGAAGCAAAACTTTGGCTACTGCATTCTTTGTCGCTGAGGTGCAAGGTAACTACAATGTTATACTAGGCCGTGATTGGGTTCATGCAAACGAGTGCGTGCCATCCACTATGCACCATTTTTTGATTCAGTGGGTTGAAGATGAAGTGGAAGTCATTCATGCGGATAACTCGGCCTATGTTGCTTTGGCCGATGCATCTGTGGATTGGCAACATCCCAATGCTACTTGCTTGACGGGACGTGATTTGTCAGAGTTTGATTTTCTCAATGCGACTAAGAATGGTTTTGTGCCCGTGTCTTTAAAGCCGACTGAATGCAATCGGCTCCAAGGTATGATATGTTTAAATGGATCCTAATTCCGAGTGGTTACAAAAACGTCTTGCAAAATATCGGTCCAGTGAGAACGATATGTATGAGTCTATTGAGGAGTTGGATGACATGGATAAACTTGGACAAGGTTTTACATCGGCCGATCCGTTAGAAGAGGTAGATATCGGAGACGGATCAGTCAGTCGACCGACATTTATAAACAAAAATTTGAAAGCCGGTTGTAAAGCTAAATTAATCGAGCTATTGAAAGAATATGTTTGTTGCTTTGCATGGGAATATCATGAGATGCCAGGGTTGAGCCGGGAGCTAGTGGAGCATCGGTTGCCTATAAAGGACGGTTTTAGACCTTATAAACAGTCGGCCAGAAAGTTTAATCCGAAAACATATGACCGGATCAAGGAAGAGATCGGTCGACTGCTTGAAGCTAAATTCATTCGACCTTGCAGGTATGCCGAGTGGATTTCTAACATTGTCCCAAAGGAGAAGAAGGGATCCGCAAGTTGAGGGTGTGCATTGACTTCCGAGATGTGAATAGGGCTACACCCAAAGATGAGTATCCCATGCCAATAGCCGATATGCTTATTAATGATGCTTCGGACATAAGGTTATTAGCTTTCTAGATGGTAATGCCGGATACAATCAAATTTTATGGTCAAGAGGACATGTACAAAACAGCTTTCCGATGTCCTGGTTTCCTTGGTTTATTCGAGTGGACGGTGATGACATTCGGATTGAAAATGTGGGGCCACATATCAAAGGGCTATGAATTTGATTTTTCATGATTTACTCGGTGTCATACTTGAAGTTTATATTGATGATATTGTTGTCAAATCGGATGCTTTTGAGTCTCACTTGGCTGATTTGCGTTTAGCTTTTGAAAGGATGAAAAAGTATGGAATGAAGATGAATCCTTTGAAGTGTGCATTCGGCGTGTCAGCCGGCAAATTTTTGGGTTTCATTATTCATGAAGATGGCATCGAAATCGATCCCGAAAAGATAGAGGCCATACAGAAAGTGGAGGCTCCAACATGCAAGAGAGATATGCAAAAGTTCCTTGGCAAGGTCAATTATTTGAGAAGGTTCATAGCTAATCTATCAGGGAAAGTTGATGCATTTACTCCTATCCTTGGTTAAAGAATGATGTTGATTTCACTTGGGGGGCAAAACAGCAAGAAGCTTTTGATATGATCAAGAATTATTTGTGCACTCCTCCGGTGATGAAAGCACCCAAGCATAGAGAGCCTTTCAAACTTTATATCGCAGCAGAGGAAGGTGTTATTGGTGCTGTTTTGACTCAAGATACCGAAGGAAAAGAGCATGCCATTACATATTTGAGCAGACGTTTATTGGACGCCGAGACAAGGTACACATTTATTGAAAAACTATGTCTATGCTTATACTACGCTTGCACAAAATTGAGACATTACCTAGTGCCGAGTGCTTGTGTAGTAGCTTGTCAAACCGATGTCATTAAGTACATGTTGCATAGGCCAATTCTTAGTGGTAGAATTGGCAAGTGGGCTTATGCTTTGATTGAGTATGATTTGGCTTATGAATCTCTAAAATCCATGAAAGGCCAAATTGTTGCTAATTTCATTGTTGAACATCGGATTAATGACAAGCATGCTGTTGATATGAACCTTGTTTCATTAGTGCCATGGAGATTGTATTTTGATGGTTCAGTTTGTAGCAATGGCCAAGGTGTTGGTATTGTTTATATATCTCCTCATGGTGCTGTTTTTGAAGCCTCATGCCGCATAGAATATTTTTGCACAAACAATCAAGCCGAATATGAAGCATTGTTATTCGGTCTAGAGATGTTACTTGCTATAGGTGTTACACATATTGAGGCTTACGGTGATTCATTACTAGTGGTGCAGCAAATATCCATAGTCTTTCAGTGTTTTGATGAATCACTTAATGTTTATCTTGATAAATGTCTAGATATAATTTCTACTTTGGATTGTTTCAGCATTGCACATATATCTAGACATGACAACTGGAAAGCAAATGAGTTGCCACAGCAAGCATCTGGATATCATGTTGATCATGGCATGTTTCATATCTCTCAAAGACCGATGTCTTGTCTTGCCAATATGGGAGAGGCCGAACCTGAACCCACCGATTCGCCATTAACAAAAAATCTAGTGCGGTGATAATTCGATTGGAGAAAGCCCATTGCTGATTACTTGTGCAATCCGAGTGAAAGGGTGGACAGGGCTGTTCGGGCGATGGCTTTCAAGTATACAATGAGAGATGATGGTCTTTATCGCCGAACAGTCGATGATGTTCTTCTAAAGTGTTTGGATGAGGACCAGGCCAGAGTTGCTATGGGAGAAGTACATGAAGGCATTTGTGGCACTCACCAGTCGACTCCCAAAATGAAATGGTTATTGCGACGTGCTGGGTTTTATTGGCCGACTATGATTAATGATTGCTTCAGATATTATAAAGGGTGTGAAGCATGTCAAAAGTTTGGTGATATTCAATTGGCTCCTGCTGCTATGTTACATCCTATTATCAAACCGTGGCCTTTCAGAGGTTGGGGTTTAGATTTCATTGGACAAATCCACCCGTCTTCCTCAAAAGGGCATCGGTTCGTGTTGGTGGCAACTGATTATTTCACTAAATGGTCTGAAGCAGTACCTCTCAAGAACATGACACATACGGAGGTAATTCAATTCATAACCGAGCACATTATTCATAGATTCGGTATTCCTCAAACATTAACTACAGATCAAGGTTCATCTTTTATGTCACACCAAGTCAGAGAGTTTGCCAAATCTTATAATATAAAGTTGCTCAATTCCTCTCCATATTATGCCCAAGCTAATGGACAAGCTGAGTCTAGCAATAAAATTCTAATCAAGCTCATCAAGAAGAAGATTGAGGACAATCCGAGGAGATGGCATGAGTTGTTGTCTGAAGCTTTATGGGCACACAGAATTTCAAGGCATGGTGCTACGAAGGTGACTCCATATGAGCTAGTATATGGTCAGGAGGCTGTTTTACCAGTGGAGGTAAATTTGAATGCTTTGAGAATAGCCAAACAAAATGATTTATCGGCAGTAGACTTTTATAACTTAATGATGGACAATATTGATGAGGTTGCTGATAAATGTTTGGTTGCTTTGGAGTCCATAGAGAGAGATAAGTTGAGGGTAGCAAGAGCTTACAATAAGAAAGTCAAGTTGAAGAATTTTCAAGTTGGTGATCTCGTTTGGAAAGTAATTCTGCCGATTGGTTCAAGAGATAGAAAATTCGGGAAGTGGTCTCCAAGTTGGGAAGGTCCTTTTAGGATTACAAGGGTTGTTCCCGGAAATTCATATTTGGTGGAATCAATACAAGGGGCATTGTTACCTCGAGCTCTCAACGGAAAATATTTGAAGAAGTACCACCCGAGTGTGTGGCAGGAAGCCTGAGTAGGCAATGGCCAATATACGATTATCGCACTTAGCACAAACATGGCCGATACATAATTATCGCCCTGAGGAAAATAAATGGCCGATGGAGTGTTGACATCGTCCTTAGAACAAACACCGTGCATATTATTTTTCGGCGTGCAAGCTTTGCCGAAAAACAGGGGGGCATGTGTTGACATCGGATTTTGGCAAGGTACAAAAGGCAAGTAAGATGGCCTTAAGTGAAAGAGTTTTCAGCATGCAAAGTTTCAGGTCGACGAGTGGAATAACTTTGATGTTTAATTTATCGCCATTCGACCTTATATCGGTGGCCGAAGTTGTACTCCGAGTGACAAAATTCAAACATTCCGAGTGGTTTTCGGCCAATCTTGCCTTCAAGACGACCTCGGATGAAGGAGTATTTAAAGGAGTTGTCTTCGTCTCATCGAGGCAATCAATTTTGATATTTAAATCATTTTAATCCGAGTTCATATGCAAAAATTAGAGGCAATACAATCGCAGTCAAGCGAGTGGAAATCTGGCGCAAAGTACCAGACGCCATGTCTGGTGGATCGCGCGAGCAATTAAGCCCTTAAGAATTCCTTGTATCGAAAAACCTTCAACACGAAAAAGTTTCGTCTCGTCGAGCCGATTGATTTTCATATATAATTCATCTCAATCCGAGGTCGTATGAGACTTGGGGAGACAAATCAAGATCAGGCTATGTTTTTGGTCGAGTGAAAAGCTTACCATCCGAGTGAAAACTCGCCGGTCGAGTGAAAACCTACCGATCGAGTAAAAGGTCGAATGAAAACCTACCGATCGAGTAAAAGGTCGAGTGAAAACCTACCGATCGAGTAAAAGGTCGAGTGAAAACCTACCGATCGAGTAAAAGGTCGAGTGAAAACCTACCGATCGAGTAAAAGGTTGAGTGAAAACCTACCGATCGAGTAAAAGGTCGATTGAGTAGAAGGTCGAGTGAATAAAAGATTGTCTTCCGACTGAAAATGTGGTCATCATCCGAGTGGAAGATTGTCTTCCGAGTGAAAATATAGTCATCCGAGTGAAAAGGTCCAGTCGAGTGAAAGACTCTAATATCCGAGTGGATGAGCTTAAATCCGAGTGAAACTGAACATGTGCCCAAAAGTTTATCAAGATGATCTCGGATGAAGAAGTGTTCAATACAGAAGTTGTGCGTATCATCAAGACGGTAAACTTTGGTTTTGGAGTCATAGCCATCAGAGATAGTATATGGCCTGCAAATTCACTACAACACTCGGATAATTCAGTCTACCGCAAGACCGAGTCCGACTGGAAGGTAAAAACGACCTCGAAAAGTATTCAAGATGGCATTATTTGACAAAGTGGTCAACATGAGAGTTGTTCGTATCGTCGAGGCGCACAAGTTTGATGTTTGGGCCATCTTGATCGGAGGTCATATGGAGGCTCGGCGGCCTGCACAAGGAGGAAGACAGAAGTTGGGCCAGATTCGATGAATCCGAGTTGGAATAGAACTAGGACTCTAGGACGCGAATTGATGTAATTTTTCTTGTAAGGAAAGCCTAGATGAATCCTTTACTTGTACGGAAGTCCAGCCGCCTCTTATATATGTTGGGGGTGACGGCCGATTGAACAACACACAATCGAACAAATCAATATACTACTTTTTCCCGTCTACTTTTATCTCTCCACCGTTTTTTCTCTCGTTCTTCGCTGTTCCTCGTGTTTGAGAGCTGCGAATCCCGAGGCTCTAGGGGCGAGCGATCGACCTAGGGCAGCCCATAGTCGCCGCAATCCTCGACGGGTCCCTCCCGGCGCTGGGTTTCGGTCTGCAAAAGCACCCGCCGATCGCCTTGCGATCGCTATTGTCGGTCGGGTCTCCTTCGACGTGAGCTGCGGTGCATCACCCCCGGCGTCGAGGGTACACGTGACGTGTTCGTGTGTAAACAAGTGAGTAATAGTCCACGAAACAGGCCAGAATCGGCCATAACTGTGAGTGTTGATGACCAACACGTAAGCGCACCTTGGGGTTCAACAAGCATGGAAATCACTTCGGGACCCCAAAACGATGAGTAATAGTCCACGAAACGGGTCAGAAATCGACAAAACCGCGAGTGTTGATGACCGACATGTAAACGCACCTCAGGGTTCGCTAATCGTGGAAATCACTCCGAGACCCCAAAACCGTGAGTAATAGTCAACGAAACGGGCCAAAATAGGACAAAACTATGACTGTTGATGACCGACACGTAAGTGCACCTTGTGGATAAACAAGCATGGAAATCACTTCGGGACCCCAAAACGGTGAGTAATAGTCCAGGTAACGGGTCAGAATCGGCAAAAACCGCAAGTGTTGATGACCGGCACGTAAACGCACCCCAGGGTTCGTTCATCGTGGAAATCACTCCGGGACCGCAAAAGAGTGAGTAATAGTCCACGAAACGGGCCAGAATTGGCCAAAACTGTGAGTGTTGATGACTGACACGTAAGCGCACCTTGGGGGTCCAACAAGCATGGAAATCACTTCGGGACCCCAAAACAGTGAGTAATAGTTCACGAAACGGGTCGGAATCGACAAAAACCACAAGTGTTGATGACCGGCACGTAAACGCATCCCAGGGTTCGTTCATCGCGGAAATCACTCCGGGACCCTAAAACAGTGAGTAATAGTCCACGAAACGGGCCAGAATCGGCCAAAACTGTCTGTGTTGATGACCGACACGTAAGCACACCTTGAGGTTCAACAAGCATGGAAATCAGTTTGGGACCCCAAAACGGTGAGTAATAGTCCACGAAACGGGTTAGAATCAACAAAAACCGCGAGTGTTGATGACTGACACGTAAACGCACCCTAGGGTTCGTTAATCGTGGAAATCACTCCGGGACCCCAAAATAGTGAGTAATAGTCCACGAAATGGGCCGAATCGCTAAACTCGTGAGTGTAGATGACCGACACGTAAGCGCACCTTGGTGTTCAACAAGCATGTAAATCACTTCGGGATCCCAAAACGGTGAGTAATAGTCCACGAAACGGGTCAGAATCGACTGAAACCGCAAGTGTTGATAACAGGCACGTAAACGCACCTAGGGTTCGTTCATCCTGGAAATCACTCCGGGACCCCAAAACAGTGATTAATAGTCCATGAACCGGGTCAGAATTGGCCAAAACTGTGAGTGTTGATGACCGACACGTAAATGCACCCCAGGGTTCGTTAATCGTGGAAGTCACTCCGGGACCCCAAAACTGTGAGTAATATTCCACGAAACGGGCCAGAATCGACAAAACCGCGAGTATTGATGACTGACACGAAAACGCACCCCTGGGTTCGTTAATCGTGGAAATCACTCCCGGACCCCAAAATAGTGAGTAATAGTCCATGAAATGGGCCAGAATCGGCTAAACCTGTGAGTGTAGATGACCGACACGTAAGCGCACCTTGGTGTTCAACAAGCACTTAAATAACTTCGGGATCCCAAAACGGTGGGTAATAGTCCATGAAACGGGTCAGAATCGACAAAAACCGCAGGTGTTGATGACCGGCACGTAAATGCACCTGTGGTTCGTTCATCCCGGAAATCACCCGGACCCCAAAGCAGTGAGTAATAGTGCATGAACCGGTCGAATTGGCAAAATCGTGAGTGTTGATGACCGACACGTAAATTCACCCGTGGTTCGTTAATCGTGGAAGTCACTCCGGGACCCCAAAACAGTGGGTAATAGTCCCCGAAACGGGCCAGAATCGACAAAACCGTGAGTGTTGATGACCGACACGTAAACGCACCTCAGGGTTCGCTAATCGTGGAAATCACTCCGAGACCCCAAAACAGTGAGTAATAGTCCACGAAACGGCCCAGAATCGGCCAAAACTGTGAGTGTTGATGACCGACACGTAAGCGCACCTTGGGGTTCACAAGCATGGAAATCACTTCGGGACCCCAAAACGATGAGTAGTAGTCCACGAAACGGGTCAGAATCGACAAAACCGCGAGTGTTGATAACCGACACGTAAACGCACCTCAGGGTTCGCTAATCGTGGAAATCAGTCCGAGACCCCAAAACCATGAGTAATAGTCCATGAAACGGGCCCGAATAGGCCAAAACTATGACTGTTGATGACCGACACGTAAGCGCACCTTGTGGATCAACAAGCATGGAAATCACTTCGGGACCCCAAAACAGTGAGTAATAGTCCAGGTAATGTGTCAGAATCGGCAAAATCCGCAAGTGTTGATGACCGGCATGGAAACGCACCCCAGGGTTCGTTCATCGTGCAAATCACTCCGGGACCCCAAAGCAGTGAGTAATAGTCCACGAAACGGGCCAGAATTGGCCAAAACAGTCAATGTTGATGACCGACACGTAAGCGCACCTTGGGGTCCAACAAGCATGGAAATCACTTAGGGACCCCAAAACGGTGAGTAATAGTTCACGAAATGGGTCGGAATCGACAAAACCGCGAGTGTTGATGACCGACACGTAAACGCACCTCAGGGTTCGCTAATCGTGGAAATCACTCTGAGACCCCAAAACAGTGAGTAATAGTCCACGAAACGGGCCATAATCGACCAAAACTGGGAGTGTTGATGACCGACACGTAAGCGCAACAAGTGGTTCAACAAGCATGGAAATCACTTCGGGACCCCAAAAAAGTGAGTAATAGTCCGCGAAACGGATCAGAGTCGACAAAAACCACAAGTGTTGATGACCGGCACGTAAACGCACCCCAGGGTTCGTTCATCGTGGAAATCACTTCGGGACCCTAAAACAGTGAGTAATAGTCCACGAAACAGGCCAGAATCGGCCAAAACTGTCAGTGTTGATGACCGACACGTAAGTGCACCTTGGGGTTCAACAAGCATGGAAATCACTTTGGGACCCCAAAACGGTGAGTAATAGTCCACGAAACGGGTTAGAATCAACAAAAACCGCGAGTGTTGATGACCGACACGTAAACGCACCCTAGGGTTCATTAATCGTGGAAATCACTCCGGGACCCCAAAATAGTGAGTAATAGTCCACGAAATGGGCCACAATCGGCTAAACCTGTGAGTGTACATGACCGACACGTAAGCGCACCTTGGTGTTCAACAAGCATGTAAATCACTTCGGGATCCCAAAACGGTGAGTAATAGTCCACGAAACGGGTCAGAATCGACAAAAACCGCAAGTGTTGATAACCGGCACGTAAACGCACCTAGGGTTCGTTCATCCTGGAAATCACTCCGAGACCCCAAAAAAGTGATTAATAGTCCATGAACCAGGTCAGAATCGACAAAACCGCGAGTATTGATGACTAACACGTAAACGCACCCCTGGGTTCGTTCATCGTGGAAATCACTCCCGGACCCCAAAATAGTGAGTAATAGTCCACGAAATGGGCCAGAATCGGCTAAACCTGTGAGTGTAGATGACCGACACGTAAGCGCACCTTGGTGTTCACCAAGCACTTAAATAACTTTGGGATCCCAAAACGGTGGGTAATAATCCATGAAACGGGTCAGAATCGACAAAAACCGCAGGTGTTGATGACCGGCACGTAAACGCACCCAGGGTTCGTTCATCCTGGAAATCACTCCGGGACCCCAAAACAGTGAGTAATAGTGCATGAACCGGGTCAGAATTGGCCAAAACTGTGAGTGTTGATGACCGACACGTAAATTCACCCCATGGTTCGTTAATCGTGGAAGTCACTCCGGGACCCCAAAACAGTGGGTAATAATCCCCGAAACGGGCCAGAATCGATAAAACCGCGAGTGTTGATGACCGACACGTAAACGCACCTCAGGGTTCGCTAATCGTGGAAATCACTCCAAGACCCCAAAACAGTGAGTAATAGTCCACGAAACGGGCCAGAATCGGCCATAACTGTGAGTGTTGATGACCGACACGTAAGTGCACCTTGGGGTTCAACAAGCATGGAAATCACTTCGGGACCCCAAAACGATGAGTAATAGTCCACGAAACGGGTCAGAATCGACAAAACCGCGAGTGTTGATGACCGAAACGTAAACGCACCTCAGGGTTGGCCAATCGTGGAAATCACTCTGAGACCCCAAAACAGTGAGTAATAGTCCACGAAACGGGCCAGAATCGGCCAAAACTGTGACTGTTGATGACCGACACGTAAGCGCACCTTGTGGATCAACAAGCATGTAAATCACTTCGGGATCCCAAAACGGTGAGTAATAGTCCACGAAACGGGCCAGAATTAGCCAAAACTGTCAGTGTTGATGACCGACACGTAAGTGCACCTTGGCGTCCAACAAGCATGGAAATCACTTCGGGACCCCAAAACGGTGAGTAATAGTTCACGAAACGGGTCAGAATCGACAAAACCACGAGTGTTGATGACCGACACGTAAACACACCTCAGGGTTCGCTAATCGTGGAAATCACTCTGAGACCCCAAAACAGTGAGTAATAGTCCACGAAACGGGCCAGAACCGGCCAAAACTGGGAGTGTTGATGACTGACACGTAAGCGCGACTAGTGGTTCAACAAGCATGGAAATCACCGGGACCCCAAAACGGTGAGTAATAGTCCATGAAACGGATCAGAATCGACAAAACCGCAAGTGTTGATGACCGCACGTAAACGCACCCCAGGGTTCGTTCATCGTGGAAATCACTCCGGGCCCTAAAATAGTGAGTAATAGTCCACGAAACGGGCCAGAATCGGCCAAAACTGTTAGTGTTGATGATCGACACGTAAGCGGACCTTGGGGTTCAACAAGCATGGAAATCACTTTGGGACCCCAAAATGGTGAGTAATAGTCCACTAAACGGGTCGAGAATCAACAAAACCGCGAGTGTTGATGATCGACACGTAAACGCACCTGGGTTCGTTAATCGTGGAAATCACACCGAACCCAAAATAGTGAGTAATAGTCCACGAAATGGGCCGAATCGCTAAACTCGTGAGTGTAGATGAGCGACACGTAAGCGCACCTTGGTGTTCAACAAGCATGTAAATCACCGGGATCCCAAAACGGTGGGTAATAGTCCACTAAATGGGTCGAATCGAGAAAAACCGCAAGTGTTGATGACCGCACGTAAGCGCACCTGTGGTTCATTCATCCTGGAAATCACTCCGGGACCCCAAAACAGTGAGTAATAGTGCATGAACTGGGTCAGAATTGGCCAAAACTGTGAGTGTTGATGACCGACACGTAAATTCACCCCAGGGTTTGTTAATCGTGGAAGTCACTCCGGGACCCCAAAACAGAGAGTAATAGTCCCCGAAACAGGCCAGAATCGACAAAACCGCGAGTGTTGATGACCGACACATAAGCGCACCTTGTGGATCAACAAACATGCAAATCACTTCGGGTCCCCAAAACGGTGAGTAATAGTCCAGGTAACGGGTCAGAATCGGCAAAAACCGCAAGTGTTGATGACCGGCACGTAAACGCACCCCAGGGTTCGTTCATTGTGGAAATCACTCCGGGACCCCAAAACAGTGAGTAATAGTCCACGAAACGGGCCAGAATTGGCCAAAACTGTCGATGTTGATGACCGACACGTAAAGCGCACCTTGGGGTCCAACGAGCATGGAAATCACCGGGACCCCAAAACGGTGAGTAATAGTTCACGAAACGGGTCGGAATCGACAAAACCGCGAAAGTGTTGATGACCGACACGAACGCACCTCGGCGTTCGCTAATCGTGGAAATCACCGAGACCCCAAAACAGTGAGTAATAGTCCACGAAACGGGCCAGAATCGGCCAAAACTGTCAGTGTTGATGACCGACACGTAAGCGCACCTTGGGGTTCAACAAGCATGGAAATCACTTCGGGACCCCAAAGCAGTGAGTAATAGTCCACGAAACGGGCCAGAATTGGCCAAAACAGTCAATGTTGATGACCGACACGTAAGCGCACCTTGGGGTCCAACAAGCATGGAAATCACTTAGGGACCCCAAAACGGTGAGTAATAGTTCACGAAACGGGTCGGAATCGACAAAACCGCGAGTGTTGATGACCGACACGTAAACGCACCTCAGGGTTCGCTAATCGTGGAAATCACTCTGAGACCCCAAAACAGTGAGTAATAGTCCACGAAACGGGCCATAATCGACCAAAACTGGGAGTGTTGATGACCGACACGTAAGCGCAACAAGTGGTTCAACAAGCATGGAAATCACTTCGGGACCCCAAAAAAGTGAGTAATAGTCCGCGAAACGGATCAGAGTCGACAAAAACCACAAGTGTTGATGACCGGCACGTAAACGCACCCCAGGGTTCGTTCATCGTGGAAATCACTTCGGGACCCTAAAACAGTGAGTAATAGTCCACGAAACGGGCCAGAATCGGCCAAAACTGTCAGTGTTGATGACCGACACGTAAGTGCACCTTGGGGTTCAACAAGCATGGAAATCACTTTGGGACCCCAAAACGGTGAGTAATAGTCCATGAAACGGGTTAGAATCAACAAAAACCGCGAGTGTTGATGACTGACACGTAAACGCACCCTAGGGTTCGTTAATCGTGGAAATCACTCCGGGACCCCAAAATAGTGAGTAATAGTCCACGAAATGGGCCACAATCGGCTAAACCTGTGAGTGTAGATGACCGACACGTAAGCGCACCTTGGTGTTCAACAAGCATGTAAATCACTTCGGGATCCCAAAACGGTGAGTAATAGTCCACGAAACGGGTCAGAATCGACAAAAACCGCAAGTGTTGATAACCGGCACGTAAACGCACCTAGGGTTCGTTCATCCTGGAAATCACTCCGAGACCCCAAAAATGTGATTAATAGTCCATTAACCGGGTCAGAATCGACAAAACCGCGAGTATTGATGACTGACACGTAAACGCACCCCTTGGTTCGTTCATCGTGGAAATCACTCCCGGACCCCAAAATAGTGAGTAATAGTCCACGAAATGGGCCGAATCGCTAAACTGTGAGTGTAGATGACCGACACGTAAGCGCACCTTGGTGTTCAACAAGCACTTAAATAACTTTGCGATCCCAAAACGGTGGGTAATAATCCATGAAACGGGTCAGAATCGACAAAAACCGCAGGTGTTGATGACCGGCACGTAAACGCACCCAGGGTTCGTTCATCCTGGAAATCACTCCGGGACCCCAAAACAGTGAGTAATAGTGCATGAACCGGGTCAGAATTGGCCAAAACTGTGAGTGTTGATGACCGACACGTAAATTCACCCCATGGTTCGTTAATCGTGGAAGTCACTCCGGGACCCCAAAACAGTGGGTAATAGTCCCCGAAACGGGCCAGAATCGATAAAACCGCGAGTGTTGATGACCGACACGTAAACGCACCTCAGGGTTCGCTAATCGTAGAAATCACTCCGAGACCCCAAAACAGTGAGTAATAGTCCACGAAACGGGCCAGAATCGGCCATAACTGTGAGTGTTGATGACCGACACGTAAGCGCACCTTGGGGTTCAACAAGCATGGAAATCACTTCGGGACCCCAAAACGATGAGTAATAGTCCACGAAACGGGTCAGAATCGACAAAACCGCGAGTGTTGATGACCGAAACGTAAACGCACCTCAGGGTTCGCCAATCGTGGAAATCACTCTGAGTCCCCAAAACAGTGAGTAATAGTCCACGAAACGGGCCAGAATCGGCCAAAACTGTGACTGTTGATGACCGACACGTAAGCGCACCTTGTGGATCAACAAGCATGTAAATCACTTCGGGATCCCAAAACGGTGAGTAATAGTCCACGAAACGGGTCAGAATCGACAAAAACCGCAAGTGTTGATGACCGGCACGTAAACGCAACCCATGGTTCGTTCATCGTGGAAATCACTCCGGACCCCAAAATAGTGAGTAATAGTCCACTAAACGGGCGAATTAGCCAAAACTATCGGTGTTGATGACCGACACGTAAGCGCACCTTGGCGTCCAACAAGCATGGAAATCACTTCGGGACCCCAAAACGGTGAGTAATAGTTCACGAAACGGGTCAGAATCGACAAAACCACGAGTGTTGATGACCGACACGTAAACACACCTCAGGGTTCGCTAATCGTGGAAATCACTCTGAGACCCCAAAACAGTGAGTAATAGTCCACTTAAACGGGCCGTAACCGCCAAAACGGGAGTGTTGATGACCGACACGTAAGCGCGACTAGTGGTTCAACAAGCATGGAAATCACCGGGACCCCAAAACGGTGAGTAATAGTCCATGAAACGGATCGAATCGACAAAAACCGCAAGTGTTGATGACCGCACGTAAACGCACCCTGTGGTTCGCTCATCGTGGAAATCACTCCGGGCCCTAAAATAGTGAGTAATAGTCCACGAAACGGGCCAGAATCGGCCAAAACTGTTAATGTTGATGACTGACACGTAAGCGGACCTTGGGGTTCAACAAGCATGGAAATCACTTTGGGACCCCAAAATGGTGAGTAATAGTCCACTAAACGGGTCGAATCAACAAAAACCGCGAGTGTTGATGACTGACACGTAAACGCACCCCTGGGTTCGTTAATCGTGGAAATCACACCGGGAACCCAAAATAGTGAGTAATAGTCCACGAAATGGGCCAGAATCGGCTAAACCTGTGAGTGTAGATGAGCGACACGTAAGCGCACCTTGGTGTTCAACAAGCATGTAAATCACTTCGGGATCCCAAAACGGTGGGTAATAGTCCACGAAATGGGTCAGAATCGAGAAAAACCGCAAGTGTTGATGACCGGTACGTAAACGCACCCAGGGTTCATTCATCCTGGAAATCACTCCGGGACCCCAAAACAGTGAGTAATAGTGCATGAACTGGGTCAGAATTGGCCAAAACTGTGAGTGTTGATGACCGACACGTAAATTCACCCCAGGGTTTGTTAATCGTGGAAGTCACCGGGACCCCAAAAAGAGAGTAATAGTCCCCGAAACAGGCCAGAATCAACAAAACCGCGAGTGTTGATGACCGACACGTAAGCGCACCTTGTGGATCAACAAACATGGAAATCACTTCGGGTCCCCAAAACGGTGAGTAATAGTCCAGGTAACGGGTCAGAATCGGCAAAAACCGCAAGTGTTGATGACCGGCACGTAAACGCACCCCAGGGTTCGTTCATTGTGGAAATCACTCCGGGACCCCAAAACAGTGAGTAATAGTCCACTAAACGGGCCGAATTGGCCAAAACTGTCGATGTTGATGACCGACACGTAAGCGCACTTGGGGTCCAACGAGCATGGAAATCACCGGGACCCCAAAACGGTGAGTAATAGTTCACTAAACGGGTCGGAATCGACAAAACCATGAGTGTTGATGACCAAACGTAAACGCACCTCGTGGTTCGCCAATCGTGGAAATCAATCGAGACCCCAAAACAGTGAGTAATAGTCCACGAAACGGGCCGAATCGCCAAAACTCGGATGTTGATGACCGACACGTAAGCGCACCTTGTGGATCAACAAGGATGTAAATCACCGGGATCCCAAAACGGTGAGTAATAGTCCACTAAACGGGTCGAATCGACAAAACCGCAAGTGTTGATGACCGCACGTAAACGCAACCCATGGTTCGCTCATCGTGGAAATCACCCGGGACCCCAAAATAGTGAGTAATAGTCCACGAAACGGGCGAATTAGCCAAAACTGTCGAGTGTTGATGACCGACACGTAAGCGCACCTTGGCGCCCAACAAGCATGGAAATCACCGGGACCCCAAAACGGTGAGTAATAGTTCACGAAACGGGTCGAATCGACATAACCACGAAAGTGTTGATGACCGACACGTAAACACACCTCGTGGTTCGCTAATCGTGGAAATCACTCGAGACCCCAAAACAGTGAGTAATAGTCCACTAAACGGGCCGAACCGCCAAAATCGGGAGTGTTGATGACCGACACGTAAGCGCGACTAGTGGTTCAACAAGCATGGAAATCACCGGGACCCCAAAACGGTGAGTAATAGTCCATGAAACGGATCGAATCGACAAAAACCGCAAGTGTTGATGACCGCACGTAAACGCACCCTGTGGTTCGTTCATCGTGGAAATCACTCCGGGCCCTAAAATAGTGAGTAATAGTCCATGAAACGGGCCAGAATCGGCCAAAACTGTTAGTGTTGATGACTGACACGTAAGCGGACCTTGGGGTTCAACAAGCATGGAAATCACTTTGGGACCCCAAAATGGTGAGTAATAGTCCACGAAACGGGTCAGAATCAACAAAAACCGCGAGTGTTGATGACTGACACGTAAACGCACCCCTGGGTTCGTTAATCGTGGAAATCACACCGGGAACCCAAATTAGTGAGTAATAGTCCACGAAATGGGCCAGAATCGGCTAAACCTGTGAGTGTAGATGAGCGACACGTAAGCGCACCTTGGTTTTCAACAAGCATGTAAATCACTTCGGGATCCCAAAACGGTGGGTAATAGTCCACGAAATGGGTCAGAATTGAGAAAAACCGCAAGTGTTGATGACCGGTACGTAAACGCACCCAGGGTTCATTCATCCTGGAAATCACTCCGGGACCCCAAAACAGTGAGTAATAGTGCATGAACTGGGTCAGAATTGGCCAAAACTGTGAGTGTTGATGACCGACACGTAAATTCACCCCAGGGTTTGTTAATCGTGGAAGTCACTCCGGGACCCCAAAACAGAGAGTAATAGTCCCCGAAACAGGCCAGAATCAACAAAACCGCGAGTGTTGATGACCGACACGTAAGCGCACCTTGTGGATCAACAAACATGGAAATCACTTCGGGTCCCCAAAACGGTGAGTAATAGTCCAGGTAACGGGTCAGAATCGGCCAAAACCGCAAGTGTTGATGACCGGCACGTAAACGCACCCTGTGGTTCGTTCATTGTGGAAATCACCCGGACCCCAAAACAGTGAGTAATAGTCCACTAAACGGGCGAATTGGCCAAAACTCGAGTGTTGATGACCGACACGTAAGCGCACCTTGGGGTCCAACGAGCATGGAAATCACCGGGACCCCAAAACGGTGAGTAATAGTTCACTAAACGGTCGGAATCGACAAAACCGCGAAAGTGTTGATGACCAAACGTAAACGCACCTCGTGGTTCGCCAATCGTGGAAATCAATCGAGACCCCAAAACAAGTGAGTAATAGTCCACGAACGGGCCGAATCGCCAAAACGCGGATTGTTGATGACCGACACGTAAGCGCACCTTGTGGATCAACAAGGATGTAAATCACCGGGATCCCAAAACGGTGAGTAATAGTCCACGAAACGGGTCGAGAATCGACAAAACCGCAAGTGTTGATGACCGCACGTAAACGCAACCCATGGTTCGTTCATCGTGGAAATCACTCCGGGACCCCAAAATAGTGAGTAATAGTCCACGAAACGGGCCAGAATTAGCCAAAACTGTCAGTGTTGATGACCGACACGTAAGCGCACCTTGGCGTCCAACAAGCATGGAAATCACTTCGGGACCCCAAAACGGTGAGTAATAGTTCACGAAACGGGTCAGAATCGACATAACCACGAGTGTTGATGACCGACACGTAAACACACCTCAGGGTTCGCTAATCGTGGAAATCACTCTGAGACCCCAAAACAGTGAGTAATAGTCCACGAAACGGGCCAGAACCGGCCAAAACTGGGAGTGTTGATGACTGACACGTAAGCGCGACTAGTGGTTCAACAAGCATGGAAATCACTTCGGGACCCCAAAACGGTGAGTAATAGTCCATGAAACGGATCAGAATCGACAAAAACCGCAAGTGTTGATGACCGGCACGTAAACGCACCCCAGGGTTCGTTCATCGTGGAAATCACTCCGGGCCCTAAAATAGTGAGTAATAGTCCATGAAACGGGCCAGAATCGGCCAAAACTGTTAGTGTTGATGACTGACACGTAAGCGGACCTTGGGGTTCAACAAGCATGGAAATCACTTTGGGACCCCAAAATGGTGAGTAATAGTCCACGAAACGGGTCAGAATCAACAAAAACCGCGAGTGTTGATGACTGACACGTAAACGCACCCCTGGGTTCGTTAATCGTGGAAATCACACCGGGAACCCAAATTAGTGAGTAATAGTCCACGAAATGGGCCGAATCGCTAAAACGTGAGTGTAGATGAGCGACACGTAAGCGCACCTTGGTTTTCAACAAGCATGTAAATCACCGGGATCCCAAAACGGTGGGTAATAGTCCACGAAATGGGTCGAATCGAGAAAACCGCAAGTGTTGATGACCGACACGTAAACGCACCTGTGGTTCATTCATCCCGGAAATCACCCGGGACCCCAAAAGCAGTGAGTAATAGTGCATGAACGGGTCGAATTGGCCAAAAGCGTGAGTGTTGATGACCGACACGTAAATTCACCCTGTGGTTTGTTAATCGTGGAAGTCACCCGGGACCCCAAAAACAGAGTAATAGTCCCCAAACAGGCGGAATCAACAAAACCGCGAGTGTTGATGACCGACACGTAAGCGCACCTTGTGGATCAACAAACATGGAAATCACTTGGGTCCCCAAAACGGTGAGTAATAGTCCAGGTAACGGGTCAGAATCGGCCAAAACCGCAAGTGTTGATGACCGGCACGTAAACGCACCCCAGGGTTCGTTCATTGTGGAAATCACCGGGACCCCAAAACAGTGAGTAATAGTCCACGAAACGGGCCAGAATTGGCCAAAACTGTCAGTGTTGATGACCGACACGTAAGCGCACCTTGGGGTCCAACGAGCATGGAAATCACTTCGGGACCCCAAAACGGTGAGTAATAGTTCACGAAACGGGTCGGAATCGACAAAACCGCGAGTGTTGATGACCAAACGAACGCACCTCGTGGTTCGCCAATCGTGGAAATCAATCTGAGACCCCAAAACAGTGAGTAATAGTCCACGAAACGGGCCAGAATCGGCCAAAACTGTGACTGTTGATGACCGACACGTAAGCGCACCTTGTGGATCAACAAGGATGTAAATCACTTCGGGATCCCAAAACGGTGAGTAATAGTCCACGAAACGGGTCAGAATCGACAAAAACCGCAAGTGTTGATGACCGGCACGTAAACGCAACCCATGGTTCGTTCATCGTGGAAATCACTCCGGGACCCCAAAATAGTGAGTAATAGTCCACGAAACGGGCCAGAATTAGCCAAAACTGTCAGTGTTGATGACCGACACGTAAGCGCACCTTGGCGTCCAACAAGCATGGAAATCACTTCGGGACCCCAAAACGGTGAGTAATAGTTCACGAAACGGGTCAGAATCGACATAACCACGAGTGTTGATGACCGACACGTAAACACACCTCAGGGTTCGCTAATCGTGGAAATCACTCTGAGACCCCAAAACAGTGAGTAATAGTCCACGAAACGGGCCAGAACCGGCCAAAACTGGGAGTGTTGATGACTGACACGTAAGCGCGACTAGTGGTTCAACAAGCATGGAAATCACTTCGGGACCCCAAAACGGTGAGTAATAGTCCATGAAACGGATCAGAATCGACAAAAACCGCAAGTGTTGATGACCGGCACGTAAACGCACCCCAGGGTTCGTTCATCGTGGAAATCACTCCGGGCCCTAAAATAGTGAGTAATAGTCCATGAAACGGGCCAGAATCGGCCAAAACTGTTAGTGTTGATGACTGACACGTAAGCGGACCTTGGGGTTCAACAAGCATGGAAATCACTTTGGGACCCCAAAATGGTGAGTAATAGTCCACGAAACGGGTCAGAATCAACAAAAACCGCGAGTGTTGATGACTGACACGTAAACGCACTCGGGTTCGTTAATCGTGGAAATCACACCGGGAACCCAAATTAGTGAGTAATAGTCCACGAAATGGGCCAGAATCGGCTAAACCTGTGAGTGTAGATGAGCGACACGTAAGCGCACCTTGGTTTTCAACAAGCATGTAAATCACTTCGGGATCCCAAAACGGTGGGTAATAGTCCACGAAATGGGTCAGAATTGAGAAAAACCGCAAGTGTTGATGACCGGTACGTAAACGCACCCAGGGTTCATTCATCCTGGAAATCACTCCGGGACCCCAAAACAGTGAGTAATAGTGCATGAACTGGGTCGAATTGGCCAAAAGCTGTGAGTGTTGATGACCGACACGTAAATTCACCCGTGGTTTGTTAATCGTGGAAGTCACTCGGGACCCCAAAAAAGAGAGTAATAGTCCCAAACAGGCCGAATCAACAAAACCGCGAGTGTTGATGACCGACACGTAAGCGCACCTTGTGGATCAACAAACATGGAAATCACCGGGTCCCAAAACGGTGAGTAATAGTCCGTAACGGGTCGAATCGCAAAACCGCAAGTGTTGATGACCGCACGTAAACGCACCCTGTGGTTCGTTCATTGTGGAAATCACCCGGGACCCCAAAAAAGTGAGTAATAGTCCACGAAACGGGCCAGAATTGGCCAAAACTGTCAGTGTTGATGACCGACACGTAAGCGCACCTTGGGGTCCAACGAGCATGGAAATCACTTCGGGACCCCAAAACGGTGAGTAATAGTTCACGAAACGGGTCGGAATCGACAAAACCGCGAAAGTGTTGATGACCAAACGTAAACGCACCTCGTGGTTCGCCAATCGTGGAAATCAATCTGAGACCCCAAAACAGTGAGTAATAGTCCACGAAACGGGCCGAATCGCCAAATCGCTGGAGTGTTGATGACCGACACGTAAGCGCACCTTGTGGATCAACAAGGATGTAAATCACCGGGATCCCAAAGCGGTGAGTAATAGTCCACTAAACGGGTCGAATCGACAAAAACCGCAAGTGTTGATGACCGCACGTAAACGCAACCCATGGTTCGTTCATCGTGGAAATCACTCCGGGACCCCAAAATAGTGAGTAATAGTCCACGAAACGGGCCAGAATTAGCCAAAACTGTCAGTGTTGATGACCGACACGTAAGCGCACCTTGGCGTCCAACAAGCATGGAAATCACTCCGGGACCCCAAAACGGTGAGTAATAGTTCACGAAACGGGTCAGAATCGACATAACCACGAGTGTTGATGACCGACACGTAAACACACCTCAGGGTTCGCTAATCGTGGAAATCACTCTGAGACCCCAAAACAGTGAGTAATAGTCCACGAAACGGGCCAGAACCGGCCAAAACTGGGAGTGTTGATGACCGACACGTAAGCGCGACTAGTGGTTCAACAAGCATGGAAATCACCGGGACCCCAAAACGGTGAGTAATAGTCCATGAAACGGATCAGAATCGACAAAACCGCAAGTGTTGATGACCGCACGTAAACGCACCCTGTGGTTCGTTCATCGTGGAAATCACCCGGCCCTAAAATAGTGAGTAATAGTCCATGAAACGGGCCGAATCGGCCAAAACTGTTAGTGTTGATGACTGACACGTAAGCGGACCTTGGGGTTCAACAAGCATGGAAATCACTTTGGGACCCCAAAATGGTGAGTAATAGTCCACGAAACGGGTCAGAATCAACAAAAACCGCGAGTGTTGATGACTGACACGTAAACGCACCCCTGGGTTCGTTAATCGTGGAAATCACACCGGGAACCCAAATTAGTGAGTAATAGTCCACGAAATGGGCCAGAATCGGCTAAACCTGTGAGTGTAGATGAGCGACACGTAAGCGCACCTTGGTTTTCAACAAGCATGTAAATCACTTCGGGATCCCAAAACGGTGGGTAATAGTCCACGAAATGGGTCAGAATCGAGAAAAACCGCAAGTGTTGATGACCGGTACGTAAACGCACCCAGGGTTCATTCATCCTGGAAATCACTCCGGGACCCCAAAACAGTGAGTAATAGTGCATGAACGGGTGAGAATTGGCCAAACTGTGAGTGTTGATGACCGACACGTAAATTCACCCTGTGGTTTGTTAATCGTGGAAGTCACTCGGGACCCCAAAAAGAGAGTAATAGTCCCCAAACAGGCCGAATCAACAAAACCGCGAGTGTTGATGACCGACACGTAAGCGCACCTTGTGGATCAACAAACATGGAAATCACCGGGTCCCCAAAACGGTGAGTAATAGTCCGTAACGGGTCGAATCGCAAAACCGCAAGTGTTGATGGCCGCACGTAAACGCACCCCAGGGTTCGTTCATTGTGGAAATCACTCTTCGGGACCCCAAAACAGTGAGTAATAGTCCACGAAACGGGCCAGAATTGGCCAAAACTGTCAGTGTTGATGACCGACACGTAAGCGCACCTTGGGGTCCAACGAGCATGGAAATCACTTCGGGACCCCAAAACGGTGAGTAATAGTTCACGAAACGGGTCGGAATCGACAAAACCGCGAGTGTTGATGACCGAAACGTAAACGCACCTCAGGGTTCGCCAATCGTGGAAATCAATCTGAGACCCCAAAACAGTGAGTAATAGTCCACGAAACGGGCCAGAATCGGCCAAAACTGTGACTGTTGATGACCGACACGTAAGCGCACCTTGTGGATCAACAAGGATGTAAATCACTTCGGGATCCCAAAACGGTGAGTAATAGTCCACGAAACGGGTCAGAATCGACAAAAACCGCAAGTGTTGATGACCGGCACGTAAACGCAACCCATGGTTCGTTCATCGTGGAAATCACTCCGGGACCCCAAAATAGTGAGTAATAGTCCACGAAACGGGCCAGAATTAGCCAAAACTGTCAGTGTTGATGACCGACACGTAAGCGCACCTTGGCGTCCAACAAGCATGGAAATCACTTCGGGACCCCAAAACGGTGAGTAATAGTTCACGAAACGGGTCAGAATCGACAAAACCACGAGTGTTGATGACCGACACGTAAACACACCTCAGGGTTCGCTAATCGTGGAAATGACTCTGAGACCCCAAAACAGTGAGTAATAGTCCACGAAACGGGCCAGAACCGGCCAAAACTGGGAGTGTTGATGACTGACACGTAAGCGCGACTAGTGGTTCAACAAGCATGGAAATCACTTCGGGACCCCAAAACGGTGAGTAATAGTCCATGAAACGGATCAGAATCGACAAAAACCGCAAGTGTTGATGACCGGCACGTAAACGCACCCCAGGGTTCGTTCATCGTGGAAATCACCCGGCCCTAAAATAGTGAGTAATAGTCCACTAAACGGGCCGAATCGCCAAAACTGTTAGTGTTGATGACCGCACGTAAGCGGACCTTGGGGTTCAACAAGCATGGAAATCACTTTGGGACCCCAAAATGGTGAGTAATAGTCCACTAAACGGGTCGAATCAACAAAAACCGCGAGTGTTGATGACTGACACGTAAACGCACCCCTGGGTTCGTTAATCGTGGAAATCACACCGGGAACCCAAAATAGTGAGTAATAGTCCACGAAATGGGCCAGAATCGGCTAAACCTGTGAGTGTAGATGAGCGACACGAAGCGCACCTTGGTGTTCAACAAGCATGTAAATCACTTCGGGATCCCAAAACGGTGGGTAATAGTCCACGAAATGGGTCAGAATCGAGAAAAACCGCAAGTGTTGATGACCGGTACGTAAACGCACCCAGGATTCATTCATCCTGGAAATCACTCCGGGACCCCAAAACCAAGTGAGTAATAGTGCATGAACTGGGTCGAATTGGCCAAAACTGTGAGTGTTGATGACCGACACGTAAATTCACCCCAGGGTTTGTTAATCGTGGAAGTCACTCCGGGACCCCAAAACAGAGAGTAATAGTCCCCGAAACAGGCCAGAATCAACAAAACCGCGAGTGTTGATGACCGACACGTAAGCGCACCTTGTGGATCAACAAACATGGAAATCACTTCGGGTCCCCAAAACGGTGAGTAATAGTCCAGGTAACGGGTCAGAATCGGCAAAAACCGCAAGTGTTGATGACCGGCACGTAAACGCACCCCAGGGTTCGTTCATTGTGGAAATCACTCCGGGACCCCAAAACAGTGAGTAATAGTCCACGAAACGGGCCAGAATTGGCCAAAACTGTCAGTGTTGATGACCGACACGTAAGCGCACCTTGGGGTCCAACGAGCATGGAAATCACTTCGGGACCCCAAAACGGTGAGTAATAGTTCACGAAACGGGTCGGAATCGACAAAACCGCGAGTGTTGATGACCGAAACGTAAACGCACCTCAGGGTTCGCCAATCGTGGAAATCAATCTGAGACCCCAAAACAGTGAGTAATAGTCCACGAAACGGGCCAGAATCGGCCAAAACTGTGACTGTTGATGACCGACACGTAAGCGCACCTTGTGGATCAACAAGGATGTAAATCACTTCGGGATCCCAAAACGGTGAGTAATAGTCCACGAAACGGGTCAGAATCGACAAAAACCGCAAGTGTTGATGACCGGCACGTAAACGCAACCCATGGTTCGTTCATCGTGGAAATCACTCCGGACCCCAAAATAGTGAGTAATAGTCCACTAAACGGGCAGAATTAGCCAAAAGCGTCGGTGTTGATGACCGACACGTAAGCGCACCTTGGCGCCCAACAAGCATGGAAATCGCCGGGACCCCAAAACGGTGAGTAATAGTTCACTAAACGGGTCGAATCGACAAAACCACGAGTGTTGATGACCGACACGTAAACACACCTCGTGGTTCGCTAATCGTGGAAATCACTCGAGACCCCAAAACAAAGTGAGTAATAGTCCACTAAACGGGCCGAACCGCCAAAAGCTGGGAGTGTTGATGACCGACACGTAAGCGCGACTAGTGGTTCAACAAGCATGGAAATCACCGGGACCCCAAAACGGTGAGTAATAGTCCATGAAACGGATCAGAATCGACAAAAACCGCAAGTGTTGATGACCGGCACGTAAACGCACCCCAGGGTTCGTTCATCGTGGAAATCACTCCGGGCCCTAAAATAGTGAGTAATAGTCCACGAAACGGGCCAGAATCGGCCAAAACTGTTAGTGTTGATGACTGGCACGTAAGCGGACCTTGGGGTTCAACAAGCATGGAAATCACTTTGGGACCCCAAAATGGTGAGTAATAGTCCACGAAACGGGTCAGAATCAACAAAAACCGCGAGTGTTGATGACTGACACGTAAACGCACCCCTGGGTTCGTTAATCGTGGAAATCACACCGGGAACCCAAAATAGTGAGTAATAGTCCACGAAATGGGCCAGAATCGGCTAAACCTGTGAGTGTAGATGAGCGACACGTAAGCGCACCTTGGTGTTCAACAAGCATGTAAATCACTTCGGGATCCCAAAACGGTGGGTAATAGTCCACGAAATGGGTCAGAATCGAGAAAAACCGCAAGTGTTGATGACCGGTACGTAAACGCACCCAGGATTCATTCATCCTGGAAATCACTCCGGGACCCCAAAACAGTGAGTAATAGTGCATGAACTGGGTCAGAATTGGCCAAAACTGTGAGTGTTGATGACCGACACGTAAATTCACCCCAGGGTTTGTTAATCGTGGAAGTCACTCCGGGACCCCAAAACAGAGAGTAATAGTCCCCGAAACAGGCCAGAATCAACAAAACCGCGAGTGTTGATGACCGACACGTAAGCGCACCTTGTGGATCAACAAACATGGAAATCACTTCGGGTCCCCAAAACGGTGAGTAATAGTCCAGGTAACGGGTCAGAATCGGCAAAAACCGCAAGTGTTGATGACCGGCACGTAAACGCACCCCAGGGTTCGTTCATTGTGGAAATCACTCCGGGACCCCAAAACAGTGAGTAATAGTCCACGAAACGGGCCAGAATTGGCCAAAACTGTCAGTGTTGATGACCGACACGTAAGCGCACCTTGGGGTCCAACGAGCATGGAAATCACTTCGGGACCCCAAAACGGTGAGTAATAGTTCACGAAACGGGTCGGAATCGACAAAACCGCGAGTGTTGATGACCGACACGTAAACGCACCTCAGCGTTCGCTAATCGTGGAAATCACTCTGAGACCCCAAAACAGTGAGTAATAGTCCACGAAACGGGCCAGAATCGGCCAAAACTGTCAGTGTTGATGACCGACACGTAAGCGCACCTTGGGGTTCAACAAGCATGGAAATCACTTTGGGACCCCAAAACGGTGAGTAATAGTCCACGATACGGGGCAAAATCAACAAAAACCGCGAGTGTTGATGACTGACACGTAAATGCACCACAGGGTTCGTTAATCGTGGAAATCACTTCGGGACCCGAAAATAGTGAGTAATAGTCCACGAAATGGGCCAGAATCGGCTAAACCTGTGAGTGTAGATGACCGACACATAAGCACACATTGGTGTTCAACAAGCATGTAAATCACTTCGGGATCTCAAAACGGTGAGTAATGGTCCATGAAACGGGTCAGAATCGACAAAAACCGCAAGTGTTGATGACCGACACGTAAACGCACCCAGGGTTCGTTCATCCTGGAAATCACTCCGGGACCCCAAAACAGTGAGTAATAGTCCATGAACCGGGTCAGAATTGGCCAAAACTGTGAGTGTTGATGACCGACACGTAAATGCACCCCAGGGTTCGTTAATCGTGGAACTCACTCCGGGACCCCAAAACTGTGAGTAATAGTCCACGAAACGGGCCAGAATTGACAAAACCGCGAGTGTTGATGACTGACACGTAAACGCACCCCTGGGTTCGTTAATCGTGGAAATCAGTCCGGGACCCCAAAATAGTGAGTAATAGTCCATGAAATGGGCCAGAATCGGCTAAACCTGTGAGTGTAGATGACCGACACGTAAGCGCACCTTGGTGTTGAACAAGCATGTAAATCACTTCGGGATCCCAAAACGGTGGGCAATAGTCCACGAAACGGGTCAGAATCGACAAAAACCGCGAGTGTTGATGACCGGCACGTAAATGCACCCCAGGGTTCGTTAATCATGGAAATCACTCCGGGACCCCAAAACAGTGAGTAATAGTCCATGAAACGGGCCAGAATCGGCCAAAACTGTGAGGGTTGATGACCGACACGTAAGCGCACCTTGGTGTTCAACAAGCATGGAAATCACTTCGGAACCCCAAAACGGTGAGTAATAGCCCACGAAATGGGTCAGAATCGACAAAAACTACGAGTGTTGATGACCGGCAGGTAAACGCACCCCAGGGTTCGTTAATCGTGGAAATCACTCCGGGAACCCAAAACAGTGAGTAATACACCACGACGGGCCAGAATCGGCCGAAGCTGTTAGTGTTGATGACCGAGACGTAAGCACACCTTGGTATTCAACAAGCATGGAAATCACTTCAGGACCCCGAAACGGTGAGTAATAGTCCACGAAATGGGTCAGAATCGACAAAAACCTCGTGTGTTGATGACCGACACATAAATGCACCCCAGGGTTCGTTAATCATGGAAATCACTTCGCGGCCCCAAAATAGTGAGTAATAGACCACGAAACATGCCAGAATTGGCCAAAACTGTCAGTGTTGATGACCAAGACGTAAGCGCACCTTGGGGTCCAACAAGCATGGAAATCACTTCGGGACCCCAAAACGGTGAGTAATAGTTCACGAAACGGGTCGGAATCGACAAAACCGCGAGTGTTGATGACCGACACGTAAACGCACCTCAGCGTTCACTAATCGTGGAAATCACTCTGAGACCCCACAGTGAGTAATAGTCCACGAAACGGGCCAGAATCGGCCAAAACTGTCAGTGTTGATGACCGACACGTAAGCGCACCTTGGGGTTCAACAAGCATGGAAATCACTTTGGGACCCCAAAACGGTGAGTAATAGTCCACGAAACGGGTCAAAATCAACAAAACCCGCGAGTGTTGATGACTGACACGTAAACGCACCACAGGGTTCGTTAATCGTGGAAATCACTCCGGGACCCCAAAATAGTGAGTAATAGTCCAAGAAATGGGCCAGAATCGGCTAAAACTGTGAGTGTAGATGACCGACACGTAAGTGCACCTTGGTGTTCAACAAGCATGTAAATCACTTCGGGATCCCAAAACGGTGAGTAATGGTCCACGAAACGGGTCAGAATCGATAAAAACCGCAAGTGTTGATGACCGGCACGTAAACGCACCCAGGGTTCGTTCATCCTGGAAATCACTCCGGGACCCCAAAACAGTGAGTAATAGTCCATGAACCGGGTCAGAATTGGCCAAAACTGTGAGTGTTGATGACCGACACGTAAATGCACCCCAGGGTTCGTTAATCGTGGAAGTCACTCCGGGACCCCAAAAATGTGAGTAATAGTCCACGAAATGGGCCAGAATCGACAAAACCGCGAGTGTTGATGACTGACACGTAAACGCACCCCTGGGTGCGTTAATCGTGGAAATCACTCCGGGACCCCAAAATAGTGAGTAATAGTCCACGAAATGGGCCAGAATCGGCTAAACCTGCGAGGGTTGATGACCGACACGTAAGCGCACCTTGGTGTTCAACAAGCATGTAAATCACTTCGGGATCCCAAAACGGTCGGTAATAGTCCACGAAACGGATCAGAACCGACAAAAACCGCAAGAGTTGATGACCGGCATGTAAACGCACCCAGGGTTCATTCATCGTCGAAATCACTCCGGGACCCCAAAACAGTGAGTAGTAGTCCATGAAACGGGTCAGAATTGGCCTAAACTGTGAGTGTTGATGATCGACACATAAATGCACCCCAGGGTTCGTTAATCGTGGAAGTCACTCCGGGACCCCAAAACAGTGAGTAATAATCCATGAAACGGGCCAAAATCGGCCAAAACTGTGAGTGTTGATGACCGACATGTAAGCGCACCTTGGTGTTCAACAAGCATGGAAATCACTTCGGGGCCCCAAAACGGTGAGTAATAGTCCACGAAACGGGTCAGAATCGACAAAAACCGCGAGTG
This sequence comes from Aegilops speltoides, assembly GCA_021437245.1. NCBI lineage: Eukaryota > Viridiplantae > Streptophyta > Magnoliopsida > Poales > Poaceae > Aegilops > Aegilops speltoides. The sequence continues at coordinate 415,239,674 of CM038142.1, read as the reverse complement.
TTGATGACCGGCATGTAAACGCACCCCAGGGTTTGTTAATCATGGAAATCACTCTAGGACTCCAAAACAGTGAGTAATAGTCCATGGAATGGGCCAGAATCGGCCAAAACTGTGAGTGTTGATGACCGACACGTTAGCGCACCTTGGTGTTCAACAAGCATGGAAATCACTTCGGAACCCCAAAACGGTGAGTAATAGCCCACGAAATGGGTCAGAATCGACAAAAACTACGAGTGTTGATGACCGGCAGGTAAACGCACCCCAGGGTTCGTTAATCATGGAAATCACTCCGGGAACCCAAAACAGTGAGTAATACACCAAGACGGGCCAGAATCGGCCGAAGCTGTCAGTGTTGATGACCGAGACGTAAGCACAACTTGGTATTCAACAAGCATGGAAATCACTTCAGGACCCCAAAACGATGAGTAATAGTCCACGAAATGGGTCAGAATCGACAAAAACCTCGAGTGTTGATGACCGACACATAAATGCACCCCAGGGTTTGTTAATCGTGGAAATCACTTCGGGGCCCCAAAATAGTGAGTAATAGACAAGGAAACAGGCCAGAATTGGCCAAAATTGTCAGTGTTGATGACCGACGCGTAAGTGCACCTTGGGGGTTCAACAAGCATGGAAAGCACTTCGGGACCCCAAGACGGTGAGTAATAGTCCACGAAACTGGTCAGAATCGACAAAACCGCGAGTGTTGATGGCCGACACATAAACGCACCCCAGGGTTCGTTAATCATGGAAATCACTCTGGGACCCCAAAACAGTGAGAAATAGTCCCCGAAACGGGCTAGAATCAGCCAAAAATGTGTGTGTTGATGACCGACACGTCAGCGCACGTTGGGGTTCAACAAGCATGGAAATCACTTCGGGGTCCCAAAACGGTGAGTAATAGTCCACGAAACGGGTCAGAATCGACTAAAACCACAAGTGTTGATGACCGGCACGTAGGGTTCGTTAATCGTGGAAGTCACTCCGAGACCCCAAAACAGTGAGTAATAGTCCACGAAACGGGCCAGAATCGGCCAAAACTATCAGTGTTGATGACCGACATGTAAGCGCACCTTGTGGTTCAACAACCATGTAAATCACTTTGGGACCCCAAAACGGTGAGTAATAGTCCACGAAACGGGTCAGAATCGACAAAAACCGCGAGTGTTGATGGCCGGCACGTAAACGCACCCCAGGGTTCGTTAATCATGGAAATCACTCCGGGACCCCAAAACAGTGAGCAATATTCCATGAAACGGGCCAGAACCGGCCAAAACTGTGAGTGTTGATGACCGACACCTAAGCGCACCTTGGTGTTCAACAAACATGGAAATCACTTCGGGACCCCAAAACGGTGAGTAATAGTCCACAAAACGGGTCAGAATCAACAAAAACCACGAGTGTTGATGACCGACACGTAAACGCATCCCAGGTACGTTAATCGTGGAAATCACTCCGGGATCCCAAAACAGTGAGTAATAGACCACGAAACAGGCCAGAATCGGCCAAAATTTCAATGTTGATGACCGACACATAAGTGCACCTTGGGGTTCAACAAGCATGGAAAACACTTCGGGACCCCAAAACGGTGAGCAATAGTCCACGAAATGGGTCAGAATCGACAAAACCGCGAGTGTTGATGGCCGACACATAAACGCACCCCAGGGTTCGTTAATCATGGAAATCACTCCGGGACCCCAAAACAGTGAGTAATAGTCCACGAAACGGGCCAGAATCAGCCAAAAATGTGAGTGTTGATGACCGACACGTGAGGGCACTTTGGGGTTCAACAAGCATGGAAATCACTTAGGGGTCCCAAAACGGTGACTAATAGTCCACGAAACGGGTCAGAATCGACTAAAACCGCAAGTGTTGATGACCGGCACGTAGGGTTCGTTAATCGTGGAAGTCACTCCGGGACCCCAAAACAGTGAGTAATTGTCCATGAAACGGCCCAGAATCGGCCAAAACTATCAGTGTTGATAACCGACATGTAAGCGCACCTTGTGGTTCAACAAGCATGTAAATCACTTTGGGACCCCAAAACGGTGAGTAATAGTCCATGAAACGGGTTAGAATCGACAAAAACCATGAGTGTTGATGGCTGGCACGTAAACGCACCACAGGGTTCGTTAATCATGGAAATCAATCCGGGACCCCAAAACAGTGAGCAATAGTCCATGAAACGGGCCAGAACCGGCCAAAACTGTGAGTGTTGATGACCGACACGTAAGCACACCTTGGTGTTCAACAAGCATGGAAATCACTTCGGGACCCCAAAACGGTGAGTAATACTACACAAAACGGGTCAGAATCAACGAAAACCGCGAGTGTTGATGACCGACACGTGAACGCACCCCAGGTACGTTAATCGTGGAAATCACTCCGGGACCCCAAAATAGTGAGTAATAGACCACGAAACAGGCCAGAATCGGCCAAAACTATCAGTGTTGATGACCGACACGTAAACGCACCTTGGGGTTCACCAAGCATGGAAATCACTTCGGGGCCCCAAAACGGTGAGTAATAGTCCACGAAACGGGTCAGAATCGAAAAAACCGCGAGTGTTGATGACCGACACGTAAACGCACCTCAGGGTTCGTTAATCGTGGGAATCACTCTGAGAACCCAAAACAGTGAGTAATACTCCATGAAACGGGCCAGATTCGGCGAAAACTGTGAGTGTTAATGGCCGACACGTAAGCGCACCTTGTGGTTCAACAAGCATGGAAATCACTTCGGGACCCCAAAACGGTGAGTAATAGTCCACGTAACGGGTCAGAATCGACCAAAACCGCAAGTGTTGATGACCGGTATGTAAACGCACCCCAGGGTTCGTTCATCGTGGAAATCACACCGGGACCCCAAAACAGTGAAAATAGTCAACGAAACGGGTCATAATTGGCCAAAACTGTGAGTGTTGATGACCGAAACGTAAATGTACCCCAGGGATCGTTAATCGTGGAAGTCACTCCAGGGCCCCATAACAGTGAGTAATAGTCCACGAAACGGGACTGAATCGGCCAAATTTGGGAGTGTAGATGACTGACACGTAAGCCCACCTTCGGGTGCAACAAGCATGGAAATCATTTCCGGACCCCAAAATGATGAGTAATAGTCCACGAAACGGGTCAGAATCGACAAAAACCGCAAGTGTTGATGACCGGCATGTAAACGCACCTAGGGTTCGTTCATCGTGGAAATCACTCCGGGACCTTAAAACAGTGAGTAGTAGTCCATGAAACGGGTCAGAATTGGCCAAAACTGTGAGTGTTGATGACGGACACGTAAATGCACCCCAGGGTTCGTTAATCGTGGAAGTCACTCCGGGACCTCAAAACAGTTAGTAATAATCCGTGAAACGGGCCAAAATCGGCCAAAACTGTGAGTGTTGATGACAGACACGTAAGCGCACCTTGGTGTTCAACAAGCATGGAAATCACTTCGGGACCCCAAAACGGTGAGTAATAGCCCACGAAACGGGTCAGAATCGACAAAAACTACGAGTGTTGATGACCGGCAGGTAAACGCACCCCAGGGTTCGTTAATCGTGGAAATCACTCCGGGACCCCAAAACAGTGAGTAATACACCACGACGGGCCAGAATCGGCCGAAACTGTCAGTGTTGATGACCGAGACGTAAGCACACCTTGGTATTCAACAAGCATGGAAATCACTTCAGGACCCCGAAACGGTGAGTAATTGTCCACGAAATGGGTCAGAATCGAGAAAAACCTCGAGTGTTGATGACCGACATGTAAATGCACCCCAGGGTTTGTTAATCGTGGAAATCACTTCGGGGCCCCAAAACAGTGAGTAATAGACTAAAACAGACCAGAATCGGCCAAAACTATCAGTGTTGATGACCGACACGTAAGCGCACCTTGGGGTTCAATAAGCATGGAAATCACTTCGGGACCCCAAAACGGTGAGTAATAGTCCACGAAACGGGTCAGAATCGACAAAACCGCGAGTGTTGATGGCCGACACGTAAACACACCTCAGGGTTCGTTCATTGTGGAAATCACTCCGAGACCCTAAAACAGTGAGTAATAGTCCATGAACGGGCCAGAATCAGCTAAAACTGTGAGTGTTGATGACCGACACGTAAATGCACCCCAGGGATAGTTAATCGTGGAAGTCACTCCGGGGCCCCGAAATAGTGAGTAATAGTCCACAAAACAGGCCAGAATTGGCCAAAACTGTGAGTGTTGATGACCGACACGTAAATGCACCCCAGGGTTCGTTAATCGTGGAAGTCACTCCGGGACCCCAAAACAGTGAGTAATAATCCGTGAAACAGGCCAAAATCGGCCAAAACTGTGAGTGTTGATGACAGACACGTAAGCGCACCTTGGTGTTCAACAAGCATGGAAATCACTTCGGGACCCCAAAACGGTGAGTAATAGCCCACTAAACGGGTCGAGAATCGACAAAAACTACGAAAGTGTTGATGATCGCGTAAACGCACCCTGGGGTTCGTTAATCGTGGAAATCACCCGGGACCCCAAAGCAAGTGAGTAATACACCACGACGGGCCAGAATCGGCCGAAACTGTCAGTGTTGATGACCGAGACGTAAGCACACCTTGGTATTCAACAAGCATGGAAATCACTTCAGGACCCCGAAACGGTGAGTAATAGTCCACGAAATGGGTCAGAATCGAGAAAAACCTCGAGTGTTGATGACCGACATGTAAATGCACCCCAGGGTTTGTTAATCGTGGAAATCACTTCGGGGCCCCAAAACAGTGAGTAATAGACTAAAACAGACCAGAATCGGCCAAAACTATCAGTGTTGATGACCTACACGTAAGCGCACCTTGGGGTTCAATAAGCATGGAAATCACTTCGGGACCCCAAAACGGTGAGTAATAGTCCACGAAACGGGTAAGAATCGACAAAACCGCGAGTGTTGATGGCCGACACGTAAACACACCTCAGGGTTCGTTCATTGTGGAAATCACTCCGAGACCCTAAAACAGTGAGTAATAGTCCATGAACGGGCCAGAATCAGCTAAAACTGTGAGTGTTGATGACCGACACGTAAATGCACCCCAGGGATAGTTAATCGTGGAAGTCACTCCGGGGCCCCGAAACAGTGAGTAATAGTCCACAAAACAGGCCAGAATTGGCCAAAACTGTGAGTGTTGATGACCGACACGTAAATGCACCCCAGGGTTCGTTAATCGTTGAAGTCACTCCGGGACCCCAAAACAGTGAGTAATAATCCGTGAAACAGGCCAAAATCGGCCAAAACTGTGAGTGTTGATGACAGACACGTAAGCGCACCTTGGTGTTCAACAAGCATGGAAATCACTTCGGGACCCCAAAACGGTGAGTAATAGCCCACGAAACGGGTCAGAATCGACAAAAACTACGAGTGTTGATGACCGGCAGGTAAACGCACCCCAGGGTTCGATAATCGTGGAAATCACTCCGGGACCCCAAAACAGTGAGTAATACACCACGACAGGCCAGAATCGGCCGAAACTGTCAGTGTTGATGACCGAGACGTAAGCACACCTTGGTATTCAACAAGCATGGAAATCACTTCAGGACCCTGAAACGGTGAGTAATAGTCCACGAAATGGGTCAGAATCGACAAAAACCTCGAGTGTTGATGACCGACACGTAAATGCACCCCAGGGTTTGTTAATCGTGGAAATCACTTCGGGGCCCCAAAACAGTGAGTAATAGACCAAAACAGACCAGAATCGGCCAAAACTATCAGTGTTGATGACCGACACCTAAGCGCATCTTGGGGTTCAATAAGCATGGAAATCACTTCGGGACCCCAAAACGGTGAGTAATAGTCCACGAAACGGGTCAGAATCGACAAAACCGCGAGTGTTGATGGCCGACACGTAAACGCACCTCAGGGTTCGTTCATTGTGGAAATCACTCCGAGACCCTAAAACAGTGAGTAATAGTCCATGAACGGGCCAGAATCAGCTAAAACTATGAGTGTTGATGACCGACACGTAAATGCACCCCAGGGATAGTTAATCGTGGAAGTCACTCCGGGGCCCCGAAACAGTGAGTAATAGTCCAAAAAACAGGCCAGAATCGGCCAAAACTGTGAGTGTTGATGACCAACACGTAAGGGCACCTTGGGGTTCAACAAGCATGGAAATCACTTGGGGACCCCAAAACGATGAGTAATAGTCCACGAGACGGGTCAGAATCGACAGAAACCACAAGTGTTGATGACCGGCACGTAAACGCACCCAGGGTTCGTTCATCATGGAAATCACTCCGGGACCCCAAAACAGTGAGTAATAGTCCATGAAACGGGTCAGAATTGGCCAAAACTGTGAGTGTTGATGACCAACACGTAAATGCACCCCAGGGTTCGTTAATCATTGAAGTCACTCCGGGACCCCAAAACAGTGAGTAATAGTCCACGAATCGGGCCAGAATCGGCCAAAACTGTCAGTGTTGATGACCAACACGTTAGCGCATCTTGGGGTTCAACAAGCATGTAAATCACTTTGGGGCCCAAAACGGTGAGTAATAGTCCACGAAATGGGTCAGAATCGACAAAAACCGCGAGTGCTGATGACCGGCACATAAACGCACCCCATGGTTCGTTAATCATGGAAATCACTTCGGCACCCAAAACAGTGAGTAATAGACCACGAAATGGGCCAGAATCGGCCAAAGCTGTCAGTGTTGATGACTGACACGTAAGTGCACCTTGTTGTTCAACAATTCACGGGCCAGTTGCCTAGTGATCTATCCTGGTATCAGACACAATACTTATACACCTTGCTCTAATGCCCTTGCACACTTCGTTTCAGGCAACGAATGATTGCCTATGTGCTTGAAACTTCTTTTTTGCACCTTCTTACTTTCCTCTCGATAATTACTTAAGTTTCAATTTGGAAGTTACTTTCCACCACCTTTCGTGATGTTATCTACAAGATAAGCAACATTGGAGCGTTCCGTTCTTCCGAAGTTACCCCTTGTCCTTCGTACGTACGATGGAGTTCCTGAAGAAAGGTTGTCGACTTCATCATGATGACCTGAAGTAGAGGAATGAAGACATCAACGTAATGGATCGACCTCTTCAAGAAGAGCAACTAAACCGAGAACACTCGCTAGAATTTCTTAACCAGAACCTCCCCACCTTACTCCTCTTAAATCTCGAGACGAGATTTCTTGTAGTGGAGGAGAATTGTGACACCCGGATATTTAAGCTACATTAATTCCCTACTAATGAGACCATGTCACCTCGATTACTATTGCTAATCTCGCGTTAGATCGAAACCTATTCGAATTCAAATTCAAAATCAAGCAAACAATAAAAGTTTTCAAATATTAAAACTAAAATGCCCGGGTTGTGCCAAATAATGCATGTGTAATTGTGGTGAATAAACCCACTTTTATAAAGTGTTTAAAACTCTAAGATGAACAAAATAGTAACAAAACCAATTAATTAAAAGCTTTTAAAATAATAAACAGTTACAAACTATTTTATTTTAGGTGCCAAGTTAATTGTGATGGTGGCATATTTGTTAGTACTAATTTAGGTATAACTAATGTATTTTATAAAACTAAGGTATTTAAAATATAAAATTAAAACAGAAAAAGAAAAGAAAAGAAATAAAACATAAGACAAAAAATAAATAAAAGGAAAAGGGAACCCTTCCCCCCTCGGCCCAACTGGGCCTTGGCCCAACCCGGCCAGGCCAGCCGGCCCCCCACACTCCCCATCACCCCCCGAAACCCTATGTCAGAGTAATGGGCCACGGGTAGGCTAACCTGAGTCCCAGGACCTTTCAAGACATCGGGGCAGGTCGCGCCCCTCAGGCCGAGTCCCAGAAGCTGATTCCAAGCCAAGCCGAGTCCCAGACTGCGACTCCAAGATAAGCCGAGTCCCAGACGGGGACTCCAAGACAAGACGACTCCAAGATGGCGACCTCCAGAGAGGCCGACTATGGAGAGTCGGCCCATGACTCCTCCCTCATCTCGAAGCACGATGCGGGGTACGGTCATGGCGTGGCCGTTCCCCCCCCCCTGCCAACGACGGACTGGCATGGGTACAGTGAGCCGTATCGCTGGAAGATCTCCGGCGAGGCGCGGCACTGTTGCCATGCCTGCCCTGACCTCAGCCACAGTGTGCAACGCACTGTGCCCACGACGCCGGCCTGTACGGCCCGAAGACCGCGGGGCCGCCTGTTAGTGGGTGGAGCGAAGACGGCTTGAGCGCCCCCGAAGGCGGACCTGTGGGAGTCGGCCTCCCTGGAGTCGGCCGACTCCTCCCCAGGGCCCACGAGCCATTAACCAGATAGGACGGGGAATGGCGACAGTGATCGCCTGATAGACGGTAGCACTGTTGCCACGACCCAATGACCAAGCCTGCATCATCAGGAGTGCCGCTCTGATATCAAGCTTGTGTCATGGGACCCACCGGTCAGCGGGACCTGAAGACGGCGGGAAGGACGGCGGTCTGAGAGACAGACGGTTGGGACCCGCGTCCAGCCGGATTACCATTGTACCCCCGGGGGGTAGGCCTATATAAACCCCCCGGGGCACCCATGCAAAGGGTTCAGACCTTGATAGAGATAGACCAGATAGCATAGGGAGGAGAGTGCTAGCCTTGCCCTCTCACGCCTCCCGATCTGACTCGGGGCGCCATTGTAGTCACTTTGCTTTAGTGATCATGCGGAGACCCATAAGCAGCGAGAGGGGTGTTATCTCCTCGGAGAGCCCCGAAGCTGGGTAAGATTCGCCGGTGTGCATGCCTACGCCTCATCCCGTTTCCAGGCACCGGCGATGTTCTACTCGTCCCCACCATGATAAGCCATCCTTTGGCATATGTCGCACCCAACCCCCGACATTTGGCGCCCACCGTGGGGCCTGGTGCACCGTCGTCTGGAGATCTGTTCTGGACGGGAACCCTCTTCCTCCCTGGCGAGTGCAGCCAGCCAGGCTCGCCAGAAGGAGTCTGCATCGACGCGCTGCGCGGCGTCGAGGCCGCCTGCGTAGCAAGCAGCCTCGCCGAACTTGTCGGCGAGGTGCGCCTCTCCGACAAGCCTGCATCCGACGCAGGCACGGGTGGCCCCGAGAGTCTTCTCGCGGGCCTCCTCGACCAACTCCACGTCACTGGCGAGCCTGCCGTGGAATTGGAGTCCGTTGGCTCCACCGACCCGATGCTGGTCGACTCCGATGCCGTGTCGCTTGACACTTTCCCCACCAACGTTGTGGTCTATGACGAGCCGCTTCCTCATGAGGAGAGTGGCGGAAGCGCCGTCACGGAGGTGCTCGTCATCAGCCACGACGAGCGCTCCGGTGAAGAAGCTCAGGACCCGCTCGCCGCGGTCCTACAAGACCTAACGACGCCCATTCCAGAGGACACAGACGCCAGACGCTGGAGACACGCCGCCTTCAGATCATCGAAGGCGGCAAGAGGCTGGCGAGCATGAGGCGCCTGTTAGAAGCCTACCAGCGCGAGAGGGATTGCGCTGTGGGTGGCTCACCGGCTCCAACTGGGCCGAGCCGTCTAGGCGCGGTTCGGCAGCGCGGCGCGACCATCGCCGACTTGTTCGGGGCGAAACGCCCCGTATACGCCACCCCTGCGGAGAACATCCGCGCTGCCCAAGCGACGACTGACGAACTGAAGAACTTCGAGGGTGAAGAGCGCCGTTTGATGACGGAGCGAGTCTAGCAGCTCCTCGACGCGGTTGCTGCGCAGAACGCGGCCGGCGGCCGCGCGGATGCGCTGCAACAACCGAATGACGACTTGTCTCCCCGCCGAGATCAAGGCGCGACTTCTCGGACGCCGACTGGCGGAGTCCGTGGAAGAAAAGAAAAGGAGCTGGCTGCCAGTCATAGTCGGACTCGCCTCACCATTGAGCGCGATCAAGACGGCCGGCCGAGAGCAGTGGAGCGACGGGACGACTACCTGCCTCCCCTACCCAGAAGAGAGCGGCGAGTTTCCCCGCCGCCTGTTGAGCATCCGACTCTCGGAGGCCGCCTCGGCCGTCGAGAAGGAGTTGGAGAGAACGACTCCCGCCATCGGATCGACCGACTCCACCGATCCCTGGCGCTGGAAGAAGAAGACGAGCTGGGTCTGCCTTGCTTCGGGCCCCGCATCCAGGACGAGCCCTTCCCCAAAGGATTCACGCTCCCCCGAGACACGCCCAAGTACACCGGCTCTGTGAAGCCGGAAGAATGGCTGATAGACTACTCCGACCGTCGGCAAGATAGCTTAACGGCAACAAGCGGGTTGCCGTGGAAGCACGTTCCCCTCATGCTCGAGGCACGCCCGGACATGGTTGAACAGTCTGAAGCCCCGCAGCATCAACAGTTGGGTCGACTTCACCGAAGCCTTCATCTGCAACTTCACGAGCACATACAAGCGACCTCCCAAGCCGCGCCAGCTTTCCTTGTGCGTGCAAGGCCCTGATGAGTCAACACGCGACTACCTCACACGCTGGGGCGAGCTTCGGAACTCCTGCGAGGGCGTGCACGAGGTGCAGGCTATCGAGTACTTCACTGCCGGGTGCCGAGAGGGCACCCTCCTCAAGCATAGGCTCCTCTGCGACGAGCCAGAAACCCTCGACGAACTGCTAGTCATAGCAGACAAGTACGCCACGGCCGACTCCTCCATGAAGACAAAGATTCAAGTCAATGCGGCTGGCAAGGTGGCTCCTCAGGCTCCCAGAACTCCAGCTGGAGACACCAGTCGGCGCCAACAACAGAACGACAACAACCACAAGGCCCAACAGCCGACTTCCAACAGTCGGCAGGTGGCGATAGTTGAAGATCAACAGCCGGAGGGGCAGCCTCCGGCCAAACGGCAGAAAGGCGGCAAATCCAATTGGTTGCCGGCCTTTTCCTATGAGCAGACTCTGGATGGTCCGTGCAAGTTCCATAGTGGCGCGAAGCCGTCAAACCATACCACCCGAAAGTGCCACTGGCTCGCCAGGATCGCCACGGGAGACGGCCTCCTTCCTCCGCCGCCTGCTGGGCCGCCGCCTCCGCCGCCGCCCCAGCAGCCGGCTGCTCGGCCAGTCGGTGCAGTGCAAGACGAGTTCCCGGATGAGCATGGAGCCTATGCGGTGTTCACCAGTGTAGCAGATGACCGGCGCAGCAGGCGCCAACAGCAGCAAGAAGTGAATGCGGTCGCGTCAAGCACTCCAGAGTTCATGCATTGGTCCGAGAGGCCTATCAATTGGAGTAGAGCGGATCACCCAGAGGTGATGCCGAATCCGGGCTCCTATGCCCTGGTCCGAGGTGCCACATTGTCCACTGATAGGAAGGCCGCCTGCTTTTCAAGAGTACTGATTGACGGAGGCAGTAGCATCAACATCCTGTACAAAGATACCATGGAGAAGCTAGGAATCAAGTGAAGAAAGCTGCAGAGCAGCCGGACTGTGTTCCATGGTATTGTACCTGGCCTTTCCTGCTCGCCAATCAGCAAGATCCTGATAGACGTCCTCTTCAGAGACAAAGATCATTTCCGCCGAGAGCTAGTCTGGTTTGAAGTAGTGGACCTTGAAAGCCGATACCATGCGCTGCTTGGCCGACCTGCCTTGGCCAAGTTCATGGCGGTTCCTCATTACGCCTACCTCAAGATGAAGATGTCGAGTTCAAGGAATTCGACCGAGCCGGGCGACTACAGAAGTCGTTCGCACAAGGCCGAGAGCAGCCGGCTGGCCGAGTCCCTGGTGATCGCGGCTGAGAAGCGGCTCCTTGACCGAGTCGTGGCGATGGCCGGAAAGCAGCCAGAGATGTCGCCCGACCCCAAGGAGTCGGAAGCTGAGGGCTCGTTTAAGCCGGCCAAAGAGACCAAGAAGATACCCTTGGACCCGGAGCACCCAGAGAGGTACGCTGTCGTAGGTGCAAACCTTGATAGCAAATAGGAAGGCAAGCTCGTCGATTTCCTCTGTGAGAATCGAGACATCTTTGCATGGTCCCCCAAAGACATGCCAGGTGTACCGACGGAATTCGCCGAGCACAAGTTACATGTCAGGCCAGATGTGAAACCCGTCAGGCAGCCCTTGCGCCGCCTGTCAGAAGAGAAGAGAAGAGTTGTTGGAGAGGATATAGCCCGGCTTCTTGCGGCCGGCTTTATTATGGAAGTGTTTTTTCCAGAGTGGCTAGCAAACCCGGTTTTGGTACTGAAGAAAAACAAGTAGTGGCGGATGTGTATCGACTACACAAGCCTCAACAAAGCCTGCCCAAAGGATCCGTTTGCCCTGCCAAGAATCGATCAGGTGATAGACTCCACAGCCGGATGCGAGCTGCTGAGTTTCTTAGATGCATATTCAGGATATCACCAGATCAAGCTGAACCCGGCAGATAGACTGAAGACCGCCTTCATCACACCATTCGGAGCCTTCTGCTACCTGACGATGACGTTCGGCTTGAGGAATGCTGGCGCCACCTTTCAGCGTTGCATGCAGAAGTGCCTCCTCAAGCAACTCGGCAGGAATGCCCACGTCTACGTGGATGATGTGGTGGTGAAGACGGAGAGGCGTGGGACGCTGCTAGAAGACCTCAAGGAGACCTTTGAGAATCTGCGCCGATTCCAGATCAAGCTCAACCCAGAGAAGTGCGTTTTTGGAGTACCAGCCGGCCAGCTCCTCGGCTTCCTGGTCTCCGAACGCGGCATCAAGTGCAACCCCGTAAAAATCAAGGCCATCGAGAGGATGGAGGTCCCCAGCCGACTGTTAGATGTGCAGAAGTTCACCAGCTGCTTGGCGTCCATCAGCCGATTCATCAGCCGGCTGGGCGAGAAAGCTCTGCCTTTGTATCAATTGATGAAGAAGACCACCTTTTTCGAGTGGAACCACAAGGCGGATCAAGCGTTTCTCCAGCTGAAGAAGATGTTGACTACTCCCCCTGTGTTGGTGGCTCCGACTCCTAAAGAGCCCATGCTCTTGTACATCGCCGCCACCAGCCGAGTAGTCAGCACAGTCATTGTAGTCGAACGCAAAGAGGAAGGCAAGGCGCTCCCTGTCCAGAGACCGGTATATTACCTGCGCGAGGTACTATCGACCTCCAAGTAGAACTACCCTCACTACCAGAAGATGTGCTACGGTGTGCATTTCGCCGCCAAGAAGCTGAAGCCTTACTTTCAAGAGCATCCAATCACCGTGGTTTGCACAGCTCCGCTGGCCGAGATCATCGGAAGCCGAGACGCCTCCGGCCGAGTAGCCAAATGGGCCATAGATCTGGCTCCTTACACCATCTACTACCAGCCCCGCACCGCCATCAAGTCACAAGCGCCGCCGACTTCGCCGTCGTGGGCGAGACCCAGTATCTACCGCCAGCGCCTGACTCCACCCATTGGCGGATGCATTTCGACGGCGCCAAGATGCGCACCGGCCTGGGAGCCGACGTCGTCCTCACCTCCCCTAAAGGTGACAAGCTCAAGTATGTGCTGCAGATCCACTTCGCCGCTTCCAACAACGTCGCCGAATACGAGGCGCTCATTCATGGGCTCCGGCTTGCCAAAGAACTCGGCATTCACCAGATCCTGTGCTATGGCGACTCCGACTTGGTGGTCCAGCAATCATCCGGCGACTGGGACGCCAAAGACGCAAACATGGCGAGCTACCGCTTCCTGGAGCAGCAACTCAGCGGATACTTCGAGGGGTGCGAGTTCCTTCACGTGCCAAGAAATGACAATGATCAAGCAGATGCCTTGGCACGAGTCGGCTCCACCCGCCAAGCAATACCTTCCGGCGTCACCCTTCAGCGCCTCCTTAAGCCGTCTATCAAGCCTTCACCAGAGTCAGACTCCATCTTTGTGTCGGCTCCTCCAGAAGAAGTCGGATCCGACTCCAGAGCCCAGGCTGACGGCCCCAAGAAAATCACAGTCGAAGCCGGCCCGGGGACTGCGCTAGTCGGCCCGGGGACTACGCCAGTCGGCCCGGGGACTGCGCCAGTCGGCTCAGGGACTCCGTCAATCCAGCAAGCGGCCGCAGACTCCAGCCTGCCACCTCCCAGCCCAGCCACCCTTGTCCAAGTCGCAGTGGTAGCAGTTGAAGAAATAGTAGCACCCTCATGGGCACAGCCCATCCTCAAGTTTCTAGTGAACAAAGAGCTGCCGACTGATGAGATCTTGGCTCGGCAAGTGCAACACCGAGCGGCAGCATACACCATAGTCAACAGAGAGCTGGTCAGGCGCAGTGTCACTGGTGTCTACCAGGGCTGCGTAGAGCCAGAACAAGGCCAATCAATCCTCAGAGACATTCATCGTATGAAAACGGCCACCATGCGGCTTCAAGGGCACTTCGCCGCCAAAGCCTTTCGCACGGTTTCTTTTGGCCGACCGCCTGGAAGAGGCTAAAGAGTTAGTCCAAAATGCAAGGGGTGCCGAAGTTCGCTCCAAGCCACTTCACCGGCTTTATTGAAGACAATCCCCATCGCCTGGCCCTTCGCAGTTTGGGGCCTGGACATGGTGGGACCATTCAAGATGGCCCGAGGCGGCCTAACTCATCTGCTTGTCGCGGTGGACAAGTTCACCAAGTGGATAGAAGCAAAGCCCATCAAGAAGTTGAACGGGCCGACTGCAGTGACTTTCATCGCCGACATCACAGTGCGGTATGGCATACCGCACAACATCATCACCGATGGCACAAACTTTGCCAAAGGCACCCTGGCCCGTTTCTGCGCGACTCAGGGCATCCGACTAGACTTAGCGTCCGTTGCCCATCCGCAGTCAAACGGCCAGGTGGAACGAGCAAACAGCCTCATTCTGTCTGGCATCAAGCCTCGATTGGTCGAACCACTCGAGCGTTCGGCCGGCTGTTGGGTTGAGGAGCTACCAGCCGTCCTCTGGAGTCTGCGCACGACTCCAAACAAGTCAACCGGCTTCACGCCTTTCTTCCTCATCTACGGTGCCGAAGCCGTCATCCCGACGGATATAGAGTTCGACTCTCCACGAGTCACCATGTACACCGAAGAGGAAGCTGAAGAAGCACGCCAAGACGGCGTTGACCTGCTGGAAGAGGGCCGGCTGTTGGCACTCAGCTGGTCCAGCATCTACCAGCAGAGTCTGCACCGATACTACAACCGAAAGGTCAAGCCGAGATCATTTCAAGAGGGCGACCTTGTGCTCCGGCTGATTCAGCGAACAGCCGGCCAACACAAGTTGTCGGCGCCTTGGGAAGGCCCCTTCATCATCAGCAAAGTCTTGGGCAACGGCTCCTACTACCTAATCGACGCTCAAAAGCCTCGAGCTCGCAAGAGGGACGACTCCGGCAAAGAAACAGAGCGCCCGTGGAACGCAAATCTCCTTCGAAGATTTTACAGTTGATGCAGTATGTATCACACTACCCCCTTTGTATTAAAGTACCGAGACTTTGGGCCCCCGAGACGAGCTCGGGACCGCCCTTTCATTATCTGATGATAAGAATCACGCTTCCAAGTATGCTACTCTTTTTATCATATCGCTTGGCACCGGGTCCGACTAGTCGGCCCGGGGACTTGCCATCTTGCGCTATGAAATGCTTCCTGCAGTCGGACAAGTAGTGTGTTGCGCTCAAGCCATCTCTTGTCGAAAACCGCAGCTCGCAGAGCGACTGTTGGTAGGCGGAGAACAAGCAAGAACGAGCGCACACACGAAAAAATGGCTAAGGACCTAAAGCGTATGCATAGCTCAAGCCGGCTCCCAGCCTCTCTCTGCAGAGCTGACTCATGAGTAGTCAGCTCGCCGTCTTAGCCTCCATCAAGGACGGCCGACTCTTGGGTAGTCGGCCTGTCGCTTTCTAGCCGACTTGCTAAAGAAACTCTAAACGGCCAAGTACTTGCCTTCCCAAAGTAGCCAAGCACTTGACCCAGCGACAGTCCGCAGAGTGGCTGTCCAGCTGGCAGGGCAGCAACTAAAGGAAGGCGGCAAAGGGAAAAGCCTAAAGAGCAGTAAGCAAGGAAAGGCGGAAATCGGATAAATATTTACATAGGCCCTTGGCCGAATCTTCGAATAGAAGTTCAAGATACACCCCGCGGGTGGAACTGTTCGAATCTAACAAATTTTCAAAAGATTACTAAAGACAGATAAACAGAGGCGGAAAAGGCAGCCTAGGAGGCGGCATCTGGGACCGGAGGATCGGAGGAGACGGCGGTGTTAGGCGCCGGGGCGGTCGGCTGGGCAGTCTCGGTTTGGTCGCCTCCGGCGGCAGTCGCCTTGCCTCCACGCGGCTCGTTGCTGGAGGCGCGGTCGAGCTGAGGCTGGCCGCCTGCTCCGTCTTCTGGCACCTCCGCCTCACCTCCGTCCTCCGCCTCGTCCTCCTCCTCGGTGCTGGAGCCGATCACCTCCGCTGAGTCCTCGCCATACTCTGGGTTCATCCTGAACCACTCTGGCAGCATTTCCTCGCCGCCTTCAGCCCGCTCGGGCACGAAGACACTGGTGTCCGTGTACTCGGCGATGGCCGAGGCGCGCTCGATGAGGGCGCCCTCCATGGCCTCCAGCTCGGCCTGGGCTTCTGACCGGAACGCGGCCAGACGGTCCAGGTCCAGCCATGGATACCACGCCTTGACGAACTCCAAAGCTCGGCGCGCTCCCGCCCAGGCCGAGGAGCCCTTCCAAGCCTCTAGACGGCCGGCGGCGACTTCCAGCCAGTCGGCACCGGTGGCGGGCTGCAGAGCCGCATGTCAGCCCGCAGGCGGCAACCGCTGGCACCGCACGCGCAAGCTGGCGCAACAGCCGGTGAGCCGGACGAAGACGGGCCTCAATGCTCAGAAGCTGCTCATTGATGGTTCAGGGGGCGTTAGCGGCGATCTACTCACCGGTTGCCCTTCGCGCCTCTCGAGCAGCCTCGATGGCCAGAGGGACTGCCTGTGAGTGACCAGGGAAGAAGTCTGCCAGGACAAAAAGAAGCAAGTCAAAAAATCAAGAGTCGGCCTGACGCATAGTCGGAAGCCCGAAGAAACGAAAGAAACTTACCATCAATGATATCCTCGATCTCGTGGAAGCCGGCGGTCAGCATCGCCTCCCTGTCAGTCCAGGAGGAGCACTCGCTCTCAAATTCGGCCAGGAGAGCGGTCTCCTTCTTCTCGGCCTCGTCCTGCGCCTTCTTGAGCAGCTCCTTCTGCTTGGCCAGCTGCGCCGCCAGCAGGTCGCGCTCCGTGGCAAGCCTGCCACACTCCTCCTTCTTGGCACGCCGGGCGGTATTGGCCTCGCCCAGCTGCTCCTGAAGAGCGGTGTTGGCGCCTGAAGAATGAAAGAAGAGACGAGTAAGTCGTCAGCAAAGTAGATCGCCGGGAAGATCCGGCCCGACTGCTCAGCAGTCAGCCCGATTCTCGGGGACTACAGCCCGCGGGTGCGCCAGCGCGCCCCCGCGAAGAAAGGAAAAAGAGCTTACTTCGGCTTTCCGCCAAGTCGGTGGTCTGCTTGTTCAACTCCTCAACATTACGGTTGAAGGCAGTGGCGCGGAGGTTATGATACTACTGCAATAAGTCAATGGAGACAAAGTCGATTCGAACTCGCGGAGGGAGTTCAAACCGCTTAGCAGCCGGCCCAGAACTCGGGGACTACACCCAATGGGTGCGCTGGCGCGCCCCCACAGAGAAAAACAAGATTCAAAAAGAAAAAGGGAAACGTACTCGGACAGATGTCCGCGCGGCCAGATGCGCCCTGGTGCATGCTTGAAGGGCGTTGTTTTCAGCGCAAGCCGCTCAACGCCCAGAGCGCTTGGTTCAGCGGCCCGGTGCCGCCTCCGCGCAACCACCCGGTGGGCGCGGTGCTTGTGGCCTCGGCGTCTAGGGCTGCCGAGCTGGCAGCACCGGTCTCCCGAGGTCGCGGCGCCGAGGTCGCCCTCTCAAGACGGCGGCGCACCAGCGAGATGACTTGAAGAAGCAGCCGCGCCTCGGCCTCATCCGCGATCGGCGGCTCCGACTAACCCACCGGCTGTTTGCCGTGCGGTCTCACAGATGGCGGCGGAGGCGGCGGCGGCGGCACGAGGGTGTCCGACATAGAAGCCTCGCCGCTCTCCATCTCCATGAAGGGGTTCTCGATGCCGGCCTCTCCGGTCTGCCCCGTGAACTCCGGAGGCGGCGGCGCAGACGACAATAGGGGGACGAGCATCGCCGATCGGTGACGCGCGGCCTCCTCGGGGCGCCGTTTCGCCGCACGGGCGGCTTCGGCGTCCTCCAGCTTCTTCTGGGCATTGGCGGCCGCCTTCTCGGCCTGCGCCTTCTCCAGGAGGTCGGCCTCCTCCTCGTCGCGCTTCTCCTGCGCATTTCGCTCCGTCACCTCCCGGAGGTCGGCGGCGGGATCGGCCTGCCGAGTTTTGGCGGACGTCTCTGCCGATCCCATGACGGAGGGGACGGCGACTCTCTCAAGGGAGAGAGGGACCCTGAAGAAGAACGGAGGGAGAATAAAAGAAGACTCGGACAAGATTCAACGAAGGAAAATAACGAGCATAAAGACTTACGCAGAGACTAGCGGCGGCCTTCTCACTTCCCTTCGGAAGCGGTTGGCCTTCGCGGCCGCCTCCTCCCGTTTCGTTGCGGCGGCCGCCCCCTTGAGCTTCTTCAATTTGCCGTCGGGCGCACTCGGCCCGGCGTGACGCCTCTTCGCGCCGCCTTGGCCCGCCAGGCCGGCCCTTGTCTGGTGGCGTGGGGCGACTTCCCCGTCGGCGTCGGCGTCAGGCCAGTCGGCGAAGGTGGCCGAGGGCCTAAAGCCGCCTTCTGTTCCTTCGCCACCGCCTTCGGCGTCGGCTTCCATCGCCGCCGCCCCCAAGTCGGGGTCGTTGACGTCGCTGTCCGCACGATCAGGGACATACTCGCAGGGCTATCTCGAGGCGCCGGCTGCGGGCTGCATGAGGGGGTTCTAGCTCAGAAGAAACCAACAAGAGTTAGAAGCCGGAGTCGGCCGCAAAGAAGACAAAACAATAGGGGGACGCAACTTACCACTGGTGGGGGGTTGTCGCGCGAGTACGGCTCCTTGCCGAACTGCCAGTCCTCCTCGAACTCGCAGTGCGCGATATGGTTCGCCAAGTTATCCACCTCCTCGCGGGGCATCTCCTTGGTGCTCATCCGGCTTGGGTCTCGGAGGCCGCTCATCTGACAGATCAGGTGAGGCCGGCCTTGCAGCGGGAGAACTCGGCGCGCCACAAAGGCGGCCAGCAAGTCGGCCCCGACGAGGCCCTCCGACTGCGTCAAGACTCGGAGTCGTGCTATGGCAGCGGCTCCGGCGGGAGTCAGCGACTTGACACGATGGGACCAGCTGGGGAGCCTCCCAGTTAGGGGCGCGGCATTGTAAGGCGGCAGGTTGACCCAGTCGCCGTCGGAGGAGAGGTTCTTCACGTAGAAATATGAGCGCTGCCACATCTTCATCGATTTGATCAGCGTGATGGGAGGAAAGGGGTTGTCGGCTGTCGAGCGCCGCACCGCGATATAGGTGCCGCGCTGAGCCGGTATGCCGGTGACTTGCGTTCCGAGCTTAGAAGAGAAGAATTCTCCCGACAGCTCGAGAGTGGGGAGAACGCCGAGGAAACCTTCGCACAGAGTGGCGAAGGCGGAGAGCAACACCACCGTATTTGGAGTGACGAGGTGCGGTTGAAGGCTGTGGAACTCCAAGAACGAGCGGAAGAAGCCGCTCGCCGACAGTCCCAGGCCGCGCATGAGGTGCGAGCGGAAGATGACCCGCTCGCCCTCCTCCGGCGCCGGTCGGGTCTCCCCCTCCGGCGCGGGGCGGGTGCGCACGAGGTCCGCGCTGGGAAGACAGCGTGTCTGGCGGAGGAACTCGATATGTTCCTCCTCCACCTCCGAGCCGTACCATACGCCGGAGCACACGGCGGGGGCCGCGGCGGATGAAGAGCTCATCGCTGTGGTGTGGAGTGCTCTCGCTCGACGGCGGGGGCAGGAGGAAGAAAAGGCAAGACGAGGCGGGGGAATGGGGGAGAAGGGCGTGCGTGCGGTGCCGCTCCGCCCCGCCTACTTATAGCCCTATGGGCTGAGGAGCCGAGGGGGCGGGCGTGGGATTAATCGCGACGATGCCCCACGCTGCCTTATGATTTACTTCCCACGGTTCTGCGTGCGAATAACGGGGAAAGAAACCGTCCACGGCCGCAATGGATCCGTTCGTATGCTGAGGCACGGTAGTGGCGGGCCCCGCCTGACGGCCCGTCCCGTCGCGCGCGTGGGCAGGCAGACTGTCCGCTCCACGTGGCACCACGTGATAGGACTGCCTCGATGGCAGCAGGGAAGCGTATCAGGCACGCCGCCTGGTTTCCCGCCGCGACTTTTAAGCTGCGGCTCCGCGCTAGAAAAAATCCGACTCTCGACAGTCGGCCCAAGAGAAGACGACAGCCGAGTTCCAGAGTCCGCACGAGGAAGGTTGAAACTGTTGAAGCCCCACAATGCAGCGTCTGCGGGGCTTCACTAGCTTCGGGGACTACTGTCGGAGTAATGGGCCACGGGTAGGCTAACCCGAGTCCCAGGACCTTTCAAGACATCGGGGCAGGCCGCGCCCCTCAGGCCGAGTCCCAGAAGCTGACTCCAAGCCAAGCCGAGTCCCAGCCAGCGACTCCAAGATAAGCCGAGTCCCAGACGGCGACTCCAAGACAAGCCGACTCCAAGCTGGCGACCTCCAGAGAGGCCGACTATGGAGAGTCGGCCCATGACTCCTCCCTCATCTCGAAGCACGATGCGGGGTACGGTCACGGCATGGCCGCTCCCCCTGAAGGAAATATGCCCTAGAGGCAATAATAAAGTTATTATTTATTTCCTTATTTCATGATAAATGTTTATCATTCATGCTAGAATTGTATTAACCGGAAACATGATACATGTGTGAATGCATAGACAAAACCACATGTCACTAGTATGCCTCTACTAGACTAGCTTGTTAATCAAAGATGGTTGTGTTTCGACCATGAACAAGGGGTTGTTATTTGATTAACAAGGTCACATCATTAGTAGAATGATCGATTGACATGACCCATTCCTTAGCTTAGCACACGATCGTTTAGTATGTTGCTCTTGCTTTTATCCATGACATATACATGTTCCTATAACTATGAGATTATGCAACTCCGTTTACGGAGGAACACTTTGGTACTACCAAGCGTCACAGCGTGAATCGGGTGATTATAAAGGAGTACTACAGGTGTCTCCAAAGGCAGATGTTGGGTTGGCGTATTTCGAGATTAGGTTTTGTCACTCCGATTGTCGGAGAGGTATCTCTGGCCCTCTCGGTAATGCACATCCTTTGAAGCCTTGCAAGCACTACAACTAATGAGTTAGTTGTGAGATGATGTATTCTGAGCGAGTAAAGAGACTTGCGTAACGAGATTGAACTAGGTATTGGATACCGACGATCGAATCTCGGGCAAGTAACATACCGATGACAAAGGAACAACGTATGTTGTTATGCGGATCGACCGATAAAGATCTTCGTAGAATATGTAGGAACCAATATGGGCATCCAGGTCCGCTGTTGGTTATTGACCGTGAATAGTTCTAGGTCATGTCTACATTGTTCTCGAACCGTAGGGTCCGCACGCTTAAGGTTTCGATGGCGGTTATTATGAGTTTATGTATTTTGATGTACCGAAGGAGTTCGAGTCCGGATATGATCCGGACATGACGAGGAGTCTCGAAATGGTCGAGACATAAAGATTGATATATTGGAAGCCTATGTTTGGAGTTGAATGGTTCGGTAAAACAGGAGGTTACCGGAATCCCGGGAGGTAAATGGGCCATAGTGGGCCTTAGTGGAAAAAGAGAAGGGCTGCCCTAGATGGGCTGCGCTGCCCCCTTCCCTAGTCCTATTAGGACTAGGAGAGGTGGCCGACCCCTCCTCCTCTTTTCCCCTCCGGGAATCCTAATTGGAATAGGATTGGAGGAGTCCTACTCCGGAAGGAGTAGGACTCCTCCTGCGCCTCCCTCTCTGGCGGCGCCCCTCCCCCTTGGCTCCTTTATATACGGGGCAGGGGGCACCCTAGGACACACAAGTTGATCGTGAGATCGTTCCTTAGCCGTGTGCGGTGCCCCCTCCACCATATTCCACCTCGGTTATACCGTCATGAAGCTTAAGCGAAGCCCTGCGCCGTGAAACATCAAGATCGTCCACCACGCCGTCGTCTTGTGGAACTCTCCCTCGACACTCGGCTGGATCGGAGTCTGAGGGACGTCATCGAGCTGTACGTGTGTCAAGAACTCGGGGCGTCGGAGTAACGGCGCCGGATCGGTCGGATCGCGAGGAGAGCGTCGACTACTTCCTCTACGTTGTGATCGCTTCGCCGGGTCTACAAGGGTATGTAGACAACTCTCCCCTCTTGTTGCTATACATCACCATGATCTTGCGTGTGCGTGGAAAATTTTTGAAATTACTCGTTCCCCAGCAGTGGCATCCGAGCCTAGGTTTTTTCTATGGTTTGATGTTTTGCACGAGTAGAACACAAGTGAGTTGTGGGCGATACAAGTCATACTACCTACCAAAGCATGTCATACTTTGGTTCAGCGGTATTGTGAGATGAAGCGGCCTGGACCGACATTACGCCAGACGCTTACGCGAGACTGGTTTCACCGCCACGAGCACTCGTTGCTTAAAGGTGACTGGTGGGTGTCATCTCTCTCACTTTAGTTGAACTGAGTGTGGCTACGCCCGGTCCTTGAGAAGGTTAAAACGGAGTCTATTTGTGAAGTATCGTTGTGGTTTTGATGCGTAGGTGAGACTGGTTCTTGCTTAAGCCCGTAGCAGCCACGTAAAATTTGCAACAACAAAGTAGAGGACGTCTAACTTGTTTTTGCAGGGCATGTTGTGATGTGATATGGTCAAGGCGTGATGCTATATTTTATTGTATGAGATGATCATGTTTTGTAACGAAGTTATCGGCAATCGGCAGGAGCCATATGGTTGTCGCTTTATTGTATGCAATGCAATCGCCTGTAATGCTTTACTTTATCACTAAGCGGTAGCGATAGTCGTAATAGCATAAGTTTGGCGAGGCGACAACGATGCTACGATGGAGATCAAGGTGTCGCGCCGGTGGCGATGGTGATCATGGTGTTTCTGCAAGATGGAGATCGTGAAGCACAAGATGATGATGACCATATCATATCACTTATATTGATTTGCATGTGATGTTTATCCTTTTATGCATCTTATCTTGCTTTGATTGACGGTAGCATTATAAGATGATCTCTCACTAAATTATCAAGAAGTGTTCTCCCAGTATGCACCGTTGCCAAAGTTAAATCGTGCCCGGACACCACGTGATGATCGGGTGTGATAAGCTCTCGTCCATCTACAACGGGTGCAAGCCAGTTTTGCACACTTGAGAATACTCGGGTTATACTTGACGAGCCTAGCATATGCAGATATGGCCTCGGAACACGGAGACCGAAAGGTCGGCGTGAATCATATAGTAGATATGATCAACATAAGATGTTCACCATTGAAAACTACTCCATTTCACGTGATGATCGGTTATGGTTTAGTTGATTTGGATCACGTGATCACTTAGATGACTAGAGAGATGTACATCTAAGTGGGAGTTCTTAAGTAATATGATTAATTGAACTTAAATTTATCATGAACTTAGTCTGGTAGTATTTTGCAAATTATGTTGTAGATCAATAGCTTGCGTTGTTGCTTTCATATGTTTGTTTTGATATGTTCCTAGAGAAAATTATGTTGAAAAATGTTAGTAGCAATGATGCGGATTCGATCCGTGATCGGAGGTTTATCCTCATTGCTGCACGTAAGAATTATGTCCTTAATGCACCGCTAGGTGCGGACCTAATGCTGGGAGCAGATCTGAGGCGTTATGAGCGTTTGGCTAGCTCGATATGATAACTACTTGATAGTTTTGTGCACCATGCTTTATGGCTTAGAATCGGGACTTCAAAGATGTTTTGAACATCATGGACCATATGAGATGTTCCAGAATTGAAGTTAATATTTCAAGCAAATACCGAGTTGAGAGATATGAAGTCTCCAACAAGTTCTATAGCTAAAAGATGGAGGAGAATCGCTCAACTAGTGAGCATGTGCTCAGATTATGCAGGTACTACAATCGCTTGAATCAAGTGGGAGTTAATCTTCGAGATAAGATAGTGATTGACAGAATTCTCTAGTCACCATCACCAAGTTAGTAGAACTTCGTGATGAACTATAGTATACAAGGGATGGCGAAAATGATTCCCGAGCTCTTCGTGATGTTGAAATCGACGAAGGTAGAAATCAAGATAGAGCATCAAGTGTTGATGGTTGACAAGATCACTAGTTTCAAGAAAGGGCAAAGGAAAGAAAGGGAACTTCAAGTAGATTGACAAGCAAGTTGTCACTCCCACGAAGAAGCCCAAAGCTGAACCAAAGCCTGAAACCGAGTGCTTACACGCAAAGGAAATGGTCCTTTGAGCGGAACTGCCCTAAATATTTGGTGGATAAGAAGGATGGCAAAGTGAACAAAGGTATATTTGATATACATGTTATTGATGTATACTTTACTAGTGTTTATAGCAACCCCTCGGTATTTGGTACTGGTTCGGTTGCTAAGAGTAGTAACTCAAGCGGAGTTGCGAGAATAAGCGAAACTAGTTAAGGGTGAAGTGATGATGTGTGTTGAAAGTAGTTTCAAGATTGATATGATCATCATCACACACTCCCTATACTTTCGGGATTAGTGTGGAACCTAAATAAATGTTATTTGGCGTTTGCGTTGAGCATGAATATGATTCGATCATGTTTATTGCGTATACGGTTATTCATTTAAAGATATAGAATAAATTGTTATTCATTTACATGAATAAAACCTTATATGGTTACACACCCAATGAAAATGGTTCATTGGATCTCGATCGTAGTGATACACATATTCATAATATTGAAACCAAAAGATGCAAAGTTAATAATGATAGTGCAACTTATTTGTGGCACTGCCGTTTAGGTCATATCGGTGTAAAGCGCATGAAGAAACTCCATACTGATGGACTTTTGGAGTCACTTGATTATGAATCACTTGGCACTTGCGAACCGTGCCTCATGGGCAAGATGACTAGAACACCGTTCTCCGGTACTATGGAGAGAGCAACAGATTTGTTGGAAATCATACATACAGATGTATGTGGTCCCATGAATGTTGAGGCTCGTGGCGGATATCGTTATTTTCTCACCTTCACAGATGACTTAAGCAGATATGGGTATATCTACTTAATGAAACATAAGTGCGAAACGTTTGAAAAGTTCAAAGAATTTCAGAGTGAAGTTGAAAATCATCGTAACAAGAAAATTAAGTTTCTACGATCGATCGTGGAGGTGAATATTTGAGTTCTGAGTTTGGTCTACATTTGAAACAATGCGGAATAGTTTACGCAACTCACGCCACCGGAACACCACAGCGTAATGGTGTGTCCGAACGTCGTAATCGTACTTTACTAGATATGGTACAATCTATGATGTTTCTTACCGAGTTACCAATATCGTTTTGGGATCATGCATTAGAGACAGCTGCATTCACGTTAAAAAGGGCACCATCTTTCGTTGAGACGACACTTTATGAACTATGGTTTAGCAAGAAACCAAAGTTGTCGTTTCTTAAAGTTTGGGGCTGCGATGCTTATGTGAAAAGTTTCATCTGATAAGCTCAAACCCAAATCGGAGATGTGCGTCTTCATAGAATACCCAAAGGAAATTGTTGGGTACACCTTCTATCACAGATCCTAAAGCAAGATTTTCGTTGTTGAAAATGGATCCTTTCTAGAGAAGGAGTTTCTCTCGAAAGAAGTGAGTGGGAGGAAAGTGGAACTTGATGAGGTAATAGTACCTTCTCCCTTACTTGAAAGTAGTTAAATCGCGAAACCGGTTTCGAGACACCTACACCAAGTAGTGAGGAAGTTAATGATGTTGATCATGAAACTTGAGATCAAGTTCTCGCAGAACCTCGTAGATCAACGAGTAAGATCCGCACAGTGAGTGGTACGGTAATCCTGTTCGAAATCATGCTACTAGATCATGATGAACCTACGAACTATGAAGAAGCGATGGTGAGCCCAGATTCCATAAAGTGGCTTGAGGCCATGAAATCTGAGATGAGATCCATGTATGAGAACAAAGTGTGGACTTTGGTGGCGTTGCCCAATGATCGGCAAGCCATAGAAAATAAATGGATCTTCAAGAGGAAGACGGACGACGATAGTAGTGTTACTATCTACAAAACTCGACTTATGCAAAAAAGGTTTTGACAAGTTCAAGGTGTTGACTACAATGAGTTTTTCTCAAGCAGTAGCGATGCTTAAGTCTGTCCGAATCATGTTAGCAATTGCCACAATTTATGAAATTTGGCAAGTGGATGTAAAAACTGCATTCTGAATGGGTTTTAGGAGGAAGAGTTGTATATGATGCAACGAGAAGGTTTTATCGATCCAAAGGAGCTAACAAAGTGTGCAAGCTCCAATGATCCATTTATGGACTGGTGCAAGCATCTCGAATTGGAATATACGCTTTGATGAGTTGATCAAAGCATATAGTTTTATCTGAGACTTACGGTGAAGCTGTATTTCTTGAAAAGTGAGTGGGAGCACTACTGCATTTCGATAAGTATATGTGAATGACATATTGTAGATCGGAAATAATGTATAATTATTACGCAAAGCATAAAGGGGTGTTTGAAAGGAAGTTTTCAAAAGACCTCGGTGAAGCTGCTTACATATTGAGCATCAAGATCTATAGAGATAGATCAAGGCGCTTGATAAGTTTTTTCAATGAAGTACATACCTTGACAAGATTTTGAAGTAGTTCAAAATGGAGCAGTCAAAGAAAGAGTTCTTGCACTGTGTTACAAGGTGTGAAATTGAGTAAGACTCAAAACCCGACCACGGCGAGAAGATAGAAAGAGAATGAAAGTCATTCCCTATGCCTTGGCCATAGGTTCTATAAAGTATGCCATGCTGTGTACCAGATCTATTGTATACCCTACTTTGAGTTTGGCAAGGAGTACAATAGTGATCTAGGAGTAGATCATGGACAGCGGTCAAAATTATCCTTAGTGGAGTAAGGATATATTTCTCGATTATGGAGGTGACAAAAGGGTTAAATCAGAAGGGTTACGTCGATGCAAGTTTTGACACCGATCCGGACGACTCTAAGTCTCTATCTAGATACATATTGAAAGTGGGAGCAATTAGCTAGAGTAGCTCCGTGCGAGCATTGTAGACATAGAAAAATTGCAAAATACATAACGGATCTGAATATGAAAGACCCGTTGACTAAGATTCTCTCACAAGCAAAACATGATCACACCTTAGTACTCTTTGGGTGTTAATCACATAGCGATGTGAACTAGATTACGGAATCTAGTAAACCCTTTGGGTGTTGGTCACATAATGATGTGAACTATGGGTGTTAATCACATGATGATGTGAACTATCGATGTTAATCACATGGTGATGTGATCTAGATTATTGACTCTAGTGCAAGTGGGAGGCTGAAGGAAATATGCCCTAGAGGCAATAATAAAGTTATTATTTATTTCCTTATTTCATGATAAATGTTTATCATTCATGCTAGAATTGTATTAACGGAAACATGATACATGTGTGAATGCATAGACAAAACCACATGTCACTAGTATGCCTCTACTAGACTAGCTTGTTAATCAAAGATGGTTGTGTTTCACGACCATGAACAAGGGGTTGTTATTTGATTAACAAGGTCACATCATTAGTAGAATGATCGATTGACATGACCCATTCCCTTAGCTTAGCACACGATCGTTTAGTATGTTGCTCTTGCTTTTATCCATGACATATACATGTTCCTATAACTATGAGATTATGCAACTCCGTTTACGGAGGAACACTTTGGTACTACCAAGCGTCTGGCGAATCGGGTGATTATAAAGGAGTACTACAGGTGTCTCCAAAGGCGGATGTTGGGTTGGCGTATTTGAGATTAGGTTTTGTCACTCCGATTGTCGGAGAGGTATCTCTGGGCCCTCTCGGTAATGCACATCATGAAGCCTTGCAAGCACTACAACTAATGAGTTAGTTGTGAGATGATGTATTCTGAGCGAGTAAAGAGACTTGCGTAACGAGATTGAACTAGGTATTGGATACCGACGATCGAATCTCGGGCAAGTAACATACCGATGACAAAGGGAACAACGTATGTTGTTATGCGGTCTGACCGATAAAGATCTTCGTAGAATATGTAGGAACCAATATGGGCATCCAGGTCCCGCTGTTGGTTATTGACCGTGAATAGTTCTAGGTCATGTCTACATTGTTCTCGAACCGTAGGGTCCGCACGCTTAAGGTTTCGATGACAGTTATTATGAGTTTATGTATTTTGATGTACCGAAGGAGTTCGGAGTCCCGGATATGATCCCGGACATGACGAGGAGTCTCGAAATGGTCGAGACATAAAGATTGATATATTGGAAGCCTATGTTTGGAGTTCGGAATGGTTCCGGGCGAAAACAGGAGGTTACCGGAATCCCCCGGGAGGTAAATGGGCCATAGTGGGCCTTAGTGGAAAAAGAGAAGGGGCTGCCCTAGATGGGCTGCGCGCCTCCCCCTTCCCCTAGTCCTATTAGGACTAGGAGAGGTGGCCGGCCCCCTCCTCCTCTTTTCCCCCTCCGGGGAATCCTAATTGGAATAGGATTGGAGGGAGTCCTACTCCGGAAGGAGTAGGACTCCTCCTGCGCCTCCCTCTCTCGGCGGGCCCCCTCCCCTTGGCTCCTTTATATCACGGGGCGGGGGGCACCTAAGGACACACAAGTTGATCGTGAGATCGTTCCTTAGCCGTGTCGGTGCCCCCTCCACCATATTCCACCTCGGTTATACTGTCGCAAGCTTAGGCGAAGCCTGCGCGCCGTGAAACATCAAGATCGTCACCACGCCGTCGTCGTCTTGTGGAACTCTCCTCGACACTCGGCTGGATCGAGTCTGAGGGGCGTCATCGAGCTGTCGTGTCAAGAACTCGGGGCGTCGAATAACGGGCGCGGGATCGGTCGGATCGCGAGGAGAACGTCGACTACTTCCTCTACGTTGTGATCGCTTCCGCCGGGTCTACAAGGGTATGTAGACAACACTCTCCCCTCTCGTTGCTATACATCACCATGATCTTGCGTGTGCGTAGGAAAATTTTTGAAATTACTACGTTCCCCAACACCCCCTGCCAACGACGGACCGGCATGGCTACAGTGAGCCGTATCGCCGGAAGATCTCCGGTGAGGCGCGGCACTGTTGCCATGCCTGCCCTGACCTCAGCCACAGTGCGCAACGCACTGTGCCCACGACGCCGGCATGTACGGCCCGAAGACCATGGGCCGCTGTCGATGGGTGGACGAAGGCGGCTGGCGCCCCGGCGGACCTGTGGAGTCGGCCTCCACAGGTCGGCCGACTCCTCCCCAGGACCCACGAGCCATTAACCAGATAGGATGGGGAATGGCGACAGTGATCGCCCGATAGACAGCGGCACTGTTGCCACGACCCAATGACCAAGCCTGCGTCATCAGGAGTGCCGCTACAGTATCAAGCCTGTCCGCGGGACCCACTAGTCGGCGGGCCCCAGAAGCCATGGGGAAGGACGGCGGTCTGAGAGACAGACGGCTGGGACCCGCATCCAGCCGGATTACCATTGTACCCCCGGGGGGTAGGCCTATATAAACCCCCCGGGGCACCCATGCAAAGGGTTTGGACCTTGATAGAGATAGACCAGATAGCATAGGGAGGAGAGTGCTAGCCTTGCCCGCTCCTGCCTCTCGATACAGCTCCAGGAGCGCCATTGTAGTCACTTTGCTTTAGTGATCATGCGGAGACCCCGCAGAGCACCAGTAGGGGTGTTATCTCCTCGGAGAGCCCCGAAGCTGGGTAAGATTCGCCGGCGTGCATGCCTACGCCTCATCCCATTTCCAGGCACCGGCGATGTTCTACTCGCCCCCACCATGATAAGCCATCCTTTGGCATATGTCGCACCCAACCCCCGACACCCTAACCCCCCTTCCCCACTCGCTCCCTCTCCCTCCCCCCCACGTCGCTCTCCCCCTCCCCCTGATCCAGAACTAGATCGGGGCTCGACGCCCTGCCGCCACCGCCCGAAGCGCCTCCGCCTCGTCCACCCCGTCGTCGACCCCATGCCATCGTCCCCGCCCTCCTCCCCGAGCCCCGCTGCCATTATCCCTACGCTCCCGCGGTGAGGCCCCCGGCTTCTCCTCCTCTCCCATGTCCCCGTACGCACACCCCGCGCTGCCCGCCTGCCTCCTCGCGTTGTCCCGCCGTGGTGCACGTGCGTGCACACCGCGGGCCGCGACCACGCGCTGTCATGACCGTGCTGCCGCTCCTCGCGGCGCCTGCTTTGCCGCTCCAGCTCGGCGACCGCGCCCCTCCCTGCAACGCATCGCTGCTCGTGACTCATGCCGCAACACTACGTTGTCGCCAACCGTCGTCGCCCCCCTCCGGCTGGCCACTTCGTTTCCCCCCTGCTCGCCACTACCCCGGCGCGGCTCTGCCCCGCCACTGTCCGCGCCACCGCGCATCTCCCGAGCCCCTCCGTGCACATGCGCTCGCGCGCCCCGCCAGTGCCAGCCACGCCTGCTCGCCTTCCAGCCATCCCGCTACTTGCCGCCTACTCCGTCTGCTCTCTCCACTGAGAGCATCGCCCTATGGTAGCCTTGCCACTGCCGCCTCAGTCAGCCGGCCTCGCCGTGCCATGCCCCCCCTCAATCTGGGCGAATGCGTAATCGAGCTGGGCGCCTATGCACGTAACCCGCACGCCCGCTGAGGCTCCCCAGAGCCACTAGCAATCGGGGCCCACCCCAGAACGTTAAAAAAAGAATAAAAATAAAAATTAATTAATTAATTAATTCTGTTAATTAACTAATTAAATCTAATTAACCTGCTAATAAATCTAACTACTGTTAATTAGTTAGCAGTCAATGACAAATTTACCCCACCCATCAGTTGACTGGTCAACGGTCAACTTTGACCACTAACGTCATGCTAACGCAATATATAATTTCGAATAATAATAATCCAAGAAAATGATTAAATCTTTATAAACTAATATAAAATAAACCGTAAGTCGGATGAATATACTTTGAACATGGAAGTTGCTTAGAACGACGAGACAAATCCGAATACGTAGTCCGTTCGTCCGCCACGCATCCCTAGCATAGCAAACATGCAACAATCCACCTCCGGTTCATTTTTCCAAAAACGCCAAACACCGGGAATACTTTCCCAGATGTTCCCCCCTTTGCTGATATCACCTACTACCGCGTTAGCGCACACCTAGCACCGCTCATTGTCATGTCATGCATCGCCATGCATATGTTTGCATTATATTTATTGTTTCTTCCTCCTCTTCTCTCGTTAGACACCGAGACCGACGCTGCTGCTACCCAGTACGACTACGGTGTTGACGACCCCTCCTTCTCGACTGAGCTTCCAAGCAAGCAAACCCCCCTTGATCAACCAGATAAGCCCACTCTCTTCACTCTTATTCTTGCATTAGGTTTGCTACTATTGTTGATTCGATAGCTCCTATTCTGTTGCATAGCTTGTCATTGTTGCTACTATTGTTACCTTTACCTGCAATCCTAAATGCTTAGTATAGGATGCTAGTATTCCATCAGTGGCCCTACATTCTTGTCCGACTGCCATGCTATACTACCGGACCGTGAGCACTCGGGAGGTGATCACGGGTATATACTTACATACATATTATATATGATACTTGTGGTGACTAAAGTCGGGTCGGCTCGTAGAGTGATTCACGGATTGGGGGCTGAAAGGACATTTGTCCCGACGGCCCTCTGAGTGCATCTTTGTGGTGGAGCGACAGGGCAGGATGAGACCACCTAGGTGAGAGGTGGGCCTGGCCCCTGGTCGGGCGCCCGTGGTTACATCAATTAACACGCTTAACGACACCTTGGTATTTGATCTGAGTCTGGCTACGAGCCTATACGCACTAACCAGCTACGCGGGAATAGTTATGGCACTCGACGTCGTGGTATCAGCTGAAGCCTTTTTGACGTCAGTGACTGAGCAGCGTGTGCCGGGTTGGATTGCGTAACGCAACTTCCTTTGTAATGGAGGTTGCTAGGCCTGCTCACCGGCCACCCTCGCAATGTGCAGGTGTGCAACGGGTGATGGGCCCAGACCCTTGTGCGCTTAGGATTTAGACCGGCGTGCTGACCTCTCTGTTGTGCCTAGGTAGGGCTGCGACGTGTTGATCTTCTGAGGCCGGGCATGACCTAGGAAAGTGTGTCCGGCCAGAGGGATCGAGCGTGTTGGGTAATGTGGTGCATCCCTACAGGGAAGTTTATCTATTCGAATAGCCGTGTCCCTCGGTAAAAGGACGACCCGGAGTTGTACCTCGACCTTATGACAACTAGATTCGGATATTTAATAAAACAAACCCTTTCAAGTGCCAGATACAACTCGGTGATCGTTCTCTCACAGGGCGACGAGGAGAGGATCTTCGGGTAGGATTATGCTATACGATGATACTTGGTGAACTTACCAGCTACTCTCTTCTACATGATTCAAGATGGAGGCTGCCAGAAGCGTAGTCTTCGACAGGACTAGCTATCCCTCTCTTATTCTCGCATTCTACAGTTCAGTCCACAGATACTATCCCTTTTCATTGATACCAATGCATATGTAGTGTAGATCCTTGCTTGCGAGTACTTTGGATGAGTACCCACTGTTGCTTTTCTCCCTCTTTTCCCCCCTTTTCCATTCTTCTTGGATGTCGCAACCAGATGTTGGAGTCCAGGAGCCAGAGGATCCAAAGGATGTTTCTACGTGGAGTTTGACTTCGAGGAGTAGTTAGGAGGCCCCAGGCAGGAGGCCTTGCCTTTTCGATCGTTTCTACTTTTGTGCTAGCCTTCTTAAGGCAAACTTGCTTAACTTATGTCTGTACTCGGATATTGTTGCTTCGCTGACTCGTCTATGATCGAGCACTTGTATTCGAGCCCTCGAGGCCCTTGGCTTGTATTATGATGCTTGTATGACTTATTTATTTTTAGAGTTGTGTTGTGACATCTTCCCGTGAGTCCCTGATCTTGATCTTACACGTTTGCGTGTATGATTAGTGTATGATTGAATTGGGGGCGTCACAAGACGGCCAAGAGGAGCTCTCTCCGCCGATGGACCCAAGAAGGCGGGTACTTGAGCATCCTTTATATGAGTAATATGGGGCAAGGCACTACTACCCTCTGACATTGAGTATGACTACCCGCGGGTGTGTGAGTGCGACGAGGAGGCCGCAAGGATGATATAGTCGCTAAGGAAGAAGCTCACCTTCTCGCCGTGGAACACACCACCATCTATCATCAAAAACTTTGCCACTACCAAGGAAGACGCGTCCGGGCTCACGATTTCAATATCTACGACCACGTCGTCCGCCTCCAGCAAAATCAAAAGAAGAACAAGATCGCTTCACCATGGGAGGGACCTTAATCCACGAGGTCCTCAACAACGGGGCACACTACCTCTGCAACAGAAAAACGGGGCGGATCACGAACCGACCATGGAATGCAACTCAGGTACATCTTTTTCACGCATAAATTCCCGCTCGTTCTTAGCATAAACTGCTTCAAATTTTTAGCATTTGCTCTTAGCTCAATCCAGAACAAATGGAGTAATAAAGGATATTGTCCATGTTCCAATTTATGATTTGCTATACCCTCAAATGCAAAATTTTAAATGAACACCCCAGGATAGATAAGGAAGTGGCTCTATCTAGACCTAGGAGTTGCTTCATCCTTACCGACCTCTTAGGGCCATGAGCCCAGGGTTGCATCGACATAAGCAAAACTTAAGCGGTGGCCCTTGCAACAAAGGAACATCCAAACGGGAAGTCAGAGGAGAATAAGTTCTGGTCACGTCTGTGTCTTGCCATAGTAAGAACCAACTTAATGTCAGGGGCGGGCCCACCTCAATTCAAGGGTATTCAACTGAATACCCATTATTTTGGCCAAGAAACTACGTATACATAGTATCTATACTGTTTTGTATATATAAGAATAAGGAAAAGCGAAACTAAGAACACGTCCACCACAAGTCGACTAGCCCAACCTCTATTTCCCTCGACACCATGAGTCCACGACTTCGTCTAGTAGGGCCGCACCTTAGCACACGTCCATCATCTCCATTGTCTCAAAAAATGTCCATCATCTCCAAAAAAACTCCATCGATCTATCAGAGGCATAGATGAACCGGCACCTGCCTCCCTTGGCCTCACGCACACATGGATTGTCCTATTCCCACGCAAGCCGCCACTCCGCTGCCAACCGGCCAGGGCTGTTGCCGTCGCCTCGCCTGATCGAAGATCGCGCGTGGGCATGGCGTGTCGCCGCTACCCTTCTGTTCTGAACTTCTGATCCTTCAAGTGGGCAGCGGACAACAAGCCGAATCAATTCAATTTCAAAGCGAGAACCACAGATTATCTATTGAAGGTATAATTGCTAATTAGAAGTATTAATCCTCCGACTTCTGAAATTGGGATCTCTCCTCTCGTGTCATGCTGATTCTTAGTCAAACTGAGTTCATCTATAACTGCAGAGTACATCCACGGTCTTGTTCTCGCTGTCCAAAGAGGTCATTGCATTGCTGCAAAGATATATTCTGAGCGAGTTTGAGCTCCTACAAGTTATAGTCTGACCACTTGTCTTTGTATTTAATTATAGTGAAATGAGAGACTTGTTTGCAGTCAATTATGATTTGTTTAGACAAGAAAATTTGATATTTTTCATTTGAGTTTGTCATGTGAGAATGTTCATAAATTTTGAATTATTGCTTGGTCACATTCATTGAAAAGGGAATTCTTCTTGCAAGTTAAGGATGAGGACATCATCAAGTAAGGTTTCGTATCATTTGCTATTTTCCATCCTTTATAAATCTTAGATTTTGCCATGATATTTTGAACAATTTTTACTTCTATATGGTGAACAATACCAAATTATGATAATTTTTATGAATATAATATATGCAATATATTTTCTATATTTTTAAACTAGTACAGCTGCTATAATTGGTTTTACATGCCAGCTTAAAAATTGAATACACAATCTTGATTCTGGGCGCATACCGCTTGACACGACCTTAGGCCTCCCACGGGCGCTTGGTCAGTCAAAACTTTGCCCAA
Organism: Aegilops speltoides; assembly: GCA_021437245.1. Taxonomy (NCBI): domain Eukaryota; kingdom Viridiplantae; phylum Streptophyta; class Magnoliopsida; order Poales; family Poaceae; genus Aegilops; species Aegilops speltoides. The sequence continues at coordinate 415,204,613 of CM038142.1, read as the reverse complement.
AGGCATCAACCAACAATTCAAACTACAAAAGTTGGAAAAATTACGGACGGTCTCCTCAGCAATCGAAGGCTCTCGTGCTTCCCTGCAGCTTCAATCTCATCCAGGACGGACTGGATTTGTCACCGCAGGTCGGCCTCTGACTCTCTCATTTTGCACCATTGCCCGGAGACCGGAGGTAGCGTTTTGGTTGGAATCCCCAGCGCCTCGCGTTTTCAACAATAATTTCTGGCAGGAACAGGCCTCCAAAGCATCCAACTCGGCATGCTCTGGTAATTGCTGGCCTCCATCCGAACCAAGCTAAGACGACGACGCATCTCGTAATATTGCTCCTCGGCTGCTTCACGACAATAACAAGCTATATCAGCAAAAAAATAGTCCACCAATTAAATGCCAATAAGCAGAAGGTACTCACGGATGCAATCGGATACGGAGGCCTCCAACGCAGCAGTTCGGGCCTTCTCACTCTCTAGCAATTGGCGCACCCTCTCAATCTTCTTGGTCAGCAAAGCGCCGCGCTCCTGCAGGACCTAACAGCAAAGGGATCAAAAATCAATACATTTACAGGCCGGGGTCTACAACACAAGCAATTACAAAAACAAGTGCACACATCCTGTCCACATGCAATTACAAAATATAAGCAGCACGACGCGAAATAGAACACGACATGTCAGCCTAATCCAGAATGTAAAATCATCACTTAACCAACAAGCATCACAAGAGTATAATGAAAACAAAGCTAATGCATTAAAAGAAGGGAGCAAACCTTGATGAACTGAACAAAGAAAAAGCAGACTGGATATATGGATTCTAGGCGAAAAATTACGAAACTATACCCCAAGTATCGTTCTTCTGTTACAGAAGATGCATAAACAATGGGGTTCCCTTACCCGAATTTCATCATAGTAAGCTCGGTGCAGATTACTGTATCATGAATAGGATATTTAAGACCAGAACACAAAAGAGTTGTTGTTACATGCATATGCAAAAAAACTAAGCTCTAAAATTTATACAGAGACGCTATTCTCTTATTAAGCTCTTAGATTTCTTCTCCCGGAACTGAGATGATATTCTCTTGCTAAACTCTTAAATTTATACACAATTTCGATAGAAACATGTGAGACGTCCCTTGCTTATTGCTAATACCGCAACTGTGGTTTATATGAGTCTACTTTTGTGGTTCCATACACCTGTTATGAAGCATTCATCCTGACAAAAAAAAACAAAGGGTGACATAGGACTCTCCTACCAATTCTAGAACTTGTTCCTTTCTGAACCAAGCATCAACCAAAAAGTCATGTCAAATATGAACCAAAACACATATCAAACATCATACAGAGAGAGAGAGAGAGAGAGAGAGAGAGAGGGCGGGAGAGAGGTCAGAGGGGAGGGGAAGAAGGATTGGGAGCAGGTCACCTAAGCAAAGTAGATCACGAGCGCCAAAATCCTACACGACGCAGCATGGTGCAGAACAAATTATCGGGATGGATGTCATATAACTTAGAAATGATGCCTGAAATGGAAAGATTGCACGAGGCACTCAAGAATCATCTAAAGCACTTATAAATCTAAAACAATGGAATATAGACAGCAGGGAGATGAGAATGTATTCTTAAATTCATAAACCAGGAACACTGGGCTTTCACACGATGCCTACACTTGAAAACCCGATGATTATTTTCTACAGAAAAATCACAAAGAAATGGTATCAATGCATCATATGGGGAAATTGCTAATCATGGGGTGGAAGTGGAGAAACCATCATATACCTTGGCATTGATAAACTCGGTTATCCCAAAAGTTTGTAAGCATGGAGCTCTTCTATCTGAACCCAAACCTGCAAAGCAATCAACAACACGAGTCAATTCATAGGAAAATCTAGAGAGAGATAGAGAGAGAGAGAGAGAGAGAGAGAGAGAGAACTGGATTAGGGGCTCCAAGAGGAGGAAGCAAGCGAGGGGAGGAGGCGGTTGCGCCAGTTGCTCTGCTCGCTTCTCTGCACTTACGCAGCTGCCTGGCTTCTGGTCCAAGCCAGAGAGGAGCAGCCGCCATTTGAGAAGCCCTGGCTTCCCTTCATCTTCTTCAACAGCCCATGCTGAACAATGGGAGATAAAGCCCCTCCATTCCCCACCTGCTGCTCCTTGCGCCCCACGCCGGCCTCTCCTCTACCCCGCGATGTGCGCAACGCCTAGAGCTCAGGCCTCGCTGCTTCATCCCCCCACCGCTAGCCTAATGACCACCCCTGCTCCTCCACCCCCACTCCACAGTGAAGACCCTATCGCCCTGGCCTTCCACAATGACAACCAGCATCCGATCCGGGCAAAGGGCAAGCAATGGGGAGGCAAGGATGAGGAAAATGGGAGCTACAAGAGGAGGCCGGATAGGAGCTGGAGATGGACATCGACAGACAAGGGATGGAGGGACATATGTGGTGGCTGTGACTGGGGCTAGGGTTCATATGGGGCTGCACGCAAAAGCGGAGACGCCAAATACGGTCCACCCGATGTGCGGCATGCGAGGATAGGGTCGCTCGCACCCACGAAGGGCTCACCCGACCAATAGGGAGGAAGAACAAGCTCACTAGTCAGGGATATTTAAAATTAACCGCGCGGTGAAAACTGGCAGAACAAATCTCTGAAATGATATTTAAAATTAATAGCGTATTAGGGGAATGAGGCCTAATCATAATTGTTGAGATGAGTTATAGCTACCAAAATGATTGGTGCATTCTTGTCCAATGTAGGCCATGCTTTTGATGCAAACATGATCGAATGGGATTTAGTCATACTCTATCTAGTCCAAATGACAATCTTCTTTTATTTGGCAAACTTTAACCCTTGCTTTCAAAAAATAATTTGACCCAAACACTAAGTCCCAATTACATGGTTAGGCATTGTTGGAGTACGAAAATATGAATTTGAAAAAGTTCATGAATTCAAAATAGTTCACAAATTTCAAAATGGTTCAAAAACTTCTAAAAAGAAAAGGAAGGGAAAACGAAATCAAAAAAACAAATAGAAAAAACAAAAAGATAGATAGAAACACATAAAAAGAAGAACCGAAAAAACGCTCAGAACGAGCCCCAATCCTCGACCGCTTATAGAAAACTTAGTCTTCATCACATATTATGCTTCTTTGTCGACTTCTTCAGTTAAGCCCCTGACTATGCTAGATATTACATGACATTGGTGTCTGCTAGCTGTTTCTTTTGGTTCTCCATCAACGCATTTTGCAAGTTATGTTACTTTGAGGGACCACTTCTTTACAATATCAAGTACACCTCCACAGATCATCGGTACAACTTACGGTTCTTCCAACTTTTCCTCCATTCCACCTCTAGATTCTCTTGTTCCTGTTCTTACATCCAATGGTACTTCCCTCCCATTCGATAGTCGAGGCACACTTGGCACTCCGTCTTTTCATGTTTCTTCTTTTGCTCGACTTTACTACACTCGGTTGTCCGTGTGTGGTGATTCTTCTGATGAGCCATCTCCCTTGACTACAACGTCTTCTTCTGTTTGCAACGCACCACCTCCAGCTCAGCCTACTTATGGCTTCCGAGCTAGCCCGCTTCTGCCTATTGACCGCTATGGTTATTGCACAGCTCTTTCCAAGACGTCTTCTTATCCCGTATGGCAACATGTGATGGCATCAAAGAATGATTTTCTTGCCCACAACGACACGTGGAATCTCATTTCCCTTCCTCATCGTGCTCATCTAATCACCTGTAAGTGGGTCTACAAGGGTATGACTAATGGTTTTCTTGAGCATTACGAAGCTCATCTAGTGTTGAGAACATGGTCATGACTATGATGAGGCATTTGCTCCTATACGGCCCAGATGACCACTCTTCGCACACTTTTTGATGTGGCTTCTATTCGCCACTAGTCTCTCTCTCAGCTTGATGTCAAGAATGCCTACATGTAGCCACCGCCTGGGTACTCTCTTCCTGATGGCATGGTCTGTTGTCTTTGTCGCTCTCTATATGGTCTTAAGCAAACCCATCATGTCTGGTTTGTGCCCTTCGTCTTAGTGGTGACTCTGGCTAGTTTTTTGGATGCTCGTGATCCTTCACATTTTGTCCACCTTTCAACTCGAGGTCGAACATTTGTTCTATATGTCGATCATCACTGGCGACAACTCCAAGTACATTGCCTTTGTAAAGGCTCGTCATCGTGAGTTTCTTATGTCTGATCTTGGTCCTCGTCGCTACTTCCTTGAGACTGAGGTTTTGTCTGCCTCTAATGACTTATTTATTTCCTAAGAGAAGTATATCCGGGATCTTGCTCGTGTTGCTCTTACTGATGAGCGCACTATTGAGACTCCTATGGCCTCAACATCCACCTTTGTGTCCACCTTTACTCCCTACCAGTCTGGATGGGCATCCTTCACCTTAATGTTGGTTGTTGCATGAACCGTCTCAATCCCACATCCCGTGTTCCCTTGTTGGGCGACACCAAGACCGGACACTCGAGCAACACCCATCGTGAGCACGAGCTCGAACAGTCAACACATACCTGGATTATGAACGTCAAGCTGAGGACACAACGCTACCTAAAGCCGAGGCCAAGGGCGCATAGGAGAACGTGGGGTGCTTAATAAATTGTGTGTGCCACACAACCTACAAACAGGAGAAGCACACCAAGCTCGATTGGCGGAAACGAAGAGTGCACAAGCACATGGGATGCTATCAAGTCCCTCTGCTGCCACCGCCGCCAGTCTTTCCACCTCTGTTGCCTTGTCTACCAGTTATTTTCAGTAGTGTCATAATCGCCTTGGTATAGTTACCTCATACTCATGGCAAGACAGTGTCTCAGCATCCTTTCGACCTTGTTCTCTTTGATGTCTGGGGTCCATCTGCCTTTGTCTCAAAAGGAGGTCATCGCTAGTATACTATCTTTATAAATGACTTCTCTGGACATAGCTGGATTTCTTTTATTTCTTCTAGTAGTGAGGTCTTCTCTATATAAGTGTTTTACCGCCTTGGTTCCAACTCAATTCTCTACGACTATTCGTGTGTTTTGCGATGACTCCGGTGGAGTGTATAACTCCAAGCTGTTGCGTAGAGTCCTTGCTGAGCAGGGTGCTCTTACTCAGTTCTCTTATCCTGGTGCTCATGCTCAGAATGGTGTGGCCGAGCGTAAGCATCATCACCTTCTTAGGTTGGTTTCCTTTCGAGCGTCTATTTGATTGTTTCCTGATTGTTGGGCGCTTCAATTGTTTGGTTGTGTTTGTTGTGTCCTTCTTAGCCCTCGTGAAAGCACCAATCTTATTGCTCGGTTCGTTGAGCGTGTCTTATTATGATACAACAATGAGCATAAGGGATATCGTTGATAGGATCATGTTGGTCGTCAGATGACTATATCTCGAGATATGACTTTTGTTGATTCCCGTCCCTTCTACCCGCGTCCATCTTCCCCGAACTTTTCAACGGAGGACATTTGTTTCCACACTTTTCTTGACACTCCTATCACTCTTGTTGAACCCTAATCCATTCCTCATATTGCTCTTGCTTCTCCGATTATTCAAGATTCAACACCGTTATCTCCTATGATTTCCTCACCTGCTTATCACAGGAATCGACACATTTATCACCGGTGGCTTCCTTGTCTTCATCACCTGAGTTTATCTCGATGATTCTTGCTCGTATTCTTTCATATTTGCCTCACTTGTATACATGTCGCCCGTGTGTTGTTGGTGCGTCTACAGATGTGGCATCATCCCTGTCTCAGCCTACTTATGGCCTTAGTCTTTCAAACGTTGGCGCTACTGTTCTTGAGCAGACTTCTTATCTTCATGTTGTTCATACCAAATGGCACCTTGCCATGATAGAGGACATTGCTACTGTTGAGTGCATCGACACGTGGGATATTGTTTCTCTTCTTCCTCATGTTTGTCCCATTACTCGGTGAGCTACTAGGTTAAGACTCGCTCTGATTGTTCTCTTAAGCATTACAAAGCTCGTCTTGTGGCTCGTGGCTTTAAGCGGTAGCATGGCCCTGATTATGATGAGACTTTTTGCTGCTGCGGGCCATATGACCACTGTCCGCACACTTCTTGTTGTGGCCTCTATTCATCATAGGTCTACGTCTCGGCTTGATGTTAAGAATGTCTTTCTTGATGGTGAGCTGTGTGGGGAGGTTTACGTGCAGCCGCCACTTGGGTATTCCACATCTAGATTCTCCTATTCCTGTTTTTACTGTCAAATGGAACTTCCCTACCGGTTGATAGTCAAGTCACTCTTGCCACTTCATTTTTCATCTTCCTTCTTTTGCACTTCTTCCTTGACTTTACTACAATAATTACTCATGTGTTGTGGATTCTTCTAGCGACTCATCTTCTTCTGTTGGCAGCACATCGCCTCCAGATCAGCCTACAACCTGGCTTCTAAGCTTGCCAGCTTCTGCCAATTAACTGATATGGTTATTGCACTGCTCTTCCCAAGAAGACTTCTTATCGTGAAATTTTTGTTCATCCAGAATGGCAGCATGTAATGACATTGAATGCTCTTCCCCACGTCGGCTAGTGAAATCTCATTTCCCCTCCTCTTGCTCGTCGCGTCACTTGTAAGTGGTCCTACAAGGGTAGGATTGATGTTTCTCTTGTGCTTTACAAAGCTCTTTTAGTGGTGAGAACATAGGCATAACTACGATGAGACATTTGCTCCTGTATGGCCCAAATGACCATTCTTCGCACACTTTTCGTTGTGGCTTCTGTTCTCCACTAATCTCTCTCTCTCTCAGCTTAATGTCCACAATGCTTACATGTAGTCACCACCTAGGTATTCTCTTACGGATGGCACGGTTTCTCGTATTTGTCACTCTCTATGTGGTCTTAAGCAAACCCCTCGCGTGCCTGGTTTGAGCGCGGCTGGTATTTAGTGAGTGCTCATGATCCTGCACATTCTGTTCACCATCCAACTCGTGGTTTAACACTTGTTCCATATGTCGATCATCACTAGGGACGACTCTTGCATTGCCTTTGTGAAGGCTCGTCATTGTGAATTCCTTATGTATGATTCGCTACTTCCTTGAAAATGAGATTCTTCTACCTCTGATGGCTTCTTTATTTTCTAAAAGAAGTATAACCAGGATCTTCTTGCTCGTCTTGCTTCTTGCTCATGATACTCTTACTGACGAGCGCACTGTTGAGACTTCTATGGAGTCAATGTCCATCTTTGTGTACACCTCTGCTCCCTGCTAGTCTGGATGAGCATCCTTTGCTTTGCTGCGAGTTGCTATGTGAACTGTCTCAATCCCACATCCTGTGTTTCCTTGTTGGCCGACACCAAGACCGAACGCTCGAGCAACACCAGTGGTGAGCAGGAGCTTGGATAGTTGGCGCGTACCTGGATTATGCACGGCAAGCCGAGGACACGGCACTACATAAAACCGGGGCCAAGGGCGCACAGTAGGAGAACATGTGGTGCTTAATCAAGTGTGTGCCACACAACCCGCAAACAGGAGGAGCACACCAAGCCAGATCGGCGAGTAACGGAGAGTGCACAGGCACGTAGGATGTTGGACCAAGTAACTCTGCTGCCACCGCCGCCAGTCTCTCAACATCTATTGCCTTGTCTACCAGCTATTTTCAGCAGTGACATCATCGCCAGGAGTCACTTGTGTGGCTCTAATCTCTCATCCTTATTTTGACGTGGTCTTCTTGGATCCGTCTCCAACAATGTCTTTAAACCGTCAGGTTTGTCAGCTTGGTAAAGAGGTACGCTTACCTTATGCTCATAGCGAGACAGTGTCTCAGCGTCCTTTCGACATTGTTCTCTTTTATGTCTGGGTCCATCTCCCTTTGCCTCAAAAGGAGGTCATCGCTAGTAAACGATCTTTATAGATGACTTCTCTCGACACACCTGGATATATTTTATTTCTTCTCGTATTAATGTCTTATCCATGTAAGTGTTTTCATGCCATGGTTCACATTAAGTTCTCTACGCCTAGTCTTGTATTCCGTGATGACTCTGGTGGAGAGTATATCTGCAAGTTGTTGCTTTGAGTCCTTGCTGAGCAGGGTGCTCTTACTTAGTTCTCTTATCCTGGTGCTCATGCTTAGAATGGCGTGGCTGAGCGCAAGCATCATCACCTTCTTAAGGCTCATCTATTGATGGACATTGCCTCTCTTCCGCCACACTTTTGGGCCAAGTCTATCTCCACTTTCATCTAACTCATCAACCTTTGGCAATCCAATCCACTTCTTTGTAAGTTGGTCTCCCTTTGAGCGTTTGTTTGATCGTTTCCTGATCGTTCGGCGCTTCAATTGTTTGGTTGTGTTTGTTCTCCTTCTTACCCCTCATGAACGCACCAAAATTATTGCTTGGTCCGTTGAGTGTGTCTATTATGATACAACAATGAGCATAAGGGATATCGTTGCTAGGATCGTGTTGGTCATCAGATGACTATTTCTCGGGATATGACTTTTGATGAGTCTCGTTCCTTCGACCTGCGTCCATCTTCCCTGACCTTTTCAGCGAAGGACATCTGTTTCCACACTTTTCCCGACACTCTTATCACACTATTGTTGAACCCTATTCCATTCCTCGTACTGCTCTTGCTTCTCCGATTATTCAAGGTTCGACACCATCATCTCCTATGATTTCTTCACCTACTTATCACAGGATTTGACACATTTATCACCGATGGCTTCCATGTCTTCATCGCCTGAGTTTATCTCGATGATTCTTGCTCATATTCTTTCATATTTGCCTCACTTTATACATGTCGGTTGTGTGTTGTGGATAAGTCTAATGATGTGCCATCTTCCCCGTCTTAACCTACTTATGGCCTTAGTCTTTCAAACGTTGGCGCTGTTGTTCTTCAGCAAACTTCTTATCTTTATGTTGTGCATACCAAATGGCACCTTGCCATGATAGAGGACATTGCTACTGTTGGGGGCATCGACACGTGGGATATTGTTTCTCTTCCTCCTCATGTTCGTCCCATTACTTGGTGGGTCTACAAGGTTAAGACTCGCTCTGATGGATCTCTTGAGCATTACAAAGCTTGTCTTGTCACTTGTGGCTCGTGGCTTTCAGCGGTAGCATGGCCCTGATTATGATGAGGCCTTTTGCTCCTGCAGGCCAGATGACCACTGTCGCACACTTCTTGTTGTGGCCTCTATTCGTCACGGGTATACATCCCGGCTTGATGTTAAGAATGTTTTTCTTAATGGTGAGTTGTGTGAGGAGGTTTACGTGCAGCCGCCACTTGGGTATTCCACATCTAGATTCTCCTATTCATGTTTTTATTGTCAAATGGAACGTCCCTACCAGCTGATAGTCGAGTCACTCTTGTCACTTCGTCTTTTCATCTTCCTTGACTTTGCTATAATAATTGTCCGTGTGTTGTGGATTCTTCTAATGAGTCATCTCCCTTGACTACTATGTCTTCTTCTGCTGGCAACACATCGCCTCTAGATCAGCCTACAACCTACTAATGGCTTCTGAGATAGCCAGCTTCTGCCTATTAACTGCTATTGTTATAGCGCTACTCTTCCCAAGAAGACTTCTTATCGTGACATTTTTGTTCATCCAGAATGGCAGCATGTAATGGCATTGAATGCACTTCCTCGCATCAGCTAGTGAAATCTCATTTCCCCTCATCTTTCTCGTCACATCAGTTGTAAGTGGTCCTACAAGGGTAAGACTCTGATGTTTCTCTTGAGCTTTACAAAGCTCTTCTAGTGGTGAGAACATAGTCATGACTACGATGAGACATTTGCTCTTGTATGGCCTAGATGACCACTCTTCACACACTTTCCGTTGTGGCTTCTGTTCGCCACTAGTCTCTCTCTCTCTCTCTCAGCTTGATGTCAACAATGCCTACATGTAGTCACCACCTGGGTATTCGGATGGCATGGTTTCTCGTATTCATCGCTCTCTATACGGTCTTAAGCAAACCCCTCGCGTGCCTGGTTTGAGCGCTTCATCTCAGTAGTGAATGCGGCTGGTATTTAGTGAGTGCTCATGATCCTGCACATTCTGTCCACCATCCAACTCATGGTTTGACACATGTTCCATATGTCGATCATCACTAGGGACGACTCTTGCATTGCCTTTGTGAAGGCTCGTTATAGTGAATTCCTTATGTATGATTCACTACTTCCTTGAAAATGAGGTTTCTTCTACCTCTGATGGCTTCTTTATTTTCTAAGAGAAGTATATCCAGGATCTTCTTGCTCGTCTTGCTTCTTGCTCGTGATGCTCTTACTGACGAGCACGCTGTTGAGACTCCTATGGAGTCAATGTCCATCTTTGTGTACACCTCCTCTCCCTGCTAGTCTGGATGGGCATCCTTTGCCTTGCTGCCGGTTGCTATGTGAACTGTCGCAATCCCACATCCCGTGTTCCCTTGTTGGGCGACACCAAGACCGAACGCTCGAGCAACACCAGTGGTGAGCAGGAGCTTGGACAGTCGGCGCATACCTGGATTATGCACGGCAAGCCGAGGACACGGCGCTACCTAAAGCCGGGGCCAAGGGCGCACAGTAGGAGAACGTGGGGTGCTTAATCAAGTGCGTGCCACACAACCCGCAAACAGGAGAAGCACACCAAGCCGGATCGGCGAGTAACGGAGAGTGCACAGGCACGTGGGATGCTTGACCAAGTAACTCTGCTGCCACCGCCGTCAGTCTCTGCACCTCTATTGCCTTATCTACCAACTATTTTCAGCAGTGACATCATTGCCAGGAGTCACTTTTGTGGCTCTAATCTCTCATCCTTAGATTGACGTGGTCTTCTTGGATCCGTCTCCAACAATGTCTTTAAACCGTCGGGTTTGTCAGCTTGGTAAAGAGGTACGCTTACCTTATGCTCATAGCGAGACAGTGTCTCAGCGTCCTTTCGACATTGTTCTCTTTTAAGTCTGGGTCCATCTCCCTTTGCCTCGAAAGGATGTCATCGCTAGTAAACGATCTTTATATATGACTTCTCTCGACACACCTGGATATACTTTATTTCTTCTCATATTGATGTCTTGTCCATGTAAGTGTTTTCATGCCATGGTGCACACTAAGTTTTCTACGCCTAGTCTTGTATTCCCTGATGACTCTGGTGGAGAATATATCTCCAAGTTGTTGCTTTGAGGCCTTGCTGAGCAGGGTGCTCTTACTTAGTTCTCTTATCCTGGTGCTCATGCTTAGAATGGCGTGGCTGAGCACAAGCATCATCACCTTCTTAAGGCTCATCTATTGATGGACACTGCCTCTCTTCCGCTACACTTTTGGGCCAAGTCTATCTCCACTTTCATCTAATTCATCAACCTTCGGCAATCCAATCCACTACTTTGTAAGTTGGTCTCCCTTTGAGCGTTTGATTTATTTTTTCCTGATCGTTCGGCGCTTCAATTGCTTAGTTGTGCTTGTTGTCCTTCTTATCCCTCATGAACGCACCAAACTTATTTCTCGGTTCGTTGAGTGTGTCTATTATTATAGAACAATGAGCATAAGGGATATCGTTGCTAGCATCGTGTCGGTCGTCAAATGACTATTTCTCGCGATATGAATTTTGTTGATACAACAATGAGCATAAGGGATATCGTTGCTAGCATCATGTTGGTCGTCAGATGACTCTTTCTCGTGATATGACTTTTGTTGAGTCTCATCCCATCTACTCGCGTCCATCTTCCCTGACCTTTGCACCGGAGGACATCTATTTCCACACTTTTTCCCGACACTCCTATCACACTATTGTTGAACCCCTAATTCATTCCTCGTACTGCTCTTGCTTCTCCAATTATTCAAGGTTCAACACCATCATCTCCCTCACCTGCTTATCATAGGTTTTGACACATTTATCACCGATGGCTTCCTTGTCTTCATCACCTGAGTTTATCTCGATGATTCTTGCTCGTATTCTTTCATATTTGCCTCACTTTTATACATGTCGGTCGTGAGTTGTGGATATGTCTATTGATGTGCCATCTTCCCCGTCTTAGCCTACTTATGGCCTTAGTCTTTCAAACGTTGGTGCTGTTGTTCTTCAGCAAACTTCTTATATTTATGTTGTTCATACCAAATGGCACCTTGCCATGATAGAGGATATTGCTACTGTTGGGTGCATCGACACGTGGGATATTGTTTCTCTTCCTCCTCATGTTCGTCCCATTACTTGGTGGGTCTACAAGGTTAAGACTCGCTCGGTCTACAAGGATAAGACTCGCTCTGATGGTTCTCTTGAGCATTACAAAGCTCGTCTTGTCACTTGTGGTTCGTGGCTCTCAGCGGTAGCATGGCCCTCATTATGATGAGACCTCTTGCTCCTGCGGGCCAGATGACCACTATCACACACTTCTTGTTGTGGCCTCTATTCGTCACGGGTCTACATCCCGGCTTGATGTTAAGAATGTCTTTCTTAATGGTGAGCTGTGTGAGGAGGTTTACGTGCGGCCGCCACTTGGGTATTCCACATCTAGATTCTATTATTCATGTTTTTATTATCAAATGGAACGTCCCTACGAGCTGATAGTCGTGTCACTCTTGTCACTTCGTCTTTTCATCTTCCTTCTTTTGCTCTTCTTCCTTTACTTTACTACAATAATTGTTCGTGTGTTGTGGATTCTTCTAATGAGTCATCTCCGACTACTATGTCTTCTTCTGTTGGCAACACATCGCCTCTAGATCAGCCTACAACCAACTAATGGCTTCTGAGATCGCCAGCTTCTGCCTATTAACTGCTATTGTTATAGTGCTACTCTTCCCAAGAAGACTTCTTATCGTGACATTTTTGTTCATCCAGAATGGCAGCATGTAATGGCATTGAATGCTCTGCCTCGCATCAGCTAGTGAAATCTCATTTCCCCTCCTCTTTCTCGTCACATCAGTTGTAAGTGGTCCTACAAGGGTAAGACTCTGATGTTTCTCTTCAGCTTTACAAAGCTCTTCTAATGGTGAGAACATAGTCATGACTACGATGAGACATTTGCTCCTGTATGGCCCAGATGACCACTCTTCACACACTTTCTGTTGTGGCTTCTGTTGGCCACTAGTCTCTCTCTCTCTCTCTCTCTCTCTCTCTCTCTCTCTCTCTCTCTCTCTCTCTCTCTCTCTCTCTCAGCTTGATGTCAACAATGCCTACATGTAGTCATCACCTGGGTATTCTCTTTCGGATGGCATGGTTTCTTGTATTCGTCACTCTCTATACGGTCTTAAGCAAACCCCTCGCGTGCCTGGTTTGAGCGCTTCATCTCAGTAGTGAATGCGGCTGGTATTTAGTGAGTGCTCATGATCCTGCACATTCTGTCCACCATGCAACTCGTGGTTAGACACTTGTTCGATATGTTGATCATCACTAGGGACGACTCTTGCATTGCCTTTGTGAAGGCTCGTCATAGTGAATTCCTTATGTATGATTCTCTACTTCCTTGAAAATGAGGTTTCTTCTACCTCTGATGGCTTCTTTATTTTCTAATAGAAGTATATCCAGGATCATCTTGCTTGTCTTGCTTCTTGCTCGTGATGCTCTAACTAACGAGCGCACTGTTGAGACTCCTATGGAGTCAATGTCCATCTTTGTGTACACCTCCGCTCCCTGCTAGTCTAGATGGGCATCCTTTGCCTTGCTACGGGTTGCTATGTGAACTGTCTCAATCCCACATCCCGTGTTCCCTTGTTGGGCGACACCAAGACCGAACGCTCGAGCAACACCAGTGGTGAGCAGGAGCTTGGACAGTCGGCGCATACCTGGATTATGCACGGCAAGCCGAGGACACGGCGCTACCTAAAGCCGAGGCCAAGGGCGTATAGTAGGAGAACATGGGGTGCATAATCAAGTGCGTGCCACACAACCCGCAAACAGGAGAAGCACACCAAGCCGGATCGGCGAGTAACAGAAAGTGCACTGCTGGACCAAGTAACTCTGCTGCCACCGCCGCCAGTCTCTCCACCTCTATTGCCTTATCTACCAACTATTTTCAGCAGTGACATCATTGCCAGGAGTCACTTGTGTGGCTCTAATCTCTCATCCTTATTTTGACGTGGTCTTCTTGGATTCGTCTCCAACAATGTCTTTAAACCGTCAGGTTTGTCAGCTTGGTAAAGAGGTACGCTTACCTTATCCTCATAGCGAGACAGTGTCTCAGCATCCTTTCGACATTGTTCTCTTTTATGTCTGGGTCCATCTCCCTTTGCCTCGAAAGGAGGTCATCGCTAGTAAACGATCTTTATAGATGACTTCTCTCAACACACCTGGATATACTTTATTTCTTCTCGTATTGATGTCTTATCCATGTAAGTGTTTTCATGCCATGGTTCACACTAAGTTCTCTACACCTAGTCTTTTATTCCGTGATGACTCTGGTGGAGAATATATCTCCAAGTTGTTGCTTAGAGTCCTTGCTGAGCAGGGTGCTCTTACTTAGTTCTCTTATCCTTGTGCTCATGCTCAGAATGGCGTGGCTGAGCGCAAGCATCATCACCTTCTTAAGGCTCATCTGTTGATGGACATTGCCTCTCTTCCGCCACACTTTTGGGCCAAGTCTATCTCCACTTTCATCTAACTCATCAACCTTCGGCAATCCAATCCACTGCTTTGTAAGTTGGTCTCCTTTTGAGCGTTTGTTTGATCGTTTCCTGATCGTTCGGAGCTTCAACTGTTTGGTTGTGTTTGTTGTCCTTCTGACCCCTCGTGAACGCACCAAACTTATTGCTCGGTCCATTGAGTGTGTCTATTATGATACAACAATGAGCATAAGGGATATCATTGCTAGAATCGTGTTGGTCGTCAGATGACTATTTCTCAGGATATGACTTTTGTTGAGTCTCGTCCCTTATACCCGCGTCCATCTTCCCTAACCTTTTCAGCGAAGGACATCTGTTTCTACACTTTTCCCGACACTCCTATCACACTATTGTTGAACGCCTAATCCATTCCTCATACTACTCTTTCTTCTCCGATTATTCAAGATTCAACACCATCAACTCCTATGATTTCCTCACCTGCTTATCATAGGATTCGACACATTTATCACTGATGGCTTCCTTGTCTTCATCACCTGAGTTTATCTCGATGATTCTTGCTCGTATTCTTTCATATTTGCCTCACTTTTATACATGTCGGTCGTGTGTTGTGGATATGTCTATTGATGTGCCATCTTCCCCGTCTCAGCCTACTTATGGCCTTAGTTTTTCAAACGTTGGCGTTGTTGTTCTTCAGCAAACTTCTTATCTTTATGTTGTTCATACCAAATGGCACCTTGCCATGATAGAGGATATTGCTACTGTTGGGTGCATCGACACGTGGGATATTGTTTCTCTTCCTCCTGATGTTCGTCCAATTACTTGGTGGGTCTACAAGGTTAAGACTCGATTGGTCTACAAGGTTAGGACTTGCTCTGATGGTTCTCTTGAGCATTACAAAGCTCGTCTTGTCACTTGTGGCTCGTGGCTTTCAGCGGTAGCATGGCCGTGATTATGATCAGACCTTTTGCTCCTGCGGGCCAGATGACCACTGTCGCACACTTCTTGTTGGGGCGTCTATTTGTCACGGGTCTACATCCCAGCTTGATGTTAAGAATGTCTTTCTTTATGGTGAGCTGTGTGAGGAGGTTTATGTGCAGCCGCCAATTGGGTTTTCCACATCTAGATTCTCCTATTCATGTTTTTATTGTCAAATGGAACGTCCCTACCAGCTGATAGTCGAGTCACTCTTGTCACTTCGTCTTTTCATCTTCCTTATTTTGCTCTTCTTCCTTGACTTTACTACAATAATTGTCCGTGTGTTGTGGATTCTTCTAATGAGTCATATCCCTTGACTACTATGTCTTCTTCTGTTGGCAACACATCGCCTCTAGATCAGGCTTCAACCTACTAATGGCTTCTGAGATCGCCAGCTTTTGCCTATTAACTGCTATGGTTATAGCGCTGCTCTTCCCAAGAAGACTTCTTATCGTGACCTTTTTTGTTCATCCAGAATGGCAGCATGTAATGGCATTGAACGCTCTTCCTCGCATCGGCTAGTGAAATCTCATTTCCCCTCCTATTGCTCATAGCATCACTTGTAAGTGGTCCTACAAGGGTAAGACTCTGATGTTTCTCTTGAGCTTTACAAAGCTCTTCTATTGGTGAGAAATAGTCATGACTACGATGAGACATTTGCTCCTGTATGGCCCAGATGACCACTCTTCGCACACTTTCCGTTGTGGCTTCTGTTCGGCACTAGTCTCTCTCTCTCTCAGCTTGATGTCAACAATGCCTACATGTATTCACCACCTGGTATTCTCTTATGGATGGCATGGTTTCTCGTATTCGTCGCTCTCTATATGGTCTTAAGCAAACCCCTCGCATGCCTGATTTGAGCGCTTCATCTCAGTAGTGAATGCGGCTGGTATTTAGTGAGTGCTCATGATCCTGCACATTCTGTCCACCATCCAACTTGTGGTCTGACACTTGTTCCATATGTCGACCATCACTAGGGACGACTCTTGCATTGCCTTTGTGAAGGCTCGTCGTAGTGAATTCCTTATGTATGATTCACTAATTCCTTGAAAATGAGGTTTCTTCTACCTCTGATGGCTTCTTTATTTTCTAAGAGAAGTTTATCCAGGATCTTCTTACTCGTCTTGCTTCCTGCTCGTGATGCTCTTACTGACGAGCGCACTGTTGAGACTCCTATGGAGTTAATGTCCATCTTTGTGTACACCTCCGCTCCCTGCTAGTCTGGATGGGAATTCTTTGCCTTGCTGCGGGTTGCTATGTGAACTGTCTCAATCCCACATCCCGCGTTCCCTTGTTGGGCGACACCAAGACCGAACGCTCGAGCAACACCAGTGGTGAGCAGGAGCTTGGACAGTAAGCGCGTACCTGGATTATGCACAGCAAGCCGAGGACATGGCGCTACCTAAAGCCGGGGCCAAGGGCACACAATAGGAGAACCTGGGGTGCTTAATCAAGTGTGTGCCACACTACCCACAAACAGGAGAAGCACACCAAGCCGGCGAGTAACGGAGAGTGCACAGGCACGTGGGATGCTGGACCAAGTAACTCTGCTGCCACCGCCGCCAGTCTCTCCACCTCTGTTGCCTTGTCTACCAGCTATTTTCAGCAGTGACATCATCGCCAGGAGTCACTTGTGTGGCTCTCATCTCTCATCCTTAGTTTTACGTGGTCTTCTTGGATCCGTCTCCAATAATGTCTCTAAACCGTCATGTTTGTCAGCTTGGTAAAGAGGTACGCTTACCTTATGCTCATAGCGAGACAGTGTCTCAGCGTCCTTTCGACATTGTTCTCTTTGATATCTGGGTCCATCTCCCTTTGCCTCGAAAGGAGATCATCGCTAGTATACAATCTTTATATATGACTTCTCTCAACACAATTGGATATGCTTTATTTCTTCTAGTAGTGATGTCTTATCTATATAAGTGTTTTCATGCCATGGTTCACACTAAGCTCTCTACGGCTAGTCTTGTATTCTATGATGACTCCAAGTTGTTGCTTTGAGTCTTTGTTGTGCAGGGTGCTCTTACTCATTTCTCTTATCCTGGTGCTCATGCTCAGAATGGCGTGGTTGAGCGCATGCATCATCACCTTCTGAAGGCTCATCTGTTGATGGACACTGGCTCTCTTCCGCCACACTTTTGTGCGGAGTCTATCTCCACTTCCATCTAAGTCATCGACCTTCGACAATCCATCTAACTCATCAACCTTCCGCCCCGGCTTTGGAGTGTCACTTTGATTGTTTCCTGATTATTCGGCGCTTCAATTGTTTGGTTGTGTTTGCTATGTTCTTCTTTCCCCTCATGAACGCAACAAACTAATTGATCGGTCTGTTAAGAGTCTTTTTAGGATATGGCGATGAACATAAGGGATATCGTTGTTGAGATCCCGCCGATCGACGGATGCATATTTCTCGGTATATGGCTTTTGATTAGTCTCGTTCCTTCTACATGCATTCATCTTCCTCGGCATTTTTAGTGGAGGATATCTCTTTCTACAATTTTCTCGACACTCTTATCATTCCTATTGAGCCCTTATCCATTCGCTTCTCCGATTATAGCAGATCCAACGCCATCATCTCCTATGACTTCTTGACCTCGCTTTTCACAGGATTCTACACCATCACCGGTGGCTTCGTTGTCCTCATCATCTGAGTTTACCCTGATGATTCCTCGTGGTCTTCCATCTTTTCCTCACTTTCATACCCGTTGACCGCGTGTTGTGTATGTGTTTGCTGATGTGCCATCTTCCCCGTATCTTACAGCTTGCCTTCTCATATGTCCGTCAATTGACCGCCCTGATTTTTCAAACGCTCGCGCTGCTGTTCTTGAGCCGATTTCTTATCGTGATGTTGTGGCTTATCCGAAATGGCAGTTTGCGATGGCAGAGGAGATTGTTGCTCTTGAGCGCACCGGCGTGGGATCTTGTTTCTCTTCCACTTTGTGTTCGTCTCGTCACTTGTAAGGGGTCTACAAGGTTAAGACTCGCCCTGATGGTTCCGTTGAGCGTTACATCTTGTGGCTCGTGGCTTTCGGGAGGAGCATGATCTTGATTACAAAAAGAGTTTTTGCTCAGGCGAACCATATGACCACTGTTCGCACATTCGCCACTTATCTGTATCTCAACTTGATGTTAAAAAGGTCTTAATGGTGAGCTACGTGTGGAGGTTTACATGCAGCCACCGCCTAAGTATTTTGTTCCTTACGACATGCTTTGTCGTCTTCGTCGCTCTCCATGGCCTGAAGCAAGCCCTCGATACTAGTTTGAGCGTTTTGCCTCTATGATAATTGCCGCTGGTTTCAACGAGTGCTCATGATCCTGTGTTGCTTGCCACCTTTCTGCTCTTGGTCGGACTCTTCTTCTATAAGTTGATCACATGTTCACCACTGGCAAAGACACCGAGTATATTGCCTTTGTGAAGGCACGTCTTAGTGAGCACTTTCTTATGTATGATCTTGGCCCACTTTGCTGCTTTCTTGGGATTAAGGTCTCTTCTTGGTCAAGAAAAGTAATCCAAGATATTCTTGCTCGTATTGCTCTTACTGGTGAGTGCACTGTTGACTCCCATGTAGCTCAATGTTCAGCTCGGTGCTACTAATGGTGACCCTTTGTCAGCTCCGACACGTTACCGTCATCTTGTTGGGAGTCGTTTAGCTATCACTCGCCCGGATATCTCCTATCATGTCCATATTTTGAGTCAGTTCGTCTCTACCCCCACCTCGGTTCACTATAGTCATCTTCATGTTTTTTATATCTTCGTGGCACGATCCCTCAGTATATATTCTTTCCATGTTCCCATTCATTACAACTCCCAGGCATATTGGGATGGTCCCTTTGATCGTTGTTCACTTTCTGCTTACTATGCATTTCTAGTGGTTCTCTAATTGCTTTGAAGAAGAACCAGACCGCAATGCCCGTGCGAGTGCACCTCCTCCTGCAACAGTGGCACGCCACCATCCAGCTCTACCCTCCACTATATGCTCTATGGCATTGTCGTCGTGGCTCGGATGGTGACAAACTCGCTAGCGGCCTAGCGCTAATGCCTCTCGCACGATGTCGCAAGAGCCTTCATCCTCTCAAGTGGCATGAATGGCTGGGGGGACAATCGTGCCAGGGCCGCTGGCATTCCCTCTCTCGAATCGTGAAGTGAATAAGAGAAATAGTCTAGCGTATTAGGGGAATGAGGCCCAAACAGAATTGTTGAGATGAGTTAGGCCACTACCAAAATGGTTGGTGTATTCTTCTCCAAAGTGGGCCATCGTTTGCATAACAGGACCGAGTGGGATATAGTCATACTCTATCAAGCCCAGATGATAATCTTATTTCTCAATAAACTTTAACCCTGACTTTCAAATAATAATTTGACCCAGACACTAGACATAGCATTGACCATAATTTTTTATACATCACACCATATTTTTAGAATCTACTAACATGTAACACGTATGAAAAAAGGAATAAATCTACGCATCCAATTTACATGTAACCATTATATTATCTTGTTTTAGAAATCTTAGGTAGGCCTCACTAGATGTCTGGGCCCATGTCTATACTCTACAACACTGTACAATTGTAAACAGAAGGGTGTGGTTTAATTTATCACCATCGTTAGACGGTAATCTCTATTCCCAAACATGATGAAAAATACAATAAACTCTGAACTTTGCCAAAAACTTACGAAAGTAATTGTAACTCAATAAACAGTTATGTTTGCGATTTCAAAAGGAAGATATAATGATAAGGTGTTTAACAAATATGGATGCATGTTGTATCATGCTTATCGAGTGAACAAAACACATAATAGGATAGATACTAGGAAATAGAATGCATACCAACATGAATACAACCACCACTGGCTCCATCACGGAATGTTGCATGATAAAAGCCCGCCATGCTAACTCAACAGCTTCCGCAACTGACACGTTGAATTTGTATCTGAAATGTAAAACACAAGCATAAGGGATGCAACTTCAAAATAATATGAACAGTGAGCAAAGCAACATATAGAGGTATAAAAAAACATACCCCTCGTCCAAGATACCATAAGCATACAGAGAGTTAGAGAACCGGCTTCCCTTGAGCCTTACACCCTCGCTTATCAACATAGTACCAAGACCAGACCCTAGAAAAAGAGCATAATTGTTAAGCATAGACCTAAGTACAACTTAACGACACTAAAATATGTCAAAGGGCCACTAACAGTTCCATCAAATCCAACAATCATTGTACCAATTGAAAGTACCATCCCGTCGTATGAAAATAAAGGATATTAGCCAACGTCTTTAAAGAACCAACAATAGAGATTCTTCGCTTGTTCAGGAGCTCATGGAGCTCATCAACCTCTGAAGGAAGAAACTATTGTTATGCTTACTATCTTTTACTATCAAAGGGGAGTGTGGTTGTGATGGTAGGTCGTGGTACGTTGATTCACATGTTCGTGTGTCGCTTCCTCTTCTCAACCAAATTCTCGCCGACGAGTGGACCCGCCCGCTCTCTTCCCTGCCTCATCGACTCGCTCGACCCAATCTGATTTATTCTTCCTCTCTCGTGAAGAGCGAGCGCGACCAACTAGGGTTACTATCGCGTTCAGTCATCGCCGCCTCGCATCACTGCCCTGGTCGCTATCGGACACCAACCAAGAACTGCATTGTCGAACACAAGCCTAGGTCGCCCTCGTTTGAAAATGCAAGATGTAGCCCGCCGTCTTCTATGTCATGTACAACTGGCACCGCAGCAGCATGCACTCTGAGTGTAGCAGCTACTCCAGTTGTACGTGAGCCATGGGTTCAAGAGTGGTTCTTGGAGTTCTCATGGTCTGTGCTTGCGTGGCCACCGAAAGGGTGGAAGAGCAGATTTGTTCAGGCTTCCCTAGTGTTTGTCTTCAATACCAACGTATTCGTTTCTCATCACTAAGCTTTTGTCTTGCTCACTCATTGTTTCTTGCAGTATATGGCCAGATCTAGCTTCTTCATTTATCCATGATTTTTCTTTAAAATCCATCGACTAAATGTACAAGAGCATGGCGGCTCTTTTCTGGCTGCAGCTAAAACTTTATATTAAAGTAAACTTTAGTTTGTTGGTTTCTTGTTCATAGAAACCAGCGGCAAGAAATAAGGCTAGATTAGCCACGGCAACATCATCCAAGTTTATGAGCATGTACCTGGACCCTCATGTATGGCAGATGATCCACCTTACATGAAGATTAAAGTCATCTACATCAATATATTAATTTTGCTCCTGCTATGCATTTCTTGGAGAAATCTTAGGGCAAATATTTTCTTATTTTTGCTTTCTTCAGAAATATTGGAGAAATTTGGTGTAGGCACCTTCAGTTCTATTACGTCCATCCCAAAAGGTTTGTCTTAGATTTATCTAGATACAGATGAATCTAACACTAAAACGTGTCTAGATACATCTGTATCAAGACAAATCTAAGACAAGCTTTTTGGGACGGGGGGAGTATAACATAGTTGAATCTAAAAATTACTACAATTAGCATTGTAATCACAATGGTGGGCTAATTCTATAAAGAAATGCAATGACGTAATGTCCTTGGTTAAACTTCAGTTCTGTATATACTCCCTCCGTCCCAAAGTAAGTGCCGCTGATTTAGTACAAAGTTACGACACTTATTTGGGATGGAAGGAGTACTTAGTAATGCAAATTCAAGAATGTTGCAGGCATGTCGTCATTGAAGTTTTGATACACATTTTGCTTATGCGTATTTGACATTAACAGAGTTACTAACATTGTTTCGATATTCGGTCAGTAGAAGACTGGATTGTGTCTACACCATTGCGCATAATTGCGATCCAAAAATAGGTAATTCAAGGTGGATTTCACTTGTGGTAGCACCCAGTTCAGATAGCAACGCGGGACTTTAGTCACAGATAGATTGTCGTGGAATAACTCAATTGATGGGTATAGGATTAACATCGGTGCAGTTTGCCAAGTACCATGCAAATGAAATGTTGGCTGCAAAATTAATGATCTGCCTCTTTGTCGGGATAAAATTGATAAGATTTAGAACTCAAGAAATATTTTTTCCATCGATCTTTTAGTCTAGCAAGTAAATATTTTTTCCGCCATTCTTTTAGCTCGATGTAAACAATATAATGTTTGTGTAGCCACAAGTATGCTACCTTCCTTTTCGTAAACAGATGTCCTACTACTAAACATTCAGTAGAAAAGATGTAAGTTTGATTATTACAATATAAAAGATGTTCACATTTGTAAGATAAATGTTATTTTAGATTTATCATGTCCTGTAAATTATTCCGTTGGTCCCATAATATAAGATCATTTTGCAAGCTAAAACACCTTGCAAAATTATCTTTTATATTATGGGATGGTGGGAGTACAAAACTATTTCTGACCAAGAGAGAGATATGTGAAACTCGTGATTTAGCTCACTTAATATCACAAAATTATTTTAGGAGAGACCATCTAGCGTACTTCTCAATTGTAGTATTGGCCATGCTATTATTTTATGATTTTATTTTGACGTCCAATTATTTATTTTAAAATTAAAATCAATATTATGGGTAGCAGCACATTCACTGCTGATGCAAGAACATTCCAGATTGCCTGAAGAACAAAAAGCTACATTATTTTGTGAGTCTATACAACTTTTGCTTGCATTATATTAAACTTCATGTGAATTTGCTGAAGGAAATATGCCCTAGAGGCAATAATAAAGTTATTATTTATTTCCTCATATCATGATAAATGTTTATTATTCATGCTAAAATTGTATTAACCGGAAACATGATACATGTGTGAATACATAGACAAACATAGTGTCACTAGTATGCCTCTACTTGAACTAGCTCATTGATCAAAGATGGTTATGTTTCCTAACCATAGGCATGTGTTGTCATTTGATTAATGGGATCACATCATTAGGAGAATGATGTGATTGACTTGACCCATTCCGTTAGCTTAGCACTTGATCGTTTAGTATGTTGCCATTGCTTTCTTCATGACTTATACAAAGTTCCTGCAACTATGAGATTGTGCAACTCCCGTTTACCGGAGGAACACTTTGTGTGCTACCAAACGTCACAACATAACTGGGTGATTATAAAGGTGCTCTACAGGTGTCTCCAAAGGTACATGTTGAGTTGGCATAATTCGAGATTAGGTTTTGTCACTCCGATTGTCGGAGAGGTATCTCTGGGCCCTCTCGGTAATACTCATCACCTAAGCCTTGCAAGCATTGTAACTAATGAGTTAGTTATGAAATGATGTATTACGGAACGAGTAAAGAGACTTGCCGGTAACGAGATTGAACTAGGTATTGGATACCGACGATCGAATCTCGGGCAAGTAACGTACCGATGACAAAGGGAACAACGTATGTTGTTATGCGGTTTGACCGATAAAGATCTTCGTAGAATATGTAGGAACCAATATGAACATCCAGGTTCCGCTATTGGTTATTGACCGAGAATAGTTCTAGGTCATGTCTACATAGTTCTCGAACCCGTAGGGTCTGCACGCTTAACGCTATGATGACAGTTTTATTATGAGTTTATAAGTTTTGATGTACCGAAGGTTGTTCGGAGTCCCGGATGTGATCACGGACATGACGAGGAGTCTCGAAATAGTCGAGACATAAAGATTGATATATTGGACGGATATATTTGGACACGGAAAGGTTCGGATGAGATTGGGACTATCTGGGAGTTTCGGGAGGTTACGGAACCCCGGAAAGTATATGGGCCTTATTGGGCCTTAGTGGAAGGGAGGAGAAGGAGCAAAGGAGGGCCCCCCAAGCCCAATCCGATTGGGAGGGGCCCGGCCCCCTTTCCTTCTTCCTCCCTTTCTTCCTTCCTCTCCTACTCCTAATAGGAAAGGAAGGGGCAAACCTACTTGGAGTAGGTTTCCCCCTCCTAGGGCGCCTCCCCTTGGCGGCCCCTCCTCCTCTCCCTTTATATACGGAGGAGGGGGCACCCGATAGACACACAAGTTGATCTACGGATCGTTCCTTAGCCGTGCAGCGTACCCCCTCCACCATAATCCACCTCGGTCATATCGTCGGAGTTTAGGCGAAGCCCTGCGCCGGTAGAACATCATCATCGTCACCACGCCGTCGTACTGACAAAACTCATCCCCGACGCTTCGCTGGATTGGAGCCCGGAGAACGTCATCGAGCTGAATGTGTGCAGAACACGGAGGTGTCGTACGTTTGGTGCTTGGATCGGTCGGATCGTGAAGACGTACGACTACATCAACCGCGTTGTCATAACGCTTCCGCTTTCGGTCTACGAGGGTACGTGGACACACTCTCACCTCTCGTTGCTATGCATCACCATGATCTTGCATGTGCGTAGGAAATTTTTTGAAATTACTACGTTCCCCAACATTTGCATCATTTGCACCCCAATCCCTACCGAATATAGACCTATACTAACTTCCCACCCCAAGAAAATTCACACGCTAATTATAAAATAAAAGGATCTGAGTAATTTATTTATTTTGCTCATACAAGATAGTTCAAGTGTAATCAACTGTACATAGACCCTACATTATCAATCTATGCAGATGAAGAAGACAAGACTTGCACTCAGTCCTGCTTGGTTCCTTTTGTTTGTGCCACATCCATTGGAAGTGAGTTTTTAGCTGTCTTTCTTTGTGATAAAATGTGAAAGATTCAAATCCGATGTTGATATCTTTTCTTTCCGGAATGATACTTTGCTGGTCTTTTTCACCTATTGTCTCACATGTTGAATATCTAGAGCATAGTTAGATTTGCTATTTGTGTATTTTGTTTTTGTAGACTTAGTAAGAGCACAGAGAAATAATACTTGAATAGTGTAGGTTGAAATATAATTGGCCAAAGGTCTTACATTAGTAGTGGAAATCATTTTGTAGTAGTTGCAACTTGGTAATTATGATATTCAATAAACTTTCACTACTCCCTCCGTTCCTAAATATAAGTCTTTTCAGAGATTCCAATATGGACTACATACGAAGCAAAATGAGTGAATCTAACTCTAAACTATGTCTATATACATCCATATGTAGTTCATATTGTAATCTCTCAAAAGACTTGTATTTAGGAATAGAGGGAGTACCAAGAAATTTATGGTTGCAGTTAAAATTGTGCAACAAAGTGAGTGATGGTAGTGGCGGATAATGGAGAAGGAAAATGATGCTTTGTATTGTTACAATCCTGAGAACTTATTTTCTATATACATAAACTTCTTGTTCCATATCATGTGACAACACCCATGAGCAATGGTGAGCAAAGTGGAAACACATAAAAGATGGAGCTGTGATAAAATACATGCAGGAGTAAAAAAAGGAGGGAGAATAAAAGCTTGTATTCCTATGGGACGTGGATAGACAAACGGATAACATAGTAGATGCTGAAGAAGATAAATATAATATCCCGTTGCAACACACGGGCACTCAACTAGTGCTATGCAAAATATGAGATGCAAGTAGACAAGCATGTGAAATTTTACCTTAACCCAAGTTTCTATGCCAAAATTGGCAATCAGCAGCCCCACAAACCATGGTTCCGCATGTAGGGATTAAAGCTGCAGAAAAGGAAACACAGAATCATGTAAGGACAGAAATACATTCTGATGAATGTTTAAGTGATGATCCTTGCATCAAGCAAAAGCCTTCTACAACGACTAACAAACATCATGCAAGGGCAATTTTACAAAAGGATCAGCACTTGTGGAAAAATAGACATTATACAATAACAGCAGCTTTCTACTGGCTTTCTCCAAACCATAAAGACACAAATCAATATGCACAATTGTTGGACCTTTAGATAAGCAGACTTGAATCCAATGGTAAGTATTAGCAAAACTATCTTTTTTGTGTGTGTGATATCAGTATCACATCAATTCACAACTTTCTATTATTCCCAATCCCTCTGATTACCTCCTTCCCAGTTCCTCTGATAATTAGCATCAAACTCAATCGGTATCTTTGTATTCACCACGTAATCCAAATGAACCGCCACATCCAAGCACGGTCACCACAACTTGTGTGAGGTTATGGCACTGCAATTGGTAGCTCAGATATTGTGAGGTTGTGATATGTTTTTCTCTGTTGTATACTAGAACCTAAGCAGAAATTCTTCACACCCAAATCAAGTTGGTTTGAGATATCATAGAAGTATGAATTACTAGATATAAAAAATGTACAGCCCTAGTACGCAAGAGTAAAAAAACACAACCCTAACCACCGCAGTGTCCTCCCAGAGATAATCAACGGACAAAGGAACCAGATTTCGATAGGAGATCTATGAACATCCCGACCCTAATCACGCATCCACGCCAGCAAATCGAATGCCTGCATCACCAAACCCTAGCACAAATGCGAGGCCAAGGGACAGGGGACTCACATGTGTACCCGCCCATGCTGGCCCGGGAGTCGGCGGCGACGATGACGCCTTGTCGAAGATGAAGGAGAGTGTGGTCGTCCCCTTCTTGTTGTTCACCATCTCCTTGGTCGCCTTCTGGAACCCATCGAACTGCCACCAGGAAACGAAATAGGGGCGCAAACGGATCAGAGGCCGGCGGAGAGAAAAGGGGATTGTGGGAGGGGAAGGCTCATGCACGTGGCTCCAGGTGGGGATCTCGAGGGCGAGCTGGTCGGCGGAGAAGAGGCCGCCGAAGTCGTCGCTGCCGGACGCGGCGGCGCCGAAGTGGTTCTTTAGGGCGGAAAGGTCGGGAATTCGAGGGCGAGCTGGTCGTCGGTGTAGGCGGAGAAGAGGCCGCCGAAGTCTTCACTGCCGGCCACGGCGGTGCCGAAGTGGTTCTCGACGGTGGAGACCGGAGAGGTTGGGAATCATCGCGTCGACGGCGTGGACATGTAGCGGCGGAGGCGGCGATCAATTCAGATTTTTTTTTCTCTTTTCCTCCTAGCGTCGGTCTCCCCCTACCTTTCTCGGCAGGCCTTGTCTCGCACGAGAGGCCCTGCTTATGGAGGGATTGGGTCGGGCTGTGCGCCCGGACAGGACCAAACCTGGCCAAACAGGCCTATTAATCGTGCTAGCACGATAGCGCGCGTGTCTGGCACATCATGGGCCGGCACGGCACGAGGCTACGCGGGCCTGGGCTGCTATGCCTGGCACGCCAGCCCGGCACGGCACGCACAAGAGTGTCAGGCCAACTTCACCCTATCTTGTCCACCGGACGCAGTTTGCGTGAAAGCGGACAAAACATCTGGCTCAACGGCACACCCCATTTTATTTTTTGTCTGTTTCACCTCATCTCTGGACCAAAGTTGGTCTCGCTTTGAGGCCGAAGCAGACACAGATGGATGCTCTCTGGCCACTCCTCGTCCGCCTCGGTCCGCTAGCATGTGTAGTGTGGCCCGCCTGTCATACAAATAAAAAGGGCCCATCTGCCCATTCATCCCCTCTCTCCTTCTTTTTCTTTTTTTCCCCGCCATGGACGCCCGCTTCATGCTGCCGCTGGCCTCCACGACGAGCTCCGGCAAGGTAGGAGCAGCGGGCGCAGGTGAAGGCAGTGAGCCCGGAGCGGCACGGGCGTGGTGAGCCGGTGATGGCGAGGCTGCACCAGCGATGGCTGGCGCTGTGGTCACGGCAGACTGGCCGGGCTTGGGGGGGGCGGGCGAGGCGGGGGGCCCAGCGGCGCGTCTTGGGCGGCTAGTGGCCCAGCGTGGCGCAAGACAGCACAACATCCATAGCTAGCACGAAGCGCAATAAGGCGGTCTGGCCTTGAGCAGGCTGCCGGGGACATCTTGCAGCCAGCGGTAGCGTCGCAACGCGAGTGATGGCGGCGAAGCGGGCGTGACGAGGTCATAGGGGCGGGCGCGCGCGTCGAGCGGCAGGGCAAGCTGCCACATCCCTAGTTCTGACAGTGCCTAGTGCATGCATTAGAGTGTTGCATCATGTTTAAATTCTTTTGAAACTTGAAATAGGGATACTTAAACCCTAGCACCAAATGAATTCAATTAGGGTCAAAATAAAATCTTTTTCATTAAACCCAAAATGCCCTCTAAAAATGTTCAACATTTCTGGTTTGAGGTGAAAGCATCTACCAAAAATGATTTATATTTTTGCAGGACATATTGGGCTCTGAATTAAATCATACTCTATTTGCATTTGGGCATTTAAATGCTATAAAATATTCTAAATGCCCAAATAATTCTGAAAATAAGTGTGGGCTGTTGGAAATAATCTAAATAGAGCCCCTGATTATTTTCAGGATTTTTAAAGATGCCTAAGTATTTTTAATAAAGCCCTACAGTTACAGAAATAATAGAAAACAGAAAATAGAGGAGAGAGAGAACTCACCTGGACCTACAGCAGCCCACTGCCGCCCGGTGGCGGCTTCGCTAATCGCCCAGCCCACCACCGCAGCCCCTCCGTCGTCTTCCTCCCCTCGCCCCGAAGCAGCTGCGTGCCCGCACGCGAGCGACCGCGGCCACGTCTACCCACCACCTCCTGCTTGCCCTCCCTCGTCCTGACCTGCGCCACGGAGACGCCACGCACCCCCTGGCCCCCTCTCATTCTCCCTGTGCTCCTCCCCCTCCCCTGTTTCTCTCTCCCGCGAATGGCCGAACGCCATCGTCGCCGCCGTTCGTCACCGCCGCAGCCACAGCCACTCCGTCGCTCCCTCTTCGTATCCCCGAGCTCCGCATCGTCGTCCTCCTCGTCCACGCCGAGCCAAACAACCAGGGGAGCGCTGCATTGCCGCCCCAGACGTCTTCTTCAACCTCGGTGCCGGCGATCTCTGTCGCTTGATTCGCCGCGTCCAGAGCCTCCCCGGCCCCACCGTCTGCACCGTCTGACTCGTCGTGAGCCACTTACCTTCTCCCCTAACTCCTTGTGCTCGCCCCCGTGCTGTAGCGCCGTTCCCCACGAGCACCGAAGCCGCCGTCCGCCATTGCTGCTGCACGCATAGCCTCCATGCCCCCCTGGCCTTACCGTGCTGCTCGTGGTGCTCCCCATGCCTAGCAGGTGCTGCCCAGCCTCTCCTTTTGCTCACTGACGCACCGTAGCGACGCGCCCGTGCATCACCGAGCACCACCGCCGCTAAAGCCCGTCGCCGGCATGAATTCCGGTGACCCCGCGACCTCCCACTTCGTCCCATGGATGCGCGGGAGCAAGGGCTATGCCCCGGTGCCCTCAGCGCGCCAATCCGACGCCCCTAGCGCAAGTCCGGTGTGCCACCGCCGTGTCCTGTGGTCACCGCCGGCTCGTCCCCGACGTGCTGACGTGGCATCGTTGTTAGGCACTAATAACCCAGCTTAATTACCCCTGGCCTGCTTACACATGGGCCCCACGCCCTTAATTAATGTTTGTTTATTTTCTGTTAAGATTAGTACTAATCTGGGTGGACCCCACGTGTCAGTTTTGACCTTGGTCAAGTCAACGCTGTCCGGTCCCACCTGTCATACACCCAGACCAGCCTGAGACACTGCTGTCTGGTCCTGTCGGTGTACTAAGGTAGGGGTACCTCAGTACCCCAACTTGTGCACGGGCAGTCGCAGCTCCCCGCAGCTGGATCCACCACATGCTTGCCGGAGACCATCCCTGCTCCATATCGAGCCATTCAAGAACAAAGTGTGCAAGATAGAAAATCGAGACCCCGGCAAGAGGAGCTTGCCGGGAAGGCCGTTCCAGGCTCAAGATTACATCACTCGCGCAAGGCCCTGGCGAGAGGAGCTCGCCGGGAGACTAGAAGATTACATCACGGAAGACACGCCTCGGCGCTATCGCGCCCGGCGAGGGCCCGGGAGCGGCAAGTTCTGAGCCCGACAAGCTCCGGGCCGGCAAGATCAAGACCCGGCAAGGTACTTGCCGGAGAGCTGCGCTGCGTGCCGCCTCCAGCTCATCGCCCGCGTCGCCTTTAGCCCTCTCCGAGACGCGTGGCGGATGGCTGTGCAGCATGGGGGTGCGGTGGCACTCCACGGTGGTGGCTCCATCGCCGTGGCGCACGGAGACACAAGGGCGGGGAGCTTTTTGGGGCGACGGCGACGGCATTAAATGCTCTTGTCCCCTCTGTCAAAAGTAGGTAGAATCCACTTGTTCATATCTTGTAGCTGCCTTTGTTCCCTTGACTGCTCCAACTACCACCTCTTTACGTTTTACCCCTCTCTCCCACGTTGACACTGTCGGTGACCCCTTGCCCTATAAAAGGAGGCCCATGCACAACGTGAGGAGGTTGGATCCTTGGCAACTCTAGCGCTGGGTTGGCTAGTTGGATTCACTCAACACCACACCACCATACGCTTTCGCATTCTTGAGCAAGATCAAATACAACACAAAGCAGCGGAGGGGTTTCTGCGACCATCGCGGCCCGGCCGGGTAAAAATCCGCAGCGCGATCGCCTCGATCTGCTCTCTGTGCCTCCTCCGCCCTCGTACCGAACTCACGAAGGGGCCTCCCCGGCCCCATAGGTGTCGTCCCTCACGCCGCGACATCTTTGGCGTGCCAGGTAGGGGGCGTCGAGGTTATGCGGACCTGATCCGGCGTTCGCGCGGCCGCGGTCTTCTTCAACCTCTCCGGCCACAAGAACTTCTTCGCCGACAAGCTGCGCCATGGCCCCAAGCGAGGGCCTCAAGGGTTGCGAACCGTCGCATCTCACCCGCCGCCACCGGAGCCAGCGGTGGGCGAAGGAGATACCGTCGAAAGGGTGGTCGCCGGCGAGGGCACTCGCGGCGCCACCAGATCCAGGGACAGGACGGATGACCACGCCTCTGTCTCCGTGGATCCACGTCCATCTCAGTGCACGACAACCCAGCAGCGCCGTGCCATAAGATGTGGTACTTGCATGCTGGGGCAAGAGCGTACGGAGGCTCGCGGGATGCTCCGGACTGCTGTCCATGCATGAGCAAAGCGAAAGTGCCGGGACGGGACCCTGCTCCTCCTATCGCTACTAGGAGTCCGAGCATATCCTGTTCCTCGCACCGTTCGCCCCCGCTCCCCCTCCGTTTTGGCAAGCGCGTTTCCCTGGAATGCTACGCTGCCGTCGAGGGCGCGCCATCGAGCTCTAAGTCCGGCAAGGACGGCTCTGGTGCTCACTCCGGCGAGCGTATCTCATCGGAAGCGCTCTAAACCCGGCGAGGGCAGCTCTGGTGTTCATTCCGGCAAACGCATCTCTCCGGAGTGCTGCGCTGCCGTCGAGGGCGCACCATCGAGCTCCACCGGCAAGCGCAAGGAAACAAGAAAAAGAAAAGCTAAGTTGCTCGAGCTTTTGTGCAGAGCATCCTTTAATTCCATGCTCTTTTATGTTATATCCCTCGTGCGTTCGTCCTTTGTGCGCAAAACCTGTGCGCGGAGGAGCCTGCCTGCGAATAGCCGCACCCTTACTTTGTTTCGAGCACACTCAACGAGTTAAGAGTGAGTCGCGACCAGCTTCGCGCCCTCGTTTCGTTTCGAGTCTGCTCAGCAAGTTAAGTGCGTCGCGACTAGACGCGGCAAGGTTGCTTGCCGGAGGCGACACCAGCCAGCGGGCTGCTGATGTTCCGCACTCAGCAAGTGTGTTAAGCGCCGGCAAGTTCCCTAGAAGCGTAGGGTAAAAGCGGACAAAGGGCGTAAAGTAGAGGGTGTAGCGTGGCAAAGCCTTGCCGTGAGATGCTCTTCGTATGAGAGGCTTGTGCGCGAGAGGAGCCAAGTCGTGGTCCAGTTGCGTACTTGTTTTGTTTCCGAGTCCGCTCAACAAACACAAGTGTGCTGCTGCACCCTTATCTTGCTTTCGAGCCTGCTCAGCAAGATAAGCGTCGCAACTGGCCCGGCTAGGTTGCTTGCCGGAAGCAACACCGCCAGCGGGCTGTCCCGCACTCGGCAAGCGTGTTCGCCCCGGCAAGCTCCCCGAGAGCGTAGAGTACAAACATACGAAGGGCAAGGCACGGCATCGTATTGCACAACCAAGAGTTATATACATATGCGTGTGCGTGATGAAGCTGTTGCAGATCTATCTCAGCTGTTTTCATGGCTGAAATTACAGCAACAAGGAGAAACCGGAAGAGCGCACCAGCACTTGGGTTCGGGCCAAGCCAGCATAACTGGGGGCTGCGAGCGCCAAGATTCGTCCCCGGCGAGCCAGCGTCGCTGGGGGCTGCGAGCACCAAGATTCATCTCCGGCAAGCCAGAGTTGCTGGGGGCTGCGATATCAGATAAGTTTTTCATCCCTCGTCATGCATCCTCCTATGGACCGAGAAAGGCGGGGCTGCGTCTTTGAGCGAAGCGTGTCTTGTAAAACCCGTGACGTGGAGGAGCGAGTCGTGGCCCGATTCGTGCTTGTTTTGTTTCGAGTCCGCTCAACAAACACAAGTGTGCTGCTGCACCTTACCTTGCTTTCGAGCACGCTTTCAGCAAGTTAAGCGTCATAATCGCCCGGCAAGGTTGTTTGCGGAAGCGACACCGCCAACGGGCTGTCCCGCATTCGGCAAGCGTGTTCGCCCCGGCAAGCTCCCCGATAGCGTAAGAACATACAAGGCACGAAGTCAAGTAAAAGACTCGGTCCGGCAAGCTTTCCCCTCTTTTCATTAAAAACATCCTAGCATAGTACAAGTCCATAGAGGATGAAAAACATGATAGAGAGGATTACAAGTTTTAAATACAGCTAAGGCCCGAGGGCTTACAAATTAAAAAGATAAGTGCCGTGATCCTCTCCTGTTTCTCTCGGGAGTTCGGGAGGTAGGTCAAGGAGCTCCCGGCAAGATAAGCCTGCCGGGAGGAGGCCCTGCAAGAGGAGCTTGTCGGGAAGGGCGAAGGCGCCTAGGAGGCGTGGCGGTGACGCCGCCGTGCCCCAGGAGCTGCGCAAGGTGACGGGCATGGGGAGCGCATCCCCGGAGAGCCACGGGCGCCAGAAGACACCAAGAGAACACCCCGGGAGCCGGCCAGGAGCTTGGCGGAGGCAGGCGTCGGAGGCGAGCTTGAAGGCGGGGTGGTGGGACATCGGCACGAGGGCACCTCGCCCTCGTACTCGATTTTGACCTTGCCGTCCTCCCCTCTTCCTCTTCCGCAGCCTCCCTCACGCGGCCGCCCAAGGAGACGGCCCGGGGAGTTGAAGGCGGCGACCAGAAGATGGGGTCGCCGGTGGCCGCGAGGCAGCGGTGTCCGGCGCCTAGTCGGGCCCGCCATCCCCTCGTCGCCGCTGTCGCTCTCCTCCTCGTCACTCTCGCTCGGGAGGAGCCTTCGCTATCCGAGGAGCTGTCCACACAGCAGCGCACCGGGTCCCGTAGTCGCGAAGACCTTGACGGCGAGAAGGTCACCATCCATTAACTTAAAATGGAGGGTGAACCCGCCGTCAAGCTATGGATCCGGCGAATGTCTTCCACCCTCGGTCGAAGAACATGGCGCGGGGCTGGGGACATGACACTCACTCGAAAGTGCCGCTGATCCGCAGCCCCTCATGCGCAACTCCATCACGTCGGGTGGATCCAGCCCCATCGCGTCATAAGCGGGCCGGCAGCGGAGGCGACGATCGGGTGCTCGGCGCAGCTTGATGAAGAACTCCTGTGGGTCATCTCGGTGTGGACGCATCATGGGACGGGAGGCGTCGGGGAGGCGGGAGGCGCATCACCACGACCGCCTCTCCCGGCCGCCTCGGCCACGCCCTCGGCCTCGTCGCGGCCCGCCCCTCCCTCTCCCTCTCGTGGCCGGCTCCACTGCCACGGGAGTGGGATGGGGAGAGGAGCGCTGCCTAGAGGCGACCCTCGCCGCCACCGTCGAAGAGCTGGGATTTCCCCCTTCCATGGCGGAAAGAAGAACAGAGGATGAAGACGAAGGGAGAAGAGGATGAGTGTGGCCATTATGCTCCCCTTCCGTCCCTTTTAAAGGGGCGAGGTAGGGGCTCAACCGCCCCGCTCGGCCAACCAGGAAGCGAGAAGGCCAGAGGAGCGGGGCCGACTCGCCTTCTCCACCCGTGACGGCTCGGTCTCCCACCTTCGCCGCCCACGACCCCTGTGCATGAGGGCCGCGTGGCGAAAAAGCGGAGCCGAGGCGACGGGTGAAGCGACCTCGCTCTGCGCCACGATCACGGGGTGGATGCCTTAAAGGCTGCATGCGCCGCCCACGTCTCCCACGACGCCGCAGTTGACGTGTGCCGTTCACGGGGAGGCGGCGGATCGGCGCAGACTCGGACGCCGTGGGCCGTGTGCCTGCAGACTGCTTTTGGGCCTGGCCCAACAGCGCCGCAAGACTGCCGTGTGGCCCAGCCCGGGGCTCTGTCGGTGTACTAAGGTAGGGGTACCTCAGTACCCCAACTTGTGCACGGGCAGTCGCAGCTCCCCGCAGCTGGATCCACCACATGCTTGCCGGAGACCATCCCTGCTCCATTTCGAGCCATTCAAGAACAAAGTGTGCAAGATAGAAAATCGAGACACCGGCAAGAGGAGCTTGCCGGGAAGGCCGTTCCAGGCTCAAGATTACATCACTCGCGCAAGGCCCTGGCGAGAGGAGCTCGCCGGGGAGACTAGAAGATTACATCACAGAAGACACGCCTCGGCGCTATACGCGTCCCGGCGAGGGCCCGGGGAGCGGCAAGTTACAGAGCCCAACAAGCTCCCGGGCCCGGCAAGATCAAGACCCCGGCAAGGTACTTGCCGGGAGAGCTGCGCTGCGTGCCTGCACTCCAGCTCATCGCCCAGCGTCGCCTTTAGCCCTCTCGAGAGACGTGGCGGATGGTGTGCAAACATGGGGGTGCGGTGGCACTCCACAGTGGTGGCTCCATCGCCGTGGCGACGGAGACACAAGGCGGGAGCTTTTGGGGCGGCGGCGACAGGCATTAAATGCTCTTGTCCCCTCTGTCAAAAGTAGGTAGAATCCTTTGTTCATATAATTGTAGCTGCCTTTGTTCCCCGCGACTGCTCCAACTACCACCTCTTTTACGTTTTACCCCTCTCTCCCACGTTGATACCGCTCGGTGACCCCTTGCCCTATAAAAGGAGGCCCATGCACAACGTAGAGGAGGTTCGTATCCTTGGCAACTCTAGCGCCTGGGGTTCGGCTAGTTGGATTCACTCAACACCACACCACCATACGCTCGCATTCTTGAGCAAGATCAAATACAACACAAAGCAGCAGTAGGGTTTACGCGACCATCGCGCCGAAGCCGGGTAAAAATCCCCAGCGCGCATCGCCTCGATCTGCTCTCTGTGCCTCCTCCGCCCTCGTACCGAACTCACGAAGGGGCCTCCCCGGCCCCATAGGTGTCGTCCCTCACGCCGCGACAGGTCCCACCTGTCATACACCCAGACCAGCCTGAGACACTGACGTATGGGTCCCACTGGTCAGGTTTGACCTGGACCGGTTCAATTGACCTGCTGACGTCACACTGACGTCAGGCTGACGCAGTAAATCATTTACTGGATTTATTATTTTACAGGAAATTCTAGAAAATAATGCAAACTTCTGAAATTCATATAAAATCAACCATAGCTCCAAATCAAACAAATTATATATGAAAAATGATCAGAAAAATCCAACCTATCTATCTATACTGGTTTCATGCATGTTAGAGCAACCTAACCTTGCTGTTTAGATGAAACATGATAATGCACTTATATGAGTTCATAGCTTAGGCTTATATTTGAATCTTTGATTCAAATAAGATCAAACCACTCTTGTTGTAGTTGCATTAGCTCAATCAATAGTATACTGCCATGACATTATCATGCATCATATTTGTTGCATTGCATTGATTGTGTCCCTCTTTGTTTGCCGGTAATTGTCCCCTCTCGATAGACGTGGTTTCGACGACGAGTTCGATGACACCGATGAAGAAGTATAATATCTTGAAGTGCGTGCAAGCAAAACCCCTTGTTCATTCGATATAATCCCACTCTCTCGCCTCTGCTCTCTTTTACTGCATTAGGACAACAACGAATCATTTGTTACTTCTTTGTGGTAGCTGAACCCTTTATCCTTTGCATGACTGTCATTCCACGGTAAATAGATGAAACCCACTAGCATGAGTAGGAGTTGTTTGAGCCTGTTGTGCCTACTCATTCATGCTTGTTTTTCATGCCTGCTCACGCTTAGAGTTGAGTCGGTCCGATTCATCGAGGATGAATCGGAGGTGTGTGAACATGTCCCACTGTGTGTGAGCTAAGTGTGTGAACACGATTTGGTAAAGGTAGCGGTGAGAGGCCATGTAGGAGTACATGGTGGGTTGTCTCATTGCAGCCGTCCTCAGAACTGAGTTACGTGTTTGTGATCCATGATTCAGCTACTACCACGCATTGGGCCCGAAACCAATGGACCCTCTCGGCTTCTTAATCACCCTTGTCCTCTGTCCGGGAGTTGCAAGTAGTTTCGGTGTTTGTAGTATGCTAGGGCCGCGCGTGTGGCCGTAGGGGTGGGCTGTGATGCGGTAGGCACGTGGCACGTGTCTGGCGCCCGTTTGGTGTCTCGGAAACCTGCTCACATCGTTTGGGGCTGTGAGCGAAACTTTGGCGGATCTCCTCATGGATGGAACCCGAATAGGCGATAAACTGGACTAGGGACTTGAGTGTTTAGGTAGGTCGTGGCCGACACCCTCGTTGGGCTTTAAGCTGAAGGTTGCCGAGTACATGTCGTGTAAACGGCGGTAAGTGGTGAGCGTGTGTGAAGAAGTACACCCGCAGGTTAACATCATCTATTGAATAGCCGTGTCCGCGTAAAGGACTTCGGGTTGCCTATAACAGCTCATAGACAAGTGAAAGTGGATACTCTAAAATGCGCAAGATAAGCGTGAGTGCTATGGATGGCATTCTCGTGAGGGAGACGGAGCGGATCCATAGTGGTGTATTGGTTGGTGAATATGTGGACTCGTAGCGCCACCTCAAAAGAGTCACTTGCAATAGTAGTTCGGGATAGCCACGAGTCAAAGCTGGCTTGCTGCAGCTTAAACCCCACCATCCCTTTGTTGATAATGATGCATATGTAGTTAGTTACGATGTAAGTCTTGCTAGGTACATTTGTACTCACGTTTGCCTATTTTATGTTTTTGCGAGAGAGACTTGGTCTCGCTAGTAGTTCCACGTGGACTTGACGTTTAGCTGGTTACCTCAGCTACGATCTTGTGCCCTCGGCAGATCGGTAGATAGTCGGGCTTCTAAGCCTTTTTCATTTGTAGATGTACGTACTCGGACATATTAGCTTCGCTTGTGCTTTGACTTGTATGCTCTGAATGTTGGGTCGTGAGACCCATGTTTATAATATCTCGCTCCTCGAGCCTAATGAATAAATACTTGAGTCGTAGAGTCATGTTGTGATGCCATGTTGTATTTGCACATATCGAGCATATTGTGTGTATGTTATTGAAATGCTTGGTATGTGTGGGATCGACTATCTAGTTGTTTATCTTTAGTAGCCTCCCTACCGGAAATGTCTCCTAGTGTTTCCACCGAGCCATGGTAGCTTACTATTGCTCCGAACGCTTAGGCTGGCGGCATGTGCCCTTCTTCGTTCTGTGTACGTCCCTCGGGAAATGTCACGCGTTGAGTCGGAGTCTGTTAGCCGCTTCTGGCCGGCCATCGAGTCTGCTAGCCAGTGCTACAGCCCGAACTTAATCGCTGATGACCAACACGTTCGATCTTTGGGTCATGGATGCCTATCCTCGTAAGTCTGTGCCACTTTGGGTTTACGACTAGCCATGTCGGCCGGGCTCCTTATCATATGGATGCTAGCGACGCTATCATATACGTGTGCCAAAAGGCGCAAATGGTCCCGGGCAAAGGTAAGGAGACACCTGTGGGGATATCGTGCGTGAGGCCGCAAAGTGATATGAGGTGTTACATGCTAGATCGATGTGGCATTGAGTCAGGGTCCTGACAGCTTTGGTATCAGAGCCTGACTGCCTGTAGGATTACCAAGCCAAACCGGTCGAAGTTGTGTCTAGAAATGCTTT
Source organism: Aegilops speltoides (assembly GCA_021437245.1). NCBI lineage: Eukaryota > Viridiplantae > Streptophyta > Magnoliopsida > Poales > Poaceae > Aegilops > Aegilops speltoides. The sequence goes on along the minus strand of CM038142.1, from coordinate 415,166,346 downwards.
AGTTATGTAAGGGAATTGATTGTGGGATGGGAATGTAAGGCTCTTTTTACTCCGTATCCCTTATGCCTTCTGATCTGAGTCAACCTCATCTTTCCTACGGGGTTAAGGAACTAGGCTATCTCCTCTTTCTATCAGGATCACGTGTTACTAATCTGTAGACTTGTGAGATTGTTGGACTTAAGCCTCGTTTCAGTTCCTATTACTTCCGTATGTTAACTATTGATCTTGAAACCTTGATATTGTGCTTCTGAGTGGCTATGCCACCATTTTTGTAGTATGTCTCCAAACTTTTCGAGCATTTACAGCCGTTATGCTGTCCGAGTCATCCCAGGTTTCTAAACAATCTGATGCACTTGCAAATCCTTTCCCTCTGGTTTTGATGTTCCTTTGGGCCAGGTTAATCACACTAAATGCTGAGTTGAGGTATTCTATTGCCTCGACATATATGTTGGAATTATTATTATGACCCTAGGCGTCTTAGGGGATCATCTAGTAATCTAGCCATGATTTGTATCCCAGTGTGAAGATTCTGGCCTTTATTCCCGAAAGCATCCCGTGATGCAATTTAGTTAGTAGGTATTCTACTCATGGGTTTTGAACCCGATATTCACCTTACTCACTTCGTGTTAATAGTGTTTGCTAGTTCCTTTAGGTTATTAGTAACCTTTGCAATAGTCCTCGAGGTTCGTGGTACATCCTTCTTCCAATTACCATGAACCATTCTTGGCAGGAGTTCTTTTGAACCAAAAGATCGCAACAAAAGTGCTCTCGATGAATTATCGACTCTATGTTGTGACTCTGCCAGTTCTACCTTTCCGCATGGGTTATCCGGAAGAAATGTTGAGCTTCGCTCGACATACTAATCTATGCATCCACAACTCAGAAAATTATATGTTCCTTTGAGTTGCTCTCTTAGTTGTCTTCTGACCCTCGTCTATCAATTGATAGACAAGAGTAGTTGTGCACTCGAGCTCATCGATGCTTATTATTTTTGTGGTCCGTCAAGCTATTCTATTCCAGAATGACTAGGAGAAACGAACTCCAGTACCTTGTCCATTTCCAGGATTGGGTCAAAGCAGTCGTACTCCGCAGATCAAATACTAATCCAGCTTTTGTTCTGTTCTACCTTGGAGTAATACCATCTTTATATCAAGAATGTCATGGGAATTGCACACCATCCTATGAATTCGTGATGTAGTAATACTCCTCGCCATCATTACTCATTCCTCGGTTCCGTGTTGTCGCAACCGGAATACCGACAAGTGAACTGTGATGTGTGAAATCGATACTTTCAGCAACCTCGCTGCTTGGTAGTAAATGGACAATATTCTCATTCTTAGCGTGTTGGTTATTGAATCATCATCCTAAGATTGATCGTGCTACCTAGTCCGTATTTTTGGTGCACTCTTCAATCAATAGTTAGGATTATTTAGTCCCTTGCATATTTGATCATATTATCTTGCCCTGAAAAGCAAGATTGTTCTCGAGCTTAGTAGCATACCGGTGGTTCATGATTTTCCGAATATCTTCTCGGAAGTATTACCAGGTTGTCACCCAACTGCTATGTTGAGTTCGTGATCAAGTTGGTTTCTTATAAACCACCCCCTTCTCCAAGAATCTGTGTTGCATACCCCTGAGCTAGTTGGTTAAGCTAAACAACAACTTGGAGAGTTGGAAGATAAAAGCTTGTCCGACTTAGCTCATGTTAAGGGATATCTTGTATATGTGTTGAAGAAAGATGATATCCCCATCAATTGGTCCTCGTGATCAGTTGTTGGATCTATTGCGTTGTCAAAACTTATATTTGAGTGTGGGCTATTCTCAAATCAAATCAGAACCAACGATGTTCGTAATGTTGTCTTACTCGTGGATTTTCCTCGAGCATACACCATTAGGTATTTTGGGTCTGACCAATACTATCACCTTGTTCACATAGTTATGGACTTCCATCTCCATGGGAATTTGGATGAATTGTTGTTGAGCCCATCGACAACATTTTTATCTTCTCCATAATTTTGTTAAACATTAAGCTAGTGTTGGAAACTTTTGAAAGCATTTGTTCATGGTAGCTCATGAAACATATGTTCGGATGTAAGAAGTGACTTCCTCTAGTTCATGTGCATTTGATGCAAGTTGCCGCCGTGGATCCGAGAAAGTCAATGTTGCTTCCTCTGGAATCATCCCAAGTTAGTCATGCACGTGCGAAGTGCCCTATGGTTTGATAGGTTGGCCGCCTCCATTCTATATGTGTTCCTAGCACACCAAGCCACTGATTGACTTGTTCAAGGAGAAGAAGCTCCTTCTTAAGAGTATACCTTATGCAAGGACTTTGATATCCTCGATGATGATTCCCCACCTGAACTCGGTAGTGTTTTAGTATAAGACTACTATGTGGCCATGTTTGCCTGGGACAACGTGTTCACGTGTTTGTAGCAAAACCAGCTCATGTTTTGAAGCTTACTACCGTAGTCCATTTCCCGAGAATCTCGCAATGTCGTCTCGTCGATTTGTGTTGCAAACTTTCATTTTTCCTTCTAGGCCTGATGAGTCTGGATTATTCTGACACCAACCAGATCTGAATCTCAGGCAGACATGATGGTTGGAACATTTCCCAAGAACTATAATATTGGTCTCGCGATAACCGGTAAAGTGGATGTCATGGCCAACACACCCCGCCGGAAGACTTATTATTGTAGTATCTTGATTGAAGAAGTTGGCCACCTCCCCATAAGGATTTCGTAGGATTTACTTCCGTAGCTATTCCTTATGGATTTTTGTGTTCCCGAAGTCCGACCTTTTACTTGATGTTCTAGATATCAAACCATATCTATGAATGGATTATGCTATAACATCAAGGAGATCATTAGTAGCGGAGTGCTAAATGTCTCTCGGTCAATCATCCAGATTTTGTTCCCTTGGCCCCATCAAGGTGAAATCTGAGAAGGTGTTATCTTCCTTTGCATCTGCATCGTCCATCGCTATTCATCATGGTAGTATGTTGTGTTGCCAGGATCCTTGACACGGAAATTGGTAAAACCTTGATGAATATGGAAATGCTCAAGTTCTTGAGAGCACGCGCAAGCTCTAGGTTTTATTGTCGGCATTAATCGCATAGTGCTCTCAGTTTCCTCGGTTATGCTATAACCCTTTCAACAGTGGACTCACTCTCTAGTGTTGAGCTTTTCCCCAGTTACTAAAATCATCCCTTGTGTTGTTTTCAACAAGGTAATCCACATCATCCATTCTAATCCGGGTATGCCATTCTACCGAACCCCTCAAACGATCGCTCGAGAATTGCCTTAGGCTGGTATAAAGAGTTTCAATGATCTTTGAATCAAAGGTAATTCTTTTTGCCACTTAAGGGGATATTTCTACGAGTCACCTTCCCTAAAGTGCATCGTTATGGTATCATGGCAACTCAACTGCTCGCTACGTTGAGAACCGATTACCACCTTCTTAAGTGTGGAATTGTTGTCTACCTAGTGAACCTTCAACATCTGTTCCACTCCATCCTTTTGGATGAATGCTTCGTATCTCAGCTCGAGAGATGTTCTTACCTCTCACTCCATGAGTTGATCTTGAATACTCGATCTTCGAGGAGATCATTTTCTGGAGAGTCTCCTTCTGTCATTATCGTGTTTGACGAAGACCTCGCAAGCGAAGACGTCAAGATCGATTGAGTCAACAGATCAACACCCTCGAGAAGATAGTTGGATCATGAAGTTTGTGATACTTAGTGCCCCCTTTGTCTTCTTACCTCACGTCTTGAATCTCGGGACGAGATTCTTGTTTAGTAGGGGTGAGATGTCACATCCCTAGTTCTGACAGTGCCTAGTGCATGCATTAGAGTGTTGCATCATGTTTAAATTCTTTTGAAACTTGAAATAGGGATGCTTAAACCCTAGCACCAAATGAATTCAACTAGGGTCAAAATAAAATCTTTTTCATTAAACCCAAAATGCCCTCTAAAAATGTTCAACATTTCCGGTTTGAGGTGAAAGCATCTACCAAAAATGATTTATATTTTTGCAGGACATATTGGGCTCTGAATTAAATGATACTCTATTTGCATTTGGGCATTTAAATGCTATAAAATATTCTAAATGCCCAAATAATTCTGAAAATAAGTGTGGGTTGTTGGAAATAATCTAAATAGAGCCCCTGATTATTTTTAGGATTTTTAAAGATGCCTAAGTATTTTTAATAAAGCCCTACAGTTGCAGAAATAATAGAAAACAGAAAATAGAGGAGAGAGAGAGAGAACTCACCTGGACCTACCTGGCAGCCCACCTGGCCGGCCCAGCTGGCGGCCTCGCCAACTGGCCCAGCCCACCACCGCAGCCCCTCCGTCGTCTTCCTCCCTCGCCCTGGCAGCTGCGTTCAAGACGCTGAGCGGCCATGCCATGTCTACCCGCCACCTCCGCTTGCCCTCCTCGTCTCGACTGCGCCACGGAGACGCCATGCACCCCTTGGCCCCCTCTCATTCTCCCTGTGCTCCTCCCCTCCTCTGTTTCTCTCTCCCGCGAACGGCCGAACGCCATCGTCGCCGCCGTTCGTCACCGCCGCAGCCACAGCCACTCCCTCGCTCCTTCTTCAGATCCCGAGCTCCGCGATCGCCGTCCTCCTCGCCCACGCCGAGCCAAACAACTGGGGGCGCTGCATCGCCGCCGGACGTCTTCTTCAACCTCGGTGCGGCGATCTCCGTCGCTGATTCTCGCGTCGAGCCTCCCCGCCCCACCGCTCGCACCGTCGACTCGCTGTGAGCCACTTACCTTCTCCCCTAACTCCTTGTGCTCGCCCCCGTGCTGTAGCGCTGTTCCCCATGAGCACCGAAGCCGCCGTCCGCCATTGCTGCTGCACGCATAGCCTCCATGCCCCCCTGGCCTCACCATGCTGCTCGTGGTTCTCCCCGTGCCTAGCAGGTGCTGCCCAGCCTCTCCTTTTGCTCACTGACGCACCGTAGCGACGCGCCCGTGCATCACCGAGCACCACCGCCACCAAAGCCCGTCGCCGGCATGAATTCCGGTGACCCCGCGACCTCCGACTCCGTCCCATGGATGCGCGGGAGCAAGGGCTATGCCCCGGTGCCGTCAGCCCGCCAATCCGACGCCCCTAGTGCAAGTCCGGTGTGCCACCGCCGTGTCCTGTGGTCGCCGTCGGCTCGTCCCCGACGTGCTGACGTGGCATCATTGTTAGGCACTAATAACCCAGCTTAATTACCCCTGGCCCACTTACACATGGGCCCCACGCCCTTAATTTATGTTTGTTTATTTTCTGTTAAGATTAGTACTAATCTGGGTGGACCCCACGTGTCAGTTTTGACCTTGGTCAAGTCAACGCTGTCCGGTCCCACCTGTCATACACCCAGACCAGCCTGAGACACTGACGTATGGGTCCCACTGGTCAGGTTTGACCTGGACCGATTCAGTTGACCTGCTGACGTCACACTGACGTCAGGCTGACGTAGTAAATCATTTACTGGATTTATTATTTTACAGGAAATTCCAGAAAATAATGCAAACTTCTAAAATTCATATAAAATCAACCGTAGCTCCAAATCAAACAAATTATATATGAAAAATGATCAGAAAAATCCAACATATCCATCTGTACTGGTTTCATGCATGTTAGAGCAACCTAACCTTGCTGTTTAGATGAAACATGATAATGCACTCATATGAGTTCATAGCTTAGGCTTATATTTGAATCTTTGATTCAAATAAGATCAAACCACTCTGGTTGTAGTTGCATTAGCTCAATCAACAGCATATTGCCATGACATTATCATGTATCATATTTGTTGCATTGCATTGACTGTGTCCCTCTTTGTTTGCCGGTAATTGTCCCTCTCGATAGACGTGGTTTCGACGACGAGTTCAATGACACCGATGAAGAAGTATAATATCTTCAGAAGTGCCAGGCAAGCAAAACCCCCTTGTTCATTCTGATATAATCCCACTCTCTCGCTCCTGCTCTCTTTTACTGCATTAGGACAACAACGAATCATTTGTTACTTGCTGCGGTAGCTGAACCCCTTTATCCTTTGCATGACCTGTCATTCCACAGTAAATAGATGAAACCCACTAGCATGAGTAGGAGTTGCTTGAGCCCTGTTGTGCCTACTCATTCATGCTTGTTTGTCATGCCTGCTACTGCTTAGAGTTGAGTCAGGTCTGATTCATCGAGGATGAATCAGAGGTGTGTGAACATGTCCTACTGTGTGTGTGAGCTAAGTGTGTGAACACGATTTGGTAAAGGTAGCGGTGAGAGGCCATGTAGGAGTACATGGTGGGTTGTCTCATTGCAGCCATCCTCAGGAACTGAGTTCTATGTTTGTGATCCATGATTCAGCTACTACCACGCATTGGGCCCGAAACCAATGGACCCTCTCGGCTTCTTAATCACCCTTGTCCTCTGTCCATGAGTTGCAAGTAGTTTCGTGTTTGTAGTATCTTTGGATGCCGGCGCAGCGCTGACCGTAGGGGTGGGCTGTGATGCGGTAGGCACGTGGCACGTGTACAGGCGCCTGCTTGGTGTCTCGGGAACCCTACTCACATCGTTTGGGGCTGTGAGCGAAACTTGCCGGATCTCCTCATGGATGGAACCCGAATAGGCGATAAACCTGGACTAGGGACTTGAGTGTTTAGGTAGGTCGTGGCCGACACCCTCGTTGGGCTTCCGCTTGAAGGTTGCCGAGTACATGTCGTGTAAACGGCGGTAAGTGGTGAGAGCGTGTGTGAAGAAGTACACCCCTGTAGGGTTAACATCATCTATTCGAATAGCCGTGTCCGCGGTAAAGGACTTCCGGGTTGCCTATAACAGTTCATGGACAAGTGAAAGTGGATACTCTAAAATGTGCAAGATAAGTGTGAGTGCTATGGATGGCGTTCTCGTAGGGAGACGGGAGCGGATCCATAGTGGTGTATTGGTTGGTGAATATGTGGACTCGTGTGCGCCACCTCAAAAGAGTCACTTGCAATAGTAGTTCAGGATAGCCACCGAGTCAAAGCTGGCTTGCTGCAGTTAAACCCCACCATCCCTTTGTTGATAATGATGCATATGTAGTTAGTTCTGATTTAAATCTTGCTGGGTACATTTGTACTCACGTTTGCCTATTTTATGTTTTTGCAGAGAGACTTTAGTCTCGCTAGTAGTTCCACGTGGACTTCGACGTTTAGCTGGTTACCTCAGCTACGATCTTGTGCCCTCGGCAGGATCTGGTAGATAGTCAGGCTTCTAAGCCTTTTTCATTTGTAGATGTCTCGTACTTTCGGACATATTAGCTTCCTTCGTGCTTTGACTTGTATGCTCTGAATGTTGGGTCGTGAGACCCATGTTTGTAATATCTCGCTCCTCGGAGCCTAATGAATAAATACTTGAGTCGAGAGTCATGTTGTGATGCCATGTTGTATTTGCACATATCGAGCATATTGTGTGTATGTTATTGAAATGCTTGGTATGTGTGGGATCGACTATCTAGTTGTTTATCTTTAGTAGCCTCCTCATGGGAAATGTCTCCTAGTGTTTCCACCGAGCCATGGTAGCTTGCTCTTGCTCGGAACGCTTAGGCTGGCCGGCATGTGTCCTTCTTCGTTCTTGTGTCTGTCCCTTCGGGAAATGTCACGCGTTGAGTACCGAGTCTGTTAGCCGCCACAGCCGGTTTACGGAGTCCTGCTAGCCAGTGCTACAGCTCGGAACTTAATCGCTGATGACCGACAAGTTCGATGCTGGGTCATGGATGCATGTCCCTGTAAGTCTGTGCCACTTTGGATTTACGACTAGCCATGTCAGACCGGGCTCCTTATCATATGGATGCTAGCGACACTATCATATACGTGTGCCAAAAGGCGCAAACGGTCCCGGGCAAAGGTAAGGCGACACCCGTGGGGATACCGTGTGTGAGGCCGCAAAGTGATATGAGGTGTTACATGCTAGATCGATGTGGCATTGAGTCAGGGTCCTGACACAAGCACACGACACTGCGAGGTCGCCGTGGCATGCTATTGCTAGCTAGCTAACTGTGGCGTGCATGGGGCATGCTAGCTAGCTAGCTAGCTATGGCACGGCGCAACGGGCTAGCTAGCGAGCGCGGCTGGGTGCCGGCGTGCACGGCAGGCATGCGCAGCTACAGGCACGCGGGGCGTGGCCGGAGGTAGCTGCAAGTGCATGGCGAGCGTGTGGGCTCTGGCGCTAGCAGGCGCGGGCGCGCGCAGTCTCACAGGGCGCCGGCGCGGTGGTGGGCTCGAGCTGATGCTGCTGTAGGGCGACCGCGGGGGCAAAGGCTTGGGCGGACATTTTTGGATGGTCGGCTGCGTTGGGCGACTTCAACGAAATCCGGACACGCATGTCCGTTTCGCTACCCATTGCCATCCCAAGCGGATAAAATTCGGAAAAATGCGGACTTCTGTTTGGGTTCGTGTGTTAGAGTGGGCCTCACAGCGAGCGGGGCTTGCTACTTAAATGTGCAAGTTTGTTTAAAAAAACATAAATGTGCAAGTATGCTACTGCCAACTGCTATGTTGTTACATGCTACTTTTAAATAAAAAATCATGCTGGTGTAGTGGTGTGTCACAGAGAGACATGCATGCATGCAGCCCTGCTGCATCGATGTGCCTCGTGGGCACATTCTGGCTGGGCGCTACGCGCCTGTGCACGGCCAGATGCAGCTTTTTTTATTTAAGAAAATCGGGCCATCTTGTGCCAAACGTGCCTACGGGCCAACACGCGTAGCTATGGCCCGTGTCTATGCCTGGGAAGAGAGCATGCGTGTCGGCCCGGCGTGGCCCAAGTAGTTAGCCAAATGAGCCGGCCCGGCCTGGGTTAAATGGGCCTGGCCAGGCACACTAAATACTTGGGCCGAGCCGGGCCAACCCATTTGGCCAGGAATATCTCGGACGAGACCTCCTACTTGGCGGTTACGGCTCCCCAGCAACACTGGAGATTAGAAACATGGGCCAGCAGAGGTGGTCGTGGCAGTAGCGAGAGGTGAGCTGCTCATGCGGACCTACATGGGTCGCAGCCCAGAAGCGGGAGGTCGTGGTGGTTTGCTCCGAGCAGAGCATTACAAACCCCTAAAAAGCAGAGCATTAAAAAAGTCGAAATTTTTAGAGATTACTAGTAAGCGTGACGTTGTCTCAAAAAATAATAAGCGTGATGTGAAACATATTCAAAAATTATCCTTGGGAGGCCAATCGAGTCACACATGAGATTGCGAAGCATAGCTATGAGAACCATTATTTACGAGATCAATCGAAGATTTCTCGAGCCGGCACTTCGATAAGCATAGAGTTTTCTTAGTGAAATCAGATAAGTACGAATGTTGCTTATCATGGGCTTCTTGTCGAGCAGCACTATCTCATAGAAATCTTGATGTTCACGGGTATTGTGGGGACCCCGACTCAAAAGTCGTGATCACCGAATGCACGTGTACAGTGATCCCAGAGATCAATGCTCACTGAACACACAGAAGCTGAATAACAAGAGTCTTACATCCATACATACCGTCTTACACAAATTGTGACCATTATGGTCAAGTCTTACATTGATAAAGCCTTAAGGGCTGAACATCAAATGAAACACGAGCAGCGGAAATCGTCGTTGATAAGTAGAACCCATGCCATCTGCCTTAACCCTACAGGCATTCTGACTGGGAAACGACCTAGTTCGCATGTTCGTCTCCAAATACTCTTCTTCGAACTCCGGTTCTTCCATGCCTGGTCAATTAAATAACCAGTGGCAAGCCAATGAGTACTTTGAATGTACTACAAGCAACCCATGATTTGGTTCAAGGTACAAGAATGCATGACATAGGTAAAGTTACGCATAAAGCTAGTTTTGAGTGCAAGGACATGTTCAACATCCTATAAAGCATGCATCAAGAGAATTCAAGTAACCATAGGAACTGGTCACAGATATCAACATAAATAGAATGGGCACCAACCCATTTATCATAAGCAGAGAGGGCACCAACCCATCTCAATCGTGTCAAGTCCTCGACTTGATCCAAGACAACACCATCATCTCACACACACGGGTTTGAAAACAAGTGGACGAGCCCAAGAGCGGTTACCCAATCTGTCCTTGACCGTGGACACGGCTATTCAATAGTTTTACACTCTGCAGAGGTTGCACACTTTACCCACTAGATCCGGGAACTTCCGTGTCATCCACGACCCGCGGTACCTCAAGTACCGGGGTAAGCACCGATCACTACCTTTCCTAGACGACACTAACATGGAGTCCACTCGATTAGTAGTAACCCCGTACAAACATTTCTCATCATAAAGTTGCGGAGCCTCGCTCCCATATTCATCACATACCACAAGCACGGGTACCAACGGTGTGTCCGGTGCCTGTGAAAACAGTCATGGCCGCCCTACAGCACGACCCGCCCCAAGAGAGAGCACCAACTCTCCCGTCACTAGTAATGCGGGCTCCAAGCTAGTATCGGTCTAGGTACTCAATAATGCCCTTTCCCATATAAGGGTAGAGTGGTTGCACATGTAAGGTTGGAATAACGGTCGCAACTCTGACCAATCCGTTTTGAAAACAACACACACTTTCCTTGGCACACCACTTCGTCATCAAGTGGTCACCCATCTCATCATCTCCCTCGGGCATAAGTGGCACCCGACGGGGTTTTCGAAGAGACTTTTGAAATCACATTGCCTCCTTCACCATGCACAAACCCATCCCATTTGCGTAGCATCTACATTTGCATCCTATCTACTCCCACCGGCATAACCCTCATAAGAAGGTAGGGCCATGCACAATGCAAGTATCAACGAGGAAGTAATCGTGGTAACCAACCCACGTGGTTCACCATCTCATCATGATTCCGATGCATCGATAATAAAGAGCTAAAATGACATGCATATAAAGGGGTATCATAGTCATGGTCAAAGGGCTGCTTACTGTTTCATCGTAGTCTTGAAATCTTTGGTCCTTCTCCAAGTACTCCATCTACTTCATTAACTAACGCCGGAAACAAACACAATAAGCAACACAACAAGGCAAGAATAAATGTGCTCTAAAAATGTGAAGTTGACTTTTATTGGATACCTCTGGTCATATGAGGGATGACCAAAGTGATTTTATTGGAAGTGGATCAATGGACATCTCCGAACATTTCAATACGATGGAATCTAGAGGTTTATGGTTTTGCAAGAAGTGTATAGAAATATATTTTTAAAAAATGAGCAAAGGCACCCATTTAACAAAGGATGATTTTAGAAGCATCTAGGAATTGGTTTCACTGGATTTGGAGTTCAAATGAATATCCTATGATTTTGCAAAGTTGGCTATATACAAAGAAATACACCACTAGTTGAGGTGATACAGAAAATATTAGTAAAAATGTTCAAAAACTAAGTTTTGATCTTAGATGCATCTAGGAATTTGAATCATGGGATTTGGGTCAAGTTTGAGCTCTCTGTGATTTTCTAAAGTTCATCACAGAAGTAGGAAAACAAGATTTGATAAATGTTTGTGAGGAAAAAGTCTCTGGAAAAATGTGCATGTTGCACCAACAGGTAGAGCATGATTTATGGAGTCTCTAGAAATTTGAATCATCACATTTGGAGTTGATTTGATTTGTTTATGGATTTTAGAAACTCCACAGAAAAGAAAAAGGGGAAAAAGGGCTTTACCCAATGGGCTGGATCTGGCGGCGACGCGCAAGACGGGCTAAGCTTAGCAGCAAGCGCCACTGGGCCGGCCCAGCGGCTCGGCCGCACGCGCGCAGGGGCTACGCCGAAGGCGGCTTCCAGGATATACGCCTTCGCGCGAGGGAGGCGGTGAAGGTGGAAGGCGTCTCCACTTAAACGGCGGGCCCGGCCACTGGGGTCGCTGACGCTGAGGCCCGCCTGTCGGGTTCTTCTCAACCTCCAGCAGCGAAAGGCTGGGAGACAGAGGAGGCGAGGCAGACGGTGCGGGCGCTCTCCCGACAGTGCAGGCCACCTCCGCGACGCCCCGGCGTCTCGAGGCCAGAGGCCATGCCGCACCCGCCCGTGGGTGGCACGGTCTCCCCGAGGCATCGGGCTGAGCAGGGCATTGGCCGCGGCGGACGAGGCTGACGGTGAGGTTGGGGGCACGGTGCTGCGGCCGCGGAGAAGAGAAAATGGAGTCCGGGAGAGGTCCGTGGGGAAGTGGGCGATGCTCACAGTGCGGTAGGGGGGCGAGGAGCACCGGAGAGCTCAAATTTGAGCGGTGGCCGCGGCAAGATTTCCGCCATGGAGGTGGATGGGGCACTAGGGAGGATTGGGTTGGTCCAGAGGGACTCTAGGGAGAGGGGGAGCAAACGGAGTGGAGGGGATGCTCGGGGGTGGCCTTAAATAGCCGCCCCGTAGCTCATGGTGGACGCGGCGCACGGTGGCCACGGCAACGGCTCGGGAGGCCAGGAGGGAGGGAGTGAGGTTGTCTACGGCGTTCGTGGGCGTGGTTCAAGTCGGGGAAGAAGGAAAGGGGAAGCGGGGCGAGGTCAGAGGCGCGCGCGTGTGAGGTCGCCCATTGGAGCGCTTCGGGCGGCCGGTGCGCGTGCGAGAGGAGGCAGCAGGAGGAAGAGAGAGGAGGGGACCAGCTCGGTGTTGTGTTGCGGACGTCGAGGAGCATCAACTGGCGCGAGGGGGGGCTCGAGGTGGTCGGGAGTGCCGTGTCAACGGTCGGGAGCACGCTGACGTGCTCCAGAGCGCGCGAATGGCCGGCACCCGCAGCTTTTCCTCGCGTCCTCACGCGCCCACTTATGTCTAGTGGCTGCTCAGGGCAGTAAACAATGTGGGAAAGGCATTGGATGCCCTGGGGCTTGCCAGGAGTGAGAGAGAGGTGAGAGAATGGGAGGAAAGCTGCTGTCCAGAGACAGAAAGTGAGGGTTTCACCTCCAAATAATTGAGTGTGGGATAGCCATTGCTCTTGGACGTGCAAGGGGACTAGGAGGGCTGTGGTAACAAGTTGAGCTCATGGAGAATAGTGGAAGTGGCCAAAATAGGCATTTTAATTATTTGCCAGAAGGTGTTTGATGGGGGTTTGGGCAAGTAGATGATTTGCATCTGCCATGAGACTCCATAGGGTGAAATGACACATATAATTAGGGCCTTCCACCAATTTGGAGATCATTTGAAGAAAGTTGACAATGCAACTTTGGTAAACCCTAGAATTTAGCAGAAATGAACTTGTGTAGATTTAGTTGAGCAAATCACTTCTTCTTGATGCACCACTTGGTGTGGTGGCCTCATTTGGTCATGTGATCATGCTCACAAAAGTTGGGGTCAAGGAGAGAAAGTTGGTAATGCAAAGTTGTTCAAACATGGTTCTGGACAGAAAGAGTTTTGGGGGACTATGATCAAGTTAAATTGCTCTCCAACTTGTGCCATTTGGTCTAGATGAATTATCAGACCATTTGAGCAAGTTCACAAGGTTTGAGAACATTTGGACATGTTTGGCAATGTAAAGTTGCTCAAACTTCAAAATGGACAAAAATGGTTTTGAGAGGTTTTGATGATGCTATCTTGTTCTCCAAGTCATGAGACTTGGCAAGATCACCAAATATGTCATATGTGACATGATAGAATTTTCTTGGAATTTTTGGAGAACATTTCCTTTGTAAATATTTCAAAAGCTTGAAATATCCAGAAAGGGTTTTGAGGGTTTGACCAATATTTTGAACATAACCATGTGTTGAAACTCTTATATATGGACAATATATGTCCTATGAGTTTCCTAAATTTTGTCAAATATTTTTGAAGCAATAAAATAATTTTTACCTATTAAAGACCATTTCTGGCCTTAAGAAAAGCCTTTAAATAAAATAGGAAAATACTTCTAAAATTATATTTTGTGGTTTCGGGAATCCTATATCTAATAGGAGTCAAATATATTTTAGAAAGATTTTACTGCCCTTAATTAAGTACTTGCGGTGCAAACCTCAATTCAGGGTTTTTGAAAAACTAATTTTTGAAAATACTATTTGGCCAAATTATTTTTGTAAGAAAATATTTTTATGTCCTATACACATGGCATGATCATTGTTTCAAGAGTTTGGATCAAGGAGATGAAGTATAGGAGTTGGAGGATTTATTTGATTTTTAGAGCACTTGCAAACAGCAGACAAAAATCAAATCAAGCAAAGTCCAAAACACTCAAAAGTTTTAGCCAACCCACATTTTAGCATGATTAAGAGCTTAAGTGCTGTGCCATGAAAATCAGGGTGTCACAGGTATGGAAACGATAGTCACAGGTTTTCCTCCTCCTCACTGAATATGGATCCACTTTCCTCCATTCTCTCACACCTTTGTCCTTCCTAAGCTTCATGTTTTCTGCAACTGGATGAGCATCATCATGATCTGGAATCTTGGGCTTCAATTTTCGAGCACTAGTGGCTCATCATCCTCTTGAGCTTCTAGCATTGGGGCCTTGTTCTTTTCAGCATCTGGGATTTTCCTAGTTGATATCTTAGGTGCTGGAACTGGAGCCTTGGGCTTAGACTTGGAGGGAGTAGCAGACTTCATAGCATTAGACATCAATTTTGAGTCTTGGCAGGAGGTGCAACTGGTTCTTCTTCCTCCTCTTCTTCATCTTCATCTCTTCTCATGGAAGGTTTTCCAAGAACTATGGCAGTGGTCTTCCTAGCTCTCTTCTTCTTCTTACGGACAACAGCATCATCATCATATGATTGTTCAAGAGTAAATGTCATTGTCTCTTGTGGAGCTATAGATTTCCTAGACTTAGATATTGGAGCTTTCTTCGCAGGAGCTTTCTTCTAGAGACCTGGCTTGGTGGTGGCTGCAGAGCCATACTCTTTTCTGAGAACTGCTTTCTCCTTGGAGGTTACTTCCTCTTCTGCAGCAAAGTGCTCATCCTCACTCTCTGAGGTTCCCTTCTTCCTTGTTTTAGTGGCAGCCTTTGGCAGATTACTTAGTGTGCCCTCACTCAGACTTGCTTCTTGTTTTGACCTGTTATGGCTGTCACTGGTATCTGACATCTTGTGACCCCGTGAATAGATGGGTGTGGATAGAGTAGATGAGTATCGCAAAAAGCAGATGTTTTTTTTCAAAATTCGAATCCAACTTTAGTTTTAGTTTTCTATAGAAGGCATTTCGGAGCTACTGGATGATCATCTCAGTGACACCAAAGCACCCACAAAGCCTAAACACACAAGATCGGTCAGATTGAGTTGTGGTTCGGTGGCTCCGAGATGCTAGGGTTTCACTGAGATTTTACTGTCGATCTCACCGATTAGTACATTTCGATGGCACCGAGTTGTACTTAGTGCAATGGCCAGAGCCATTTGGTGGGACCGAAAGTTTCATTTCGGTCGGTCCGAGATGAGCTCGGCGGAAACCTAACCCTAAAAATTTTCTTCAAATCTATTCTAAACGAACTTTTGGTGGATAGAAGAATCTCAAACATGGCAAGATACATGGCATTATCCTTGTGCATTCAATCGAAAGGGGATAGCACAAGGAGATCGAACCGCACCCTAACTTGGTGACGATTCTCTACGGCAACAACAGCGGTGTTGATTCCGTTGACGACGAAGGAGACCTGCGTTGGAGATGCACATGCGAAGACGACGATGATTCGAAGACCAAGGGGGGGCAGCAATGGGGCGCGGGCTCGTGAGGTTTGAAGGATTTTTCAACCCTACAGGTCCACTGAGTATATATACCCATGTGTTGTCGGTGGCGCCGAGATGCAAAACTGCGTGCAGTTGTTGCAGCTAAGTGGGACCGAGTCATTCTAATCGGTAGCACCGAGATTAAAAACCTAGATCAGTCTAGTGCTTTCGATGTGACCGAGTTTGAGTGAGTTGGTCTGCTCGAAATGCAATAGAAAGTTTTGGAATGCAACCGTTGACGGATCGGTGGCTCCGAGTGCTCCTCACCCGAAGGGTCCAGAAAAGACTTGTTCAATTTTTGTGATATAGCATGAATAGAGTTTGAGACAAGAAAAGCATAGATAGCTAGAGAAGGTTCTTAGGCATTCTTGTCCATCCATTTGGCTAATAAAAATCAGACAAACAAAACAACAAATGGATGTCCTCGAATGGAGAAGTTATGCAACCAACATGCTCACACAATAAGATAGCAAATGAAACATGTCTCAAAGCATGCACAAACAATTCTAGCATCTATCATGCAATTGGCGATGACTATGTCATCTATATATGAGTATATTGACTTAGGAGTCAAATGAGAACATATGATCATAGGTCATACTCATGTTTAAGCACAAGTTGGGTTACCACTTTTACATAAAGCATTGACGTGTTCACACAATTAGAGTTGCTTTAGCTCAATCTTTAGAGCAAAGCTCCCCTTAGATGTGATATCCCCTAAGAGGGATGAACTAACCTTGGGTTTTGTCGATGATGACTTCATATAGATAGTGAAGATGTGGATGATCAATATTGATGTAGATCATTTGGAGCAATCCATTGGAGTGTTGCACTTTCAATACCTACATGGGTTAGACCCACAAGGAACATACAAGGATATACATAGACATAGAGTGAATTGCACATATAATGATGTCCATGAAAGCATTAGGTTACCTTGTCCCTTGTCTTACCAACAAGAGGGTTTGTGACTCCATGATCTAGTGCAAGATATGAAAGTTGTTTGCACAAGTCCTTGCCAAAATGATTATGAGTGAGGTATGTTGGCGGAGTCACCCTCAAGAACACTCTAGTTCTTCTTCTTTGGGATCCACATCAACTTGATGGGAATCCTTGGAGTTGTAGTTTAACTTGATGAAGTAGATCTTGACATAGTCTTGGGAACCCACATGACCATGGCCTTGGGAGCTTCTTCAAATGAGTCAATCTCCTCTTGAAGCTTGTCCTTGCCTTTAAGCTTGTGGTCTTGTGGTGGAAGACCATCTTGAGCTTGTGTTCCCTCAAAAGAAGTGGGGTCATACTTCTCTTGTTGAGGAACAAACTTCATCTTTGGTATTGATCTTCTTCCCACTCAACTGAAGGAAATATGCCCTAGAGGCAATAATAAAGTTGTTATTTTATATTTCGTTATTCATGATAAAGGTTTATTATTCATGCTAGAATTGTATTGATCGGAAACTTAAATACATGTGTGAATACATAAACAAATACCGTGTCCCTCGTAAGCCTCTACTAGACTAGCTCGATGGTTAAGGTTTCCTAAATGTTGGGGATATAACTACTGAGTATAAACCGCCCAGGAGGGGCCGGGTTATGTACATCCACATTGAAGCCCGTGAAGACAAGGAATATGGCGCTTTACTATTGAAGCGTAGAGGCCTAGGGCCCAAGGGTGGATTAGGGCCCATAGTCATAAACCGTCACGAGATATGTAACTTGTGTTGTAAGTTAGGGAAAGGTAGAAACCGAGCCGGACACGTGTATGAGCCGGCCTCGGTATTCTGTAAACCGCCGGGCGTCAACCTGTGTATATAAAGGGATGACCCGGCGGTGGTTCAGGGACAAGAAACAATAACTCGAGAGATAGGTAAAGCAGATTCGCTCCCTGCTCATCGAGACCCCATCAATTCCACCACAACTCGATCGTAGGCTTTTACTTTCACCGCAAGGGGCCGAACCAGTATAAACTCCCCATGTCCTTTGTCCGGTTTAACCCCTTTAAGCTAATCTCGTTGTGATGGCTCCACGACTAAGTCCTCTCACTAGGACATCTGACATGTTAATTCCACAACAGTTGGCGCCCACCGTGGGGCTATCGCATGATGGTTTCGAGTTCTTGAAGGGCAACTTTGAAGGACTCAAGGGATACGCGGTTGGCCGGATGACCAAGAGTCGTCGCAGCAAGCTCTACATCGATGATGCAGGCCCTGTGGCCGGCTCAATTGAGTACGGGTACCGGGTCCCCTTTGGCGGAATTCTTGTTTTCATCGACAAGATCGGTGAACCGGGCCCTGAGCCGGACATCTGCACCGACCTCGTCGAGACGGCTCAGCGTGCGAGTCCTGCCCGGGTTCAGCCTGCCATGGAGCATGCATTCGTGGGATTCATCCATGGTGCGGAATCTGAACCAATGTCCAATGGTGAGACGGTCGCTTACTCTGATGGCGAATCATCCACTGGCGAGACCGAGTCACTGTACCAGTTGCAAGACGGCCGATTCGGGGGCTGTTCCGATGGCGACAGTATTCCGGACCCCATTGAACCACCAAACTGGGTTGCAATCTTCATGGCCAGTACGCAGCCCACATTACAATCTGCAACTACAGCAGCAATGACTTCCGGATCGGCAGCCGGGGCAGGAGGCCCTGCGCGCCGGCCGGCTCAAGTTCTGTCCGGTTTATTGGACGCCTGGACGACATTGTTGACCACAACAGTTACCTCGGAGACTCAAGATCGGCATAACGCGGAGGTTACAAAGCTGCGGGATCAGATAACTCAGACCGAGGAGGACTTGGCGGCTGAGGAAACTAGAATGGCTGAAGAGTGGGCCGCTTTAGATGCCCAGTCACAACAGATCCAGGCGCAGAATTACCGGCTCATGCTGGATCAGAACGCTTCGAATGAGGTGTTGAGGAGGAGGCACCGGTCTCGTCTGTCGCCGATTTACGAAGCAATGAATCTCTTCAACACACCGGGAGCAGGGCCCAGTAATCCGGTAGCCATAAACCGGACTGAAGCGCCTGGGATAGGAGCGCTGGATCAGCCACGGGTGGCGGACCCGGCTCGACAAACAGATAACCCGCCGCAATACATACAGCCCCCGCCGGGTCACTTCTCCAGCCCTTTGGATAACATGATTGCTGCGGCGTCTCGATTGGCAGCTATTCCAATGGAGGGCGAGTATCCAGCGGTGGTTGAGATGCGGTGGGCCAGGGATCTCCTTCAAACCACTATGGTACAACAGCAGGCTTATTCATATAGCCGAGATAGAATCCATTCAACCCCTCGCCCGAGCAGGAGTTACAGCAGGCACATTGATGAACCGGCTGTGTCAAGCAGTGCGCGGAATCGTGACGCCCCTCGAGGGCCTAATCCGGCACGCGGCAGTGCAAATGCTCAGGGCGTGGTGGATAATGGTAGAGCATGTCGGGAAGCCGAGTTAGCAGCGCAGTTGGCAGCACAGTACGCGAATCATCAAACCGCCCCAGTTCGACCAACGATGTTAGTGGAACGAGGACTGGCTTTCAACTCTTGGGGGTGCCGTGTCTCACCCCAGCTTTACGTAATGTGCAGTTATCCAAGGATTTCAAGGGCCCGCATAAAGTGCCTAATTACACCACCAATTTACCCCCCGAGTCATGGGTGGAAAGTTATGAGATAGCGATGGAGATGCTGGATGTGGATGAAGCGGCGTGTGCTAAGTACTTCACCATGATGTTGGATGGAACGGCTCGCACTTGGTTAAAAAAGTTTACTCGTTAATTCTATCGGCTCATGGGACGAGTTGAAGGCCCGGTTTATAGCCAACTTCAAAGACACGTGCAAGCAACCTATGTCAATCATGGATATGTCTACTTGTGGCCAACGAGAAGGCGAATCAACAACCCATTGGGTGCGCCGGGTTTCAGAAATCCTACACTTGTCGGACCGCATCAATGCCGATTCGGCAATCATAACATTGAAGCGCAATTGCCGGTTTAAACCGCTGAAATTGAAGTTGGGACGATTCAAGCATCACTGCAATGACATGGGAACACTCATGGCAGCTTTGGTTAAATATGCCGATTCTGATAGTACCAAGGATCCCGAGTCTGATCATGAGAAGCCGGATAAGGGAAAGAAGAATGTCGGCGCGAAAGGACAGCAGCATAACCAGACGAGCCATGGGAATAACAGTAAGCGCAAGGCAGACAATAATTATGATTTTGTGACTAACACCAACATACAGGGTAATAATCAGCGCCCTAAGGGTAAACCGCCCCCGCGGGGCGGCGGATCAGGAATGAATCTAGAGCACCTGTTGAACCGGCCCTGCCCAAAGCACGGGACGCAAGAGAAGCCAGCTACACACTTATGGAAGGATTGCTTTATTATGCGAGAATTCAAAAACTCGGATCTCTTCCGGTATGACCATGGACCATCTGGCGGTTCAGGACCCGGGTTTCACGGGCCGGGTTACGGTGGAGGTAACTCCGGTTCAGGTTTCCAAGGTAACCAAGGTGGGCAGGGCAATTAGGGCAACCAAGGTGGTTATAATCAATAGGGGAATCAACAACAGCAGCAGTCGGGTTATCAGAGTAACCCGAAGCAGTTAAACGGTGGACAGTATCATGTCTTCACTACTAGTCTGTGCAAGCGCGATCGGAAACTCCACAAGTGGGCAGTGAACTCCGTTGAACCGGCACTGCCCCGTTATCTGCGCTGGTCTGAGCAGCCCATTGTGTGGAGTCGAGAGGATCATCCGCCCCGGGATGATAATCCGGGTCATCTGGCGTTGGTGGTCGCACCGCAGGTTGGAGGTTATAGGTCACCAAGGTGCTCATGGATGGAAGGAGCAGTATCAACATCTTGTATTATGAAACCTTCCGGCGTATGGGGTTAAAGGATAAGATTCTTAAACCGTCGAACACCATTTTTCACGGAGTGGTGCCTGGTAAATCGGCCTACCCGGTCGGTAAGATAGCTCTGGAGGTGGTTCAACGTCAGAGACATTGACCTTTGAAGTGGTCAAAATCAGAAGTCCATACCATGCCTGTTTGGATGGCCGGTTTATGCCAAGTTCATGGCAAGACCGTGTTATGTTTATCTGCAGCTCAAGATGCCGGGTCATAACGGGACCATCACGGTTCATGGCAGCCGTGCAAGTGCAACTATCCCTGGGTGGTTTTGGTAATTCCTCACAACATATATCTCATTGAGCTAATGCTACTTCAAGATAAATATTTCAGGAAGCTCAATGATTGGCATGGCATGGATGAGAAAAGTGGATCCCTCAAAATGCTAAGGACAAAAGGATTGGCTCAAGCTCAAAGCACAAGACTCTACATTTTCTATTTTAGTGATCCAAGATCACATTGAGTCTATAGGAAAAGCCAATACTATCAAGGAGGGATGAGGTGTTGCTTAATGGCTTTCTTGCTCAAAATGCTTAGTGATATGCTCCAAAGCCCTCAACTACTTTCTCATATCCACATATGACCTAAACCAAAAGTCAAACTTGGCCTCACCGATTCTTCCTATCCGGCGCCACCGAGTTCTAATGTCATAGCCACTGCCACAAACCCTAGGCAAATCGGTCTCACCGATAGGGATCTCGGCCTCACCGAGATGGGGTTGTAATCTCTCTGTTTCCCTTCATAACGTTTCGGTCAAACCAAGATGAGCGATCGGTCCCACCGAGATTACAATGCAAACTCTATGTTTCCTTTTCGTAACGTTTCGGTCTTACCGAGATGAGCGAATTGGTCCCACCGAGTTTGCCTGACCAACTCTCTCGTTAGCTTATTACCAAAATCGTTCCCACCGAGTTTGTGTAATTGGTCTCACCGAGATTACATTATGCCCTAACCCTAATCATATCGGTCCTACCGAGTTGCATGTCGGTCCCACCGAAAGTCCTAACGGTCACATTATTTGCTAAATCGGTCTGACCGAGTTTCTCAATTCGGTCCCACCGAGATCGGTAAGTTGTGTGTAATGGTTAGATTTTGTGTGGAGGCTATATATACCCCTTCACCCACTCTTCATTCGTGGAGAGAGCCATCAGAACATGCGTACACTTCCAACATACATTTTTTGAGAGAGAACCACCTACACTTGTGTTGAGACCAAGATATTCCATTCCTACCATATGAATTTTGACCTCTAGCCTTCCCCAAGTTGCTTTCCACTCAAACCTTCTTTCCACCAAATCCAAATCCTGTGAGAGAGAGTTGAGTGTTGGGGAGACTATCATTTGAAGCACAAGAGCAAGGAGTTCATCATCAACACACCATTTGTTACTTCTTGGAGAGTGGTCTCTCCTAGATTGGCTAGGTGTCACTTGGGAGCCTCCGACAAGATTGTGGAGTTGAACCAAGGAGTTTGTAAGGGCAAGGAGATCGCCTACTTCATGAAGATCTACCCTAGTGAGGCAAGTCCTTCGTGGGCGACGACCATGGTGAGATATACAAGGTTGCTTCTTTGTGGACCCTTCATGGGTGGAGCCCTCCGTGGACTCGCGCAGCCGTTACCCTTCGTGGTTGAAGTCTCCATCAACGTGGATGTACGATGGCACCACCTATCGGAATCATGACAAAAACATCCATGTCTCCTATTGCATTTGCACTCTCCAAACCCTTCCCTTTACATTCTTGCAAGTTGCATGCTTTACTTTCCGCTGCTCATATACTCTTTGCATGCTTGCTTGAATTGTGTTAAGATTGCTTGACTTGTGCAAAGTTGCTAAAATATGCCAAGAACTAAAATTGGGAAAAGGATAGATTTTTATTTGGTCAAGTAGTTTAATCACCCCCCTCTAGACATACTTTCGATCCTACAAGTGGTATCAGAGGTTTGTTCTCCATTTGCCTTGATCTCCATAGCTTTTGGTGGTCATAGCCTTGGTTTCACAACCTAGGAGAGTATGGCGTCTAGCAAGGGAAATTACCACCGTAGAGGTCCTTAGTTTGATGGTACAAATTTTGCTAGTTCGAAGCATAAGATGAAAATGCATATTCTTGGACATAACCCCGCCGTTTGGGCTATTGTGTGTATTGGCTTGCAAGGTGAACTCTATGATGGGAGAGAACCGAACGGTGAAGCTACCGCGGAAGAGTTGAAGATGCTGCAATACAACGCTCAAGCTTGTGATATCCTCTTCAACGGATTGTGCCCCAAAGAATTCAACAAAATCAGTCGTCTTGAGAATGCAAAGGAAATTTGGGATACTTTGATTGATATGCATGAAGGTACCGACTCCGTCAAGGAATCCAAGTTGGATGTGCTTTAGAGTCAGCTTGACAAGTTCAAAATGAAGGATGGTGAAGGCGTCGCTGAAATGTACTCTAGGCTTGCTCTTATCACAAATGAGATTGCCGGCTTAGGAAGTGAAGAGATGACCGACAAATTCATCATCAAGAAGATCCTGAGAGCTTTGGATGGAAAATATGATAACGTGTCCACATTGATCCAAATGATGCCCAATTACAAAGATCTCAAGCCAACGGAAGTCATTGGAAGAATTGTTGCTCATGAGAGGTCACGCAAGGATAAGGAGGAGCTCCACAACAAGTCAATGTTGGGGAACATAGAAATAATTCAATAAATTTTCCTACGTGTCACCAAGATCAATCTATCGAGATTCTAGCAACAAGAGAGGGAGAGGACGAGTGTATCTTCATACCCTTGAAGATCACGATGCGGAAGCGTTACAAGAACGCGGTTGGTGGAGTCGTACACGCAGCGATTCAGATCGCGGTCGATTCTAATCTAAGCGCCGAACGGACGACGCCTCCGCGTTCAACACACGTACAGCCCGGGGACGTCTCCTCCTTCTTGGTCCAGCAAGGGGAGAGGAGAAGTTGAGGGAAAACTCCAGCAGCACGACGGCGTGGTGGTGATGGAGCTCGTGGTTCTCCAGAAGGGCTTCGCCAAGCACTACGGTGGAGGAGGAGGTGTTAGAGGAGGGAGGGGCAGCGCAAGGGGAAGGGTGTCGCGCCGGTGACGATGGTGATCACGACGGTGCTTTGGAGATGGAGATCACAAGCACAAGATGATGATGGCCATATCATATCACTTATATTGATTGCATGTGATGTTTATCCTTTATGCATCTTATCTTGCTTTGATTGACGGTAGCATTTTAAGATGGTCTCTCACTAAATTATCAAGAAGTGTTCTCCCTGAGTATGCACCATTGCGAAAGTTCTTCGTGCTGAGACACCACGTGATGATCGGGTGTGATAGGCTCTACGCTCAAATACAACGGGTGCAAAACAGTTGCACACGCGGAATACTCAGGTTAAACTTGACGAGCCTAGCATATACAGATATGGCCTCGGAACACGGAGACCGAAAGGTCGAACGTGAATCATATAGTAGATATGATCAACATAGTGATGTTCACCATTGAAACTACTCCATCTCACGTGATGATCGGACATGGTGTAGTTAATATGGATCACGTAATCACTTAGAGGATTAGAGGGATGTCTATCTAAGTGGGAGTTCTTAAGTAATATGATTAATTGAACTTAAATTTATCATGAACTTAGTCCTGGTAGTATTTTGCAAATTATGTTGTAGATCAATAGCTTGCGTTGTTGCTTTCATATGTTTATTTTATATGTTCCTAGAGAAAACTGTGTTGAAAAATGTTAGTAGCAATGATGCGGATTGGATCCGTGATCGAAGGTTTATCCTCATTGCTGCACAGAAGAATTATGTCCTTAATGCACCGCTAGGTGACAGACCTATTGCAGGAGCAGATGCAGACGTTATGAACGTTTGGCTAGTTCAATATGATGTCTACTTGATAGTTTAGTGCACCATGCTTAACAGCTTAGAATCGGGACTTCAAAGACGTTTTGAACGTCATGGACCATATGAGATGTTCCAGGAGTTGAAGTTAATATTTCCAGCAAATACCCGAGTTGAGAGATATGAAGTCTCCAACAAGTTCTATAGCTAAAAGATGGATGAGAATCGCTCAACTAGTGAGCATGTGCTCAGATTGTCAGGGTACTTCAATCGCTTGAATCAAGTGGGAGTTAATGTTCCAGATAAGATAGTGATTGACAGAATTCTCCAGTCACCATCACTAAGTTACTAGAACTTCGTGATGAACTATAGTATGCAAGGGATGACGAAAACGATTCCTGAGCTCTTCGTGAATTTGAAATCGACGAAGGAAGAAATCAAGAAAGAGCATCAAGTGTTGATGATTGACAAGACCACTAGTTTCAAGAAAAGGGCAAAGGGAAAGAAAGGGAAACTTCAAGTAGAATGACAAACAAGTTGTCACTCCCGTGAAGAAGACCAAAGCTGTACCAAAGCCTGAAACTGAGTGCTAACACTGCAAAGGAAATGGTCACTGGAAACGGAAATGCCCTGAATATTTGGTGGATAAGAAGGATGGCAAAGTGAACAAGGGTATATTTGATATACAGGTTATTGATATGTGCCTTACTAGTGTTTATAGTAACCCCTGAGTATTTGATACTTGTTCGGTTGCTAAGATTAGTAAATCGAAATAGGAGTTCAGAATAAACAGAGACTAGTTGAAGGGAAGTGACGATGAGTGTTGGAAGTAGTTCCAAGATTGATATGATCATCATTGCACACTCCCTATACTTTTGGGATTAGTGTTAAACCTAAATAAATGTTATTTGGCATTTGCGTTGAGCATGAATATGATTTGATCATGTTTATTGCAATACGGTTATTCATTTAAAATCAGAGAATAATTGTTGTTCTGTTTACATGAATAAAACCTTCAATGGTCATACACCCAATGAAAATAGTTTGTTGGATCTCGATTATAGTAATACACATATTCATAATATTGATGCCAAAAGATGCAAAGTTAATAATGATAGTGCAACTTATTTGTGGCACTCCCGTTTGGGTCATATCGGTGTAAAGCGCATGAAGAAACTCCATAAAGATGGATTTTCGGGATCACTTGGTTATGGATCATTTGATGCTTGCGAACCGTGCCTTTCGGGCAAGATGACTAAAACTCCGTTCTTCGGAACAATGGAACGAGCTACTGACTTGTTGGAAATAATACATACTAATGTATGCAGACCAATGAGTATGAAGGCTCATGGCAAGTATCGTTATTTTCTGACCTTCACAAGATGATTTGAGCAGATATGGGTATATCTACTTGATGAAACATAAGTCTGAAATAGTTGAAAGGTTCAAAGAATTTCAGAGTGAAGTGGAAAAATCATCATAGCAAGAAAATAAAGTTTCTGCGATCTGATCGCAGAGACGAATATTTGAGTTACGAGTTTGGTCTTCAATTAAAACAATGTGGAATAGTTTCACAGCTCACGCCACCTGGAACACCACAACGTTATGGTGTGTCCGAACGTCAGAATCCGCACTTTATTGGATATGGTGCGATCTATGATGTCTCTTACTGATTTACCACTATTGTTTTGGGGTTATGCATTAGAGACAGCTGCATTCACGCTAAAAGGGCACCATCTAAACCGCTGAGACGACACCGTATGAACTATGGTTTAGCAGTAAACCTAAGCTGTCATTTCTTAAAGTTTGGAGTTGCGATGCTTATATGAAAAAGGTTTTCAACCTGATAAGCTCAAACCCAAATCGGAGAAGTGCGTCTTCATAGAATACCCAAAGGAAACTGTTGGGTACACCTTCTATCACAGATCCGAAAGCAAAACATTCGTTGCTAAGAATGGATCTTTTCTAGAGAAGGAGTTTCTCTCGAAAGAAGTGAGTGGGAGGAAAGTAAAACTTGATAAGGTAATTGTACATTCTCCTGAATTGGAAAATCGTTTATCACTGAAATTAGTTCCAGTGATTCCTACACCAATTTGTAAGGAAGCTAATGATGATGATCATGAAACTTCAGATCAAGTTACTACAGAACCTCGTAGGTCTTCCAGAGTACGGTCTACACCAGAGTGGTACGGTAATCCTATTCTGGAGGTCATGTTACTTGACCATGATGAACCTACGAACTATGAGGAAGCGGTGATGAGCCCAGATTCCGCAAAATGGCTTGAGGCCATGAAATCTGAGATGGGATCCATGTATGAGAACAAAGTGTGGACGCTGGTGGACTTGCCCAATGATCGGCAAACCATAGAAAAATAAATGGATTTTCAAGAGGAAGATGGATGTTGATAGTAGTGTCACTATCTACAAAGCTCGACCTGTCGCAAAAGGTTTTTTTTGACAAGTTCAAGGTGTTGACTACAATGAGATTTTTTCAACTGTAGTGATGCTTAAGTCTGTCCGAATCAAGTTAGCAATTGCCACAATTTATGAAATCTGGCAAATGGATGTCAAAACTGCATTCCTTAATGGTTTTCTTAAAGAAGGGTTGTATATGATGCAACCAGAAGGTTTTGTCAATCCTAAAGGTGCTAACAAAATATGCATGCTCAAAGAATCCATCTATGGACTGGTGCAAGCATCTCGAGTTGGAATATACGCTTTGATAAGTTGATTAAAGCATATAGTTTTATCTGAGACTTGCGGTGAAGCTTTGATTTACAAGAAAGTGAGTGGGAGCTCAGAGCATTTCTAATATTATATGTGGATGACATATTGTTGATTGGAAATGATATAGAAATTCTGGATAGCAGGAAAGGATATTTGAATAAGAGTTTTTCAAAGAAAGACCTCGGTGAAGCTGCTTACACATTGAGCTTCAAGATCTATATAGATAGATCAAGACACTTGATAAGATTTTTCAATGAGTACGTACCTTGATAAATTTTTGAAATAGTTCAAGATGGAACATTCAAAAAGGGGAGTTCTTGCCTGTGTTGCAAGGTGTGAAGTTGAGTAAGACTCAAGACCCGACCATGGCAGAAAATAGAAAGAGAATGAAAAGTCATTCCCTATGCCTCAGTCATAGGTTCTATAAAGTATGCTATGCTGTGAACCAGAAATATTGTATACCTTGCTCTTATTTTGGCAAAGGAATACAATTTTGATCTAATAGTAGATCACTGGACAGCGGTCAAGAATATCCTTAGTGAGAACTAAGGAGATGTTTCTCGATTATAGAGGTGATAAAAGAGTTCATTGTAAAAGTTACATCAATGCAATCTTTTACACTGATCCAGATGACTCTAAGTCTCAATCTGGATACATATTGAAAGTGGGAGCAATTAGCTAGAGTAGCTCCGTGCAGAGCATTGTAGACATAGAATATTTGCAAAATACATACGGCTCTGAATATGACAGACCCGTTGACTAAGCTTCTCTCATGAGCAAAACATGATCACACCTTAGTACTCTTTGGGTGTTAATCACATAGCGATGTGAACTAGATTATTGACTCTAGTAAACCATTTGGGTGTTAGTCACATGACGATGTGAACTATGGGTGTTAATCATATACAGATATGAATACTGGTGTTAAATCACATGGCGATGTGAACTAGATTATTGACTCTAGTGCAAGTGGGAGACTGAAGTAAATATGCCCTAGAGGCAATAATAAAGTTATTATTTATTTCCTCATATCATGATAAATGTTTATTATTCATGCTAGAATTGTATTAACCGGAAACATAATACATGTGTGAATACATAGACAAACATAACGTCACTAGTATGCCTCTACTTGACTAGCTCGTTGAATCAAAGATGGTTATGTTTCCTAGCCATAGACATGTGTTGTCATTTGATTGACGGGATCATATCGTTAGGATAATGATGTGATTGACATGACCCATTCCGTTAGCCTAGCACTTGATCGTTTAGTATGTTGCTATTGCTTTCTCATGACTTATACGTGTTCCTATAACTATGAGATTATGCAACTCCCGTTTACCGGAGGAACACTTTAGGTGCTACCAAACGTCACAACGTAACTGGGTGATTATAAAGGAGTACTACAGGTGTCTCCAAAGGTACATGTTGGGTTGGCGTATTTCGAGATTAGGTTTTGTCACTCCGATTGTCGGAGAGGTATCTCTGGGCCCTCTAGGTAATGCACATCACTATAAGCCTTGCAAGCAATGTAGCTAATGAGTTAGTTACGTAATGATGCATTATGTAACGAGTAAAGAGACTTGCCAGTAACGAGATTGAACTAGGTATTGGATACCGACGATCGAATCTCGGGCAAGTAACATACCGATGACAAAGGGAACAACGTATGTTGTTATGCGGTTTGACCGATAAAGATCTTCGTAGAATATGTAGGAGCCAATATGAGTATCCAGGTTCCGCTATTGGTTATTGACCGAAAATAGTTCTAGGTCATGTCTACATAGTTCTCGAACCCGTAGGGTCCGCACGCTTAAGGTTTCGATGACAGTTTTATTATGGGTTTATGAGTTTTGATGTACCGAAGGAGTTCGGAGTCTCGGATGAGATCGGGGACATGACGAGGAGTCTCGAAATGGTCGCGACATAAAGATCGATATATTGGACGACTATATTCGGAGTTCGGAAAGGTTCCGAGTGATTCGGGTATTTATCGGAGTAGCAGAGAGTTACGGGAATTCGTCGAGGAGAAGTATTGGGCCTTATTGGGCCATACGGGAAAGAGAGAGGGACTGCCTAGGGCAGGCCGCGCCCCCCCCCCCCCAAGGCCTAGTTCGAATTGTACTAGGGGGAGGGGCCGCACCCCCTCCTTCCTTCCCTTCTCTCTTCCCTTTACTTCTCTCCTACTCCTACTACATGGAAGGGCTCCTAGTTCTATTAGGAAGGGGGAATCCTACTCGGTGGGAGTAGGACTCCCTAGGGCGCGCCATAGAGAGGGCCGCCTCCCCTCCTCCACTCCTTTATATACGGGGCAGGGCACCCCATAGACACACAAGTTGATCTACGACGTTCCTTAGCCGCAGCGGTGCCCCCTCCACCATATTCCACCTCGGTCATATCATCGCTGAGTTTAGGCGAAGCCTGCGTCGGTGGAGCATCATCATCGCCAC
Organism: Aegilops speltoides; assembly: GCA_021437245.1. Taxonomy (NCBI): domain Eukaryota; kingdom Viridiplantae; phylum Streptophyta; class Magnoliopsida; order Poales; family Poaceae; genus Aegilops; species Aegilops speltoides. The sequence goes on along the minus strand of CM038142.1, from coordinate 415,136,820 downwards.
CACGCCGTCAGGTCGACGGAACTCATCCCCGACACTTTGCTGGATCGAGTCCGGGATCGCCATCGAGCTGAACGTGTGCTGAACTCGGAGGTGCCATACGCTCGGTACTTGGATCGGTCGGATCGTGAAGACGTATGACTACATCAACCGTGTTGTCATAATGCTTCCGCTTACGGTCTACGAGGGTACGTGGACAATACTCTCCCCTCTCGTTGCTATGCCATCACAATGATCTTGCGTGTGCGTAGGAATTTTTTTTGAAATTACTACGTTCCCCAACAGTGGCATCCGAGCCTAGGTTCTATGCGTAGGTGTCATATGCACGAGTAGAACACAAGTGAGTTGTTGGCGATACAAGTCATACTGCTTACCAGCATGTCATACTTTGGTTTGGCAAGATTAGAGATGAAGCGCCCGACCGACATTACACGTGACGCCACGCGAGACCGGTTTCACTGTTACGAGCACTCGTGCTTAAAGGTGACTGGCGGGTGTCTGTCTCTCTCACTTTAGCTGAATCGAGTGTGGCTACGCCCGGTCCTTGCGAAGGTTAAAACAGCACTAACTTGACGAACTATCGTTGTGGTTTTGATGTGTAGGTAAGAACAGTTCTTGCTAAGCCCATAGCAGCCACGTAAAATTTGCAACAACAAAGTAGAGGACATCTAACTTGTTTTTGCAGGGCATGTTGTGATGTGATATGGTCAAGACGTGATGCTATATTTTATTGTATGAGATGATCATGTTTTGTAACCGAAGTTATCGGCAATGGCAGGAGCCATATGGTTGTCGCTTATTGTATGAAATGCAAACGCCCTGTAATTGCTTTACTTTAACACTAAGCGGTAGCGATAGTCGTAGAAGCAATAGATGGCGTAACGACAACGATGCTACGATGGAGATCAAGGTGTCGCGTCGGTGACAATGGTGATCACGACGGTGCTTCGAAGATGGAGATCACAAGCACCAGATGATGATGGCCATATCATATCACTTATATTGATTGCATGTGATGTTTATCCTTTATGCATCTTATCTTGCTTTGATTGACGGTAGCATTTTAAGATGGTCTCTCACTAAATTATCAAGAAGTGTTCTCCCTGAGTATGCACCATTGCGAAAGTTCTTCGTTTGAGACACCACGTGATGATCGGTGTGATAGGCTCTACGCTCAAATACAACGGTGCAAAACAGTTGCACACGCGAATACTCAGTTAAACTTGACGAGCCTAGCATATACAGATATGGCCTCGAACACGGAGACCGAAGGTCGAACGTGAATCATATAGTAGATATGATCAACATAGTGATGTTCACCATTGAAACTACTCCATCTCACGTGATGATCGGACATGGTGTAGTTAATATGGATCACGAATCACTTAGAGGATTAGAGGATGTCTATCTAAGTGGGAGTTCTTAAGTAATATGATTAATTGAACTTAAATTTATCATGAACTTAGTCCCGTAGTATTTTCCAAATTATGTTGTAGATCAATAGCTTGCGTTGTTGCTTTCATATGTTTATTTTATATGTTCCTAGAGAAAACTGTGTTGAAAAATGTTAGTAGCAATGATGCGGATTGGATCCGTGATCAAGGTTTATCCTCATTGCTGCACGTAAGAATTATGTCCTTAATGCACCGCTAGGTGACTGACCTATTGCAGGAGCAGATGCAGACGTTATGAACGTTTGGCTAGCTCAATATGATGACTACTTGATAGTTTAGTGCACCATGCTTAACGGCTTAGAATCGGGACTGTTATAAGGAAGAGAGAGGATTGGTGGAATAGTTCTTGTTTTGCTTGAGCCTCATGGGCATATATATAGGAGTACAATCATCTACTTGGAGTACAAGACAAGCCAGAACAAATCATAGTCTTCTCGTCTTTCCTAATAAACATTATACTCAACATCCCCCCGCAGTCACAACGGTAGCGACACAGACGGTGAGACTGGAGAAGAATCCGAAGGCAAGCCGACGGACACCCCCACAGTCAGAACGGCCGACGATCGCGAAGTCGTGGATCGAGTGGAAACCGGCGAGGTTGCTCAAGCAGCGGTAGCCCTTTGTGCCGCTTTGTCGATGTAGCCGAGAGCATGTGTGGTGGAGCCGTGGTCGAGGTAGCCGTGCGAAGAATGCCGTGGTCGGCGTCGAGTCGGGTGGCGGTGTCGAGGAAGTCGCCGTGGAGCCTGGCGCAAGGGGGGCGCCGAGTTAGCATGGGCGCAGTGGTGTCAAGTAGTGGTGCGCAGAAAAGGAGATGTTGTTGACGACGTCGCGCGCGGTTTGCCAAGCCCGGGACACATCAGACGAAGGCACGCACCGGTGTTGCCAGCACCGGCATGCGAGACGGACGAAGACGGTTGACGGCGCCACCAGGCTTGCTAGGCCCGGGACACGCGTGGATGAAGGCACGATCGGTGTTGCCAGACCGGCATGCGTAGACGAGGGACCTGCACGAGCTGTACGCCATGTCGGAGAAACTGGAGGGGCCAGCAGAAAAGAACTCGACGACGATTGCGGCGTCCATCGGCGCAGGGCCGATGTCACCAACGGTGGTCGGAGTAGACGAAGTGGTTGGGGTAGATGACGGCGACGCTGACGACGGGCTGGTGCTTGGACGAAGACGAAGGGGGTGGACGAGCGGCGGCGGCGGCTACGGAGGTAGCAGCGGCGGCGGCCAAAGAAGAGCGGCGGCGGCAGCCTGACGGCGGCGGCGGCGGCTAGGTTAGGTGTGCGGCGGCGGTGCTCGAAGTAGGCGAAGAACCCTGACAACATGACGAAGACCGGCACGGACGGTGGCGTTCCCACGCCAAGGGAGACGGCGCGGCGCATACCACGGGAGGTCGACGCGCGGGGACGGTGGAGTGGACCGCGGGCCGCGGTGCTACGGCCCGAAGGGGCGACGCAACGGGGGTAGGCGGGTCGGGGCAACGGCGGAAAGACCTCTGGGCGGCTGCGGGGACCGCGGGCCACGACATTGCGGCCCAAAGGGACGACACAACGGCGGTTCGCGAGTCGGTGCAACCACGGGGACGGCCTCGGGACGGCAGCGTGAACCGCGTGCCACGCTCGCTACGGCCCGACGGGGCGACGCAGCGGCGGCGCGAGGGTCGATGCAGCCACGGACGGTTTAGAGCGGACGCCCCGGGCAGCGGGGACCGCGGGTCGCGCACTACGGCCCGGCGGGGCGATGCGTAAGGTGACGCTGCTCGGTGCAGCCGGAGAAGAACCACGGGCGGCAAAGGCTGCGGCCCGACGGGCGATGCTGCGGCAGCCCGATGCTCGATCGGTGGAGAGCGCGCTGAACTCGGGACGATCTTCACGGGACTCGCGGCGCGCGTAATGACGGGCCAGGCTTGTCGCGCTTGGCGTAGATGAGGCGGATCGCGCGGCGAAGCGGTGATCGCCGATCGCGCGAGGTCGGGACGCCGCCGCTGAAGGCGTGGCGGCAGAGTCCGAGATGAAGCCGCAGCGCAGGGCGGCTATGATTGACCGCCGCATGGCGCGAGGCCGCCGGGTCGGGGTGATGCAGGAGTCCCGGTCGGAGCAGGCGGTGACGGCCGGCGTAGATAGACGGGCGGGCCTTCCCGCGAACGGCGGCGATGAAGGGCCACCGCATGACGCGAGGTCGCTGGTCGGGCGATCGGCGGGCCGACGCACGGACGACGCGCGAGGCCGCCGAGTCGGAGCGACCGGCGGGCAGATGTGCGAACAACGCGCGAGGCCACCGGGTCGGTGAAGAAGCCGGCCAATCGCACCGGTGTTGGAGTAGAGGCGCACTGGGTCGACGGCGGCGGTGGGCAACGCAAACCGGATCACATAGACCGGAAAACCAAAAAGTAGATGCCGATCAAAGCGACCGGCGACAGAGAGAAAAACCCGGATTAAAGGATCGGGAAAAAGACTCTCTAGGGCAGCCGGCCAACACGGCCGGCGGACGAACCCTAGGTACGGGTGGCGCGGCCCCCGGCGGCGGTCATGGAGGCCGACCGCCCCGGGGGGCGGCGCGCAAGTGCGGAAGCGGCGGTGGCTAGGGTTTAGGATCGACTTGCGATAGATACCATGTTATAAGGGAGGGAGAGGATTGGTGGAATAGTTCTTGTTTTGCTTGAGCCTCGTGGGTATATATATAGGAGTACAATCATCTACTTGGAGTACAAGACAAGCCAGAACAAATCCTAGTCTTCTCATCTTTCCTAATAAACATTATACTCAACAGGGACTTCAAAGACGTTTTGAATGTCATGGACCATATGAGATGTTCCAGGAGTTGAAGTTAATATTTTCAGCAAATACCCGAGTTGAGAGATATGAAGTCTCCAACAAGTTCTATAGCTAAAAGATGGATGAGAATCGCTCAACTAGTGAGCGTGTGCTCAGATTGTCAGGGTACTTCAATCGCTTGAATCAAGTGGGAGTTAATCTTCCAGATAAGGTAGTGATTGACAGAATTCTCCAGTCACCATCACTAAGTTACTAAAACTTCGTGATGAACTATAGTATGCAAGGGATGACGAAAACGATTCCCGAGCTCTTCATGACATTGAAATCGACGAAGGAAGAAATCAAGAAAGAGCATCAAGTGTTGATGATCGACAAGACCACTAGTTTCAAGAAAAGGGCAAAGGGAAAGCAAGGGAAACTTCAAGTAGAATGACAAACAAGTTGTCACTCCCGTGAAGAAGACCAAAGTTGTACCAAAGCCTGAAACTGAGTGCTAACACTGCAAAGGAAATGGTCACTGGAAACGGAAATGCCCTGAATATTTGGTGGATAAGAAGGATGGCAAAGTGAACAAGGGTATATTTGATATACAGGTTATTGATATGTGCCTTACTAGTGTTTATAGTAACCCCTGAGTATTTGATACTTGTTCGGTTGCTAAGATTAGTAAATCGAAATAGGAGTTACAGAATAAACAGAGACTAGTTGAAGGGGAAGTGACGATGAGTGTTGGAAGTAGTTCCAAGATTGATATGATCATCATCGCACACTCCCTATACTTTTGGGATTAGTGTTAAACCTAAATAAATGTTATTTGGCATTTGCGTTGAGCATGAATATGATTTGATCATGTTTATTGCAATATGGTTATTCATTTAAAATCAGAGAATAATTGTTGTTCTGTTTACATGAATAAAACCTTCAATGGTCATACACCCAATGAAAATAGTTTGTTGGATCTTGATTGTAGTAATACACATATTCATAATATTGATGCCAAAAGATGCAAAGTTAATAATGATAGTGCAACTTATTTGTGGCACTCCCGTTTGGGTCATATCGGTGTAAAGCGCATGAAGAAACTCCATAAAGATGGATTTTCGGAATCACTTAGTTATAAATCATTTGATGCTTGCGAACCGTGCCTTTTGGGCAAGATGACTAAAACTCCGTTCTACGGAACAATGGAACGAGCTATGACTTGTTGGAAATAATACATACTGATGTATGCAGACCAATGAGTATGAAGGCTCGTGGCAAGTATCGTTATTTTCTGACCTTCACAAGATGATTTGAGCAGATATGGGTATATCTACTTGATGAAACATAAGTCTGAAATAGTTGAAAGGTTCAAAGAATTTCAGGGTGAAGTGGAAAATCATCGTAATAAGAAAATAAAGTTTCGCGATCCGATCGCAGAGACGTAATATTTGAGTTACGAGTTTGGTCTTCAATTAAAACAATGTGGAATAGTTTCACAGCTCACGCCACCGAACACCACAACGTTATGGTGTGTCCGAACGTCAGAATCGCACTTTATTGGATATGGTGTGATCTATGATGTCTCTTACTGATTTACCACTATTGTTTTGGGGTTATGCATTAGAGACACTGCATTCACGTTAAAAGGGCACCACCTAATCCGTTGAGACGACACCGTATGAACTATGGTTTAGCAAAGAAACCTAAGCTGTCATTTCTTAAAGTTTGGAGTTGCGATGCTTATATGAAAAAGGTTTTCAACCTGATAAGCTCGAACCCAAATCGGAGAAGTGCGTCTTCATAGAATACCCAAAGGAAACTGTTGGGTACACCTTCTATCACAGATCCGAAGGCAAAACATTCGTTGCTAAGAATGGATCTTTTCTAGAGAAGGAGTTTCTCTCGAAAGAAGTGAGTGGGAGGAAAGTAGAACTTGATAAGGTAATTGTACCTTCTCCTGAATTGGAAAATTGTTTATCACTCAAATCAGTTCCAGTGATTCCTACACCAATTAGTGAGGAAGCTAATGATGATGATCATGAAACTTCAAATCAAGTTACTACAGAACCTCGTAGGTCTTCCAGAGTATGGTCCACACCAGAGTGGTATGGTAATCCTATTCTGGAGGTCATGTTACTTGACCATGACGAACCTACGAACTATGAGGAAGCGGTGATTAGCCCAGATTCCACAAAATGGCTTGAGGCCATGAAATCTGAGATGGGATCCATGTATGAGAACAAAGTGTGGACTCTGGTGGACTTGCCCAATGATCGGCAAACCATAGAAAAATAAATGGATTTTCAAGAAGAAGACGGATGTTGATAGTAGTGTTACTATCTACAAAGCTCGACTTGTCACAAAAAGGTTTTTTTTTGACAAGTTCAAGGTGTTGACTACAATGAGATTTTTTCAACTTTAGCGATGCTTAAGTCTGTCCGAATCATGTTAGCAATTGCCACAATTTATGAAATCTGGCAAATGGATGTCAAAACTGCATTCATTAATGGTTTTCTTAAAGAAGAGTTGTATATGATGCAACCAGAAGGTTTTGTCAACCCTAAAGGTGCTAACAAAATATGCAAGCTCCAGCAATCCATCTATGGACTGGTGCAAGCATCTCGGAGTTGGAATATACGCTTTGATAAGTTGATCAAAGCATATAGTTTTATATGCAGACTTGCGGTGAAGCCTCAGATTTACAAGAAAGTGAGTGGGAGCTCAGAGCATTTCTAATATTATATGTGGATGACATATTGTTGATTGGAAATGATATAGAAATTCTGGATAGCATGAAAGGATATTTGAATAAGAGTTTTTCAAAGAAAGACCTCGGTGAAGCTGCTTACACATTGAGCTTCAAGATCTATATAGATAGATCAAGACACTTGATAAGATTTTTCAATGAGTACGCATTTTGATAAATTTTGAAATAGTTCAAGATGGAACATTCAAAAAGGGGAGTTCTTGCCTGTGTTGCAAGGTGTGAAGTTGAGTAAGACTCAAGACCCGACCATGGCAGAAAATAGAAAGAGAATGAAAAGTCATTCCCTATGCCTCAGCCATAGGTTCTATAAAGTATGCTATGTCAGGAACTGCATATATTGTATACCTTGCTCTGATTTTGGCAAAGGAATACAATTTTGATCTAATAGTAGATCACTGGACAGCGGTCAAGAATATCCTTAGTGAGAACTAAGGAGATGTTTCTCGATTATAGAGGTGATAAAAGAGTTCATTGTAAAAGTTACATCGATGCAATCTTTTACACTGATCCAGATGACTCTAAGTCTCAACTGATACATATTGAAAGTGGGAGCAATTAGCTAGAGTAGCTCCGCAAGAGCATTGTAGACATAGAATATTTGCAAAATACATACGGCTCAATATGACAGACCGTTGACTAAGCTTCTCTCATGAGCAAAACATGATCACACCTTAGTACTCTTTGGGTGTTAATCACATAGCGATGTGAACTAGATTATTGACTCTAGTAAACCCTTTGGGTGTTAGTCACATGACGATGTGAACTATGGGTGTTAATCATATACAGATATGAATATTGGTGTTAAATCACATGGCGATGTGAACTAGATTATTGACTCTAGTGCAAGTGGGAGACTGAAGTAAATATGCCCTAGAGGCAATAATAAAGTTATTATTTATTTCCTCATATCATGATAAATGTTTATTATTCATGCTAGAATTGTATTAACCGGAAACATAATACATGTGTGAATACATAGACAAACATAACGTCACTAGTATGCCTCTACTTGACTAGCTCGTTGAATCAAAGATGGTTATGTTTCCTAGCCATAGACATGTGTTGTCATTTGATTGACGGGATCATATCACTAGGGGAATGATGTGATTGACATGACCCATTCCGTTAGCCTAGCACTTGATCATTTAGTATGTTGATATTGCTTTCTTCATGACTTATACATGTTCCCGTAACTATGAGATTATGCAACTCCTGCTTCTCGGAGGAACACTTTGGTGCTACCAAACGTCACAACGAATCGGGTGATTATAAAGGAGTACTACAGGTGTCTCCAAAGGTACATGTTGGGTTGGCGATTTTGAGATTAGGTTTTGTCACTCCGATTGTCGGAGAGGTATCTCTGGGCCCTCTCGGTAATGCACATCACTATAAGCCTTGCAAGCAATGTAGCTAATGAGTTAGTTATGGAATGATGCATTACGTAACGAGTAAAGAGACTTGCCGGTAACGAGATTGAACTAGGTATTGGATGCCGACGATCGAATCTCGGGCAAGTAACATACCGATGACAAGGGGAACAACGTATGTTGTTATGCGGTTTGATCGATAAAGATCTTCGTAGAATATGTAGGAGCCAATATGAGCATCCACGTTCCGCTATTGGTTATTGACCGAGAATAGTTCTAGGTCATGTCTACATAGTTCTCGAACCCGTAGGGTCTGCACGCTTAAGGCTTCGATGACAGTTTTATTATGAGTTTATGAGTTTTGATGTACCGAAAGAGTTCGGAGTACCGGATGAGATCGGGGACATGACGAGGAGTCTCGAAATGGTCAAGACGTAAAGATCGATATATTGGACGACTATATTCAGAGTTCGGAAAGGTTCCGAGTGATTCGGGTATTTATCGGAGTAGGAGAGAGTTACGGGAATTCGCCGGGGAGAAGTATTTTTTTTGACCTGAAACTGTAGGGCTTATGCCCCACAGCAAATTTATTACTCTCAAACAAAAATACATATGTGCAGTAATTACAAGGTTAGGGAGACCCTAAAAGAGAAAAAAGGCAAAGTAAAAACTAACCTCAAGGAGGCAAAAAAGAGATCCATCTAATCAGATCATCTTTGAACTTGGGTTTAATCCTATGAATTCAAAGAGAAACGTCCAAAATAAAAGAAGCTCTCCACCTACGAAAAGATGGTTTGATATTCCTGAAAACCCTGTCATTTCTAACATTCCAGATATTCCAGCAAGCTAGAAAAACAACTTCAAAGAAGAAAGGCCTTGCAAAATCCCTTCTTGCTTGATAAGCAATGGCAGTCATGTCATCTCCAGGAGGCCAGTGATTTGAAGGTAATTCCTGACACTCGCAACTAAAGTTACACCGAAGAAAAGATGATCCTCGTCCTCTTTGGTGTGCATGGGACACAACACACACAAATTTGAGTCGAAACATTCCAAAGGTTTTCTCTCCAAAGATATCTTGAGTATTCAGCCGATCCATGATCAACATCCAAGCAAAGAACTTGATCCTCAAAGTGCAGCAACTAGCCCAAATCCAGGACAATATTGGGTTTGACACAATGTGCTTATGCAAGAAAGTATAATATTTCTTGGCAGAGTAATCCTTTCCATCCTCTTTCCAAACCCAGACATCATTCAACTGGTGATTAAGAGTTGAATTTCCAAGCAAGGATTGCAATGACTGCAACTCACCAAAAGCTCTCTCAGATAGGGGTAAATGAAATAATGGAGAGAGCTCAGACATGTCAAAAACCTCAGCAGCAGAAATAAGAGGGTCAATGACAAAGGAGAATAATCTTGCAAATCTTTGATCAAGTGGGACACTGGAATCTCCTAGAGACCAAGAATCAGACCAAAACAGAACTGTGTCACCCCTATGAACAAGCACAGCACAGACCATTCTGAACTTATCCATTAACTTGCAAATATCTCTCCACTAGAAGGAACCATAAATGGTTGTGGCATGAGGGACTCTACAATGATAGTAGGTATCCAAATCAAATGCACCCAGGGGACATCAACTTTATTGTAGAACTTACTAACATGTTTGAGGAGAAGGGCTTCATTCTGCAACCCCAAGTTCAAAATACCTAGCCCTCCTTTATTCTTTGGTCTGCAGACCAAGCTCCAAGCAGCCAAAGACTGACCAGACTCCTGCCCATACTTTCTCCAAAGGCATTGCCTCTGAATTCTCTCCAATTGCTTTAAAATACCAGGAGGCAGGTCCAAACTGCAGAGGAAAAAAATAGGAACAGAAGAGAGAGTAGAGATCAAGTACTGTAGCCTTCCTCCATGTGCAAGGAAGGAAGAGCTTACAGAAAGTTTCCTATCCATACTATCCACCAAAGGCATTAAGTCCATAATCTTGTGTTTGTTGATTCCCACAGGAAGCCCAAGATAGGTAAAAGGCAGGGAGCCAACCACACAACCAAAAACTGAAGCTAGCCTAGCTATCTCCACTGGATCAACATTAATAGGAAGCATAGAAGACTTATGATAGTTGACATGCAACCCAGTGGACTTGGAGAACAGGAGTAACATCTTCTTCAAAGCAACCAATTGAGATTCCTCAGCAGGCAAAATAATTAGTGTGTCATTAGCATACTGAATAATGGGGTAGTCCTTGTCATGACAGGGAATGGGAAGCTCCAAAAGACCCTGATGATACATATCATTCACAACTCATTGTAACAAATCAGCAGCAATTGCAAACAGGAGTGGAGAGAGAGGGTCACCCTGCCTAACACCTTTCTTGCATGTAAATTGCTTACCAGGTACTCCATTAAGCAAAACAGAAGAAGTACCAGAAGCAAGGAACTGCTTAACCCAGGAAATCCATTTGTCATTGAAACCTTTGTGTCTCAAAATTTGAAATATAGCCTCATGCTCAATTGAATCAAATGCTTTCTCAAAGTCTAACTTAAGAATAACAATAGGCCTTTTAGACTGGTGGCATTGATGCAAGTATTCAAGTGTCCAAGCCACACAGTCCTGGACTGTTCTTGACTTGATGAAACCATATTGGTTTTTGTGCAAACATCTCATGATATCCAACTGAAGCCTGTTTGCAACCATCTTTGAAATAAACTTAACCCCCGTACCAGTAAGAGAGATAGGTCTAAAGTCATTAACAGATTCAGGGGACCTCTTCTTTGGTACAAGGGTGATGTATGAATAGTTGATATTCCTCAAGATTAGCAGTCCCTTCATGAAAAGCAGCAGCCAGAGCATAGAAATCCTTGCTGATTATATGCCAACACTTTTTGAAAAACAAACCATTAAAACCATCAGGTCCAGGTGACTTGTCAATAGGCATGTTCTTAACAGTGTTATCCATCTCCTCCTTGGAGAACCCTTTAGTCAAGCAATCCAAACCCTCCACCCTATCCAAAATAGAGGAAAGATCAAAACACATTTCAATCCCATGACTAGTGCCCATTCTTTTCTTGAAATTAAGCCATAGAGCAGCAGCCATTTGCTCATGATCAGACACCACAGAGCCATCCTCCATCCTTAAAGAAGCAATGGAGTTATGCCTATATCTTTCAGAAGCCAAGGCATGGAAAAATTTACTGTTCTCCTCCCCCACTTTAATGGATCTAATAGTACACCTTTTCCTCCAATATAGATATTGTAGGTGTAGGAGATGCTCCAGATGCAGCTTGACAAGATTTCTGAAGTTGAATTCATGCCTAAAAAGGGGCCTCAACTCCTCCAAACAATCCAAAATGAGAACCACTCTGTTGCATTTAGCAATTAAAACCTTCATTTTGGATACATTCATATGCCAACTCTTGAGATCTCTCCTCAAAGATTTGAACTTAGCAGCAATAATTGCAGTAATGTGTGCTTTGTTTATAGTAGCGCATCAAGAAGCGTATACACAATCAAGAAAACCCCGCAACTCCACCCAATAATTCTCAAAACGAAAGATATTGCATTTAGGAATAGAAGTGTCGATTGCCACAACACAAGGCACATGATCTCAAGCAGTCCTTGCAAGTGGCAACACCGAGTGGAAGGGTAACAGAGATCCAATTCGCAGAGGTAAAAACCAGTCCAAATTGCCGAGGAGAGGATTATCTTGCATATTTGACCAAGTGAAAGATCTTCCTTAATAGGTAATTCAAGGCACTAAGATGCCCAATAATCTCATTAAAGATAAAATATCATTAGCATCTCCACGTGGAGATTTACATTCTCGCTGATCTAATAAAATTAAAATCCCCGTAACCAGCCAATTAGCGAGTCGGGTATGGAAAGATGGTAGAGCCACCACAAAGTCATCTCTAGCTTGGCCTCTCTGACGCCCATAGACATTGACCAACGCCCAAATTTCATTATTATGCTTGGAAGTGAATTGAACAACAATACCAAAATGCTTCACCTCAACTAACCAACCAGAGAGAACAGAGGAGTTCCACAAAGACCATTATGCCACCCGAGGCCCCAATCAAGGACTGAAACGAACAAGTCAAAACGACGGGGCAAAATTTTTGGACAATCATGGAATCAATAGACTCCATTTTCGCCTCTTGCGCATAAACCACGACGCCATACTTTCCTCCACCTTATTACTTAACAAAGACGCTGGCGTATCATCGTAATTAAGACCTCGAACGCTCCAACACATTGCACGCCAACTTCTAGTAGATCGAGGATCCATAAAACACATTGTTTACAGCTTTTAGGAGCATGCCCGTAGTAGCAGCAGCATAAACCACAGCTCAAACTGAGTACATATCCAAAAAAAATAAACATGCCCTGATAACGATCATCAACAACTCCCCAGTAAAAGAGACATGAAATAAACCTACGATAAATAGCCTGGTTATGGGTCGGCCACACCCCGCAAACATAACCCCGACTAAACATCTAACGAATTTCCCTTAACAGAGGAAGGATCCGCCATAAGCGCATCCGCAGTAAGCTTGTCCGCTGCAATACCCAGGTCAGCTCCAATTTGCTGAATGTGAAGAATTGGCGTTGGAGGAGGCACTGGAGTCGATCTTGGAACATTATCATCATCCGCAAAGGGTTTTGAGCGGGGCTTCTTCTTCTTGGGCTCTGTCATTGGCAGGGCCTGCAGCACAGGCTTAAAACCATCCCTCTTTACAGAGTTGCGAGTGCAACGGCGCAGGCCAGAGTCTACAATGGGAGCAGTACCACGCTTGGTCACTCGCTTCGTCTTCGGGGCAGGAGCAGAGAAAGAAAACTGCTCATCAGGAGCAAGAACAGGCTGCAGATCAAAGCCCAGCTCCAACTCCGAAGAACTGTCAGCTAACAAAGCACGAGCAGGCCCACTGGGGGGCGAAGCAACTGACAGTGGGACAACTATGCCATCAGAATCAACAGGAATCAAATCTGAAACCCAGCTAACCTTCTCAAAAGCCAACGACCATGATCTCTTGGAAAGAACCAGGGGCTGAAACGAAGCCTGAAAAACTTGTTTAGGAACATGCATAGTAGAGCAACGACCCAAAAGGGCATCAAAGGTTCTTCTCCAAGCCATCTCCGACGGCAAGGGTGGGCCATACACCACATTCAGACGCCCAACAAAGAGATCCTGCTGGGGCACTATAGGCTCTTTATATGGCACTATTGCCCAAGCATAGGGGTCAGCAGGCTGAGCAGCATTCTGAATGTCATTACCCAAAAAGCGCCAGAGGCTGAATATCATTATCGCTCAACCACGACCAACTCGCACCAGATCTTCAAAGATCCAATGGAGCAAGCACCGTTGTAATCGAACAGCTCAAGATCCACAACAGGTGGATCATCCTCAACTTCAACAGCATCCAAATGCACGAACATAGGCGGAGCAAGCGGAATAGAACTGTCAGACTGATTAATAGAGCCTGAAAAATCTTGCTGGTTTATTACAATCGACTCCTGATCAGGGACAACCGCATTTACTGGAGCAACTGCAGGATCTTGCGCGTCTTCGTCCCAACCCCATCCTCCACCCTGATTAACATCCACAGGGGGTGGCGGCGGCACATCATTCCACCCAAGCGCAGGGTAAGGCGGAAGAGCAAAGATATTGTCTTCATGGATCAAGTGCCCGGGCAAGGGGTGGGGGTTTCCATCGATAGGCATGGGGTCTTCATCTTGCGGCATTTGCTCCGCAAAATTAGCACCAAGAATATAGCAAGGTGCAGTCCAAGATACTTTTGCACCTCACCAATCCGCATAGTCAGAGAACACCACATCCCTGGGAACTAGTATGTCCTCTGGAAAAGAAGCAAAAACTATAGATCTGACAAGATACGGATCATCACTAATCCAATGATGGAATTTACCAAAAGTATTGACTGCAGCCCTTAAGTTCTCCTCATTACGCAGATCAAGAGGGACACCCAGAAACATTAGGAAGCCCTGACGAAAACCTTGAACCCCACGAAAACCCTCACCATGGTCGTGCCTCATAAAACGAACAAAACAATCTTGACCAAGATCTTGAGGAGGCATCTGAACCAAAGCAAAACTCTCACCAGCATCTATGACCTCAAATTAACCCACACCAGAAATCCAAGGCTGAGCAGAATGAACATGAAAACCCATGTGGTTGACGAGCTCCACCACCTGCTCATGTACCTGCCCCATCTGATCCAGAGGCGGAGCCGGAATGACCTCCGCAATCAAAAAGCGTTCATGAGAACGAACCACGGGCGACGGAGGCGAGACGAAGGTGCGTGGAAGACGATGAAACCCTCCATCAATGATGTGATGCCCCGCTGGCACATAGCGCATCGGATCAATGGCTAAGTTGGCCATGGGTGGGGGGGGAGGAAGGAAGCGGAGGCGTTGGCGGAGGCGAGCTAGCCGGTGTGCGTGGAGCGCAGTTCACTGGCGATAATGGTGATGTGATTGAGCAGGACAGCAAGGGTGGCGGCAGCGCGTGCTTCCCAATGCAGGAGGGAGAGACCGGCCTATCCGAGATATCGGGACACTTCCGTTTCCAACATAAGCCTTTTTCTATCGCAATAAACTCGCAGTCCTTCCTAGAATGACCAAGATCCCCACAGGCCAAGCATCCAACGGAGACCGAGCAACTGACAGACAGGTGGCCCCCCATAGAGCAGCGAGAACACGTAAGCACTTGGTCCACCATGTCATTGACCATGGTCTCAAAAGCATCATTGGCCTCTTGTGTGGATGGAATTTCCAGCGGAACCGGGCTAGCAGGCCCAACAGGAGAAAGATCAGCATGAGCGGGCCCCTCAGTAACTGGGCTGACTACCGGAGGAGGAAAGCTAGGCCTGGGGAGGCATGTGGGCGATGGACCAGTGATTACTGAGTCCGAAGAGCCCAACATGGCATCGGAGCCCAACATGGCATTATTCAAAACAGGATCTAACCCGCCCGAAGATCTCGCCGAAGATGGAGATAGTAGTTCCGAAGGAGACGATCGTATGGGTACGACCGTGCCAAAAGTGATCGACGGCGAGGCCACTGTCCACTGAAGCTCCACCGGCGGCGGGGGGTGAATTACAACACGTTCCTTCGGGGGTAAATCATAACCGGAGATATCAGCTAATTCAATCCAATTCTGAGTAGCAGGATGACGATAGCCCTTACATGCATCATATTTCTGAAATGTAGCGAAAGAAAGCCTTTTGCGAGATGAATTACCAGATCTGATCGCATACTTGACAGGAGGCTTATGCATTGCCAACATACCAAGAGTGGCACGCCGCTTGGAGGGGCTGACAAGAATCCACTCCGCGTCACACTCCTTTTTCCAGATCAAAAACTCGCGCCACCAATTTGGCCCACCATTACCCCAAAGATGAAAATAACATTTAAATTGGTCGCACGCATAAAAACGTGAATCAACAATATGAAACCCCACTTGCTTGCAAGAGACCACAAAAGAGAAAACTTTATCCTTAATGCATGTCACCATGAGATCAATAGCAGAACCACCAAGAGCTGCCTCGAGCGCCGTAGCCACTGAATCTTCATCAAGCCGGAAATCATGCCGGCTAAAAGAAACCACCAGAACAAAAGGACATGACCCCTCCAAAGGATGGATGGAAAGACCAGAAGATCTAAAAACCTCATCAGCAAAAGCCAATCCACGAGAGAAATCCGGATCCAGAGTTGCACCGCCATCAGAACCCATAGAAGATGGGGTCCCAAGAGAGAGGAGATAAATCCAGAAACAATGGTTGGAGGAGATCTAAAAGTTACCAGAGAGGAAGGGAGATCGCCGTGAGGAGCCGCCGGAGGGTGGGAGGGTGGGTGGGAGCTGCCGGGGAGAAGTATTGGGCCTTATTGGGCCATACGGGAAAGAGAGAGGGGCTGCCTAGGGCAGGCCACGCGCCCCCCCCCCCAAGGCCTAGTCCGAATTGGACTAGGGGGAGGGGCCGCACCCCCTCCTTCCTTCCCTTCTCTCTCCCCTTTCCTTCTCTCCTACTCCTACTACATGGAAGGGCTCCTAGTTCTACTAGGAAAGGGGGAATCCTACTCCCGGTGGGAGTAGGACTCCCTAGGGCGCCATAGAGAGGGCCGCCCTCCCTCCTCCACTCCTTTATATACGGGGTAGGGGCACCCCATAGACACACAAGTTGATCTACCGATCGTTCCTTAGCCGTGTGCGGTGCCCCTCCACCATATTCCACCTCGGTCATATCATCGCGAGTTTAGGCGAAGCCTCGCCGGTAGAGCATCATCATCGCCACCACGCTGTCGCGGTCGACGAACTCATCCCGACACTTTGCTGGATCGGAGTCCGGGGATCGTCATCGAGCTGAACATGTGTTGAACTCGGAGGTGCCGTACGTTCGGTACTTGGATCGGTCGGATCGTGAAGACATACGACTACATCAACCGCGTTGTCATAAGGCTTCCGCTTACGGTCTACGAGGGTACGTGGACAATACTCTCCCCTCTCGTTGCTATGCCATCACCATGATCTTGCATGTGCGTAGGAATTTTTTTCAAATTACTACGTTCCCCATCAACTAGCTCGTTGATCAAAGATGGTTAAGGTTTCCTAATTGTTGGGGATATGACTACTGAGTATAAACCACCCAGGAGGGGCCGGGTTATGTTCATCCACATTGAAGCCCATGAAGACAAGGAATATGGCGCTTTACTATTGAAGCGTAGAGGCCTAGGGCCCAAGGGCGGATTAGGGCCCATAGTCATAAACCGTCACGAGATATGTAACTTGTGTTGTAAGTTAGGGAAAGGTAGAAACCGAGCCGGACACGTGTATGAGCCGGCCTTGGTATTCTGTCAACCGCCGGGCGTCAACCTGTGTATATAAAGGGATGACCCGGCGGCGGTTCAGGGACAAGAAACAATAACTCGAGAGATAGGTAAAGCGGATTCGCTCCCTGCTCATCGAGACCCCATCAATTCCACCACAACTCGATCGTAGGCTTTTACCTTCACCGCAAGGGGCCGAACCAGTATAAACTCCCCGTGTCCTTTGTCCGGTTTAACCCCTTTAAGCTAATCTCGTTGTGATGGCTCTATGACTAAGTCCTCTCACTAGGACATCTGACGTGTTAATTCCACGACAGTTGGCGCCCACCGTGGGGCTATCGCATGATGGTTTCGAGTTCTTGAAGGGCAACTTTGAAGGACTCAAGGCATACGCGGTTGGCCGGATGACCAAGAGTCGTCGCGGCAAGCTCTACATCGATGATGCAGGCTGGGGCCCTGTGGCCGGCTCAATTGAGTACGGGTATTGGGTCCCCTTTGGCGGAATTCACGTTTTCATCAGCAAGATCGGCGAACCGGGCCCTGAGCCGGACATCTGCACCGACCTCGTCGAGACGGCTCAGCGTGCGAGTCCTGCCCGGGTTCAGCCTGCCATGGAGCATGCATTCGTGGGATTCATCCATGGTGCGGAATCTGAACCGATGTCCGATGGTGAGACGGTCGCTTACTCTGATGGCGAATCATCCACCGGCGAGACCGAGTCACTGTACCAGTTGCAAGACGGCCGATTCGGGGGCTGTTCCGATGGCGACAGTATTCCGGACCCCATTGAACCGCCAAACCGGGTTGCAATATTCATGGCCAGTACGCAGCCCACATTACAATCTTCAACTACAGCAGCAATGACTTCCGGATCGGCAGCCGGGGCAGGAGGCCCTGCGCGCCGGCCGGCTCAAGTTCTGTCCGGTTTATTGGACGCATGGACGACATTGTTGACCACAACAGTTACCTCGGAGACTCAAGATCGGCATAACGCGGAGGTTACAAAGCTGCAGGATCAGATAACTCAGGCCAAGGAGGACTTGGCGGCTGAGGAAACTAGAATGGCTGAAGAGCGGGCCGCTTTAGATGCCCAGTCACAACAGATCCAGGCGCAGAATTACCGGCTCATGCTGGATCAGAACGCTTCGAATGAGGTGTTGAGGAGGAGGCACCGGTCTCGTCTGCCGCCAGTTTATGAAGCAATGAATCTCTTCAACACACCGGGAGCAGGGCCCAGTAATCCGGCAGCCATAAACCGGACTGAAGCGCCTGGGACAGGACCGCTGGATCAGCCACAGGTGGCGGACCCGGCTCGACAAATAGATAACCCGCCGCAATACATACAGCCCCCGCCGGGTCACATCTCCAGCCCTTTGTATAACATGATTGTTGCGGCGTCTCGATTGGCAGCTATTCCAATGGAGGGCGAGTATCCAGCGGTGGTTGAGACGCGGTGGGCCAAGGATCTCCTTCAAACCTCTATGGTGCAGTAGCAGGCTTATTCATATAGCCGAGATAGAATCCATTCAACCCCTCGCTCGAGCAGGAGTTATAGCAGGCACATTGATGAACCGGCTATGTCAAGCAGTGCACGGAATCGTGACGCCCCTCGAGGGCCTAATCCGGCACGCGGCAGTGCAAATGCTCAGGACGAGGTGGATAATGTTAGAGCATGTCGGGAAGCCGAGTTAGCAGCGCAGTTGGCAGCGCAGTACGCGAATCATCAAACCGCCCCGGTTCGACCGACGATGTCAGTGGAACGAGCACTGGCTTTCAACTCTTGGGGGTGCCGTGTCTCACCCCAGCTTTACGTAATGTGCGATTACCCAAGGATTTCAAGGGCCCGCATAAAGTGCCTAATTACGCCACCAATTTACCCCCCGAGTCATGGGTGGAAAGTTATGAGATAGCGATGGAGATGCTGGATGTGGATGAAGCGGCGTGTGCTAAGTACTTCACCATGATGTTGGATCGAACGGCTCACACTTTGTTAAAAAAGTTTACCCATTAATTCTATCGGCTCATGGGACGAGTTGAAGGCCCGGTTTATAGCCAACTTCAAAGACACGTGCAAGCAACCTATGTCAATCGTGGATCTGTCCGCTTGTGTCCAAGGAGAAGGCGAATCAACAGCCCATTGGGTGCGCCGGGTTTCAGAAATCCTACACTCGTCGGACCGCATCAATGCCGATTCGGCAATCATAACATTGAAGGGCAATTGCCTGTTTAAACCGCTGAAATTGAAGTTGGGACGACTCAAGCGTCACTGCAATGACATGGGAACACCCTAAGGGTAAACCGCCCCTGCGGGGCGGCGGATCAGGGATGAATCTAGAGCACCTGTTGAACCGGCCCTGCCCAAAGCACGGGACGCAAGAGAAGCCAGCTACACACTAATGGAAGGATTGCTTTATTATGCAAGAATTCAAAAACTCGGATCTCTTCCGGTATGACCATGGACCATCTGGCGGTTCAGGACCCGGGTTTCACGGGCCGGGTTATGGTGGAGGTAACTCCGGTTCAGGTTTCCAAGGTAACCAAGGTGGACTGGGCAATCAGGGCAACCAAGGTGGTTATAATCATCAGGGGAATCAACAACAGTAGCAGTCGGGTTATCAGAGTAACCCGAAGCAGTTAAACGGTGGACAGTATCATGTCTTCACTACTAGTCTGTGCAAGCGCGATCGGAAACTCCATAAGAGGCCAGTGAACTCCGTTGAACCGGCAGTGCCCCGTTATCTGCGCTGGTCTGAGCAGCCCATTGTGTGGAGTCGAGAGGATCATCCGCCCTGGGATGATAATCCGGGTCATCTGGCGTTGGTGGTCGCACCGCAGGTTGGAGGTTATAACTTCACCAAGGTTCTCATGGATGGAAGGAGCAGTATCAACATCTTGTATTATGAAACCTTCTGGCGTATGGGGTTAATGGATAAGAATCTTAAACCGTCGAACACCATTTTTCACGGAGTGGTGCCTGGTAAATCGGCCTACCCGGTCGGTAAGATAGCTCTGGAGGTGGTTTTTGGAGATGATCATGGTTCAACGTCAGAGACATTGACCTTTCAAGTGGTCAAAATCAGAAGTCCGTACCATGCCTGTTTGGATGGCCGGTTTATGCCAAGTTCATGGCAAGACCGTGTTATGTTTATCTGCAGCTCAAGATGCCGGGTCATAAGGGGACCATCACGGTTCATGGCAGCCGTGCAAGTGCAACTATCCCTGGGTGGTTTTGGTAATTCCTCACAACATATATCTCATTGAGCTAATGCTACTTCAAGATAAATATTTCAGGAAGCTCAATGATTGGCATGGCATGGATGAGAAAAGTGGATCCCTCAAAATGCTAAGGACAAAAGGATTGGCTCAAGCTCAAAGCACAAGACTCTACATTTTCTATTTTAGTGATCCAAGATCACATTGAGTCTATAGGAAAAGCCAATACTATCAAGGAGGGATGAGGTGTTGCTTAATGGCTTTCATGCTCAAAATGCTTAGTGATATGCTCCAAAGCCCTCAACTACTTTCTCATATCCACATATGACCTAAACCAAAAGTCAAACTTGGCCTCACCGATTCTTCCTATCCGGCGCCACCGAGTTCTGATGTCATAGCCACTGCCACAAACCCTAGGCAAATCGGTCTCACCGATAGGGATCTCGGTCTCACCGAGATGGGGTTGTAATCTCTCTGTTTCCCTTCATAATGTT
Source organism: Aegilops speltoides (assembly GCA_021437245.1). NCBI lineage: Eukaryota > Viridiplantae > Streptophyta > Magnoliopsida > Poales > Poaceae > Aegilops > Aegilops speltoides. The sequence continues at coordinate 415,115,933 of CM038142.1, read as the reverse complement.
TCGGTCAAACCAAGATGAGCGATTGGTCCAACCGAGATTACAATGCAAACTCTATGTTTCCTTTTCGTAACGTTTCGTTCTTACCGAGATGAGCGAATTGGTCCCATCGAGTTTGCCTGATCAACTCTCTGGTTAGCTTATTACCAAAATCGGTCCCACCGAGTTTGTGTAATTGGTCTCACCGAGATTACGTTATGCCCTAACCCTAATCATATCGGTCCTACTGAGTTGCATGTCGGTCCCACCGAAAATCCTAACGGCCACATTATGCGCTAAATCGGTCTAACCTAGTTTCTCAATTCGGTCCCACCGAGATTGGTAAGTTGTGTGTAATGGTTAGAACCACCTACACTTGTGTTGAGACCAAGATATTCCATTCCTACCATATGAATCTTGACCTCTAGCCTTCCCCAAGTTGCTTTCCAATCAACCCTTCTTTCCACCAAATCCAAATCCTGTGAGAGAGAGTTGAGTGTTGGGGAGACTATCATTTCAAGCACAAGAGCAAGGAGTTCATCATCAACACACCATTTGTTACTTCTTGGAGAGTGGTCTCTCCTAGATTGGCTAGGTGTCACTTGGGAGCCTCCGACAAGATTGTGGAGTTGAACCAAGGAGTTTGTAAGGGCAAGGAGATCGCCTACTTCGTGAAGATCTACCCTAGTGAGGCAAGTCCTTCGTGGGCGACGACCATGGTGGGATAGACAAGGTTTCTTCTTTGTGGACCCTTCATGGGTGGAACCCTCCGTGGACTCGCGCAGCCGTTACCCTTCGTGGTTGAAGTCTCCATCAACGTGGATGTACGATAGCACCACCTACCGGAATCATGACAAAAACATCCGTGTCTCCTATTGCATTTGCACTCTCCAAACCCTTCCCTTTACATTCTTGCAAGTTGCATGCTTTACTTTCCGCTGCTCATATACTCTTTGCATGCTTGCTTGAATTGTGTTAAGATTGCTTGACTTGTGCAAAGTTGCTAAAATCTGAAGAACTAAAATTGGGAAAAGGATAGATTTTTATTTGGTCAAGTAGTTTAATCACCCCCCTCTAGACATACTTTTGATCCTACAAGTGGTATCAGAGGTTTGGTCTCCATTTGCCTTGATCTCCATAGCTTTTGGTGGTCATAGCCTTAGTTTCACAACTTAGGAGAGTATGGCGTCTAGCGAGGGAAATTACCACCATAGAGGTCCTTAGTTTGATGGTACAAATTTTGCTAGTTGGAAGCATAAGATGAAAATGCATATTCTTGGACATAACCCCGCCGTTTGGGCTATTGTGTGTATTGGCTTGCAAGGTGAATTCTATGATGGGAGAGAACCGAACGGTGAAGCTACCGCGGAAGAGTTGCAGATGCTGCAATACAACACTCAAGCTTGTGACATCCTCTTCAACGGATTGTGCCCTGAAGAATTCAACAAAATCAGTCGTCTTGAGAATGCAAAGGAAATTTGGGATACTTTGATATATATGCATGAAGGTACCGACTCCGTCAAGGAATCCAAGTTGGATGTGCTTCAGAGTCAGCTTGACAAGTTCAAAATGAAGGATGGTGAAGGCGTCGCTGAAATGTACACTAGGCTTGCTCTTATCACAAATGAGATTGCTGGCTTAGGAAGTGAAGATATGACCGACAAATTCATCATCAAGAAGATCCTGAGAGCTTTGGATGGAAAATATGATACCGTGTGCACATTGATCCAAATGATGCCCAATTACAAAGATCTCAAGCCAACGGAAGTCATTGGAAGAATTGTTGCTCATGAGATGTCACTCAAGGATAAGGAGGAGCTCCACAACAAGTCAATGTTGGGGAACGTAGCAATAATTCAATAAATTTTCCTACGTGTCACCAAGATCAATCTGTGGAGATTCTAGCAACAAGAGAGCGAGAGGATGAGTGTATCTTCATACCCTTGAAGATCATGATGCGGAAGCGTTACAAAAACGCGGTTGGTGGAGCCGTACACGCAGCGATTCAGATCGCGGTCGATTCTGATCTAAGCGCCGAACAGACGGCGCCTCCGTGTTCAACACACGTACAGCCCGGGGACGTCTCCTCCTTCTTGATCCAGCAAGGGGAGAGGAGAAGTTGAGGGAAAACTCCAGCAGCACGACGGCGTGGTGGTGATGGAGCTCATGGTTCTCCGGAAGGGCTTCGCCAAGCACTACGGAGGAGGAGGAGGAGGTGTTGGAGGAGGGACGGGCTGCGCCAGGGGAAGGGTGCGGCTTCCCTCTCTCTCCCTCACTATATATAGGGGGAAGGGGTGGAGAAGACGCCCTAGGGTTCGCTAGGGGAGGGGTGCCTCAATTCTAAACCGTTTAACATTACGCACTTAACTATCATGTAGTCATCAAAACGTGTGTGTCAGATGTTCGCAACATCCACTGACGACGCTCGAGGTACAACACATCGAAAGCAAAGGCATTAAGGACATAAGCCTTCATGCAAAGAATGAGGTCAATCTCGCCACGGACCTAGTCCGCACAATTGCTACTATCAACTCTCAACTAAATTTTCTCTAGGAACATATCTAAAATAGTAGAACCAAAGAGTGAGCTACGACATAATTTGCAAAGACCTTTTGACTATGTTCATGATAATTAAGTTCATCTAATCAAATTATTTAATGAACTCCCACTCATATAGACATCCCTCTAGTCATCTAACTGATACATGATCCGAGTCAACTAGGCCGTGTCCGATCATCACGTGGGACGGACTAGTCATCATCGTTGAACATCTTCATGTTGATCGTATCCACTATACGACTCATGTTCGACCTTTCGGTCTCTTGTGTTCCGAGGCCTATTTTGCATGTGTAAATCTTGCTTACACCCGTTGTATGCAAACGTTAGAATCTATCACACCCAATCATCATGTGGTGCTTCGAAACAACAAACTTTTGCAACGGTGCACAGTTAGGGGGAACACTTTCTTGAAATTTTATGAGGGATCATCTTATTTATGCTACCGTCGTTCTAAGCAGATAAGATGTAAACATGACAAACACCACATGCCAATCATAGAGTGACATGATATGGCCAATATCATCTCGCGCCTTTGATCTTCATCTTTGAGGCGCAGACTGATCACCTTAGTCACCGGCATGACACCATGATCTCCATCATCATGTCTTCATGAAGTTGTCTCGCCAACTATTACTTCTACTACTATGTCTAACGGTTAGCAATAAAGTAAAGTAATTACATGGCGTTCTAATTGACACGCAGGTCATGCAATAAATTAAGACAACTCCTATGGCTCCTGCCGGTTGTCATACTCATCGACATGCAAGTCATGATTCCTATTACAAGAACATGATCAATCTCATACATCACATATATATAATTCATCACATCCTTTTGGCCATACTCCCACTTGATTCAAGCGATTGAAGTAACCAGACAATCTGAGCACATGCTCACTAGTTGAGCGATTCTCCTCCATCTTTTAGCTATAGAACTTGTTGGAGACTTCATATCTCTCAACTCGGGTATTTGCTTGAAATATTAACTTCAATTCCTGGAACATCTCATATGGTCCATGACATTCAAAACATCTTTGAAGTCCCGATTCTAAGCCGTTACATGGTGCACTAAACTATCAAGTAGTCATCATATTGAGCTAGCCAAACGCTCATAACGCCTCAGATCCGCTCTCGTAATAGGTTTGTCACCTAGCGGTGCATCAAGGACATAATTCTTTCAAGCAAAGCAATGAGGATAAATCTCAGATCACGATCCAATCCGCATCATTGCTACTAACATCTTTCAACACAGCTTTTCTAGGAACATATCAAAATAAACATACGAAAGCAACAACGCGAGCTATTGATCTATAACATAATTTGCAAAATACTACCAGGACTAAGTTCATGATAAATTAAAATTCAATTAATCATATTACTTAAGAACTCCCACTTAGACAGACATCTCTCTAGTCATCTAAGTGATCACGTGATCCAAATCAACTAAACCATGTCCGATCATCACGTGAGATGGAGTAGTTTTCAATGGTGAACATCACTATGTTGATCATATCTACTATATGATTCACGTTCGACCTTTCGGTCTCCGTGTTTCGAGGCCATATCTGTTATATGCTAGGCTTGTCAAGTTTAACCTGAGTATTCCGCGTGTGCAACTGTTTTGCACCCGTTGTATTTGAACGTACAACCTATCACACCCGATCATCACGTGGTGTCTCAGCATGAAGAACTTTCGCAATGGTGCATACTCCGAGAGAACACTTCTTGATAATTTTTAGTGAGAGATCATCTTAAAATGCTACCGTCAATCAAAGCAAGATAAGATGCATAAAGGATAAACATCACATGCAATCAATATAAGTGATATGATATGGCCATCATCATCTTGTGCTTGTGATCTCCATCTCCAAAGCACCATCGTGATCACCATCGTCACCGGCACGACACCTTGATCTCCATCGTAGCATCGTTGTCGTTACGCCATCTATTGCTTCTACGATTATCGCTATCGCTTAGTGATAAAGTAAAGCAATTACAGGGCGTTTGCATCTCATACAATAAAGCGACAACCATATGGCTCCTGCTAGTTGTCGATAACTTCGGTTACAAAACATGATCATCTCATACAATAAAATATAGCATCACGTCTTGACCATATCACATCACAACATGCCCTGCAAAAACAAGTTAGACGTCCTCTAATTTGTTGTTGCAAATTTTACGTGGCTGCTACGGGCTGAGCAAGAACCGTTCTTACCTACGCATCAAAACCACAATGATAGTTCGTTAAGTTAGTGTTGTTTTAACCTTCACAAGGACCGGGCGTAGCCACACTCGGTTCAACTAAAGTTGGAGAAACAGACACCCGCTAGTCACCTGTGTGCAAAGCACGGCGGTAAAACCAGTCTCGCGAAGCGCACGCGTAATGTCGGTCCGGCCGCTTCATCCAACAATACCGCTGAACCAAAGTATGACATCTTTGGTAAGCAAGATGACTTGTATCTCCCACAACTCACCTGTGTTCTACTCGTGCATATAACATCAACACATAAAACCTAGGCTCGAATGCCATCATGGGGAACGAGTAATTTCAAAAAATTCCTACGCACATGCAAGATCATGGTGATGCAGAGCAACGAGAGGGAGAGTGTTGTCCACGCACTCGTGAGACCGAAGCGGAAGCGCTATGACAACGCTGTTGATGTAGTCGACGCCTTCACGATCCGACCGATCCAAGTACCGAACGCACGGCACCTCCGAAGTTCAGCACACGCTCAGCTCGATGACGATCCCTGACTCCGATCCAGCGGGGTTTCGGGATGAGTTTCACAAGACGACGGGTGGTGACAATGATGATGTTCTACCGACGCAGGGCTTCGCCTAAGCACCACAACGATATGACCGAGGTGGAATATGGTGGAGGGGGCACCGCACACGGCTAAGAAACGATCACGAAGATCAACTTCTGTGTTTATGGGGTGCCCCCTGCCCCGATATATAAAGGAGTGGAGGAGGGGGAGGGCCGGCCCTCTCTATGGCGCGCCCTAGGGGAGTCCTACTCCCACCGGGAGTAGGATTCCCCCTTTCCTAGTAGAACTAGGAGTCCTTCCATCTAGTAGGAGTAGGAGAGAAGGAAAGGGAAGAGAGAATGGAAGGAAGGAGGGGGTGCGGCCCCTCCCCCTAGTCCAATTCGGACTAGGCCTTGGGGGCGCGCAGCCTGCCGTAAGCAGCCCCTCTCTCTTTCCCGTATGGCCCAATAAGGCCCAATACTTCTCCCCGGCGAATTCCCGTAACTCTCCGGTACTCCGATAAATGCCCGAATCACTCGGAACCTTTCGGAAGTCCGAATATAGTCGTCCAATATATCGATCTTTATGTCTCAACCATTTCGAGACTCCTCGTCATGTCCCCGATCTCACCCGGGACTCCGAACTCCTTCGGTACATCAAAACTTATAAACTCATAATGAAAATGTCATCGTAACGTTAGGCATGCGGACCCTACGGGTTCGAGAACTATGTAGACATGACCTAGAACTATTCTCGGTCAATAACCAATAGCAGAACCTGGATGCTCATATTGGCTCCTACATATTCTACGAAGATCTTTATCGGTCAAACGGCATAACAACATATGTTGTTCCCTTTGTCATCGGTATGTTACTTTCCCGAGATTCGATCGTCGGTATCCAATACCTAGTTCAATTTCGTTACCGGCAAGTCTCTTTACTCGTTACGTAATGCATCATTCCGTAACTAACTCATTAGCTATATTGCTTGCAAGGCTTATAGTGATGTGCATTACCGAGAGGGCCCAGAGATACCTCTCCAACAATCGGAGTGACAAAACCTAATCACGAAATACGCCAACCCAACATGTACCTTCGGAGACACCTGTAGAGCTCCTTTATAATCACCCAGTTACATTGTGACGTTTGGTAGCACACAAAGTGTTCCTCCGGTAAACAGGAGTTGCATAATCTCATAGTTACAGTGAACATGTATAAGTCATGAAGAAAGCAATAGCAACATACTAAACGATCAAGTGCTAGGCTAATGTATGGGTCAAGTCAATCACATCATTCTCCTAATGATGTGATCCCGTTAATCAAATGACAACTCATGTCTATGGTTAGGAAACTTAACCATCTTTGATTAACGAGCTAGTCGAGTAGAGGCATACTAGTGACACTATGTTTGTCTATGTATTCACACATGTATTTTGTTTCCGGTTAATACTATTCTAGCATGAATAATAAACAGTTATCATGAAATAAGGAAATAAATAATAACTTTATTATTGCCTCTAGGGCATATTTCCTTCAAGGAAATGATACTTGACATTAGAAAAGCTCTTAGCAAACGAACTACACGATCTTGTGCTATGCTTAGGATTGGGTCTTGTCCATCACATCATTCTCCTAATGATGTGATCCCGTTATCAATGACATCCAATGTCCATGGTCAGGAAACCATAACCATCTATTGGTCAATGAGCTAGTCAACTAGAGGCTCACTAGGGACATGTTGTGGTCTATGTATTCACACATGTATTACGGTTTCCAGTTAATGCAATTATAGCATGAACAATAGACAATTATCATGAACAAGAAAATACAATAATAACCATTTTATTATTGCCTCTAAGGCATATTTCCAACAGTCAAGTGGTGCTTACAAAGCCTATGTGAAGCTCCCGCATCATCAAGTGAGAAACAAACCTTCAATGAAGAATTGAGCCTAATGGTGAAGAACTTCAACAAGTTCTACAAGAGTAGAAGCAAGGAAAGAAGTTCCAAGTCAAGGTCATACAATGACAAAAGATCTTCTAGTCGTGAGCGTAATTGCTACAATTGTGGAAGACCCAGACACTATTCCAATGAGTGTACGACACCCTACAAAAGAAGAGAATATTCCCCAAAAATAAGAAGTGGAAGAGAAGAATCACCATCAAGAGAGAGAAGGAGTAGAGATGATCGTTATGAACGAAGAACGTCCCGGAGAAGCAAGGATTCAGAAAGGAAGGACAAGTCATCAAGGAGCTACACAAAACAAAGAAATCAAGCTCATGTTGGTGAATGGGTATCCGGCTCCGACTCCGACAATCACTCCGAGAGAAGCTATCACTTCGACTCTGAATATACTTAAGATGAAGGTGTTGCCGTTCTAGCACTTGTGTCAGCCAACTCCTATGACATATTTGATTCACCAAATGAAGGACTTGGAAGATGCTTCATGGCTAAAGTCCCAAAGGTATCACACCCCGAATATGTTGATTTCAATAGTGATGAAGATAACTTGTTAGGTGATGATGATTTACTTGTTGACAACTCTAGTGATGAATACTATGATGAAACGTCAATTAATCATGCTAATCAAAATAAAACGAATGACAATGATAAGGAGAAGATTGAGCTCCTAACTAAAGAACTAAAAACTCTTAAGTTAGCTCATGAAACTATCTTAGGAGATCATCGGAAACTTTTAAGGACTCATGAGAAGTTACGCTTTGAAAAGCTCAATCTTGAGCAAGAGCATGAGTTCTTAATAGCAATCAATGATGATCTTCGCAAGAAAATTTCTTCTTACATTGCCAAGCGTTTACTCTTATCTACTTACATGCCTCAAGTTAAGTATAGTAACAAGAACAAGAAAGATTCTTCCTCTAGTAGTAACAATAATCATGCTAAATCCAATGTTGTTGCTTCTAGTAGTTCTCTTGATTCCACTAATGATTATCTTAGCCAAGTTACACTTGAGCAAGAAAATAGCTTATTGAAGGGAATTATAGAGAAAGGTGTTTACAAGAGCCTTGTCGGGAGTAAGCAACTTGAGGAAATTGTACGCAAGCAAGGAAGGCACCGGAAGAACCAAGGTGTTGGTTTGGAACGAAAGTTCAATGCCAATGGATTTGAGTGGGAAGAAGATCATACCCCAAGACGAAGTTTGATGTGCCTCGAGATGGCCGTCTCCTGTCCCCCTGCTCGTGGGGAATCCGCTCCTGGGGCGTCGCTCTCCTGCGTTCCTCAACAAGAGAAGTATGATCCTACTTCTTTCAAAGGGACACAAGCTCAAGATGATCTTCCACCACAAGACCACAAGCAAAAAGGCAAGGACAAGCTTCAAGAGGAGATTGATGCATTTGAAGAAGCTCCTAAGGCCTTGGTCAAGTGGGTTCCCAAGACTACATCAAGTTCTACTTCATTAAGTACAACTACAACTCCAAGGATTCCCATCAAGATGATGTGGATCCCGAAGAAGGAGAACTAGAGAGTTCTTGAGGGTGACTCCGCCAACATATTTCACTCATATCATTTTGGCAAGGACAAGTGCAATCAACTTCCACATCTTGCACTAGTTCAAGGAGTCACAAACCCTCTTGTCGGTAAGACAAGGGACAAGGTAACCCAATGCTTTCATGGACATCATCTTGTGTGTGCATCACTCTATGTCTATGGATATCCTTGTTTGTTCGTTGTGGGACTAACCCATGTAGGTATTGAAAGTGCAACTCGCTCCAATGGATTGCTCCAAATGATCTACATCAACATTGAGCATCCACATCTTCAACACCTACATGAAGTCATCATCGACAAAACCCAAGGTTAGTTCATCCTTCTTAGGGGGGATCTCACATCTAGGGGGAGCTTTACTCTAAGAATTGAGCTAAAGCAACTCTAATGGTGTAAACACAACAATGCTTTATGTAAAAGTGGTAACCCCACTTGTGCTTAAACGATGAGTATGACCTATAATCAAATGTTCTCATTTGACTCCTAAGTCAATATACTCATATATAGATGACCTAGTCATCGCCAATTGCTTGATAGATGCTAGAATGGTTGTGCATGCTTTGCCACATATTTCGTTTGCCATTTTATTGTGTGATCATGTTGGTTGCATATTTTACTCATTCGAGGACATCCACTTGTAGTTTTGATTGTTTGGTTTCTTTTCTTTTGCCAAGTGGATGGACAAGAATGCCTAAGAACCTTCTCTAGCTATCTACGATTTTCTTATCTCAAACTCTATTCATGCTATGTCACAAAGTTTGATCAAGTCAGATTCGAACCACTTTGTGTGAGGAGCACTTGGAGTCCCCAATTCGTCATAGACTTAAACTTCCAAAACCTCTTTGTGCATTTCAGTCTGACCGATCCATCCATTTCGGTCACAGCGAGATCACTCTGTTGATCTAGGTTTTCAATCTCGATGCAACCGATTTGAACTTTTCAGTCACATCGAGTTGTAGTAACTGCCTGCAGTTATGCATCTTGGTGCCACCGAGTTGTTCCACTCGGTCACACCGACAGGGTCAGGCTATATATACCCCCGGGCCAAAATTTGGAAATTTTTCCGAACCTCTTTGCCTGCGCACTGCCTGCTCTGCCTCTTCGGGTCTCCGGATCGTCCTCCTCATCGCCAGCGACCTCCCGCTGCTGGTCTCCGCCGCCGTCAACGGGATTCAACTCTACCGTTGCCACCGTAGCAAGCCCATCGCCGAACTAGGGTATGGATTTGAATCTTTGTGCTATTCCTAACTCCGATTCCTAGCACATTGCATTGCCATGTATCTTGCCACGATTGAGATCTTCCTATCCAGCGAAAACACTCTGTAGATTAGTTTTGGATTGAAAATTTAGGGTTAGGTTTCCGCCGAACTCATCTCGGACCGACCGAGTTGTAGAAATCGGTCCCACCGATTTGGCTCAGGCCAGTGCACAAGTGATTCTTGGTCTAACCGAGAATTGCAAATCATTGTGACCGAGATCAGGACTTTGTGAAACCCTAGCAGTCTCGGTGCCACCGAACTGTGACTCGGTTTGACCGAGTACACTAGTTTAGGTTCGAAAAGCTGCTTCGGTATCACCGAGTTTACAAATCGGTAGCTCCAAAATGCTTTCTGTGGAAAACTAAAACTAAGTTTTTGACTCAATTCTTTTGCAAAAACCTATGTGCTTTGTGATGCTCATCCACTCTACCTCATCTATATCTATTCACAGGGTCTACTGCCAGAGTTTGCACCATGTCAGATCAGAGTGATAGTTAGAACAAGTCTGAGGAGCAAGTTCAGATGAGTGAGGGCACTAGTCCCTCTAGCAGCTATGATGATGGCAGCAGGAGCACACCAAGCAACTTGCCAAAAGCAGCCACCAGGGCCAGAAAGAAGAAGACCTCAGATTCTGAGGATGAGGACTATGTGGGATGAGGCCACCTCAAAGAAGAAAGTGCTGAAGAAGGGATATGGCACAACTGTCACCAGTAAGCCAGGGATGCAGAAGAAGGCACTTGCAAGGAGAATTCCCACCTCCAAACCTAGGAAGGTTGCTGCTGGTGAAACCATGAAGTTCACCATTGAGTCTGAAGATGAAGCTGCTGGCCAAGACAAGAAGAAAAAGAGAGTCAGAACAACCACTGCCAAAGTACTTGGCAAGCCCTCTATGAGGAGAGACTCTGAAGATGAAGAGGAAGAGGTTGCTGCAATAGCACCTAAAGTTCAAAAGCTAATGGGAGATGCTATAAGGTCAGGGGCTGCTCCATCTAAGCCCAAAGATGCTCCCAAGGCTGCTGCTCCAAAACCCAAGTCTGCACCCGAGAGGAACACCAGGAGTATTCCAGCTGCAGATAAGAACAAGGCCCCAGTGCCTGAAGCAGCATAAGAAGAAGATGAAGACTCACTTGTCTTGAGAAAGCTGAAGCCCAAGATCCCAGATCATAATGATGCTCACCCAGTTGCAGAAGACATGAAGCTCAGGAAGGATGCAGTGTCCGAGACAAGGAGATTGATCGACCCCTATGCGTCGGGAGAAGAACTGCTCAGGACTAGGTGTTCCATACTAAGGAACAACAGGATTTCTATGAGACAGTGCTGCTTGACAAGAAGCCCATAGTCTGTGACATGAGATGGGTTGATTGGGACTATATCAAGAAGAATGAAGAGCACTATCCTAGAGTCTATGACAGTTTCAAGTCTTGTGGAGTAGTAGACTTTGTTGGGCAAAAGCTCACAAAGTGGAATGATGAGCTCATTATGCAGTTCTATTCCACAGCTCATTTCTACCCAGATGGGAGGATAGTCTGGATGTCTGAGGGTACCAGGTACCAATCAGCAGTTGAGGAATGGTCTGAATTGATCAATGCTCCAGAGGAGAATGAGGATGACTTGGATGTCTATGCCAAGAAGAACAAAGATCACAACTCCATGGCTCACATGTACATAGAGATCCCAGATGCTGCACTTGAGACACACAAGTTTGGATCTGTACATTATCTGTTGTCAGGACTGCCCACTATCAACTGGATTTTAAGGCACGCTTTGCTGCCCAAGTCAGGTGATCACAAGATGATCAGAGGCCATGCAATTAACTTGCTTCATATATTTGATGTGCCTCAGAAGTTTAAAGTCATGAGCCCGATTGTGGAAACAATAAAAAGGACCGTTGCTGATCAAAAGAGGAGTTGTGGGTATGCCCCACGGATTCAGGAGCTTATAAACTCCAAGATGGGCACTGGCACATATTTCTTGGACAAGGAACACCTGCCCATCTACCCTAATTTTGAGGACAATACTGTTGTGATGGATGAAAATGAACCATCTTCTGTGCAAGCACAAGAGAAGAAGGAGAAGGCAAGGGCTGAGAAGGCATCTAAGATGCCAACTGCTGAAGAGGCATCTCAGAAGAGCAAGCAAGATCAGCTTGGCTACTTGATTGCCTCCACTCTGAGGATTGAGAAGGGCTTGGCCACCCTGACTCAAAACCAGGAGAGCTTGGAGAGAATCATAGAGCAGAAGTTTTATGCTCTTGATGTCAAAGTGACTAAGATCCAAACTGCAGTTGAGCAACTTCAGGAGGAAGTGGAGGAGAAGAAGGGCAAGTCAACTATTGATGCTTTTGATAGAGTGCCCAGAGGACAGAGATCTGCTATAGTGCCTGTGCTAGACACCAGAGCTACATCATCTGCACCAACTACAGCTTCAGTGCATCCAGCTCCAGCACCCTCTCCACCAGCTGCAGCTACATCAACAGAAGTCTTCGTCCAAGGAGTCATCTCTACACCATCACATGAAGACCAAGCCTAAGAGTCGTTTAGCACTATGCATTTTCTATGAACTTTTTGGTAACTTGTTGCCAAAGGGGGAGAAAAATGAATAGATCATAGGCTTTGAGAGAGAGTGTTGCTTTTGGTCTCTCTTGTCTTTTTGGTGGTTGAACTTCGTTATTTGCTTGTTTGCTTGATACTCTATGCCTTATGTGGATACTTGGATGATCATGTGTTTGATCATAAGCTACCTTAATGCTTGTTGGATGACATTATCCTTTTATATCCCTATATGATCATTAACTTTGCTTGGTGATGAGTGCATGTATTTAATTATTATTATTTTGAGCACTCCACCAAGATGTATGTGACATGGAAGAGTTACCCATGATCCTAACTCATTGTGCATTTGCAGTCCAAAGCAAATTTTAAATAATGCACAAATTTAGGGGGAGCTCTTACTTTTCACATACTTCTCAAAGTGACGATGTTTTTCAATCTTATTATCACTTGTCGAAGCTTTGATCTATATGTTGTCATCAATTACCAAAAAGGGGGAGATTGAAAGTGCAACTATCCCTGGGTGGTTTTGGTAATTCCTAACAACATATATCTCATTGAGCTAATGCTACTTCAAGATAAATATTTCAGGAAGCTCAATGATTGGCATGGCATGGATGAGAAAAGTGGATCCCTCAAAATGCTAAGGACAAAAGGATTGGCTCAAGCTCAAAGCACAAGACTCTACATTTTCTATTTTAGTGATCCAAGATCACATTGAGTCTATAGGAAAAGCCAATACTATCAAGGAGGGATGAGGTGTTGCCTAATGGCTTTCTTGCTCAAAATGCTTAGTGATATGCTACAAAGCCCTCAACTACTTTCTCATATCCACATATGACCTAAACCAAAAGTCAAACTCAGTCTCACCGATTCTTCCTATTCGGCGCCACCGAGTTTTGATGTCATAGCCACTGCCACAAACCCTAGGCAAATCGGTCTCACTGATAGGGATCTCGGTCTCACCGAGATGGGGTTGTAATCTCTCTGTTTCCCTTCGTAATGTTTCGGTCAAACCGAGATGAGCGATCGGTCCCACCGAGATTACAATGCAAACTCTATGTTTCCTTTTCGTAACGTTTCGGTCTTACCGAGATGAGCGAATCGGTCCCATCGAGTTTGCCTAACCAACTCTCTGGTTAGCTTATTACCAAAATCGGTCCCACCGAGTTTGTGTAATCGGTCTCACCGATATTATGTTATGCCCTAACCCTAATCATATCAGTCCTACCGAGTTGCATGTCGGTCCCAACGAAAATCCTAACGGTCACATTATTTGCTAAATCGGTCTGACCGAGTTTCTCAATTTGGTCCCACCGAGATTGGTAAGTTGTGTGTAATGGTTAGATTTTGTGTGGAGGCTATATATACCCCTCCACTCACTCTTCATTCGTGGAGAGAGCCATCAGAACATGCCTACACTTCCAACATACATTTTCTGAGAGAGAACTACCTACACTTGTGTTGAGACCAAGATATTCCATTCCTACCATATGAATCTTTATCTCTAGCCTTCCCCAAGTTGCTTTCCACCCAAACCTTCTTTCCACCAAATCCAAATCCTGTGAGAGAGAGTTGAGTGTTGGGGAGACTATCATTTGAAGCACAAGAGCAAGGAGTTCATCATCAACACACCATTTGTTACTTCTTAGAGAGTGGTGTCTCCTAGATTGGCTAGGTGTCACTTGGGAGCCTCCGACAAGATTGTGGAGTTGAACCAAGGAGTTTGTAAGGGCAAGGAGATCGCCTACTTCGTGAAGATCTACCCTAATGAGGCAAGTCCTTCGTGGGCGACGGCCATGGTGGGATAGACAAGGCTGCTTCTTCGTGGACCCTTCGTGGGTGGAGCCCTCCATGGACACGCGCAGCCGTTACCCTTCATGGGTTGAAGTATCCATCAACCTGTATGTACGATAGCACCACCTATCGGAACCATGACAAAAACATCCGTGTCTCCTATTGCATTTGCACTCTCCAAACCCTTCCCTTTACATTCTTGCAAGTTGCATGCTTTACTTTTCGCTGCTCATATACTCTTTGCATGCTTGCTTGAATTGTGTTAAGATTGCTTGACTTGTGCAAAGTTGCTAAAATCTGCCAAGAACTAAAATTGGGAAAAGGATAGATTTTTACTTGGTCAAGTAGTCTAATCACCCCCCCTCTAGACATACTTTCGATCCTACAAGCCGCAAGATTGCTTTGGAATGCGAGGAAGGTGATGCGGCTTCTGCTGAGTCGGTTTGTGCAACAGAGGAGTTAAAATTCTACAAAGACAATGTTGATTCGGCAGATATGACTTCTTTGAAGAAACCCACTACAGAGCATGATCCGGCTTTGAGTTTAAATCGGCTGATGAGACTAAGTTGGTTGATTTTGTTCCTGGCGATTCATCCAAGCAGTTTAGCATCAGCGTTAACTTGGATCCAAAATAGGAAAGCGCACTCATTGAGTTCATCCGTGAGAACCGGGACATCTTTGCATGGAAACCTTCTGACATGCCAGGTGTACCGAGGGAACTCGCTGAGCACACTCTTAATATTGATCCCAAGTTTAAACCGGTCAAGCAGTTTCTTCGCCGCTTTAATGAAGAGAGACGCAAGGCCATTGGAGAGGAGGTAGCCCGGCTCTTGGCAGCAGGGTTCATTGTGGAGGTCTTTCACCTTGAGTGGTTGGCTAACCCGGTGCTGGTACTTAAAAAGAATGGCACTTGGCGTATGTGTGTGCCCAGCTGATCCCTTTGCCCTCCCTCATATTGATCAAATTATTGATGTTACGGCGGGTTGTGAGCATTTGAGTTTTCTGGATGCTTATTCGGGTTATCATCAGATCAAGATGGCGATTAAGAACCAGGAGAAGACGGCTTTTATAACTCCTTTTGGAGCCTTTTGCTATGTATCTATGCCTTTTGGACTCAAGAGTGCCCAGGCGACTTATCAGCGGTGCGTGCAGAATTGCCTGCATACTCAGATTGGGCGCAATGTTCATGCTTATGTGGATGATATAGTGGTGAAGTCCAGGAAAGCAGAAACACTTATAGCTGACTTGCAGGAAACTTTCGATAATCTGAGGGTTTATAAGATGATTCTTAACCCGGCCAAGTGTGTTTTTGGTGTGCTAGCTGGCAAGCTCTTGGGTTTTCTGGTGTCTAACAGGGGCATTGAGGCTAATCGAGAAAATATCAAGGCTATTACATCCCTGGCTAAACCGGCGTGTATCAATGACGTTCAATGGCAGGCGGGTCGCATTGCAGTGCTAAGACGGTTTATCAGCCGGTTGGGGGAGAAGGCGATCCCGCTTTATCAGATGATGAAGAAGACATACAACTTTGTTCGAGGATGTCTTTCTTTGGCGCAGCGCTTGAGGATCTCAAGAAGCGCCGGTGAACTACCGTTTTGCCGTCCCCATTGATAAGGAACCATTGCTGTTATACGTGGCTGCTAATGCCCGAGCTGTCAGTGTGGCTATTGTGGTGGAGCGCAAAGAGGTTGGTAAGGAGTATCCGGTTCAACGGCCGGTTTATTATCAGTGAGGTGTTTATCGAGTCCAAATAGAGATATCCGCATTGGCAGAAGCTGGTGTATGGAGTGTTTATGGCAAGCCGGAAGCTTAAGCAATATTTTCAGGGTCATCCCATTACTGTGGTCAGTTCCGCTCCATTGGGGGATATCATTCAGAACAGGGAGGCGACTGGCCGGGTTGCTAAGTGGGGTATTGAGCTTGGTCCTCACGGGTTAAAATATATGCCTCGCACTGCTATCAAGTCTTAAGGGCTCGTGGATTTCATCAATGACTGGACAGAGTTGCGGGCACCGGAGGATAAACCGGATAACACATATTGGATGATTCATTTTGATGGATCCAGACAATTGGAGGGCTCGAGGGCTGGAGTGGTTCTTACTTCCCCTTGAGGTGACAAATTTTGTTATGTTCTCCTCTTAATGTTTCCCTGTACTAACAATGCAGCTGAGTATGAGGCCCTGCTCCATGGTCTTCGGATGGCTAAGGACATGAACTTAATCCGGGTACGTTGCTTTGGTGACTCCAATTTAGTGGCTCAGCAGGTATCTGGTACATGGGATTCCAAGGATACACTTATGGCGGCTTATCGGCATGAGGTGGATAGCATTGCCAGTCACTTCAAGGGTTACCAGGTCGAGCACATTGATCGACACAAGAATGAAGCGGCGGATGCTTTAAGCCGGCTCGGTTCCTAGCGTAAACCTGTGCCGTTCAATGTTTTTCTTGATGTTTTGCATAATCCGTCGGTCAAAATACCAACGGAGGAAGATCTGGTTGTTCCTGGCCCGGAGGCTCAATTGGTGGCGGTTCTTCATGCTATCCCTGATTGGACAAAGGCCATACCAGCGATCTCGACCGGGCGAAGTTCTGGAGGATTAAGTTCTAGCCGCATAAATAATCCGGCGGTCCAAGTCCATGACTATTGTCAATGGCGAGTTACATCACTGCAGTGTTTCATGGGCGTTTCAGCGTTGTGTTTCTCCTGAAGAGGGCTGTGAGATCTTGCATGAAATCCACGAAGGAGATTTTGTTCATCATGCTGGTTCAAAATCCTTGGTGGCTAAGGCTTTCCAGCACAGTTTTTACTGGTTAACAGCTCACGCTGATGCGGAGGATCTGGTCAGAAAGTGTGATGGCTGTCAGAAATTTTCAGGCCGAGCTCATGTTCCGGCCCAGGAATTGAGGATGATTCCAATCACCTGGCCGTTTGCAACTTGGGGTCTGGATATGGTTGGGCCTTTTAAGAGGTCCAAGGATAAGAGGACCCACCTTCTGGCGGCGGTTGATAAATTCACCAAGTGGGTTGAGGCAGAACCAGTGAGCAAGTGTGATGCGGCTACGGCGGTTCAATTCATGAAAAAGGTGATCTTCCGCTTTGGTTTTCCACACAGCATTATAACAGATAATCGCACGAATCTCTCCAAGGGTGCTATGGAAGAGTTCTATCAACATGAGCACATACGGCTTGATGTGTCATCAGTGGCCCACCCCCAGTCTAATGGTCAAGTGATACGTCTCCAACGTATCTATAATTTTTGATTGTTCCATGCTATTATATTACCTCTTTTGGATGTTTATGGGCTTTATTTTACGCATTTATATCATTTTTGGGACTAACCTACTAACCGTAGGCCCAGCCCATATTGCTGTTTTTTGCCTATTTCAGTATTTCGAAGAAAAGGAATATCAAACGGAGTCCAAACGGAATGACACCTTCGGGAGCGTTATTTTTGGAACAGATCTGATTCAGAGAACTTGGAGTGCAAGTCAAGAAGCCTCCGAGGGCCCCACGAGATAGGAGGGCGCCCCCCCCCCTGTAGGGTGCGCCCCCTGTCTCGTGGGCCCCTCGGGCGGCCATCGACGTACTTCTTCCTCCTATATATACGTACGTACCCCGAAAACATCCAATAGCACCACGAAACACAATTTCCACCGCCGTAACCTTCTGTATCCGTGAGATCCCATCTTGGAGCCCTTGTCGGCACTCTGCCGGAGGGGGAAGCAACCATGGAGGGCCTCTACATCAACATCCTTGCCCCTCCGATGAGTTGTGAGTAGTTTACCACGGACCTACGGGTCCATAGTTATTAGCTAGATGGCTTCTTCTCTCTTTTTGGATCTCAATACAATGTTCTCCCCCTCTCTTGTGGAGATCTATTCGATGTAATCTCTTTATGCAGTGTGTTTGTTGAGATCCGATGAATTGTGGGTTTATGATCAAGTTTATCTATGAATAATATTTCAATCTTCTCTGAATTCTTTTATGTATGATTGAGTTATCTTTGCAAGTCTCTTCGAATTATCAGTTTGGTTTGGCCTACTAGATTGGTCTTTCTTGCCATGGGAGAAGTGCTTAGCTTTGGATTCAATCTTGCGGTGTTCTTACCCATTGACAGAAAGGGTTGCAAGACACGTATTGTGTTGTTGCCATCGAGGATAACAAGATGGGGTTTATATCATATTGCATGTGTTTATCCCTCTACATCATGTCATCTTGCTTAATGCGTTACTCTATTCTTATGAACTTAATACTTTAAATGCAGGCAGGAGTCGGTCGATGTGTGGAGTAATAGTAATAGATGCAGGTAGGAGTCGGTCTACTTGTTATGGACGTGATGCCTATATACATGATCATGCCTAGATAATCGCATAACTATGCGCTTTTCTATCAATTGCTTGATAGTAATTTGTTCACCCACCGTAATACTTATGCTATCTTGAGAGAAGCCACTAGTGAAACCTATGGCCCCCGGGTCTATCTCTTATCATATTTGCTTTAAATCTATCTTTATTTGCATCTTTACTTTTTGCATCTATATTATAAAATACCAAAAATATATTTATCTTATCTTACTATCTTTATTAGATCTCACTTTCGCAAGTGGCCGTGAAGGGATTGACAACCCCTTTATTGCGTTGGCTGCGAGTTCTCAGTTTGTTTGTGTAGGTGTGTGGGACTTTTGAGGAGCCTCCTACTGGATTGATACCTTGGTTCTCAAAACTGAGGGAAATACTTACGCTACACTTTGCTGCATCACCCTCTCCTCTTCGAGGAAAACCAACGCAAGCTCAAGACATAGCATACATCCACGTTGATGGAGACTTCAACCCACGAAGGGTAATGGTTGCGCGAGTCCACGAAGGGCTCCACCCACAAAGGGTCCACAAAGAAGCAACCTTGTCTATCCCACCATGGCCATCGCCCACGAAGGACTTGCCTCACTTGGGTAGATCTTCATGAAGTAGGCGATCTCCTTGCCCTTGCAAACTCCTTGGTTCAACTCCACAATCTTGACGGAGGCTCCCAAGTGACACCTAACCAATCTAGGAGACACTACTCTCCAAAAGGTAATAGATGGTGTGTTGATGATGAACTCCTTGCTCTTGTGCTTCAAGTGATAGTCTCCCCAACACTCAACTCTCCCACACAGATTTGGCTATGGTGGAAAGATGATTTGAGTGGAAAGCAACTTGGGGAAGGCTAGAGAGTAAGATTCTTGTGGTTGGATTGGAATGTCTTGGTCTCAACACATGAGTAGGTGGTTCTCTCTTAGAAAATGAGTAGTGGAAGTGTAGGCACATTTTGATGGCTCTCTCACAAATGGAGAAGGGGGTGGAGGGCTATATATAGCCTCCACACAAAATCTAACTGTTACACACTTTTTACCCAACTCGGTCAGACCGAAGAGAGAAACTCGGTGAGACCGATTTAGTTCAAAATACGAACTTAGGAATCTCGGTGGGACCGACGAGATCAACTCAATGGGACCGATGTGATAGGGCTAGGGCGAAACCCCATCTCGGTGCAAATGGCCGTGAAGGGATTGACAACCCCTTTATTGCATTGGTTGCGAGTTCTCAGTTTGTTTGTGTAGGTGCGTGGGACTTTTGAGGAGCCTCCTACTGGATTGATACCTTGGTTCTCAAAACCGAGGGAAATATTTACGCTACACTTTGCTGCATCACCCTCTCCTCTTCGAGGAAAACCAACGCAAGCTCAAGACGTAGCAAGAAGGATTTCTGGCGCCGTTGCCGAGAAGGTCTTCGCTCAAGTCAAGACATGCCAAGTACTCATCACAAACCCATCTCCCTCGTTTTACATTATTTGCCATTTGCCTCTCGTTTTCCTCTCCCCCACTTCACCCTTGACGTTTTATTCGCCCTCTCTTTCCCAATCTCCTCCTCTCTTTTCGCTTGCCGTTTTTCTGTTTGCTTGTGTGTTGGATTACTTGTTGCCATGGCACAAGACAATACCAAGTTGTGTGACTTCTCGAATACCAATAACAATGATATCCTTAGTACACCGATTGCTCCTCTTAATGATGTTGTGTCTTGTGAAATCAATACCGCTTTGCTGAATCTTGTTATGAAAGATCAATTTGCCGGCCTTCCTAGTGAAGATGTCGCTACTCATCTAAACAATTTTGTTGATTTGTGTGATATGCAAAAGAAGAAAGATATGGATAACAATATTGTCAAATTGAAGTTATTTCCGTTTTCACTTAGAGATCATGCTAAAGTTTGGTTTTCGTCTTTGCCTAAAAATAGTATTGATTCTTGGAACAAGTGCAAAGATGCTTTTATCTCTAAGTATTTTCCTCCCGCTAAGATCATCACTCTTAGGAACGATATTATGAATTTTAAACAACTTGATCATGAGCATGTTGCCCAATGTTGGAAAAGAATGAAATTGATGCTTAGCAATTGCCCAACTCATGGTTTGAATTTATGGATGATCATACAAAAAATTTATGCCGGTTTGAACTTTGCTTCTAGAAATCTCTTAGATTCGGCCGCGGGAGGCACCTTTGTGGAAATCACGTTAGGAGATGCTACAAAATTGTTGATAATATTATGGCTAATTATTCTCAATGGCACACCGAAAGATCTTCTAGTAAAAAAGTGCATGCTATAGAAGAAATCAATGTTTTGAGTGGAAAGATGGATGAACTTATGAAGATGTTTTCTACTAGAAATACTCCTCTTGATCCCAATGATATGCCTTTGTCTTCCTTGATTGAGAATAATAATGAATCTATGGATGTAAATTTTGTTGGTAGGAATAGTTTTGGAAACAATGCTTATAGAGGAAATTTTAATGCTAGACCGTTCCCTAGTAATCCCTCTAATAATTATGGAAATTCCTACAATAATTCTTATGGTAATTTTAATAAGATGCCCTCTGATTTTGAGAATAGTGTGAAAGAATTTATGATTTCTCAAAAGAATTTTAATGCCTTGCTTGAAGAAAAATTGCTCAAAGTTGATGATTTGGCTAGGAACGTTGATAGACTTTCGCTTGATGTTAATTCTCTTAAACTTGGATCTTCTTCTCCTAAGCATGATATCAATGAGTCTCTCAAAGTAATGAGAATTTCCATTGACGAGTGCAAGGAAAGAACCGCTAGATTGCGTGCTAAAAAAGAAAGCTTTATAAAAGCGTGTTCTTCTAGTCTACATGAAAATAATGATGAGGATCTTAAAGTTATTGATACGTCTCCGATTAGATCTATGTTTTGCAATATGAATTTTGATGATTATGGGAGTTATGATGAATCAACTTTGCCTAGAAGGCATCCCAAAAATTCGGAGTCTTTAGATCTTGATGTTAAATTTGGTAAAAGTGAGATTGGAGAATCCTCAACTTCTAATAATATTGAACTTACTATCTCGGATTTCAAGGAATTTGATTATGATAATTGCTCTTTAAAAGGTTGTATTTCCTTGTTGCAATCCGTTGTTAATTCTCCTCATGCTTATAGTCAAAACAAAGCTTTTACCAAACATATTGTTGATGCCTTGATGCAATCCTATGATGAAAAACTTAATTTGGAAGTTTCTATACCTAGAAAACTTAATGATGAGTGGGAACCTACTATAAAGATTAAAATTAAAGATTATGAGTGTTTTGCTTTGTGTGATTTGGGTGCTAGTGTTTCCACGATTTCGAAAACTTTATGTGATATTCTAGGTTTCCATGATCTTGATTGTCGCGGGCGCGGCGGAGGCGCTAGGGGGAGCCGCCCGCCGCGGGACACCTATGGGGCCGGAGGGCCCCTTCGTGAGTTCGGTACGAGGGCGGAGGAGGCACAGAGAGCAGATCGAGGCGATGCGCTGGGCGGGGTTTTACCCAGCCGGGCGCGATGGACGCAGAAACCCTACTGCTGCTTTGTGTTCGTATTTGATCTTGCTCAAGAATGCGAGCGTATGGTGGTGTGGTGTTGAGTGAGTCGAACCAGCCGAACCCCAAGGCGCGAGAGTTGCCAAGGATCCGAACCGAACCTCCTCTACGTTGTGCATGGGCCTCCTTTTATAGTGCCAAGGGGTCACCAACAGGTGTCAACGTAGGAGAAAGGGGTAAAAATGTAAAAGATGTGGTAGTTGGAGCAAAGGGAACAAAGGCAACTACAAAGGCTTGAACAAAGGGTTTCTACCTACTTTTGACAGAGGGGACAAAGGCATTTAATGCCGTCGCCGTCGACCCCAAAAGTTCCCGCCTTGCGTCTCCGCTTGCCACGGGCGATGGATCCACCACTGTGGAGTGCCACCGCACCCCATGTTGCCTGACCATCCGCCACGCGCGTCTCGGAGAGGGCTCAAGGCGACGCGTGGGCAGATGAGCTGGAGGCGGGCACAGCGAGCTCTCCGGCAAGTACCTTGCCGGGTCTTGATCTTGCCGGGCCCGGAGCTTGTCGGGCTCAGAACTTGCCGCCCCGGGCCTTCGCCGACGCGAGATAGCGCCGAGGCGTGTCTTCACGACGTAATCTTCTAGTCTCCCGGCGAGCTCCTCTCGCCAGACCTTGCGTGAGTGATGTAATCTTGAGCTCGAACAGCCTTCCCGCAAGCTCCTCTTGCCGGGTCTCGATCTTCTGTCTTGTATACTTTGTTCTTGAATGGCTTGATATGGAGCAGAATGGTCTCCGCAAGCATGTGGTAGATCGCAGCTGGAGTCAGAATCGCCGTGCACAAGTTGGGGTACCGAGGTACCCCTACCTTAGTACACCGACAGAGCCCCGGCCTGGGCCACACACGGTGCCGAGCGCTGTTGGGCCAGGCCCAAAACAAGGCACGGCATACGAGGCCCATGGCGCGTCGACCGTCAGATCCGCCGCCTCAGAACGGCACGCGCCGATTGCGGCGTTGTGGGGAGGCGGGCGGCGATGCAGATCTTTAAGGCATCCACCCGTGATCGTGGTGCGAGCGAGGTCGCTTCACCCGCCGCTCGGCTCCGCCGCCACGCTGCCCTCATGCACAGGGTCGGGCGGCGAAGGTGGGAGACCGAGCCGTCACGGCGGAGGAGGCGAGTCGGCCCGCTCCTCTGGCCTCCTCGCTTGATTGGTCGAAGGGCGGTTGAGTTTCACCCGCCCCTTTAAAAGGGGCGGAAGGGGAGCACAACGCCACACTCATCCTCTTCTCCCTTCGTCTTCATCTTCTGTTCTTCTTTCCGCCATGGAAGGGGGAAATCCCAGCTCTTCGACGGTGGCGGCGAGGGTCGCCTCCAGGCAGCGCACCTCTCCCTATCCCGCTCCCGTGGCGGTGGAGCCGGCCACGAGAGGGAGAGGGAGGGGGCGTGGCCGCGGACGAGGCCGAGGGCGTGGCCGAGGCGGCCGGGGGAGAGGCGGTCGTGGCGATCGCGCCCCCATCTCCCCGACGCCTCCTATCCACGCGCGGTCCACACTGGAGATGACCCCGGGAGTTCTTCATCAAGCTGCGCCGAGCACCTCGTCGGCGCCGCCGGTTGCCGCCCGTGTCAGGACGCAATGGGACCGGATCCACCCGACGTGATGGAGTTGCGCATGAGGGGCTGCGGGATCAGCGGCACTCGAGTGAGTGTCGTGTCCCCAGCCCGGCGTGATGTTCTTCGACCGAGGGTGGAAGACGTCGCCGGATCCATAGCTTGACGGCGGGGTTTACCCTCCATTTCAAGTTAATGGAGGGCGACCTTCTCGCCGTCAAGGTCTTCGGGGACTACGGGACCCGGGTGAGATGCTGTGTGGACAGCTCCTCCAACAGCGAAGGTCCCTCCTCGAGCGAGAGTGACGAGGAGGGGAGCGACAGCGACGACGAGGGGGATGGCGGGCCCGACTAGGTGTCGGACGCCGCTGCCTCGCGCGCCACCGGCGACCCCATCTTCTGGGTCGCCGGCCTCCTGAACTCCCCGGGGCCGTCTCCTTGGGCGGTGGCGTGAGGGAGGCTGCGAAGAGGAAGAGGGGTGGCGGCAAGGCCGTCAATCGAGTACGAGGGCGAGGAGCCTCGACAACAGGCCGACGCCCCACCACCCCGCCTTCAAGCTCGCCGCCCGACGCCTGCCTCGCCAAGCTCTGGCCGGCCCCGGGTGTTCTCTTGGTGTCTTCTGGCGCCCGCAGCTCACCGGGGGCGCGCTCCTCCACGCCCGTCACCTTGCGCAGCTCCTGAGGGCACGCCACCCGCCACGCTCTCCTAGGCGCCCCTTTTGCCCTTCCCCGACAAGCTTCTCTTGCCGGGGCCTCCTTCCCCGGCAAGCTTCTCTTGCCGGGGCTCCTTGACCTACCTCCCGAACTCCCTAACAGAGAAACAGAGAGGGATCACGGCACCTTATCTTTTAATTTGTAAGCCCTCGGCCTTAGCTGTATTTAAAAACTTGTAATCCTCTCTATCATGTTTTTCATCCTCTATGGACTTGTACTATGCTAGGATGTTTTTAATGAAAAGAGGGGAAAGCTTGCCGGACCGAGTCTTGACTTTGCGCCTTGTATGCTCCTATCCCACGCCTCGGGAGCTTGCCGGGCTAACACGCTTGTCGAAAAGGGACAGCCACTGGCGGTGTTGCTTCCGCAAACAACCTTGCCGGGCCGATTATGACGCTTAACTTGTCGAAAGGTGCTCGAAGCAAGGTAGGGTGCAGCAGCACACTTGTGTTTGTTGAGCGGACTCGGAAACAAAACAAGTACGCAACTGGGCCACGACTTGGCTCCTCCGCGTATGGGTTTTACAAGTCACGCTGCTCAAAGACGCAGCCCGCTTTCCCGGTCCATAGGAGGATGCATGACGAGGATGAAAACTTATCGATATCGCAGCCCCAAAGAACTCTCGCTGTCGGAGGCGAATCTTGGCGCCGCAGCCCCAGCGACGCTGGCTCGCCGGAGACGAATCTTGGCGCCAGCAGCCTCAGCGACGCTGGCTCACGGAGACGAATCTTGGCGCCGCAGCCCGATTCTGTTGGCGCGCCAAAGATGTCGCGGCGCGCGGAGGCGCTTAGGGGAGCCGCCGCTGGACACCTATGGGGCGGAGGGCCCTTCGTGAGTTCGGTACGAGGGCGGAGGAGGCACAGAGAGCAGATCGAGGCGATGCGCGCGGGGCGGATTTTTACCCAGCTTCGGGCCGCGATGGTCGCGTAAAACCCTACTGCTGCTTTGTGTTCGTATTTGATCTTGCTCAAGAACGCGAGCGTATGGTGGTGTTGTGTTGGGTGAGTCGAACCAGCCGAACCCCAAGGCGCGAGAGTTGCCAAGGATCCGAACCGAACCTCCTCTACGTTGTGCATGGGCCTCCTTTTATAGTGCCAAGGGGTCACCAACAGGTGTCAACGAGGAGAAAGGGGTAAAATGTAAAAGAGGTGGTAGTTGGAACAGTCAAGGAACAAGTGGAGCTACAAATTGCTTGAACAAAGGGTTTCTACCTACTTTGACAATGGGGACAAAGGCATTTAATGCCCGCCGCCGTCGACCCCAAAAGCTCCGCCCTTGCCTCCGCTCGCCACGGCGATGAATCCACCACCGTGGAGTGCCACCGCACCCCCAGCTGCACAGCCACCCGCCACGCGTCTCTGGAGAGGGCTCAAGGCGACGCGTGGGCGGATGAGCCTGGAGGCGGGCACGCAGCGTAGCTCTCCGGCAAGTACCTTGCCGGGTCTTGATCTTGCGGGCCCGGAGCTTGTCGGGCTCTGTGACCGCCTCCTCGGCCCTCGCTGACGCGCGATAGCGCCGAGGCGTGTCTTCTTATGATGTAGTCTTCTAGTCTCCCCGGCGAGCTCCTCTCGCCAGGGGCTTGCGTGAGTGATGTAATCCTGAGCCTGGAACGGCCTTCCCGGCAAGCTCCTCTTGCCGGGGTCTCGATCTTCTGTCTTGTACACTTTGTTCTTGAATGGCTTGATATGGAGCAGAATGGTCTCCGCAAGCATGTGGTAGATCCACCGCTGGAGTCAGAATCGCCGTGCACAAGTTGGGGTACTGAGGTACCCCTACCTTAGTACACCGACATTGATGATTGCTCTTTAAATTTGCACCTTGCGGATTCCACCATTAAAAAGCCTATGGGAAGGATAAATGATGTTCTCATTGTTGCAAATAGAAATTTGGTGCCCGTAGATTTTATCGTTCTTGATATAGATTGCAATCTTTCTTGCCCTATTATTCTTGGTAGACCTTTCCTTAGAACGATTGGTGCGATTATTGATATGAAGGAAAGGAATATTAGATTCAATTTCTATTAAAGAAAGGCATGGAGCACTTTCCAAGAAAGAAAGTTAAATTACCTTATGAATCTATCATGCGTGCTACTTATGAGTTTAGTGCCAAAGAAGGCACTCGTTAGATCTATCTTTGTTTTTATGCCTAGCTAGGGGCGTTAAACAATAGCGCTAGTTGGGAGGCAACCCAATTTTCTTTATGTTTTTTGTTTTTGATCCTGTTTAGTAATAAATCTTGCATCTACCTTCTGGTCAGATGTGTTTTTATCTTTTAATTAGTGTTTGTGCCAAGTAGAACCTATAGGATAACCTACGATGATAGTTGATTTCATTCTGCTGAAAAACAGAAACTTTGCGCGCACGAATATAATTTTTTTAAATCACAGGAACATGATTTTGCGTTGATTCTTTTTGCTCATGTTCAATAGACAAATTTTCCAGGACTTCCTACTTTGGTAGGATTTTTAGAGTTCCATAAGTTTGCGTTAGTTACAGATTGCTACAGACTGTTCTGTTTTTGACAGATTCTGTTTTTCGTGTGTTGTTTGCTTATTTCAATGCATCTATGGCTAGTAATTCAGTCTATGAACCATAAAGAAGTTGGAATACAGTAGGTTTAACACCAAATTAAATAAATAATGAGTTGATGGCAGTACCTTATGTGGTGGTTTTGTTTTCTTTCACTAACGGAGCTTATAAGATTTCCTGTTGAGTTTTGTGTTGTGAAGTTTTCAAGTTTTGGGTAAAGCTTTTATGGACTATGGAATAAGGAGTGGCAAGAGCCTAAGCTTGGGGATGCCCATGGCACCCCAAGATGTTCAATAATAGCCAAAGTTTAAGCTTGGGGATGCCCGGAAGGCATCCCTCTTCCGCCTTCGCTCATTGGTAACTTTACTTGGAGCTATATTTTTATTCGCCACATGATATGTGTTTTGCTTGGAGCGTCGTGTATTATATTAGTCTTTGCTTTTTAGTTTACCACAATCATCCTTGCTAACACACCTTTTTGGAGAAGCCTATTTGATTAGAATTTGCTAGAATACTCTATGTGCTTCACTTATATCTTTTGAGCTTGATAGTTTTTGCTCTAGTGCTTCACTTATATCTTTTAGAGCACGGTGGTGTCTTAATTTTGAAGAAATTGCTAGTCTCTCATGCTTCCCTTATATTATTTTGAGAGTCTTTTATAACAGCATGGTATTTTCTTTGATCATAAAGTTGGTCCTAGAATGGTGAGCATCCAAGTTGGGTATAATAAAAACTATCATAGAAAGTGAATTGGATGCTATGATCAATTCGATGCTTGATAATTGTTTTGAGATATGGAGGTAGTGATAATATTAAAGTCATGCTAGTTGGGTGATTATGAATTTAAAGAATGCTTGTGTTGAAGCTTGTGATTCCCGTAGCATGCACGTATGGTGAACCGCTTTGTGATGAAGTTGGAGCACAATTTTATTTATTGATTGTCTTCCTTATGAGTGGCGATCGGGGACGAGTGATGGTCTTTTCCTACCAATCTATCCCCCTAGGAGCATGCGCGTAGTACTTTGGTTTTTGATGACTTCTAAATTTTTGCAACAAGTATATGAGTTCCTTTGATTAATGTTGAGTCCATGGATTATACGCACTCTTTCACCCTTCCACCATTGCTAGCCTCTCTTGTACCGTCCAATTTTTGCCGGTACCATACACCCACCATACTCCTTCCTCAAAACAGCCACCATACCTACCTATTATGGCATTTCCATAGCCATTCCGAGATATATTGCCATGCAACTTTCCACCGTTCCGTTCATATGACATGCATTACTTTTGTCATATTGCTTTTTGCATGATCATGTAGTTGACATTGTATTTGTGGCAAGGCCACCTTCATAATTTTCATACATGTCGCTCTTGATTCATTGCATATCCTAAGACATCACGGAGGCATTCATATAGAGTCATATCTCGCTCTAGCTTTGAGTTGTAAATCCATAAAAGTGTGATGATCTTAATTATTAGAGCATTGTCCTAGTGAGGAAAGGATGATGAAGACTATGATTCCCCCACAAGTCGGGATGAGACTTCGGACTTTACAAAAAGAAAAAAAAGAAAAAAAAAGAAAGGCCAAAAATAAAAAAAGATAGGCCAAAGAAAAAAAAAAGAAAAAAGAAAAAAGAAAAAAAGAAAATAAAAATGAGAGAAAAAGAGAGAAGGGACAATGCTACTATCTCTTTTTCCACACTTGTGCTTCAAAATAGCACCATGATCTTCATGTTAGAGAGTCTCATATGTTGTCACTTTCATATACTAGTGGGAATTTTTCATTATAGAACTCGGCTTTTATATTCCAATGATGGGCCTCCTCAAAAGTGCCCTAGGTCTTCGTGAGCAAGCAAGTTGGATGCACCCCACTTAGTTTCTTTTGTTGAGCTTTCATATATTTATAGCTCTAGTGCATTCGTTGCATGGCAATCCCTACTCATTCACATTGATATCTATTAATGGGCATCGTCATAGCCCATTGATATGCCTAGTTGATGTGAAACTATCTTCTCCTTTTTGTTTTCTCCACAACCACCATTATATTCCACATATAGTGTTATGTCCATGGCTCACGCTCATGTATTGCGTGAAAGTTGAAAATGTTTGAGATTATTAAAGTATGAAACAATTGCTTGGCTTGTCATCGGGGTTGTGCATGATTAAATACTTTGTGTGATGAGGATAGAGCATAGCCAGACTATATGATTTTGTAGGGATAACTTTATTTAGCCATGTTATTTTGAGAAGACATGATTACTTTGATTAGTATGCTTGAAGTATTACTATTTCTTATTTCAATGTGAACTATTATTTTGTATTCATTTGGATCTGAACATTCATGCCACAATAAAGAAAATTACATTATGAATTATGCTAGGTAGCATTCCACATCAAAAATTCTCTTTTTATCATTTACCTACTCGAGGACGAGCAGGAATTAAGCTTGGGGATGCTTGATACGTCTCCAACGTATCTATAATTTTTGATTGTTCCATGCTATTATATTACCTCTTTTGGATGTTTATGGGCTTTATTTTACGCATTTATATCATTTTTGGGACTAACCTACTAACCGGAGGCCCAGCCCATATTGATGTCTTTTTGCCTATTTCAATATTTCGAAGAAAAGGAATATCAAACGGAGTCCAAACGGAATGAAACCTTCGGGAGCGTTATTTTTGGAACAAATCTGATCCGGAGAGATTGGAGTGCAAGTCAAAAGCCTCGAGGGCCCCACAAGACAGAGGGCGCTACTGCCTTGTGGGCCCTCAGCGCCACCGACGCATTTCTTCCTCCTATATATACCCACGCACTCGAAAACATCCAAGAGCACCACGAAACACAATTTCCACCGCCAGAACCTTCAGATCCACGAGATCCCATCTTGGAGCCCTTGTCAAGCACTCTTAGGAGGGGGAAGCAACCACGAAGGGCCTCTACATCAACATCCTTGCCCCTCCGATGAGTTGTGAGTAGTTTACCACAGACCTTCGAGTCCATAGTTATTAGCTAGATGGCTTCTTCTCTCTTTTGGATCTCAATACAATGTTCTCCCCTCTCTTGTGGAGACCTATTCGATGTAATCTCTTTTTTATGTGTGTTTGTCGAGATCCGATGAATTGTGGGTTTATGATCAAGTTTATCTATGAATAATATTTCAATCTTCTCTGAATTCTTTTATGTATGATTGAGTTATCTTTGCAAGTCTCTTCAATTATCGTTTGGTTTGGCCTACTAGATTGGTCTTCCTTGCCATGGGAGAAGTGCTTAGCTTTGGGTTCAATCTTATGTGTTCTTACCCATTGGCGTAAAGGGTTGCAAGACACGATTGTATTGTTGCCATCAAGGATAACAAGATGGGTTTATATCATATTGCATGCGCTTATCCTCTACATCATGTCATCTTGCTTAATGCGTTACTCTGTTC
Source organism: Aegilops speltoides (assembly GCA_021437245.1). Lineage (NCBI taxonomy): Eukaryota > Viridiplantae > Streptophyta > Magnoliopsida > Poales > Poaceae > Aegilops > Aegilops speltoides. Next base: position 415,085,414 of record CM038142.1, on the reverse strand, counting down.
TTATGAACTTAATACTCTAGATGCGTGCAGAGTCGGTCGATGTGTGGAGTAATAGTAGTAGATGCAGGCAGGAGTCGGTCTACTTGTTATGGACGTGATGCCTATATACATAATCATGCCTAGATAATCTCATAACTATGTGCTTTTCTATCAATTGCTCGACAGTAATTTGTTCACCCACCGTAATACTTATTCTATCTTGAGAGAATCCAGTAGTGAAACCTATGGCCCCAGGGTCTATCTCTTATCATATTTGCTTTCAATCTATCTTTATTTGCATCTTTACTTTTTGCATCTATATTATAAAATACCAAAAATATATTTATCTTATCTTACTATCTTTATTAGATCTCACTTTCGCAAGTGGCCGTGAATGGATTGACAACCCCTTTATTGCGTTGGTTCCAGTTCTCGTTTGTTTGTGCAAGGTCGTGGGACTTTTGAGGAGCCTCCTACTGGATTGATACCTTGGTTCTCAAAACTGAGGGAAATACTTACGCTACACTTTGCTGCATCACCCTCTCCTCTTCGAGGAAAACCAACGCAAGCTCAAGACGTAGCATACATCCACGTTGATGGAGACTTCAACCCACGAAGGGTATTGGTTGCGCGAGTCCACGAAGGGCTCCACCCACAAAGGGTCCACGAAGAAGCAACCTTGTCTATCCCACCATGGCCATCGCCCACGAAGGACTTGCCTCACTTTGGTAGATCATCATGAAGTAGGCGATCTCCTTGCCCTTACAAACTCCTTGGTTCAACTCCACAATCTTGACGGAGGCTCCCAAGTGACACCTAACCAATCTAGGAGACACTACTCTCCAAAAGGTAATAGATGGTGTGTTGATGATGAACTCCTTGCTCTTGTGCTTCAAATGATAGTCTCCCCAACACTCAACTCTCTCACACAGATTTGGCTATGGTGGAAAGATGATTTGAGTGGAAAGCAACTTGGGGAAGGCTAGAGAGTAAGATTCTTGTGGTTGGATTGGAATGTCTTGGTCTCAACACATGAGTAGGTGGTTCTCTCTCAGAAAATGAGTAGTGGAAGTGTAGGCACATTTTGATGGCTCTCTCACAAATGGAGAAGGGGGTGGAGGGCTATATATAGCCTCCACACAAAATCTAACTGTTACACACTTTTTACCCAACTCGGTCAGACCAAAGAGAGAAACTCGGTGAGACCGATTCAGTTCAAAATGTGAACTTAGGAATCTCGGTGGGACCAACGAGATCAACTCGATGGGACCGATGTGATAGGGCTAGGGCAAAACCTCATCTCGGTGAGACCGATCACATGAACTCGGTGAGACCTATTTCAGCAATAAATCAAACATAGAGTTGGTCAAGCAAACTCAGTGGGACCGATTGCTCATTTTGGTGAGACCGAAATGTTATGAAAAGGAAACAGAGAGTTTGCAATGCGAACTTGGTGGGACCAATCGTTCATTTCGGTGAGACCGAAATGTTACGAAGGGAAACAGAGAGTTTGCAAAGCCATCTCGGTGGGACCGAGAGCCGTATCGGTGTGACCGAATTGATTAGGGTTTCTGGCTATGGCTATGTCAAGTTAACTAGGTGGTGACGGATAGATCAAATCGGTGGGGCCGAGTTTGACATTAGGTTTTGGACATATGTGGAAATGAGAAAGTGGTTGAGGGTTTTGGAGCAATATCACTAAGCATTTTGATCAAGCAAGTCATTAAGCAACACCTCATCCCCTTTTAATAGTATCGTCTTTCCTATGGACTCAATGTGATCTTGGATCACTAAAATGGAAATGAAGAGTCTTGAGCCTTTGACAATCTTTGTTCTTAGCATATTGGGGGGGTCCACATCTCTAGTCCATGCCATGCCAATCATTGAACTTTCTAAAACATTTAAGTTGAATGGATATTAGTTCAATGAGCTATATGTTGTTATGAATTACCAAAACCACCCGGGGATTAGTTGCACTTTCAATCATTCGATAAGGATATAATTTGGTTGGGACATAATACTGAAGCACATCAGTCCATCATGCTAGCACTACATAATAGTGGAATTGGGGGCCACTCAGGATTATAAGGCACATATCAGAGAATTAAGGCCTTATTTGCTTGGCCTGCCATGAAATAGGCCATCCAGACTTATGTGCAAAGTTGCATTGTGTGTCAGCAGGCTAAAGCTGAACATATTAAGAAACCTGGGTAACTCAGTCATCTTCCCATATGAAAGCACTGCTCCCTAGGTGGTTTTGGTAATTAATGTCAACATATCTCTTGTTGGACTAACACTTTTATCTAGTATGTTTCAGATAAGTTCAACAATGGAGTGGCATGGACTAAAGGATGTGGGAACTCCTTCAAGATGCTAAGGACAAAGGATTGGCTCAAGCTTCAAGCTCAAGACTCTTCATTTTATATTTTAGTGATCCAAGATCACATTGAGTCTATAGGAAAAGCCAATACTATCAAGAAGGGATGAGGTGTTGCTTAATGAGTTTCTTGCTCCACAGTGCTTAGTGATATGCTCCAAAACCCTCAACTACTTTCCCACTCCCACACATATGACCCAAACCTAAAGTCAAACTCGGCCACACCTATTCTTTCTATCCGGCGCCACCGAGTTCTGATGTCTTAGCCACTGCCACAAACCCTAGACAAATCGGTCTCACCGATAGGGATCTCGGTCCTACCGAGATGGGATTGTAATCTCTCTGTGTATGTCCATTACCAAAATCGGTCTAAACAAGTTTGAGCAATCGGTACTACTGAGATTACAATGCAAACTTCCTGGTTAACTTATTACCAAAATCGGTCCTACCGAGTTTGTGTAATCGGTCCCACCGAGTTTACCTGACCAACTCTCTGGAAAGCTTATTACCAAAATCGGTCACACCGAGTTTGTGTAATCAGTCTTACCGAGATTACGTTATGCCCTAACCCTAACCATATCGGTCCTATCGAGTTGCCTATTGGTCCCACCGAAAATCCTAACGGTCACTAGGTTTACTAAATCGGTCTGACCGAGTTTGTTAATTCGATCCCACCGAGTTTGGTAAATTGTGTGTAACGGTTAGATTTTGTGTGGAGGCTCTAAATACCCCTCCACCTCCTCTTCATTCGTGGAGAGAGCCATCAGAACAAACCTACACTTCCAACTTACCATTTCTGAGAAAGAACCACCTACTCATGTGTTGAGGCCAAGATATTCCATTCCTACCATATGAATCTTGATCTCTAGCCTTCCCGAAGTTGCTTCCCACTCAAATCTTCTTTCCACCAGATCCAAAACCTATGAGAGAGAGTTGGGTGTTGGGGAGACTATCATTTGAAGCACAAGAGCAAGGAGTTCATCATCAACGCACCATTTGTTACTTCTTGGAGAGTGGTGTCTCCTAGATTGGCTAGGTGTCACTTGGGAGCCTCTGACAAGATTGTGGAGTTGAACCAAGGAGTTTGTAAGGGCAAGGAGATCGCCTACTTCGTGAAGATCTACCGCTAGTGAGGCAAGTCCTTCGTGGGCGACGGCCATGGTGGGATAGACAAGGTTGCTTCTTCATGGACCCTTCGTGGGTGGAGCCTCCGTGGACTCAAGCAACTGCTACTCCTTCGTGGGTTGAAGTCTCCATCAACGTGGATGTATGATAGCACCACCTATCGGAACCACGCCAAAAACATCCGTGTCTCCAATTGCGTTTGAATCCTCCAAAACTCTTCCCTTTACATTCTTGAAAGTTGCATGATTTACATTCCGCTGCTCATATACTCTTTGCATGCTTGCTTGATATGTATTGTGAGTGTTAAACTTGTGCCTAAACTCCACCTAAATTTTAAGAACTTAAAAACTGCAACTTTGGCACTTAGTGTCTAATCACCCCCCCCCCTCTAGACACCTCTTCTCAAGGTCCTACAAGTGGTATCAGAGCATTGGTCTCCATTGCCTTGGTTTAATCACCATTGGAGGAAGATGGATGAGTCTACTTTGGGGAGTGTTAGACATAGAGTGCCTATACTTGATGGAGAGTATTTTCATGAGTGGAAAAATGAGATGCTTGTAATTTTCAATCAATATCATTTGAACAAGTACATTGCTAGCCCTTGTGCACCTCATGTTGATCCTATGCATCCTACCCTTGATGAGTCAATTGACATGATCCGCAATCTTAGAACTGCCGAACTTATCATTAGAGGATTGCCTAGAAACTTGATTGGATGTTTGCCTACTCTTAAGTGTGCCTACACTATATGGAAATTTCTTGAGGAACGCTTTCCAAATTATTCCTTGAAAAATCTAGATAAAATTCTCCATAAGTCTATTGCTTTGAGTAAGATGAATACTAGTGATCCTATGTTTGGTGATCATTTATTCGAGCTTACAAACCTTATGCGTGCCAAAGGAGATGTTGGAATTATTAGTGATATTATTTCCGAAGCTATAAAAATTCATAAGCAAGATCATTGTCAAACTCACTCTAACGAATTACCCTCTCTAGGATTTGATCCACCACATGACGATGTTGAACATGGATACTATGATGAGGACGATGATAGTGACTTCGATCTTGGTTATGCAATGAGACACTTTGGTCTTATGGCTAATCTTCGGGGATATATGTCAGGAGGAAAGGAATGGGTTCTTGATAGTGGATGTACTGATCACATGACCGGAGATAAAGACATGTTTCGTGAGCTTGCTGAAAATGATAGTCCTCGAAAGTATGTCACTTTTGGTGACAACTCAAAGGGTAAGGTGGTTGGCCTCGGTAAGGTGGCCATATCACATGATAGCTCCATACAAAACGTCATGCTCGTTGAATCTCTTGGATACAACTTACTTTCAGTATCTAGACTTGCTGATTTCGGTTTCCATGTCCTATTTACTAAAGTAGATTGCCAAGTGTTTCGTCGAGACAATCATAAAATGGTCTTTACCGGTGTGCGTAGAGGTGATCTCTACATTGTTGATTTCACTAAAAAGGCTCAGCCTAAAACTTGCTTCATTGCTAAATCCTCAAAAGGTTGGTTATGGCATAGAAGACTAGGTCATGTTGGTATGCAAAACCTTGACAATCTTATTAAAGGAAATCATATCCTTGGAGTTAACGATGTCATATTTGATAAGGATAGACTTTGCGGTGCTTGTCAAGCAGGTAAACAGGTTGGAGGAAGGCATCCCGTGAAGAACATCATGACCACAAGGAGGCCACTCGAGCTACTTCACATGGATCTCTTTGGTCCCAACTCCTACAAGAGTCTCGGTGGAAATTCTTTTGGTCTAGTTATTGTTGATGATTTTTCAAGATTTACGTGGGTGTTCTTTCTCGATGATAAATTGCAGGTCCAAAAGATCTTCAAAAACTTCGCTAGGAAGGCCCAAAATCAATTTGAAGTGAAGATCAAGAAGGTTCGCAGCGACAACGGAACGGAGTTCAAGAACGCAAATGTGGACACCTTTCTTGATGAAGAAGGATTTCACATGAGTTCTCGACTACGCATACACCTCAACAAAATGGAGTTGTTGAGAGGAAGAACCGGACGCCATCGAAATGGCGAGAACGATGCTTGATGAATACAATACGCCAAGCACTTTTGGGCGTAAGCGGTTGAGACAGCTTGTCATGCAACAAATCGCTCAGATCTTCACAAGCTACTTGGCAAGACGGCATACGAGCTCCTCACCGTAACAAACCCCAAGTTGGATACTTTCGAGTATTCGCCCAAAGTGCTACATTCTTGATAAGCATCATCGCTCTAAATTTGCTCCTAAGTCTCTGAAGGTTTCCTACTAGGTTATGGCTCAAGCTCTCACACTTACCGTGTTCACAACAATTTCACCCAAAGGTTGAAGAGACGGTAGATGTGAAGTTTGATGAATCTAACGGCTCGCAAGTAGAGCAATTGTCAATTGATGTAGGAGACAAAGATCCTTCGGAAGCAATCCAAGACTTGTCTATTGGCAAGGTCCGTCCAACGGAGGTGAAGGAGAGTACCTCGTCCGTCCAAGTGGAAGCTTCTACTTCACGACAAGGTGAACCAAGAGTTGATACGGAAGCATCCACAAGTGGGACACACCAAGATGAAGAAAACAAGTAAGTGCATCAAGATGAACGTCAACAACCTCCTTCTCCATCACGACAAGAGAACGACAATGCCAACAATGAAGAAGGCCAAGAAGAAGAACAAGATGAAGAAGAAGTTCAACCAAGAACCAAGCAAAAGCTTTCACGAGTTCGAGCAAGAATTGCTAAAGACCATCCCGTCGAGCAAATCTACAATGATATTCAAACCGGAGAATCACTCGCCTAAAACTCGCTTAGCTAACTTTTGTGAAAACTATTCTTTCATCTCTAGCATTGAACCTATGAAGGTCGAAGAAGCATTGGAAGATCCGGATTGGATAAATGCTATGCATGAAGAGCTACACAACTTTGAGAGGAACCAAGTTTGGACATTAGTTGAGAAGCCCAACAACAACCACAACATCATCGGTACCAAATGGGTGTTTCGCAACAAGCAAGATGAAGATGGACAAGTAGTTCTCAACAAAGCACGTCTCGTCGCCCAAGGTTACACACAAGTCGAAGGTATGGACTATGGTGAGACTTACGCTCCCGTTGCTAGACTTGAGTCCATTCGCATCTTACTTGCCTATGCTAATCACCATGACATCACCTTGTACCAAATGGACATTAAAAGTGCTTTTCTAAATGGTGAAATAGAGGAGGAAGTTTATGTTAAACAACCTCCCGGCTTTGTCAATCCTAAGAAACCCAATCATGTTTACAAACTTCACAAAGCTCTTTATGGTCTTAAACAAGCTCCTAGAGCATGGTATAAATGCTTGACCAAGTTCCTTATTGAAAAAGGCTTTGAAATTAGGAAAATTGATTCTACTCTTTTTACTAAAAGGGTTAATGGAGAACTATTTGTGTGCCAAATCTATGTAGATGATATTATATTTGGTTCAACTAACCCTCATTTTAGTGAAAAGTTTGGGAAGCTAATGTCGGAGAAGTTTGAGATGTCTATGATGAGTGAACTCAAATTCTTTCTTGGGTTTCAAATCAAGCAAACTAAGGAAGGTATCTTTGTTTCTCAAACGAAGTACACCAAGGACTTGTTCAAGAAGTTCAATATGCAAGAATGCAAAGGTATGTCTACACCCATGCCTACTAGTGGACATCTTGACTTGACCAAAGATGGTGAACCGGTTGATCAAAAGGTTTATCGCTCTATGATTGGTTCATTGTTGTATCTATGTGCTTCACATCCCGATATCATTTTAAGTGTGTGTATGTGTGCACGATATCAAGCTGCTCCTAAAGAATGTCATCTTAAGGCCGTGAAAAGGATAGTACTTAATCCATACACCAAATTTTGGCATTTGGTATCCTAAGAGGGCCTCTTTCGATCTTGTTGGCTACTCCGACTCGGACTATGCCGGAGACAAGGTTGATAGAAAGTCCACTTCGGGTACTTGTCAATTTCTTGGTAGATCTCTTGTGTCTTGGTCCTCCAAGAAACAAAACTCGGTATCCTTATCCACCGCCGAAGCGGAATACATTGCCGCTGGTTCATGTTGTGCTCAATTACTTTGGATGACCCAAACTCTTAAAGATTATGGGATACATATGAAACATGTTCCATTGCTTTGTGACAATGAAAGTGCTATCAAAATTGGTCATAACCCCGTACAACATTCTCGAACTAAGCATATTAAAGTTCGTCATCATTTCATTCGAGATCATGTTGCTAAGGGTGACATTGATCTTAAGCATGTTCCCACCGAAAAGCAATTAGCGGATATATTCACTAAACCTCTTGATCAGAAAGTGTTTTGTAGGTTTATAGGAGAATTGAACATCATTGATGCTTCAAACTTGGAGTAGAAACTCCATTGGATACATGCAAGACATGAGCTTATGACTAATCCTTGATATTTTTCTTATGATGAAAATCTTATGTCTTGGATATATTTGCATCTTGCATGTTATCTAACCCATGTAGGTACCTGGTTGTATCAAATTCCATGAGATTGTAATCTACTCACATCATGAGCAATCTCTACATTACCAAGTTTCTACATTATGGTGGTTGAAGACAAGGAAGTACGGAACCACTCAAACATATCCTTTGACAAATTCTATGTTGAGCTTCATGATTGTCATCTTTGGATACACAAGTGCTCTTCCTTGCAAGAACTAACCCATGTAGGTATATGGACTCGAATTCCAAGTGGTGCTCCCAATTCTTGATGAGCTACATCAACATTGAGCAACCCACACAAGTTCAACTCCATGGACAACTCCACCAACCAAGGTATGTTATTCCATCTTAGAGAAGCTTTACTCAAGGTCATGAGCAAAAGCAACTCGACAAGATGTGAATACATCAAGATGCTTAAACGAAAAATGGCAACCCCATTTTGAGCTTAAACGATGAGTATGACCTATGATCAAGTGATCTCACTTGACTCCTAAGTCAAATATACTCTAACATATGTGACTTTGTCGCCGACCATCTCTAGATGAAGTTCTGTTGTGTTCTTTTCTATGTTCTTGCATTTGTCTCATGCATATTTGTTTCCCCTTTCAAAAAAATTTCAAAAAAACTTCATCTAGATTTCTTTCTGTTTGCTCTGCATTCTCTGCATCCAATTCATTGCATATCATTCTGTAAATTCCTTGCAAATCTTTGTGAGAACTTACTAGTCTAGTGAGCTGAGGTGACAAGTGTTTTCTCTGTGATGAACTCGGCTTCACCGATTTAATTTTTTTGGTCCAACCGAATCCTTTTGGTACAACCGAAGCATACCACTCGGTGCCACCGATTTCACAACAGGAAAAACAGTTTGCCACTTATTCTGTGTTTCTTCTGATCCAGATCCACTCAATGAATCTTGTCCTCTACAAGCATCACATTTTTAACATTGCTTTGTGCTCTGACCCAAGGACCAAACCCATTCACGACAAATTCCAGAAGGCCCTTCTTGGAAATTGATGTCAAAGGAGGAGAGAGAGAGATCACATCAAAGCTTATCACTTAGAGAGATCACATCAGAGAGAGAGTATCACCTCCTCAGGGGGAGAAAGAGATATCCAGGGGGAGAGAATACTCAAGTAAAAAGTATTTCTCAAGGATCCCAGATGCTTGGTGTTCAAGAGGAGAGATACCACATGTCTTCTTGAGGGGAAAGACATGTTCATATGTGCTTATTTGCATTAGCTTGCATTAGCTCTGTTCATTTATATCTTTCAGCTCTGATTTTCTATTCCCTATCCTCTCCCAGTATCCCATGCTAGATTCAGGGGGAGCAAGACATCTAAGGGAGAAATCATTTAAATTCATTGCATATCTTGTTGGGGAACGTAGTAATTTCAAAAAAATTCCTACGCACATGCAAGATCATGGTGATGGCATAGCAACGAGAGGGGAGAGTGTTCGTCCACATACCCTCGTAGACCGTAAGCGGAAGCGTTATGACAACGCGGTTGATGAAGTCATACGTCTTCACGATCCGACCGATCCAAGTACCGAACGTATGGCACCTCCGAGTTCAGCACACGTTCAGCTCGATGACGATCTCCGGCCTCCGATCCAGCAGAGCTCCGGAGATGAGTTCTGTCAGCATGACGGCGTGGTGACGATGATGATGTTCTATCATGAGGGCTTCGCCTAAGCTCCATGACGATATGACCGAGGTGGAATATGGTGGAGGGGGCACCGACACGGCTAAGGAACGATCCGTAGATCAACTTGTGTGTCTATGGGGTGCCCCTACCCCGTGATATAAAGGAGTGGAGGAGGGGAGGGCGGCCCTCTCTATGGCGCGCCTTAGGGGAGTCCTACTCCCACCGGAGTAGGATTCCCTTCCTAGTCCAACTAGGAACCCTTCCATGTAGTAGGAGTAGGAGAGAAGGAAAGGGAAGAGAGAAGGAGAAGGAAGGAAGGCGCCTCCCTAGTCCAATTCGGACTAGCCAAAGGGAGGGTGCGCCACCCTTTAGGCCCTCTCTCTCTTTCCCGTATGACCCAATGAGGCCCAATACGAATTCTCAGAACTCTCCCAGACTCAAAAATACCCAATCACTGAACCTTTCCAACTCCGAATATAGTCGTCCAATATATCGATCTTTACGCCTCGACCATTTCGAGACTCCTCGTCATGTCCCGGATCTCATCCGGACTCAACTCCTTCGTACATCAAAACTCATAAACTCATAATATAACCATCATCGAAACCTTAAGCGTGCGGACCCTACGGGTTCGAGAACTATGTAGACATGACCTAGAACTATTCTTGGTCAATAACCAATAGCGAGACCTGATGCCCATATTGGCTCCTACATATTCTACGAAGATCTTTATCAATCAAACCGCATAACAACATACGTTGTTCCCTTTGTCATCGGTATGTTACTTGCCCGAGATTCGATCGTCGGTATCCAATACCTAGTTCAATCTCGCTACGCAAGTCTCTTTACTCGCTCCATAATACATCATCTCGCAACTAACTCATTAGTTGCAATGCTTGCAAGGCTTAAGTGATGTGCATTACCGAGATGGCCAGAGATACCTCTCCGACATTCGGAGTGACAAATCCTAATCTCAAATATGCCAACCCAACAAGTACCTTTGGAGACACCAGAGAGCACCTTTATAATCACCCGATTACGCTAGACGTTTGGTAGCACACAAAGTGTTCCTCCGTAAACGGAGTTGCATAATCTCATAGTCATAGGAACATGTATAAATCATGAAGGAAGCAATAGCAACATACTAAACGATCGGGTGCTAAGCTAACGGAATGGGTCATGTCAATCGATCATTCAACTAATGATGTGACCTTGTTAATCAAATAACAACTCTTTGTCCATGGTTAGGAAACATAACCATCTTTGATTAACAAGCTAGTCAAGTAGAGGCATACTAGTGACACTGCTTGTCTATATATTCACACATGTATTATGTTTCCGGTTAATACAATTCTAGCATGAATGATAAACATTTATCATGATATAAGGAAATAAATAATAACTTTATTATTGCCTCTAGGACATATTTCCTTCAGTCTCCCACTTGCACTAGAGTCAATAATCTAGATCACATCACCATGTGATTCACATCGATAGTTCACATCATCATGTGATTAACACCCATAGTTTACATCGCCATGTGACCAACATCCAAAGGGTTTACTAGATTCAGTAATCTAGTTCACATCACTATGTGATTAACACCCAAAGATTACTAAGGTACGATCATGTTTTGCTTGTGAGAGAATCTTAGTCAACGGGTCTTTCACATTCAGATCCGTTATGTATTTTGCAATTTTTATGTCTACAATGCTCTGCATGGAGCTACTCTAGCTAATTGCTCCCACTTTCAATATGTATCTAGATCGAGACTTAGAGTCATCCAGATCGGTGTCAAAAACTTGCATCGACGTAACCCTTTACGCATTTAACCTTTTGTCACTTCCATAATCGAGAAACATATCCTTATTCCACTAAGGATAATTTTGACCGCTGTCCAAATGATCTACTCCTAGATCACTATTGTATTCCCTTGCCAAACTCAAGGCAGGGTATACAATAGATCTGTACACAAAGATGGCATACTTTATAGAACCTATGGCCAAGGCATAGAGAATGACTTTCATTCTCTTTCTATCTTCTCGCCGTGATCGGGTTTTGAGTCTTACTCAATTTCACACCTTAAAACACAGTGCAAGAACTCTTTCTTTGACTGCTCCATTTTGAACTACTTCAAAATCTTGTCAAGGTATGTACTCATTGAAAAACTTATCAAGCCGCCTTGATCTATCTCTATAGATCTTGATGCTCAATATGTAAGCAGCTTCACCGAGGTCTTTCTTTGAAAAACTCCTTTCAAACACTCCTTTATGCTTTGCGAATAATTCTACATTATTTCCGATTTACAATATGTCATTCACATATACTTATCGTAAATGTCTGTAGTGCTCCTACTCACTTTCTAGTAAATACAGCTTCACCGCAAGTCAGATAAACTATATGCTTTGATCAACTTATCAAAGCGTATATTCCAACTCCGAGATGCTTGCACCAAGTCCATAGATGCACATTTTGTTAACACCTTTAGGATCGACAAAACCTCTTGGTTGCATCACATACAACTCTTCTTTAATAACTCCATTAGGGAATGCAGTTTTGTTTATCCATTTGCTATATTTCATAAAATGTGGCAATTGCTAACATGATTCGGACAGACTTTTAAGCATCGATACGAGTGAGAAAATCTCATTGTATTCCACATCTTGAACTTTGTCAAAAACCTTTTCGACAAGTCTAGCTTTGTAGATAGTAACACTACTATCGCTCTGTCTTCCTCTTGAAGATCCATTTATTTTCTATGGCTTGCCGATCATCGAGCAACTCCACCAAAGTCCACACTTTGTTCTCATACATGGATCTCATCTCGCATTTCATGGCCTCAAGCCATTTCGCTGAATCTGGCTCATCATCGCTTCCTCATAGTTCGAGGTTCATCATGGTCTAGTTACATGACTTCCGTAACAGGATTACCGCATTCACTCAGTGCGGATCTCACTCGTTTACCTACGAGATTCGGTAGTAACTCGATCCGGAAGTTACATGATCATCATCATTAGCTTCCTCACTAATTGGTGTAGTAGTCACAGGAACAGATTTCTGTGATGAACTACTTTCCAATAAGGGAGAAGGTACAATTACCTTATCAAGTTCTAATTTCCTCCCACTCACTTCTTTCGAGAGAAACTCCTTCTCTAGAAAGGATCCATTCTTAGCAACGAATGTTTTGCCTTCGGATCTGTGATAGAAGGTGTACCCAACAATTTCCTTTGGGTATTCTATGAAGACGCACTTCTCGATTTGGGTTTGAGCTTATCGATGAAACTTTTTCACATAAGCATCGCAGCCCCAAACTTTAAGAAACGACAACTTTGGTTTCTTGCTAAACCACAGCTCATATAGTGTCGCCTCAACGGATTTAGATGGTGCCCTATTTAACGTGAATGCAGCTGTCTCTAATGCATGATCCCAAAACGATATTGGTAAATCGGTAAGAAACATCATAGATTGTACTATATCCAATAAAGTACGGTTATGACGCTCGGACACACCATTATGATGTGGTGTTCTGTGGCATGAATTTGTGAAACTATTCCACATTGTTTTAATTGAAGACCAAACTCAGAACTCAAATATTTGTCTCCATGATCGATCGAGAAACCTTATTTTCTTGTCACGATGATTTTTCCACTTCACTCAAATTCTTTGAACCTTTCAACTATTTCGCACTTATGTTTCATCAAGTAGATATACCCATATCCGCTCAAATCATCTGTGAAGGTCGAAAATAACGATACCCGCCATGAGCCTTAACACTCATTGGATCGCATACATCAAGATGTATTATTTCCAATAAGTCGCTTGCTCGCTCCATCGCTCCGAGAACGGAGTCTTAGTCATCTTGCCCATGAGGCATGGTTCGCAAGCATCAAGTGATTCATAATCAAGTGATTCCAAAATCCCATCAAAATGGAGTTTCTTCATGCGCTTTACACCAATATGACCTAAACGGCAGTGCCACAAATAAGTTGCACTATCATTATTAACTTTGCATCTTTTGGTTTCAATATTATGAATATGTGTATCACTACGATCAAGATCCAATGAACCATTTTCATTGGGTGTGTAACCATATAAGGTTTTATTCATGTAAACAGAACAACAGTTTATTCTCTTACTTAAATGAATAACCGTATTGCAATAAACATGATCAAATCATATTCATGCTCAACACAAACACCAAATAACATTTATTTAGGTTCAACACTAATCCCGAAAGTAAAGGGAGTGTGCGATGATGATCATATCAATCTTGAAACTACTTTCAACACACATCGTCACTTCATCCTTAACTAGTTTCTGTTTATTCTGCAACTCCCGTTTCGAGTTACTACTCTTAGTAACTGAACCAGTACCAAATACCGAGGGGTTGCTATAAACACTAGTAAAGTACACATCAATAACATGTATATCAAATATACATTTGTTTACTTTGCCATCCTTCTTATCCGCCAAATACTTGGGGTAGTTCGCTTCAAAGAACCAGTCCCTTTGCAAGAGAAGCACTTAGTCTCGTGCTTAGGTCCGCACTTGGGATTCTTCACTTGAGCAAAGAACTTGCTTGCCGCTCTTCTTGAAGTTCCCTTCCATCCCTTTGCCCTTTTCTTGAAACTAGTGGTCTTGTAAACCATCAACACTTGATGTTCTTTCTTGATTTCTACCTTCATCAATTTCATCATCATGAAAAACTCGGGAATTATTTTCATCATCCCTTGCATACTATAGTTCATCACGAAGTTCTACTAACTTGGTGATGGTGACTAGAGAATTTCGTCAATCACTATCTTATCTCGAAGATTAACTCCCACTTGATTCAAGCGATTGTAGTACCTGCATAATCGAGCACATGCTCACTAGTTGAGCGATTCTCCTCCATCTTTTAGCTATAGAACTTGTTGGAGACTTCATATCTCTCAACTCGGTATTTGCTTGAAATATTAACTTCAACTCTCGAACATCTCATATGATCCATGATGTTCAAAACATCTTTGAAGTCCCGATTCTAAGCCATAAAGCATGGTGCACAAAACTATCAAGTAGTCATCATATTGAGCTAGCCAAACGCTCATAACGCCTCAGATCCGCTCCTCGCAATAGGTTTGTCACCTAGCGTGCATCAAGGACATAATTCTTCAAGCAAAGAATGAGGATAAACCTCGATCACGGATCCAATCCGCATCATTGCTACTAACATTTTTCAACACGTTTTTCTAGGAACATATCAAAATAAACATATGAAAGCAATCAACGCAAGCTATTGATCTTACAACATAATTTGCAAAATACTACCAGACTAAGTTCATGATAAATTTAAGTTCAATTAATCATATTACTTAAGAACTCCCACTTAGATAGACATCTCTCTAGTCATCTAAGTGATCACGTGATCCAAATCAACTAAACCATAACCGATCATCACGTGAGATGGAGTAGTTTTCAATGGTGAACATCTTATGTTGATCATATCTACTATATGATTCACGCCGACCTTTCGGTCTCCGTGTTCCGAGGCCATATCTTCATATGCTAGGCTCGCCAAGTTTAACTCGAGTATTCGCGTGTGCAAAACTGGCTTGCACCCGTTGTAGATGGACGAGAGCTTATCACACCCGATCATCATGTGGTGTCCGGGCACCATTTAACTTTGGAAACGGTGCATACTTAGGAGAACACTTCTTGATAATTAGTGAGAGATCATCTTAAAATGCTACCGCCAATCAAAGCAAGAATAAGATGTATAATAGATAAACATCATATGCAATCAAAATATGTGAAATGATATGGCCATGATCATCTTGCGCCTTTGATCTCCATCTCCAAAGTATCGTCATGATCTCTATCGTCACCGCACGACACCATGATCTTCATCATCTTGATCTATATCAATGTGTCATCACATGGTTGTCTCACCAACTATTGCTCTTGCAACTATTGCTATCGATAGCGATAAAGTAAAGCAATTATTTGGCACTTGCATCTCATGCAACAAAGAGACATCCATAGGGCTTCGCCATTGTCGATAACTTCAACAAAACATGATCATCTTATACAACAACTTATATCTTATCACGCCTTGACCATATCACATCACAACATGCCCCGCAAAAACAAGTTAGACGCCCTCTACATTGTTGTTGCAAATTTTACGTGGCTGCTACGGGCTTAGCAAGAACCGTTTTACCACGCATCAAAACCACAACGATAGTTCGCAAGTTGGTGCTATTTTAACCTTCGCAAGGACCGGCGAGCTACACTCGATTCAACTAAAGTTGGAGAAACCGACACCGCTAGTCACATGTGTGCAAAGCACGGCGGTAAACCAGCCACGCAGAAGCGTGACGCGTAATGTCGGTCCGGCCGCTTCATCCAACAATACCGCCAACCAAAGTATGACATGCCGGTAAGCAAGATGACTTATATCGCCCACAACTCACTTGTGTTCTACTCGTGCATATAACATCAAACCATAAAACCTAGGCTTAGATGCCACTGTTGGGTAACATAGTAATTTCAAAAAAATTCCTACGCACATGCAAGATCATGGTGATGGCATAGCAACGAGAGGGGAGAGTGTTCGTCCACGCACTCGTGAGACCGTAAGCGAAGCGCTATGACAACGCTGTTGATGTAGTCGACGCCTTCACGATCCAACCGATCCAAGTACCGAACGCACGGCACCTCCGAAGTTCAGCACACGCTCAGCTCGATGACGATCTCCGGCCTCCGATCCAGCGGAGCTCCGGAGATGAGTTCCACAAGATGACGGCGCAGGACGATGATGATGTTCTATCGCGCAGGGCTTCGCCTAAGCTCCGCGACGATATGACCGAGGTGGAATATGGTGGAGGGGGCACCGACACGGCTAAGGAACGATCCGTAGATCAACTTGTGTGTCTATGGGGTGCCCCTACCTCAGATATAAAGGAGTGGAGGAGGGAGGGCGGCCTCTCTATGGCGCGCCTTAGGGGAGTCCTACTCCCACCGGAGTAGGATTCCCCTTCCTAGTCCAACTAGGAACCCTTCCATGTAGTAGGAGTAGGAGAGAAGGAAAGGGAAGAGAGAAGGAGAAGGAAGGAAGGGGCGCCTCCCTAGTCCAGCCGGACTAGCCAAAGGGGAGGTGCGCCACCCTTTAGGCCCTCTCTCTCTTTTCCCGTATGGCCCAATGAGGCCCAATACGAATTCTCAGAATCTCCCAGACTCAAAAATACCCAATCACTCTGAACCTTCCGAACTCCGAATATAGTCGTCCAATATATCGATCTTTACGCCTCGACCATTTCGAGACTCCTCGTCATGTCCCCGATCTCATCCGGACTCAACTCCTTCGGTACATCAAAACTCATAAACTCATAATATAATCACAATCTAAACCTTGTTGTGCGGATTCTACGGTTCGAGAACTATGTAGACATGACCTAGAACTATTCTTGGTCAATAACCAATAGCGGACCTGGATGCCCATATTGGCTCCTACATATTCTACTTAAGATCTTTATCGGTCAAACCGCATAACAACATACATTGTTCCTTTGTCATCGGTATGTTACTTGCTCGAGATTCGATCGTCGGTATCCAATACCTAGTTCAATCTCGCATCGCAATTCTCTTTACTTGTTCCAGAATACATCATCTCGCAACTAACTCATTAGTTGCAATGCTTGCAAGGCTTAAGTGATGTGCATTACCGAGAGGGCCCAGAGATACCTCTCCGACATTCGGAGTGACAAATCCTAATCTCAAATACGCCAACCCAACAAGTACCTTTGGAGACACCCAGAGCACCTTTATAATCACCCGATTACGCTAGACGCTTGGTAGCACACAAAGTGTTCCTCCGTAAACGGAGTTGCATAATCTCATAGTCATAGGAACATGTATAAGTCATGAAGGAAGCAATAGCAACATACTAAACGATCGGGTGCTAAGCTAACGGAATGGGTCATGTCAATCGATCATTCAACTAATGATGTGACCTTGTTAATCAAATAACAACTCTTTGTCCATGGTTAGGAAACATAACCATCTTTGATTAACAAGCTAGTCAAGTAGAGGCATACTAGTGACACTCTGTTTGTCTATATATTCACACATGTATTATGTTTCCGGTTAATACAATTCTAGCATGAATAATAAACATTTATCATGATATAAGGAAATAAATAATAACTTTATTATTGCCTCTAGGGCATATTTCCTTCATATCTTTACTCTTGGGGACATGTCTAATCCAATGTGGTACTTAGTACTCACTCTCTACATGTCATCCCAGTCTTGGTATTCTTGTGGTTTCTTTTGTTTGCTCTGGCTAGTAGGTGCATCTATGTTATCTAACCTTGTTTACGCAGGTTCATTCCATCCTAAGCCAACTCAACACTACAAGGTAAGTATATGCATCACAATCATGTGTATGAGGAATTCTTGCTGATGTACATACTGTTTGCAAGAAGGACTCATGGGCATGAAGGTATTTTCTTTAATATTCTTTGCTCTGATGCATCTGGCCAAGATACATGTAACACATTGCCTACTCTATCATGGTTATGCTCTCACATGCTTTTATATTCCATATTCACATGATTGCATACATGTAGGGGGAGCCTATGCATGTTACATGTCCTTCCAAAGCTTTACTTGCTATTCTCTATATCTTTATCTAAAGCTTTGATGTATGTTGTCATCAATTACCAAAAAGGGGGAGATTGAAACCACAAGTGTTCCCTAGGTGGTTTTGGTAATTAATGTCAACATATCTCTTGTTGGACTAACACTTTTATCTAGTATGTTTCAGATAAGTTCGACAATGGAGTGGCATGGACTAAAGGATGTGGGAACTCCTTCAAGATGCTAAGGACAAAGGATTGGCTCAAGCTTCAAGCTCAAGACTCTTCATTTTATATTTTAGTGATCCAAGATCACATTGAGTCTATAGGAAAAGCCAATACTATCAAGAAGGGATGAGGTGTTGCTTAATGAGTTTCTTGCTCCACGGTGCATAGTGATATGCTCCAAAACCCTCAACTACTTTCCCACTCCCACACATGACCCAAACCTAAAGTCAAACTTGGCCACACCGATTCTTTCTATCCGGCGCCACCGAGTTCAGATGTCTTAGCCACTGCCACAAACCCTAGACAAATCGGTCTCACTGATAGGGATCTCGGTCCTACCGAGATGGGATTGTAATCTCTCTATGTATGTCCATTACCAAAATCGGTCTAACCAAGTTTGAGCAATCGATACTACTGAGATTACAATGCAAACTTCCTGGTTAACTTATTACCAAAATCGGTCCTACCGAGTTTGTGTAATCGGTCCCACCGAGTTTACCTGACCAACTCTCTGGAAAGCTTATTACCAAAATCGGTCTCACCGAGTCTGTGTAATTGGTCTTACCGAGATTATGTTATGCCCTAACCCTAACCATATCGGTCCTACCAAGTTGCATATCGGTCCCACGGAAAATCCTAACGGTCACTAGGTTTACTAAATCGGTCTGACCGAGTTTGTTGATTTGGTCCCACCGAGTTTGGTAAATTGTGTGTAACGGTTAGATTTTGTGTGGAGGCTATAAATACCTCTCCACCTCCTCTTCATTCGTGGAGAGAGCCATCAGAACAAACCTACACTTCCAACTTACCATTTCTGAGAAAGAACCACCTACTCATGTGTTGAGGCCAAGATATTCCATTCCTACCATATGAATCTTGATCTCTAGCCTTCCCCAAGTTGCTTCCCACTCAAATCTTCTTTCCACCAGATCCAAAACCTATGAGAGAGAGTTGAGTGTTGGGGAGACTATCATTTGAAGCACAAGAGCAAGGAGTTCATCATCAATGCACCATTTGTTACTTCCTGGAGAGTGGTGTCTCCTAGATTGGCTAGGTGTCACTTGGGAGCCTCCGACAAGATTGTGGAGTTGAACTAAGGAGTTTGTAAGGGCAAGGAGATCGCCTACTTCGTGAAGATCTACCGCTAGTGAGGCAAGTCCTTCGTGGGCGACGGCCATGGTGGGATAGACAAGGTTGCTTCTTCGTGGACCCTTCGTGGGTGTAGCCCTCTGTGGACTCACGCAACTGTTACCCTTCGTGGGTTGAAGTCTCCATCAACGTGGATGTATGATAGCACCACCTATCGGAACCACGCCAAAAACATCCGTGTCTCCAATTGCGTTTGAATCCTCCAAAACTCTTCCCTTTACATTCTTGCAAGTTGCATGCTTTACATTCCGCTGCTCATATAATCTTTGCATGCTTGCTTGATATGTATTGTGAGTGTTAAACTTGTGCCTAAACTCCACCTAAATTTTAAGAACTTAAAAACTGCAACTTTGGCACTTAGTGTCTAATCACCCCCCCCCCCTCTCTAGACACCTCTTCTCAAGGTCCTACACCATACCTAAAGAGGCCTCGAATTTGGTCAGCATGGATTTCATCAGTGGGTTACCAAAGAGTAAGTCATTTGACACTATCTTGGTGGTGATCGACAAGTTTAGCAAATATGGTCACTTTGTACCTCTGTCACATCCTTTCACCGCACTACAAGTAGCACAACTCTATGTGGATCATGTCTATCGGCTGCATGGCCTACCCAAGGTGCTGGTAACTGACAGGTATCCTATTTTTACAAGTACTCTTTGGCAAGAACTGTACTGACTGACTGACACTACCATGAATATGAGCTCGGCTAGTCATCCCAAGACGGATGGCCAAACGGAGAAGCTGAACCAAAGTTTGGAGACGTTTCTGAGATGCATGGCATTCAACTCCTAAGAAATGGGCACAGTGGCTGCCCCAGGCAGAATTATTGGTACAATACGAACTACAATTCAGCACTGGGCACAACTCCATTTCAAGTTTTGTATGGCTACCAATCACGTCATCTGGGAGTTGACAACCTATAGAGCTCACTCTCGTCTGACCTGTCAACTTGGTTAGCTGAGAGAAATCTGATGCAAGGCTTAATCAGGGAGCATCTACTGCGCGCTCAATAGTGTATGAAGGCTCAGGAAGACATTAAACGCTCTGATCGTCAGTTCAAGGTGGGTGACTGGGCATTCTTGAAGCTGCAGCCCTATGTGCAACAATCAGTCGTTTGACGACCGAGACACAAACTGGGTTTCAAGTATTTCGGACTGTATTAGATTGTTGCTCACATCGGTGAGGTGGTGTACCTGTTGGCCTTGCCGGAGTCTAGCAAAATTCACCCAGCGGTGCATGTCTCACTGCTCAAACCGGCGGCTCCTTCCTCCAATTCAGATGATTCTTCAGAATCTCTACATTGCATACTCGAGCACGCGTCCCGACCATCTTAGGTGCTCCAATCTCATTTGGTGCAAGTGGGGGGCCATACCCACACACAACTGAAGATTGCATGGCAAGGATTGCCGATGTACATGGCAACCTGGGAATGGGTGAGTACAATTGCGCCGGGGGCAACAGGCTGATGTTGAACAGTCGAGGGCAAGCTGTTCCTTAAGAGGAGGGTTATGCAACAACCTGGACCCGGCCCATGAGTGGGTGAATATGTGTCGGGCCATCTTGGCCCAGATGGCTTGTAATAGCAAGTACTTATAGCTCTGTGTGTGCGTGGAGTCATGCACCGAATTGTATCTGAACATTATTCCTTATCTTAAGGGCCAGTTCTTTTGGTGGCTTCTAGAATAATATGCAGCTTATTCTAGAAGCCCAACCAAATTTATTTTTTTAGAAGCCTAGTAGTTAAGACTTGACTAGTAGGCTTCTAGAAAGAAAATTTTAGTTGGGCTTGTAGAATAGGCTGGGTAGGGGTGGCCTATTCTGGAAGCCCAAAAAAGCTAGCAAAAGAACTGGCCCTAAGCCTTCCTCCCTACTCTTTCCCCTTCTCCAAGGGCGTGTTTGGTTACATTGCCAATCGAGCCTGGCTCTAGTGAGCCGGTTTGAGGGGATGCAGGCAAAAAGTCCTAGATGCACATAGTTGGTTGCCTACATGTACCTTAGTTGCATGAGATAACCATTTTTGACCCGGCATTTGGTTGCCCGCATTGCATTAGGCGCACATATGACTTGGTGTTTTGTTGCAACCTGCATAAGGTGTTGTCACCACTTCTAACTAGTGGTGAGCTTACCACACACAATCTGAACATGTAGTGCCAGCTTGTTAAACAAATGACAGTTCATCCTAACTACCATCAAATGACAAAACAAATTATTAAGAGCCATTGGATAAATAGGGGATAGTTCATCGGTGTTGCTACTACTAGATCTTCCTCTTCATCATCATCATCATCATCATCATCTTCTTCTTCTTCTTCTTCTTCTTCTTCTTCTTCAAATCCCGCACTGACCTCTGTTAAGCCACATTGCCTCTGCCCACTCCAACCTCTTGTTCTTCCAAGTGTCATTGTCAAATGCCTCCACACCATGGCCGGAGCTAACAACATCGTCAGGCTCGACCTCTTCCTCCTTAGGCACGTGTTCATCAAAGCCCCACTGGAGGATCCAGTTATGCAGAATGCAACAAGCAAGAACAAGCTTAACCTGAGTGGAGTATGGGTGGAATGGCTTATGATCCAGGATCTTAGGGGCTGTTTGGATTGCTACCAAAACTGACCATGCCAAAAATTTGGCTAGCCCATGGAATTTGGTGGTTGTTTGGATCATTGCCAAATATTTGGCACGCCCAGAGACCAGGGCGTTCCCCCGTGTATTTTTCGCCAACGCGCGGGCAAGATGTGGGCGAGCAAAAGCTGCGCCCGAAAATTGGCGCGCTGTTCTTGGTGGGCCCTACATATGACGTGGTGGTACGATTGATATTTTTAAAGGGATTCTATTGGTTAAGACTGATTCTGTTAGCGGTAATCAATCGGTAACAAATCCCTTCGTGCTTCCGCATGATTAGCAGATGCATGCAGCATCCTTCGAAAAGAAAGGAGTGCATGCAGCATGGCGTGCAGCACGGGATTTTTGTTTCAACTTGCGATAATTGTGTGACATTGTTTTGGCATTTTCTTTCTATATAGATTTGCATAATAGTTTTTTAATCTATACATATTTCTCACTTAAATATCTTCTATATAGATGCATTTAAATATCTCCTTAAATGTTTTTCAAGTAGTATAATCATGGTACCAGTTGGTCACAAACCAGCAAAGGCCTCTTTTGCCAAAAATTTGGAGGATACAATGGCCCCAAACCAAACAACATTAGCTTGCCAAAATTTTGGTCATGACAAAACATTGGTGTGGCTAGCTGGGGCGTGAACCAAACACACCCTTAAACCTATTCCTCAGAGCTCCAAATGCCCTCTCAACAGTTACTCTAAGGCTGGAGTGTCTGAGATTAAACAGCTCCTGTGCAGTCCTAGGATAGTTCCTACTAGAGAACTCGTTGAGATTGTACCTGGTTTTCCTGAAGGGTGGAAGAATACCCGCCGACATGCATAGCCAAGATCTCCAAGGTAGAACTTGCCGTCGTGGATGTTGATCCCATCAGTCGACTCATGTTGTCACCGAGAATGTTAGCATCATGCCGACCCTCCCACCACCAACACATATGTGAACTTCAGATCAAAGTCAACAAATGGCAAGCACATTCGCCTTGTGTAGTGCTTCCTCCCCAGATGTCGCAGATCGTGACCTAGGAAGTATAGCAGTGACATGAGTACCATCTATTGCCCCAATGCAATCCTGAAAATGGCATCACAAGCCTGTGTTAGTGCTGAACTTGAACAATACAAGCATATCAAGCCATGAAAAGTGTAGATTGTCAATTCTCACCTTGAAGTATGGATACCATCTTGGGCTTCCGCGAATCTTGGGTGGAGTCCGGCTAGATGGTCTCCTGATCATCTCTCCTCTAAGCTCCCCAACAGCAAAAAGCACTTGCTTGAAGTATGTAGAGATGGTCTCCATTGATCTCCTGGACGTGTTGTGAATGACCATGAACCTCTGGTTATGGCCAACAACATGGAGGAACATGGCCACTTGCTCTTCCACACTGGTGTTGATGTTATCTTGTAGCAGCCCCCTGCTCCTGAAGGTCTCGACAAGCCTGGTAAATGGTGCTCTTTTCATTCGAAGCATCCACAGAGCCTCGACGTCATTGCAGTTGTAGATGTAGTTCAGATTTTGGATCCTCTCTTGTTCCCGGATAAACATTGGACCATAGCGGATCAAAGGTCTCCCAGTAAACGGGTGCATGAACATGACCCATGCATGAATCACACTTATCAGTGCTGCTGCTTGAATTATCAGCCTCATCCGTGCGCCCATAACCTAGTCGAAATCGACGGTTCGTTCAGTGGAAAATCGATCCTACACCTTGCCTAACGGCCTAACCACCGACCTAACAAAGGGAGGAGGGGTGCTGCTTACCGGCATCGGAGACGAGGACAGCGTAGGGGGAGCCATGGCACATACAAGGTCGACCAGACGGTGGCCAACAACAAGGGGAGCACCAGATCCGCCGCAAATGCCGCCGCCTCTTCCGTTGCCGCCTCTAGCGCAGATCGGAAATCGCAGCCGCCGCCGATGGTGAGGCAGTAGGGAAGAAAGTGGCTATGGGTGAGCGAG